>CP126891.1:237335485-238784652 GCA_030440675.1 Furcifer pardalis
AGTTAGGTGTCTAGCTGCAGACCCAGAGTTTGGGAGTTCCCCAGTGTGCTTTCCGGAAGAACCAGCCTCTTATTTTGGGCAAGCTATATATACTCAAGATGCCCTCAGAAGAAGGAGATGGCAAACCACTTCTGAGTACTCTCTTCTTCTTGTTCTTCTGTATCCAAATCCGAGTACTGGCAATCCGCATAGTGATCAGCCATGAAAACTGCCCTGAACATATAACACAGTGGCATTTCATCTGCCTTCCGCATCGCAGCATGACCCCTGTACCATTGATCCAGTTCCACATGTCACTTTCTGATCTTGAGCCCTTTTGGTACACAAAGTCCTCATTGGCCCCAGGCCAGTATTAATGAAGCTGCTGCCCTCCATCAAGATGGATTCAAGTGGGATTGGGGACCATCACCCTTCCCTGTGGACTTCATCAAAGCTGCTAGTCCTCAGGGTAGTCAGGTTAGTTAACTGCCGCCTGATATTTAGCATTGAGTAGCTGGCAGTGTGGTCTACTCTGTTACCATATCAGGATAACGACAGCCTCCAGGACATTATGGAGTATTTACTCATTCTGGCAGAGACTGGACTTGCGTCCATACGGGTCCATTTGGCTCCATCGCCTCCACCGCATCCACAGTGTTCAAAGACCAAACCGTGAAATGGTTTCTGAAGGGCCTCTGCGACGCTTTTCCTCTGGTAAAGACTCCAGCAGCACAGTGGTCCTTATCCACCGTCCTGGCTGCGCTCACCAAAGCTTCATTTGAACTGCTAGCCACTACCGACATTCATCTCTTGACGTGGAAAGCGGCTTTCCTCATGGCTATCATGTCTGCCAGAAAAGGCCAGCGAACTCACAGCACTTCAGGCAGATGCACCTGTTACCAAGTTCTACAAAGATCGGGTTGTCCTTCACCTTGACATCACGTTCCTCCCTAAAGTTGTCTCCCCTTTCCATCTGGGACAGTCGATATCGTTGCCAACTTTCTTTCCCAACCTGACCACTGATCAAGAAAATGCATGGCACACGCTGGATGTGAAATGGACTTTATTGTTTTACATCAGCAGGACAAGGAAATTCAGAAAAACACAACTCCTCTTTATGGCTTATGAGGGAAAGTCCAAAGGTGAACCCATCACATCCCAGAGGTTCTCCAAGTGGATCTCCTCAGTCATCTACCTTGCCTATGAGGCTGCATCTCTTCCTCCTCCGCTTCACGTCAGGGCACATTCTATGAGGGCTGTTGCCACTTCTACTGCCTTTTTGGAAGGCACTCCAATTGAAGACATATGTAAGACGGCCACATGGTCCAGACCTTCCACATTTGTCAAGCATTATTGGATGGACACCAGAGCCACTACGGAGGCCAGACTTGTTCGTATCATCCTTGCCAGAGGGCTCCAGGCTCCACCCCCATGAGAGTCCATCCTGCCTATCTGATGTGTTCATCCCTGGATTCATCTCATCCGGCTGCCCACCTACTAAGTAAGCGTGAGCTTGCTAATCTCCCAAAAGTGGGGATTCACAGACTATTAGAAGGAGAAAGTTAAGTTGTACTTACCAGTAATAACTTTCGTTCTTCGAGTATATAGTCTGTGAATTCACACTTTCCCACCCTTCATCCCCACTTGAGCTGCATGGATGAGATAGTTTATTTTATCCTATGTACTGCTTAAATATTAACTGAGGAAAGAGTGTGAAATGACGCCTAAGGGTGGGCAGTACGGTGGGCGGCCATTACATTCAAACTTTTATCCAATCAGCTTGAAAGCTCTGGTCATGGCTCTGCGCAGGTGCAGAATCCCAAACGTGTGAGTTCACAGACTATATACTCGAAGAACAAAAGTTATTACCGGTAAGTACAACTTAACTTTATCTTCTTTCTTTTTACAGAATTCTGCTGTCACAATAGAGGAGTTTCACTGCAAACTTCAAGAGGCTACCAATTTTCCTCTGCGTCCATTTGTGATCCCATTCTTAAAGGTGATTGGTTTAATGTTTTGTGTCAATAAGTAGAGTAATTTATGTAATTTAATTATCTTTCTTCTTTTGTGGATCTAGCACAGGATGCCAATGCTGTCAGACTGAACATTTAGCCTTATTCTGTAGGACGTTTCCTTACTTCTATAGGATGTTTTCACCTAAATTGCAACTGAGGATTGGTCACACTATTAGCAAGATTCATTTTCATGAGAAGGCAGCATCAAGCAGTTACTACATTATTTTATTTTATTTACAAAGAGGAAAAAGGCGCAGGTTCTTGTGAGACTTATGCCTTGGGTGTAGCAATGTAGCTTCGTTGTTCTTGTATCTTAAATTGACAAGGAGGGGGCTGCAATATTTGTTTCTTGACTCGGGTAGCACAATCTCTTTGGCCAGTCCTGCTACAACCACAGGAATTGACTGTATACATTTGACAGAGGTTGAAAGTATTGTTTGTTTGGACTGCACATCTTAGTATCTTGCAGCCACATTTTAACAAATGGATGTCTAGTATAGCATAAAATTAAGAGAAGGAAAATCCAAAGAGTGTTATGGAAGAAGCATTCATAGAAAGAGTAATAAGATTACTAAAATAAACTCATGGCTGGCTAAAGCTAGAATAATACAGACAACATGCTGCAGAAAAAATGAACAATCCCCCAAGACAAATGCTCAGTAACCACATAATAAAAAAGCAGCATAACTTTTTCAAACATTGTTGCTCACTGATTCTTATCAAATTGCTTTTGCAGATATTGTAGGTGAGGTCTTGTTCAACCCACCACATGACCCCAGGCTCTTTCTTCCAGCAAAACTTCCACTAGTTTTATCCACTATGCTAAGATCTGTTCCCCTCCAAGGGGTTACTACCGTCTTCATGGACAGCTCTGCTTCTCGTGGAGTGGTTACATACCGTACTCCAAACAAAACCGAATGGGACAAACATTTCACAGAACCTCAGCGTTCAGCCCAACGCAGTGAAGTAGCTGCTGTTATTCTTGCTTTAGAAATTTTTGTAGATTGTGAGTTCAATCTCAATGTGGATACGCATTATGTCTATAATCTGCTCTCTAACCTTCCTTTTGCTCAGATTTCCTCAGCTATCGATTCAGATATCCTGTTCATGTGCCTCCGGTCTCTTTTGCAAGACCGAAGAGTGCCTTTCTTTGCTGCTCATATTTGTAGTCGTTCTACATTGCCCACATGCTAATGGAAGGAAATAACATGGCTGATACAGTAATAACTCTGATAACGATGAGACTTGGTTCCACAAGTCTCGTTGTTACCCAGTTTTTAATGTTGAGCGATGCATTGATTGCACAATGTTTTAAAAAAAAGCCCTGTTCCCTTTCCGAAGAGGAAAGGGAAGAGGGGGGCAACCAGCCTGCCTCTTTGGAAAGGGCAGTGGGGATTCCATGAGTGGAATCCCCCTGCCCTTTCCAAGGGGGTCAGAGAGCCCGAAATGGGTGGGAAAAAACCCGTCTATTTTTTTCTCCCATTTTGGGCTCTCTGAACCCCTCCCTCCCCCCTGAAGCTCCAGGGTGGTCGGGAGACCTGATCCAAGCTGTTTTTGGAGTTTCCCCACCTCCCTGGAGGCTGCAGCAAGCCAAAGTGTAGGGATTCGAATCACAACGTTTTGGCTTGCTACACTGGCCAGAGAGGTGGGGGAACTCCAGAAACAGCTTGGATCGGGTCCCTTGACCTCTCCGGAGCTGGCGGGGGGGGGTGTCAAAGAGCCCAAAAAGGGTAAAAAATGGACTTTTTTTACCCATTTCAGGCTCCCTGACCCACCTGCCAGCTCCAGGGAGGTTGGGAGGCCCAATCTGTGCTATTTCTGAAGTATCCCCACCTCCTTGGAGGCTGTAGAAAGCCAAAACATCAGGATTCGAATCCTGACGTTTTGGCTTGCTGTAGCCTCCAGGAAGGTGGGGAAACTTCGGAAATAGCGCGGATCGGGTCCCCCGATCTCCCTGGTGCCGACAAGGGGGGGGGGGTCAGGGAGCCCGAAATGGGTGGAAAAAATGAAACTACAATTCGGACTTTAGCAGAGACTGCTCAAGAATGTCCAAAAAGATGTGTCCTGCCTTTGACAGCAGATTGTGATGTTTCACAGATAAAACTGTTAACCAAAGCAGAATGTTTCCCTAGCAGCTTCTTTGGTGGAAGTCCCAGGAGTTACTGTCAGCAATGCTTGCAATCTCAATGGACTTGCATGTGTACTTGCTAAAGCTTTAAATTACACCTTCCAGGCACTCGATTTGCTGAATTCGGAACAAGAAGAGCTGTGAACAGCTATTCTGGATAACAGAGCTGCTATTGATTATCTGTTATTGCTAAATCATCATGGGTGTAAGGCTGTACATAATACGTGCTGTTTCAATCTTTCTGATCAAAGTAAACACATTCAAGAACACATTAAGAATCTGACAGAATTAGTTCAAAAAGAAAGGATGATGGAGCTATAAATTACCTGATATGTCTTGGCTTAAGATCTTATTCACGTATGGTATTGTTTTTATAATCTCAGTAGTAGGTGTTTGTTGCTGTATCCAGTGTATCCCCTCACTTATGGGAACCTTTAGAGCAGGGGTGCCCAAGCTTTTTGGGCTGTGTGCTGGCCATGTGGTTCCTACACTGGAAGCAGAAGTAAAACGTGCATGCGTGTACACATAACACATTTTACTTCCACTTCTGGGAGCAGCGAAGGTGGTGCAGACTGGATTAATTGGCAGTGCAGGCCAGATCCGGCCCACAGGCCATAGTTTGGGCCCCCCTGCTTTAGAAAATGTTTTAGTAAACCTAATTGCTGTGCCCTGACAAGAAGAGACCTAATGACAATTTGCCATTACCTCCAAGAAGTAGAACCTCTTAACAAGGATTCCGCTTAATCAATACAAGAAAAGGGAGATGTTGCATCCTCGTGGATTGACCAGTTTAATCATGAGAACAAATTTTCTGATAGGACTGATCAATAGCACGGATTGCTTCTCTTCCCATGCTTGTAGGGCGAAGCTGTTCTGGTCTTGGAACAATGATTGGAGGCAGAAGATTCCTCTCCAAGCTTATGCAGCCACAATTGTAGGGGCCTAAAAATACAACATATCATTAATTATGTGATTGTGTAGTTGTCATCAGAATTGGCTAGTCATGACCAAATCTTTGAGTAAATAAAATTAGCATAGTGAACAGGTGAGAGGAGGGGAACTTTCATTCTCCTTTTGTGTATGTTAAATCCTCTGTGGAATGTACCAATAAAAGCTGGTGCTAGAGGGAGAGAGCCGATTATTAGGATCTCTTCTCTCTACACTGCATGCATAAACCTAAACGTGTGTCATTCTTGCTCGTTCAAGAATCCCAGGGTCTGCATCAGCAGTGTACACAAGTTAAAACCAATATAAAACAATTTAAAAACTCTTAAAACATAGCAATAATACCCCTTGCTGTGCTATTTACTATCTACAAACAAATATAAAATCTATAAAACGTTAGCATAAAAAAATTAATTAAAGGAGGGGGGAGCCTCAGACAAGCCAGAAAGGGGAGCTTGTTGACAATCCCAACCCCCAGACCCATTTTGCCAACCACGTCTTCAGTTCTTTCCTAGATGGTAGCAACTGGACTTGGAGGTGTAGTTCTACCAGGAGGAGGTTCCGTAGTGTGGGGTACGACCAAGAAGACCCTTTTCCTTGTGCTGAAGGGTGCCCTCTCAGTTTGCTCTCATGAGATGGGTCACTGTCCTAGGGACAATGTGGTCCCTGAGGTATCCTGGTCTGCTACCATGAAGGGCTTTAAAGGTGACAACCAGCACCTTGAATTGCATCCGGAGACATAGGCAGCCAGTGCAGCTTCCGCAGCAGTGGTGAGGCACGGGCGAAATGACTACACCCCACCACTGCGTGTGCTGCGGCATTCTGGACCAACTGCAGTCTCCGGATAGTGATCATGGGCACCCCCATATAGAACACATTACAATAGTCCAAACGGGAGGTGACTAGGGCATGGATGACCGTGAGCAGGGTCTCCCAGTCCAGGAGTGGATGCAATTGATTAATAACATGCACTTGCCCAAAGGCCCTCCTGGCCATGGCCGTAACCTGCTCCTGGAGCAGAAGCCGCGAGTCCAGGACGACCCCCAGGTTGCGCACCAGGTTGGATTGGGGCGACGATGCCCCATCCCAAATCAGCAGTGATAACTTCTTATGACGACTGGGTCCCCTCACCTACAGCCTCTTAATCTTGCCAGGATTCAGCTGTAGTCCATTGTCCCCCATCCAGATCCTAACCACCTCTAGGCAGCTGGTCAGGACCTTGACTGCATCACTGGGATTATTACGGGCAGAGATCTACAACTGAGTATCATCAGCATATTGATGATATCTCACCCCATGGGATTGGATGATCTCACGCAGTGGTTTCATGTAGATGTTAAAGAGTAAGTACAGCAGCAATAACAACTACTACAGGGAGGAACTTGTGTAGTCTGAGACCTAGAAAAATATTTTTATTTTTAAAAATTGAATTGGAATGCCCTGACTTTGGCTTGGAAAACATTTCATGTAAGATGTAAGGCTGTAGTGTTCTAATGGAAGGTTCTGAATATGTGAGAGAAACCCTACTGTATGTGATCAACAGTCATTACTAGGGTACTCTTCTCCATTCCAGCTTCTTTTTAATAGCCTGGTAAGTCCAGTAAGCAAACTGTGTATTTATTCTCTGCCTGTATTACTTCAAGCCGTGTAACAAGTAACTTTCCTGTTTTCATTGATTTAGTAGGGTGGAATGACAAATAGAAATTATACTTCTCCACTGCACAGCTTCCTTTTCCTGGAGTGTCATCTTTAGGGACATTACATGATACCCGATACCCATGGCCCATGTGGGCCTGATTCTGCCTTTTCTCCCCATTAATCTAAGTACTCCTTTTTGAAGAACCATTGCAAGATATGACATCTTTTCTGAGCACAATTTAGCTGTACAAGAAAGTGGGAACAAGGGGATCTCACATGATTGTGTATCACATTCCCACTAGACATTTTGTCCTTTATTTTCTCCCTCTTGAGGAATAACTTTCTGCTAATTTACTGGTTCACCTTCAGTGAGGTTCATCCCGTCGTCCTAAAGATAGTTAGGCCTAGGACCAAGTGCATTTCTAATTATGGCCTGTCCTACAATAAGTATGGACTTTGTTCATGATGCCACTTAATTTTGCTTTATTTGTTCTTGAGGGGACCCACACAACTTGTTTTTAGAGAAGGTGGGGGGAGGGGTCTGTCACAATAGAACTTATGTTGCTATATATAGGCCATTAGATGGACAGCACCATGAAGGGCTGCCGATATTTTAGAAACTAAATGGCAACCATCTGATTGTTTTACAGGCCAACCTTCCACTTTTGCAGAGGGAACTGCTGCATTGTGCTCGAGCGGCCAAACAAACCCCTTCTCAGTATCTGGCCCAGCATGAGCACATCTTGCTGAATACAAACACTGCTTCACCAGCTGACTCTTCAGAGCTGCTGATAGAAGTGAATGGAAATGGAAAGAGGCACAGTCCAGACAGGTATCAAAGAATATTTCCAAAGTACAAAATATTGTTTAGAAAGGTACCATATGACTTCTTATGGCAGACTTTCGGGTACAATTTGCATATGCAGTGGTGGGTCTAGTAAGGTTTATAGTCCCTTACATGGGAAGTGTCAACTCTTTGTATGCATCAATTAGACTGCCACTGAGAATTACTGGTTGGTGGGATTTCCGGTGGGAGAGTGCTGTTGCTCTCATGTTATTCTTGTGGGATTCTCAGAGACATCTGTTTGGAAACTGTGGATCATCCAGATATAACACTAAATTTGTCATGTGTTTAAATTTAATAGCATGAGTGAGGAGGAGTTGCTTTTTCATCAGGACTACAGCATATGAGAAAGAATTTCAATCTTCAGCAACAAACCCATCAAAAATTCTCAGTGTGACTGTTGGCCTTGTAAACAGCTAAAATCTGTATACATGTAACTTCTTTTTATTACATGGGTCTGAGATCTGACCCGGCAGAGCTCTGCTTATGTGCAGTTCTGTGTCTCAACTTTCCTTTTCCGGCAAGCTCATTTTTATGGCTAATTAGTGATTTCACTGCTTGCAAACACACAAACAGTCTGCTTCTCTTTGGATGGAAAAACTAAATTACTTGCTGTTCTACGAGCAAATGGTTTTCTTTACACTAATGGATGTCTTCCTTTGCTGACTTGTTTGCAGGAGAGATGAAAACAGCTTTGAGAGAGAGTCGCTCCCTTCAGAGCCTCCTGCCAAGAGGGTGTGCACCATTAGCCCAGCACCTCGCCACAGTCCTGCCCTGATGCTGCCCATTATAAATCCAGCTGGGCAGTTTCATCCTACTCCGCCTCCACTCCAACATTACACTCTGGAAGAAATTGCAACCACCCATTTGTATAGGGACCCAAGCAAGATGTTGGAGCACAGGGAACTGCGAGAACGACATGGGATAGGTAAGGGGCCCACTTTGTGCTAGACTGTTGGTTGCATATTTTAAAATTTGTCTCCTTAGCCATAAATGCTACAAACTCAAATGGAGACTAAGACTCTGAGGATGAATCTGCTTGAAACAAAAGATCCCATTCCTGTGTTACTAAATCAGACACACTCACAAACATGTATGGCTTCTTTACTGCTCTTTTATTCCTCTGAACTTTTTTTTAAGTTCAGGATATGTTTAGAGCAGGAGTTCTCAACCTTTTAAAGCTGGGGCCTGAATCATGCTCCCTCGGGCAGCTTCAGGGGCTGGATGGTCATTTTGCCCTTCCCCCACTACATGGCACTTCCTGGTGTGGTGGAGGTGGTGGTGGGCCACATGAAATGGTGCCATGCGCTAAATCCAGTCAGTAGGCCACAGGTTTATTTATTTATTTATTTACTGTATTTATATTGATGCCTTCCTTGCCGAACCGACTCCGGGCAGCTCACAGTTGACATCAAAAATTCAAAATATAAAACATACCTATCATACAAAAAAGTAAAACTTTAGAAGCTATTGAAATAATTTAAAATACCCTCCCTATAAAATTAAAACCCGGACGGCCTTTATATAAGCCAGCGAGGGGCAGGGACTGCCGTGTCGGCAGGCCCCCCACTCCATCGCTGTGCTAACCAGGTTTTTACGTCCTTTCTGAAGGTTGACAACTCTGCCTGGAGGCACAACTCGGTCAGCAGGAGGTTCCACAGGGCCAGAGCAGATACCGAGAGGGCCCTCCTTTCAGTGCCAGGGAGGTGAGCCTTTCTGACAGATAGAACCACTAAGGAGCCCCTTCGGTCTGCTCTGGTGGGACGGGCAGGTGACCTTGGGGTAATGCAGTCTTATCCCGATCCACTACCATGAAGGGCTTTAAAGGTCTTTACCAGCACCTTGAATTGGACCCGGAGGCACACCGGCAGGCATTGTAGCTCCTGGAGAAGGGGTGAGACATCTTTGTAATGCCCACACCCCATCACCATGTAGGCAGCCTCATTTTGCACCAATTGTATCCTCCAAATGGTCATCAAAGGCAACCCCATGTGGAGCGCATTACAGCAATCTAGTCTGGAGGTGACCAGAGCATGAGTGACCATAAGTAAGGAGTCCTGGTCCAGGAGCAGGTTGAGAATCCCTGGTTTAGAGCATGGATGGGGTACATGTGGTTCTCTAGATATTGTTGGAATGCACTCCTGCTGCATCAATCCTCTAAGCTGGCTAGGGCTGATAGAATATGTAGTCCAATATCTAGAGCATTAAAGGTTTAGTGAACATTGAAACAGTTCACCTACCTCCATCCACTTTTTCTACACTATCAGACCTAAAGATCACCCTTTTCTGACAAATTATATTTTCTCACCATTCCTGATAGGGTTAAATGGAGGCTATCAAGATGAGCTTGTGGACCATCGCTTAACGGATCGAGAATGGGCTGATGAGTGGAAACATCTGGATCATGTAAGAAACAAATGAGGACACTTCTGCAAAGAGGCCACTCTGTTCCTCTTAGGATGGACTGATTGATGAATGATAGTTGCTGACTTCTACTAAATTAGACTATTTGTTCATCTACCCCAGTCTTGTCCGTTATGATAGTCAGCATGAATCTAGCATCTCATCACCTGCTGATTCATTGTTCAAATAGGAGATGCCAAAGGATAAATTTGGAACCTTTTGTATATAGCATTATGTTTCCATGAGGGGAAGTACTTCTTCACATAGGTCATAGTTAAATACTGGAATTCACTGTTCCGAAAGTTAATGTCATATCTTGGTACATTTCTGAAGATTATTCAATCCTAAATCCAGTTGGCAGTCCCAGTAAAGTAGACTCATTGAATCAACAGGAGTTTTGTAAATCCATGTTTATAAATGTTATGGATTCACCAAGTCTCTTGCAGTTGGGACTCTCAACTAAATTTAATAGTAATTTGTGTATGTTAGAAAGATATCTCTAAATCTGTTCTGGAGAATGGAAACATGAAACTTCTGATGGAGGCCAAACAGTACCATCAAAGAATGCCCAGTTTCTATAATGTAAACTTCTGTACTAATACAACCTGTACCTCCTTTTGTTGAATTGTCTAATATTTAAGTCTACCTTCTCTACATTGTGCCTAGTCCAGGCTAGCACATCATTGTAGGAAGATTACCTAGAATTAATATAATAAACAGAATTTATATTGTGAATATACCAACAAGGAATAGAGCTTCATATATTTCTTCCTTTTGAAAGCCAGTTGTTTCTATAATTTTGGCATTTTGATTTTTGTTATAACTTACTTACCTCTTAAAGTGTCATTGTCCTAATCCTAAAACAGTTACAAGGACATATTCTGTTAAATATTTCACAATCTGATGCATGCAATAGACTCAATGTAGAAAAACCCAGAGATCACATAGGGAATTTTGTAGGAGAAGTGCATATATTCATTTGCGTAAAACTGTTTTGTTGTAAAATATAGGATTATGAAGGAGCATACAATTAAGAGCAGAAATTGCTATCAGCAGTACCGTGTGATATGGGTCTTATTTACCATTTCAGGTTATGGATTGTTGGCTTCAGGGTTCCCATTTTAAATAAAAATAAAGTCTTAAATATATCAAACTAGTATCTTGTTGAAGTACTCACTAAAAGCCTTTTCCTTGATGTTCTGTTTTTCTGTTTGTAGGCTCTGAGGGTTGATTTAGTTTTTCAAGACCGCATTGAAGCAAGCCATATTGTCATTTGAAATTGTGCTGTCAAACTAAAAGCTGCACCAGCACTCTTATTCTGATTACAATGCAGTTTGAATCTGAATTTCTTATTTTAAAGTTGAAATAAAGTTTCTAACAATGTTTTTCTTTTTTCTCTCTTGAAGGCACTAAATTGCATTATGGAAATGGTGGAAAAGACCAGACGTTCCATGGCTGTTCTCCGCCGTTGTCAGGAAGCTGATAGGGAAGAGCTCAATTATTGGAAGAGGCGATGCAGTGAACCCACAGAGCCACGGAAAGGAGGGAGTGATTTAATTGCAAGACAACATAGCCCAGGGAGTTCAGACTCTGTTAGCAGTGGTACGCTTTGATTCTTGACATCTGCTGCACTGTGCTGTAAAATAGAATGGCATTTAGCAGCCGTTTTAGGAAAGGGCTTTGTCTTGGTTGGGGCCTGATTGTGACTTTTGAACATCCTGAATAGGAGTGGACACAGTAAACCACAGTAGGCCAGTTAGTTTCCATTTCCTTACCTGAGGACCTTAGATGGCTAATGAGTGAGAGAGAGGGAATAATAATTCAGAACACCTTGATTATTTGAAAAAAAATCTGAAGAGATGAGAAGACATTTTTATAAGTATCTGACATTGTTAACAACATCGGTTGTAATGTTTGCTGTAAAGGCTTGGTTTGTGCACATAAAAAAGGAAGATGGAGGTAGAACTCAATTTGGAACCGAGAGTGTCATTGTCTCTCTCTCTTTCCCGACCCCCACCCCATTTTTGTGGAATGACCACTTACACCTATGTGGAAGAAATTCATTGCTTTTCAGCCTGAAGGTATACATTCATGTCATCTAAGCAGCACATATTAAACACAGAAAGAAGATAATGTTTGGCAGCAACATTATTCAGCATTCTTCTTGTTCAGCTTCTGCATGTCAGAAGGTCAAGCTAGCTATTAAGGGCATGTGTGCTCCATAAGCTGAGTATGTTCTCCTTCCATGAGAGTTCCTCATAGATATGTGCCTCAGAATGAAATTAGCAAAATGCATTTATGTTTCCTTTCCAGTGACCAGTCATAAAATAAAGTATAGGTAAATGCAAGATTCAGTTCACCACCTCAGGGAATACTGCTTCTATACACATGCCAAATGTATAGTCTCATAAACATTTTTTAAAGCATTAAAACTATAGCTTGACCCTTAGACTTTCTTAGCTGGTCATTCACCTATGTTTATTCTTTGAAATACAAGGCAGCATGTAAAATGTGAAGAGTTAATAGCAAGAATCAATATTAATTGGCTGTATAGGTGAGGGGTTTATGTCTCTCTGGATTGACTCTGGAGTCAGAGGTTGGAAGTTCGATTCCCCACTGTATCTCCTGCCAGAAGAGTCAGCCAGTGTAATCATGAGCAAACTGCACAGTAACAGAGCACCCCAAGAAGAAAAGAATGGTAAACCACTTCTATGTACACTCTACCTAGAAAACCTTGGAGAAGGTTCAACAAAAGTCAGAATTACAATTATTATTAATATCTACTAAAACAGGACAAGGCAGATGCTTGACAAAATACATTTATAAGACTGTAAACTGATGACAGATAATTAAAAAGAAAATAGGTTATACTGTGTAATAAATAAAGCTAGACACTAAATTAATAGCAGCCATTTTTCATTGTTCCATGTGATGAACATTTTTAACTGCAGAAATCTTTTGATTTGACTTTGGCAATTAATCCTTTCATGTTCTCCCTGTGTTACCTTTTGTTGAACAGGCACTTTGTAACATCACTTGAGAGAGGGAACATTTCAGTATCTAATATTTGCTTGCCATTTTCCCTTTTACAGAATCTCAACGGGAGTTTAGTAGCAGGTCTGGAGGGGCTGCTGGCTATGTTACTGAAGAGATATGGAAGAAGGCAGGTAAGTAAGGAGGCCTGAAATCACATGTTGCAAAGGAAAGGGGCCAGTGCTGTGTTCCTGTCTCATTACCCAGAGATGTATGATGTTTAACACTAACCTGGTTTTGAAAAGAAGGATGTAGCGGGTCCCATTTCTGCTTGATATTGACTGTGAGTTTGAACCAAACAGAGTACATCAACATTTTCTCCAACCTGTGGGTATCTATGAGCTATTAGCAGAGATCTACCTACTGTTGCCTCTTGTATATTCAGCAAGGCCTTTACAAGAGGTTTTGCTATCTAAGGCAAACAAGATGGTGCTCGCATCCATCCCATGTACCAAAGCCAACTGGATTGGCTCTTGCTTGAATTGTGCTTCAGTAATAGTCATGGGACAACATTCTGTAACCCCTTTGAAAACAGTGGTATAGGTTAAGAGATGTAAAGCACATAGCTTTCTCTTCACTATCTCTTGCTGTCTTCCAGCCTAGGTGGCCATCTCACTCTACCTGATGGTAGGACTAGTCCTGGTGACCAGTCTGGGCACATGGGAATTACGACAATAAAATATGTTATTTGGACAGAGTCTTGCTTCTACTGTGATGGTTGCAACCAATTCAGAACAGACATAAGAGGAAATGCAGCTATCCAGACATGTGAAAACACTGCTGTATTTGTCCGTGTTTTAGGGAAATGGCAGCGCCTGCTGAATGCAAAAATGCATCATGGATTGGAGTACAGTATACATGCATTGTACCATATATATTTCATTGTAGATACAAGAATTATGGTTCTCTAATTCTCTACATAGATATAGTTAATTCTGTTTTATAGAAATTTCATAACAAAGCAAAAGCAAAGCAATCACACTTATATATTGCCCCACAGCGCTTAGTGCACTCTCTGAGTGGTTCACAAGTTAATTAGCATTTTGCCCCCCAACATGCTGGGTGCTCATTTTACCAACTTTGGAAGGCTGAGTCAACCTTGAGCCCTGTTCAGGATTGAACTCACAACCACTGCACCACCAAGGCTCCTGCACACAGTTCTTGGCAGTTTGCATGAGTAAAAGTATTTCATTGATTCCAGAAAAGAAAATACTTTGTAAGAGATTTTAAAAAAAATTCCTCAAAGTATCAATTTCTGGAAATTTGTGCTTGAAACCCCACCCACCTACCAAGAAAAAAAACACCCCTATTTTCTCCTAATCCTTCTAGATTTCCCCCATGTCTTTTCATCTCTAATCTTTCTAGAATGCCTGTCTCACTTGAGTTTCTAGATGACCTACCCAGGTAGTTTTAGTCTGGCCGGACATCCTGCTACGGTAATGGAGTAAGACTGTACAGCCAGTGACTCAACATCGAGTGTTGGGCAGCAGTAAATAACCTGACTCCCTAAAGGGGCCACTGGCTAAGGGCGGATGAGCACCTTTAGGGGGGTGATTGCCCCCTCAGTGGAGGAAACAACACTGAAAATCATCATATTGGGCCCAATGGCAAAATGAGTAGAGGAGGAACCACTTCACTGTTCTGATTCCCAGCAGTCATGGAGGTAGAAGAGGCCATGCCAGATGGACTGACTGTGAAGGCGCACCTTGTCAATATCCTCAAGGCTGTGACAATCCATTAGTCCTGGTGTTGAATCCTGCATGTCTCATACGTGCTGCAGGAGATGGCTCTGTGATCACAGTGTGTGGGTTACTTCATGGCAAGTTGAGTCGACCTTAAACAAATTCATTTCAATGGCATTTTCCTCATTTGCCATTCTTCTGTGAAAATGATTTCCAGGAAAAAATGTATACTCAGATACAAGTAGCAGCGGCTTTGGACGCACATGTTGAAAATAATGTCCAGGTGCTCTTAAATAAGCAAGAGGGTAAAGTTTGGTGGGTTGGAGCACCTATTTGTGGAGCCAAGGACTGACTGTTTGAAGCCCACTGTGCCTTCTGGGATTTGAGACAGCAGAGACCACCCAGAGTACATGCACCTGATGGGGTTATGTGGCCAGCCATCTATGCCAACTTGTAAAAGCTATGTGGTAAATCACTGCTAAATACTTTATATCTATAACCCCCTGGGAGGATCACGATACATTGGAAATGACAGTACATAAATTAATTTACTCTTAAACAATGCTGCAAAATGCATAATTGCTCAAACCCAGAAAACCATCTGTAAAGGCTGACCATCATTTCAGGCAAGTTGGTCCAAGGAGGCTGGTATAGAACCAGAATTTACTTGTGACTGCAGATGGATTTATTTATTTATTTATTTATTTATTTATTTATTTATTTATTTATTTATTTATTTATTTATTTATTTATTTATTTATTTATTGTGAGCTGCCTTTTCCCTACATCTGAGAGACCAAGTTAATTAGGCGTTTGTTTTCTTTCAGAAGAAGCTGTGAACGAAGTGAAGCGCCAGGCCATGTCTGAAGTCCAAAAAGCTGTTGCGGAAGCTGAGCAGAAGGCCTTTGAAATGATTGCCTCAGAGAGAGCCCGCATGGAGCAGACCATTGCAGATGCAAAGCGCCAAGCAACGGAAGATGCCTTCCTAGTGATTAATGAGCAGGAGGAGTCTACTGAGGTGAGGAGCTAAGAGAGTCTCCCTAGTGGTCTTGAGAGAGAGCAAGGGAAGAGGCGAGATCATATTCACTTGCCTGTTTCATCTTGGTTCATCACTGTTCTTAACCTGTTTAGATTGCTTTACCTTGGCTAATTCAAATGCTGGTTTTTGGGAGGTGTCTCTTCAGCGAGCAGCTTGGTCCTGCTTGTAACAGAAGCATGTGCTGCTCTCTTAATGCTCTTAAACTGCAGCTCTTACCAGCCTTACCTGGCATAGGTAATGATGGATGATAGCTTTGAGAAGTGGCGTTCTTGGGCATCTTGTTGAATTGTAGTTGTGTGGGAGCAGCTGCAGAGAACACTGCCAGTAATGACACATGATGTTCCTAGCTCTGCTAGGTACCACATGGTGTATTTACAGAACTATAGTTATGCATTAGGGACAAATGAAGCAAATGTACATGATCCTTTGTCACAGCAATACTGTCTCATGCCCATCTTCTATACTGTTTGGATGCCATTCTTTCTGCCATACATCTGTACTATGGGAATACTCAAATGTGGCTCCTTCTATTACAGTCATTTTAGGTTTTCTAATACTTTTAGTGATTCCCTTTAGCAGTCAGTTTAAAATCTATACCCTGGGAAGCCTTTCCCCTGCAGGACTGACTTTCAGGCAAATCTTGCCTCTTCCAAATTAATATATTTGAGTCAGTTGTGTGGTTGACTGGTTGAAAGCTGGGCATATTTTGTGGCATAGGATGGTAAGAATTCTGTGAGTTGCTTTGCAAAATATGTTTTGTTTGTTCCTCTTCTCTCAATGTTTTTATTTTGGATGAGCCACAGACATCTCAATTTGTGTTAGTAAGGCACTCCATTTAACTTTATACTATATTTAGATAAATTCATAAGCATAAATGTTTTTCTCTCTCACTAGCTATGCCAACAGATTGAAACAGTAGTTCTTCATCATGGTCTCTGTGAATCAAACATTTGTGCTTTTGTGGGACCCGGTTCCAGAATGTTCCAGAGCTATGAGAAAAAAGGGAAAGCAGTTAGGACCATCCACCCTACTGCACACGCATGAGCGCCCACTGGCTTCCCACTTCAGTTTTCTTTGTACCACTGCATCAGTAACACAGTCTCTTTGAACAAGAGCAATTGTTTTACCATGTCAGTTTTTCCTCTCCAGTTTTCAGTGTTTTCTTCTTCTTTGTTCTTTGATCTTTACTTTAATTGCCTCTTCTGTTTAAAGGAAACCCATCAAGTTCAAACTTGCCCACACTGCAGAAAATTTACCAACCGCCAGTCTCAACTTGGTCTCATCTCTGGGAGAAATCCCTATCCACCCGGCCCACCATGGACCCTGCTGTGTCACCTAAACCAGTGGTTCCCAATGTGGGGCACACACCCCACAGGGGGACTTCAATTCCCAGAAGCCTAAGTCATTACATTGGCTGATCAGTGCTTTTA
This sequence comes from Furcifer pardalis, assembly GCA_030440675.1. Taxonomy (NCBI): domain Eukaryota; kingdom Metazoa; phylum Chordata; class Lepidosauria; order Squamata; family Chamaeleonidae; genus Furcifer; species Furcifer pardalis. The sequence continues at coordinate 237,352,622 of CP126891.1, forward strand.
GGAATTGGCTTAGGCTTCTGGGAATTGAGATCCCCAAACCAAAGGTTGGAAAACACTGGCCTAAACCCTTCCAACCACTTGTGTTGATGGAGTCCATGGCCCTGGCTTTGATTTTGATTCCAAGATGGTTTTCATCTTTGAATCCATCAGAATCAAGGAAACACAAATACAAGGACTCAAGTGACCTAGCCTCTTAAGAAAGCCAAGAAGGCGGCCAGGCAGAAGGACACCTCTTGTAAATCAATTTTTACTGACAGCCCTATCAGATCATCTCCACTAGGATCCACCAGGCAATCACTGTGGAAATGTTGCGCCCTGGACATCTCCTCCCCAGTCCTGTATGTTTCCCCGCCTCAAGAGCATGCACACCCAGATGAGGTCTCCCACCAACCAATACCACAACTGGCATTGAGACAGCTGGGACGATTTCTGAGCAGATCCCTGCAATCAACTCACTAAAGAGCTCCAGACAGACCAGACATAACTGGGAGGACAGGGCCCAGGCACAACCAACTCAATTTGGGCATTTCCTGCTGCCTGACAACTTGCAGTTTCCTTCAGTGGAATTCTGGGAGGGCCAGATGCTGATATTCAGGGGGAACCCATGGTTCTCCCTCATTCTCTACTGGTACCCACCAGACTCACAGTACTGAACTTGTAGTATCTCCCTGATGGGCCACTGAGCCAACAAGGGCACCAGAGACGATCCCTCTGACACAGCTGGTATACACCCATGTGGTCCACGCAAAGCCACCACAACCGCTGCTGCATCTCTCCCTCCCCCAGGTGCAAGAAACACAATGAGGCCAGGCTATTGCCCTGCACCAAGTGGACCAGCAGGGCTGGATACAATTCTGGGGACCACCCTGGGAAAGCAACTGGCCACCTTCCTCCCACTTTACCATCCTCGATATCCAGCATCAAAAACAGGCACAAATCAATATCTAGGGGACTTGCATCTCAACTTCCAGAGTACATCGACAAATCAGCATTGCCGTTCACCTTGGCTTTTGATTCTGAGACTGAGTTGGATGATGACCAATACTCCATACTAATCACGACGCTGGAGTTGGGTGTCGGCAGAAACCAAACCACCATTCCCTCCAGATGACCCATGTTCATATTCTGCCCAGGGCTTAGATCTCAAAGTATAACAGCTGCCACCACCCCATTCAGACCTTGTCTATGAGCGCCTTACTAAGGATGCCACCAGTCCAACCTATATCAGCATGCTACCTTTGCTATTAGACCTCACAAAGGACTCTTGGCAAAGGCCCTTGTTCTCCCAGTTGACTTCCAGGAGGGTACAGAGCCTCTATAATGAGGATGGAGAATTTCTTCTCAGGTATCAGGTGCTGAACTCGATCATCATTGAGGTGGCCCACTCTAGATCAAAGGGTCAGGAACTATTGACGCCTTCCTCGAAGGAGGGTAGGAAACTAGATCAGTTTGGTCATCGAAATTATCCCACATCCTTCCTGGGCATTCATACCACAAATTACCAAGCAGCCACAATGCCCAACTTTGGGCCAGAATCCAGCCTTTGCTTAACCAGGTGCCAAATGACATGAAAACAACTCCTGTCTACCTCAGGAGTAATGTCAACTGGCTACAAAGGATGTGAGGTCAGCCCAGCATGCCCTTGATGCACCCTTAAAGGACTTATTGAATGCAGTAACCAAATGGAGGTATGCTTGGCTAAGATCCGCCAACCCTTCTGAGGACACCCACCACTGGATTGAGGACTTTCCGTTCGACAGGGAAGGTCTGTTCAATAGTAATACATATGACATTATGGATAACCTCCATAAGAAAAAGATTACTGTGAAGCAGATGGGGATCTATCCATCTTTCCAGCCTGTACAAGCTAGGTCCCCACAGCACCGTCCTTACTGGAGTTTCTCCAACTATACCTTGTGGAAATCCAAGCCACATGGCACTTTTCCCTACCATGTCCTGTACATGCCGTCCCGATTCAGACAGTCTCAGACCTCCAAATGCACAGGTGAAAAAGTCAGACCATTTGACTTCCCCCAGCCAAGGTCCATCTTCATCCAAAGCCACTTCTGCTTTTCCCTGGAACACTGCTTGACACTTTCCTGCTGGCATAGAAGGCCATAATGTTCAACAAGTGGGTCCTCTCTATAGTAGCAATAGCTACGCCATTTTGTTGAAGGAGTACCACACACAGGCTGTTTTTGGTCGACTAAGCTATTAGAAGTTCTATAGGATGAGGTTACCTCCCTCCTAACCAGAGGCACCATCAAACCCATCCACTCCTCAGAAGCAACAAGAAATGTCTATTGAAAACACTTCACTGTGGAGAAGGGCCGGGGGGGGGGGGGGAGTCCAGATCCATCCTCAACCTCCAAAGCCTCAATCAATATATAGTCCCCATGAAGTTTAGGATAGTGACACTGCATTCCATCTTTCCCCTCCTCTGATGACCTTATGGGCACCTACTTCCATAGCTTGATTCAGGAAGATCACCATTGTATCCTCAGATTTGCCCTTGACCGTTCTTCCTACCAATACACAGCCTTATCCTTTGGTCTTTCCATGGCCTCAAGGGTATTTGTCAAGTGCCTCGCACTAGTGGCAGCCTACTTGACTCGTGCTATTGCAGTCTCGCCTTACATTGATTAGGTGGAGACAACCACAGCTGGACACATTCATGTCATGGAGCAACAGAAAGTACAAATGGTACTGCTCCAGAGTTGGTCAAGGGACTGCTCTTGAGAGGGGACACCTTCATGGTTCCCTGAAACCAAGGTCTAGTGTACCTCTTCCTGCTGATTCCATTAGTTCCAAAGACACTGCTGAAAGTGATTCATGATGACAAGACAAATGTTGCACCATGGTGGCCCTGACAGTGATGGTTCCCTACACACACAAACACCTAGTTTATCTTTCGAACTTTGCTGGACCTCATGCATCAGGACTGAGGTAAAGTCCTTCATGTAGATTTATCCAGCCTACACCTGATGGTGTGGAGGATAACCCCCTGCTCGTAAGGATTATCCCTTAGTAGGAGACTTTTCACAATGAAATGTTATAGATACAAGTATTGATGATTTTGACAATTCCTCTGAGCATGAGAATAGCAACTGGGGAAATTCCCCATCTCATCTCTACTTTACTTCCTGCTCCACCTCACTGAATCCTGGCTATCACATTCCTCCATCAGGGTCTACCTGATGGGCAGAGTGGCCCATCTGCTGCATTCATCACCCCATTTGAGCTATTCTTGGGACCCCCATAGTTAAATGCTTCCTTAAGGGTCTACAAAATGCCTTCCCAACACATAGATGCCTGATGCCTCGGTGGTGCCTTTAGTTGGTTTTCCACATATTGAGGTCACACTCATTCAAACCCCTGGCGTTGACTAGATTAAAATTGCTCACCCTCAAATTGGTTTTTTTTTTTTTTTGGAGCAGTCACCTCCACCAGAAGAGCCTGTGAATTGTGTGTGCTCCCCAATTCCTACAGTTCTATCCCGACTGGGTGACTTCATACCCAGACATTGCCTTTTCTGCCGAAGGTGGTTTCAGACTTTGACCTGTTGCAAGCAATTTGTTTACCAACTTACTTTCCCAACTGAACAACAGACTTGGAAAGTTCTCTCGGCATCCAATGAACCTTTTTGTTCTATCTCTCCTGGATGAAGCCCTTCTGTTCTGCCAACTGACTGTTTGTCTCCTATGCCAGGCCTCAGAAAAGATAAGCAGTTTTGTCCCAGATGATCTCAAGATGGATGATGACTGCAGTGCACTTGGCCTATCAACTTGCATTAGTACCACCTATGTCTATTGTGAAGGGGTACTCAGCTAGAGCTATTGCTACATCAACAGCCTTCCTCAGCAGCGTTCCCATTGAGGACATATGTAAGGCTGCCACATGGTCACAACCACTGACCTTCATGTAGCACTACAGACTCGACACCAGGGCTATGACCAATACCCATTTTGGACATGCTTTCATCTGACTGCATCACTCCCATTGACTCCCACCATCCAGTAAATGATCTTGCTACTCACCCAAACGTGTGATTCAAAGAAACCATGATGAAGAACGGGTTACTTACCTGTAACTGTGGTTCTTCAAGTGGTCATCTGTGAATTCACACAACCCACTCTACCTCCCCTTAGTCACTCCATGGTTTGCTCCAGATTTTGGGAGCTTGTCGGGAACTCAAGCAGGAAGCCATTGGGAGTGAATGCGTTTGCAGTAGGGTGGGTGGTCCTAATGGCCTTCCCTTTTTTTTCTCATAGCTCTGGAACATTCCAAAACCAGGTCCCGCACAGGTGCAGAACCCAAATGTGTGAATTCACAGATGACCACTCAAAGAACCACAGTTACAGGTAAGTAACCTGTTTTATTGCATTTTCCTGAAGATCTTGGTTGTCATTGAAACAATAACCAACAATTAAGCAAAACTGTTGATTTGAGAGTGTATTTAAACAAGATTTTCCTTTTTTTATTTTCCAGAGCTGCTGGAACTGTGGTCGCAAAGCCAGTGAAACCTGCAGTGGGTGCAATATTGCCCGCTACTGTGGATCTTTTTGTCAGCATAAAGATTGGGAGAGGCACCATCGAATCTGTGGGCAGGGCTTACACAGTCAGATGAAGCCTGTGCCCTTACCAGCTGGGCGGTCTGCAGCTGCCACCCTCAAAGCTGTGGATGGGATAGCCAGTCCAGCGCTAGAGAAAACATCGGCTACCACCTCTCGGTCCTCCACTCCAGCCTCTGTGACAGCAGTAGACACAAATGGGCTCTAATAGAAAAGATGGCATCCAACTCATTGCATTCGTTTTCTACATTTGAAAAACAGACACCTCAAAGCATTGTCAAACCTTTGTCTACCCTCATAAATGTCCTGGGGGCATTTTCCATATCACTAGGATATCATTTCTAACCCTTCTGTATTGGGACCTCTGAATTATTCTCCTGCTTTCCTGAAATCTGGAGACCCTGGCCTCCTAGTTTGTTTTACCTGAATTTTATTGACTTTGTTAATGCAGTGAGCTTCTAATGGGAAGGTTATTTTCCATTTTTACCACAAAGCAGAGCTGACGACAGCGTTTCCTTGGTTTGTTATTCAGATTATTACCCTGTACAATTCGGACTACTGATTTCGCCTGCCCACCCCAGTGGCACTATCTTTTAATACACTGCAAGTTATTGCAAGTGAGCCATCTTTAGGAACTTCTGTTTTAAAGCAAAACTACATGTAGTAAAATGGAAATGAGCAGAGGCTTGGTTGTTCTCTCCATCTGTCCTCCTCCTGTGTTCTACCTAGTCTTCCCTTCTCCTATTTATTGATTCCCATTACCTCCTCTAAAGAAATGTTCTCACCATCTCAGTCGCTGCATATGAAAGGAGAAGAGGAGGCAGAAGCGTACTCTTTCTGTGCTAAAAAGATATAAAACTGTTCATATATGACTCACCAGCTTATCTCACTTGACCCATTTTAGTCCTTTTGAGTTAAGGAGCAAGCTATTTATACGTTTATTTATGGCCTGAACAGATAGAAATGTTTAATCCAAATGTTTTTGCAAAAAAGTTATCTGCTTCTCTATATTGAATTGGTTTATTGGCCTATTCTAACTGTCACACTCCATGGTCTCTGCTGAAGAGTAGTTAATAAGTTTCACAAATATAAAAGACCACCAGAATTCTTTTTCTTCTCTAAGCAATGTATATGTTTTAAGTTGAAAACAAAGCAATATAGTACCTTACTAATAGATATAATTATTTTCAGAGATTTACCTGTTGCTTTCTCAGCAGCCTGATTCCTGTTTCATTTACTGCATTTTAAAGCATGTTTCTAGAACAGTGATGGCACTCCAGATGTTCTTGAACTTCAATTTTCAGAAGCCCTGATCAGCAGATCTGTTGATTTGGGCTTCTGGGAATTGAAGTCCAAGAACACTTGGAGTGTCAAGGTTGGCCATCACTGTTCTAGATTATAACTGAAACATATGGCTCTCCAGCTGTTGTATTACAATTCCATGATTCTCCTATCATTGGCTAACCTGCATAAAGCTTATGTAAGTTACAATCTGGCAATATCTAAAGAACCATACAGTCTCCTTCGTGGTCCGTGAGCATCCATACTTTGGGGTTTTCCCTCTGCACATGCACAGCTTAGCTTTCTATTCTAGAATGTACCCCATCCCAGTATGCCTAGCATTGGCACCCTGCCCCCTGCCCATAGTTCCATTTTCCCCACCATTTGACTGGTCATGTTCTTCTAGGCTCCTGCATGCCGTAACTATTTGGATTGTTTTCTTAACCTTTCATATTTAAAATTGTCCTTATTAGTTTAGTGTTTTTTTAGAACTTGTTTTTGAACTAACTGTTAGTTTTCAAAACGAGAAACAGTGATTTTTACTTAGTTTCACTTTTGCGTCGGTTGGGTCCGTCAGACCATACTGTTCGCACAGTGGACTCAATTGAGGGATTTTTAAAAATATAATTGCAATTAGACTTATTTACCATTTATTGCCACTTTATCGTGGCTCTGACTGTATGACTGCAAAAACTTTTAAGTATTGTTCTGCTTGTGATTCTAAAATACCTACAGCTGATGGACATAATTGTTGTGTTTTTTGCTTAGGGGAAAAACATTTACCTAGTGCTTGTGCTCACTGTAGAAAATTTGCTAAATCCACTCTCAAAATCAGAGCTGCCAAGGCTTGCTGAATTTTTGTGGCACAATTCTCTATTACCTCTAGAGAACTTACTTACTTGCTTACTTAATCACCTCCTCTTCTACCTTGCAGTGTAGAGGATTCCATAAGATCTCCATTGGGATCTCACCTTGAAGAGCTCCATGGCTCACCTCTGGTCACTACCGCAAACTTGAAAGGTCTCCTTGATGTTATCAATCCACTTGATGTGGGGCCTGCCTCGGGGTCTTGTACCTTGCACTTGGGCCTCAAATGCCTGCCACGAGATCCTGTTTTTAGCCCTAGGTTGATGTGGCCAAATCAGCGTAGCTGACCCTTCTCGATTGTACTCCTCAATTGTTGAATGTTCAGGTTCTTTCTGATGGTCACGTTTCCATTGACTGGCACCAAGGTACTTGAAGTCTTCTACCTGCTCTAGGACTTGCCCCTTCAGCTGAATGGTATGCTGCTGCTTGTTCCTGGAGATCACCATGGTCTTTGTCTTTGCCATGTTAATAGACATCCCTCTTTTCTCCATCTCCCTGTTCCACAGGTTTAGATTGAATTGAAGTTGGGGACTGGTCCTAGCGATAAGAGCTACATCGTCTGCAAAGGTTATCTCGGACATTTGGTCTGGCTTCATCTTCCAATATACCAGGGTCATTTTCTTAGCACTTCGCTTTGTCCTCTTCATGATATCATCCATGAGCAAGATAAAGAGGTAGGGTGAGAGACTGTCTCCTTGTCTTACTCGCTGCACTTTTCCCCTGCTGTCTGCACATAATTTCTGCAGGTTCTGTAGAAACTTTGTACAGCCTGTACCAAGAACTTCTTAACTTCCCTCGCCTCTAGCACCCTCCACAGTTCTTTCCATGGGACTCAGTTGAATGCCTTCTCCAGGTCAATGTATGCCAGGTGCACTTCCTTATTGTACTTGATAGTCTTCTCAGATACTTGTCGTAGACCGAATATTAGATCCTGTGTGCTCTGATTGGCTCTAAATCCGCACTGAGGTTCCTCCAGTTGTCTTTCACATTGTGTCCGTAGCCGCGTTTCTAGTATCCTGGGAGTAAAGCTTGCCTGGGATGCTGGGAAGAGAGATCACTCAGGGATTTCGACACTCTATTGTTGTCCTTCTTAAAAATTAGCATAATTATGGCTACTTCCCAGTCCTTGGGGATGGTTATCATTCACCATGCAAGCTGTAAGACTCGAAGCAAAAGCTACTTTCCTCGGTCTCCCAGATACATAATCATCTCAGTGGTGATCTTATCATGCCCCTGAGCTTTACCCAGCTTCATCCTCCTGATGGCAAAACTCAGCTCAGCACTTGTGATCTGGTCTACCTTTTCCTCCTCCTCATTCTCAGAATCACCTTTGTCTGCTGGTTGTGTGGGGTTCAGAAGTTGAGAGAAGTGTTCCTTCTGGTGTTCCATAATGTCAGCGCTTCATGTAAGCAGCCAGCCTTCCTTGTTCTTCAGGAATTTGATCAGGCATGGCTTCACCTTCCGCATGTTCTTCACAACTTGATAGAACAGCTTCTGGTTGTCTCCATAGTGAATCTCAAGCTTTCACCCAAAGTCCTCCCACGACCTAGCCTTGGCTTGTTTAACCACCTTCTTAACTTTGTTCCTCTTTTGCTTTATGAACCATAGTCAGCCTGGCTTTTAGTATTGGGATACTTTGCCCAGAGCTGCTTCTTGCCGACCACTGCCTGCACTTCATCTGTCCACCACATTGTCCACTTTCTGTTTCCCCTTGATCTTGTTATGCCACAGGTGTCTTCAGTGACTTGAAACACAATAGTGAAAAAAGCGCCAATTATGCAGTCAGCCATTTTGAATCCAACTACCCCCAAGCGCAAGAAAATTGAGGCCTCCAAGCAGGCTAAGAAGGCCAAACAGACCAAACAGTCTAAGGATAAGCCCTCTAAGCATGTTTCCCCTACTATATCTGCTGTTCTACCTAGAGATTCTTCTGCTACAGAACACTTAGGTGGTTTTTCTGCTCCTAAACGGCCTTTGGCTTCACCGCAACCTGTTGATTTGGACTTGGATGTACCTATTCCATGCACCCAGCCACATCCTGTGGAGTTACCTAACATGTCAGCAAGGAATTCTCATGATGGTTCACCTAATGTTAGAGATAAAGAAATGTCTCTTTCCTCCTCTGTTTCTCCACCTAGATTGTAGGTACCTCAGCAGCACGACCCTATGCTAAAGTCCCACTGCTCGCACCATAAGCCTCCTAATCAGGCTAGTGTGCATCATTATGATCAGGAGGACCAATCCACATTTCCTTATGGAGCTGATAAAGGGCATGGAGAGTGTGTTCACATGGATGAGACAGGATGCACATCCCTCAGCCGGTCAGGCATATGGCTCTACCAAATGCTAATTCGACTACCCATATCCGGGACGTCCATTATCAGCCTGTCTCGAAAAGCCAGTGCACATGTTGCACAGATGTGGCTTCTTTGCATCAGCCCGTATCAAGGTATGGTGCTATATGCTATGACACCTTGAGTGGGAGGAAGTTTCTCTGGGTCATCCTGTATCTCGCTGCCATTGGCATATCAACCAGTTGGAGCTTATCACAGTTTTCAAAGCCGTAAAGGCTTTTCAGATATTCCTGTCCAACAAAGTGGTTCAAGTCATTTCCATCAATACAACCACGGTCCATTATATCAACAACCAGGGCGGAACCCACTCACAGTGCCTCCTCACCCTGGCCATGAGACTTTGGAATTGGTGCATCCCCAGACATTTTCCTTGTCACTATTCACTTGGCAGGCATTCACAATACTCTGACAGACACCTTGAGTCAAGCGCATTTCCAGTCCCACGAGTGGGAACTACATCATTGGGTATTTCTGAGCCTAGCTTGATGCTGGCTGACCCCAGCAATAGACCTCTTCGCTACACATTTGAATGTAAAGCTTCCATTATTGATAGCTAGGGCAGGACTTGACAGGAACTCTGGTGGGAGCAGGATGATCTCTGGTGGGAGTGGGATGGTCATCTCTCTGTCCTTGCTCTTCTTGACCTCTCAGCAGCCTTCGATACTGACCATGGTATCCTTCTAGAATGGCTCCGAGGAGTGGGGATCCAGGGCAGCGGATGGTCCTGGTTTGCCTCATTTCTGAAGTGCCGTATTAATTTTTTATTTTATTTTATTTTATTGCATTTATATTCCACCCTACTTGCACAGGCAACTCACGGTGGATTACAACCAATCAACAAACATACAACACACAGTTAAAACTCTAAAAACAATTTAAAACCATTTAAAACAATTATCATTCCTTTAAGTAAAGGAGTAAAAGAGTAAAAGAGAGGGAAGGTAAGTATAAGGTGTTAAATGTTAAATAAGCAATCATTACCCCACACCATACCAGTCAGTGTGCTTGAAGGATGGGATGTTCAGCCCTAGGCCTCTCTAGTATGGGGTGCCTCAGGGCTCAGGTTCTCATCTATTTAACATCTACATGAAACCACTGGGGGAGATAATCCATTCCCACGGGGTGAAGTATTCTCAGTATGCTGATGATACTCAGCTGTATATCTTGGCCCGTGATGATCCAAGCGATGTAGTCAGAGTCCTATCCAGGGGTCTGGAGGCTGTTGGAATCTGGATGGGGGACAATGGGGTGCTACTGAGTGGCTATGGGTCCGGGGGCCCATGTTATCTTGGGAGCTACCATCTTTGATTCTGGATGGGACTATTTTGCCCCAAACAGACCCTGTGCGTAATCTGGGGGTCCTCCTGTGGACTCACTACTCCTGCTTGATGAGCAGGTAGCAGTCATGGCCAGAAGGGCTTTTACACAACTTCGTGTTATATGCCATTCGTGTTATATGCCAGTTACCCCCGCTCCTAGATCGGGACTCCTTGCTTATGGTCACACATGCTCTGGTCACCTCCAGACTTGACTATTGCAATGTGGTCTACACGGGGCTGCCCTCGATTACCATTTGGAAGCTGCAAGCATTGTAATAATACAGTTTATAGTCCATCTTGAGTACAGCAAGCATTTCAAAGCAGAAATAAACCATTAAGGGTTCCAGGAAAAGCAAGCGGGCCCCTTCCTTCCACAAGTCTCACATTGTGTGTGTGTGTGTGTGCCTGTGTGTGCCTGCATCACTGGGTTATACCTCTGGCCCTTCCCCTTAGGGATTCTAGCCCATGATCTTGCAGCAATGCATGTCAATGACATATTCACTAAACCCATGAGGCAAGGATGTTTACATATTTTCTTCCACATACAGTAAAACACCGGATAATGCTAAAACTTGGTTCCACAAGTCATGGTGTTGTCTGATTTTTAGTGTTATCCGATCCATGTTAAAATCCTATGGGATGGATCGGATAACGTTAAAGCTCCATAGAGATACATTGTAACCACACAGGCTTTAGCCATCCCATAGGACCTTAACGTTATTCGATCCAATTCTCCTCCCCAGATTACTTAACGTTATGCGATTTTAGCGTTATCCGATCCAATCGTTATCCGGTGTTTTACTGTATCTGGGATCGCCATTTTAAAAGTACTAAAACACATTTAAGTGGGTAACAAGGCTAATGGAGAAAGCACCGTTTAAAAAGGGGGCTTTCTATGACATCGTCTCTCTAGCAGCAGAAGAAGGGCCTTCTCTGTGTCTGCTGTAACCCTACGGAACCTCCTGCCAATTGAGCTGTGTCTTGACATGGAGTTGCTGTCCTTCAGGAAAGGGCTAAAAACCTGGCTGGCAAAGCAGGTGTGGGGCACCAGCGATGTGGTGACCCCTGCCTGCTGGCTGATTTAGTAAGAACACTCCCTCTTTTAATCTCTTTTAATCTGTAGGGGTCGGAGTAATTTTTGGTGGCAGTTTTAATGGGGTTTTTATTGGTTTTAAAATTTGACTGGTTTTATTTTCTGTGAGCCGCCCAGAGTCTTTGGAGTTGGACAGCAATAGAAATCAGAAAAATAAAATAAATAAATAAACTCCCTAGGCAACGCGTTCCTACTGGATTGGACTTGGGGCATGGTCTATGCCTTCCCTCTGATCCCCTTGCTCCACAGAGTAGTATCTCTTCTAGCATTCCTACAGGTAGCTGCCATACTTATAGCCCCGTGGTGGCCCAAACAAACATGGTTCCCCATGCTCAAAGACATAACGTGGGAGTATATGCGACTACCCAGATACCTGGATTTCCTGCTCTTTGGCTCTCAACAGGTTCTCCATCCAGACATCGAAGCCTTTTGCTTGACACCGTGGAGAATTCTCTTGCTTTAATGGCTATTATTAATGACTCCACGAAACCTTCCACCAAGAAGATTTACTCCTATAAATGGGCTAAATTTGAACAGTTTGCTCTGTTGATCTGTAAGGCTGCCATGTCTTTCTACAGTCTTCCAATTCTTCTTAAAATTGAAACAATCTGGTCTCTCTGTATCATCCCTCAAGGTTTACTTGGCTGCTATTATTGCCTACCAGCCCTCTCACTCAGAGGCAAGGTTTTTCTTTTGACACCAGGAAGCTAAGAAATTCCTTTAGGGATTGGGTAACAACTATCCTGACATACATAGACCACTTCCCATATGGTCTCTTTTCCTGGTGCTTGATCAATTGATTAAGAAGCTGTTCAAGCCAATGGCTACCACACCACTACAATTGCTCACATACAAAATTGCCTTTTTATTGACTATAAAGTCAGGCAGAAAAGTCAGCGAACTCTCAGCCCTCAGATCTGATCAGCCATTCAACAGGTTCTTTGCTGACAAAGTAGTACTTGATGTGTCTTTTTTGCCAAAAGTTGTTTCAGCTTTTCATTTAGAACACCCTCTTGTCTTACCCACTTTCGTCCTGTCCCCGTTGTTGGACTTAGAAAGAAATATTTACACATTGGATGGGTAAAGAACACTAGCTTTTTATTTAGACAGGACTTGAAGTTTCAGGAAAACTCAACATCTATTATTCTGCCACACTGGACCCAACAAGGGTTTGCGGGTCTTGTCTCAATGCCTTTCCAAGTGGATTGTTGAGACTATTACCCTTGCCTACAAATTGGCACATCAGGATCCTCCTTTGGCTCTGTGCACCCACTCTACTAGACCCATATCGACATCTGTCACTTTTTCCTGAGGTGTCACCCTTTATGAAATCAGCCAGGCAGTGGCGTGGGCTCAGCCATCCACTTTCATGAGGCATTACTGGTTGGACATGAGGGAATCCCACTATGTGACCTTTGGCCTAAGAGTCCTGGGTGCGGTTCGTCAGTGATGTGCTCCATCCTGGTACATTTACCTTGGGAATTCCCCAAAGTATGGATGCTCATGGACCATGAAGGAGAAGATTAGGTTACCTACTGTAAGAATAGTTTTCCAAGTGGTCCTGTGAGCATTTATATGTCCTGCCCTACTTCCTCTCTTTCATTGTAGACACCGACCATTCTGCAGCTATGCTAATAAGACTGGAGGAAGGGGTGGGGCACTGACACTAGGCATGCTTGAGATGGGGTGCTTTCTAGAATAGAAAGCTAAGCTTGGAAGAACCGGCCAGCATGCATATGTGGAGGGAAAACCCAAATTATGAATGCTCACAGGACTACTCAGAGAACTATTCATACAGTAGGTAACCTACTCTTTCTCATGCTTGCTTTAGTCTAGAGGACACTTAGGGGAAAAAACTAAATCCCTTCTTACGCATGTCAAATGGCTTGTGAATTATATGGTTCCACATGAAACTGATGTTGATTAAATGACCAGGGATAGCCACATGTAAAAACACAGCTTTGCTTGCCGCCTTGTTCAAGTTCCCAGGGATTCAGGTGAATTGCTTTGGGAACTACCATAGAGGGGAAAAGTTATCAACTCTCATACCATGGCCCGAATCCTAATAATTCTTTCCTTTATGATGCTTTCATGCATACATTATAGACGTCCAAAGTCATGTCTGATTTGGCTCTTAGAAGAGTGGCTTTAGAAGGCTTCAGTTTTGAAAGATTATTGGGACTGGTTTAGATAAACCCTATGTGAAAACTCCATGCTCTGTTTTCTCTCACCCAGAAGCAAAAGGCTGTTCTGCCTAATTTAAAAATAATAATAAAACTCATGATTTGTTGTTAAATCTGAAGTAAGGAAGAAAAATGATGGTACAGTTTAAAGAGCTCATGAGCATAAAACATGCTGCTGTAACACCCAAACATGTTGCAGAATTATAGTGAAATAAACTAGGGGAGGGAGTCTCAGGGTATGTCTATTAAATAGAAATATTTGAAAGGAGAAGAAATTCATAACCACCCTTTTTAAGTTTGAGGAAATGTTCGCTGAGAAACAGCAGAATCATGCCTGCAGGAGTTGGAATTCTACTGTAAGACAAAAAATGTTCCCAAGTTTTATTTTATCATTTTTGAGGACTTCCCCCAGTATCCAAGAGGTTGCTCATCTGATTTCTAAACTTACTCATTGTAGTTAAAAATACTCTTTTCCATGTTATACAGTCAAACCTCATATAACACTAAAACCTGGTTCCACAAGTCTTGATGTTATATGATTTTTAGTGTTATCCGATGCATGTTAAAATCCTATGGGAGCCATAGAGATACATTGTAACCACACAGGCTTTAGCGGTTGTTATCTGAAGCATCCCATAGGATCTTAATGTTATCCGATGCAATTCTTCCCCCCAGATTCCTTAATGTTATGCGATTTTCGTGTTATTTGATACTAATGTTATATGAGGTATTACTGTATTTTGATTTTTGATCCCATCCCCCAAGTCACAGGTTACGTGTCCCCATCTATTCATCTGTTTAGCAAATCAACATGTAAAATCGATCAAGTGATGTATTGCCAAAGACAGAAGTCATAAATTGATACTAAGGAGCTGAAGATACCAAATTGATCAAAAATGATCATAACAGCCATTTTGTTCTGTTGGATCAAACAAATTGGAACCTCAAATAGTCCACCAAGACTAAAACAATAGTGGATAGACAAAAATATTTATTATTTTAATGAGTCCAGGGCAACTTTAATTATAGTGATCCTTAGTCAAAGAAATACTGTATAATGAAGTTATTCAGTTCAGTTGTCCTCACTCAACAAGATACCCAAGAGTAGGGGGCAGTCAAATCAGAATTTTCCTATTAAATTGTGCATTTTATCTATCCTGAAATCTGTCTTACTGGCCAAAATCCAAATACTAGTCCCAACTGATTGAATTAAGGTGAATTAATTGTTGGATTATGAGTCAACATTTATGTGAATAACAATGATTCAGGTGGTTTACTCTAGTTGGGACTTCTATTAGTTTAGACCAGGGGTTCTCAATCTTTCCAAGTCAGGGGCCAGGTCACACTCCCTCAAACAATTTCGGGGGCTGGACACGTTTACAAAGACCACAGACTCAGTTCTGACTGTCAAACATGTTTACGATGGCAGTAAATGAATCCACATCCAATTCTGGCAGTGGTGGATGGAGCAAGGGCGGGGCCAGATTATTTGGCATTTTGGGCCAGATATGGCCCATGGCCCGTAGGTTGAGAACCCCTGGTTTAGACCCTCAACTTTGTTATTTTTTGTTTGTTTCTTTGTCTTAAAGTGCTGGTAACTCCAATCTGGTAATATGTCAGGGTCCTTTCAGCATCCCCATAATTTTGCTGCAAATTATTACACTTGTGGTGCTCAGATTACTCAATGGCTTCCAAATCCCATTTGCCACCTAATTCTCTGAAGAGAACTGAGTGCTACAAGATCAGTTCCAAAGAATGAGTGAGAATGTCTGGATGTGTGTGAGAGAGAATGACAGAGTAAGCAAGTTGGCATTCTGAAATTTTATGTAAATAGACTGTCTTCCATAACTTAACATGCAACTACAATAGCTTGCTGTGTATTGAGAAAAAAATATGTTTATGTAAATAGGTTAACCTGTTATGATTTTTAAATGATCTTTGAAAATGGAAATGCAAGATGTGAAATTCTGCTATGGGAAGATTCTGTGGATTATGTTCTCTACATATATTTTTTGTCATTTGATCCTCTCCTAGGGATTTTTGTTACTGATTTCATGTGTATAACTTATTTAATGTACTGTATGAAGAAACCCAAACTGTTACAGATGTATTTAGTTTGTTCTACTCACAGTAGTCAATAAAAAGACTATATTCACCTTAGACCTCCTGCCTTAACTTGGTTATATGAAATATAGTTCTCCTTCGTGTTGTTTGTGAATGCACACTGATGTGTTCTGCGCCTGCGCGGGAGCCATGTCGGAGCTGGAAAGCTGATTGGATAAATTTGAATGGTTAGTACCACCCACCATCTCCACCCGCCCTTTGCGCCACTTCGCGCTTTCCGCCTCAGTTCTTGTTTTTCCGCTGCTACAGCAGGAGCCTGATCGAGAGCTCTCCCGTTTTTTTCCCTCACTACCGAATTGCTCGGTTGTTTAATCCGGGATAGCTTTCGGCACCTACACTTCTGGTTTATCCAGTACCCCTTTTTTGTTTTTTTTTTGTTTTTTTTTAAAGAAAAAAAAAGAAGACAGAAAGTAGAAGAGCCGTGAAGGGGATCCCCCCTTCTAGCCCTTCGCCACCCCACTGTGGATGGCATCGGCGGCGGCCTTCAAAAAGTGCCTTTCGTGTTCGGCCAAGATCCCGAGCACCGACAACCACTCTAAGTGCCTGATCTGCCTGGGCGAAGACCATCCTGTGCACTCGTGCTCAGCCTGTAAGAAGTTCTCCAAGGTTGCCCTAAAGAACCGGAGGAACCGACTGCAGGCCCACCTCATGGAGTCCGCCCTAGCACCACAAGGTCCAAGCCGCCTGACGGAGGCCCGCCAAGAGACGTCCTCTTCGGCACCGCCAGCCACCAAGAAGCTCACCACCGTCGAGCTCTTCAGAAAGAAGAAGAACAAGGAGGAACAGAAGAAGGAGGAAAAGAAAAAACATAAGAAACACTCTTCCTCTCTACCTCCCACACCTCGAGTACGCCGGCCGTCTCCTTCTGCTTCCCCAGCCTCCACAGTCTTCGTGGCCGCCATTATGTTGCCGCCACCATCACCTCCACGTGCGTCGCAGCCAGAGTCAGAGGGCATTCCGCCGCACCAAGAGACCCCCCCGGCACCAACTCCACGGGGGACATCTCTACTTCCCGACGGGAGAAGTGATGAACGGGGATCGGAGACCGCCGCACAGCCCTTCCTCACCCTGGAGATGCTGTCCCCGCTCTTGGAGGCCATGACGGAGAAGATCACCGACAAGGTACTCGCCACCATTGGACCCCCGCCCGATCCTACATCGCGGGCTACCTCCAAACGGAAGGCCGATCATGCATCCGTGGCCTCCAAACAGCGCTGAGCCCAATCCGTGGCTTCCCAACCGCTGCCACCACCACCGCCATCTGTATCCGGGGAGGAACCGAGTTCAGCCAGGCCTTACTGGTCTGACTCGGACCCCGGGGCCTCACTGCCACCCCCATCCCTTGCCGGGGTGTCTAGAGGCTCGGATGATTCGTCCGAGGGAGAAGGGGAGGAGGAAGACATGGACGATCTTCCTCCGGTCGATGCCGAAAAGTCCCCGGTGGAACAAATCGGCGCCAAGGAACGCCTGCAGCCGGAGGATCAGAAATCCTTCACCGCCCTCCTGACCCGCATGGGCCCGATATTGAACATTAGGGCAGAACACCCGCCGGCACCGTTCGTGGACGAGGTGTGCGGTCTGGCGGACACTAAGAAGATCCTTCCAGTCCATCTGCCCTTCCTTCCAGCCGTCGCCCATTCGGCCAAGACGGTTTGGAGCAGGCCGGTCTCATCCCACGTCGTCTCCAATCGACTGGATGGGATCTACAAGCTCCTTGGGGAGGAGGGTGAGTTCCTCCATTCGCACCCCACGCCGAATTCGAGGGTAGTTAAGGCCACCCAACACCGCACCGCCGTGCACAGTGTACCGGTTCCAGCCATGAAGAGGGGAAGAAACTAGACGCCATCGGAAGGAGGGTCTACGCCGCTTCCTCCCTCTCTACCCACGCGGCGAACTACGAGGCAGCCATGGCAGCCTACAACATTAAACTTTGGGGCAAGGTGGAAGCCTCCCTGAACAGACTACCCCCCAACCTCCGCGCCGAGTTTGAGACCCTGTCCGAGGAAGGGATCCAACTCAGCCAACAACAGCTCCGATCCGCACGCCACATCTGCGACTCAGGGGCTAAGACCGTAGCGGCCGCGATACAGCTGCGTCCCCATTCATGGCTCAGATCGGCCGACCTACATGATGACACGAAGAGGCTCATCGAGGAGCTCCCTTTCGACGGCAAGGGATTGTTCGCCGAAGACACGGACAATGCCCTTAACGAGCTTCACAAGGACATTACAACGTCCAACAGACTTCGGCTTGGCTCGACCAGGGGATATCAACGCAGGTCCTCCTCGGGATACAGCCAGGACTACCGCAACCGCCAGTCCTTTTGATCCCAAGACCAAACCAAGCAACACTTCTTCAAGCCGCGCAGACAATACAACCGCTCGCGCTTCCAAAACCAAGGCCAGAACACCAAACGCTCTGACCGGAGGCAAAAACAACAGCCTTGACTCCCTCCGAACCGAAGATCCTCCCTCGTCCCATCCGATGCCGTACATACTGCTCCGGAACTTCCTAGCCACTTGGAACTCAATAACCACCGATCGGTGGGTACTTCGAATCTTAGACGTTGGCTACGCCATCGAATTCGAGAGATGGCCAACCTTAGGTCACATTCGCACCAACAACCCGTCCCCCCAGCTGCAAGAGGAACTCTCAGCACTTCTACTCAAGGGGGCAATAGAACCGGTCGCCCCAACATCTCTCTGCGACGGATTCTATTCCAGGTATTTCATAGTCAGCAAGAAAGACGGAGGACTCAGACCCATCATGGACCTCCGTCGACTCAACAAACACATTCGAGTGGCGAAGTTCCGCATGGTCACGCTCCAGACCATTCTCCCTCTCCTGAAGACAGGAGACTGGTTCGCAGTAATCGACCTCAAGGATGCGTATTTCCACATCTCAATACGCCAAGATCACCGCAAGTTCCTCAGATTTTGCATCGGGGAACAAGCCTTCCAGTACACGTGCTTACCGTTCGGTCTCTCCACCGCACCGAGAGTCTTCACGAAATGCATGGCACCGGTAGCGGCATACCTACGGACCCGGGGCATCCAAGTATTTCCCTACATAGACGACTGGCTGATAACGGCGCCGTCTGCAGAACAAGCACGGAGAGACGTGCGATTCACCCTCAAAATCATGGAGGATCTCGGTCTTCGGATCAATGTAAAGAAATCACGTCTAGAACCGGCCCAGGAGATGGATTACATCGGGGCGATCCTGGACGCCACGAAGGCAAGAGCATTCGCCCCTCCCCAGCGCCTAGCACACATCGGATCGCTGGTACACCAGTTCCAGAGAAGCCGCACGGTGAGTGCCAAATCGGCACAGAGACTCCTAGGCCTCATGGCCTCCACCACGGCGGTCATACCGTTCGCCAAATTAAAGATGAGATCGCTCCAGTCATGGTTCCTACACCTCTTCAACCCAGTGTTGGACGATCTGGGCAAACGGCTCATACCAACCCGCGAACTCAAACAGCAACTACAGTGGTGGACCAACCACGAATTCGTGGCCATCGGGAGACCCTTCCTACCCCCCACACCGTCAACCCAGATCTCCACGGATGCGAGCACACTCGGATGGGGAGCATGCTCCGGATCCCTGGACATAAGCGGCAAGTGGACTCGGCAGGAACGAGCACACCACATAAACTTCCTGGAACTACTCTCGATTTGGAAGGCCATGAAAACCTTCCAATCCAACCTCCGAGGAACGGCGGTTCAGGTCACCTCGGACAATACCACAGCCCTATCCTACCTCAACCAGCAAGGAGGGACTCACTCACCATCCCTACTCTGTCTGGCAGTCCAACTCTGGGAGTGGTGCCTCCAGAACCACATCTTACCAATCGGAGTGCACATCCAAGGGACACTCAACACAACCGCGGACGGCCTCAGCCGCAAGACCTCGGACATTCACGAATGGGAGCTCAACGCATCGGTCTTCGAGCTCCTGTGCAACCGATGGGGCCGACCACAAGTGGACCTCTTCGCGTCCCAGACCAACACGAAGTGCAACCTGTTCTGCACGAGAGCCGGAGTGGGACGAGGCTCCATGGGGGACGCCTTCATGGTCCCCTGACGTGGAAGTCTCCTCTACGCCTTTCCACCCTTCCCACTCATCCTGAGGGTCCTAGTCCGCCTTCGCCAGGAGAGGGCCCGAGCCATTCTAATTGCACCAGCATGGCCCAGGCAACACTGGTACCACTGCTCAAGGAACTAGCGACGGACTCAATCACCCTCCCAGACGACCCGTCGCTCCTCCACATGGAACAGGGCCAGATATTCCACTCAGACCTACCGAGTCTCCACCTCACGGCCTGGCTCATAATCCCAGGATAAGTAGGATCCTGGAGCAGAGCAGGAAACCCTCCACATCCAAGTCCTACAAGAACAAGGTGGAGAGGTTCGACACATTCCTCAGAGACCGGGACAAGGAACTGACCACAGCCTCCCTAGAGGATCTGATGGACTACCTGCTCCACCTGGCTGAAACCGGCCTGGCACACTCCTCCATACGTGTGCACTTAGCTGCAGTTGTCGCCCATACTTCACCTCACTCTACCCTCTCTTCGGCCTTCCGAGACCACACCATGAAGAGGTTCCTCAAGGGCCTGAAGAATGTTTCCCACACACACACGAATACCCACACCGCAATGGTCACTGTCTACCATCTTGGAAGCTCTGATGAGGCCACCCTTCGAGCCGCTGGCAACAGCCGAGATCCACCTGCTCTCGTGGAAGACCGCGTTCCTGGTGGCCATCACCTCAGCCCGCAGAGTAGGGGAACTGACAGCCCTCAGGAATGATCCCCCCCATTCCTCAAGTTTTTCCATGACAGAGTGGTCATGCACCCGGACCTCTCCTTCCTCCCTAAGGTGATCACAGAATTCCACCTATCCCAGGTCATCACCTTACCTGCCTTCTTTCCCAACCCTTCCAGTACCCAGGAAAGAAGCTGGCACTCCTTGGACGTACGAAGAGCACTGCTCTTTTACACACAACGTACCAGAGATTTTAGACAATCTAATAGACTATTTATCGCCTACGGCGGGAGATCCAAAGGCCACGCGCTCTCTGCCCAACGCCTTTCCAAATGGATCTGCGAGACAATCTACTTGGCCTACCGCCTGACATCGAGGGAACCACCACCCCACGTCAGGGCTCACTCCACCAGATCCATGGCCACCTCCACGGCCTTCTTGGAGGGAATCCCCATGGAAGACATCTGCAAAGCCGCAACGTGGTCCAGGCCACTCACCTTTGTCAACCACTACAGACTGGACACCAGAGCCATCCCCGACTCCAGGCTGGGACGCTCGGTCTTGACAGCAGGTCTCCGTGCTTCAATGCCATGATGACCTCCTGACCCTTGAGTGTATCCTGAGACCAGATCACATCTCCACCAGGCGGCACATCTCACCACAGCACCAGCTACCCACCATCCAGGTAAGAGAGCTTGCTAGTCACCCATCAGTGTGCATTCACAAACAACACGAAGGAGAAGGACAGGTTGCACTTACCTGTAACTGTCGTTCTTCGAGTATGTTGTTTGTGAATTCACACAACCCACCCGTCCTTCCCCTCTTACTGCTGCAGGGATGAGATGCTTTATCCTCTGTACAGCTTTAATATTAACTGAGGCGGAAAGCGCGAAGTGGCGCAAAGGGCGGGTGGAGATGGTGGGTGGTACTAACCATTCAAATTTATCCAATCAGCTTTCCAGCTCCGACATGGCTCCCGCGCAGGCGCAGAACCCATCAGTGTGAATTCACAAACAACATACTCGAAGAACGACAGTTACAGGTAAGTGCAACCTGTCCTTCCTTTTAAATGATTACATTTTTGTGGAAAGCAGTATTCATTGGTGACTAGAATTCTAAGGGAAAAAATGCATGAATCATTGTGACACATGAGTCAGTCTATAATGCATTTACAAAACCTAGTGTGAATCCATCACATGAAACAACAGTACAGTTGAAGGCCAAATCAGAATAAAGTTGTTTGTGCTGCTATTCCACAAGAATACAGAAAAGGTTCGGAATACCACACTAGGTACTTATTCAGGTGCCGTATCCATTCCGGATATTGGGTATCATCATGGCAATAGTCTTCCTGTTCTTAACTCCTCAGAACAGTTCTTCCCAGGACATGCCACACCAGTCTCTCGGGTTCTTCAGTCATAAAGTCCTTCTATGTCCAGGGCCTCTCTGCACCTATACATATAACTGTACCTATACATTTAAAGGTAAAAGTCACCCTTGCTTAAAAGCCAGTCATATCTGACTCCACGGTTTGGTGCTCATCTCTGTTTATAGCCAAAGACCCAGAACTGTCTGCATGTACAGACGTTTCCATGGACATATGGCAGGGAGGCATGACTAGACACCAGAGTGCACAGAACTTTGTTTCTCCTTCGTGTTGTTTGGGGATGCACACTGATGGGTTCTGCGCTTGCGCTGAATCCTGAGCAGAGCTGGAAAGCTGATTGGATAAAGAGTTTTAAATGTGGGAGCGCCCACCATGCCCAACCCCTTCTGGCGCCATTTCGCGCTCTCCCCTCAGTTTGCTTTTTTCCGCTGCGCAAGCAGGAGCCTGGAAAAATAGCTGTGAGTTGTTTAGCTGAGATTGTCTCAGAATTTTCTAATTTTTTATACTCAAACAATTTTTCTCGGACCAGGGGACTCAATCCCTTGGTCCTCGTGTGGCTGGGGGGCTCGCCCTCAGCCGCCGGTAAAAAAAAAAAAAAAAAAAAACGTTTTTCTTCGCAATCTCGTGTCGGGGCCTCCCGACCGGGATAATTTTTTCTCTTCGGCCATCTACCTCGGTGGATGGCCTCAGCGGCAGCATTCAAACAGTATCCGTCCTGCAAGAGAAAGTTCCCTAGCTCGGACGGACACGTGCGCTGCCTCCGCTGCCTCGGGAAGAGCCATCAGGTCCAGACCTGCGAGGTGTGTAGAGGCTTCTCGAAGGCCGCAATCAAGAACCGCCAGTAACGCCTCCAAGCCTACCTCATGGAGGCCGCACTCGCCCCACCGCCTCCCCCAGCTCCAGAGCAGGCTGCTGCCTCAACGTCTGCTCCTTCGACCTCCGCTCCTTCTTCACGGCCTTTGGCCTCAGAACTGTTCAGCGGAAGAAGGAGCAGGAGAAGAGGAAGAAAGACAAAAAAGAAAAGAAGAAGCGTCGTAGCTCCTCGTCTTCTCTCCCTCCAACCCCAGGACCGGCTCACCCTTTGCCGCCACGCTCCCTAGCATCCGCCCCGGTTGCAGCTCCACCTACGCCGGGCAGGATGTCGGTCGATGCCCCGGACGCCGCCACGCCGGAGAGGGCCCCCAGCCCTCCGGCGCCACCGGAGACTCCTCTGCCTCCACTGCCGCGAAGATCTTCCTCTCTTCACGCCCCTTCCGTGGCTCCTGGTCCGGCTTCCGAAGTGCCGCCCCAGTTGAGCCTCATCGCCCCGTTCATCGAGGCGATGGTGCGGAAGTTGCACGCTGAGCTCCAGGGCCCCCAGCCGGCACCGTCTGAGTTCGTGGAACGCCCTCTGCTTCCCGAACCAGCCACGGAGGCACCACCGCTCCGTGAGGAGGGCCCGGCTCCGAAGAGGCAATGCGTGGAGCAGGCGTGGTCGGAGGCCTCTCTCCCTCCGTACCAGCTGCCTTTGCCGGGGAGCGACCCAAGATCCGCCAGACCGTACTGGTCGGACTCGGACCCCGGGGCCTACCTACCACCGCCCAGCGTCTCGGAGCGGTCGGAAGGCTCCGACGACTCGTCGGACCAGGAAGAGGAGGATCAGCCACCGCCGGTTGCCGTCGACAAATCCCCGGACGACAACATCGGCTCCGTCCACGGCTCCCAGCCGGAGGACCAGAAGACGTACACGGCTTTGATCACCCGCCTCGGATCCACGCTCGGGATCCGGGCGGAGGCTCCCCTGGACGAATGTGAGGATGTGGTCTGTGGCATGGCCGACCGGAAGGAGTTGGTCCCTGTCCGCCTTGGACTGCTCCCGAAGATCGCCAAGGCGGCCAAAGAGGTCTGGAAGAGACCGGTATCGTCACATTCGGTGTCCAACAGGGTGGACTCCATGTACAGGCTGCTGGATGACTCCAACTTCCTGCACATCCACCCGGCGCCGAACTCCCGAGTGGTTAAAGGCTCCCAACATCGGACACCGATCAGCAGCACTCCCGTCCCATCGACACAGGAAGGGAAGAAGTTGGACGCACTGGGCAGGAGGTTCTACGCCAACGCCTCCTTGTCCTTCCGTGCGTCGTCCAACTACGCAACGGCCATGGGCGGCTACCAGTGCCGAGTATGGGAGCAGGCGGAGTCCTTCAAATCGCTGCTGCCGCCGGACAGACAAGCAGACTTCGAGAAGGTCTGCCTGGAGGGCAGCCAGCTCGCCCTCCAACAGATCCGCACCGGCCGCCACGTCACGGAGTCAGAGGCAAAAAACCTGGCCTCCGCCATCCAGCTCCGCCGCCACGCCTGGCTCCGCTCGGCTGACCTGCAGGAAGACGTCAAGCGGCTCGTGGAGGAACTGCCCTTCGATGGTGAGGGCCTCTTCACCAAGGAGACCGACACCTCCTTGGGGGAGCTGAAGGGGGACTACGCCACCATCAAGCAGCTCTGCGCTCCACGCCATGGGTCCAGTCGTTACCAACAGGACCAACCATCGACGTCGCAGGCAGGCCCATCCTACCAACCTCGCCCACCACGGAGGCAGGAGGACTACTCCCGGTACCAACCCTACCGGCCAAGACAACAACCCAGCCATCCACGCTACCAGCAGCGTCACCAGACCAGTAAGCGGACGGAACGGAAGGGCAAGCAACGCATTTGACTCTTCCGTGACCGAGACTCTACCGTACCGTCCCCTAGCCAACTACCTATCAGCGTGGTCTGCCATCACCACAGACCGATGGGTTTTAACCATCTTAGACTCTGGCTACGCGATCGAGTTCAAGAAATGCCCTACTATCGGACGGGTCCGCGTCACCAATCCGTCCCCACCGCTCCAGGAGGAACTATCAGCTCTCCTACAGAAGGGCGCCATAGAACCGGTTGCAGCGTCGGAGTCTCACGAAGGGTTCTTCTCCCGCTACTTCCTCGTGGACAAGAAGGACGGAGGATCCCGACCCATCCTGGACCTCCGCCTACTCAACAAGCACGTCGACGCGAGGAAGTTCCGGATGGTAACCCTTCAATCCATCCTTCCACTCATCAACCGCGGGGACTGGTTCACCATCATCGACCTGAAGGATGCCTACTTCCACGTATCCATCAGGAGGGAACATCGTCGCTTCCTCTGTTTCCAGGTGGGAAGCAACGTCTACCAGTACACGTGTCTACCCTTCGGCCTCTCCACCGCTCCGAGGGTGTTCACGAAGTGCATGGCGCCTGTGGCCGCCCACCTCAGGCTCCAGGGCGTCCAATTGTTCCCGTACATCGACGACTGGCTGGTCTGCTCCCCAACCGAACAGAAGGCCAAGGACGACGTTGCCCACTGCCTGGCCCTCATGCAGAGTCTCGGTCTGCGGGTCAACTACAAGAAGTCACAGTTGACCCCCACCCAAAGAATAGACTACATCGGAGCCGTGTTGGACTCTCTGGCTCTGAGAGCCTACGCTCCTCCCAAATGCCTACTCGACATCCGTGCGGTGGTGGCACGGATCCAGAACAACCGTCGCGTCCGTGCGAGGGACGTCCTCCGTCTCCTAGGACTCATGGCATCGATGACGGCGGTGATCTCCCACGCCAAACTCAAGATGCGGTCACTTCAGTCGTGGCTCCTGGCCTCCTTCGACAGCATCCACGACAACCTGGGGAAGTGGCTTACGCCGACTCCCGAGCTGCAAGACCAGCTGAACTGGTGGACTTTAGACCGCAACGTAACAGCGGGGAAGCTCTTCACCCTCCCTGCTCCGTCCGTCCAGATCACCACCAACGCGAGCACGCACGGATGGGGAGCGTGCTACGGCGGACTGTGGATCCACGGGGTCTGGACACCCGCAGAAGCCAGCCACCACATCAACTTCCTCGAGCTGCTGGCTGTATGGAAGGCGATGAGGTCCTTCAGACTCTCCATAACCGGCCGCATGGTGCAGATTGCATCGGACAACACCACGACCCTGGCCTACCTCAACAGGCAAGGAGGGACCAAGTCTCTCTCCCTCCTTCACCTAGCCGTACTGGTATGGGAATGGTGCTTGGAGGTGCATGTGTTCCCCATAGGCGTCCACATCCAGGGCGCTCTGAACTCGGATGCCGACTTCCTGAGCCGCAAGGGGACGTCGATGCATGAATGGGAGTTGGACGGATCGGTGTTCGATCGGCTGTGCCATCGGTGGGGCATGCCGACCCTGGACTTGTTCGCGACGCAAGCCAACACCAAGTGCCGCCGCTATTGCTCCTGGGCGGGGATCGGCCACGGGTCGGAGGGCGATGCCTTCATGGTTCCGTGGCATCAGGACTTGCTGTACATGTTCCCACCGATCCCTCTCATCCAGCGGGTCCTTGTGCGGATCCGTGTGGAGAACGCATCGGCAATACTGATCGCCCCGTCATGGCCGCGCCAACCGTGGTTCCCGCTCCTCCAGTCCCTGACCTGCGACTTCCTTCGCCTGCCCACCAACCCGAACCTCCTCCACATGGGGGGAGGCCGGATCCTCCACTCGGATCTGCCGAGCCTCCATCTGACGGCCTGGCTTATCCGCCCGACCTAGCGCGGATCCTTGAACTCTCTCAGAAGCCTTCCATGCAGAAGTCCTACGATTCCAAGTACCGTCGCTTCCTGAACTTTCTGTCATCCAGCGACCGCTCCGTGGACTCTGCATCCCTACAGGAGGTGATGTCCTACCTCCTGCATCTGGCTGAGTCAGGGTCTGCACACTCATCTCTGAAAGTACACCTGGCTGCTGTGGTGGCCAATGCCCCACCTTCCTCAGTACTGTCTTCTGCCTTCAGGGACAAGACTATGAAGAGGTTCCTCCAGGGACTACGTAATGCTTACCCACCAGTCAAGGTCCCACCTCCTCAGTGGTCCATTACTGCGGTGCTCACTGCGCTCACCAAAGCGCCCTTTGAACCTATGGCTACAGTGGACATTAAGTTTGTCTCCTTCAAGACTGCCTTTCTTGTAGCCATCACCTCCGCCCGGAGGGCAGGTGAACTTGCAGCCCTGAGGTCTGACCCTCCTTTCCTCAAATTCTACCCTGACAGGGTAGTACTGCATCCGGACCTTACCTTTCTGCCTAAGGTCCTAACTGAGTTCCACCTGGCCCAGGCCATCACGCTTCCAGCATTCTTCCTGAATCCTTCGTCTGCACAAGAGAGAGTGTGGCACTCATTGGATGTCCGGAGGGCCCTGCTGTTCTACACCCAAAGGACTGCGTCCTTCAGGAGAGCCAAGCAACTGTTTGTCGCCTATGGTGGCAAATCAAAGGGACAACCTTTGTCTGCCCAGAGACTTTCCAAATGGATTTCAGGTACCATCTACCTGGCCTATGAGATGTCATCTCTGCCACCTCCGCCTCATGTCCGGGCTCACTCCACCAGGACATTGGCTTCCTCCACTGCGTTCCTGGAGGCCATCCCGATGGAGGACATCTGCAAGGCTGCTACCTGGTCCAGATCCTCCACCTTCATCACCCACTACCGGGTTGACACAAGGTCTGCTCCCGATGTCAGACGGGGCAGGTCCATCCTGACGGCTGGTCTCCGATCCTCTTCGCTGATGACCACCCATCCATGATGCCATCGCGCTCTCCTACATCTCAGGACGCCGGCTGCCCACCATCCAAGTAAGTGAGCTTGTTAGTCACCCATCAGTGTGCATCCCCAAACAACACGAAGGAGAAGGACAGGTTTCACTTACCAGTAACTGTCGTTCTCCGAGTATGTTGTTTGGGGATTCACACAACCCAACCCTACCTCCCCTCAGGGCTGCCGGCCTGAGATGGCCTTATGCTTCGCGGGCAGCTTTAGTATCAAACTGAGGGGAGAGCGCGAAATGGCGCCAGAAGGGGTTGGGCATGGTGGGCGGTCCCACATTTAAAACTCTTTATCCAATCAGCTTTCCAGCTCCGCTCAGGATTCAGCGCAAGCGCAGAACCCCATCAGTGTGAATCCCCAAACAACATACTCGGAGAACGACAGTTACTGGTAAGTGAAACCTGTCCTTACCTTCCCACTGAAGTGGTACCTATTTATCTACTTGTAATTTCTTGCTTTCAAACTGCTACGATGGCAGAAGCTGGGACAGAGATGGGAGCTCACTCCATCATGCAGCACTTGGGTCTCAAACTTCAGACTGCCGACCTTCCACTTGTCAAGTTCAGCATCTTAACCATTAAGCCACTGCAGTCTTACCTATATATTTACATTACTACAAATGTAATAAAACATACATGGTTTTAAATCGTTCTTTTGGGATTCAGTGCACAAACAACTGTCCTGCCACTAGAGATGTAAACCTCTTCATACAGAAGTGATTTATCAATGATGCAACTTGCAACCATCCTGATGTTTTGGAACTGCAGTTCCCATCATCCTTTACCATTGACTGTCATGGCTATGGCTGATAGGAGATGCAATCTACCAATGTCAAGGAGCACACAAGTTGCTCACCCCTGCTCCAAGTTATAAGATTCACAAACCTGTGTATTTGAGAGTGGTGGCGTACAATGTAGTGACATTGCATTCACATTCTGCATGTGGACTTCTGACTAGGCAGATACAGTCAGTCCAATTCAGTCTTGGCTTGATAACCCCCATGAACTAAGAAAACTGCAAGAAAATGCCATGTCATTTCCTGAAGCAGTTACACTTAACTAACGGAAGGATGTTTTCATTACCAGAATCATTTGAAAATGGCTTCTATTTCTTTCTGTTCTGTTTGTTCTTGGATGTCATCTGACTTTGGATGCAGCAATTTTAAATGATAATGCTGTGTTGCATCTAAACTATCTTCTGAAGTTTTTCAAGGATTTAGTCTTCTTGTAACACTGCTTTTCCCATTTATTTATTTTATTTTAGTAAGTCCACTGATTCTCATGTGATCAAAGTACAGTATACCTGTTTTCTGCATGTTACATGTCTTATGGTTTTGGTCTTCATTTGCCTTGGTATTGCTTCATTCATCATCTCAGTCTAGGAAATTCCTAACATCCTGTATAAATCAATCTTTCAAAAAAAAAAAAGTAGTCTGTTATACGACAATATTTGTAAAACTCCTAACTTAACTTATGCCACAGTCACGGAGAGTGCATACTTTTAAAATTGTATGTACCAAAATAATTTTAATATTTTGCCTTCCTCAAATTCACCATTGTAAACTTTTATACCTCTTTGTACCACAATGTGGCATCTGTGGTCCATGATTCAATGGCCTTTTTGCTAATTCACATGATTAGATTGTATTTCTTAAAAGAACTGCAATTAATCTTGATGACTCAGACCACAGTTGAATTTATGTTTTGCGTGTCAATATAATTTCTTCAATACTTATTTGCGGCCTTGATTATTCCTATTAAATTTTGATAGTTATCCAAGGAAGAGAAGTAGCTTTTAAATTTTGGTATGCTGAAATTACAATGAATAATGCAACTTTAAACATTTGACAATTTTAAACATTAGCAAACATCCAATTTTGTTTAGACCAGTTTCAGTCTCTACACATGTGCGTGCGTGAAGTGTTTTTTTCCTTCTCATCTATATGTAGCCATCACACACACAGAGAGAACCTAAGTTCTACTTTGAACTCAAGTCTGTAGTACTAAGGGTTTTGTTGTATATCATATCACTTGAAAATATATCTCCCTCAAACACACATACTCTTGGACTTGTGCACATGTCCTCAGAGCTGGTATTGGAATGTTTGCTTTATAAAGCAAGTTGAAAAACAGGACTGGTGGTACCCAAGAGCCAAGTATAAGAAGTGGGTGAAAATAGGAGAGATAATCTCCCCTTTTCTTTGCTTCAGCTTTTTCATTGATTTGGAAAAAACCATACAGACACTTTTAAATTCTCTAGCAGCAGTTCCTAACCTTTTTTTTTTTTTGCCATGCCCCATCTAAGCATCTCTAAAATCCTGATCCCCCCCACCACTGACATATAATTCTTTTTATTCAGAAAGTGAACTATTCACATGGAGTAAGCCTGAAAAGCCATTAACTGTTAATAACTCGTTCTTGAATTGCACCCCTTAACAATCAAATTGCCTCCCTGTGGGGCATGTGCCCCATGTTGGGAACCATAACTCTAGAGTTTAAAAGCTTCAACTCATCTAGATTATAGGTCACTGATAGAACCTAAGCCTCCAGTTAATTCTGTATATACATGCATTGTGATCTCAGAAGGGCTTTAAACAAGAATAAACAACTGTCATTTTCTAAATTATATTGCCATAACATAGAAAAACCATCAAGGGGTTTTCTCATAAAACAGGTAGTCTGATTAAAGTACCATTTGAGCATTGGTGGATGGTTCATTTTATTTATAAAAGTCCTTGTAGTTTGGGGCTGCTCATGAGCCACAAACTGCAAGTCTCATAAATAAATAAATAAATAAATCTAAAATGTACAATTTGCTGTTTGCTAGTTAGTAAATACTCATTAATCTGCTCATTGCTAAGCATTCACTGTAATGGTGAAATTTCTGGAGAGCCTGGTGACTACCAAAAAGATCAAGGCTCTGTGTAGGATAACTTTTTTAAATTATTATTGGTACCTGTGGATTTTTATAAATTTTAAAACCTTTTTAAATTTTATAATTGTAATTTTGAAGTTTTTAACAATGGGTTTGGGTTGGGTTTTATTATGCTTTTATGATGTTGTAAACCGCCCTGGGTCGCCCTGGCGAGAAGGGCGGTATAAAAATGTAAATAAATAAATAGATGCAGATTAGAAACAAGGAAAGATTCAGCCTGCCTTTTGATCCATCCATCCATCCATTCATTTATTTATTTGGAAGCCTAACATCATGTGCTTCTGAGCAGTTGAAAAGTGTTCCAATATCTTAGTTTGTTCCAATTTCTTAGCTGGGAAGCTTGGGGGTTATTACAGTATAACTATACATTTGAGAAGTGCAGTTCAAAATGTTAGTGGGGCTGGCCCTGCCATTAGGCAGAGTGAGGCAGCTGCATATCTGTGCAATTTTCTTTGGACTCCTGAAACCAATGGTTCCCAATGTGGGGCCCAGACCTCACTTAGAAACTTCAATTAGTCTAAATCAGTACATTGGCTGAACAGTACTTTGGGGAGATGACTTAGGCTTCTGGGAATTGAAGTCCAAAAACCAAAGGTTGGGGAAAACTGCCTTAAGCTGTCTGCTACCCAAAGATAGTGTTCTACTGTTTTTTGTGACAAAGATTTAAATGCCAATACACTCAGTGTCTGTAGACAGAAAGGAAGACAGGATAGTGTCATGGTAAAGTAAACCTACCAAAATAATCTATAACAGTCCACCTGGCTTGTTTGTTTATTATATTTATATCCCACCCATCTGGGATAGGCTGTCCTTGGGCGGCATACAACAAATTAAGAATTTTTTACACATAACAATATAAAATTAAACATAATATAATACTAAAAAACAACAAACAATGAACCAAACAAAGTAAATTATAGATTCTATAATTTACTTTGTTTGGTTTATTGTTTGTTGACAATAAGCACTACACCTATACATATACAGACAATCCTGCATCTCCTAAACATATACACCTTGTACCCAAGAGCTAAGAAGTCTTTCCATTTTTACTATTGTTTGAAACACATTATACAGGAGGGCAGCTAATGGAGGAAACAGTCAAATAGAGGCTGGATGCTACATTCCTATTCTTAGATACAGCTCATAGCAGTTATATATGTCCAATTAAATACTACAGGCTATATTTCAGCTAGCTCAAGTTTTTTTAAAGTTGCTTTGTTAATGGGATTTAATATTAAGTCTTGATTTACCAAAGTCTCACTCATTCAATAGTTCTAGTCTTGACTAATAACTGGATTACCCCAATATACTTTATACTGAACAAACGGGGTGGGGGGTGGGGCTACAACTTACTCCCAGGTAATTATGCATAGGCATGTGAGAGTTTCTTAATAAGTAAACTTTGAGGGGGGTGATTTTGGCTGGTTTTGAACTCTTGGTTTTTAAAATAGAGCTTTCATCCAAAATGTTAGTTCTCCTTCGTGTTGTTTGGGGATGCACACTGATGGGTTCTGCGCCTGCGCTGAATCCGGAGCGGAGCTGGAAAGCTGATTGGATAAAGAGTTTTGAATGTGGGACCGCCCACCATGCCCAACCCCTTTAGGCGCCATTTCGCGCTCTCCCCTCAGTTTGCTTTTTTCCGCTGCGCAAGCAGGAGCCTGGAAAAAAAGCTGTGAGTACTTTGCTGAGATTGTCTCAGAATCTTCCAATTTTTCCTACTTTACAATTTTTCTCGGACTAGGGGACTTGTTCCCTTGGTCCTCGTGTGGCTGGGGCTCGCCCTCAGCCGCCGTTTAAAAAAAAAAAAAAAAAAAAAAGACCAACATCTCGTGTCGGGGCCTCCCGGCCGGGATAATTTTTTCTCTTCGGCCATCTACTTCGGTGGATGGCCTCAGCGGCAGCGTTCAAGCAGTGTCCGTCCTGCAAGAGAAAGTTCCCTAGCTCGGACGGGCACGTGCGTTGTCTTCGCTGCCTCGGGGAGAGTCACCAGGTCCAGACCTGCGAAGTCTGTCGCGGCTTCTCGAAGGCCGCCATCAAGAACCGCCAGTACCGCCTTCAAGCCTACCTCATGGAGGCCGCACTGGCACCACCGGCTCCCCCAGCTCCAGAGCAGGCCGCTTCCACGTCTGCTCCTTCAACCTCCGCTTCTTCTTCCAGGCCCTCGGCCTCTGAACTGTTCAGGCGGAAGAAGGAGCAGGAGAAGAAGAAGAAAGACAAAAAAGAGAAAAAGAAGCACCGTAGCTCTTCGTCTTCTCTTCCTCCGACCCCGGCACCGGCTCAACTTTCGCCGCCACACTCCCTAGCATCCGCCCCGGTCGCAGCTCCACCTACGCCGGGTAGGATGTCGACCGAGGCCCGGGACGCCACGCCGGAGAGGGCCCACAGCCCTCCACCGCCGCCGGAGATTCCTCCACCTGTACCACCGCACAGGTCTTCCTCCCTCCGCAGTCCTTCCGTGGTTCCTGGTCCGGCTACCGAACCGCCGCCCCAGTTGAGCCTCATCGCCCCGTACATCGAGGCGATGGTGCGGAAACTGCACACCGAGCTCTACGGCCCGCAGACGACACCGTGGGAGCGCCCTCTGCCCTCACCACCAGCCACGGAAGCACCACCGCTCCGTGAGGAGGGCCCCGCACCGAAGCGGCAGAGGGTGGAACAGGCGCGGTCGGAGGCCTCTCTCCCTCCGTACCAGCTGCCTTTGCCGGGGAGCGATCCGAGATCCGCCAGGCCGTACTGGTCGGACTCGGACCCCGAGGTCTACCTGCCACCGCCCAGCGTCTCGGCGCGGTCAGGAGACTCCGACTCGTCGGATCAGGAGGAGGAGCAGCATCAGCCACCGCCGGTTGCGGTCGACAAGTCCCCGGACGACAACATCGGCGCCGTCCACGGATCCCAGCCGGAGGATTTGAAGACCTACACCGGACTGATCACTCGCCTCGGATCCACCCTTGGGATTCGGGCGGAGGCTCCCCCGGACGACTGTGAGGATGTCGTCTGCGGCTTGGCCGACCGCAAGGAGTTGGTCCCCGTCCGCCTCGGACTGCTCCCTAAGATTGCGAAAGCGGCCAAGGAGGTGTGGAAGAAGCCGGTTTCTTCGCACTCCGTATCCAACAGAGTGGACTCTATGTACAGACTGCTGGACGATTCCAACTTTCTGCACATTCACCCGGCACCGAACTCCCGAGTGGTCAAGGGCTCCCAACACCGGACGCCGATCAGCAGCACTCCCATCCCGTCGACCCAAGAGGGGAAGAAGCTGGACGCACTGGGCAGGAGGGTCTACGCCAATGCCTCCTTGTCCTTCCGTGCGTCCAACTACGCGACGGCCATGGGAGGCTACCAGTGTCGACTCTGGGAGCAAGCGGAGTCGTTCAAGTCCCTACTGCCACCTGATCGACAAGCGGACTTTGAAAAACTCTGCATGGAGGGCAACCACCTCTCCCTCCAGCAAATCCGCACCGGCCGCCACGTCACCGAGTCGGAGGCAAAAAACTTGGCCTCCGCCATCCAGCTCCGTCGCCACGCCTGGCTCCGTTCGGCTAACCTGCAGGACGATGTCAAGCGGCTCGTGGAGGAGCTCCCCTTCGATGGCGAGGGCCTCTTCGCCAAGGAGACCGACACCTCCTTGGGAGAGCTGAAAGGGGACTACGCCACAATAAAACAGCTCCGCCCTCCACACCGTGGGTCCGGCCGTTACCATCAGGACCAGCCGTCGACGTCTCAGGCGGGCCCATCCTATCAACCTCGCCCGCCACAGAGACAAGGGGACTACTCCCGGTACCAGCCCTACCGGCAGCGCCAACAACCCAACCGTCCACGCTACCAGCAACGGCCTCAGACTGGCAAGCGTACGGAACGGAAGGGCAAACAACGTGTTTGACTCTTCCGTGACCGAGACTCTACCCTACCGCCCCCTTTCCGACTACCTATCGGCGTGGTCTGCCATCACCACAGACCGATGGGTTTTAACCATCTTAGACTCTGGCTACGCGATCGAGTTCGAGAGATGCCCTACTGTCGGACGGATCCGCATCACCGATCCATCCCCACCGCTCCAGGAGGAACTAACAGCTCTCCTAGAGAAGGGCGCCATAGAGCCGGTCGCAGCGTCGGAGTCTCACGAAGGGTTCTTCTCCCGATACTTCCTTGTGGACAAAAAAGACGGGGGGGCACGTCCCATCCTGGACCTCCGTCTTCTCAACAACCATATCGACGCGAGGAAGTTCCGGATGGTAACCCTTCACTCCATCCTCCCGCTGATCAACCACGGGGACTGGTTCACCGTCATCGACCTGAAGGACGCCTACTTTCACGTGTCCATCAGGAGGGAACATCGTCGTTTCCTCCGATTCCAGGTGGGCGGCAACATCTACCAGTACACATGCCTACCCTTCGGCCTCTCCACCGCTCCGAGGGTATTCACGAAGTGCATGGCACCGGTGGCTGCTCATCTGCGACTGCAAGGCGTCCAGGTGTTCCCGTACATAGACGATTGGTTGATCTGCTCCCCGACCCAACAAAAAGCCAAGGACGACGTTGCACATTGCCTCGCCCTTATGCAGAGCCTCGGTCTGCGGGTCAACTTCAAGAAATCCCAGTTGACCCCCACTCAACGAATAGAATACATCGGAGCCGTTCTAGACTCTCTGGCTCTAAGAGCCTACGCCCCAACCAAACGTCTGCTCGACATCCGCACAGTGGTGGCACGGATCCAGGGCAGACGTCGGGTCCGTGCGAGGGACGCCCTCCGTTTGCTAGGACTCATGGCGTCGACCACGGCGGTGGTCTCGCACGCCAAACTCAAGATGCGCTCCCTCCAGTCGTGGTTCCTCTCCTCCTTCAACGGCACCCACGACAACCTCGGGAAGTGGCTCACACCGACTCCCGAACTCCGAGACCAGTTAAACTGGTGGACAATGGACCAGAATGTGACCGCGGGGAGACTCTTCACCCTTCCCGCACCGTCCATCCAAGTCACCACCGACGCGAGCACCCACGGATGGGGTGCGTGCTGCCGCGGACTACGGATTCACGGCATATGGACACCCGAGGAAGCCGACCACCATATCAACTTCCTCGAGCTGCTAGCGGTGTGGAAGGCGATGAGGTCCTTCAGACCGTCGATCGCGGGCAGTGTGGTGCAGATCGCCTCGGACAACACCACGACACTAGCCTATCTCAACCGGCAAGGAGGGACCAAGTCTCTCTCCCTCCTCTACCTGACCGTCCAGATGTGGGAGTGGTGCCTGAAGGTACATGTGTTCCCCATAGGTGTCCACATCCAGGGCACCCTGAACTCCGATGCAGACTCCCTGAGCCGCAAAGGGACGGCGATGCACGAGTGGGAACTGGACGAATCGGTGTTCGACCGCCTGTGCCGACGGTGGGGCACACCGACCCTAGACGTTTTCGCGTCACAGACCAACTCCAAGTGCCGCCGTTACTGCTCCCGAGCAGGGATCGGCCACGGATCGGAGGGCGATGCCTTCATGGTGCCGTGGCACCAGGAACTGCTGTACATGTTTCCACCGATCCCTCTCATCCAACGGGTCCTGATACGGATCCGTGCGGAGAACGCCTGGACGATCCTGGTTGCCCCGTCCTGGCCGCGCCAGCCGTGGTTCCCACTACTCCAAACCCTGGCTTGCGATCGTCTCCGCCTACCCACCGATCCGAATCTCCTCCGCATGGAAGACGGTCGGATCCTTCACTCCGATCTGCCGAGCCTACACCTGACGGCCTGGCTTATCCACCCAACATAGCACGGATCCTTGATCTGTCAAGGAAACCTTCCACACGGAAGTCCTACGATGCCAAGTACCGTCGCTTCACTGACTTCCTAGCATCCAGCGACCGCACCGTGGACTCCGCATCCCTGCAGGATGTCATGTCCTACCTCCTGCACCTCGCCGAGTTGGGATCCGCACATTCATCATTAAAGGTCCACCTAGCTGCTGTGGTCGCCAAGGCCCCACCTTCTTCAGTATTGTCCTCCGCCTTCAGAGACAAAACTGTTAAAAGGTTCCTTCAAGGGCTACGCAACGCCTATCCTCCAGTGAAGATACCACCCCCTCAGTGGTCCCTCACTACAGTGCTCACCGCACTCACGAAGGCACCCTTTGAACCCATGGCTTCGGTGGACATTAAATTTGTCTCCTACAAGACTGCTTTCCTTGTAGCTATCACTTCTGCCCGACGGGCAGGGGAGCTGGCAGCCCTTCGGTCTGACCCTCCTTTTCTCAAGTTCTACCCTGACAGGGCAGTATTGCACCCAGATCTGACATTCCTGCCCAAGGTCCTGACTGAATTTCACCTGGCCCAAGCCATCACGCTTCCAGCATTCTTCCTGAATCCCTCGTCTCCACAAGAGAGAGTGTGGCACTCGTTGGATGTCAGGAGGGCTTTGCTGTTTTACACCCAGAGGACTGCGTCCTTCAGGAGAGCAAAACAACTGTTTGTGGCTTATGGTGGCAAGACTAAGGGACAGCCTCTGTCTGCCCAGAGACTATCTAAATGGATCTCAGGTACCATTTACCTGGCCTATCAGATGTCATCCCTGCCACCTCCGCCTCATGTCCGGGCTCACTCCACCAGGACACTGGCTTCCTCCACTGCATTCCTAGAGGGCATCCCGATGGAGGATATCTGCAAGGCTGCCACTTGGTCCAGGTCCTCCACCTTCATCACCCACTACCGGGTTGATACAAGGTCCGCCCCTGATGTCAGACGGGGCAGGTCCATCCTGACGGCTGGTCTCCGATCCTCTTCGCTGATGACCGCCCATCCATGATGCCATCGCGCTCTCCTACATCTCAGGACGCCGGCTGCCCACCATCCAAGTAAGTGAGCTTGTTAGTCACCCATCAGTGTGCATCCCCAAACAACACGAAGGAGAAGGACAGGTTTCACTTACCAGTAACTGTCGTTCTCCGAGTATGTTGTTTGGGGATTCACACAACCCAACCCTGCCTCCCCTCAGGGCTGCCGGCCTGAGATGGCCTTAGGCTTAGCGGGCAGCTTTAATATCAAACTGAGGGGAGAGCGCGAAATGGCGCCTAAAGGGGTTGGGCATGGTGGGCGGTCCCACATTCAAAACTCTTTATCCAATCAGCTTTCCAGCTCCGCTCCGGATTCAGCGCAGGCGCAGAACCCATCAGTGTGAATCCCCAAACAACATACTCGGAGAACGACAGTTACTGGTAAGTGAAACCTGTCCTTCCTTTAATAAATACTTTAACAAAGCAGGATATTCATATATTCATTAGATACGTTTACAGATTCTCCCAACTAAACTGCGCCTACAGACAGAGCTCCTACCCTTCCGGAGGGGCTTAAAAACCTGGCTGGCGGGACAAGTGTGGGGACCAAGGAATGTGGGATCCCACACAGGATGGCTAATTTAAGGGACAGCCTCCCTTTCTGTTCGGTTTTATCCTGTGGGGCTGTTTTATTTCCTGTTTTTTATGAACTTTTAAAGTTTTTAAAGTTTTTAATTATTAGTACTCCATTGGTTTAGCTTATGATCGCATTTTATCTTGTAAGCCGCCCAGAGTCGGGTATACCCGATTGGGGCGGGATAGCAAATGTGAGTAAATAAATAAAATAAATAAAATGTGGATATGAGGCTTTCTTTCTGGCCTCTTGCACTTGAAAAGTTAATAATTCACTGTTGAAAAGAACACAACTACCTTGGGGAAACCTGCTGCCATTTCTATTCAGTCCTGAAGAAACAAAAGATTGAACTACATATAACTTTAAATATAAGTTGGTCCTCTCTTCTTGGTAAAACAGGAGCAAGCTGGATTAGGATAAACAGGGTCTCTAGGAGGTTTCACATTGGGTGCAATACTCCAATTGAATGCAATACCCCATCCAAGCATCATATAGACCTCAAGAGACTTATTTGATCAGCAGCTTTTGTCAAGATGGGCAGGTGGACAACTGGATCTCTAAAAGAAAAACTAAAAACTTCTGGGATGAGGCTTTAACTTTTATCTAAAGTGTCGCAGTGAATATTTGCTGTTCTAATACACACTTAATTTTCATTCATTCATTGCTTCTTTGGCTCCAAAGAAGTGATTAATTTCCAATATGTTGAAGTGTTTGTCTTCTCATTGTGAAAAAGGTGGCCTATCATCAAACAAAACAAATCTTAGCAAGTTAGAGGAATGCTATCACATGTCCTAGAAATGGACCAAAGCAGAGTGATCCTACGTGTACTAGAAAGTAGAAGCCCCTTTCAGGGTTTCAGAAAGGTGCTGATAGGACCACTCTGGGGGCAGGTAGGGTTGTTTCAGTAACATCATCTGACAACCAACTTTAGGAGCAAACCTGCCTGTCCCTGCAGTGAACCAAACAGCACACTAAATGTCCATGTACTTTCTTTGTTATTTTGAAGGAAATATGTAGGTCTGACCTGCAAACAGGTAGATGGGGTTTAAAACATATGGTTGTTTTTCACTCATATATTTGTCTCATCCCACCCTCAAGGGGTTAAAGGAAAAGGAAATCTATTGGTACAAATGGAATATTGAAGTGGTTTTTTCCCTTCTCATCTGTATGTAGCCATCACACAGACGGTGGATTTATTGTAGAGCATTCTGGCTGGGGAATTCTGAGACAGGTACTCCAAAAAATAAATGCTTCCCATCTTGACAGGTACAATACCTTCTGTATAGCACAGCACTTGAGAAGGTGGGAGAAATGACATTTCCTGAAACTCTCCCAGCAATCTCAATCCATGTGGTAGCTGCAGATGTCCCTTTGAACTTCAGCTACCATTGACAGCAGACTGGCCACTCATATCCTCCCTGGACTTAACTCAGTTTTGTCCATTTAATGTTAGAAAACTGATCATTATGGTATATTAGAAGGCATGCTTCAGAAAATAATAATAATAATCATTTGCTCAGGAGTTTTTGAGCAGCTTCTCTCTTTCAGGGCTTCATTGTGTCTCACTTCACTAACCACTCTAAAATTCCATGGTAACCACCTCATCATAATGCAGCCTAGAGCAATCCACTACATACACATTTCTTATAGCTGCTTCACCATATAAGTGGCCAAACAACCTTTCCAAATTAAAGGTACCTACTTTTCACTCTTGCCTCCCTCCTAGCATAATACTTTTTTTCAGTAATAGATTTGTAAATGCAAATGTCAGAGCTGCTCTCTGTCTGTTTCTCTCTCTCTCTCTCTCTCTCTCTTTTTATCTATCTATCTATCTATCTATCTATCTATCTATCTATCTATCTATCTAAAAAAAGTATTTCCAACTTCATTTTTCTAAAGCATCCATTCAAAGGTGCCAGGGAAGTAAAACAGGAACACAAAGAAAAACTCAAGAGAACACCATCATTAAAGGAATTAGAAGCTGCTATAGTACTTGAGAATCCTTCAGAGAAGTGCACAGGCCACACCCCAGACCTCTACACTGACTATATTTTGGGTTTGGAAAAAATACACTTCTGCTCCCTCACTCCCATAGTGCCAAACATCTTTAAAATGGGAAATAGTCCTCCTGGAAGCTTGTTGGAGCTTCTTGAGGATGTGTGGGTTTTTTGTGTATGTTCAATGGGTGCTTGCAAGATTTAGAACACAGTTCCCATCCCTCTTGCACTACAATTTCATTTACATTTTCTCATCATGGTCAATTTCAGGGAGGTTCCAGGTGCCCTCATTCTGGTAGAAGGTGGAGCCAAAGGCAAAGGATAGGACTGAAAATACCAGCATAAAGAAGCTTAAGACTTACTGCCAACAACTAAGCATGATGAGGAGCATTTCAACCTTTCAGGACTTGTACAAAACCTGGGAAACCACCAAATATTTCATTTTTGTCAGAACATTGCACAGTACAATTCAACACTTCTGGATCAGAAGGACTGGCTGGTTTTATGTCATTGTTCAGTGATGTCCAAGTACACTCTCAATGCCACTCATCCTTGGGGTGGGGTGGGCTCCTTTTATGTCCCACTACTACCAAATTATAATGTAATGAGGAAGGATATGTAGCTTTCTGGGCAATCCCAAAGAGTTGAATGAAAACTCATGGAGAGCTAGATTCACTCAGCTATGCCCAATAAGGTTCAAAGATCCCCCAGCTTTGCTTTGCTATTTGTTCTACCCATCAATTCACTGCACACGATAGATATGTAGAGGGAGGTGATGACTCTGTCACTCTGGGTCCCAGAGGCTGCAGAAATATAGAAGCAGATGTCTGCTTTTCTGAAACACTGTTGTGTAGTCTTACAGAAACATGGTCTTTGGTCTTTGCTTGTGAGTCAGCCTCTCCTCGGGCTGAATCTAAGCTTCCACTCTTTAGTTCCAATATTTACAAAGACATTCTGATAAGATCAAAAATAGTTTGTGATTATCCCATATGAGGCCAGGGAGTATTTCTTTTCAAAGTCCAAAAATGACAAGCAATATCTCAAAAAGATGATTCACTTTGCTCAGTTGTCTTGCTGCTCTTGATCTTTCCATTGAAAGTTTTCTCTCCATCCTATGGTGCAGTTTTGCAAAGAGTATATCTTTTAGCAGGAATTGCTATAAATTAAGAAACCTGCATTTACTTTATTTGTTACATCTTGTATTTGTATTTTGGATTTGTATGCCGCTCTGTTCGCCGAAGCAACTCAGAGTGGCTAACAGCATAATAAAATACAGCATCACATCACAAAACATATTAAGGTATCACATATCAAAGTGTCACATAACACACATATATAAAAAAGAATCCCCCATCAAAATTACAAAGTCAAGAAATTATTAAAACATTTCAGCAAAACTTCAGATAGTTCAAAAACAAATAAAAAATATATAAAAAATCCTCAATCCCCAGTCACAATTACAAATCAAAATCACCAGATTCCCAATCACAGTTACAAATTACGCAATATCAGGTCATTAAAGACACATCAGAATTATTAAAGCCACCCGCCCCGAGTAAGTCATGTGACTCAGATTCAGTATACTGTACAACAGATAAGGCCTAAGGAGATTTCTGAGCTCACCACTAAAAGTTACACTTTTTGCATTACTACACAACAGGATTTCAGCCATTACCTGGTATTTTAAGTGACAATACTCCTTCCTCCTTAAACTGAAGGAGCTAGAAATGCCAGTTCTCATGTAGGGATCAGAACACACTAAGGCAAATAACAGCAGGTGGCACTATCCAAAATTGAAATTATATTTTGAAATCCAGTTTAAAGTTTAAAGACTAGAATTCTATTACTCCACAGCTTAAGAGTTATGGGGCTGAAATTTTCTAGTGTAGAGATGGGAGTCACAGCACAGGGCATACCTCTAACTGAAACATGTTGGCAGTAAAACACCACAAACCACTTCTGCTGTCTGTAGAGTGTCTGGATGAAAAGAAAGACAGGGTCCTTTTCCTATTAAAGTGATGTGGAGGAAGAAATGTCAGGTGTAACTTGCATTAAAAGCTTTCCCTGCTGAAGTTTACTCTTCTATGGTAGGTAAAGCTCAAACAAAATGTTCCTTCAGGTAAACTAGACTCAGGCAGTTTCGGGTTGAAGGGTTAAAATAAGCACTTTAAACTGAGAGCTGAAGAAGTGGACTTGATCCAC
Organism: Furcifer pardalis; assembly: GCA_030440675.1. Taxonomy (NCBI): domain Eukaryota; kingdom Metazoa; phylum Chordata; class Lepidosauria; order Squamata; family Chamaeleonidae; genus Furcifer; species Furcifer pardalis. The sequence goes on from CP126891.1 coordinate 237,394,719, forward strand.
GAAAGCTAACAATAAAAATATAGCAGTTAGTCTTTAAAGTGCTACAGTGTTTTTTTTATTTTATTTTGTTTTCTGGTATGCCTGAACCACAGTCTAACACGGCTACTATTCCAAAAAATTCTAATAGAATGTTATAGATCGCTTGTCACTGGAAGACAATTATCATTAAAAGCTGTTTGCATGTGAGTCACTGCAACAGTTTATTCAACACAATCATTTTGTGATAGATTTTTAGGACCTAAACACAGGATTCCTTTTGAAATCTATTTTTTCTAATATCACAATTGGCCTTGAAACACAAATCTTCATCACTTAATTTCAACTGTAATTATGGCTTATGTATGGCTTATGTATAACGTCATCACAGCCTTTGTGGCATCTGCAAACAGCTGAATATCAGCAAATTATTTCTGACTATCTCAATGGCCATTATGTTGCTTGTGGATGACAATATTGAGTGCTGAGTAGCAGTGATTCTTCAGAGTTTCCTGGAGGATTCTTTTCCTAGCCTTACCTGGCATTCCATGAAGTCTGATACAGTAATTCCTCGGATACCTTGGTTCCACAAGTCTTAACGTTATCCAATTTTTAGCCTTATCTGATTCATGCACCAGAAAACGTTAAAATCCTATTCAGGTGGATCAGATAACGTTAACTCCATAGAGATAAGCAACAGAGGCTTCAAGGGAAAGCCAAGGAAACCTGCTGGAACCTTTGTCTAAAGGGTAAATACATTACAAAAGCTTGCAAAACCAGTCTGACTAGTTTAGCAAAGCAAAGCAAAAGCAGACATGGGGGGTAGGGGGTGGGTGGGGACTCTTTCAATATGTCCTGACTCCAATTTAAACCATGCAGAGTTTCCATATGGAGCCATGAGCACAGGAATTGGTTTTAAAAGCTAACAGCAAGGATGCCCATACTTTTCAGGCTACGGGCCAGTCACATGGTTCATGGGTGCCCAAACTACAGACTGTGTGCCAGATCTGGACCTGACACCAATTAATCTGGCCAGTTCCACCATTGCCACTCCCAGATGGATTGGTGTCATGGGCCAGATCCGGCCCAGAAGCCTTGCTAACAGCAGGGATGCCTAAACTGTTCAGACCATGGCCCAGTCATGTGGTTCATGGGTGCCCAAACTACTCCCTGTGGGCCAGCAAGCCCTGATGAGCAGGAGTGCTGACTTGGGCTTCTGGTAATTGAAGTCCAAGAACACCTGGAGTGCCAAAGTTGGCCATCACAGGTTTAGGTGTTTCCCACTGTGCCTCCTTGGTAGGGTCTGGACTTGATGATCCAAAGGGTGCCTTCCAGCTCTACAGTTCTATGATGATGATGATGATGATGATGATGATGAAGAAGAGGATAAATATGCACAGCATGATGGCATCAGGGCATATGTCAGGGTACACAGAAAGAGCATCCTAGAAGATTGTGGTATTTTTGAACCACATTCAGGTGTATCCCGGGCAATGGCAACCTTGTTTTGCTGGCTAATCTTTCTCACATTAGGTCAGGGGAAAGGAACTATGGACTGAATTCTCCAAAAGGTGCCTTCATTTTGGCAGTTTAAAGCCTGACCTGATGAAAGTAATGAAATTTTTGCCCACTGACAATTGAAACTGGCCTATAAGGTGAAAGTAAGTGGCCAAAGGGATAGAGAAAGAACTAGAGAATGCTAAACGCTCAGTGTTCCTAAGTGAAGAAGAAGAGCCTGTGGGACTTCTGCTTCTTTGCAGGACCAAGCCCACCCTGCTTGCTGGACTGTGACACAACTGCTTTTCTTTCTTCTTCCTCCTCCCCCCCCTTTTTTTTTGCCCTTGTAATGAAATGGAGCTTTATTTTTTGTGAGTTTAAAATGAATGCTGTTGTTTCTTTGCTTCTGAGAGGGGGTGAAGAAAATCTTGGAATGTGGCCCTCAAGCCATGTGTGGATTCCTTTTCTCTTGGAATTCAAAATAACATGGGAACATTTTCTTTCCTCCATTTCTGAAATTTAGTAGCATGGGTGGTACCTTCAGCTTCTTGTTAAAGGTCAGGATTGATTTAGCACCCAAACTCCTCTAGATCCCTTCCAAGGATCAGACATTCATCACTGAAACCTCTAGAATCTTCATCAGTGACATTCATGTTAAGCAGCAAAAGGGATGAGTCGTAAATGTAATTTATAGCCTAGTGACAGCAGAAAGATGTGAGCAGAGAAAAATGAGCCCAGACACATATGCTCCTCTCAGCATCTAGATGAGACATTTACCAGAGAGATGGGGCATATTGCAGGGGAAAGGGTAGGGCAATAGGGGTCCTGTTCTGTCATGTTTTTACTCCAATTTCGCCACCAAGCTAGGTTTGAGCAAGGACTAAATAAATAAATTTCATGTCAGAAATTACTCTGGATTGAAAGGATTTTTGCTGGAGAAACTCCGTATCAAAACCTGACTTTCCAGTCTCCAAGCTCAGCATCTTAACCTCTAAGCCATCACAGTGCTGCTGAAAAGCACTGTGTATGATGACCATTGCTGCATAGTAAAAAAAAATATTCATTACAACCAATTGTGGCAATTAGATTTTGGGGGGAAATTCAAGCAAGTCCAGCCCAGCAAAGACAAATATAGAACCTGTGCTCTGGGCAATTTTGATTGATGCTCGGCAGATTATGTGCCATTGGATCAGCTCTTGTTTAAAATGTTCAGATGTGCCTCTCTGTGGGCTGAGAAAGTTGGGTAATGAATAGAGAGTGTACATCAGTTGCTGTACTTGGAATTATCCAAGGATTCTAAAGACTAAGCTGCTATGGCTAACAACTAGTATTTTGGAATCTATTTGGAATGATGTCTTGATTTTTTTTTTTAGTTGTTGATGTTATTCAAAGTATCCAGTCCAGAAAAACTACATTACCCAAATTATTAAATTTCACTGCAGACAGGCATAATTACACTCCAGCTTAGCCTTAGTCCAGTACTGTGCCAAAACAGGGGTGAGCTTGACAACGCCCTTCAACAATGCATTTTCTCTCTTTGCTGTTATGGCAGAATACTTGTATTAAAGGTAAAGGTCACCCTTGCTCAAAAGCAAGTTGTATCCAACTCTAGGGTTCAGTGTTCATCTCAGTTTATAGCCAAAGAGCCAACTCTGTCTGTATCTGCAGATGCTTCCATGGTCATGTGGCAGGCACGACTAGACACCAGAGCACACATAATGCTGTTACCTTTCTCACCAAAGTGATACCTATGTATCTACTTGCAAATTCTTGCTTTCAAACTGCTAGGTTGGCAGGAGCTGGGACAAGGACAGGAGTTCACTCTGTCATGCAACACTTGAGTCTCAAACTGCTGATCTGCTGACCTTCCAGTCATCAAGTTCAACTGAAGCACCTCTAAAGGTCCAGCAAAACAGAGAGGTAGAGGGTCAGATAAAACTCAGCCATCTTAAGGCAATCAAACAACTCTTTTCACTGGAGATGCTAATGTTCAGACAAAATCAGTTCCCCTGCAATTTCTACTGAATTCTTTTTGTCTGACTCTCTGGAGCAATTAAAAATACATCAACTCCATTTTTTTCTGTGAGAACTCTTCAGTCAATTGAAGGTCACCACAGTGTCTCCATTTAATTTTTTTGTTCTCTAAAGTCAAATTCAGACTCTTGTTCTCCACGCTTCTCATGTAATGGTAGTTTTAAAAAAACCCTTGACAACCTCAAAGCAGCAAGTTATCTATTCTGGCGGGTACATTTTACTGCTGATGTGTGCAAATAGTGCCTACTGTTAAATTAACTGTAAGGAACTAAGGAGCTGTTGTGGAACGTGCGCTGAGAGCAGACATTAACTCAGTAAAGTGGAGCCTTCAGAGCTCCACCATAATAGGAAGAAGCTTGACTTATTTTTGAAATCCTATTCTGAGCTCTCACCACTTTCAACCTCTGAATTCCTTCCAAGCCATTTTGAAAATTGCTTTAAGTTAGTGGAGACCAAATGGTCTAAAAATAAAAAGTAGGGTTCAAAAAATAGTTAAAAGGGGCCCTGAAAAAGAGAATAAACATTGTTCCTCACACAATGTCAGGAGGGAACAGCATAGTCTACAGCAGAAGGCATACTTCTATTATATGTCCTTTTATGGTGACTGAATGCAAGACATTTTTCTGATTCAAACTCCTAATCGTTCTAATCCTAATGAAAAAAATATGGATATACTGTCACACTGAGGAAATGTAGATGGGTAGAAAGTTTTTTGTTGGCTTCTGTTCATATATGTACACAACTTCTTACTTTGAAGTAATAATAATAATTTTGTGTCAGAAATTATTCTGGGTTTAAAGGATTTTTGTGGGAGAAACTCCACTCAGGGAATGCCCGAATAAGGCTCTTTTCATTGTTAGGATATATGAGTAGGTTTGCAACGAGAGCAAACCAATGACTGTATCTTTAAGACTGTGCAGCTACCACAGCCAGGTGCAAGCTTTGAGTGTTTGTGTCTAGCTTAAATTGAGGCAACAGTCTTTGCCAGCCAGCCAGCCTGTTGTTCTCTGACTGCTTTGTTGCTGTGCTCACGTCCATCGGACCTTCGTCGTTCTTGAGGATTGTCTGGTATGTCTACTTGCCGTTTATTGCAAGATATTGGAACACATACCTCAGCCACATTGTGGTGAACTAACCAAGGACTGTTTTGGAACCGAGCTACTCCGTAGCTAGAATGAACTGGTGAATATCTTCGAAGCCGACCTTGAAGCAACAGATAAAGGTTTGGACTGCTTGCATTGCTTTATCAAAGATAAGAGCTTAATTAGCTCACATAGACTATAAGGACTTGCTGCACCACTTGGTCTGACTTCAAGACAAGTGTTAACGTGCACTTTGTGCACAACCTTTGTAAATAGTGTAAATACATATTTCCTGCAACCCAAGCCGGAGTTTGTTTTTGTCTCCTGTATCTCAACAAACACTCTCAAACCTCAGGGTGTGGCAAAAGCCAGCCACCTTCCTGCACTCTGCTATATTTTACCATTTCATTCATGTCCCCAGGAGCTGGGACAGAGACGGGTGCTCAATCCATCATGCATACCTGGGTTTTGAACTGCTAACTTGCCAACCTTCCAGCTAATAAGGTGAGCTTCTTAACCACTGAGTCATCACAGCCACTATTTGGAAGTCACATCCATTTAGGAAGTTTTTAAACAACAATATTCTGAGGCTTTTTACAGCTCATTCATGACCCCAGCTCTCACAAAATAGATGTTAAGGATGAAAACCACAATGTTTACAATGTTGTCTGAATTCCAATTTGGGATTTGCATTAATTCTGTATCTACACCACCACTATCTTCTTAAAAAGATTAGTATTTGCTCTCTCTAGCCCAACGTGTCATAATTGCTTTCTTATCCTGTGGCTTGTTCAGATTTCTTCATCCACTGGCTCTGGTTATGTTAGTATTTCCAGATATGCCATGAGCAAATCAATCTATTTTGTGTGAAATCTTATTCAGCATGACTCAATACAGTGATATGCATGGCATGTTCCTTGAGGGAATGGCTCATGGAAACTGAATATCTGATCTGAGGGAACTGTGTTACACGAACTGCAGATTTTACAGCCAGATTTCTAAAAAAGATACCTAATGTCATGCAATGTTTAGAACCTTGGAATGGGATTTTTGGAGAACAGGGTTCAAGGGAGAACACAGAATGCATTTGCTGAGCTTGAAGCAGGCCATTTCTTTCAGAGGGTTGCTTGGAGCTTGAAATGGGGAAGAGAAAGAAAGCCATATCCGCAACTGTAAACTTACAAGAGGAAAGCAGGGTAGAAATATAGCAAATAAATAAAGTGATAAAGATAAGGATGGTGAAGTAGATTGTCCACCATTCCACCTTGAATGTAATGTACCTCCCCCATCACCTTTGCTTCCATGCTTTTCTGTTTCCACCGTTTTGTTCACCGTTTGTTCATTCATTGTAGTCATTTGTTTTAGGCACTGCGTCATTGGAAATGTTGAACTCTGGGCACTAATCATAACAGTTCTCATTGCCAAGTTCCTAAGGAGAATGCAAAAATATGGGAAACTGCTTTGATCTGCATCACATTGTGGCAGTTTTCATCTCTTCCACTATCCAGGGAATTACACCGCCTTCTATATTAAATGCCAAGTGAACTAAAGTCAAAATTGACCTCTCTCAGGTACAGCAAGGACACAGAAGGTGATAGCTGTCATCTCCCACTGATAAACAGGCAGTCATCATCCCACAAAGCATCATCTTTTGTTGCAAATGGGTATAAGCCCCTTAGCTCTCCCCCCATTTGAAATGCTTATAGTGGCAGAATACTCTGGCAATAACTTCATGGTTTCACTTTTTAATTAAAGGAACCACATGAGTCCCGTCCCTACCCTCAGGGGATTGATTTTCTGCTACTAACTCTCTAAATACAGTCCCTTCAGTTGGGGATCCAGTTGACAGCACTGGAATCCTCAAAGGTCCCAGCCCTGAGAAGTGAATGGAGTATATACACCCAGCTCCTTGATACCGTCCTTTCAAAGAGGAGACATAAAGGCCTCTGTGATGCTGCCCCTCCTGGGGAATCCCCATGCTTGCCTGTTGCTGTTGGCATTTCCAGTGTTAATGCCAGGAAGTGTGGTAGGTGAAACTCTTATTAGGTAGTATAAAGGCTGGAACTGAGGAGGAGCAGTATCAACTCGTGGCAACAATACCAAAGCTACAGGTTCCCCCTGCCTGCTATCAGCTGGATATAGGGTTCTGTCTCCACTTCAAAGCCTTCTCTGCTCCCACCTGCACAAAAGCACAAGAGATTTAGTCCCACTCCCTTTCTGCTTCTATCCATGTCTCCTCCTCATCTGATGTGTTTAATGATGACCTTGAGTCCTGCTATTCCCACCCTGCCCTCATAGCCTCCTCCAGCTGCCCTGCATTGATTGGTGCTACTTTCTCCACCTGTGTTAGTCTCTCCCAGCTGGTTACTGGCTCAGAATCCATCCTTCCTTCCTAGCTCCCCTGGGCTTGTGGGGTGGAGACAGATGACCTGCTTGATGATGCACAGGGTGACCTCCTTGCAAGGAGGTACAAGGAATTCCCAGGATATAAAAAGTAGCTGATGGAATAGACTCCACTCTACACTTCTTGGCATAAAATGCACTACTAAGTGATGTGTCACATGTTCATTTGTTTCCTTCATGTATGTTGATGGACTAGATCAGTGTTTCCCGATCTTTGGTTTTTGGACTTCAGTTTCCAGAAATCTAAGTCAATTCACCAAAGCATTGATCAGCTAATGTACTGACTGAGGCTTCTGGGAATTGAAGTCCACCAGTGTTCCACAGAACATGGTTTGGGAAACACTGAACTGGATACTGATGTATTGAAACGATGATTTGAACCCTTATGGCTTCTCTTCCTTTAGGATGGTGTAGTGATTTCCCTGTGATCAACAAAAGCTGCAGCACCCTGGAGAGCACCCAGCAATGGGAGGCAGAACACAGAACTGGTCATTATCTGTTCAATTTCAGCCCAACAAATTATCATCTTCTAATATTCTGCCATTTGGTACTTCGAAACTGTCAGTCTTCTGAGTCAGGACTCTTGGTGCCATTTCTCCTAATAAAGGACTCTCCTGGCTCTTAAGTGTGGACTTCACTTCTTAATGGGGAGGAGATTTCTAAATGTGAAATACTTGCTTGCTACAAAAGATCATTTAATGTTAGATGCCTTCAGTGCATTGTGCTTCTTTTAAACCTAGATGTGTGGATTATGAAACCTCATTAACCTATATGAGGGCCAGTTCCCATAGCCAGGTACAGTAATACCTCAGATAACGTTTACCTCAGATAACGCTAAAATCGCATAACGTTAAGCAATCTGGGGTGGAGAATTGGATCGAATAATGTTAAGGTCGTATGGGATGGATTGGATAACAACCACTAAAGCCTGTGTGGTTACAATGTATCTCTGTGGAGCATTAACATTATCTGATCCATCCCATAGGATTTTAACATGCATCGGATAACACTAAAAATCAGATAACACCAAGACTTGTGGAACCAAGTCTTAGCATTATCCAAGGTATTACTGTATAAGTTAGATGTTCTATGAATGTGTGGAGTCATGCAACTCGACTACACCTAGTACAGCAATTGTGTGACGGCATGTAACCTTGTATTCAGTAACTACAAGTAAGGTATGTGCTAAGGCAGTCAATGGCATGGCTCCATTCAGGCTTGCTGTGTAACAAGCTTGACTCATGTTCTTGTTTGCTCTGTGAGGTGGAACAACAATTGTGGCCCTGCTCTCCTTGTGTCAAGACATATACAGTAATATTCTTGTTTATTTGAGCTATTTTGTCCCCAGAGGAGGGAATCTCAAGTGTCTTTTCCCTTTCCTGGCAGTTAACTCACCACAAAAAGATATAACAAACAATCTGCTGCACTCCTATGGCACCGACATCTGCTGCTGGTGATGGATTCAATGTGCCTAAAGGTAGGCCCAGGCTAACTGGCAGCAATACTCTAAGGACTGTGAACTTTGAAAAAAGGCTAATCCCAACAAGTAGGAGAGTCTCCTGTTAATGTGTTAGAATAGTTTCAGCTGTAGAATGAAACCAGAGATATTATTAGGAAAGAATGCATGGAGATCATTCCTGTAGTAAAAGGAAATGAAAAGTACAGATGGATGATAAAATGACACTTAAAATGGTTACGGCAGTTTGGGGCAGTCTGGAAGCAAAAGGTGACAGAAATAGGGTCATAATGTTGAAGACAACTTTTCAGTGACTGTCATGTATAGAAAATAGTCCATGCAAAACAGTAGAACAAAAAGAAGAAGAAAAACAAGAAAAACAAGAGATCTTTTCCAGAAGATCCAAGAAATCAAAGGGGAGCTTAAAACTAGAATGCTATATGATTCACAGAGAAACACATTATCTAATAAGAAGAAAATAAGGAAAAGGTGGAAACAGCATACAGAAAAGATAAAGGGGTGACAGATTCCTTTTAAGAGAAATCCTGTGATGAAAAACCAGCACTTCTGGAAAGTAAAGTGAAAGCTGCTCTGAAAATGCTGAGAAGAAATAAATCACCAGAGATAAATGGAATACCAATAGACCTATTCCAAGCTGGAGATAATAAATCTGTCAAAATCCTATCAAGAATATGCCAACAAATACAAACAACAAAAGAATACAAACAAACAACAAAACAACTAAAACACTGCTATATGAGGAGGCCTTTGGGAATGTGCTGCTTATTTCTGGTCATTAAACAATTTTATTGGGAGTTTTACTGTGTGCAATGTTTAACTTTATGACTGGTTTTATGATGGGAGTTTTATTGTGTGCAATTTTTATGACTGGTTTTATGATGTTAGCCGCCCTGAATAAGGATGATTTTTTTGCCCTAGAGGGGCAGGATATAAGTGTAAATAACAAACAATGGCCTGCCAATTGGAAACATTTCAAACCCCCAAAAAGGATATGCCAAAGAATGCAGTAACCATAGAACCACTACATTAATTTCCCGTGCAAGCAATGTGCTGCAAAACAGACTTTTTTGCTATATGGAGCAAGAAAATACCTTATGTTTAAGCAGGATTCTGAACAGGAAGAGGCACAGTATATTGTATTGTAAATATCTGCTGGCTTCTAGAACACTCCAAAGAATTTCAGAAGAAAATCAGCCTGTACTTTAAAGATTACAGTAGTAAAGCTTCTGACTGTGTTGATCATGAGCAACTATGGATAGTTTTGAAATAATTGAGTGTGTCTCAGCATTTCATTGTCCTGAATTGTAAACTGTATTTTGAACAAGAAGCAATTGTCAGGACAGGATATGGAGAAACAGAATGATTTCCCATAGAAACAGTTTTAGACAACAGTTATATAATTTCCCTATCTGTTTAATATGTTCATAGAACTTATCATACAGAAAGCAAGATTAGAGAAGAAACATCATCAGTTTAAGGCAGGGATCTGCAAACTTGGCTCTCCAGGTGTTCTTGGACTTCAATTATCAGAAGCCCAAGTCAGTATGCCTGCTGATCAGGACTTCTGGGAATTGAAGTCCAAGAACATCTGGAGAGCCAAGTTTGCTGATCCCTGGTTTAAGGTATGCAGATAACACCATATTGCTGGTAGAAAGCAACAATGACTTTGAAATTATTTCTAATTACAGTAAAAGACAAAAGTGCCAAAGCAGAACAGCAGGTTAATAGTAAGAAGATAAGTTGTTACTACAAAAGAACTATACTGCTTTAATGCTGACAATTGAGGAATTGAAATTGTTGCAAATTTTTGTATACTGTACTTCAGTTCAACCATCAATCCAAATGGAGACTGTAGCCGAGAAATCAGAGAAAGATTGACATTCGATCAGGCAACAATTAAGGAATTTCTATTGGAAAAGAATATGTGGACTACAGATTTAATGGCTTAATGGAGTGTGACTGTTCTTATGAAGGCTGATCAACTGTACCATTCTTGTTTGCCTACTGGCTTTTTTTGGCTATGGACTTGAGCATTTACCATATGAATTTTCGGTGTCTGAGAGTGGGACAAATATGAAATAAAGGGAAACCACATCCAGTTGGAATAAGAACAAGTAACTATGAATTCCTTCTGGCCTGTCTGATTGTGAGAAATGTTGCATAACCAAATCACAAGGAGAGTGGTAGGAAGGAGGGGGGATTTCTGTATGCTGATTTAAAGTGATAGCAATACAGGTGAAGACTAGGCTGTTTCTGTTGTGATTACAGAATGATGTGTTGAACCAAAACCTGAGCTCCTGGGTGTATTATTACCATGAAATCACTTAGCTGAGACACCAAAGATGTTCTTTCTTTCAGTCACTTCCAGCCTGTAAAAGCAGGTGGGATTTGTTGTGCAACTTCACAAATGCAAAACTGATATGTTTCCATTTCCGTTGTAAAAAAGAAAATAAAAGAAACACAGAAACATTTTGTACTGTAGATGAAAGAAGTTGTGATGGAAATGGTTATAACGGTTAGAAGTGTGTGACTGCCAGACAGTCATTCTGTGACCTTGTGAAAAGTACATTAAAGGGACAACAATGAGGATTCATTCAACTGCCTTATCTCCCAAGAATGAGTGCGCAAAAGCATGCTGAGGTAACCAGCCCAATGGAGTAGGACAAATGATTGATGTTAACTTAAGAGCCATTGATTTTCCTTCCAGCCTTGGAACTAGGGCACAAAACAGATAACATGCCTTCCAAAAAGATAGGTCCCAAGCAAGGTTTAATTGCAAACAACAGTGCTAACAAGTTGTAGAACAAATGGTACAATGTGGCTGAAAAGAAGATCAAATGTCTATGATGGAATGACTTCACTGAGGTACATAGTGACAACGAGCAGTGTAGTCATACATTCAGAATTGCAGAGACCCTTCACAAGATTTAAATCTAACTCTTTCTCTCTTTCCTTTACAGAGCAGGCATGCACATAATACAGTCACACACCCCAAATTATATTTACAGAGACACACAAACACAAAAGAGAGAGAGAGAGAGAATTGAGTGGGGTTGAAAAGAAGAAACGTTTTCCAAGTGGTCTGATGAATAAATTGTGTCGTGGCTGGTTTTCTGCATTTCAGTTAGCAATAGCAATTACACTTATATACCTCAGATTAATCACAATGATGAGAACATTGAACTTGAGCCAGACATCCTAGAGAGTGAAGTCAGGAAGGCCCTAAAAAGCACTGCAAACAACAAAGCCAGTGGAGATGATGGTATCCCAGCTGAATTTTTCAAAGCCCTAAAAGTTGATGGAATCAAATTATTGCAGCAGATTTTGAAAACACAACAATGGCCACAGGATTGGAAAGGATCAGTATACATTCCAATCCCAAAAAGGGTAATGCCAAAGAATGTTCAAATTATCAAACAATTGTGCTCATCCCACACACTAGCAAGGTTATGTTCAAGATAATGCAGGATAGACTGCAGCAGCAAGTGGAGAATTACCAGAAAATTATTACTGTTCGGGCGCGTTTTACTTCCACTTCCAGGAGCGACAAGAGCTTTGCAGGCCAGATGAATTGGCCTTGGGGGCCGCACCCAGCCCCCGGGCCTTAGTGGCTGGCTTCCTGAACCATGTGATCGGCCCATGGCCCAAAAAGTTTGGGCAGCCCTGTTCTACGGAGTCAGTATATTGGCTGATTAGTGCTTTGGGGAATTGACTTCGGCTTCTGGGAAATTGAAATCCAAAAACAAAAGATTGGGAAACACACCATCAACAAATAAAATAACACAATTTAGTTGTGTTGTTAAAAGCTCCTCTGGTGTAATGGTCAGAGACTCATTAAGGAGGAAATGGTTGAACAATAGCACTCTGACTCAGAGTGCCAAAGCATGGCTTAAAACATCTGGATTCTAGTTGCCAGTGAGACATGAAACTCACCCTTGAGTCATCCCTACTTTGCCAGTGTGGCCTACCTCACAGTTATTGTGAAGATAAAGTAGGGAGAAAAAGAGCCAGGTACTTCATCTTATGTTTACTGTGGGAATTCATACACAGTTAATGAACAATAAATTCAGGAGCAAATTTTGCCTGTGCCTTTTGAGTATCTTTCTGCACATTTGTAGAATATGTAGGACGCTCCCGCTTCTCCCCGGGTCTTTCCACCTCACCCGGGGATGGAACAAGCTGCCGCAGCTGTGGCCGGTGAGGCGTTCCCCCCCCCCGCCCTCCCTCCGGGACCTCTTCCCATCTCGGCCCGGAGGCCAATAAAAGACTGGCGGTGGGGGCGACGAGAGTTGATTAGGAACAGCTATTCCCCGACAGCTGATTAGGAACAGCTATTGGCGGGCGTACGTTATACTTGTGAAAGTTGATGATATTTGTATTTGTGACTTGATATTTATATTTATGACACTGAATCATATTTGTAATGCTGAACGGAATATTATCTTGCTATTATATTGTTACATTTTTTTATATATTGTATATTGATTGAATTGCATTTTTCTGACTGTATTGTGCTTTTGCTTTTATGACTATACTGACTGTATTATATTTGTTATATTGATATGTTGTTGCTTTAAATTTGATACTGTAACATTGTAAGCCACTCTGAGTTGCTTCGGCAAGGAGAGCGGCATATAAATGCAAATATAATAATAATAATAATAATGTACCGTACCCTTTGTGTATTTTTGGCATGGCAAAGCAGGTGGCTGCAGATAGAGGGTTCGTAGCATTACCAACCCAAAAAAGAGCTATTGTCCAGTCATTTCCTCCTTAATGGACTTTAAGAAAAACATGAAGAAATAGTGGGAAAGTTTTAGAGGATTACAAATGAGAAATACTATCTGGAGCCCCACTGAAATTCCTTGAATTAAGCAGAATCATGGCACAAAACAAGCTTCATCTGGAAGCCTCCAGGTTTTTCTGTGCTGCCACTGTTTCTTTCTGGTATGTGAAACCAGTTCCAGAGGGAAGTTGTTGATAGGTTACCAACAGAGATTTAAAAAGTGACTTTTTCAGAAGCTGCTTCCACCAGTTTGGTCTGTACTTAAAAATGTTAAGACAAATGTTTTAAAACTCAGGTGACAAAATTACATCTGACCATTTGGGAGCTAATAAGGCCATAGGGTTGTTTGTCAAGTCCTGTCAAAACTGCTTGAAGCATGGTAATAGTAATTTCGTGTCCAAGATTACTCTGGATTAGAAGGATTTTTGCTGGAGAAACTCCACTCAGAGGATGCCCAAATGAGGCTCTTTTCATGTCCCCGTGCAGCCCTCAGGTATCAAAACCCAACCTTCCAGTTTCCAAGACTAGTCCATACAATGACTGTATGGCTTCATCGGACACTTGATTGGCAGGCAGGGGAATAGAAAGTGGGACCTTTATGCACAGCTTCCAAATAAAGTCTTTAAAATATCTTGAATATTAACTGTCTTTTATAAATACACAGAACCAGTTTTCAGTTATGTAAATTCCAGTGGTGTGTATTATTCATTCATTTTTTTAAAAAAAATACTTCATGTTGACTAAGTGTATCAGCACATTATATACAGTTTTTCTAATATAACTGTTGTACTAAACTTTTAGGCTGGAATTGCATATAATTTTGTCTGCACAATTGTACTTAATGTGCCCACTCAGTTAATGCTGTATGTATATAATCATAAATAATATGAGTCAATCAGACCTTTTTCGCTTGCAAAATTGTAGTTTTTAGATTATTCAAATGACATCTCCCACTAGTCTTAGGACATACTGATTCAAAAATTATTGCTTCATAGATTGCATGATGTGGATTTTTACAATTAATTTACAGTTTTCTGTTAAATTTCTCTTATATATTTATATATGTGTAGCATATGAGACTGAGGTGGCTTAGTGGTTAAGATGCTGAACTTGATGACTGAAAGGTTGGCAGGTCAACAGTTCAAGACCAGAGTACCGCATGATTGAGTAAGCTCCTGCCAACCTAGCAGTTCGAAAGCACGAAATTGTAAGTAGATAAATAGGTACCACTTCAATGGTAAGGTAAATAGTGTTCTGTGCTCTCCTGTGTCTGGTCATGCTTGCCACATGTCCACGGAAACATCTGCAGATGCAGACAGTGGCTATAAACAGAGATGAGCACTGAACCCTAGAATCAGATACAACTGGCTTTCAAGCAAGGGTGACCTTTACCACATTAGCAAGAGCAGATGAAAAAATACATATGTATAGCTGTCAGATTAGCTCACATCTCAGAGCACAACATTGAGATCAATGAGCACAACATGAATTTTTGAATTGCATTTTCATTTTGAAAGGTGTTTAGCAGACTTTCTCGTTTCATCAGTAGAGCACATTTTTACATATTCTAAGGCTGGTAGTTGTGTCAGTACTTTGTAAACACAGTACTGCTTTGTTTAACAGAGCCAACACTGAATGTTTTGCATAGTACAGCCGGCAGGGAAACCTGCCTATATGTTCAAAATCTATGTATGTCTGCCCTAATATTTCCTCAAATATCTATAACAAGTATCCTAGCAACCAATTTAAATGTGCAGCAGAGGTTGAGAAGAAAAAAAAGCAAGAAACAGGGCCAAGTCATCCAATGTTTGGACTCCAACATCATCCATCAAGGTTGAAGCCAAGGAAGAACTTTCCAAAAACAATGGCACCAACTCCATGTTCAGCTGAGGCTCATTCAACTGAACTATGGAAAAGAATATCATCTGGAGGGTTATGGGCGACGAGGAGAAGCCAACAGCAGGTTACCATCTCCGATATGGGACATGGAAAATGCTGAATAGACTGAGAACTGGGGTGACATGATGCAAAACAAACCTAGAGGTAACAAGAGTGAACAAGATGAATGTAGCAAGAAACAAGACTTTGAACATCTGCTAATCTACAACAACTTGCCTGAACAGTGTGATATCGAGGATTTGTTTGCTAAGCAAAGCAATCACACTTATATACTGCCCCATAGGGCTTAGTGTACTCTCCGTTAATTAACATTTTGCCTCTAACATGCTGGGTGCCCATTTTACTGACCTCAGAAGGATGGGAGGCTGAGTCAACATTGAATCCTAGCCAGGACTGAACTCACCACCTTTTGGTTGCAGTACAGCAGTTTATCCACTGCACCACCAAAGCGCTTGTTTGAAGCAAATGACAGGGCTATTCAAACGGCTGAATATTGGAAAAGTAGAGTGTGAATTTGTAAACATGTGGTTTATGTATGCATACAGTCTTAGCTGTGGTGGGTTTTTTTTTAAATTTATGTTGGTTTAAATTTTAGTGCTTTGGACTCAGATAAAAAAAATAAATAGAGGAAAATGAGTTATAGATGCCTATCCTACATTTTCAGTTAAACAAATGGGGGGTGGGGGCGGAAAAAACAAATCCTCAAAGACATAGTCAGGGACATTCTATTTATCAGAGACAGAATCAGAATATTATTTTGAAGAGACTCGTTTTAGGAAAAGTGTATTATCGTAATTTTCCTGTGTATTTGATGAGTTTTGTAATTTTGGACTGTTGTTTGAAACTGATGCCTACTGAATTTTTTGATGCTTTTTTGATGCTGTAATGATGTTGAGATGTTTTTTGGTATTGACACTGTTTGCTTTTGATATGTATATGTTGTATTTATGAACTCGCTGTTTTTTGTGTCTGTGAACCGCTCTGAGTCGGCCCCAACCGAGTAGGGCGGTATAAAAACTGGAAAAATAAATAAATAAATAAATCTTTAGCTTCTCCTGTTCACATGCATTCATGTAACACTTTATGCCAGGGGTTCCCAACCTAAGGCCTGTGGGCCAGATCTGTCCCCCAGTGCCATTTCATGTGGCCCCCGCCCTTCCAAGGGCATTTGAGAAACAAAATGGCCACCCCTTTGAAGATGTTGGGACAAAATGGTGCAGGCAGGTCATCGTGCAGGCAGGTCAAAATGGCCATCTGGCCTTCGAAGCTGACTGAGAGAGCATGACCCAGCACAAGGCTTGAAAAGGTTGGGAACCCCTGCTTTATGCCATGGTTCACAAAAGGAAAAATAGTCAGAGGAGCCAGATAAATACTTAACCAGCCCAGTGTAGGAGTTCAGAACAGTTTATTAAGAGACAAGAAAACTGGAGGGCACATTTCATTACTGGATAAAGACAGAACCATGCATTTACATAAAAAGAATACTAACCAGGCCTTGGTAAGATGAATAAGCTACACACACACCCCTTAGGATGGCAATTTCTTTCTCTCTTTTTCTGTCTTGAGAATAAACAGTTCCCCATATTTTATGGGGAAAATGTTCACAATACATAAAGCAATATAGTGGTGGTAATGCATTAAACTGCCACTACAAAGAAACCGGTGTTCTGTTTTCCAAAAGCATGCAGATCTGTAGTTTTCATCTAAAAACATCAATTTTATTTGCAAAAGAAAAAGTGTTTCTAGGCTGCATGGTTA
This sequence comes from Furcifer pardalis, assembly GCA_030440675.1. Classification (NCBI taxonomy): domain Eukaryota; kingdom Metazoa; phylum Chordata; class Lepidosauria; order Squamata; family Chamaeleonidae; genus Furcifer; species Furcifer pardalis. Next base: position 237,411,631 of record CP126891.1, read on the forward strand.
AGAGAAATCAGTCATCTCAAGGCAGAGCAGAAAACAAAAGACTACAGGCATACCTACGGTAGTTTACAAATCTGATTCCTCTCAAGGAATCCTGGAAGTTGTAGTCTGAGGATGGTGATGGAACTTCTGTTAAGATACCCTTCCTCTCAAAGTTCTCAAGAGAGGAACTGCTAATTAAGCAAACCCACCCACCCCCCAAGTTTTAAGCAAAGCAAAACGTGCAGTGAATGTATGCTAGTGTTTGAATTAAATGTATCAATTTTATATTCTTGAACCCACTGAGAATGCAATTTTCTTCACATACACACCACCCTCCAGAACAGGGCAAACATATTCACAGAGCCAACTTATGTCATCTCTGTTGCTTAGCATTATGATTCAGGGGGTGGGGTGGGTGGGGTGCATTAGACTCTTTTTGTCACAATACCCCAGCTAGGATAAAAATGGCAGAACACGACCAGTTTGTCAATCCCAGCTCTTATCTGTCTATAGCAAAACAACAATGCTTACAACAGTGTAGAATGCCTACCTGCCAGGTGTAGTTCTAGCTGAATTCTGCAACAAACTACGTCTCTGGGGTACTAACATGTTTTCAAAGAGGAGTACAGACTTTTTCTGAAGCAAACAGGGGTGTTGAGGCATCAGCAGAAAGATAGAAAAATAGGTAGCATCCCAATTTAAGGACATGCTGCATATTTGTGAAAGCCTTAGTACTAGATGATGTGTAGGCTGCAGAACAAAAGTGACATCAGTTAGTTTTTGCAGCAAGATATCTTTTGCCCTTGAACCCCTGAAGAAATGAGTAGCCCCTGAGAATAAAGCTGCTAGCCATTCCTAGACCTCAGTATAACAGCATTTCAAGCTGTTTGGTGTGCTTAGAGATACTGTTCACCAGCTGTGAAACCAAAGCATTTCTACTTTTTGCTGACTTCATTTTCATAATAACTGTTTTAAAAAGGAAAAGAGCATTTTTAGACACTAAGGATTTAATATAATGGCTCACAATCCACTGCTGGGTTGCAGAACTAAAGTTGTCTGTGGCAAAACAACATGCATCATCATCATAGGGATTTAGGCATTGTTGCACATTCAGACGTGAATTCTCCAATTTTAAACTTTTGTGAAGTATCTAGTACTAAGTCAGGTAGACAAAGACCTGGAAAACTGACCACACTGCTGAAAAGATGGTCTGATCCAGAGCTTCTCTGGTCAATTGGTGCTTTTCTAAGGGTTGTTTGACTACAACTCCCATCTGCCATCCTTATAGGCTGAGTGGACTAGGGCTGATGGGAGTTGCAGCCCAGCCACATCTGGAGAGATACAAGCTGGATGACCCTATTCCAATCATTGGATACAAGCCAATGGTCCTAGTCAAAAGATGTTAATGAAGTGGAGATAGCTTTTAAGAAGATTCTGCAGGAGCCTTCTATGGTATCAAAAAGCACTTTTTGATGCTAATTGCAGAGAAGAACACACACAACCCTCAGTCAGCATCTATTAAGACTATGCCAGAGTGCACATTAATTATCCCCTCTTTATGTATAATCAGATTTCAGTGGCCCACTGTCCATATTATTATCCATACATCTTTGGCCACAATTTATTCTTATACCCTCAAAGCTAGCAAGACTACCCTATAATTTTGGGTGATAATCCCACATCAGACTGGAAGGAGGGCTGCAGGTAGTATTTAGGAAAGGATGTTGGAGTGTTTTTCAAAGTGTTGTCCTATTTCCACAGCAGCAGAAGAAACAAAACATTTCATAAGACTAGAGAAGGAAAGCTGCACTGAAAGAGAATGCGATGAGAAAATAGAACTCTGGATTGAAGGAAGGCTGTCTTGGAAAGCCGATGCTTGATTCATCCACATGCTGGGAGTCTTGAAAGAACACCATGGAGGGAATCAGTTATTGTTCATGATCCACCAGGAAGCTGAGGAACCAAATGCAATACGTTTAAAAACTCATGCAGGAAAAGCTAGGTTACAGTTTATTTTAAGACGTGAATCTAATTGAGATATAATAATACAGGCTCTATAAAATGCCTAAATTCCAGTAGTGATTGCAACTAGAGAAGGCCCATCGAATCAGGTAAAACTGGTGAATCAACTCCTCTGTAAATCCCTTTGATTCAGTGGGCATTCTCTAGTTGCAACTTCCTCCTGGGTTTCAGTCCATGAATCCAGTAGCTGCACTCTGTTAGCCCATCTCTTTGTATACATTCATACTTCTACTGTGGTTTATTAGCCACATTTTCCTTTCATAGCCAAAACAGAAAACTATGGTTTACTAAATGACAATATAAAGAGAAAGGGAAAAGGGAAGATATGATAGAACTCTCATTGTTGGCTTTTTGAAAATGCTGGAAACATTTTTGTGTCGTCAAGCATTATCCTCTTAGACCCGACCCCCCCCCCCCCATCAATATGTTACATCTGATGATCTGTGCTATCTGGATTTGATCTCTCATTCAAATCTCAACTGCAAAATTGTACATAATAGGAGGTGTAGAATAGTAGCACCAATTAAGTAGGTATACTTTATATTGTTTTTGTCTAATTGATTGTATTTTATGTATTGTATCGATTGATTTTTAAGTTATAGTTTATTAATATTTATGTTGTATTTGGTTTTGTTTATGTTTGTTCTTTGTACACTCCAGCTGACCACATTAGTATAATAATTAAATAAATGAATGAATTGCTAATTTACCAATTTTTACAGGGCACCAACCTGAGTATGAGGTTCAACACACAACTGCTCAGATTTTTCGTATAGAATATATGCAGTCTTTGCAGAAACCGCAAAAGGGAAATCATGACCAGTAACCTAAGAACTCCTGCCTCTCATTCATTCCTGTGTTCTTGGATATGCCAACCAAGTATTTTTTATTTTAGCCAGTTGATCCAAATAGCCTGCCATTCTTTCCTGACGGATCTCAAGGCAGCAGCCACAAGTCTCTCAGGCAATCTTCCATACCAGATCAAAGTTTGATTATTTGTAGAATTTACATACATTTAAAATCCCTTTCCATTTCATCTTCATATTTTAAAGAGCTTGCTCCATCATGTACAGTCTGAATATGGCCTGCTGCTTTACACTTGCAGTCTTTAAGTACCTTATATGCTCCCATGAGTAATAGCTGCAATCAATTAGACAAAAATAATATAAAGTGTACCTACTTAATTGGTGCTACTATTCTACATCTTACATCATACCATTTCCATTGTTTTATTTGGTTTTGAGGGCATTTATGCTCTTTCTGGTTTTAACTATTTTCTGTCCACTGCCCAGAGTAGATTGCTAAGTAAAGGTAAAGGTTTCCCTTGCTCGAAAGCCAGTCGTATCTGACTCTAGGGGTCAGTGCTCATCTCTGTTTCAAAGCCGAAGAGCCAGCATTGTCTGCTTCTGCAGACGTTTCCATGGTCATGTGGCAGGCATGACTAGACACTGGAGTGCACGGAACGCTGTTACCTTCCCACCAAAGTGGTCCCTATTTATCTACTTGCAATTTCTTGCTTTCAAACTGATAGGTTGGTAGGAGCTGGGACAAAGACGGGAGCTCATTCTGTCCTGCAGTACTTGGGAATTGAACTGCTGACCTTCTGCCTCCCAGTCAGCGTCTTAGCCACTTGAACCACTGCAGAGTGGTATAAAATTATTATTATTATTTGTTTATTTAGATTTATATCACCGCCCACTCGCCGTGGTGACTCAGGGAGGTTTACAATCAGGAAAAAAACAAAAACAAAACAACAACAACACACACACAACACAAACAGCTAAAATCCATTCCTCCTTCCAGTCAGAGGACGTTAGTCTTTTCCTTCCCTGGGCAGATAGGGCCCAGGATTAGGAAGTGGGAGCTTCCATCTAAAAACCTTAAAACTTTTAAAATTTAAAATTAAAATCTGAAAAAGATTAAAAACAGATTAAAAACACACCAGATGCTACAGCTACTAATTTAAAAGTAGAGAAAGAGATGGGCTCAGATCATCCAATGTGCTGGGGTTATTATACCTTCTATACACCAAATCTGTCCTTCCTATGTAATAAATAAATGTTATCTGATCTGTCCTTGCCTGTTAGTTTTTGTTTTTTATTATTTGAAATATAGATACTTATACACAACTTATTAGGTAAAAAGCCTTACCAAACCCATTCAAATCTGAATGGACAATGGGATCAGTCTGTTCTGAAATTCCCAACAAAATCTAGATCAGAATAGTTACATGTTGTGATACAATCTGACATAATTTTTCATGTGCTTCAAAAATTGTTTTTGAGCCATAAAAGTGGAATGGTCCCATGAAAAAGTGGACAGAGCTGCTGTATCTTTTACTAGTTATGGAAATTAAACTGGTGCAGCTTGCCAAGCAAATAGCAATTACTGCCTTTCGTCCTTCCAGAGCCCTGTCCTCTGCTTGTACATGTTGGCACTGTAGTTAAAATACAGGGAATTTGTAGTGAACATTGTCCTACCTGGAAATAACATGGTGGTTAAGAGTTCTGGAGAGTCAAGTATGTCTGTGATGGCATGCTGGAACTTCTTGCTACAATCTGATTGCAGATGGCTGCAAAACATTGAGAAGAGGTGGAACAGAATAGATGTGCGTTTTAGTTAGTTTGTTCTTCTAAAGGCAATAGGAGGCAGGCCCTGCCAAACCTCGCCTTTGTGTGGTAGACTTTCTAGAACTCCTGGACAGAGCCCACAAACTCTTCCAAAATGATGAGAACTAAGGATTAAACCTCTTATACAGAACAACCTGTAAATGATAGCATCTTTCTCCACTCTCTTGTTACCAATTACCCATGTTAGCTCTTTTAATTCTATTATTTATCTTAATTTTATCAACTCCTCCCTCTGTCAGTTATGAGTGTTCCCTAAAAATTGTATGAAGACAGACTGCTGGATGACAGAACAATTGGAGAGACTATTCCTTCCCCACAGCATGAATTCTAATAACAACCTCAATATTTAGGAGCACCATGAAAAGCCATCCCATAAATATTTTCCAGCTCCTCCCAACCTGTGTCAAGACAGTCCAGTGGATTTGTTGTTACATATAGGATTTACACTTCCAGCACCTCACTCTGTGTTGATAGAAGTGATGTAGCTCAGTGGCAGTACTCTTACTTTGCATGTAAAAGATCCCACGTTCAGTCCCTGGCCTCTTTGGCCAAGGCAAGGTAAGCTTCCTATCTGGAATCCTGGAGAGCTGGTATCAATCAATCAGAGCTCTCTCTGACTGTGGGCAGGTGTGCCGTCCTCCCAGCACAGTAGACTAGATGGGTCAATTGCTTGACTCCACACAAGACAACCTCTATGTTTCTAAGACATTTATCCTTGTTTTCCAGTGAATCCCTAAAAGCTACCCATCCTACAGTGCTGCGAACACATGTGACCAGATTACAGCACTTCAAAGGGTAATATAAGCAGACTTTCCACTATGATTATCTGATGCCTACATCATAGTTTGTTTGTGGATCATGGCAAATCTTGAACAAGAACATGCCTAAATGTTTCATGGGAAGCTGTCTTCCCAGATACCTCCTCTCTGATAGTGAGTGCCTTATCTGCATGAAAAATATTTACAACAGATTTCAGATTCTGGAGATGATTTACAATTAACCTAATGGCGAACCTTTTAGAGACCAAGTGCCCAAATGCAATAGGCTGCTTCCACGAAACAGAGGGACGGGACGAACTCTGTGCTGGGAAGAGGAAGTGCTCCCATTGGGCTGCTGGGCACAGGGACAGGGTGAACTCTGTGCTAGGGCAACAGCACACATGCCCACAGAGTGGGCCCTGCTTGCCATAGGTTTGCCACCACTTACCTAGACATATCAGTAAATGCATTTTTGCACCAATGTTCAATGAAAATTGTAGATTCAAAAGAGCAATGCTCACCAGTCACATGAAGAAAGAAAAGATTTAAACTCCTGTTCATTGCAAGCAGTAAAATTTATAATTTCAATCTTCTACAACAACAACAGCAAGAGCAGCAGCAGGCATGCATTCCAATTCAAAGATGCATTTAACAATAGGATCAGTTAATACAGTCTAACAATTTCATTCACTAGGACACTGATACACAGGACCTAAGGACAAGTGAGTATTTTAAAACTGCCAAGATTATGTGGTTAACACACAAGTCCTCTATGATGTTCAAAGGCAAGCTCATTACTTGTGAGGACAAAGGGCTTCAGAAGCATTACACTGAACGGACACATCAATGTTATGATTTGGCATAAAACAGCTTCCTGTGTTCACATATAGGCATGAGTCACCAAATGGCCTCTCTCTAAATGCCCCACAAATAGGAAGGAGAAACTAACCTTCTCCATGAAGCCACATCTTGCCAGAATTCATACAGGATGATGCAGGGATCATTCATCAATTTGTGGGCAGAGATACTACCGGAAAAGAAGAGAGACCATAAGGAAAAATGTTATTATCACTACATGTGTGCTGCATATAAAACAGGACTGTAGTCTTGGCAGCCAGGCTGCCTCTTCTTCCACCATAATTGCTTATCTTTGGTGACTCATGGATGGGCTTTCATTGTTGTTCTCACAGAAAAGCTAATTATTTCCATACCGATGTTAAAAAAACTGCCAGTGCTTTTAAAAAGAGGATTTGTTGTGATGGTCACATTAATTACACAGCCAGAGTATGGGAGAACAACAGACGCCAACACCTTTATCTCCTGCTTAAAACTTCTACATCACTACATTGATGCACAGAAGTGTTCTTCACGTACAGAGGAGGTGGACAACATGCAGCACATGGGCCCTTCACGTGGCCCCCAGCACCAATAGGACCCCTAGTCTCTCCTCATACTCTCCAAACTAATTTTTCCTCAGAAATCCCCTTTCTCCATTCTAGCAGGAATGTGAGTGTTTTTCTATGTTCAGCCCTCCATCGTTTTGCCTTGTTTATTTTTTTTGTCACTAGAGCAGGGGTCCTCAACCTTTTTAAACCACGGGCCGGATCAGACTGGTTGGGGGCTGAACTGGTGCCGGTGCCACCACCAGGACCACCCCAATCCCCCCACCTCCCCCCTGCCACTGTCACCACTGCCAGCAACCACCCGGAGCTACCCACTACTCTCTCACACACTGCTTCCCTGCTTACCGGCCTGGAGGAACTGCATGACATCAAATCATCCAGCCTGCGCCCATGCCCTCACTCCAGCCTCTGCTTCCACTTCTGCCACCATTGCCAGCTCAATCCTTCTCCCTTCAGCTTGGCATGATGTGTCCCTAACAGCATTCTATGGCAGGGTGGATGTTGTAAGGCTTACAACATCCACCCTGCTATGGAGCACCGTTAGGGACAAACCAAGCCATGAGGAGGGGACAAGGACTGAGGCAGCAGCGGTGGCAGAAACAGCAACTGGAGCGGGTGCGGGCGCCAGATGAAATGGTGCCACAGGCTGGATTTAGCCTGTGGGCCATAGGTTGAGAACCCCTGCACTAGAGGAGCTTTTTGAGGGGGGGGATTATGATAAAATGTGTGTGTTGTTGTTGTTTTGCAGGGTCAAATGCAGGAGAAGCTCTCCAAGGTCCAGGAGTGATCATTTGCAGCCTCCAGAGTCTACTAACCTTAGATTTCCCTTCTGAAAACCCATTTGTACAATCATTTCAAGATGTTGCTGGCTCATCTTTCTCACACTAGGTCAGGCAAAAGGAACTGCAAAATGAACTCATCAAAGGTTGCCTATATTTTGGCAGTTTCATGTCTGGCCGAGACATGGAAGGAGGAGGAGGAGGAACTGGAATTCCTTGCTCTGCATAAAATGGCTGCCGAAAATTATAGCGTTGTGTCATCTTCTTTCCATCTCCTCCGCCAGCAGGGGTGGGGGAAAGAGGTGGTGATGGAGTCTGCAACTTCTATTCAAAGCAAAATTCAACCAGTTTTGATTTGTTCACAAATAGCTACTGCATTCTGACAACAAATATAGAGGTCAAAATGCTAATTACCTTATAAACCTCCCAGGGAGAACGCTCCGAGCACTCTGTAGTTGTATATAAGTGTAACTGCTATTTCTATTGCTATAGAACTAGGAAGTCAGGGACAAACTCACCACCCAAGCAAGTGCATAACCAATAAACAGCAAATTTGCTTTTTATGCTTCTCTCTTTTTTGTCATCTGTCTAGAAACTGAAGTAATACAACTTCTCTGTAATAAGTCTGTTTCTGGAAAAACATCATTCCTCTATTTTATGGGACTGTCAGATGGGCAGCATGGTTCATGGATGTTTATCAACTGCAGGGCACAAGTACCACTGAATATATTTTATGTTCGATAAATAACACCGACCTATTTGCTCTTGCAGGTGTACTATGGCCCAAACCACAATTTCTGTTTTCAATCATTTTTCTCATCCAAGCAACCTCTTAAAGTCAAACTTCTTGAAGACTTACTGTCGGCAGCTGCTCTGTCCAGTTGTGATTTCTGTGTAGGACCTGAGAGCTTGGCAGAATGCCTCTAATCCACTTTCTGCCACTGTGATTTGTCTCTGTGCCACCAAGATGTGCTGCAGGAAGGGAAAGAGATAACAACGGATATGTGCAATCCATTTCTAGCAGACTGAATTCTAGGCCACCGAATGGTCCTGCCTTTTCAATTGTTTCAATGTGGGGTGGTGTTGTTTTTGGTATGATCATCTGTATGCCTGTGTTATAATATTATGATATTGTGCTTTTTAGTGTTATCTTTTATTAATCAAGCTGTAAAGGTAAGATAAAGGTCACCCTTGCAAAAAAGCCAGTTGCATCTGACTCTAGAGTTCAGTGCTCTGTTTATAAGCCAAAGAGCTAGTGCTGTCTGTGTCTGCAGACATCTCGGTGGACATACTGCAGGCATGACTAGACACTGGGGTGCATGGAACACTGTTTACCTTTCCACCAAAGCGGTACCTATTTATCTACTCTCAAGTTCTTGCTTTTGATCTGCTAGGTTGGCAGGAGCTAGAACAGAGACAGGAGCTCACTCCATCTTGCAGTGCTCGGGTATTGAACTCTGACTTTCCAGTCTTCAAGTTCACTGTCTTAACCACTTGAGCCACTGCAGTCTGTAAGGCACTCTAAATCCCAGTCTTGGGAGAATGGATGGATGGACGGACAGATGGAAGGAAGAATTTGTGTCCACATACTGTATTATGTTAAAACACACCCTAGCAGGTGCCTCATAAAATCTAATAAATAGATTTATTCCAATTCGGTTATCTTGTGTAAGCCAGAGACAAAGATGCCAAGACTTACAGTCAGATGACATCTTAAGGTTGTCAGAGAAAGTATTACCACTAGGTATTCCACAGGATGCTTGTATGTAACTGTATGTGCCTGTAGCTTTAAGAGCCTGTGTCCGACCAGCACAGCTGATCTTACTGGTGTGTGAAGCAATCATGGTATGCTCTATAAAGAAGTACTGTACCTCCAAAGCACTTGTGTGGAGGAGTAAGAGGACTGACTTTGGAACTCATGCTGAAGTTGTCAGAATTCTGAAGAAGAGTTTAGACAAAGCTCTTCTACAGCTGTACTGGACTGAACCTGCACTGGACCTGGAAGCATTCTCAGTAAGCACTATCTATTCTCCTTTTGTTGCAGTGTTTGTTTGCTTGTTCTTGAATGCTGAACTGCCTTTACCAATGTACTGAAGCTGAACTGGTTCCTTGGCTTCTATTCCTTCTGAACTGCTATGAATGAACTGTTTTGCTGTTTAACTAACTACAAAAACGAAAGCAATCTGCAAGTTTCTAATCAGCCTCTCAAAGGACCTTGAAAGACTCCAAAGTCCTTACTGCTGAGGCAAAGAAACTGTTTCCTTTGTATACACTAGTACCTTGGATAATGTTATGACTTGGTAACATCTGTTTTTTAATGTTGTGCGTTGCATTGATTTCACAATGTTAAAAAAAGTGGCAGGTAGAGTCTAAGGACATTCCTGTCAGGGATTTAGTGCATGAATTTGATGTGTTGAATTATGCTCATTAGTTCATTTATTTCTTTTATTTCATTCATTAGTTAAGGGTGATGTTTCAAATTGAGGAAAATAAAGACATTATGTTCATAAAATTAAGGTTTTCATAAAATGTTCATAAAATCTAAGGTTTTCTGAGCTAAGGTAAAGGTCATCCTTGATTGAAAGCCAGTCATATCCGACTCTATGTTTCAGTGCTTACCTCTGTTTATAGCCAAAGAGCCAGCACTGTCTGTGCCTTCAGACATGTTTGTGGGCATGTGACAGGCATGGAATACTGTTTACCTTCCCACCAAAGTGGTCCCTATTTATCTTCTTGCAATTTCTTGTTTTTGAACTGCTACGTTGTGTTAACCCAAAACCAGAAATCCCAATTTCATTTGTGTTTATTATTTTTTTATATTTTATTTTTCAATATAGATGCTTTTAATCTTTATTTTCCATTCTCCCCGACTCTACCCACTATGGACACGTGTCCATAAGCAGCCCACTGTACAAACAACAATTCACTACAGGTGAATAACTGCAAAGGATCTATTTTAAATAAATATTTCAATAGTCAAACTGCAAAGAAAAAGAGTTTTTCCTTCACGATTCCTTGAAAGCAGTTCTTCAATAAGAGGGAAAGCCAAAAAGGAAACTGGTTATGATTTCAAAGGAGAAACTTCCTACAGTGTATCCATTCTCACACCAATGTATCTATTCTGGAGTGGAGATTTTTTTTAAAAGGAAAGGTTAGAAAGAGTGTTTTTATTTTAAACCTTCATAGAAAATGTTTCTGAAGTCCGATCCAAATTGTATAAGTATCAAAAGAAAGGTTATTCTGTCCTCTTTCAAGTACACTTTAGATCACTGTGATCAGTCAATCGGTTCTTTTGTTGCATCACTGCCAAACACTTCCCTCCAAGGAAATGTCATTTCAACACGTCAAATTTTTCCTCAATATCTTTTTTGTGGATTCCTGCTTTGACATCATTTTTCTTCACATGTTGTATATGAACTGTATCCACCTTGGGAAGTTGTCATATTCTCTTTTTAAAATGGTTTTCCCTCCTTTTTGGGGGTGGGGTGGGGTTGTGTGACCTCTTTTTAGTGTTTTTTGGTAAAATGCTTCATAGATTAAGTTTCCGAAGTCCAATTCCAAATCTGAAAGTGTCTTCACAAAGGGTAATCTTTCCGCTTTCAAAAACACTTTGGATCATCTGAATTGGTTGGATAGTTTTTTCTCTGGACCCCCGACAACCGACACCCCCCAGCAAAACTGTCTCTTTTTTTATGCTACTTTTGAAAGTGATGATGTCATCGAGTTACATTTTTGGCTTTGGGTTTCTACCAATTCTTAAAGTCACCGAGATGATCTTTTGAATGACATAACCTTATTTTTGTGGGTGCCTTAGTTTTGGTGTTGCAGCTTCTCAAAAGTACAGTAATACCTCGGATAACGCTAAGACTTGGTTCCACAAGTCTTGGTGTTAGCTGATTTTTAGTGCTACCCGATGCATGTTAAAATCCTATGGGATGGATCGGATAACGTTAAAGCTCCATAGAGATACATTGTAACCGCACAGGCTTTAGCGGTTGTTATCCGATCCATCCCATAGGACCTTAACATTATTTGATCCAATTCTCCTCCCCAGATTACTTAACGTTATGCGATTTTAGCATTATCTGAGGTAAACATTATCTGAGGTATTACTGTATCTTCAAACCCCAGCGCTGGGGTTGGGTGGAAAAACGGGGTTAGTGATCGGGGAGGGGGGCATTCTGAAGAGGGTCCCCAGCCTCTATTCAGAAGGGCCCCCCCGATGCTCAAGCCCCATAGCAATCCAGGCTTGGGGGGGGGGGTCTGAAAAGAAGCTGGGAAATGTTTTTTCTAGCCGCTCTTCAGAAACCCCTGTCTGGATTGCGAAGGGGCTTAATGATCTAGGCAGGCCAGGGAGGGGGCTATCTGGGAAGGGTATACGGAGGAGGTTGTCATACTGAGGAGGTTATCATACTGAGGAGGCTGTCATACTGAAGAGAAGGACTGAGCTACTGAGAGACTACAGAGAGAGACTGCTGAAGGAGATTGTGCTGTCGATGTGAGTTCCTTCAACTGAGAAGGAAGAACTGCTGAAGATTACCAGGACTTTGTGCATGCTCTTGGGATTGGAGCCAACAGAGGAATCCAAGCTGTTTACCAACTGTGGGGCTTGGAGAGAGAGAGACTGTTGTATATAGACCTGTGTATGTCTGTCTTCCCCTCACTGTTAAGTAAAGCGCACCTTTCACTGAAGGCATATGTGTGTGTGAGAGGCTGAAGAGAGGCTGGGGACCCTTTCCCCAGCCACTTTTTGGAATCCCCCCCCCCAACCTGGATGTCTAAGCCCTTTAGCAATCCAGGCCCGGGGGGGGGGGGTCTGAAGAGAGGCTAAGAAAAGTTTTTCCTAGCCTCTTCAGAAACCCCTGCCTGGATCGCTATGGGGTTAGGGATCCAGGCGGTGAGTGTGTTCTGAAGAGAGGCTGGGGACCCCTTTCCCAGCCTCTCTTCAGAAGCCCCTCCCCCCGATGGCTAAGCCCCTTAACAATCCAGGCCCCGGGGGGGGGGGCTGGGAAAATTTTTCCCCAGCCTCTCTTCAGAAACCCCTGCCTGGATCATTGTTACCGGGCGCACACCCCGTTCTTTCCCCCACCCAGTTGGACATCGCACACTGTGATCGGCGCTTGGGTTGGGGGAAAGAACTGGGGCTGCACACCCAACCCAAGCGCTGATTGTAGCAGTGGCGCATTTGGGAAGCCAAACGGGGGCTCCCTGGTTGGCTTCCCAAATGTGCGACAGCTGTCAAGGGTGCAGTGGCGGTGTGGCTGAGAAGCCAGCCGGGGAACCCCCGTTCTGCTTCCAGCCACGTCGCTGCTGCAAGCTTTGTAGTGCCGGTTTGGTTGGGGGGAAATCGGGCGCGTGCCTGATCTCCCCCCAACCAAACCAGTGATGTTTGCCTCAGTAGATCTCTGCCCCAAAGCCCGCAGGGCTGGTTTCCTGCAGGCTTTGAGGCAGAGATCAATGTCGGGTAATTTTAGGCAAACATTCACATCGCGTTTGCCTCAAATTCCCTGACATTATCCAATTTTAGCGTTATCCGAAGCAAACATTATCCGAGGTTTTAATGTATATATTTTTGCAGAGAATCTATATTTATTTTTGCATGAGAAAGTAAAGCTGTTTATTTCTGTTGAACAATGCTGCCATCTTCTTTGTGTGTGGGGAGTCATTTGGCACACCGCTCTGCTTGTGTTATGCTTACATGCATTCTGCTATCCCACACAAACGATAAACTTAACAAAGGTAAATGAGTATTTTCTTTTCATACAATGTTGTCCCTTCACAGAACCTTTTTGTGTGTTGCACCTAAGATATCAGACATGCCAAATGAAGCTGTGGTAATTCCCAACTGAAGAATTGCAAAACAGAAGCAGGCTAATGTAGCCAGAGGCCAATTTGTGATTGAATTAAGCTTGTTGACAATGCTGAAGGCAATGTAGTCTGTGTATGTTACTCAGAATGCTTGATTAAATGTCAAATGAGAGATCATGGGGAAAGAAATGGAGTCAAAGGAAACAATCAGGCATTCCAGTTGGCACTAAAAACCATTAAAGCATATACTTTGCCTGCAGTGAGGACAGCATAGCAGCGTCATGGCATCTGTTGTTGTCTTCATCACATCAGAGAAACTGACTGAAGTGGAGGCTGCTGTTCTATCTATGTAGTTTCTCTACATGAGCCAGAACTCTGACTTTTTCATGTTCTGACTAACATGGAAAGTGTACATGCAAAGAAAAAACTCTCTTTTTTTAGACATTTACTTTGGCATAATGAAGGCATGCATACACAAAAGGAAAGAGACCAGATTAGTACTCTTGGCACATATTTTCATAAAGATAGAATAGGGCATAAATAACAGTATTTACTGGAGAGGTGAATGTGAAAAAAAAAGCTCTATTGAATGCAACCAAAGCCCTATCTAGTATACAGTTTGTACAACTGTCAGGAAAGTGCCTGTGGGAACCAACCAGTTGCTTTAATGTGGTAGCAGCCTAATTTCTGTGATGGTCCCTAATATTGAGAAACATAATGGCTTGCCTTAGATCCTGAAAGTAATTACATACTGATCATTGACAGCCATTATCCTAGAAACACAGGAACAAGACATCACTATTATAGCAGTGTCCCCTGGACTTTAGATGCCACTTTGCAGAATAGGTCCTTATACCAAAAAGTCTGGAGACAACATTCACATAGAGCAGTGATGGCAAACCTTGGCACTCCAGCTGTTCTTGGACTTCAATTACCAGAAGCCCAAGTCAGCATTCCTGCTGATCAGGGCTTCTGGAAATTGAAATTCAAGAACACCCGGAGTGCGAAGGTTTGCCACCACTGACTTAGAGGATGGAAGCAAACTTACTGCTTGCTTGTGAATTATCCTTTTCCCTTCCTCCCTTGTGTTCCAGTTACACCCTGTCTTGTCTCTAATGAGTTCAGGACAACATGTCACCCTTCTCATGTCTAACTTTACAATAACCCCATGAAGCAATTCAAGTTGAAGGAGATCAGCTAGTTCAAGGATTTTATTGTTCAGTAGCATTTAGTATCTGCATCTCATAAAACATGTGTGATACCAAATAAGAAGCTACTATACCATGTAGAAAACTGCTGCACTTGAAACTGAAGCCCTGTACAGACTGATATCATCTTTCCCACAATAGCTAATCAGCTGCCTTGAGAGACATTACACCCTTTCCCAATGTACCAATAGATTTTTTAAATGTATTATCCTTGAACCTACAAGTGGCATACAGCCAACACAATTAGACACCATTGATAAATGTCTGATAGATTACCAGCATAACCAATGTAGAATAAGTAGCCTTGATAGAGGTGCTTTTTCTTATCTTTGCAGCATTATTACAACATTAAAACACTTCACCTTCAAAGACCCCTTCTAACCAATAAAAGATACAGAAATTCCCTCTTCATTTCATTATCAAACCCCTTTCTTTTGCAACTACTAATGAGTTTGCTATCTCAATGTTCTTATCACACATAATGAGAAAGTTTGTTCATATTAGGCATGCCTTTTGCAAATACTCAGCAGTGGTCAAAAACTTACAGAATCTCTTTTTTTGCAGAGCCTATCATCTTTCAAAGGTTCCAACCTTGGACTCTGTGCAGATAGAAAGGCAGAATTATTGCAAAAAGAAATAATGTAATGTGAACCAATGAAACATATATCTGATATCACAAATTTCCTCTTCATCTGACATTCACAGATGCTAGAATGCCACAGAGGTATGTCAGAAGCTCTAGTACAGGGGTTCCCAAACTTTTCAAGCCAGGTCTGGGTCACATTCTCTCATTCAGCTGTGAGGTGCCAGATGGGCATTTTGCTCTTCCTACATGATGGGGGTGGCCATTTTGTTTCTTGAATGTCCTTGGAGGAGTGGTGGGGTGGATGTGGGCTGGATCTGGCCCATGGGCTATAGGTTGGGAACCCCTGCTCTAGTATATACACATACCAGGAGGCTGGCTCAAGAGAAGAAGAAAACAACCGGGATGGGAAAAGTAGAGGATAGAGAGACAGACACGTAAAAGGATGTCAAAGAGAAAGAAGGAGTGAAAAGAAAAGGTGGGTTCACCCATTTTTGTATCTGGCCTTACTACCAGCACATGGATCTCAGCTGATTGACTATGAGGTAACCTAATTTTACTTCTTTGCAAGAATGTCTACCTTAATTGAAGCCATAAGAACAATCTGCCTCATTTTCACCAGTACATACAAAGATCGTCATTTCTACACTAATGAGGAAATGGAGCTGTGGGGACCAGGGATCGGGCAGAAAGAGAAACCTGCCTCTGGCAACAAGACTTGAATGCCACAAAAGAGCAGCAAATAATTAATAATCATGTGCTGTCAAGTAAATTCAAACTTACAGCAACCCTTTTCAGGGTTTGCTAGGTAAAAAACACTCAGAAGTTTCCCTTCTTTCTGGGGAGATCCTGGGAGTGTGTAGCTTGCCCAACACCACACAGACTGGCTTTTCTGGAATGCACAGATAATAACTGAACTCACAACCTCTGGCTCTGCACACAGAGCTATCCTAAGGGGAGGGGCTTGTGTGATTTTCTGATTCATAAGACAAAATTATTTTAGGCTGGCTTTGAGTAACATCTTGGCTCATGTTGGGGAAGTACTCTTTGTTACTCTGCCTCTGGCAGCAGCAGCAGCAATCATCATCATCATCATCATCATCGGTCAAGTATTGTCAGGGACTATTAGCCATTCTATATCATGAGGCTTTTCCTGTCTCTTCATTTGAGGAGTTTTCTGGAAGAAGGACGGAACTTTATTTTGAATTCTTTTAACTTTGCTTTGGGATGTACAGTGTGGTATACTGAAGTGGCAATATGTTAAATGATGGGCATTCCATATACACAGCTCTTGCAAACATCAGACACACATAAGATGATGTCTCACACCATGTAAGCCATCCATGTACATTTTACATCAGTTTGATTAATTTTATTGATTTAAACCAACCATAAAGGGTAGTTTCCCTGTTGTTGCTTTTCCATTTCATCTGGCATTTTAGTTTCTATCTCATTTTATCACATTCTGCAAGGTTTCTTAATTGGGAACTGTGACTGTTAATGACTTAGAGAGTCTTTTAAATGGTTATATATATGAATTTGGGAAAGTGGGACATGAAGTAACTTGCAATTAAGAAAAAATTCACAAAGAAAGACCCTGCAAGTCTTCTACACTCCTTTCAAAGAATATTTGGGTTCTGATGTTGAGTTCTCTTGAGAGCTGAAAGTGGGATGGCTGTGCAGCCCTAATTATATGATTTCACACTTAAGATCTCCCAAATTGAAATATGGAGAACTTAGACATATTATGAAAGAATGTTAGTTGCTGGGGGGGGGGGGAAAGGAATGACATTGAAGTAGGCTGAATTCCAGCCCCAAAACAAGCATCCTAACAGCAGCCAGACTCCTGAATTTTCCATCTAGATAGGGTTGGCCAACCTTTTTAAACTGTGGGCCTGATCACACATCCTGAACAGTTGAGCAGGCCAGACAATGCCCCCTGGAAGTGGGTAAATTTATGGCTGTCATAAATGTGCCCACTTCCACATTTATGACAGCTGTGGACATATTTACACATGTGCAGGCACTTTTTATGGCTGACATAAATGCATCCACTTCCACTTCTGGGTGTGGCAGATAAGGCGGTGGGTTTGGCCCACTGGCCATAGGTTGGGAACCCATGGTCTAGATAATACCATTTTTAATTGGTTGGCCTACCTTACATTCCAGTTTGTCAATGAGCTGCTGCAGTTGGTCAATCTGAGAAGTCCACTGGTTGTCAGTATCCACACGGACAGCTGCAAACGAAGACAAGCAGTGATGAAGTCAAGTACAGTGGCTTATGGAGCGGTTCAGTGGTCTGAACTTGAGGGAGGAAGGTTAGTTGGACCAAAAACTAGCACCATGGCTTCCCTGCACTTTTTTTTGCCAGCTTCTACCCCCACCCCGCTCCATCCCCTTTAATTTCCTAACCATCAGCAAGGCAATGCTTTATTCTCTATGTCAACACATAACTTGCCCCACGTTGCCCCAGGGTCTCTCCCTGGAAATCAGCTAATGACTACATCTGATGTTCCATCTTAATTTGTGGCCGTGGGATTCTTGCAACAAAAACAATCAGGCAGGAAAGGCTCAGCTTGCTGTTGATTTGTGCAATGCTTTTTCAGAGTGTTCTCAGAACTGCTGTTACAGCAGTGCCTGAAGGCCTAGCTAGACGCAACAGTGGACAAACAGCTGTCACTGACTAGTATCTTCTCCATCAATTTCCCTAGTAAAAGACTTGTACAAGGTGATAATATCACAGTCTACACTCATTGGAAACAGCAGCCAATGAAATGGAGTTGGGTCATAAGGAAAGTAACGATGTTAGTTACTTATTTCACTGTGGAGCTGGCCCTGTCTCTAGGGAGAGTGTGGCAGTTGTTTCAGGCTGCAGCTTTCCCATCATAGGGAAATATATTCTATGCTTTTTCATGATGCTGGAAATCTACAACCTGAGGCAGCTGCTTTACTCTCTCTAATAGCACAGCCAGCTCTGCAATAAAGTGGAAGGGGAGGGTGGAGAAAGCCACAATACCTCAGTTGATTTGATGATTATGGGTCATTTCTTGGCTCCAACCACCATTTGCTGTTCCAATTCAGATAGCAAAAATGTCTCGAGGCAGCCTATGTTATTGGGGAAATGCAATCTGGAGGCAATGAGTCCTCTTGTAATATCTTTATATACTCTGATTTACAGCAATTCATTAGAAAGGAAGTCATTATTCATCTTATAGGTAAGGCATTGAACTAGTTCACACATTGCTTACTCATTTCAACATCATACAGTGACCTGCATGCATGAGTCATCCTATATTAAGCCCCCTACACAGCTCTTTCATACAACTTTTAATGACAAAGCTTTTCAGAAGTCAGTTCATGGTGAGTCTTCAAATGCTGGTGTTATCAAATGATAGAAAATCAGATGAGAAATATATGGTGGAAAAAAGTATCTCACTGTTGTCTGTGAGGAAGGAATGTCTTAAGTTCTTTAAAAGCACACTATATCAACACATGAAGTAGGTAAGCATATTGGCTCCACCCGCTCTGTTACCAGCTCCAGCAACCTCTTATGTGTGAAGTGTAACATGTCTGAAATTGAGATGGGAAAAAATAGCTCTTTGGACTACAACTTCTAAAATAGCTCATTCAGCCTAGCTATTTCTTATGGTGTTTAGATTTTCTAGTTCTAGTAGTGAAAAAAAATTGGATTGATTTGTGTTCCAAGAAATGAACTTGTTGAAAACCAGCCACGATGATTGTTTTGCATTTGGGTTAGAAGAAGTTAACTAATGAAACAAGGAGTACTTTCTGGGACTTTCCTCTGCTTGGTGTCTGTGAAGAATAGTGAACACAAGAGGGGATCCTATAAACCATTTTCTGACATCATCAATGTTCAAGCTGGGCTTTGCTATGTAAAACTTGGCATCTTTTTTCCTGCTTTTATTGTTAACACAATATTTTGCAATAGTGTCAGTACACTTTTGGTGTTTAAACTGTAGATAAAGGAGTAATATGCCACACCCATAAGTGAGAGATTCTTAAAGACTATTTTTTTAAAAAAAACTTCTACATCACTGCATTTTCCTTTCAGAAATCATCTGATTCTGACAAGAAAGCAGACTTGTACCAGATTTTTGGAAAAATTATGTTTTGGACTATAAGCTTTAACAACCATCTTTGGAACTGCTATGAACACTAGTGAGGGACCTAGGAGTACCTGTGGTCAGCATCCCTGAATAAGGATCTGTAGGAGATAAGCAGATATTCTTCTGTACTCTACGACCACATCTTTTAAAAGCACGTGAGCCAACAAGAGGTTCTCGTTTGTTCACATCATTCCTGAAAAGTATAAAATGAATGTTATGCATATCAAAAGCAAGGTATCATACTGCTATAATTTGTACTGTGGATATACAGTGCTCTTAATAGTCTAGACATCATCAGGGCCAGCCCAACCACTAGACAGAGAAAGCAGCTAACTAAGGGGTCCAGTGTAGGTTGTCCAGAAAGAGAAGCATTTTCTTTTTATTCTACTTATTTTTGTTCCTTTTTTAATGTTGGGAAGAAAAGTGTCCTGAGGCATTATCTGCCAGAATGGCTTCATCCAGCTTTATGTGCTATGTATCTTGATTTGGGATACCTAACTACTCTTCTTGTAGCAAAATATCTTAAGCCAAGATGATGCCATTATCTTCCACCTTTGTGGGCAGGTAAATGTCTGGAGGAAATGAAGGCCCATGAATGTCAGGCATGTTTAATCTTCCTGGAATTAGGTGACAACATGTGGGGAAAATGGAATGGCGTTACCCTAAAGTTGTATCACCCAGCGTGAGTTGTCCATAGAGTGTTAAAAGCTTGAGTTTTTTCTTTTTGGCAGCTCCCATGTACCTCATAGAATTGTTGCACTTTGTCCGACCAGCTTGTTCATCTATGGTGTCTGCAGCACACTCCAGTGAGACCTGCAAGGACTGTAGTTGGTTCATTGTCTCACGCAGCAGGAAGCGGGTCACAAACTGTTCCATCTTGGAGGAGCGCTCATACACCTGGAGGGATGAAGGTAAATGGGGAAAGAGGCAATCTTTTCCAGTGCTGTTCTCCTCAAGAAATATGCATTTACTACAGAGCTGCTTCCACAAGTACAGTTGTACCTCGCTTAAAGAGCATAATGTGTTCCACAGGATTGCTCTTTAAGCGAGTTTGCTCTTTAAGCGAAACACCATTGAAAGTGACCAATTGGGGGGGGGGGGATTGTGAACCCGATTTATTTGTTAAGCGAGTTTTTGTTTGATTTTATTTGTTAAGCGAAGTGAACATTCAGAGAAAATTCTGCTCTTTAAGCGAGTTACTCTTTATGTGAGGCGCTCTTTATGCAAGGTTTGACTGTATTTCCAAAAGGTGTATAGTGTTATATTCACTATACAGTACTGTACTTGCCTTTTGACTTCTGCAGAGTATCTGAAGCATAGGTATCAAAACAAAACACAAAAGCATTTCACCTAACACTGCTGAGAAAATGGTAGGCACCCCAAAAAGACCTCTGGGAATTCCAATGCCACAAATCACAAATAATTTGAGGTGAATCCTCTCAAGAAAATTAGTACATTGATGAATGCACAGTTAATGTTAGTTACTGGTTGCTGGGAATCCAGGCCTTATTCTTCAAGGTGGCTTTTCAGATGCAGATATATACTGCATTTGGAAGGTTAGAAATGGATGCTTGATTAAAGCCAGACCTTTTGGTTTAGGATCTGTTAAAGGGTATTTATAAATGACCTGAGATACTGTTATGCTTTTTTTTTTCTTTGCCTATGCCTCCCAGGACCTCCCAAACAGCATGGCCATACAGATTAATTACAGATTAAAACAGAAAGCAAACAGAGTAGAGCCAATCAGTTCAGTAGGCCACATGCCACCTTAAGGAGAAAGCATTTTTTCTTTGCAGAAAGCTATTAATAAGGGGACAACCCAAGTTTCATTAAACAAAGAGTTTCAAACACTGTACTCGAACTTATAAGGTTGATGTTAAACTTATAATCAGTAAAATATGAGCACATAGAAGAGGATAGGGAGAGGATCTCTTTTTTCTTTTCTCCAGTGCACGTGTTAGTTTATTTATTAATAAATGGCTGGAAATCCAACTTTCTCCTGCTCTCCATAGAAGAGATAGTATAGCAGGGGTGCCCAAACTACGGCCCGTGGGTCAGATCGTCCCTAACACCAATTCATCTGGCCCATACCGCCCTCATCACTCCCCTATGGACACATTTTACTTCTGCTTCCAGAAGTGATTGAGGTCAGGGGCCGGATCCAGCCTGTGGGCCGTAGTTTGGGTACCCCTGTTTAAGCAGAGAAAATGGCAGCTGAAAATCTATCTCATTCTGTTGCAAAACAGATTGCAAGATATGTTTTACTTCCATTTCCAGTGGGAAGAGCCACATGACCTGCCTGCTGAACCACATGACTGACTGCAACCCGAAAAGTTTGGGCACCCCTGTAATAGAGGGTGAAGAAGAAATGGAGATAAAGTGTCAGGAATAGGCTAAATAGGGTCATTTTGATGTGTGGTGTGTCTTCGTGTACAGAAAGCACTGGCTTTCTGCATTCTAAACTTCAGATAGGAATACTCTTTATTAGCCATAAAATCAGGGCTCAGATAATAAAAATAATGCTACATGCATTCACTTTCTGCATAATGAATCAATGAGAAAAATGATCTACACAACTGCTTCATTTTCAGTTTTCCAGGTAAATTACTGTCACGAGGAAGAACCTATTAGATTTGACCTGATTATATAATTGGGGATCCAGTTATCCAGCATAAAAGTTTCTGTCAGGAGACGATTTTTAATGTAACCATAGGTCTCATTAGATGTTAATATGGTAGAATCCCTGTGTTGTTAAAATTCAGTTTGTGATGAATAGATAAAATGGACAGAGCAGGAATAAGTCAAAGCAGAGAAGTGGTAGCTGGGCAGGGTTTAGTAAAACCTGTCCCCATCACATAATCTGTACTTTCTCATTGAAGCTGCTTCTCTTTTGCTTGGAAAAGAAAATTCTGAATTTGTATTTTCCTATGGAAATTTCCTATGTAAAATTTCCATATATTTCCCATATATTTCCATAAATTTCATCCTGACAGGGATCAAGGTTGACTCAGCCTTCCATCCTTCTGAGGTTAATAAAGTGAGTACCTAGCATGTTGGGAACAAAATGCTAATTAACTTGTGAACTGCCCAGAGAGTGCACTAAGCTGTATGGGGCAGTATATACGTGTTATTGCTCTTGCTATTATTGTTTTGTTGTTCTTATGTGCCATCCATCAAGTAGCCTGACATATGGTTACTCTATGAATGAGTGATCTTCAAAATGTTCTGTTCTCAACTCTTATAAACTCAAGTAGGTCAGGCGAAAGGGACTGTAGAATGAGCTCACCAAAAGGTGCTTTGTTTTGGCAGCTTCACATCTGGCCTAGAAGAAGCTTGTGGCTCTTTTACAGAATCAATCTCACATTTGGCCTACCTCTTTTCTTGCTGCCTTCAACTTGCATTGCATTATTAGTGATCTGCCCTGGCAGCCAGATAAGCTCCATATGCTGGGGGAGAAAGTAGTCAATTGATCTATTGCAGTGATGGCGAACCTTTTAGAGACCAAGTGCCCAAACAGAAGGGGGGGGGCAGACTCTGTGCTGGGGGAAGGAGGAAGCGCTCCCATTGGGCTGCTAGGCTGATGGAAAGAGGAAGTGCTCCCATTGGGCTGCTAGGCAGAGGGGTGGGGTGAACTCTGTGCTGGGGGAGGGAGGAAGCGCACCCATTGGGCTGTTGGACAGAGGGACAGGACAAACTGTGCTGGGGTGATGTGCCAACAGAGAGGCCTGGGCGTGCCATGTCTGACATGCATGCCATAGGTTCACCAACACTCATCTATGCCCTTTCTGCTGCTGCCACCAACCCCTGCCAATCAGCTGCTGCCAGTCAGGGAATCACTGTAGGGATCCCTGGAGGCAGTGGAGATGGCACAGATCAGCTGGAGCCTATCTCTACTGTCAGGGAGACCTGAAGCTTCTAAACAGTGAGTTTCTAAACAGGATCTAATTGATTTGAGGAGACCCATACGTTTGCTCACCCCATGTTACACTCCACAAGACCTGAAATCAGGGTTAAAAAGAGCCCTATTTCAGGTCAGTGTTTTGAGCATGTCAAGATGCACCTAAACTCAGTGAGAATGAAGCCAGAAATAGATGCTAGCGATAGCCTACAACTGGAAGAGAGAAATACTCAACTTTTATGACCATCTCTAAGGCATTAAAGAACAAACTTCTGTCCCCTCTCAATTATGCAGATTAGCCTGCGTCGTTTGGTGATAGGCCTTTACCTTTAAAGAGGGGATTCTTTTGTTGTCTTATTTCTCAAAGTCAGAAAAACTGCCTCCATTATCTCCCTGCAACATTAGCATACTTTCATATCTAATAACAGCATCTCCCTAACATCTGTTTCTCACCTGAAATTGAGAGATTTCCACACCCTTAGCCTCCTCACAGGTGGTTTTCACCTCACAGCATTTACTACCATTATCCCATCTGCAGGAAAACCGGTTGTTCTGGGGGAGCTTGTGGAGAGGGGAGTATACCTATTGAAGGAAAGTCTGGCATTCTCTCCCAACTCTTATTCTATCCACACTTCCTCAGCATCCCTCCCTGCTTTTTGATATTTTGCCTTGATAATTATAATGTATAAGAGAGGAACAAACACTCTGAATGTGCTCTCTTTATATCTCCCTTCTGGTAAAAAGAATAAAACCAGGACACTTCTAATCTAGTGGTTTCTAACCTTTTCCTTAATGTGAATCACTACCTTGTTGTCTAAAGCTTTTGTTGTTCCACTTCAACCAACCCACCCACCTGATCTCTGAAGATCACCCACTCCTGATCTATACTGTTGATGCCCTCAGGACAACATCCAGAGGAACTCTCAATGGGACACATGATAGACACCATCATGATTGAAGAAATTACAGTACTATTTGTTCCTTTGTGCAAAAGAACTGGACGCAAGAAGAGAGGTGTCTAAAAGCATGAGGACAATGTAGTTATAGTAATTTGGTACCACTTTAACAGCCCTGTGAAATCTTGAGATTTATACAGTAGTGACAGGTTGAGAATTTTCTCATTGAGAGCTGTAATAGACTCCTTTGAACTATATTCCGCATATTCAAAGGTAGAAAGGACTTGTTTCTACCGAACTATAGCTGTGGGTGCTTGATGTCATATGAGCTACATGAGACTGTGATAAGTCTTTGGACTTCATTAACAGCCAACATCCTGGGTTTTCCACCACATCTTTTTAAATACAATGTATACAAATGAACACCAATGAATGTTGAAGTGTCCCGTGTGTGCATACATCTCTGTAGCATACTTACCAACTACTGACATATCTTGTGCATCATGCCTGCTTTCCAACTATTTATTTACAAATAAATACATTTGTGTTTCGCTTTTAAAATCAGAGGAGGTCAGACTAATGCAGCAAAAATAGGTACAGTAGTCTGCAAAGGGAGCAAAACCTTTAGCAATTTAGGTTCTAGAGATTCAGTTTGGTCTGTGAGTGTTGCTTGCATAAGTGGAGATATAGTTACATTTTTTATTGATCTTCTAAATTTAACAGGACATGGGCAACCTGTGTCCCTCTAAGTCGTTAAGACTTCGGCTCCCTATATTCCCCACAATTAGCTATGTTCACAAATGCTGATGAAAGCTGCAGCCCACCAACATTTCAAGGACTACAAGCTGCCTATCCCTGTTCTTAAAAATGGGCTGTTTCAAAGAAAGACTCAAGCCCCTTGTTACAGCCCACCAAGAGCTGAATGGTATAGATACATCTTAGCCAACATAAGATCATATTATAGGCTCAAATGACATCACAATGGCACCTTGGGTCACCTCCCCACCCCCAGGAGGAGGTGACCCAAGGTTTCATTGTGATGTCACTTGAGCCTATAATATGATCATATGATGGCTGAGATGTATCTATACCATTACTAGATGGCATTATTATAGCTGCTTCCCAAGGAGGAAGGGCCACTCCCTTGGTGGCATGATGGGAAACAACACCTCCCATAAAAAGATTAGAAAAGCAAAGACCGACAAGATCCCAAACCAGGAAAAAGACAGAGAGAAAGGAGGTCTTCTAATCTACCTCCAACGAGACAAAGCCACTGTAAGTCCCAGCTGAAAAGTTACATCTCCATAACCCATGGCCACATTTTTGAGTGCTCCTCGCGTATGGTCTTTCTGAAGCCTTCTGTGACTAATTCTTGCACCTCTTTGTGCAACCTGACAGCTTATATCTCATCCTCTGAACAATGCATGCTGAGATGGTGTCACAATCATAGCTAATGAAAAGATTGATCTTTCTAAAACTATAATTCTAAGGATCCTATGGTATGGTGGTGGTGGTGGTGGTGGTGGTGGTAAGGGTAAGCAACACTCCCAAGCTCTACTTATAACTCTTGAGTCAACACTGAGAAGTGAAGCCTGTGACTACTAAGGGTAAGGCCACCTTAGGGTGATCTCCCTGCTATCTACCATCAAGTTGGAACTGAGTTACAGTAACCTTAGTAAGGGTTTCAGGAAGTAAAATATTTAAGTAATGTCTTACTGGTGTTTCAGATGAGAAATTAATTCGAATCTGTGACCATGTATTTCATTTGCCACACTGGAATACTTTTAACATTAGTTTTTTAAAATAGTGGCTGTGTTAGTATGTGGTTCAGAAATATCACAAAACAAAATAAAATAAACAAAATAAAATAAAAAACATTGTAGCACTTTAAAGACTAACTGCTATATTTTTATTGTTAGCTTTCGTGGATCAAGTCCTGAAGAAGTGGACTTGATCCACGAAAGCTAACAATAAAAATATAGCAGTTAGTCTTTAAAGTGCTACAATGTTTTTTGTTTTATTTATTTTATTTTGTTTTCTGATATGCATTTAACATTAGGTTCACATTATTGAAACACTATTTTTACTATAAGCATTCACCATTCTGCATGTTACACAGGAATATAGCTATTGTGAGGAATTTAATAGATCCCCACCACAAAGATCAAAGAAACTGATGTTGTGTCACTATGGCTTAAAGTAAAGTACTGATGGAAAGCAATTGAATTCCATTCAAAAGGACTTATTTCTAAAGAATACATGGGACAATATAAGGTTGAGGGAGGAGATATAGCTTAATGGAAAAGGTATCGACAGTCACTAAAAGAAAGTAAAGCCACAGCTGCACAAAAGAATCTGCACAAAGGGATTTAAAGGAGGATTGTTTTGAAAAATTAAGATGCAGCTTGGGAACCATGATGTCAGATAACAGAGCGATGTTAAAAACATTACAATTTACAATAATTATTGTCAATCCAACACCCCTCTTCTCCTCTGATCGCTGTCACACACTCCATTAGTATGAAAGGTAACAATGGATCTTTATTCCTTAAGATTAATCGTCTTTTGGTTATACAGAAAAGGATTTGATCCAAGGGTTCTTTTGTAGTCATACTGACATCTAAACACATATGCTTGTGAAGTGTACGGTATGTAATAATCACACTTTTATTGGCATCAAAGATCCTCTGCTTCTTCCTTATGTCACTTTCTCTGGCTTTCACCTCCACAGTGAAACGCAGAGTTAGGATAATAGTATTGGAGTAATCCCTCATCCCACTAATATTATGTGACGGTAATGACAAAATTAATTTAGCTTGTGATCTTTCTGGCAGTCCAGGATATCCACAGAGCTTCAGCACCATATATTTCAAATGAATTATTTTTTCTTCTTCTGTTAAATTTCCTTCCTGTCCAGCTTTTTATTTTATTTATTTGTTGGATTTATATAACCACCTTTTTTGCCTAAGCGACCCAAGGCGGCTCACAACATCAGCCAAAATCCATGCCCAATACCAATTAAAACCAAATACTATAAAACTATCTAAAAATGTCCATAAAACCTCCCCAACACACTTAAAAAAGAAGGACACCCGGGCAGGAGTAAATAAGAATCCTGGGCAGGGCTAAATAAGCCAGCAGGGCTGGGTTGTGGTCCCAGTTGTACCCCCACACCTGCTGGCATAACCATATTTCTAAGGCCTTCCTGAAGGGAAGCAACTCTGCCTGGAGGCACAATTCAAGTGGCAGGAGGTTCCATAGGGCCAGAGCAGATACCGAGAAGGCTTTCCTCCTGGTCCCAGTGAGATGTGCCTCCCTGGCTGATGGGACCACTAATAGCTCTGAGTCAGTATTTACTGAGTAGAGCGGCATACAAGTCTAAATAATAATAATAATAATAATAATAATAATAATAATAATAATAATAATAATAATAATAATAACAATAATAATAATAATAATAATAATAATAATAATAATAATAATAATAATAATAATAATAAAAACTACTTTGTGTCAGAAATTATTCTGGGTTGAAAGGATTTTTGCGGGAGAAACTGGGACAGAGACAGGCGCTCAATCCATCATGCAGTACCTGAATCTCAAACTGCCAACTTGCCAGCCTTCCAGCTAACAAGGTGAGCTTTTTAACCACTGAGTCACTGTAGTCCCATCTTTTACACTCAAAAATAGTCTCTGCTTCTTCATTCTGCTTAATCCCTGAATCATCTTCTATCTTGAGCCCCACTGCCGTGTTTTCTCGTCACACTTTCCAAGTACTTCTCACCGCATACCAAGGTCCCCTTATTTGTGCACATCTTGGATGAATTCATTCTTGAAAAGGAAAAGTGAATTCTACTGTTGCATTGTAAGTATTGTTTGCCACTCATCACAAAAGGAGACTTGGGCTTACTGATTTCACAGAAACGGCAGAGTGTGAAATCAACCTTCACACAGGCAAAAGTCTTTACATAAGCAATTGCCACAGAATCACAAACCTGTTGTAGGCCATGACACAAAGGCACATGATGTGCCCATTTCCTAAATCTAAGCAGTTTAAAAAAAATTGTGTCAGAAGCACACAAAGGTGCCTTCTGAGTTGAAAGGATTTTTGCTGGTGGAACTCAGCTCTGGATGCCTGAATAAAGCTCCTTTCACGTCCCCAAGATCTTTTCCCACCAAAGTGGTCCCTATTTATCGACTTGCAATTTCTTGCTTTTGAACTGCTAGGTTGTCAGGAGCTGGGAGAGACACAGGTGCTCATTCCATCATGCAGTACTCGGGTCTTGAACTGCTGACCTTCTAGCTAACAAGGTGAGCTTCTTAACCACTGAACCACTCCAGTTCCTATCTAAGCAGGTAAAGGACTGTTCAGGGCCTGGATCCAGGATTTCCGAGAAACCTGTTGTTTTGAAATCAGTAATTCTCCTTAATCAATAGCTTTACAGCTTCTCATATACCACATGGTGGCATTAGCTTTCGACAAAGTCACCAAATCATTTCACCCTCAATCTGCTGTGACTAGGTAACAGGCTTGCAAATTCTACTTTGTTTTTCTACAAGGTCCCCAACTGCCACCACCGAACCAAAGTACAGTGCAAATAGTCACTTCAGGAAGGAGTATGTCTCAAAATTATGGATCTGGTAGTAATTTCCTACTGCACCACATGAGCCAAGCATTGGCACAACCTGTATGTATCAACTATAAACCTAAGGTTCAAAGCACATGATACATTTAACACCTCATTAGAAGCTGGGCAATCTTAAGAGATGTTTGCACTATATTGAGAATGCTTGTGTTGGTTTTGCCTTTGTTTTCTGATTGTTTATTTGGAACCAGGCATGGACTTCCATTATAAATCCAGCTGCTAAGGCACAAAACTTTGAAGTAACTGTGTATTTCAAGGGAAAACATTGTACTAATATGAAACACGTATTTCCCTTAACAATCTGACTCTGTAGTAAGTTACTAACATGGGACTGTGATGGCTTAGTGGTTAAGATGCTGAATTTGAGGACTGAAAGGTCAGCAGGTCAGTAATTTGAGACCTGAGTACTGCATGATGGAGTGAGCTCCTGTCTCTGATCCAGCTCCTGCCAACTTAGCAGTTCAAAAGCAAGAAATTGCAAGTAGATAAATAGGTACTGCTTCAGTGGAAAGGTAACAGCATTTCATGTGCTCCAATGTCCAATCATGCCTGCCACATGACCACAGAAATGTCTGCAGATGCAGACAGTGCTGGTTCTTTGGCTGTAAATGGAGATGAGCACTGAAACTTAGAGTTGGATATGGCTAGCTTCTGAGCAAGGGTGACCTTTACCTAAGTTATTAACAATTAATAGGTCACCAAAGCTTAATGTAAGGGAGCAAGGAGAGAGGTCTTTTTGTAAAATAATTCTTTTCATACAAGACTGACAGCAAAGCCCTTTCTGAACTATTAAATCCTCCAGTGATCTACCAGTAGTACTCCACCCACCTTTATCCTACCTAGCTTTATCCTACCTAGCTACAGTGGTAAACCTTGGCACCCCAGCTGTTCTTTTAACTTCAATTCCCAGAAGCCCTGATCAGCAGGTGTACTGACTTATGCTTTTGGGAACTGAAGTCCAAGAACAGCTGCAATGCCAAGGTTTACCACCACTGCGCCTAGACCTTCCAGATATTTCTAGAAGAAGGTAGTCCTACTAGGGAAAGGTAATCATGTAAAATAAAAATTATGTTGAAAGAAAACCAGAACAAAACACTATGGCTATGAGGAGCTAGGAAATACCTTGACCAGCCTCTGGGAAAGGATTAGGGGAAATTCTTCAGAAGGAAGGTTGTAGATTATGAAGAATATTCTGTTTTGTTTTCAGGTCAAGGTAGTGCTGCTGCCTCCTCTTGGAAAATTGTCTCCTGGCTCAAAAGTCCTCCCCCTGTTAACCCTCCCCCTGGAAAGCAGGGTAAACATTTACAGCAGACCAGCCCCGAGGGGCTACCACGGAGAAAACTCCAGCCCCTCATTGCCCTATCCCTCAGCAGCACAACGTGGAGGTGGTGATGGAGACACCCAACGGGTACGAAAACATCTCTCTCTGTTTTTCTTGGTTGAGGCAGACAAGCCGCTCGGACTCAGAGATGACGGAGACTCCTCAGACACCGAAAATAAAAACAAGCATTGTTACACCATACATCCAATAGGCACGAGGGGACATCCTGTGCTGTGACCATCTGATCATGCCAAACTGAAAGTTGGCAGCAAGACCTCCAGAATTTGGGAAGGCAATAAATCAGCTTAAGCAGCAAAAAAAGACTTGCAGTCCTCAGTGTGTTCTTGATGGTGAAAGGAGAACACAAGTTTCTCCTAACATGCTCAGGCTTCTACATCTTGCTGACTACAAAGACCAAATGGAGATAAAATAACCATCACCATGACAAAGACGGCAGTGGGGCAAATGAGATTAGGAAGGCCTAATTTGACATCTTTAATTATATCCCCAAAAGTGGCCACAAAAATGCTTTTAAGGGTTACTGCTTCAATGTGTGCCCAGCCCTAGATTTATTCTGGTAATGAATTAAGCTCATGACTGGAGAGGGCAAGTTTTAAAAGTCCTCTTTTTGTGTGTGTGTGTGTTAGCTACAAGGCGGCAGACACAGTTATACTATGAATACCAGGAGGCACAGAATAAAATGCTATCCAGAGAATCCAAGAGAGAAGGGCTAAAGTGATTAAGCAAGTACTGTGTGAGTGCTTCTCATTACAGCATCCTTATATCTGTGATACACATGCTGCCAAATAGTTGGGAGAAATCCCCAACTGAACTCTTATTCTTAGCCATAGTCAGTGCAAAGACAGGCCGTGAAGCAGAGTGAGAACTGAGGGTACAAACATAAAGCGAAACCAGGTTGCATCTAATTATGCTAGAAAGAGTTGCTTCATTGAGTGGCATTTCCCCTAGAACCAGTCTTCCCTCCCTACAGGAATTACTCCAGCCCAGCAACTCCAAAAGTAGTCCTGTAACTGGACCAAAAAGGTCCCACTTGGGCATAGAGCAGGGTGTGCCTGGTTCATGATTTCTTGTCCATCCTATGGCCACTGGCTCACACGGATTATGCTCTAAGTGGTCCAAAAGGCAAGGTATTTATCCATCTGATTGCACCCTTGCTTTCTTTCATGTGCCTTCATCCTGGACTTTAGCAAAGTATCCCTTTCATCCTGGGAATACCCTTGAGGGCCTCAGAACAGTAGAGGGAGGGATCTTTAACACCCCAAAATTGCCACTATCAGTCCTGGTCAATTTTCAAATATCAAAGGCTTCCTCAGGTCAAAAGGGATTCCTAAGAAGCCTTGGAACCTGAGGGAGGAAGAGGAGGAAACATTTAATTAACGATGGAAGGCAGCTGCTGCTGATGTTATCAACCCTATATATGAGGAACTTTAGCAACAGGATTCCAGTGGTTGTCTCTCTGTCTCAAGCTAGATTATTCAATCAGCACACTGTTAGAAGGGATGCCACCTAAAGTGGTGAAAGACCTCCTGTTTTTGGCTAGCTTCCTATCTACTGACTCAGCTTTTCATTTTGTGACTGACTACCAAAGAGTAAACACATTTAAACATATCTTGTTGTTGTTGTTGTTCAGTCGCACAGTCGATTCCGACCCTCTGCGACCCCATGAACCACTGTCCTCCAGGCACTCCTGTCCTCCACCATCCCTCTCAACTCACTCAGCTCTGTGCCCATTATCTCCACAATACCATCTAGCCATCTCATCTTGGGCCGTCCCCTTCTTCTTTTGCCCTCCACCCTTCCCAGCATCAAGGCTTTCTCAAGTGAGTCCTCTCTTCTCATTTGATGTCCAAAGTATTTTAGCTTCATCTTTATTATTTGACCTTCTAAGGAGCAGTCAGGCTTGATTTCTTCTAAGATTGACCCATTTGTTCTCCTCGCTGTCCAGGGTACTCTCAAAACTCTCCTCCAACACCACATCTCAAAGGCGTCTATTTTTCTGCGCTCCGCTTTCCTAATGGTCCAGCTCTCACAACCATACATTGCCACAGGGAATACCATTGCCCTGACTATGCGAATCTTTGTTTGCAATTTAATGTCTCTACTTTTCACTATGTTCCCCAGGTTTCTCATCGGTTTCTCATCGCTTGCCTTTGAACTTTTCAAAGCACTACAAGATGATGGAATCAAATTATTGCACTCTATATGCCAGCAGATTTGGAAAACACAACAATGGCCACAGGATTGGAAAAGATCTGTAAACATATCTACAGTATTTAAATCAGCCTTTGGTCACAGATCAGTACTTTGTAATGGCAAATATTTCTTTGGTGTTGTTACTTTGTTTTTAAGTGGTTTAAACAGGTTTTAATAGTTGCATTTATTTTAATATGATAATTTATTATTGTTTCAGTGCTGTAATTTGTTTTTTTTAGTGCTATACTGTAGTTTTAAAAATGTACAGTATATTGTAAGTTGCTTGGATTCTACAAGTGAAGAGGTTGAGAAATACATAATATATAATAATAATAATTTCATGTCCGAAATTATTCTGGGTTGATTTTTTTTATTGTATCAGAAGCACACAAAGGTGTCTTTCTGGGTTTAAATGATATTTTGATGGAGGAACTCAACACATGGGACGCCGGAATGAGGCTCCCAAGATCTTTTCCCACCAAAGTTAGGTTTTTTCTCCAGGTGAGACACATCTAGCTGTCTGTAGGTTTAGCTCTGTCAGGTAGAACTCCTACAATGAAAAATTGTGGGGTTTGTAGTTTAAAAATCTGAAAATACCATGTCTGATTCTGATATACAGTGGTATACGAATTTTTCATAAACATTAATAAATAATATGAAATTGGAAATGGATAACTGGGATAAGGATCTATGGGAAATGGCTTTGAATGACACGTTGATGTGGGGATTAAGTATTAAAAAGGGTATATTGAAGGAGAATAAATGTTGAGACATTTGGAAGCCTTTTTTGTAATATACTTTAAAAGATAATAAGGATGAAAAACCAGCATCCGAGCGAATGAGTTTTTGGAAGAAATAAAGAAAATTATGTATTATGCATTTGGTGAATTCTTTGGACAATGTAGATAGCACAGGGTGAGTTTTTCTTTTTCTTGTCTTCTTTTTTCTTTTAGATATTTTAGATAGTTTTATTATTAAGTAAAAGGGAAATTGGATATAAATATCGTACACCATATGGGATAATGATTTAAAAGTGATTTAAGAGACAGTAGGATGAATTAAGAGTATGGTATGTATATAAAAACTGATATAAGTGAAGAAATTGTTATAAGTTATGTAATGATGTCGTATGCTTCACACACACACACACACACACACACACACACACACACACACACACACACACACACACACACACACAAAATATATATTCACATTTTATTTTTTCTTACACGGTTTATATTTTTAAAAATTGAATAAAAATTATTAAAAAATAAATAAACATTAATAACAATGTTGCTGGTTACCCATATCACAACAGGAATATTAGGATATAAGATATGCTGATGTGACTGACTGTGGATGTGCATTTGGGCATGTCACCTTGAGAAGGTAGGAAGCAGCATACGAGTTTCTGCTATGCTCCTAGGATAAATAGCACCAAAGCATGGCTGAGGAGTGCCTTCATTACTCCCATCCTTGTGAGCAGCTTTGCAGGACCACCCAGCAGACATATTTATTTGTTTGTTTTTTGGATTTATATAGCATCCATCTGATACATGTACTACTTCAGGCATTTAGTGCTGCTATAATGTTGGGCCAGCCTTGCACTAATTTTTACGTAGCACAAAGGACATGACATTGTAAATGGAACAAGAAACAAACCTTATAGCTAATCTGCATAGTCAGGTTGCAAACAACTTGGAGAACCTTGTAAAAATGGTAAAAGGTACTTGTAACATACACAAACACACAAAGACTGCCCTTGAGCTCGAATCAGTGCCATTGTCATCTCTGTTTGGTTCCCCTTTCTGTACAGCTCTCTGCATACAGGCTTGTACAACTTGTTCGCACTTAATTAGCATTTGGTGCTATCACAGAATTTATAAAAAGAATAGATTTGGATTATGGATCTCGTTTCCTAGTGGAAGAGTTTTGCATATTGAAGGTCTTCCTGCCCCACACAACCCCACATCCCATGTCTTTAAGTGGGGTCTTCTGATATCTTCATAGGCTGGAGGGACTGCCATGGAAAATAATGGACAGGATGGTTATTTTCACCAGCTCATTTGCATGTACAGTACTGTATAAATCTAGATCAAACCCAATGTCTTTACTGCTACACTTATGTAAGCACACTTTCAGCTCAGAAAGAAACTATGTCTTTCCAGGAAACAAAGCTATCATAGGATCTTCTCCCTTTGGATTCAGACTATGTCATACTTCTACCGTTGAGTGATTGTGTTCATGTGCTACCACTATATTCTTAACCCTGATTACAGATCCAGAATCATTGCTATAACTTGTATGTGAAATTATGGCCTCTCAAAACTGGTCTGTGTTCTACAGTTTGTACCACACATTATGAGGAAATATGCCAGTAGCAGTCAGAATGGCAATTTCCCTTATCGTTTCCATTTGCTATATGAAGAAACATAGCACGTTGCATCAAGACATTTTCCAAGGGTCATATGGACTTCAGCAACAACCTGTTGTACTCGATGGTGCTTATTATAATAATTTGTATCCATAAGGATATAGGGACTTATTCTTGTACACATCAATTATTTATGAACCACTGGGCAATGTTCATGTAAGACTATTACTACATGCATGATGGCTTGGTATGCTCCAACTTGCACAGTGACAGCTGACTATCTTTTCTGATCATCATACATCAGTTTGAGCTGTTGTTTTGACAGGGTGGAAAAGCCTTTCTGCTTCTTTGACCCTGGATACACATTTCACTTTCCATATAGTCCAAAGAAGGAATAAAGAAAGCATGACATTATGGAGAAAGTTACTATTGTAGTACATAGGCTTTGTAGGAGGTGAGAAGGTCAAGATTATCATAAAGAGAATCTTTTTACATCCTGTTCATCATCTTGCTCCTACTGTTTGTGATGAAGACAGCACTAGAACATCCCAAACTTGTCTACTCAAACATGGTGACATAACTGACTGGGAAGCCATAGAGAACCTCTGGACCCACCTTAACTTTTCTGGGTTGAGACTGTCCATTAAAAAGCATCAAAATACTGATGATTGTGTGACCATCATGGTTTACCACAAAGAGTGAAGATGGCAGATATGCTTTTTCAGGGCTCTGGTGTGCAAGTTTTGCACATGGCCAACACAGGATTCCATTCCCTCTGTTAGGGTTACTGGACTGGCTGTGGAAGCAATTGCAGGGATCTCCCACATCACTCCTATATATTTTGAGCAAACTTAGATGGAAGGTACCCATAGACTGGATTTGGATGGAAAGGATTTCAGTAAATTCATGCACAAAATAATCTTGAACAGCTCTAATAATCTGACTAGACCTTTGGCAGAAAGATGGTGACCAAGCTTAAGAGACAGTATTTCTATGTATCCACAAACTTTGAAAGGGCTCTCCAAGACCAAGCTTTGCAGGTTCCTATGGATTCAGGCAAGGATTCAGATGCCTATGGTCTTTGTTTAACAATAGACAAAGCACATTTCTCCTATTCAGAACTATTGTTCAGCCACACTTGGTGAACTAGACCTCTCCAGGACTTCATCTCTTGGCTTACCAAAGTCTGTAGAAGATTCCAGATGAGTTCAAAAGAGATGTCATTAATAATAAGTTATTAGGAGATTCTCCTTTGTTTTCTGGTTTCCTAGAGGATATGCTTGGAACTAGCTGCTTTGTTCCATGGCGACAGATATTGTATAAAAATTCTGGCTTCTTCCAAAAGAAGAACAGGAGTTGCTTTGAAGATTCCCTGGTCACCTCACTCAGCTGTTACCAGTATTTTCGAATGAGACAGGAATACAGAGCAGTTTATGTGCATGATAAATTTATAAACAACTTCAGCTGGAAGTAGTCTACACAGTGATCCCTTTCACTAAACTGGAACTAAGGCAACAATTTATTAGGGAAGAGAAAACACTACATAGCACGCTGTACATTCGTGACTATATTTTAATCCAGTTCAAATCCACTTTGTGTCCCATTTATTTCAGCTGTCAGTTCTTTCCCCTTGAAAACAATGGGAACTCAGCTGCTTAACCAGGGCCTGATGGCACACAAATGTTTTACTGAAATATGTTTTTCTTCAACAAACATGGAAGTAAATAGGAGAAATTGAAATGTATGTATATAAATGTATATAAATATTCAACCAATTATGAGTCATTAAAATATTGGCAAATGTATATGTTAGGCACCTACCCCATATATACTCGAGTATAAGCTGACCCAAATATAAGCCAAGATACCCAATTTTGACCTGAAAACCCAGGAAAATAGATTGACCCAAGTATAAGCCGAGGATGGGAAATGCAGCAGCTGCTAGTGAGTTTCAATAATCAAAATACATGAAAATATGGTAAAATTAATTAAATTGTTAGCACTATCTCAATCCGATGCAGTCTTGGGACCCTCGTGATCATTGGCCCAAGTATAGGCCAAGTCCCCTTTTGGGGGCTAAAAAACTCAGCTTATATGTGAGTATATATGGTACGCAAAACCACTACTATAAGCTTATGCACTCTTTTGGCATTTTTCTTTTAAGAAAGAAAGAAAGTGAAAATAAAACACAAAATAAGGCAAATTGTGAATTGTCAACACAAATTCCACATAAATGTTAGCCTCTTTTGCAACAGCAGGGAAAGGTTAGCTAGAGGTAAAGGTCACCCTTGCTCGAAAGCCAGTCATATCCAACTCTATGGTTCAGTGCTCATCTCCCTTTACAGTCAAAGAGCCAGCGCTGTCTTCATTTGCAGCAAGGAATACAAGGTGGCCAAATCCCCTTGTGAACTGTATAAGCAAGTCCTTTGGTGAGCACCTTTCATCAGAAACTGGGTCCCTTCTGCCCCCCCCCTTTATAAAGCCTAAACCTTCCTAGAAGACCAGCAAGCCAGATGATAAAGAATATGGTTGAAAGCCAGTCATATCTGACTTTAGGGTTCAGTGCTCATCTAACTTTACAGCCAAAGAACCAGTGCAGTTTGCATCTGCAGATGTTTCTGTGGTCATGTGGCAGGCATGCTGTTGCCTTCTCACCAAAGCGGTACCTATTTATCTACTTGCAATTTCTTGCTTTCTAATTGCTAGGTTGGCAGGAGCTGGGACAGAGATGGGAGCTCACTTGGTCATGCAGTACTCTGGTCTTGAACTGCTGACCTGCCAACCTTCCAGTCATCAAGTTCAGCATCTTAACCACTAAGCCACCTTAGTCCCTAGGGAGAGGTTAGTGCCCTATTATTTCAGGAGTTCCCTCTAGTTTAATAAGATCTTTATTTAATTCAACTGTTAGATGGGTGCAGGCTGTCTCCAGCTAAAAGTTGGGAAAGAATCTCCTCTGAAGAAATCCTGATGACCACAAAATCTTTATTCTCCCATAACTGTGTACTTCCAAATGTGTTTTTTTTCTTTATTGGTCCTAATGCTCTGTTGAGTGACAAGCGTTAAATGACAAGCGTGGGAAATATCTATGTTACAGCTTTCACACACTAATTAGATTTAGCTTCTTGTACATATTTTTGACTAATACAGCATAAAATGCAGAGGCAGGATATTTCCCCCTCTTTCCATTCACACAAAATTTGAAGAAAAACAAGAGCCTTTGCTAGCAAGATCTGTCCTGAAAGCTTTGCCTAAAGACTCAGGACAAATACTTGCTCATGCTAATCTAATAGGCCTGGGAATATGGTGGCCACGGCCTTGATCTTCTTGTGGCACAAATGGTAGAAAGGTTCAAAAGAAAAAGGAAAAACAGGCTTCCATGCCTGTCATATCTAGCTTGGCCTTAATATATCTCCCCTTCTCTTCTTTATTGAACTAAAGTTATTTATGTCTTTTCATTTCTATTTTCAAGCCTATTTTAAACTTAAACTGTGACAAAATCAGATTAGAGATGGCCTGCTTTGCTCATATGTCTCTCAATCAAATCAAAGAAGTGGTTATCCCATTCCAGTAGATAGCACCCTTCCCAGATGCCACTTTTGGGTCATGCCTATTACTACAGGAAAGCAGACTTATTGAAAACATCACACAACTGTCACATTTCCCTCCTCTTGTATGCACTGAATTCTCCCTCTAACACATTTGTGTCTAAAATAGATCCCAGGAGTGCTACTTGTATCATTACGTTTGATTGCTTCCAAATTAATGGGGATGAGCTGTGATCAATGGAACAGAGGAAAGAGTATTTCAGCAGATGGAGAAATCATTATATAATGTACTAGAAAATAGTCAATGCAAGCAAAGTATCATGGGAAAACACCATTAGGTGGAAAGTGTGAAGACATGTAATAGTCCCACACTTAGAATAAAAAAGGCCTTATAAAATAATAAAACTCATGCATCTTTCTCAATCTATCTTGATTGGGAGGAAACCCTCCATATCTACAGGTTCTGTTTCTACAGTTTCTGTTATTTGCAGTTTAGAAATATTCAATTTAAAAAAATCCCTGATGCATTACCAGAGCTGGCCACTAGAGGCCACTGTCTGCAAAGTAATGTTTACTGGAACAGAGACAGATGTTTTGTTAGCACCCATGTAGAACAACAGGACTGAAGTGGCTCAAGTGGCTAAGATGTTGACTGGAAGGCGGCAGGTCAGCAGTTCAATACCCGAATACTGCAGAACCAAATGAGCTCCTGTTTTTGTCCCAGCTCCTGCCCACCTAGCAGTTCGAAAGCAAGAAATTGGAAGTAGATCAAGAGGGACCACTTCTGTGGGAAGGTAAACAACATTCTGTGCGCTCCAGTGTCTAGTTATGCCTGCCATATGACCAGAGAAACGTCTACAGAAGCAGTCAGCACTGGCTCTTCGGCTATAAAATGGAGATGAGCACTGAACCCTAGAGTTGGAAATGACTGTCTTTCGAGCAAGGACAACTTTACCTTTACCTTTAGAACAACAGGGACATTTGAATTATCCCAGGTTGTATAATGCAGGTACTGTATGTGTGTTTAAATTTGGGGTTCACTGTTTTCTATGGTTTCAGGTATTCATGGAAGGTCTTGGAACATATCACTTGCAGATACAGGAATGACCTGTACTTTAGGTTATATCAGTGGGAAGAAAGTTTGAAAGATATTTGAAAGAAAGGCCATAATCTGTTGCTTGTTTATGGTGCCTTGTACAACCTCCTGTTAAGAAATCTGGTGTTTGTCAGGGATTTTTTTTCACTTCATGCCAACACCTCCATCTGTGCGTGCACTGATTTCCCTGCTAACATAATGAAACACTTTCCTAATACCAATCAATCTAAATGTCTCCTAGCTGGGTTTTTTTATGAGAAAAAGTCTCCACATAAGCATAGAAACAAAATTAGAAACATTTAGTATGGCTTAAAAACACATTTCATCAGGTGACCGGTGTAACTGCTCTGTCTACTTGGGCAACATCAAGGCCTCTTTTCTCCTTATGGTTTATTCTCTTGCATCTGACTTGGACTAGACATCCCTGAAAACAGCATACACCTCCAAATAGAAAATTATTATATTTAATAATAATAATAATAATAATAATAATAATAATAATAATAATAATAATAATAATAATAATAATAATAATAATAATAATAATAATAATAATAATAATAGCATTTTGTCAAGTTAATTCCAATTTATGACAAACCTTTCTAGGTTTTTCTAGGAAGAGAGAACTCTGAAGTGGTTTACTATTTACTCTGAAGTGGTTTACTATCATCTGGTGTAGATTGTCCATAACCACACGGACTCTTCTCCCTGGAGGCACTGTGGGGAATCAAACTCCCAAACTCTGTATCCACAGCCAGATTCCTAAACCACTGAGCTACCCAGCCAGCTCAATAGGACATATAGCTATCCTAATGATTCTCCTAATCCCACTAGAATGAGGTAGGGAGGGAGACAGGCCATTTATATTGCTTGCACCTTGCCCGCCCACCCTTCAAGTGAGACTATGTGGACCATCAGGTATTATTTGTGAGGTCAAGGAAATGGTAAAGAAAAATTGCCCCTCCCCTCAACAATATGTCGGTGTTTGCATTTGAATGGTTTTATGCTTTGAAAAAAGCATTGAGAGACCTAATGAAAAATTTTATGTCTTTAATCTTGGTTGGCCCTCAGTTTCTTTTAAGAAAGCATGCCTGGGTTTTACAATTCTAGTCCCAAGGAACCTGGCAGTTAATATAGCCTCCTGCCTAGGAATTGTGTCACAGTGCTATATTATACAAATTGTCATGAAGACAAACAGACCCATGTAGATCAATGAACAGCAATTAAGTATTAACCAGTGGATTGATCAATATTTCTGAAGCACTGTGGCAATTCAGGCTAATTCTTAATGTCTCGCTTTCCTCTGGAAAAGCCACTACAAGAAACTAAGGATGCCTTGTTGTATACAAGACTGACTGAAAGTCACAGGACAGTTGGAAAACAAAAAGCCACTACTTATTTCCCTTCTTTGTTAAATACTGAAGCCTTCTGTGCTGTTGTATGTAGCAGTGTTTTAATTTTTTTTTAATTGTAACTGGCTGTGGGAATCTGGTATTTAAAAAAAAAGTTTCCAGGCTCTATCATGGAGTCTTCCAAGCATGTCAGACACACCAGGGGTCTATGACATATTTGGGGTACAGATCTATTACTAGTCATAACTAGAGTAGATCCAGTGAATCAGTTGCTGAATGGTTAGTTAATAATGATGCAAATCCCATTGACTCAGCAGGTTTGATTCCATTTAGGACAAACAATTGGATTTAGAATTTGGAGGGGGCAAGGAGGTCTTTTTTGGCCTGATCATTGCCTTTTCTGAACATCCTCAAGGCATCAAGCATGCAAAGTCTCCTGTATGCTGGAGACTCCATTCCCCACCTTTTCCCTTTGACTGTAACTGCAGGTTGCTATTACAAGGAAAAATACCCTTTTCTTCTTTAAATGCTATTGGGGTGGTTTTAACTACTTACATTAAAGATACTGTACAGTGCAGTAAAACCTCAGATAATGGTAAAACTTGGTTCCACAAGTCTTAGTGTTATCTGATTTTTAATGTTATCCATTTGCATCAGATAACGTTAAAATCCTATGGGATGCATTGGATAACATTAAAATTCCATAGAGATACATTGTAACCGGCACAGGCTTTAGCGAACATTATCCGATGCATCCCATAGGATTTTAATGTTCTATGATGCAATTTTTTTTCCAGAATGCTTAACGTTATGTGGTTTTAGCATTATCTGATGCAAACATTATCCGAGGTATTACTGTACTGTATTAAAGTGCTAGTTTGTGTGCAAAACCAGGAAGGGTGTTGATGAGACTGGACTGTTTTCTCCATGTTTCTATGTTGTTGTTTTACTTTAGCTTTGTGAACTAAAGGAATAACCAAATTCCTAAAATCCAGCTTTTTATCAAACATTTCCAATTGGTGATAGGAATGGGGAATGAGAAGGCAACTGGTTCTTTTACTTGGCAGAGCACTCCTGGGTATGTTTCTTTGAAAATCAGGCCAGCTCTCTCCAACTGAACTTGCTGTCTAATAAATGTATTCAGGATTGCAGCCATGTAGACCAGAGGGAATGCAGTTTTCAAAACTGGCAACCATATCTGCTTAAAGTCATTCAAGCATAGAAAGCTGCCTTTGTGCATATGAGACAAGCTGATTCATCAGACCCTCAGCATCAAGGGCATGAGGCAAGGGTTGAGTTGGATGTTATATGGCAAGGGAATGATTACAGCATTGTTCAGCAACAAAATACCTTGGCATGATGCTTAACAGGACACTCTATTTTAAGCAGCACTGCCAGAATACCAAAGCCATAGTTAGTACAAGGAACAACATCGTCAGGAAACTGAAAAACTATAAATGGAGACCTCAACCATCCAAGCTGCATACATCAGCTTTGCCCCTTAGTGTCTCCACAGTAGAGTATGCTGCTCCAGTATGGGGTGCATCCACACTTGCAAAACAAGTTGAAATTGTTGTTAATGAAGCCATGTGTATAGTGACATGATGCCTCAAACATACACCAGTTGAGAATATATACCCTCTTGTTTGTATCGCTCCAACTACAGAGCTGGGCAGGTTAAAGATGATAGTAGAGGACCTGGCGGGCAATGGTCCATGGGGTCACAAAGGGTTGGAATCGGCTGTGTGACTGAACAACAAAAACAACACTAAGGAGAGACGTAGCAGCAGATGCCGGGAGAACAAAGCAATAGAATGACCCTTGACTTCCTCTGAACAGATATGAGCCTCATGTCCGAAGGCTCAGATCCAGGAAGAACTTTGTGTCAAGAACAAACATTCTTGAGGGTACACAGGAGCAAAACCAAATTATAAGATGGAGGAAGGAGCTCACTGGGCAAGGAACAACATTAAAGAAGGAGAAAGTTGAGGAACT
This sequence comes from Furcifer pardalis, assembly GCA_030440675.1. NCBI lineage: Eukaryota > Metazoa > Chordata > Lepidosauria > Squamata > Chamaeleonidae > Furcifer > Furcifer pardalis. Next base: position 237,454,271 of record CP126891.1, read on the forward strand.
CAACCTCCCCTATGTCACTTGGAGGATTCTGAATAGGCTGAGGGATGAAGTGCCTAAATGTAAGACCAACATGCTCAAGCAGGGCCTGCTGGCAGACAACAATATGCTGTGTGAATGTGGAGACACACAGAATCCAAGTAATTTACTGTTTTGCCGATTACTGCCAGAAACATGTACCGATGGGAACTTAAGTTTCACCAATGATAAAGCCAAGAAAGTGGCTTCAGTTTGGCAGTCTGGGGTTTGATCGGGACATGAAAGGAGAAGAAATCAAGGACATTGTGCAGGTCTGTGTCCCAGATGAAGTGTAGCAAACTGCTTTGTTCCACATTGAGAGAGAAGAAAGAAATCAGTGATACTTTCTCTTTTTAACAAAAACATCATGTGGCACTTTTAAGACAAACACATTTATCATAACATGTGCTTTCTTTTTTTATTGTTAAGTCAATGAATGAGATATCCATCATTGGGTGGATGGAGAATCTTTCACAGCACTTTTACCATGCTACAAGAACTACCATTAAAAGCTGGAGACGAGTTTTGGCACCAGAGGTTAATTGAAACCCTGAGTAAAAACAAACTGTTCTTGTCTTCATGTCAAAAATGGAGATATACTTACCAGCTTGGTCTTATCCATGGCAGACAAGATAGCAGTGTTGAGTTGTTCCAAAGCTGACAGGACATTCCTGTATTCTCCAAGATGTTCTGAGAAATAATCTGTAGTAGGAGAAAAAGCTTGTTCTGAGGTGTAAGCCAGGCACACCATTTTATCCTGCAACTGCTTTTTAATTAAACAGAAAATTAGCTTCTATTATTATCTGTAACTGTCATCATGATAGCACCATGCCAGTGCCCTTGTAGAGCCTGGTAGAATATCATGAGTAACTGATTTCAGTCAGTGCCCTAGCTTAAAAAAGCAGTTATCAGTAGAGGAAAGCAGGCATCCACATCCTTTGTAAACAACTGTGGAACAACATAATGACATGACTAGAAGCCAGGACAGTTAAAGCCTACTTACCACAGAACTTCTCCGTTTCTAAATTGCTGCAGGAAACAGAAAGAGAAGAATAACTTTTGTGAGATGATGCAAATCTAAACTAGAGCAAAACCACTGCTAAAAATTGGCCAGCATCAGATTAAATCTTCATTTTGTTCTCAAAGGCTGCAGGATAAATTTTATTCGAAATGTTACCCACACTGATCTGTTTGAAAGCATTGAAATACGTGACAGGCAAAATGGCCTTAAAAGGAAATTGCAAAATCCCCATCTTTTGAATTTCCTTCATACTTCCCAATATTATTACTAGTCAAGAAGGAAATAGGAAGGAAATGGAAATGAAAAAAAATCTGACAAAACAAAACCCAGTCATTACATAACTTTGTGTATACTACATTAAGTGCAAAACATACTTTTTTAATATACATTTTTATACATTTTTTTAAAAAAATACATATTTGTGTGGAAATGAGTCCTGGTGGCACAGTGGTTAAACTGCAGCACTGCAGAAAAAACTGCTAAAGTTGTGCATTTGATCCTGACAGGATCCAAGGTTGACTCAGCCTTCCATCTTTCAAAGGTCAGTAAAATGAGTACCCAACATATTGGGGGTAAAATGCTCATTACCTTGTGAATCACCCAGAAAGTGCACTAAGCGCTGTGGAGTGGTATATAAGTGTAATTGCTAATGCTAAATCAGTGTTTCCCAACCCTTTTTTTTACCATGCTCCTCCTAAGCATCTTTAAAATCCTGATGCACACACACACACACACACACAGACACACATCAGGTGACATATAATTCTTATTAATCAAAAAGAGAACTATTCATGTGGAGGAAGCCTAAAAGGCCACTAACTGTTAATAACTCATTCTCAAATCTTCCCCCCCCCCCGCAAATCAAATTATCCCCCTGTGGTGCATGTGCCCCACATTGGGAACCACGTTGCTAAATGGAATGGAACAGAAGCACAAGAACTCTGCTCTACAACTGAACAATCTTCTCCAGCAAGGGAACTGTAGTGGAAGAGAGAGTACTTACTTGTCCTGGGAGTACATTAGTATTTGATCCTAGGTTCCACTGAGAAACCGTTTTCTTTATTGACAAGTTTGATATCACAGTCCTGTATACATGCACTCAAATGAAAGTGCCACTGAGTTTACTGGGGACCTCTCCCTACAAATATATATATAATTTCAGCCACATATTAAGAATGGCAAAACATTTGTAGCTCCCATCTGAGAATACCAGAGCTTGGAAAATTTACTTTTTATGTCCACAAATCCTGCAGCCAGCCCACTCACTGGCCAATTTGGCTCGGGAATTCTGGAAACTAAAGTCTAAAACAGGGGTTCCCAACCTAAGGCCCATGGGCTGGATCTGGCCTGAAGGACCATTTCATGTGGCCCACCCCCACCCCTCCTAGGGCATTTGAGAAACAAAATGGTTGCCCCCTTTGAAGCCGTTGGGACAAAATGGCCACCACTGCCCCAGCCCCCATCATGCAGACAGGGCAAAATGGCCATCCGGCCCTCAAAGCTGACTGAGAGAGTGTGACCCGGCCCCTGGCTTGAAAAGATTGGGAACCCCTGGTCCAAACTTTTTCCGCCTTTCCCTTGCCAACTATATTTTAAGTTTCACATGAGGATATTTTCCCCTTTTCTGACATACTAATGACACTGCCATTTATTTTAATGAAAATAAATGCCTCATCCAGGACAGCAAATTCTAAAGAGAAAAATAGTAGAAAATCACATTGTGGAGCAATTCTACTGCACTGCTAGCTGCAAAGTAGTAATAACCATAACACCACTGCGGTCTTGCAGTTCCTATGTGATACGTGTTGGAAATCTGCTCAGCACAAGTTAAGGCTATGATCCCAAGTATACTTATTAAAACCTTTGTGGGTTGAGAATTGTGGACCACATGGGTTTCAGTGCAATGGTTATAATGTTTTTAGTGTTGAAAAGTGTTTTTAATGATTGACTGTTTGATCTTTAACTTGTTTTAAATATCCCACATTTTAAAGCTGTTTTTATACAGCTTTGTAAATTGCCCTGAGATCCTGTGATATTGGGCTATAAATGCTTACATAAATGAATAAAATAAATAAGACATTGTCTAGAATAATGTACAGGCATCCTACAGTGACATAAATTATCTGCCTCAAAGCAAGCAAGGATGAAAAGTTAGAATCAGTAGTTCTTTGGTTGATTTTTGTATAAATGCACAATCCATTGGCTGCTGAAAACAAAGTAAATTATTTCTAACCTTCAACTTCAGACTTCAAGAATTTATAAAGAAATTCTCGAAATTAACCTTGATGGCTTCTATCCAGTGAATAATAAAATATTCGAAGATAGAGGGATAAACAGATAGATAGATAGATAGATAGATAGATAGATAGATAGATAGATAGATAGATAGATAGATAGATAGATAGATAGATAGATAGATAGATAGATAGATAGATAGATAGATAGATAAATAAATAAATAAAATGAACACTGAATAAGAGAACACTGTTTCCCATTTCCCTAGCCTATCTAAGCCTTTTCATCTTCTGTGTTTGTAACAAACATTAGCCAATTAATAATTAAAATGCTGAATAATTTAGCACTAAAGCAAATGCTGGGAAGAATCAGGCAGCTAGGTCTATGCTCTATACTCTATACTCTAGTGTAAATCATTCTTATTTCTCTGCATGTGACATAATATTAATACCAATTTGTATAACATATGCTGTAGACAAAGTGTTCTAAAATTTATTAATTCACATTAGCAAAATTTCCTGGACTCCTATAGCTGAAAGTACCAGTATTATCCATAATGTCTGCAGCCACGTTCAAGCTGTTCTATAATTATGTTTCCATCCAGTTTTGCTTTTGTGGAGTTTTACAATTCAGCAATATATAAAATAGGATACTACTAGTAATTATTATGCTGATGGTAACTCAGCATTTATGTTGCATTTTACTGTACTAAATTCTTCTTGTTGCTTATCATAATAAGAACTCTGTAAGGAAAATCCAAGGGGCCTCATTGTGGCTTAGTGGTTAAGACACTGAGTTTGGCAAGTGGGCGTTCGGCAGGTCAGCAGTTCAAGACTTGAGTACTAAGTGACAGGGTGAGCTCCTGTCGTCTGTCCCAGCTCCCTCCAACCTAGCAGTTCAAAAGCAAGAAATTGCAAGTAGATAAATAGGTACTGCTTTGGTGGGAAGGTAACAGCATTCTGTGCTCTCCGGAGATGAGCACCGGACTGTAGAGTCAGACATGACTGGCTTTCGAGCAAGAGAAAGTGGGGGTGGGTGGCCTACAGGGTGCATAGTGTGTAAAGTCACCTAGTCACAGGTTCTTCTTTCATGTCCAGATCAGACTTTAAACTACCAAAATGAAGCCACTTTTTGGTGAATTCATTCTGTGGTTCCTTTCACCTGACCTAGCGTGAAAAAGATTAGCTGACACAACAAGGTTGCCTTGCCCAGGGTATGATCAGCTGTGGTTGAAAATTACCACAATCTTTTAGGAGGCTCTTTCTGCGTACCCCAGCTAGTCACAGGTAAACTCTGAACTAGGGACATCTTGGTTTGTCAATTCAACTACCATACATTGTGGGTACTTACATAGTTCCCAAATCAGGAAATGTATTACAAAGAAGAGACACAGGAAGATATCAACTGGAATGACATTTGTATATGCTATCTTGGGTTGCAGGGTCAATAGCGGCTAGTTTGTTGAGATTTTTGACAAAAGTCTAAGGTCAAGGGGCAGGCCCTTATGATTTCACATGAGGTGGAACATCAGCAAGAACAACAAAATATTATACATGTCTAACAGACAAGTCAGAGTAGGGTCAGTGGCGTCGCGTGGGCTTCAGCCACCCCGGGCAAAGGCCAAACTCGTTGCCTCCTCAGACTAGGCTCCCCCCTCCTGTAGGACCCAGTTAACCCCTCTCTGCCTGTGCCAAGGCTTCCAGGGCCTGGACCCAGGGTGGGGAGAGCCCCCAATGGCCAGCAGGGCGGGCAGACAAGGGCGAGCAGGGGAGGCCAAGCCTGGGTGCCTGCTATACCTCCAGCACTGGGGACACAGCCAGGACAGGGCACAAGGCAGGGCGCTGCGGTGGCAGCAAGGACACGTCCAACTCTGGGCTGCCAGCACCAAATGTGGCGAGGAGCAGCATAATGACTCCAGAGGTGGAGGCGGCAACGGCGGGAGGAGGAAGAGGAGGAGGAGACAGAAGAAGAGGTGGAGGAGGACGCAGGAGAAGTTCAGAGTGCCACTCCCGCCGCCGCCGCCCTTCCTGCCCTGCTGCCACGCCTGGGGTGGCCCTCAATACTGCGGCCCCCAAGCCGGGTCTGCCTGCCTGCCTGCCTTCCCGGGTGAGGCTTGGGCAGAGCTGCCCTCCCACCCGTTGCCTGGCTTGCTCCGCCGGCTTCCGCAAAGTCCTAGTTGGCACCTGTCAGGTGGAGGTGGAGCAGGGGCAGCCGTGGCCGGCAGGAGGCAAAGAGGGGCTGGGCCAGCCGCCAGTGCAGCAAAAGGCCCCGCCTTCTGCCTGGGAAGTCCGGCTCCATAAGCCCAGGCAGAGGGAACGCAAAGTGGTGGGGACATTTTGCCACCTCCTGAAAAGTGCTGCCTGGGGCCGTCTGCCCCCCCTTCCCCCCCCCCCACTATGCTACTGAGTAGGGGTGAGCAACATGCAGCCTACAAGCAGAAAATCTATGCAGCTTTTAAATTGTGAGGTACAAATCAACAAAACATCACAACCTCAGTTTACATTTTTCTATAGTCATTGTTTTTACTACATTAATAAACCTTGTTTTTCCAAGGAATGGAAGACAGGTTAACAGGTTCTACTCATTGACCATTTGGTTTGGTTTTCAGAACAACCCCATGAGGTTGGGTTAAGGTAGAAAGTGTGACTGCCCAAATTTATTAAAAATGCCTCATGGCTAAACAAGAATCTGAACTTAGGTTTCCCCAGTCATAGGGAGCCAAACTAAATGAGCTGCCAAGTGTTCCTTTAGAAACAGAAAGCATGGTCTGACCATAAGGAACACGGTTCTCTTACAGCTGCCTACCTGAGCAATCAAGCTTATAAGTGAAGCCTATGTTTATCTCCGGATGACGAGTCATAAAACAAACCCAGTAAAGCTTGTGCTAGGATAAACAGACATTTTGGGTGGTTAAGAAATGTGAAGGTGGCCATCTTATGTAATTTTACATCTGGTCTGTCATTCTAATCACTACAATGCACTGGTTGCAAACAGCCCTGAGAACATGACTAGAAAACTGCTTGAAAGGATTTTAAACCAACTACAAAATGAAGAGCCACTTTGGGAGGAAGTTTCAGGACAAAGATTCTCAATGCTCCGTCTTTCCAGACCAATCTGTTTACTTAGCCAGAACATAGCCAGCAGTCATCACCATGGCATCTGAGCAAAGCCGGAAGATGCATGTGAGAGGATTCTCTGTGGGAGCATGAAAAGAAAGAAATGTAATAAATGGGGAAACTAAAATATTCATCTTCCCAGATGCCAGCCCTTTCCCCAAAGGAGCAGAAACACACTAGGAAACATGAGATCCAGCATTTCCTTAATAGCGTCTCCATTCTATCCTTTGGGGTTCCTGCTACGACTAAAGATCCATAGTAGCGTTTCTTCCTGAGTTACTCTTCTAGTGTAAAAACAAAACAAAGCAATCACACCTATACAGTATACCGTCTCATAGTGCTTAGTGCACCCTCTGGGCAATTCACAAGTTAATTAGCATTTTGCCCCCAGGCTTGATCTGCTCTAGGACCCATTTCAGCTTTCCCAAGCCTAGCAACCTTATGGTGTGCTGGATTACAGCTCACATCATGCCCAGACAGCATGACTGGCCAAGGAGGGGATAATGGGGGTTGTAATTCAACACAGCTGGACAGCAGCAGGCTGGGGTAAGTTTGAAATCCAAGCTCACTTCAAGATCTCTGTTCAATGATCTCCAAGATGACACAACCGGCTTCAGCCCTGCAAGGGTTTGATTAGTGTTGTGGTATTCAAGATGGATGATGTAGGTCAGTGGTGGTGAACCTATGGTACGCATGCCAGAGAGGGCACTCCCAACCCTATCTGTGGCATACATACCGTTGCTTCCTCGCTCCCCACAGCACAGAGCTTGCCCTGCCCCTCTGTCCAGCAGCCCAATAGGAGCGCTTCTATATAATGTGGTTTCCCATTACCTATCTCTGTGGACCCTTTGACAGAGGATGATGAGCCATTAGAGACATAGGCTTCCTCTTTCAATTCATTTATAAAAGAGCTTTCCCAGGGGCTGTACTTCTAACTAAATTTAGATTTATATTATGACAGGCAAGTATGTTCCTACCCTATAATTCTGCTTCCCAATAGTTTCTCTGTCACTCTATTTCCCTCCCTCCCCAAGGATACACTAGCTTTTGTTCCTGTGCAAGTCAGATATTCTAGGAGGCTTCCAGACATCCAGCTACAAACATGGGATTTTAAATGTTAATTTTTTCCTTTGTAACCCTCTTGCATTTTCCATTGCTTCCACTGCCTTTGTTCTGAACACTGAAAACATCTTAAGGGGGAAATGCACAAGGCTATTTGACTTGGAAGGACCGGAAGCTGCCCAGTTAGGAGCATCCTCAAGTTAGAAGTTCTACAAGTAAAGTTTGAAACGAAGTGTGGTAGTGTGGAAATGCTTCTACTCAGGGTTCCATGAGGCCAGCCACATCTTTCCTCCAGGATGTCAAGCATTGCCTGGAACCTCCAAAAATGATCAGTCCTATAATTGGTGTTTTTGTTTTTCTTTGTATCCCTGGAAAAGTATGCAAAGAATTGATGTGAAATTAATCAACTGATGAAACTGCATACAATTAAGTAACTGAGATTTCTTTACCTCAGGGGTGCCCAAACTTTTTGGGTTGTAGCCCAATCACGTGGTTCAGGGGGCCTGTCACTATGGCCCAGGATCCAGAGCCGGCCTGTGAACCAAATCCAGCCCACAACACCAATTCATCTGGCCCGTGACACCCTCGTCACTCCAGGAAGCGGAAGTAATGTCCCAGTACAGGCATGTTTTACTCCCACTTCTGGGAGTGACAAGGGTGTAATGGGCTGGATGAATTGGCATTGTGGGCCAGATCTGGGCCCCGGGCTGTAGTTTGGGCACCCCAGCTTTACTTGATTGCTTTACTATTTCAACATCATAGGTTCCAGCATTGAGAAGCAGCTGTACCTGCAGATCAAACTATACATTACAGATAGCATGTCATTAGAAGGGAGGGGTTCTTAAGTATTAAAAGCATTTAATTGTGATATTAGGACCTTTTCACATTTACCTAAATTTGGAAATTAGGTTGTTTTGTTTTGTTAGGAGTCTTTGACAGATTTTTCTTTATCATGTCAGAAGCACACAAAGGTGCTTTTCTGAGTTGAAAGGATTTTTGCTCGAGGAACTCCGTTCAGGAGATGGGTGAATGAGACTCCTTTCATGTCCCCAAGATCTTTCCCCACCAAAGTAGTCCCTATTTATCTACTTGCAATTTCTTACTTTCGAACTGCTAGGTTGGCAGGAGCTGGGACAAAGATGGATCCTCAATCCATCATGCAGTACCCGGGTCTCAAAGTGCCGACTTGCCGACCTTCTAGATAACAAGGCAAGCTTTTTAATCAATGAGCCACCCCAGTCCCTTCTTTGATAGACAATCATGGGCTTTGCTTGCAAGTCTGGTTACACTGAGATGGTCTGCTGAAATCAAGCCTCTGGAACACTAAATGACTTCAGCTTCTAATGACATGATGTATTATCTGTAATGTATTATCTGACCCAAAGTAGAGCACATGTTTTGCACACTGGCTGTCCCAGATTCAATGTCTGGTACCACCAGGCAGAGCTGTTGAACTCAGAAGCTTTTTGCCAGACAATATGGAACAGGTCGTCATGGGGTATGTGGAGGTCTCTCAGGGAGTTTCATGGGGACCCCAGACTTGGGGTACCCACTCAGGTGATTCCTCTAGGTTCAGTGGCCCATCTGACCTGAGAACACTCTCCCTCGGTCCCCATGCTGCTGGAATGGGAAATATGGCACTTCTGCTCTTTAGGCAGGAATGTGGTAGCAAGCATGGTAGCAAGGCTGAATAATAGTCCATTTTATATTTTGCCACCTTCCCTCAAACACACACACACACAGAGCGGACTTAGCCCTGGGAAACTGCCCTGCTACAAAGATAGCTTTTACCTTCCAGGCTGGGATAGTTGGGCAGATAATATTCCCAGGCCAATGAGTGAGGCAGGAGGTCCTCCCTTTTTTAACCACCGTGGCAACCTTATCTCTCCCAAAAGTAAAATGTCTCATTGAGAAAGGTTGCGCCCTTGAGAAAATGCAGCCTTGTAGTTAGGTTTCTGACTGCTCTGCAAAACTTATTCCCCTTCTAATTCATATGGTCAAAGATGAGGTTTCTTGGTGTCTTTGAGGCATTTTATTGAAGAAGAAGAATCCAAGAGTATGCAGGATACATATTGAAGCAATAATCTATTCTACTGTAACTTAACAAACTAAGAAAATAGCTACCAGTAACTTTACTGAGAAAGCATTTCTTTTCTATGGGCTTGAAAGCCCCCATCAGGATATCTTCCCTGTGGGTCCATGATGCTGGTTTCGAAGTAACGTAGGCTCATGCCTACTCCCATTTGGTGCTTCTAAACCTTCAAAAGCTCAGGTTTAAATATGGTTTTGGGGTCCTCACACCTTCCTTTGGAATGTTAAACATATGAGATGACTTAATTGTTTTGACTATATGTTGTTTTCCCAAACAGGTGTTTTATGATGTAACCAAATTCTCAGACATGAATTGACGTAACCTGAAATTCTTAGGTATCTGTTTGTCACCCTGCCCCCAGGTGTTTGAACAGAGTTTAATTGTCCCATGATCCACTTCTGTGTGAATGTCACCTTTCCCTTCTCTCTAAGGCGATGGGTTATTGACCGATTGTAACTTTGGGAATCCCCCTTGTTATGCAAATATGAGCTCCTCACAGGTGTCTAAGTGATTGGCATTGCTACTTAGCAACCTTGGTATTCAGTGACGTGTTAATGTGTGGAATATGTATTGGAATGGAACTACCTTCAGGGTGCTTCCCTATGAGTTAGCTATCCTCAAATCTACAGGGAATCTTAACACTTAATAAATGTAAAGAAAATTAAAATATGAAATCATCCCTTATGAATATCATGACACAGGGAAGATCTATTAGATTTTGCTGCTGTTGACTGTGTTCCCAGATGCAAAGCTGAGTGCTGAATATATGAGAAAGACATGAGGAAGGACAACCATTTATTCCAATGCTTAGAGAAAAGAGAACACTCAGAAGTGTTTCCAACCTTGGACTGAAAAGCAATGAGTTTTCCTTTCTCAGCTCAAATGGCAAGCAGTTAGGAATGCATACTCTGCCTAATATCATATATAAAGCTTCCAGGAAGTTGCCGCTGCATGCAGTAGCAATAACAATTTCCCCTTGCAAATCAGTTAATGGTAACAGGCTTGCTCTTAATGTGTCTGCAATGTGCAGATAGCAGAGTCCACAGAATTCACCTATTTCGCTCAACCATGTGATGTGCTTTTTGCAACAAGACAGTCAAAGGGCACAACCTATTGCTTTTGCATTAACAGGAGTCACCGAAGTTCAGATTGCAATGGGGGAAATAGATGACCACTGCTGGCATGTTGAATCTGAACACTTCTTTCTTTTAAAAATGGCAACATTTAGTATTGCTGGCAGCATGTACTGAGATAACTATTAGTGACAGTAGCAAGGACTGGCTTGGGGCTAATCTCCACTTCACCCAGTTATAGTTGAGTGGAAGCTACTTGGCAGATGTTACCAAGGATAACTTGCAGTAAAACATGACAATACAAAGCTTAAATAAGCCATTGTGTGTCATGTTGGAAAACGGCACCAACACATGTAGGAAATTATTTCAAGAGTGGGAAGGGACCAAGAGTCAGATAAATAGCTTGGCGAGTTTTCTCCCTTTATCTTTATTAGATTTACATACAGATCTCTATACTTCTTTCCTTCTCCATCTAAGGAAGATCCGTTTTCTTTCTGTTCCTCCATTTTGAGATAGAGAAGCAGTCCTGCAGACATGGGATCCTGCTCCAAAGGTTTCTAAAATAAATTTTAAAGAGAACCTGTCCTTCACTATCCTTAGATTAACAATTACATTTATATACCACATAGTGTTTTGAGTACTCTCTGGGCAGTTCAGAAGGTAATGAGTATTTAGCCCCCAACATGTTGGGTACTCATTTTATCAACCTGTAAAGAAGGGAAGGCTGAGTCAACCTGGATACTCAACAGGATTGAACTCACAATGTCAGCAGTTTTGGCTGCAGCACAGCAGTTTTAACCACTGTGCCTCGAGGACTCATAATACTTCTGGGCTCTTATGTAAGTGTAACTGCTATAAACAGTATGTTTCCTTCTTGACTTAATAACTATTTCCAAAGCGTTCATCCTCTTCAACAATTATTATGCTCAGGGCTAACCCACTGCACTTTGCTATTAATCATCTTTATAACTTTGTCAGACAATTGCCCCCACAACCAGAGAATTTTATTTAAGAGAGCTATTGGAATTCCTGTGTCCAGAGACTTCTAATTTTTGCCCCTGGAAAGTGTATATCTCCCAAAATCCACAAAAAATGTAAGATTAGAGGGAGAAAGGTTTTCAGCAGCAGCTGGCAATAAGGCAAACCAAAGAGAAGAGAAGAAAAGAGATATCCTTTATGATGTATGGAGCTATTATATATTCAGCCTTATGTAATTTAGTTACTGTTTCTAAGGAACACTGCAAAATGTACAAAAATACTGCATGGTATTTCATGGTCTCTTGAATAAGGCCTATTTAAAAATCTCCAAGTATTGCAAATAAATATTTTACCAAACTCCCTTCTGTTTCCCATTTTATTGTAAGGCTAGGCATAGGATGGTGGGGGCGTATTAAAGCTAATCAAACCTGGACGTTGGTTAGCACATCCTTTCTAGGCAAACCATTGATATGTTACCATGGAAACCACTATGATCCAAAAAGGAAATGTGATAGTCAGAGAAGGCGACTCTTTTTCCACATCAGGCCAGGATGAGAGCATAAGGCAGGGAAATGTGAGAAACACAACACAAAGTGAAAGGTGGAGAGGCACACAATGCTTATTCTTTGTTTAAGTTCCAAACCATTCAGTGCCAGCCAAAGCCCAAAGCCTTCATTATAGAGTTTTAAGGATAGGTTTGTGAGGCAAGATGCCAACTATTGGAGATGTGACACAAGTAGATTTCCTGCATCAGTAGGGGTTTTGATTAAATTATTAATCAAAGTACACTTAATTCTAGATGAGGCCTGTTTGTATTCACTCTGAGCCAAATTAAACTACTGTACAGTAATACCTCATATAACATTAGTATCGAATAACACGAAAATCGCATAACATCTAGGAATCTGGGGGGAAGAATTGCATCAGATAACATTAAGATCCTATGGGATGCTTCAGATAACAACCGCGAAAGCCTGTGTGGTTACAATGTATCTCTATGGATCCCATAGAGGATCAGATAACACGAAAAATCATATAACACGAAGACTTGTGGAACCAGGTTTTAGTGTTATATGAGGTTTTACTGTACTCTTTAAATTTGTGAGAGTTGCAGGTTCTTATTATCCAAGGCTACATATTAGCTATACATATGTAGGATAGCTTGATAATGAACATCAACTACAGTCAAACCTCGCATAAAGAGCACCTCGCTTAAAGAGTAACTTGCTCACCCCAAGAACATCTGTCTGTCCCACAAGAGCAGACCGGGGAGGTTCTCTGATTGTTCCATCTGCTAGAGAGGCGCATCTCTCTAGCAACAGAAAGAGGGCCTTCTCAGTGTCTGCTCCAGCCCTATGGAACCTCCTGCCAATTGAGCTGTATCTCCAGACAGAGTTGCTGCTGATAGGGCCATAGGTCTACATTGCAACTTGACAATGGGATATTGGTCTGTCCCTTTAAGACCATGGTGTGATGCTTCGCAAGCAGCTATTGTGAAGGAAATAAGAGCGAGCAAGCTTCTGGGTTTTTCCCTCTCTCTCACTGATGCTCTCTCAGCTGCTTGCTTTCTGTGCTACTGTTTGGATTCCTGTGACCATTGGTCAGAAGCCTTGAACATTTGGCTGTACCTTGTGGACACATTGTGGACAAAGAACGCTGCTTCCAGGTTTGGGAGTTGTTTGTTTTCATTCCTGTCTTTGTTTAAAGACAACAGAAAGCTGAAGATAAGCTTGGTATATTATTTCTTCATTTATGTTATTTCCCTGCACTGTATATAGAAGCCAGCACTTGTGTATATTATTTTCAGCAACTAAAGTTTTTGTTTTGCACTCACTCCCATACAAGACTATTTGTTTTTTCTAGTACTGGGGAACTCAAGACAGCTTCCGGAACATCAGCTGGTGTGTTTAGGGCGGTGCTGCTGTGCAGGGACTCTCCCTCTCAGCTGCCCTTCAGGAAAGGGTCAAAGACATGGCTAGCAGGGCAGGTGTGGGGCACCAGCGATGTGGTAACCCTGGCCAGCTGGCTAATTTAGTAGAACACACGATCTCTCTTTTAATCTTTTAATTTTTAAAAAATTTTGTCAGTAGATTTTAATGGTTTTTTTTAATTGCTTGTAAACTGTGATTGGTTTTATTTTCTGTGAGCCACCCAGAGTCTTCGGAGTTGGGTGGCAATGCAAATTAGAAAATAAAAAATAGAAAATAAAATTTTCTAAACTGAGTCCAAATTTTCCATAATGAGTACAAAATTCAAACTCATGATGTGTTTCATGTGCACATCAATGCAGGGCAATATTTTATGAAGTCAGGAGACTTCACACTGGGATTCTTTTTGAAACTTGTGTGCAAAACATGTGCACAACTACTTAGTTATATCCCTGTGTCCCAATTAAGCTTTGGCAATGGAGTCTGTTGATTCTGATTTTGCAGGAGGCCATTAACCAAGTCCAGCTATTAAACTGTAATTTAAAGGAGTTATCCATGATGCTGAACTTTTTGGAAGCATACAGTTTGGCATTGTGGATATATCCTGTAAAGGTTCAGCTAAAAACTTCTGTGACTACTTTGCCCCTTGCACAATGGGAGTCACCAGCTTCCTTTAAGCAGAGTGAACACTAGCCAAAGATATGAATGGTGAGATATCAGTCTAATGCACACATCTTATACAACCTTCTTTGTCAGCTCTGCAAGAATTCTCTAGAATACAAGAAATGGCATGGGACAGAAAAGGAGGGACATTTTCATGGAGGAACTATAGGGAGTTGGTGCTATTTAGAGGTGGAAAATGAAGAACAGAAGAAAATCCATTGGGAGAACTGCAGATATCACCTTGTCTTGAAATCTAAAGAACAGCAAGGAGTGTGGCCATCATTTTTCACTTTAAAACAAATCTAAAATTTCCCCAATTTCAATTTCACTTCTGAATTCTGGTAGAGACTCATCTGTCTCACCCTCAGTTTGCCCACATGGAGCCTGAAAGATGTTGCTATTGATCTACCATAAAGAATTGTTCTAAGGGTCATAGATAGATAATGCATAGAAAATACCTTGAACACTTACAAGTAGAGTATGAATGTTAAACATTAAGAACTCGTCTTCATCGACTACAACAAGTATCTGAAATGCATTTTTCCCCTGAAGCAGGAAAAATGTCATTGGTGTGAATTTATTTAAGGTGGATCCCAGCTTGCCATGAAGTGACCCACACACTATGATCTTGGAGCCATCCCATGGTACACACAAAATGAGACATGCAGGATTCAACACCAGGACTGCAATGGACTGCCGCAACATTGAGGATATTGACAAGGTGCCCCTTCATTCCGCCTCCATGGCTGTTGGGAATCAGAGTTCCTCCTCCACTCATTTTGCTGTTGGGCCCAATATGATGGTTTCCAGTGGCATTTCCTCCATTGAGGGGACCATCACCCCATCTAAAGGTAGCCATTGGCCCCTTTAGAGTCAGATTATTTATCACCGCCCAACATTTGGCTTTGAGTAGCTGGCTGTATGGTCTATCATACCCCAAGAAACTGTGCTGTTTGTCAGCAATTTACATTGGATATAACTGAAGGCCTATGTAGCCCACATCACAAACCCCACAAACAACCCTTTTGCTATTATGCCAAAGTTAATGTCTTTGTTTCCCAGTGTTTGGAAAAGTTACTCTTTTGGACTCCCAGAATGCTCAGCCACCATGGTCCTAGGCAGTGCCCCATCTTGGGTTGGTATTTGGGTGTTGGGTCTAGAACAAAAACTTTTCGAAGCACTAGTATTTCGCAGCTGACCTTGGCAGTTCCTTTTTTTTGTCAATGTGTTGCCTTAAAACAAGTCACAGAATCAAGAATAGGAAAACCAACTCTTTTACAGTGCAATTATTTATTTTAATTTACTTTATGCTTTGGCTGATAGAACTGTTGCATTGCCTAAAAGCAAAAAATAAATAAAACTAAACTAAACTAAAACCTGCTTGCATACTTCCTAGAGAATTTACAGTTATTTTAATCTGCCTTTGGGCAAAAATAGCAAAGTAAATTTTGATCCATGCAATTCAGGCACACTGCTGAGAAGTTAATGCGCTATCTTAATTATGATCAGAGCCTGAACTATTTTTAAAACAGCCTTAATTCCCTAGCATACCAAGATCCATCTTCAAACTCTTTATTGCTCCCATACTGGCATAAAGTGGCCTTTTGTGAGGCACAGGCAAATGAAATTGCAGTCCCAGTGAAGTATAACTGTGCAGCAAATTCACAACTTGAGGCCAACTAGTGGCTCTCATACTATTAGTTGAGGGACTTTATGCTCCCACAGATTTTTGGTGGGATTCCTATTGAGCAGGATCAATAGCTAGGAATGATGGGAATTGTAATCCAGTAACATCTAAAATGCTACAGTTCCACACATCTGTTTTACATATTACAGTCCTTGGAACACTACACTCAGCAAAAATTGAATACAGCTAACCAATTTACATACAATTAATATCCCATATGAAACAAGAGCTAAAATACCATATACAGTAATACCTTGGATAACGACTGCATCGGGTAATGCTAAAATCGGATAACGATGCAAAATTTCTAAAGAAATTTTGCATCAGATAACGATCTGTTAGCGTTAACCGATACAGTCGTTCTTAGCAGCAGGGTGACTGGAAAGCTGAACAGGGTTCTCCGTTCAGCTTCCCAGCCACCCTGCAGCTACGGAGGCAGGGGTGGGGTGGCTGGAAAGTTGACGGGGGGCTCCCCCGTTGGCTTCCCCAGCCACCCCACAGCTGTGGAGGCATGGGCGGGTGGCTAGGGAAGCCGACAGGGAATCCCCGTCAGCTTCCCCAGCCACCCTGCAGCTGTAGATCGGGCCCTCTGATCTCTCTGGAGCAGGCAGGGGGATCTGAGAGTCTGAAATGGGTTTTAAAAAGTCCCTTTTTAAAAACCAATTTTGGGCTCTCTAACTTCCCTGCCTGCTCCAGAGAGATCAGAGTACCCGATCTACAGCTGTTACTGGGCTTCCCCGACGTCCCCAGCCAGTGGAGCAAGCCAAAACATCAGGGTTCAAAAACCTGATGTTTTGGCTTGCTGCACTTGCTGAGGACATCGGGGAAGCACAGAAACAGCTTGGATTGGGTCTTCCCACCTCCCTGGACCCGGCAGGGGGGTCAGGGAGCCCAAAATGGGTAAAAAAACCAGACATTTCTTTTACCAATTTTGGGCTCCCTGACCCTCCTGCCGGGTCCAGGGAGGTGGGAAGACCCGATCCAAGCTGTTTCCAAAGTTCCCCCACCTCCCTGGAGGCTGCAGCAAGCCAAAATGTCAGGATTCAAATCCTGACATTCTGGCTTGCTGCAGCCTCCAGGGAAACAGGGCTTTTTTAATGTTGTGCGATCAATGCATCGCACAACGTTAAAAACCGGATAACGATGAGACTTGTGGAACCAAGTCTCATCATTATCTGAGGTACTACTGTACTAGTAACTAGCTAGCTGATGATCCCAAAACTTCATGTTTATATTGCTGTGTCCTTTTATACAAAGAAATCAAGTAGGGAGAAATCATAAACATGGAAAGTTCAATCTTTGACAGGTAAGTCTGGAGTTCTTGCTTGAAACCCAGGAGAGTTACTGATGATCACTGTTGACAGTAGAAGACTAGAGGAACAAAGGACAAGACAGCTTCCTCTGTCACTTTTATATCCTCTTTCTAATACATACAGTAAATCACAATATCGGCTGTTGTTGCAATGTGTTGCAGGTTTTCAACCTATATGGGATGTTCAAGAGGTGATCTACTATTGCCACTGCTCACCCACCCTGACCTTCTGTAATTGAAACAGGATTTGAAGCCAGATCTTCTGAGCCCTAGCCCATCTACCCAAGTGATTTCTAGGCTCCAATTTTCAGACCTACAGCAACCAGAGTCTTTGGTCATGTTGGCTGACCGTTTCTGGAGTCCCACAATATTTGAGGGCACAAATTTCATCTCAAAAATTCACTTACACTGGCTAGTAGTTGCTTTCTGATGGTCTGAACAGGAACTTTCTCAGGCCTTCCTGGAGATGCCAGAAGAATCAGGGACATTTGCAGGAAGTCGTCTACTACTCCTACTCCCGACCTACAGATGTTCCATGTCTGCAGTAGGAATGCAATGGACCTCTTTACTCTGGGAGCTTTCTCTGCCCCTGGGTGCTAAATTGATGCAGTCCAACAGAAGGTAGGACCTCAGCAACAAATCACTTTGCCTGCAGTAGATGGTTACTCACCCTGAATGGCACCTGTCAATCCTGCTGAAGAGCTCCCACAGTTCCTCAGAGCTGAGGATGCCATCGGCACAACAGTTCTTGAACTCTTCAAAGCACAGCTTCCCATCATCTACATTTGAAGGAGAGAAAAGGGACAATTATGTCTTTGCACAGGGGCGAGGTGGGGAAGCAGGGCCCCTCACTGTCCTACTGTTTCATGCAATGTGCTTTATACCAGAAGAAAAATTGTGGTGGAACATGGGAGCCAGGAATTCATTGCTGATAAAATGGTGAATATTGCTTTGGAGGTGGCAGTGGTAGCTGCCAAGAAGCATAAGCTCCTAGTTCATGTACTGCATATTCTATGCTACATGTGAAGGCTGCTCATTCTATCTGCAACTAGAGGATGTGCTACAGGACAAAGGAAAATCTGAGCCTTCAGTGTGGATGTTTAACATGAGCATATTCTATACAAATATACAATTACAGTATGGAAAATCACTTGCCAAAAAAAGCCATGCATTGCAAGATGCCTGCACAGAAAATTTAGCCTTTTTTGTGCCTTGCCACAAACTTCATTCAACTTAATGCTAGAAAATGAGAACCTCTGTGGAACTCAATTTAACAGATCCATCCATTTATCTGTAATGTTTACTGGCTGCTGCTGCTGAGCCACAGCATAGGAGAGCCTGTACAGGTACTATAGTGGAGCCTGTACAGGTACTATAGTGCAGCAACCCCTGTTTTGATACCAACATTCCATAGAAACAGCTGCTACTGGTATCTTATGCAAATATAACCAAATGACATCAGACAGGTGTGCAAACTATAAATTGTCAGTGGATGCATGATGCTTTTTTCTTTTATTCAAGTTAGATAATGCACTTAACACATTATTAGATGAGAAACTCCCTTAAAAGACATCTCTTTATTCTCACAGCTGCTTGTTTTATTCCTCATTTGGTCAATTAGCTTGCTTTTGGTTTGTGATTGATCACCGGGTGGCAAACACAGGCTTTATTTGCAGATCTGCATCCTCATGCATGGAGTTTTAAAGGGAGGGAGGGAGGGAGGGAAGGAAAGAAGGAAGGGGGAGACTACTTCTTCCTCTTCCTCTCCTGGCAGAGGAATGGTATTACTTTCTCCCCCACCCCTCCACCTCTGCGTTAGTCTTCCCTGAGAAGATCCAGTAAGCAGCCTTTGAAGTCCCCCACCACCTGTTTGTTTGTTTGTTTGTTTGTTTATGTGTTTATCTTTATAGATCTTGCCTCTGTCTTGGGTATTTCTTGCGTTGTGAACTTTTTAATAATTTTGGAGTTACGTGACTTCACGCTGAACCCCCCCCCTCCCCATGACTTTTGGTCAACCCCCTCCCAGTGATGGGCAGCCAAAATTTTTACTTCCATACTGTGGGTGGAGCCAACATCATGGGTGGAGCCAATGTCATGATGTCATAGGTGGAGCCAACAACATGGCCGGAACCAAAGTTTAAAAAAAAACATAAAAATAAGTACACATAAAAATACAAATTAAATAGACATAAAAACACATATAAATACACATAAAACACATAAAATGCACATTAAAAATAAATACACATTAAATGCACATTAAATAGACATAAAAACACATAAAAATACAAATTAAATACACATAAAACATATACAAATACACATTAAATACACATAAGACACATAAAAATACACATTAAAAATAAATACACATTAAATGTACGTTAAAATATACCCACCCACCCCACGCCCAAAGGCGAGTCACTTATCCTGGGGAGCAGGCTGTAGGGAGCTTCAGGCTAGCAGCTGCTCTACCTCCTCCCTGCTTGGGAGGACAGCAAGGAGGCTGCCGAGGGCCTCAGCAGCAGCCACCGGTTCCTCCATGGCTGTGCATGGCCGCCCAAAGCTCTGCGCTGCCACACTCCAAGCAGTGAATGGCTTCTTGGCTCGGCAGGCAGAGCGCTGTAGGCAAGCATGTGCGCCAAGCGCCAAGCATGCCAACCAGCGAAAAGGTAAGCCGCCGAGGCGGTGTCCCCCCCCCCAAAAAAAAAAAACCCGCTGCTACCGGTTCTCCGGGACGCTGGGGAAAGCTACTACCGGTTCTGGCAAACTGGTGCAAACTAGCTACTGCCCATCACTGCCCCCTCCCCCCCTAAAATGGTCCCGTGGTATTTGAATGAGCCCTAACATGGAACAAAAAAGAATTGCTCAAAGGAACTGACAAAAATCCCAGTCAAACTGAAAGTGTTTTCATAAAATTCAGACCAGTTTCTTAACAATTGCAAGAATGGAAACAAAGTAGACACAGGGGATATAAACAGTAGAGATGATAGCAGGATGGCAATGAAATGACCATCATAACAAACAGAACTGATGGGGAAAGGAGGAACGGCTGACATTCAGGTTTGCAGAGCATGTGGTATAGATTGCTATGAATTAGAATGTGGGAAATAACAATAGCGACTGTAACAGGGATAGAAAGGAAGGGATGCAGACCTGTGCAGAGGCGTAGCTACCGCCGTATCTGCCGTATCAATTATACGGGGCCCCCGGGCCATAGGGGCCCCCAACGTGCGTAAGCAAAACAAATCTTTACCCTTCCTAAGGGCCCCCAAACAAATTTTATACGGGGCCCCGCCAAGGCACGCTACTCTTCTGGACCTGTGTGTAATGTTTGGAGGATTAAATCTTAACCATTGGTTACAGCCTGTACCAGGCAAGGCTACAGACATACATTGGTGCATTATACCTACTTATGATGGCTCCAGTTTGGTTAGTCCATCACAAATTCAGAAGCTTATGAGTTTGGGCTTTCCTTTATAACACAATTTCTAGTTTTGACCATGGAGGAGATGATATGGGAAACAGTGATAATCAATATATCAATGGTTATAGGACCGAGAGTAGAGAGAGCCCAACAAAACCCATTAATTACTAAAGGCCACTGGGAAATCCTGTGTTAGTTATTGTTTCTTAGCCTAATTAAACTCGTAGGCTGTAGTGAAGGTCAAATTTCCTATGCTGTAATGAGCAAGCATGTTTGTCAAACATGAGATTCTTGAAGAGAAAGTACTGAAATCAAGTCATCTTTAAATATTCTATTTTATGTATCAGATGTTGTCTTAAATAAATTGTTGACCATCTGTAACAGCCAATATGGGGGTTCAGGTGGGGAGACAATGTGTTTAAAAGAGGATAATAGAAGACAAAGGGACCAAGAAATTATGCAGGTCACTCACCGTTTTTATCAGCTCGCCGGAAAATCTGAAAAGAAAAGAAAAATGTATTCAAGACAAATTTTCAAAAGCAAAACCTAAATGTGTATAATTTGCGTGTATGTGAAACTGAATACAAAAACAGCATAAAGCACGCCAAGTCCATACAAGGTCATTGCTAGCTCATAGCGATCATAGCTGGTCAGATGTTCTCCATATGAAGGTCTGTTAAAGTGTCCTGCCTTGTCTGGAGGTGTCCTTTGTTTGAAGGCCTAGTCAGTCTAAGACTAATTTAAAAATAAAGAACAATAAGAATGGTGAACATAAGCCTCTGCACAAAAAGTTCACTGATGCCACCTTAGGGCATCCAGCTGTGATATGATGAATTGTTTCTTTGGTTATCATATATCACTTACACTTTGTATTATAATTATTTTCTGATAGTATTCAGTGAAAATAACTTGGTCTTATATTGCACATATGAATTCATCAGTTTCATCCTGAAGATGTAACATAATCAACACCACTCCCATTATTTTGTAAAACCACATTGTGTAAAATGGCCATACTTACTGGGAATGGTATCCCCCAAAATAACTTTTCTATGACCAAGGTCTATATCTCTATGCTATAAAAAATGCAGGGGTTCAATGCACATCAGACTCCAGATATCACATGTGTCAAAACCAAGTCTCAAGATAAATTCTGTTCAATGGAAGAAGCAGCTCTGCAAAGCACATTAAAATCTGCTGCCTCTAGTAAAATTACTAAAATAGAATGGGAGACGGGCCCTCAGGAGTTCCATGTGTGCATCATCATTATTGTATCTGTAGGAAATTACCAGCCTAATGGCTGTCTATGGGATACTATACCAGGTTCAGTGGCAGTGCTGTCTTTTCATGCATTACATTGTGGGTTTTTTTAAACTTGGAAGTATTACAGTACTTTCTTTAAATTAAAAAGCCCAGATTCCTCCAACCAACATTGGTTTGGAAGCTGTAGTTCAAAAGGGAACCAAAAAAAGAAAAATAGAAAATCTCTGACTTTTTCGTAAGGTTTTCTGTTATATGATAGCCAAACCTGTAAAAGCATTGAAACATGGGTGAACACTAGAAAAACGGGTTTGGTCGGTGTAGGCTGGTGCACGCTATAGTCAATGGGATAGAAGGCATGGCATCAAATGGTATGCAGAACCCAGGGCAAAAATAGGTATTCATGTAGCCTGAGGAGGAAAAAATGCTCTCCTTACCTAATGGATGAGACATCACTGTGTCTAACTGTGGAAAATTTCACTCTCCCCCCAAACACACATAAAACAGATATTTGTTTTGGTCTGCAAGACCCCAGTGAAGGTCGACCAGTGCTTTTGGGATATCTAGGCAAACCCTTTCAAAGTTTGACACAATTAAGGTAGGAAGGAAAGTTGAACAAAGAAAACCCAAAATACATCTTTGCTGCATTCCTGTTACTCTTGCGTCTTTAAATTTTCAGGAGCTTGAGACAAAGACACTCAGGCTTAAAATATACCAGAATAAAACGTTAAGTGCACTGCATCTTGCCTTCTGCTATCAAGGGGGAAATTCCACTGACTCTCACAGCTCTAAAGAAACAAGTTGTTGTTTTTATGTCTCTACATAAACACTTTGATGGTGCTAAAAACAGCAAAATAATCTGAAGGCATTTGAAAGACTAGTGGTTTAAAATTCCTAGGCACAATCCTTCCTTCATATTTATGTATTTATTTATTAGACTTATATTGTTGCCCGCTCACCATAGTGGCTCAGGGCGGCTTACAGTTGGCATAAACAGCTTAATTAAAAACATCTTATTCTGAGGCTATATAGCTTACAGGTTGATTTTTCTTCCAGTGGGAAATCAAAATACTAACTCACAACCAGCTACTCCAACCCAAGGAGCTTTCCAGCTATCTAATGATTACATGTTAGTATCTTACAGGGCAATTGTGGATTCATGGCATAAATCTTTAAAGATAGCATAATCACTTCTACAAACTACAGTCCTCAGCTCAGTTAATAGATAGATGCACACATGTGTATGCACAAACAGAGGGACAGGTCTATTTTATTTAATTATACCCCCCTCCCATATACAACTTGCTGTAAAGTTTGATCAAAGTTTTTAAACACTCTGACTTAACTGCATTCCCACAATTTGTCACCAGAGTCACTTGGCATGTCATATGGAACTTTTCTAAGACTTGAGGAGTAGAGAGTGGGTTCTGCAGATGTAAGGCATTAATATTTCTGAATAGAGAATGAAGTAAGATAGAAGCCCTAAATAAAAGTATGTTTGGTCAATGCGTAAGGTCGCCCTTCCTCGAAAGCCAGTTGTATCTGATTCTAGGGTTCAGCGCTCACCTCTGTTTATAGCCAAAGAGCCAGCACTGTCTGCATCTTCAGACGTTTCTGTGGACATGTGGCAGGCATGCCTCAACACTGGAGTGCATGGAACACTGTTTACCTTCCCACCAATTTCTCTACTTGCATTTTTTTTTTGCTTTCTAACTGCTAGGCTGGCAGGAGCTGGGACAGAGAGGGGAGCTCACTCCGTCATGCAGTACTTGGGAATCAAACTCCAACCTTCCAGTCAGCGAGTTCAGCATCTTAACCACTTGAGCTACCACAAGAATAACAAAGAAATTTGTTATTCTTCAGATCAGCATGTCTCTCTGTTTTGTTATGCAGCTTGCAGTGTTTGTTTGTTTTTTCAAATCACATACAGAAATTTACTAGGAAAATTAATGTGCAAGAAAGGTTGCAAAAATGCATATACAGTATTAGAGAAAATTCTAAAATTGAGTTTGCAGATTGAAGTAGAAATTGGTTGGAATGAACTTACAACTGAAATACATGCTAAAATGACTGGATATAGACTTATTTGCTCATCCAAACATTAGCATTCCTTTCTCTTTTGGTGCCTCTTGCACTTGAAACTGTCTTGCATAAAACCTTCAAGATACCTTCCCTCTTAATTCAACCTCCTCCTCAATCCCCACCCCACTGTTTTTAATAAAGGAAGATGATATGCATTCTTTGTGCATTTTGTTTAAGGTTTTCAAAAAAGAAGTACCATATTTGTCAGGGTATAAGACGAATTGGAGTATAAGACACACCCCATTATTACCAAAATAGGCCACTATAAACAGTACAAGAGGTACTCCGTTTTTCCAGTGTATTTTAAGGGGGGAGGGAGTGGGTCTTATATGCCAGCAAATATGGTAAATTTTTGTTTATTTTTAAAACACATAAACAAGTTGCATCAAAATCACACATCTTGTTTTTGTTTTAGATTGTGCTCGGTGGAAGCTTAATCCACCTTAGAAAGTAGGTGTACGATCAATTCATGCCAATTGCTGATTTTGCCATTGAATTAGTAGATAGAACAATGGTGAGGGATGGTGCCTGATCCTGCACTGTAGGATGAAATTACTTGGGAAAATTACATTTTAGCTACAAATACCTTAACAGCTAAAACAGGTTACGTACTAGACTTTTCTCTTGAACACAACAAATTATGCCCTGAAAGATGCTGTACAAATTTATTTATTTCATTTATTTATTTAACTTATACCCCACTCATCTGGGATGGACTCCCACTCTGGGCGGCTTGGACGATTAAAAAAGCAAAACAAACACAATTAAGACAAGAAAACAACCCCCACCCACTTAATCAAAATCAGAACCGAGGACCCCAAAATATTGTGACAGAAAGGCAATAGGAGGGTCTCCTATTTGGTCTTCAACAAGCTGCTAAAGGCCTTCTCAAACAGAAAGGTTTTCAATTGTTTCTTGAAAGCCCCTAAGGAGTCAATCAAATGCAGCTCCCCCTGCAGTGCATTCCAAAGAGCCGGAGCTGCCACCAAGAAAGCCCTATGGCGGGTAATGAAGAACTCAAGAAATGTATCTGGTAACCAGAGGAGGGGCACCAGATGCTACCTGTCAAATTGCTTGAAGCCATTTACCAGTTTAAACTCTTATAAATAAGCTGCTTCTCAGTCTTTCTCTTTCAAAATTGGCACAATCTATCCTTAAACTGCTATGCCCTATATTGCTAAGATTCAAATCAATCTGTCAAGCTGTTGTCTGAGGATGACCCAGAAATTACTTCCAACCCAAATGTGTTTATTTTTTTATTTTTTATTTTTTTTTTGGGGGGGGGAATGATTCATCCATCTTTGCCCTTAAGAGAGTCCTATAAAAGCAGCCCCATAATTTAGCTGAGACAAGTCCCTAGTCATCAGCAACTTTCTTTTCCTGATAGTAATTTGATACTAATAGGTTGATTCAACCCAGTTGCCAAAAGCATCTTCATAAATGTGGTAAATGGATTGATTACAGAAAATCAATTTTGTGGGTCA
Organism: Furcifer pardalis; assembly: GCA_030440675.1. Taxonomy (NCBI): domain Eukaryota; kingdom Metazoa; phylum Chordata; class Lepidosauria; order Squamata; family Chamaeleonidae; genus Furcifer; species Furcifer pardalis. The sequence continues at coordinate 237,479,706 of CP126891.1, forward strand.
ATGAGGTCACAGAAGAATCTATGAGGTTTATTTTTGCCCCAGGCAGAAGAATGTGAACTATTACAAGCAGAGCTGAAACTTAACTTGCTACTGGTTCCTCTCCTCATACCAACAGATGGACTAAATGACCTTCTTCTCCCCACTTCTGAGCATAGGTTACTATAATTAGAATACCTTTGGCTGGAAGACCTATACACACTATCCTAATGTGGGCACTTCATTTGTAAAGAACTGACACAAATATTACAGTATTACGGTCGGCTGATCTCCAAGTTGTTTTAAAATAGTAGTGCACTCAAGAGATCAGTTTTGCTGCTTTGGAATGCCTATGGTCTACACACTCACAACTCACTTTCTGGGGAAAGTGACCTGATCGCGGAGGTGACTTGAGGAAAGCAAAATGACAAACACACGCCACACCGTGCCACTGCAGCATGAAGAAAGTGGGAGTGATTCTTTCAGAGAAAAGGGGAAACTTTGGTCCTTTGCCAGTACTCAGCCTCAGAAGACAATTTTAAGGATCAGTGTGGCCATGATGCATACCCCCTGCATGCTGGACCCAATGAGAAAAAGACTGCAGCAGCTATCACATGGCGGGGCAGAACTTATTACCATTAGCAATGGCTCTATTTTCCAAACGTATGGCTGCAAGAACTGTCAAAGTCAGTCTTCCTCAACTGGCTGTACAGTTTTCACTCCTGTTTCTTTGGGGTAGCATGTGCCATGCCTCAGAAAGGGAGTTGGTAGAAGGATGAAAGAACCCATCATCCCATCAATACTATTAGAGCATAAGCTCTAATAAATAATAATTTTTTATTATCTTGGCTCTAATACATAATACAGTAACTGCATTTTATCAAAGCACCTCTGGCTAATGGCAGCCATTTCCAGGGTTTTCCAAGTAGATAATATTCAGAAGTGGTTTACCATTCCTTTATTCTGGAAGTGCCCTGGGACTGTGCAGCTTGCTCAGGTTGACTCTTCTCCCAGGAGACTGTAGGCAGTGGTGGGATTCAACATTTTTTACTACCTAATTTGTGGGCATGATATGGTGGGCATGGCCAGAGGGAAAGCCCTGTGAAACATCTGAATTAGGACTACAGGTACTTTATTTCAAAACTTGGATGGGCAAGGCCAGCCAGAATTTCTACTACAGGTTCTGGCGAACTGGAGTAAACCTGCTGAATTCCACCACTGACTGTAGGGAGCCATACTTCCAACCTTTGGCTCTAAAGCAATGGTTCCCAACGCTCCACAGGGAGACTTGAATTCCCAGAAGCCTGAGTCAGTACATTGGCTGATTAGTGCTTTGGGGAATTGACTTAGGCTTCTGGGAATGGAAGCCCAAAAACCAAAGGTTGGGAAACATTGATCTTAAGCCATATACCTAACTCACTATCCATCCACTGCTTGGCCCTGGAGCCAGACAAATATTATCAGAGCACAGTCAGGAGGCAAACAATAGACAGGATAGAGGCAATTATTCATCACAGGCAGATTCCAGAAAATACCAACTGTTTCTAATAAGCAGCAACAACGGTAATGTATGAAGTCATGAAAGCTTGCATTAGACTGGGATGGTGTGAGAAGCAGGTTTTGCCAAGGCCAAATTGGAGCTGGATGGGAACTAGCACCTTTATTCAAAAATGCACAGTAGACACTTGCTCTCTACCCTTAAAACCCAGATTCTAGGTTCTTTGCCAAAATCCAAAATTCCCCAAGAAAATTCTGTGCTCCTAGCACCCTCTCATAAAGTACAGTCAGATGTACCCCCTTTCACAATTTATGGAGAGACAATAAACATAACAAAGGAAATATTCCTTTTTAACATTTATTCAACGTGAGTATATATGGCATAACTGACTGTTTCAAGGTGAGGGTTCATATAATTGACAGATGAGAAACATCAGAAAGCATAAAAAGTACTTATAACCAATATTGGTTGCTTACAGAATAAACATGATTAGATGTGAGTACATATGTCTTAACTAAGTACAGTATTTAGATGGGAAATAATATTAAAATATTGTTTACATTAGTTACTAACTGAGTAAATATGAGTTATGGTTTAATTAATTGTTTCAAAACAACAGTTCATATAAATGACAGGCACAAGTAAAAAAAAAGCTCATCACTTATATGGATTCCTTAACAGAGTAAATTTGCAACTTAGCACTTATGTATTGTAGCACTGTTACTTAGATTAATAGAAATCTGACAAACTGGCTTTAGATGTCTATAACATTAGCAACATATGTGAAAACTACTATGCTTCACAATTAGAGTAGGTAGCAAAGAAAGACTATAGTTTCACCAATGCAGGGAACTAGGGCCTAAATTTAGCCCACGTTGCAAAATTAAGCTCTCTCATTCTCTCTCTCCATCTCTCTCTCCCCCCATCTCTCTCTTATTTATTTATTTATTTTAGGATATGTTTTCTGCAATTAGCACTTATTTAAGGCACTTAACATATATGCTGATATTAATAACAGAAAGAAAAATAACAATCAAGGCATATAAGACATTTCTAAATTCATCAATACATCATTCATGTACTGTACTGAGGTTTGTTAAATGTGAACCAGACTCCTGACTAGTTAACAATAGAGAAAGATAGGAGAAAGGCGTGATAGCTTGTACTTTTGGTTTTGTATGTTGAGATATTAACACAGTTTCTAAATCACAGAAAGAACACTTAAGAAACATAAATTTTGATACTTGAACTTTTAATAAAACGTTTACCTTATGTTACTTAAATCAGAATGTTTTAACATTGTAGAATGAAGAAAAAAAACCTGAAACAATTAGATGAATTAAAATAATGCTGTCTCCATTACAGAGAGACCTTATCTATATTTTGGTACATTATGTTTCCTTGGCAGCATGCCTGGACAGCAGATCATGTTGTAGCAAACTGGCAGAAGCCAGATGCCGTGTTTAAACTGCAAAGAGGCTGGTATTTATACCTTGAGAGGATGATGTAGTCAGTGGTTGGCATTAGCATGTTCACACCAGTTTGCCAGAAAATCTGTCACTGCTTCTACTTCTTCCCCATCTATTTTCCAGGGACTGATAGGGCCTGTTGCCATTATCTTGGTTTTCTTTATATTGAGCCTCAAGCCAGCTTTTGCACTTTCTTCTTTCAACCTAATCAGGAGCTTCTTTAGGTCTTCCCCACTTTCTGCCACTAGGGTAGTATCATCTGTATATCTCAAATTGTTGATGCTTCTCCCAGCAATTTTGATCCCAAATTGTGATTCCTCCATTCCTACACTGCACATTATGTACTCTGTGTATAAGTTGAATAAGCAGGGTGACAAAATGCAGCCTTGTCTTACTCCTTTTCCTATTCCAAACCATTCTGTCCTTCTGTATTCTGTCCTAACTGTTGCTTCTTGATTCATGTACAGGTTTCTCATGAGGTATATAAGGTGCTCTAGTATTCCCATCTCTTTAATTGCTTGCCATATTTTGTTGTGGTCCACACAGTCAAAGACCTTGGTGTAGTCAATGAAACAGAAGCACTTAGACTTGTTTCTGATATTCCTTTGTTTTCTCCATGATCCAGTCAGTGGTGGGATGTCAAAAATTTTACTACCCCACCGTGATGTCATCACAGTGTGGGCGGAGCTAACATCATGATGTCATGTCATGGGCGGGGCCAAAGAAAAAATACAAAATAATAAAAATAGGGATCTTCAGGCTATAGGGATCTTCAGGCTAGCAGCTTCTCTTCCTCCTCCCCGTTTGGGAGGACAGCAAGGAGGCCATGCATATGTGCCAAGCACTAGGCGTGCATGCACACCAAGTGCTTGGCATGCATGTGCAGTGGGGGAACCAGTGAAAAGGTAAGCCCTGAAGGTGGTTCCCCCCAAAAGCTGCTACAGGTTCTCTGGGACACTGGGAAAAGTTACTACCGGTTCTGGAGAACTGGTGAGAACCTGTTACATCCCACCACTGGATCCAGTGTATGTTGGCAATGTGGTCTCTGGTTCCCCTTCCTCTTCTGAACCCCGCCTGCACTTCTGGTAATTCTCTCTCCACGTGCTGCTGCAGTCTATCCTGTATTATCTTGAGTATCACCTTGCTGGCGTGTGGGATGAGTGCAAATGTTTTATAATTTGAACATTCTTTGGCATTACCCTTTTTAGTGATTGGACCGTATACTGATCTTTTCCAATCCTGTGGCCATTGTTATGTTTTCCAAATCTGATGGCATATAGAATGCAATAATTTGATTCCATCATCTTTTAGGGCATTGAAAAGTTCAACTTGGATACCATCATCTCCACTGGCTTTGTTGTTTGCTATGCTTTTTAAAGCCTTTCTGACTTCACTCTCTAGGATGTCTGGCTCAAGTTCAATTTCTTCATCATTGTTATTGTCAGGAGTGTTGAGGTCCTTTTTGCAGAGTTCCTCTGTGTACTCTTTCCATCTTTTCTTAATCTCTTCTGCATCAGCTAACTCCTGGCTGTCTTTGTCCCTTATCATGGTCATTTTTGCTTTAAATGTTCTCTTGATTTCCCCATTTTTTAAAAAGATCTCTAGTCCTGCCTCTTTGTTGTTTTCTCCTATTTCTTTGCACTGTTCATTCAGGTAGGTTTCCTTATCTCTCCTTGCTTTTCTTTGAAATTCCATATTCAAGTGATTGTTACAAGACAATAATTTTCCTCCCACCTTAGAAGTATTAGGTAATAGGTATCTGTGGGTGGCAAGGATGCTATCTGAGCATGAAAACATCCATTAGCCAGATAAATAAAGAAGCATTCATTTTCCTCCTCTGGGAATTTTTCTGAGTTTTAGAAAGGAACATTTTCTATGCAGAAAGAACTTCCCAGCAGCTTCTCATCTCTTAAGTGTTTTCCTAATGTCTGCTCTTAAGATGTCAAGAGATATGCAACCATGTGCACATCATGTGTATATATTAGTTGATTTTGCATATTCTGTGTGCAAGTTAGATTTTCTGACAAAGGTCCATGGAATTGTTCTGTGGTATGCCAAGCAAGTGTAATTGCTAAGTGTAATTGTTATTGCCATTGGTATATGTTCATTTGAGTACTAGAAGGTGCCATCTCACCTTAGAGCCCATCTACACACTTATCAGAAACACATGATGGGCTAAGTGTTGCTGGCTCATGCCATTGCAAACCAACCTGCTCATACAACAGATCAAACCCTAGTGGTAGACACCTGAGTAAATTGTAATATACAGTAATTTACTAGCAATGATTTCTGGCATCCAACTATTTAACAGTAGCAACAGCATAATAATGCCACATTTTCCCAAGTTGAAATAAAGCCTCAGTCTCTTTGGAGTAGCTTTTTGGATGGAAAAACCTCAATTCAGTTCTGGAGCTCAAAATAAATTACTGAGCCTAAAATCCATTAAGGCTACGAGAATCTCTTTTGCACTAAGATCTGATTGCTGGGTGTTGTTTCTGGTTAAAAAATAAAAATAACTAAGATCTCAGGAACCTAACCTCTCTCCATCTCATGACAGATAATAGGTAGGAATTGCATATTTGAATGTTTCCCCAGAAAAAAAAATTCTCAGCATTTTTCTTCTTAGCCATTTCCCCAATCAAACATTATGGCTGTAGGCAGCAGCCAGAACATCCACCTGCCTACCTTTTGTTTTGTAGCTACTTAGGAAGCTTTTATTGTGCAATCATTTTGTATCATTCTCAACATTTTACAGAGAGTCTACATGTTCACTTCTATTTGTTTTCCTGCTTTCATCTTCTATGCCTTTCCATTGCTTCACCTTCCTTCTAACTACAAAAAAATCCTTTAAAGAAGAAAGGTGGAATAAGCGCACAACATCCTTTAAAAAGTATCTAGAAGCCTCCTCTTACTAGAAAAGGAAGTAATTTCTACATATGTACAATGAAAATTACCTGATAAGTAACTTTCAGTCCAGGTCTATCTGATTTCTATTCTGTACAAGAATAAAGGATGGTGCAGAAATATGTATATTGTACATGCATTGAAGGAGAGGGAGCAGTTCAGCAAGAAAACACCTGCGTTCCGTGGAAAAGTTCCAAGGATAAAGTGACTCTATGGCCACCCAAGCAAGGCTAGGAAGGATCGCTACTTGAAACCCATGGGATTTCTTAAGCTAGAATGAGTTTCTAGCAGAGGTTGGAGAGGTTACATTTTTTAAATATGACTTCCCAAAGGCCCCTGCTACCACGGCCTCTGGCTCCCTGGATGGCAATTCTAAGCATTGCTGTTTGCAAAAGTAACTTACTCAATCCCCAGTTATAGAAACATTGCTGTTCAGAATTTAGCCTTCTCCCTGGGGCCACTGAAAATTCTCTCTTGAGCATGGAGAGAGGAGGAACTGAAGCACGACTGTCTTTAAATACACACTCATCAACATTCAGAGAACACAGAGTGCACAAGTCCAGGGAAACTCATTTAAAATTGTCAAGAATAGCAGATTGTAGGACAGCAATGTTTTGCTAGCATGTCTTTAAGTAAAAGAACATACACACCTAGTGTTGTTTTTGAAAACAAGTGAGGGCAGGTCAAACTCCCATTGAGCAAATTAGCAGAGCAAAGAGCAGACAAACAGAAGTGTTCAATAACAAGTAATCAGTGTGGATTATAAGAACAGTGACATCACATGCCCATTTCTTTTTTTCCTTGTGAAATGTTGGAGGCTGTGTGAACAGGGAGCACAGACATGTGTCTTGTGGTGTACTTGAAAATAGATGAGGAAGAAGTAGAAGCAGTGACAGATTTTACTTTCTTAGGATCTAAGCTCACTGCAGATGGTGATTGCAGCCATTAAATAAAAAGGTGACTGATTCTTGGGAGGCAAGCAATGAGTAACCTGGGGAACATAGTGAAAAGTAGAGACATCACATTGAAAACAAAAATTTGCATAGTCAAAGCAATGGTATTCCCTGTGGCAATGTATGGTTGTGAGAGCTGGACCATTAGGAAAGCTGAGCGCAGAAAAATAGACGCCTTTGAGATGTGGTGTTGGAGGAGAGTTTTGAGAGTCGAGGAGAACAAATAGGTCAATCTTAGAAGAAATCACCCCTGACTGCTCCTTAGAAGGTCAAATAATAAAGATGAAGCTAAAGTACTTTGGACATCAAATGAGAAGAGAGGATTCACTTGAGAAAGCCTTGATGCTTGGAAGGGTCGAGGGCAAAAGAAGAAGGGGACGGCCCAAGATGAGATGGCTAGATGGTATTGTAGAGACAATGGGCACAGAGCTGAGTGAGTTGAGGGGGATGGTGGAGGACAGGAGTGCCTGGCGGGCAGTGGTCCATGGGGTCGCAGAGGGTCGGAATTGACTGTGCGACTGTACAACAACAACAAAACTTTACACAGACAGTCTTCTGTTTGAAGATGCCCTCTTTGCTCCTCCACTCCAAATGAAGACCCAGATGCAGGTGTGGTATAACTAAGGCCACCTTTATTAATACAACGTGATGAACTGGAAAACAACAATAACAGCTCCCTATGTTTCTTTGAAGGGGCCTGAAGAAGTGCGGACTGAGGTGATGAAATGTTTGTTACCTTTGCCCAAAGGAGGCCAGGGGAGGGTCAGTTCATACCAGCAGAGGAATAAACATTAATGATCCATACTTTAACTATACAGTCAAACCTCGCATAAAGAGCATCTCGCTTAAAGAGTAACTTGCTTAAAGAGCAGAATTTTCTCTGAATGTTTGGTGGTTCGCTTAACAAATAAAACCAACCAAAAACTCACTTAACAAATAAATTGGGGTTTGCAATCCCCCCCCAATTGGTCACTTACAATGGTGTTTTGCATAAAGAGCAAACTCCCTTAAAGAGCAATCCTGTGGAACGCATTGTGCTCTTTAAGCAAGGTACAACTGTACAATCAAGAGGAAAACAGGAAATAAACAACTTTGCAAATGAACCAGTAGCAATCTGGTGAAATATGTCACTCCTACTTTCCTCATTCCTTGCAAACCCAATCAATCAATCAGTCAATCAATGAATCAATCAATCAATCAATCAATCAATCAGTCCATCCAGCATTCTTCTTCTTCTTCTTCTTCTTCTTCTTCTTCTTCTTCTTCTTCTTCTTCTTCTTCTTCTTCTTCTTCTTCTTCTTCTTCTTCTTCTTCTTCTTCTTCTTCTTCTTCTTCTTCTTCTTCTTCTTCTTCTTCTTCTTCTTCTTCTTCTTCTTCTTCTTCTTCTTCTTCTTCTTCTTCTTCTTCTTCTTCTTCTTCTTCTTCTTCTTCTTCTTCTTCTTCTTCTTCTTCTTCTTCTTCTTCTTCTTCTTCTTCTTCTTCTTCTTCTTCTTCTTCTTCTTCTTCTTCTTCTTCTTCTTCTTCTTCTTCTTCTTCTTCTTCTTCTTCTTCTTCTTCTTCTTCTTCTTCTTCTTCTTCTTCTTCTTCTTCTTCTTCTTCTTCTTCTTCTTCTTCTTCTTCTTCTTCTTCTTCTTCTTCTTCTTCTTCTTCTTCTTCTTCTTCTTCTTCTTCTTCTTCTTCTTCTTCTTCACTGTATCCCAAGCTACTGTTTTTCTCATGTTCATTTCTCCTTAGTTACACAGCAAAGCCTGAATTGGCTGGTCCCCAATATTTGTAAAAATTGATTTCTCACCAAGAGTTATTAATCAGTGAGTCCTGTTATTTCACAGTACTGTACAGTATTCTTTCCAGCCATTTATTTATATTGCTGCAGTTACATGATAAACATCGAGTTCAGGAAATTTCTCTGAGAATCAAACCTCTTAGTTACTGCTGTCAAAATAAAGGCAGACCTTTTTTACCTCAGCTGAGCCTGAAGTGAACTTAAAGAGTAGCTTTAATGTTAAGGAACATGGAGTGAAACAGAAGTTAAAAGAATGGTGAAAACATAGCATACATTCATCTTGTCCTTATATTTGATCTTTTCAAAGCTCCTTTTCTTCTGACATGTCATGGGTACAGTTGGGCCTCGGTATTACAGATGTGCTTAGCTGGGGAGCTGATAAATGGGTTGCCACAAGTTCTACAGCTGTGTAGAATAAGGTTTTGATGAGGTTTGAGTTGTTTGGAATTTCTTAAGATACACTTTCCACCTTGCAGATCAAGAATTTTAGTCTTATTTTTGGCTTACTTCCCAATGTTTGTAATGCTTGGCTTCTGTTCACTTGTACATCATCTGTTTTGTTCAACTATTCCTCATTTTAAAACCACCTAAAAAGTTGCACCACCATTGAACCGTGTTTTTTTAAACTGAATTGGAAGGGGGGAATCATCCCCAAACTGGTTTAAAACTAGAGTGACAGAGCTGAGATTAAGACACACATGTTTGTATTTCGATATACACACATATACCTTGACAGTACAGTACAACCTTGAATTGTAAGAGGAACCATCTTTGTCATTATTACAAAAATGTCCAACATATAAAAAGATTAGTACAGCAAGCAGACCCAAGAACATCAGTTACAGTTTGTAATATTCTTAATGATTAATCTCTCCTCATCTTTATTTATTGTTACTACAGTACACTGACAGAAATTACCTGGTCTCTTTATCTGACGAGTTCAACCAGCATAGACAGGTCCCAATATGTTGCAGCCTCCCCCTAAAACCATACGTGAGTGGTTGTATTAGGTAGTAATAATTTCATGTCAGAATTATTCGGGGGATGCCCGAATGAGGCTCCTTTCATGTCCCCAAGATCTTTTCCCACTTAAGTGGTCCCTGTTTATCTACTTGAAATTTCTTGCTTTTGAACTGATAGGTTGGCAGGAGCTGGGACAGAGATAGGTGTTCAAACTGTCATGCAGCACCCAGGTCTTGAACTGTCAACTTGCCGGCCTTCCAGCTAACAAAATGAGCTTCTTAACCACTGAGCCACCACAGCCTCTGTTAAATAAGCAAAGCCTAAGTATTATTTGAGTTGACAGTTTAATAGTTTTCCAAATTGTGATACTCGTTACAGCAGAAATTGGTTTTACTTGCGCAGACACTCCAGTGTCTAGTCATGCTTGCCACATGACCACAGAAACATCTGCATATGCAGACAGCACTGGTTCTATAGCTATAAATGGAGATGAGCACCACATCCTAGAGTTGGATATGACTGGCTTTTTGAGCAAGGGAGACCTTTATTAATAAACACACAATTCTTACTGAACATGTGATAGAAGCTGATAAAACTTGTAACTTGTAATATTGGGAAATATTTGTATATATATTGAAATGGCTGAAAGGTTATTTCTCTCCCAAATTAGTTGATCTAATACATACCTGGAATGGGAACAGAAATTGTGGTAAATTGTGAGCTCCTTTGAAGGGAAATAAAAGTATATATCTTTGCCCATTCATATCTTAACCTCTATGTTCTTTTAAAGACCTACTAAGTCAATGTTTAAGAGATAAAACCTGTACCTGCTGGGTTTTTAAGCCCTGGTAGTATTTTGAAATATATCTATTCCAAGGAATCAATTTGTTGGAAAGAATGAAGACTGCTTCTAGGGAAGATGTCAGAAATGAGACATAAAACTTGCAGGGATTGGATCAGGATCTCTAACAGGAAACTGCCCTTCCCAGGGAGAAGAGTAGTTGAGAAACTTCAGATGCTCCATGTAACCATCAGTCAAATAAAGTCCCCTCTTTAAAGGTAATAAAATCCCAGAACTTTCTTCCAAATCTGACAAGCAGGTCTTACTCTGTTTGAGAGGCAGCTGCTGTGCCTTCTGTAAAGCAAAGACCTGGACATTCACAGGACAGAAATGTTATTTTTGATCTCCAGCTTCCAGCATCTGGGAATTATAATTCAAAAACAAAATTTTTCCAATCTCTGCCTTTTGTCCATAAGCCTTTTCCTAACAGGACCACTTTTACCAGGATTTTTGGGTGGAAGCCAGTGAAAATCGTCTATATCAGATATTACGTTTACCGGATGGGCATGCTTTTAGAGCCAAAATTCATAGATCGTGAATATCTAGGGATTTCCTCCCACCTACAAATGTACAGGATCTCCCCCTTAGAATATGAACCTCCAGGAATCCTTCTAACAGACTCTTAACATGGCTGAAAGCTTGGACAATTTCTGCATGCCTCAGGCATTTTTAGAAGGTCAGAAGTGCCAGGGCTGAAATGACCCAGATGTTGGTACAACACAATTAATGGTCAGAGAGCTCTGGACAAAGTCATCTCCTTGTGCTAAAGCTTGTTGATTGAATATAACAAGTGATTTCATTTCCATGCTAGGCAGCTGGATAGTTACCGTATATACTCGAGTATAAGCTGACTGGAATATAAACCAAGGTACCTAATTTTGACCTGAAAAACTAGGAAAATAGATTGACCCGAGTATAAGCCAAGGGTAGGAAATGGAGCAACTGCTAGTGAGTTTCAATAATCAACATACATGAGAATACGGTAAAATTAATTTATTGATACATTTAATGGGTAATGTTTTTAAATTTTTATGATAGTGTAATTTTTTTTACTGTATTTGAATTGGCGCCACCCAACCAGCGCTTGTTGGGGAAGGGTGTGTGCAGGCCAATAGCACTGAGTCAGGAAATGTCACTCTAGCCTCTTTTGCTCACTGCAAGAAAGCAAGGCTTCCCCCATCCGGCTTGGCGTGCCCCATGGAGCAGTAAATGAAGCCAAAGGGGGTGAGAGGACGGAGGCTACAAGGGAGCAGAGGCTGACAACAGGATGGGAGACATGAACATGTCTCAATCCTATGTAGACAAAACTCCTTTCCTGCTGCTGCTGGGTTGAGATGTGTCCGCTTCCCATCTTGTTGTCAGCATGTCTCAATCCGGTGTGGTCTTGGGACATTGTGGTCGGTGATCTGAGTATAAGCCAAGACCCCTTTTGGAGCTCATTTTTGGAGCTGAAAAACTCGGCTTATACTCAAGTTTATATGGTAATTCAGTCCCATGTGATCTAGGAAGGGTACAGTGGAAAATGGGGAGGGGGAAATCCTCCTGCAGTAAGAGTATTTTTGCACTGATTTCTATGTTCTTCCTGTCTTTAGCTACTGAAGCATTTCTCTTCTAGAAGAACAGCTGCTGGTAGGGTTATAATAGTATCTCACAGTGTGCTGGCATTTGGAATCCCCTGTGTGGAAAGAGGTAGGGCGCTGACAGCAGGTGGGGATATATTATCCCTCATTCGTTAATGAAAACATTCTATTGTGTATGGGCGGGCTGGCCACAATGTTGAGGAGCAACACAGATGCACAAAAATGAAACATTTACAGCTGTATGTGGCAGGGAGATGGCATTTCCTGACAAACTCCCACTTGTCTTTTACCGTCACAGTGTGCACCCTGTTATTAAATATGAATTGGATGGCATCTGTTCTTTCCTTTGATTCCCAAGCCTTCAAATGACAAGGCTACTAGTCACAGTGGTGCTAAGAACCCTGAACCTTTTCTTGAAAGAAAGTGCCCTCTAACCAGCACCACTGGCATTCAATGTTGTGCCTTATATCAAGGCACAGAGTGTTAGTGTTTTGAGACTGTGGGTTTGAACAGGAGAAAACTCTTGCAGGGAATGATTTGGCTGCCAGTTCATATCCAACAACATGGAATATAGCAAAGGAGGAGAAGTGTGACTGTTCTTCTCAACAAAGACAAATTCAAAGAACACACGAGAAAGGAGTCCTATTGCACCTTTAAGAGCAACCAATCTGCTGTAGATTGAGTATTCTTTTGTTTCCTTTGATACTTAGGAGTACAATAGTGTACATTGGTGCCGGGGGAGTCAGAGTGAAGGACAGAGAAAAATGACATTGGTACCATGTAACAAGGAATCTTGTTGCATCTTAAAGACTAAGTAAAGGTAAAGGTTTTCCTTGCTCAAAAGCTACTCATATCCAACTCTAGGGTTCAGTGCTCATCTCTGTTTCATAGTCGAAAAGCCAGCAATGTCTGCTTCTGCAGACGTTTCCATCATCATGTGGCAGGCATGACTAGACACCAGAGCGCACGGAACGCTGTTTACCTTCCCACCGAAGTGGTCCCTATTCATCTACTTGCAATTTCTTGCTTTTGAACTGCTAGTTTGGCAGGAACTGGGACAAAGATTCCATCCTGCAGTACTGGGGAATCGAACTGCTGACCTCCAGCCTTCCAGTTATGCATCTTAGCCACTTGAGCCATTGCAGTCCGCTTCTTCTTCTTTTTATTTTTCAAAACACATAAAAATGCACATATAAAAAACAAAAAATAAATAAAAAGAAACAACAATGTGCAGCTTGTAACAAGATTCACATTATTTAGTCATCATCATTTATATTACATGAAACATATATAACATTTAACAAGTAACAAGTGGACCCTCCACTCTTGGGTCCTTTCTTTCTATTCCACATACAGTATCTTAATTCTCTATTGTAATTATTATACCTTACCCTATTTCCAAAAACTAATACTTGCTTGACTTAGCTTAAATCCTTTAGATTTTTGTAACATATATTCAACGAATTGAAAAGGGGACAATAAAAAATAACAAATTTCTATAGATATGGGGAGACTTCAGAAGTAGCATCTTCTAAAGAGAACTGACTCTATGGGTGGAGGCCCTGAAAAACTGGGGTTCTCACTTGCATGGAAATGCTGTATGTGTGAAGAGTACTGTCCTCTTTAGACTATAATTTGCTACATCCAGGTGAGAGACAGGAGAAGACAGGGAAGGAATACCTTCCCTTTAGAAGCTTGACTGTTGCTGATACCAACCTCATTTTGCTGCCAGGTTAAAACATGGATTATACACCAAGACCTTTGGGAATTGTGGATCAAGGTTTTAATAGGCTGCAGAGGCTTTTTATTGCTGTTGGTTTTAATGCGTGTATGTAGTTTTTAATGTTTTATATGCTTTTAAATTGTTTTAAAGTATTGTTTTATTTTTAAATATTGTAGCACTTGGCTCTAAGATCTCAGGACATAGGGCAGAATATAAATGTCCTAAATAAGTAATGAATAATAAATAATAAATAGACAGGACTCAACACTACTTTCCTGGTTTATCTAGTCTAACTCTTTTACTGAAAGCCTGAAGAGAGCTTTGGTTGAACAAATTTGTACTAGTCAGGTAAAACCTCCCAGACTGCAAATGCCATTAAGATGTGTGTGATTGACTACTCAGTTATGTAAATCCCAAGGAGATGAAGTATGAGTGGTAGAATCTATAGTGGAATGTGTTATTAAACTTTGACCAAAATCAATTCACTTAGTATAGAAAACAGCGCTAGAGTAGCCCCATTGAATAAATGGGGTTTTTTAAGTGCTAGAAGCCACTAGGAACTTTCTCTATACCAACAACCTTGCAATTGCCGCACAGTGCACAACCATTGAGGCTGTTGAGAAAAAACTGACTGAGGCTTTGAACTTAATGGCTATATATCATAGGGATAACCAACTGAAGTCAAACTGTCTAAAAACCCAACTCTGTGCTTTTCATCTGAAAAAAGACGAGGCATCAAGAAGGCTGCAGGTGAACTGGAATGGCATCAATCTTGAACACTGTGCTGCTACCCCAAGTACCTGGGAATCATGCTGGATCAAACTCTCACCTTCAAAATCCACTGCCTAAATACCAAACTGGTGGTTTTTGTCAGGAACAATATTCTGAGAAAAATAACAGGCACAAGTTAAGGTGCCCAACCTCACACATTAAGAACTTCTGCATTAGCTTTATGTTACTATCCAGGAGAGTATGCTAATCCAGTGTGATGCAGATCAACGCATGCAAAGCAGGTGGATGTGGCCCTAAATGAAACTGCAAGGTTGGTCACAGGATGCCTAAAACCAAACCCAGTGCAAAAAGTGAATTACTTAGCTGGCATCCCTCCACCAAAATTTTGCCGAGAAAATGCTGCTGAGAAAGAGTGGGTAAAAGCACAAGATCGTCCAAAACACACCTGCTATTTGATCACCAACTACCAAATCAAGGCACGGTTTCCTCATAACTCCCCCCCCCCCCGAACAACAAGCCCCCACAGACCGACTGCCCTAGTACTTTGGAAGGCAAGCAAGCAGCTACCAGGTAACTGGGCAGAACCACACAATTCTCTACCGCCTGGCCAAGAACAAACATGGCCTGTGTGGAAAGCTTTAAACAGACTGCATGCTGAGGTAGGAAGATCAAGGGCTAATCTGAGAAATTTGGGTTTCCCTGTAGATAAGGGATTCTCAACCTGCAGCCTATGGGCCGAATGAGGCCCACGGCACCATTTCATGTGTCCCCTCCCCCACTGCCTCCACTACACCCGGAAGTGCCATGTGGTGGAGGAGGGGCAAAATGACCATCAGGCTCCCAAAGCTGTCTGAGGGAGTGTGATCTGGCCCCTGACTTTAAAAGGTTGAGAACTTCTGCTGTAGATGGTAGCCTGTGTGAATGCAGAGAAGAACAAACTATCACCCATATGTTACAATGTGCACTGAGGAGGACCTTTTGTTGGCAAGAGGAAATGCTATTGATGTGGCCCGATATTGGGTGGATGTCATCTAATTCCTGTTTGTTTTATATATGTTAATTTTAGCTTTTTATGTTATTATATGCTTGTGGTGCCTCTGACACAAATAAATTAAAAAGAACACCCCTGCAAATTCCATTCATTCAAATTGTTCTACAGTATTCTAATTGTAATTTACTTTAGTATAATACATCATAGTTAAAGTAGGCCGATTTGAATCAATGGAACGTATAAATAAGTTGCCTCTTTAAATTCACATGGATTCCATGAGCCTACTCTCATGTAATTTATCATGTTAAGCAACACGATTTCAGCTTTCATAGTGCACAAATTTCATGCTCCATATATTTGGGGCATTGTATCTATTAGACCGGGGATGCGGTGGCTCAAGTGGTGAAGACTCTAAACTCACTGACTGGAAGGTAAGGTTCAATTCCCGGGTACTGCATGGCTGAGTGAGCTCCATCTCTGTCCCAGCTCCTGCCAACCTAACAGTTTGAAAGCAAGAAATTGCAAGTAGATAAATAAGGGCCACTTCAGTGGGAAGGTAAACAGCATTCCATGCACTCCGATGTTGAGGCATGCCTACCACATGTCCATGGAAACGTCTACAGATGCAGACAGTGCTGGCTCTTTAGCTATAAACAGAGATGAGCACTGAATCCTGGAGTCAGATACGACTGGCTTTCGAGCAACCTTTACCTTTACCTATTAGACAAGCTTCCTCCACAGCAGCAGCTTATTCTTCACCATTTCCCCTCTGACTGACTGCCAATTGTCTTAAATTACAGACTTGGTGTCATACGGAGGTGAAAAAATTCAGTAAGAAGGAAGCTGTCACTGCCTGAATTAATGTACACATAGGTTTTGATTGGGAAATGATAACCTGCCATCCTATCTCTTCTAGATTCCTTAGAGCAAAGCATACTAATAATAGTAATCTCAATTAGCACCATCTTTATGACTAAGAATGGATTACTGAATGACAGCTGAAATACTCTTTACAGCAGCCAATGTTGGCCCCTGGCTAAAAAGTGGCAGGTAGAGTCTAAGGACACTATCGCCAGGGATTTAGTATGTGAATTCAATGTGTTGAATTATGCTCATTAGTTCATTTATTTCATTAGTTAAGGGTGATGTTTCAAATGGGGGGAAATAAAGACATTATGTTAATAAAATTAAGGTTTTCATAAAATGTTCATAAAATCTAAGGTTTTCTGAGCTAAGGTAAAGGTCATCCTTGATCGAAAGCCAGTCATATCCGACTCTAGGTTTCAGTGCTCATCTCTGTTTACAGCTAAAGAGCCAGCACTGTCTGTGTCTGCAGACATTTCCAAGGACATGTGGCAGGCATGGAATGCTGTTTACCTTCTTACCAAAGTGGTCCCTATTTATTTCCGTGCAGTTTCTTGATTTTGAACTGCTATGTTGTGTTAACCCAAAACCAGAAATCCCAATTTCATTTGTGTTTATTATTAATTTTTCAATAAAGATACTTTTAACCTTTATTTTCCATTCTCCCCGACTCTCCCCACTATGCACACGTGTCCATATCAGTTCACTGTACACACAACAATTGACCACAGATGAATAACTGCAAAGGATCTATTTTTAATAAATATTTCAATAGTCAAACCACAAGTAAGAGTTTTTTCTTCACAATTCCTTGAAAGCAGTTCATCAATAAGAGGGAAAGCCAAAAGGGAAAATGGTTATTACTTCAAAGGAGAAACTTCCTACAGTGTATTCATTCTTACAACAATGCATCTATTTTGATGTGGAGAGATACTTTTTTTGAAGGAAAGAAGGTTAGAAAGAAAGTTTTTTTGTTTTGTTTTAAACCTTCATAGAAAATGTTTCTGAAGTCCAATCCAAATTGTATAAGTGTCACAAGAAAGGTTATTATGTCCTCTATCAATCACATTCTGGATCACTTCAATCAGTTGATTGATTTGGTCACAGGCTCACTGCCAACTGACACCCCCCCCCCCAAAAAAAGTCATTTTTACGAGTTGCATTTTTCCTTAATATTTTTGTTGTTGATTCCTGCTTTGGCATCATTCTTCTCCACATGTTGTATTCAAACTGTATCCACCTCGGGAAGTTGTCATATTCAGTTTCTAACATGGTTTTCCATATTTTTGCATTTTTGTGAATTTGTTTGAGTATTTTTTTGTAAAATGCTTCATAGGTTTTTTCCCTGAAGTCCAATTGCAAATGTAATGGTGTCACCACAAAGGTTATGCTTTCCTTTTTCAAACACACTTTGGGTCACCTGAATTGGTTGTGTGGTTTGGTTGCTGGGCTGCTGGAAACTGAACCCCTCCCGGCGAATATTGCATTTTTTTCAAGGCAAATTTTGGAAGCAATGACGTCATTGATTTGAATTTTTGGCCAATGGCTCTTTACATTTCTGAAAGTCACAGAGATGAGCTTTCAGTCAATGTAACCATTATTTTCATGGGTGCTTTAGTTTTGTGGCAGCAGCTTGTCAAATGTACATGATTTTCATTACATTGCAAAAGCTGCCGGACCACCCAACCAAAACATAAGAAGTTCATAGAATTCATGTCAAAAGTGAAGTACAGTACAGTATTTGCATAGAGTTGCCATGTTTGGGGAATCATGATGAGACCCACATTTCTACAGGGTCTAAAAGAAATACATACATATATTGGACAAAGCTGATCGTTTCCCTAAAAAACAACTAGTTCCCTTTTAAAACCTTCCTTGGAATATTCATTGGCTGAACAAGGCCAACCATTCACAGAAACCAATATGAGCTAATTATCAACCTAGCAGATTCTTGATGTTATTAAAGAGAAACAAATTGTTAGATATTTATTTTGCTACTACAGTAAAACCTCGAGTTATGAATTAAAATCAGTTCCATGGCCTTGTTCATAACTCATATTTGTTCGTAACTCAAGGCATCCCCATAGGGGTAAAGAAAAAGCCCCCACCCCACCCTCCAAAAATCAAAAAAGTCCCCCCGATCCTCTAAAAATCAATCAAACAACCCAAAAAACAACAGCAGCATTGAAAGGAAAGCACGCATAAGCAAAAATGCTGTTCCTTACCTTAAAGAAGCTTTGAAAATGGACAGAAAACTCAGAAAAATCCAGCAAGAAACAGCAACCGGCAGCCATTTTGGTGCCGAAACTCTAGACAAAGAACTCCTCTCTAAGCACTCTACTGCCACCTACAGGGCTCTGAAAGGCTGCATGTGTATAAAATATAAACCCATAGGGAAAATGGCATTTTTTTGCTTCACTCGAGGCAACACAAAGGGAAAAGAATTAATTCATAAATTGGGGCATGCTCGTAACTCGAGGCATGGATTTCAGTGCAGAACCAATTCGTAAGTTGAATTATTCATAAGTGGGGCATTCGTAAATCGGGGTTTTACTGTATATATTTACAGCCAGAGACCAGGAGAAATGTTAGTATATTTTTGACCACTTTTTGTGTCAGAATGTGGCTAATTTTGGGTATCGTGCACCTTGCCTTAGAAAGAGTACTGGTATAATTTGGTGTTTCACTTTCAGCAGCAAAAAGTCATGGGCCAATCCTCAACTGACTACTGTAATGCTCGCTACATAGGGCTGCCTGTGTGTTTGATAAAGAGATTACAACAAGTCCAGAATGCAGCAGCCAGGCTGGTGATAGGTTTAAAGAAGTTTGATCATATTTCCCCAGCCTTGGAAGGTTTGCACTGGTAATTTGTTGCCTACCGTGTCAGATACAAAGTGCTAATGTTATCATACAAGGCCCTATACTGTGCAGCACTGTTCCTCTATTGTTGCAAGGTGGATATAGCAATGTTACTTTAAGACTGTTTCCAGAGTCTAACTGAGAATGGCCAGGTGCTGTGAGTCAGCACAAAAGTCAACGAGCTTCTGAGCATATTAAGAGGCACATCTGAATCCAGACTTTGGCTAGCTTTTTTGCCTGCCCTTGACCTGACATGCTGTTGTTTGCATTTGCTATCGGCTGACTGCCAAACTTTATGCCTGAGCCAGTGTCTGGAGTGTGTTCAGCTCAGGAGCTTCATTGTGACAGCTGAAAAGCCACAGAGGTACAAGAAGGATTGCTTCACACATTCTTCCAGCTACTCTCAACCTGTGGACCTGCTTTTGAACCAATGAAGTCTGCTACCCACTCTGTGTGGTGTAACATGGGTAAGCAGAGACTAGGGCTGTGTGCTCTATACTTGGCAGAGTAAAGACTGTGTGTGGACCATTGAACTTTGTACATACTGCTGAAAGTCAAGCTAGTTTTGTTTTCTGCCTGCACTGTATATATATTGCACTCCTCAAGAGTAAAAAGGCTTTAGTTCTTTTACACAAGAACCTGCTTGCTTCTTCTTTGTCTACAAGCCACCAAAGCTAGCACAACCAGCTCATGTGTGTGCCAGGGTTCTGGATGCAGATTCCGCCAAATCACCAACAAGGGCATTGTTCCCTTACCGATAAATTAGCCAGTTAGGTTCAGTCCCAATGCCCTCATATGCTAATTAGTTTAGTTTAGTTTATTCAATGAATAAATAAATATGATAATTCCTTCGAGAAACAGGTTTTTCTGAACCAGAGTTTCACCCTCAAATTGGGCAAAGTCAATCACACCAATAGCAATCCACTTGAAAATTTCTGTAGGAAAAATACCATTTTTTTAGACTTCTGAGTCTCTCCATTTTGTTTTGTTTTGTTATTCCATTCAGGTCTTAGAATCAGTACACGGGAGTCTTGAACAAGTGCCAGAGGTCTAGCAGAGCCTCCTGCTAGTCATATCTAATCCTCTGCTCCTCCTTGGATTTTGATATGTTGCATCTTGTTTTTGCTTTAAATTGGCAGTAATAAGTATACCACCTGAATATTTCATCTGGTATTCCTCATATGATGGTTTTGGTTAGAACTAGAAATTGGTGGGGAAACTTGGGTTGAAATCTCTATCAAATTAGTCATTCTGTCTTGCCTTTCCTCCTTTACTGTGATTTTTAGCATGTCTGCATTCCTGTCATCTCATAAATCTAAAAGGTATCACACAAAATCTTAATTGAAAAGTCAGTGTGATGGTGCTGAGGATAAAGATCTTCCCGAACTCAAGAAAAGAAAGAGTATTCATCTTCTCTCTGATGAAAATGGAATGAGTATTAATAACAATTTGGCTTATTCAGCAAAACTCTGAATGTATAATTTGAAAATGCTTTCAATTATTACTTGTATTTTTGCTTTTATTTATCCAGTTTAAAAATAAATAAAACCTATATGTATTCTCACAAAAAAAAATTCTAGGAATAATCAGGTGAAAATAGTTAATTTCATATCAGCTACATTTCAACTGGCTTGCATTCTGACTTGAGTTTTGCTTAACAAGATAATATAACCCTGCTGACTCAGCCAATTTAGAAACTGTCACGCTTGGCTAATATTGTATTGTTATGTGTAGATTATTACTATTGAATTTTTATACTGTTAACATTCATCATAGTTAACTTTTGACAGCAAATTTCTACCAGTTAAGAAGTCAGTGCTGGCTTTGATGATGATGATGATGATGATGATGATGATGATGATGATGATGATGATGATGATGATGATGATGATGATTATGATTATGATTATTATTATTATTATTATTATTATTATTATTATTATTATTATTATTATTATGCAGAAATACTAAGCACTGCAAAGTTATTTTACCTCACATCACATAGATTGGCAGCTGACTCTTGCTTCAGTATTAACAAATGGGCAGTGATCTTCTCTACAACTAAAGGCCACAATGTAGTTTAGGCCATGCAAGGAAGACCATGAGGCACACACTCTTCACCACACAAGCACTGCCCAAAAGGGTTGCTTCATTCTGCCAAATGCAAGACTGAATTACAAGGTCCAAAGGCCTCTAAGCCATGTCACACTGAAGAAGCCCCATACAAGTTACCAAAACTGTATATAAAAATGTATACTCATCAACACTTACTTCTGATGAACCTGGAACTGGTGGGCCTGTTATGAGCCCTTCTTCATACTAACTTCCATCAGAGGTCAATGTGTCCTTGTGCAATTTCATTCTGTTAGTTTTAGTCAGTAAATGGTTGCCACCATTCTAAAGAAGGCCAATAGAAGCCCTTTATAAAAATTTCCCTCACTCCCTTCCATAGAAGTGCTTTCTAGTCTGCAGTTCATGGACCAGCAGATGATGATGTTATATTTATGAGCTTTGCGGAAGAAAATTGTTATCTCGAGGAGTTTTAGTTTGAAATTTCCCATGATCGGACAAAGACACTTTCCCATGGAATTTTTAAGGCAGGGGGAGTGTTTGACAGGAGAACACAAGAAGAGATATAATGTCTGGGAAGCACCTGTGTCCTTGGCTTGGTAAAGCAGAATGGGCAATACCTGCCAAGTTCTAAGATAAGGACCTGGAATGTATGATAAGTAGAAAGAAATCATACCAGACATAGAAAGAGATGAACCAAGTCAAAGTGCACCTCCCTATGTTTCCAAGATAGTGGGAATGGGTCCAGCTGCAGAAGATGTGACATCAGTTAGTTACTCCAGGTAGTTGTTGACAAGTTTTGAATATCTTCCTAGTGATGGGGTGTAGAGTCAAACTGATGACACAGCATCTTTACAGTATATATAAGGAGCAACTTTAGACCCTGACTTTCAGAGCTTCTTTGGACCAGAAAGCTGTCCCCTGCTACCTAGCCTGAGCTCCCAGGAAGCATAAGAAAGGACAAAGGGAAAATGTTAGGTAAATATGAAAACTTTTGTTTGCATTCTTCTCTCATTTTCTGATATGCTCTTGTGCTTTCTGTCTCTAAACTATGCTACGTTTTGCCTTAAAAGTTGTCCGAATTAAAACCTTGTTTGCTTACCTACTGAGTGCTTATTGTGTCTCTGAGATCCTAAAGAGAACCTAAAGCGCATCAGACCTGGCCAGTCTGAATTGGCAACACAGATGTACCAGTAGTAATACACTTAAAGGAAAATATAAGAATATGCTGATCTATCCTACTGGAGTTCTAGTAGCTCACACAAGGAATATATCCCTCCTGATCTACTCCAGATCAGGAGGGAGGGAGGGAGGAAGCAGGATTGCTTTGAAATAAACCCCACCGAGATTAGAAGAGCAGGCTTCCTGGGGAGTGTGCCTGGGGGCTCAATTTTAGCCTTGTGTAACCTGAGCTACATTTTATAAATTAATGGACCTAATCATGGTGTTTTTTGTTTGTTTGTTTGTTTGTTTGTTTTGCCTGAGAAGGGATGGTTTTGTTCCTGAAAAGCCATCATAGCTTGTGCTGGGCATTTCTGTTTGTTTGTTTCCAAATTGTTGATTTAAATCCATGTGGGTTTTTGTGGCTCAAGTGGCTAAGATGCTGACTGGAAGGCGGGAGGTCAGCAGTTCGATTCCCAAGTACAGCAGGATGGAATGAGCTCCTGTCTTTGTCCCAACTCCTGCCAACCTAGCAGTTCGAAAGCAAGACATTGCAAGTAGATAAATAAGGGACAACGTCAGTGGGAAGGTAAACAGCATTCTGTGTGCTCTGGTGTCTAGTCATGCCTGCCACATGACCACAGAAACATCTGTAGAAGCAGACAGTGCTGGCTCTTTGACTTTGAAACAGAGATCAGCACTGAACCCTAGAGTCAGATATGACTGGCTTTCAAGTAAGGGAAACCTTTAACTTTAATGGTTGCTTTAAATGAGGTAAAATGGATGAAAAGACAATGAGTTAATTTGACTGGCTGTGTTGTAAAACTAATTGTGTTACTATGTTTGTTTGTTTTTTCACAGCATGTACATTACAGTACAGGGAAGCAAAAGGGCATATTTCTCTGGGTGAGGAGCATTCTAGAAACATCCTGGGCCATTCTCTGTCATCAGTGAAATTTAATTCATGTCCCTCTCTATAAGACCTTCTGGGCCTTTTTCATGCTGCGATGGGGAAGGGAAATGGAAGACCACCTCATTATAATGTTCCCAGGACAATTTTCATGGTGGATTGCAATGATGAGAGCCAAAACTCGGAATCAGAATTGACACCTGGAGGAGGAGAAGGAGGAGGAGAAGTATTTCAAGCTTCCCTTATAGACATCCATAGAATTGCAAAGAGGAACAGCATTTTGGGGAAAACAATTTAGAGCAGGAAAATAGTAGGCGAGGGCAGAGTTGTGGGCATATTCTCCCATCACATCTGTGTTGCAGGTTGTTCCCTACTGATGCTGTTTGCTTTAATGGCAGGGTGTAAGTGGCTGTGTTTGCCCCACATCCAAAAGTTTCCCTTGCTGACAAAGGAAAGATTGCCAAATGTGCTTTGCACAGTGCCACACTCCTCTGTAACATGAGTCAAATAGTTTCATTTAACTTGCTATCTTTCCCCATAAAGTTAATCAACACATCTTTAGGATGATGAGAGAGATTCTATTCAGGCACCTTCAATAGATCCAAAGCCAAGCAGAGGTGTCATTACAGACCACAAGGAGAGGTGAGTCAGCAAGAACCCAGCATGAGTTGTGTCTTCCTAGGCTGAACCTGCCAAGTTAACAGCAAGATGCAAATCTTTAAGTTGTCCTCTGGGAACGAATAGTATAGCTACATTGCTCAGGAGTGTGAGATACAGCATCTTGGAAGGATTGCACTGTGAAAGGAAGAAAGGTTGCATATTCTTTGGGAATGACTTATCTCTCATTTTAAAAGTATTTTCAGAAATAAATGTGTGGCAGATAATTATTTGTCATGAGCAACATCCTATAAACTACTGGTGCGGGCATAAACTCTGTTGAAAATAATGTGGCTTAGCACTAACATTTACAAGACTGAACTGTAAGCAACCAAGACAATAAATTCAAAATAAACATGTTCATTTTATATCATAGAGTAAACAAAACAAAATAAGACAAAAAATATATATTGTGGCACCTTAACTCTTGTATTTTAATGTTAGCTTTTGTGGATCAAGTCCACTTCATCAGACAGACTTGATCCACGAAAGCTAACATTAAAATACAGAAGTTAGTCTATAAGATGCCACAATGTTTTTCACTTTTTGTTTTGTTTATTCTCTGATATGCTTGCACAGACAAACACGGCTACCACTTCAAAAATGTTCATTTTAGGCATGCTGTATAAATTGAAATGAATGTATCCTCAAGGGCAAGGACAGCCCCACAGTATTATTCCCAGTGAAAAGGTACTCTCTATATGCAACTAAAGCATTATTTAAAGCAAATTAGAGGCTTTCTACCACTTTCCCCCATCACATCCCTTATATCCACAGTTTTTATTTTCTAGCTAAACTATTGTAAGCACTGAATGAACAAAGATCCACTTTCAATCCCAATGGAAGAAATCAAGGCAAAGAGAAAGAAGGGAGACAAGATGGATGCATCACAAAATCATAACACTACCTAGCAATACCTAGGGGCACTGCACAATAAATAATCAGGCAGTCTGATTCATTGGCTTTTGATAAGGTCATCCCATAATATTTTGCTACATGAAATGAAATAGACAATGTCATTCCCACTCAAGTCAAGGTATGTTATCCTCAGAGCTCTTCAAACAACTTTGGTACAGTACCTGACTCTGAATATCCCATAAAAACATATCTCCCTAATTGCAAAAAGACACCACTTACAAAACAAATGCATAAAACCCAGCTGTATGAGATCAGCTGAATCACCTGTATGAGGTGACTACCTCATTCTGTTCAATGACTATGGCATTTGAGCAAATAAAATAGGAACATCTCATTGATTCCTACGGTTCATGCAGGTGAATGACAGTCAACTGTCTCAACCCATTTCAATCAGGGTTTAGGCTCAGGCATGACACAGAAATTTCACGATGGTGATGCTGCACAATGATCTTACCCAGAAAGCAGAATGGAGGGGTTCAAACTTCCTAGTCTTCCTGGATCTCTCAGCAGTTTTTTATATGGTCAGCCATGACATCCTTTTAGAGAGGCTGCCAGGGTTGGGAATCAGGCATTGTTTTACATTGTCTCCATTCCTTCCTCAATGGCCATGTTCAAAGGCCATGTTCAACTCATGAAGGTTGTCTTGGCCCCATGGATATTCTGTTGGGGCATTCCTCAGGGGTCGATCATCTCCCTGATGTGATTTAACATCAATATAAAGCCATTGGGGGAGTTCATCTGGAGATCTGAAGTTTGCTGTCACCGATATATTGATGGCACATAGCTGTATCTTTCCTTTACATTTTCTGCACTGAAGGCAATCTGGTGCCTTGAGGACTGATTGGCCTCAATAATGGAATGGAGGAAGGCTAATAGGTTGAAACTGAATTCCAAGACAGAGGTGTTGGGTGGGGACCGTGTCCAACTCCAGGGCCTAGCTCTCCTCTTAGATGGAGTTGCCTTCTCTTTGAAAAGCCAAGTGCACAGTTTGGGTGTCATCCTAGATCTAGCCCTTAACATGAAATTCTAGATCACTGCCATGACTAAATCTGCATTTTTTCATATTCAACAGACCATCCATCTATGTCCCTACCTGGGTAGGAGGTCTCTGACAACACTGGTTCATGCATTGGTAGTCTCAAGAATTGACTACTGTAATGCTCTCTATGTTGGGGCTGTCCTTGTCCCTGACAAGGAGATTGCAAAAGGTCCAGAATGTTGTGGCCATGTTGATTTGGGAAGTGAAAAAATTCAAGCACATTGTCCTAATCCTGGCCCAGATACACTGGCTCTCAATTGTGTACTGTATTAAGCATATGGTATTAATTTTAAGATACAAAGCCCTAAATAGTCTGGGACCTTGTTCCCTATTAGAATATCTCTCCCAATGAATGGGTGCCTGTATCACCAGGTCCTCTTAAAACATGCAGCTCCAAAAGATGATACCTGTCTGGAATGTTACCAGTGGAATTGAGGCAAGCTCCCTATCTATCTATCTATCTATCTATCTATCTATCTATCTATCTATCTATCTATCTATCTATCTATCTATCTATCTATCTATCTATCTATCAAAACTGAAAACCATCTCATTTAAACTGCCATTTAATGGTATCTTTCTCCAGGATACTTAATTTGTCTTGAATTTGGACCCCCAAAATTTATTCATTCATTACAGTCATCACTGCTGGAACACGTCATTGTCTTTATGTGCTGCCATATTTTAATGTTGGAAAGTGAACAGTGTAGGGAACTTTGGTTCCCGGGGTGGGTGGAGTGTTGTTAAATAAACAAATGAACGAAAAAATGAACAGGAATTAACAGAGATCTTCACAGGCACAAAAGACTCCAGAACAACATGAGAAGAGGCCAGTGATCTGATTTTCTAGAGGTGATAAATCTGTTGTGGATCTTAGTCTGTTCTTTAAAGGAGCTGTCCAAGATGTAATTTGGACAGTTTCCGCAGAGCTCAGACAATATTTGTTTATTTATTTATTATATTTATACCCCGCCCCCTATGAAAATTTCCCACTCTGGGAGGCTAACAACATATGTATACATCAGAAGCAAGAAACCCTAAAACAAAAACCTATTGGTGATGGAGAAAGACAGAATAAAAACCCTAACCTGGAACATATATGTCACCCCACAAAAATGGGGGGAGGATCTATTTCTTCTATATTAAATCCTTCCCTTTACAAGGCACACAGCCTATTAAGAAGAACAACTAATAGACAATGATGGAAGCTAATAGATTCATATTCTAAAACATTCTGGAGGTTTTTTCTGATTGTAAGATTAAGGTTTCTATTGAAACCTGATGGCACATGGAAGTTATATGGATAGGTGACATGAGAGCATATAGTTAAGCTGAAAGTAAGAAGTCAAAAAGAAAGCAAGCTTGAATTCTGATGAAAACTCATGCCAAGTCTGACTGAACACAGGTCATAATTCATGATCAAGCCTACTCTGGGAAAAAACAACAACAACACCCTTCTCCAGTCACTGAAGACTTTTTGAATGCCACTGTCAGTAGTACAAATCTAGTGTCCACATTACTATTTCTAATCTATAGCTTGGAAACATTAATTATTTTGGCCTGCAGTTCCCAGAATCTCCCAGTGGCCATGCTGACTAGAGGATTGTGATAATGGTACTCTCCTCTAATCTCTAAAGGACTATGTTGTCAACAGCTGTACTCAAATAAGCAAAAAGAAATGAATAAGTTACAAGCCATCTGTATCTCATATTTTTCTCTACAAACAGATATACAGTGTCTGATACATCTAATGGCAGTTACCATAAATTATCTTGAAGACATGCTGTAGAACTTATTAGCATTCCTTTTAAAATTCTCTGAAGAGCAAAATTAAGAGCATTTCTGCAAGTCTAAATATTATATAGGATTGCCATTTGGCTTGGATTAAGATGGGTTTCAGCTAGAGCTCCTATCACACAGCTGAGAATTACTTTCTTTAGCTCATCTTTAATTTTACATGACAATGAATTTCAATAAATTCAGAGGAGTGTTTCCCATGAGCTTTGCGACAAGGTGATCCTAACCTTAGAGACAAGGCTATATGCACTATACTGAAACAAACATATATTAATAAAGAACCACAAATAGGTGAGTTGTATCAATTATAGAAAAAAGAAAACATGAATACTTTTTGTTTAGATCTCCTAATACTTTTGTTAGTTTCTGGAAAAGGAATGGAACAAAGCCTGCAGCTTTCAAAACTGTTGGTGGGTATTTTTTTAAAAAAAGATATAAAAACACTGAATGTTTTGTTCACTATACTAAATTGCCTGCTTGTCTGACAGAATCACAGAACGTTCACATCAGGATTCTTTACACCAAAACATGTTTTCCCAGTGTTTTTCACTTCAGGTTCTACAGGGTAACCCTTTTTGTTCATTTTCTCTTGATTATTGCAAGATACTTCTTCACATGATTATATTCAGCTATCATGCTCTGCCTTCTTTGCTCAAGTGTATTGAATACTTCAAAAAGCCCCACAACATTCAAAGAGAGTGGCAGCACATTGAATTTGAAGGCACCTTTCACATTTTTCTTCTAAAGACGCCACTTTCTCAGAACTTCAAAGCAAGTTCCAGGGCCATCGGAAGGCTGACCTTAAGATGTAGTAATGATCAGAAGAGCGATTTGATAAAGACAGATCTGTATCCTTTATTCCCTTTGCCTCTCCCTATCTGCTTCAAGAACTTACAAAATCCTCATGAGCAGAGCAGAAACAGATGGCCCCATAAAAAGAACTGTATACTGGGATAGGTGTTTTGAAGCTTTCACTCACGTTACAGTTGGGAAAAGTGATGGGAAGTTTATTCTCTTGCCTTATTTTTTGGAGCCTGGCTTCAAAGTGGCACACTAGTTAAACTGCTGCACTGCATCCAAAGCACTGTGAGTTTGATCCTGATGGGGATCCAGATTGACTCAGCCTTCCATCCTTCCAAGTTCAGTAAAATGAGTACCCAGCATGTTGGGGGCAAAATGCTCATTTACTTGTGAACTGCCCAGAGAGTGCACTAAACACTATGAGGTGGTATATAAGTGTAATTGCTACTGCTATGACACTTTTAGGCTTTTTAAAATTCTGAAACTAATTTGCTGAATATCAGGGGTGCCCAAACTTTTCAGGCCATGGGCCAGTCATGTGGTTCAGTGGGCCAGTCATGTGGTACAATGGGCCAGTCACGTGGTTCCTCCCACTGGAAGCAGAAGTAAAATGTGCCTTGCAATCTGTTTTGCAACAGAATGAGATAGATTTTTAAGCTGACATTTTTAAGCCAGGGGTGCCCAAACTATGGCCCGCAGGCTGGATCTGGCCCCCAACATCAATTCATCCAGCCCACACCACCCTTTCCATTCTTGGAAGCAAAACACGCTCGTATGTGGTCTAGTTCCTTATCACTAACTAAGGCAGGGGTACCCAAACTATGGCCCGGGGGCAGAATGCAGCCCCTGATGCCAATTCATCTGGCACACGAAGCCCTTGTTGATACTTGACATGCCCATATGGGGGCTGCATCCGGGCCCCGGGCCATAGTGATCATCTCCCTGAGCCACATGACTGGCCCACGGCCCAAAAGTTTGGGCACCACTGAACTAAGGCTAGTCTGAATATGTCTCATTCATCATTTACAGAGTACTTTTCATATGTACTCAGTGCCTTTTCCACATATTATCTCTATAATCCTTTCAACATGTAGTTCATGATGTAACTCTCAATTCGAGTTACTCTCTAAGCAAGGTGCTCTTTATGGGATGTTTCACTGTAATACAGATATCTCTGCCAGTTCTTTGATCCCTTGGCAACTTTGCTACCTACCTCCTCTCAGCAGTTCTGTCACTGAACTATAACACCTGGTGCCAGCCTGAAGGCTGTTATTCTTAGCTGTATTCAGTGTCCTCTACAAAGAGATACAAACACAAGCATCCTGTTCTCAATTTCAGAAGAGTGAAAGAAATAGTTGTTATAGAAGTCGCAAGAAGTCACACAAAGCTGGTAAGGAACAAGTCAAATGGTAAGGAACAAGTCAAGGAAATGTCAACTTACAGATACTGTACAGTGGTACCTCGCATAACGAATGCATTGCACAGCAAAAAATTAGCATAACAAAGCATTTGCTATGCAATGGCGATACCCTGCATAAAGAAATTTTTTCCCCGTTATGCGGGGGTTTTGGTAACCGGAATATACCCACTTAATGGGAACCCCATTTAACAATTTTTTTTCTTGTTATGCGGGGTATCTCCCACAGGGAACCGCATAACGAAAAAAACCACATAGCTAAGAGCTTTGTCAAACAGAGTTTTTTCATTATGCGGGGCACTATTGTATGTCATTCAGCATTAGTTCACCCTTGTGGCTTCAACTGTTGTGTAGAAAGGGAAATGTTATTGTTTTATCCCTTCTTGCCAGAGGTTTAGTGATTAATTCTGAAGTACACATGCTTACAAAGGCAGACCCCATAGTCTCTGTTCCTCTCAACACAAGTAATTGCCCAATTCAAGACTACACCATCCCAGTTACTGTGAATGGTTCACAGTACCAAATTGTTCCATATCTCTGTGTGCCTAGCTACCATCAAGGATTGAAGCTATGGGCAAGAGGAAAAGGGAAGCAATAGGGTAAAAGGTGATGAGATAATCTCTGCTAATTTTTTTTTAAAGCCTTGTATTCTAACAGAACACCCATTTAAGGCCTGGCTCCATCATGGCAATGTTTACAGTACTATAATGAATAAAGAATTGGCTTCTGGTGGAATATTCTCTTCTGCACAGTTTTTAAATATAAATAGTTCTTAAATATATCTCCAGTTCTTAAAATTGTGGGATTCTTTTTTATATTAGATGTGGCAAGTTTGCTTAGCTCAGTGAATGATAATTTCTAAGTAAGAGTGGCTCAAGTGGCTAAGATGCTGATGGGCAGGAGGGAGGTCAACAGTTCGATTCCCGAGTACTGCAGGACGGAATGAGCTTCCATCTATGTCCCAGCTCCTGCCAACCTAGCAGTTCGAAAGCAAGAAATTGCAAGTACTGTAGATAAATAGGGACCACTTTGGTGGGAAGGTAACAGTGTTCTGTGTGCTCCGGTGTCTAGTCATGCCTGCCACATGACCACAAAAGTGTCTGCAGAAGCAGACAGCGCTGGCTTTTCAGATTTGAAACAGAGATGAGCACTGAACCCTAGAGTTGGATACGACTGGCTTTCGAGCAAGGGAAACCTTTACCTTTACCTAAGAGATAACTCAAGTTGTCATCTGCATAGTATTGAACTGAATCTACTGCTGGAAAATGTTATTAGCCAAAACTTTCTATTCAGTGCAAGACCACACAACCTCTTCAATCATAAGCATTACACATACGGTAAATTACAAGGACAAGATCTACATGCACTGTCTGTCTATGTCCATATATACAAAAATGTGTAATTCCTGCTATTTTGGACATTTTTCTCATCCAGCATATAAATAATAACAGCAATTTTATCACTACTTATCATGTGCTGTCAAGTTCATTCTGACATATGGTAATCCTTCCAGCATTTTCCAAACATAAAGTTCTAGGTCAGGGTTTCTCAAACTTGGCTCTCCAGATGTTCTTGGACTTCAATTCCCAGAAACCCTGATCAGCAGAAGTGCTGACTTGGGCTTCTGGCAATTGAAGTCCAAGAATACCTGGAGAGCCATGTTTGAGGATTCCTGTTCTAGGAAGCGGTTTACCAGATCCTACTCCCTACCAGACTGTGCAGCTTACTCAAAGCCACACACACAGCAGGGCAGACAATCCCATCAGCAGCATAGTGAATGATCTTGATTCCCCCTTACTCCAGAGACACAACAGGAATTCACTTTCACCCCTGCCTTGAGCTCCAATGCATAAAACTATGCCTAGTGATATACAGTAATACCTCAGATAACGCTAAGACTTGGTTCCACAAGTCTTGGTGTTATCCGATTTTTAGTGTTATCCGATGCATGTTAAAATCCTATGTAATGTATCAGATAACGTTAAAGCTCCATAGAGATACATTGTAACCGCACAGGCTTTAGCGGTTGTTGTCTGATCCATCCCACAGGAACTTAACGTTATTCGATCCAATTCTCCTCCCCAGATTAGGGGAGGAGGCCACCCGTCCGTTCTAGCTCTTCTCGATCTCTCAGCGGCTTTCGATACCGTTGACCACGGTATCCTTCTGGGACGGCTCCAAGGATTGGGGATCCAGGGCACTGTGTTGTCCTGGTTTTCCTCATTTCTGAGGGGTAGGACCCAGTCGGTGTGCTTGGAGAGGGAAGGGTCCAGTCCTAGGCCCCTTCAATATGGGGTGCCTCAGGGCTCGGTGCTCTCTCCTCTCCTATTCAACATCTACATGAAGCCGCTGGGTGAGATCATCCGTTCCCACGGGATGAGGTATCATCAATATGCAGATGATACCCAGCTGTACATCTTGGCCCGTGGGGACCCAGGCGGTGCAGTGGAAATCCTCTCCAGGTGCCTGGAGGCTGTGAGGGTCTGGATGGGGGACAACGGGCTACAACTGAATCCCGGCAAGACTGAGTGGCTATGGGTGAGGGGTCCTGTGTTATCACAGGAGTTGCCAACTTTGGTACTGGATGGGGCAGTTTTGCCCCAGAAGGACCCGGTGCGTAATCTGGGGGTCCTCCTGGACTCACGACTACTGTTCGAAGAACAGGTGGCAACCGTGGCCAGGAGGGCTTTTGCACAACTTCGTGTAATACGCCAGTTACGCCCCCTCCTAGACCGGGATGCCTTGCTCATGGTCACACATGCTTTGGTCACCTCCAGACTTGATTACTGTAATGCGCTCTACATGGGGCTGCCCTTGGTGACCATTCGGAGGCTTCAGCTGGTCCAGAATGCGGCAGCCCGGGTAGTGATGGGGTGCGGGCGTTATGCTCGGGCCTCACCACTGCTCCGGGAGCTGCACTGGTTGCCAGTTTGCCTCCGGGTGCCATTCAAGGTGCTGGTCATTACCTTTAAAGCCCTACATGGTAGTGGGCCAGGATACCTAAGAGACCGCGTCACCCTAAGAATGTCTGCCCGTCCCACCAGGGCGGACCGGAGGGGCTCTCTTGTTACTCCATCGGCTAGGGAGGCTCGCCTCACGAGCACCAGGAAGAGAGCCTTCTCTGTGTTCGCCCCGGCCCTTTGGAACCTCCTTCCGACAGAGCTGCGCCTGCAGGCGGAGCTTCTGCCCTTTCGAAAGGGCCTGAAGACATGGCTGGCGGGTTAAGTGTGGGGACATAGCAATGCAGGTTCCCATCCAGGATGGCTAATTTAAGAGCAGCCATCCGCCCCCATCTGGTAGCTGTTATTATGGGTTTTTATCCGTTTTCACTGTTCAATGTTTTAAATTTTTTATGAATTTCTTATGAATTTTATGAATTTTAAGGCCATATATATTATGAGCTATGCTGTAAGCCGCCCAGAGTCGGGTTCGCCCGATTGGGGCGGGATATTAAATGCAAATAAATAAATAAATAAAATAATTAACGTTATGCAATTTTAGCGTTATCCAAGGTAAACGTTATCCGAGGTATTACTGTAATGCACACTTCAATTCTATGCATGTTTACTCAAATTTAAACCTCAGTGCAATCGGCTTTAAGTGTGCAAAACACAGTTTAACTTTGTATTTTTCTTCTCAAAAGAAAGACCTGATGGAACAACTTTTAGGCATGACAAAAAACAATGCTCAAGGCACCTGAAAAGAAGCATATTTAAACTTTAAATATGCTGTTAAAATAAGTAATTAAAATTTAAATGCCTTTAAATGGCTGTAGTCTTTTGGGACTTACAAAAAATGTTTTACTGCTTGAAGTCCAAAGAAAGCCTCCTTCCCAAATCCAATCTAGATTCAACTTTTAAAAATCATGTCTATGGAACTCTTACTTAGCCTGACTATTTAGGTGACTTAGGACATAGACAGGGAAATAGAGTAGATACTGGCAGTGACTCAATGGTGAGTGTCAGGCAACAATTAGGTAACCTGACAACCCTAAGGACTAATGGCCTTGGGTGATGAAGTCCACATGGAAGGGTGCTGGTTCCCAAGTGGATTAAATCACACTTGAATCCATCTTGATGAAGGGAAGCAGCTGCATCAATACTGGCCTGGGACTGATGAGGACTTTGCGTGCCAAAGGGGCTCAGGACCAGAAAATGGAACTGGATCATTGCTATGGAACTGGATCAGTAATCCAGGTGTCATGTTGCAATGCAGAAGGCAAACGGAAGGCTACTGCATTATATTGCTCCCAGGCTGATCACCATGAGGATAGCCAATATTCAGAATCGGCACTTATGAAGAAGAAGACAGGGAAGGAGTTGGTAAGGGGGGAAAACTGCCATT
The DNA here is from genome assembly GCA_030440675.1 of Furcifer pardalis. NCBI lineage: Eukaryota > Metazoa > Chordata > Lepidosauria > Squamata > Chamaeleonidae > Furcifer > Furcifer pardalis. The sequence continues at coordinate 237,513,956 of CP126891.1, forward strand.
ACATTAAGATTCTGAAGTCTTGATTTTCCAACAGTATTAAATTTCTGGGCAAGTCAGCTTGATTTAAATCACACCTTGATAGGTGCAAAATAAAGTCTATCTTGTACAGAAGGTTGCAGGGACAAGTAAACAATGACAGCTGGTGTTGCAGATATAAATGCACATACATTTAGCACTCACCTAGTTTTGTCTCCAGCACTAAATATGTATCACAAGTAGAAAGAATAAAATATGTTTGCCTTTAAACTAGCATAGCTAGAAATTCATTTTAGTTAATGCACGGAGGAAAACAATGAGTCAACAGAAGCTATGCTATTATCTAGTATCTGGCCCTACTCAGAAAACTGAGAGAGACTGTTGTATATTACATAGTTCTAGCAGTCGGATGCCATTTAATTGTGCCATGTACACAAAAAAGAGCCTCCTCCAAGATTGTGGTATTTTTGAACCACAATCGGACGTACCCTATTAACGGCAATCTTGTGTTGCTGGCTAATCTTTTTCATTCTAGGTCAGGTGAAAAGAACTGCAGAATGAACTCACCAAAAGTACCTTCATTTTGACAGCTTCATGTCTGGCCTAGGCAAGATAACAAAAAGTAGAGATATCACCCTGCAGACAAAAATCCACAAAATTAAAGCAATTACTGTACTTCCCAGTAGTAATGTATGACTATGAGAGCTGGACCATAAGAAAGGCTGAGCACAAAAGAATAAGATGCCTTTGAACTGTGGTGCTGAAGAAAACTTTTGAGAATCCCCTGGACTGCAAGGAGATCAAACCAGCTGATCCTAATGGAAACCAACCATGGCTGATGCTTGTAAGGACAGATATTAAAGCTGATGTTCAAATATTTAGGCCACCAAATGAGAAGAGAGAACTCACTGGAGAAAGCCCTGAGGCTAAGGAAAGATCAAAGCAAAAGAAGAAGGGGGTGGCAGAGGATGAGATGGTTAGAAGTATCATTTACACAGTTGTGGGTCTGGGCAGACTCCTGACGATAGTGGATGACAGAGGAGGCTGGTGTGCTGTGGTCCATGGGGTTGCAAACGGTCAGACTTGACTGTCCGACTGAATAACAACAGCATAGAAATCAGCATTGTGTGTGCTATTTGCCATCAACTTGCATCTGACTTAAAGTGTCTCTAATGGGGTTTTCAAGGTGAGTGAGATATTGTGATCTTATCAATGCCACCTCCTTCCCTTGGTGAGCAGGGATTCAGACTTGGCTCTCTTGAGTCTCAATCCTTCACTCTATCCACTGCACCACACAGGCTAAACAGGAGTCAGAGAATAAGTAGAGACTTAAATTACCTTTCTTTTTCTTTGGAGTGGGTTCATCAGAGCAGATTAAGCTGTAACACTTCTTTGCAAGAATATTTGTATTTCCATTCAAAAGTTAAATACCCTGTAGCTGGCTGAAGGCATGTTAATTTTGCAGAGAGATGATAAAGGCAGTCTGTGTTTGAAAAATCATACTTCAAAGGAATCCCATGCTTAAGGCCTGAAGACAAATCAGGAAAGAAAAAAAGCTAATTTGCATACCCCCCCCCCCCCAGGAGAGATAAACTCTTGCTGTGACGCTTTCATAAGTTTAGTGTTTCCCTCTTCTACTCTAGTAATACCTCTAATGTCTTTTTCTGGCCTAAGTTTAGGGAAGACATTTCATTCTTTCAGAATGGGAAAACCCAAAGGAACCTAGGAAACCTCCACCTGTGGTGTCCTGTGGCAAACAACCTGGCCATTTGAAAAACTCCAGAGGATGAAATTGGGATTTCAGAAGGACTGGACTGAGCCTCCATTCTTCACTTTTTGCTAGAGGTTATGAGATCTGAGAGCAAAGATAGGCCTTCACTGTGGTGATGCCCAGCCTGGCACCTGTATCCTTTACTGCAGCTTTTTATTGTTTGCACAATTATCAGTTAAAAACGTTTTAAAGACATGCTATTAATATGTGATCAAGTGATTAAATGAAAATGATGCTGTTAATGGGTGATTAAATGCAGCGTGGTTGAAGCTATCAATCTGGGTTGGTTTTTTCTTTGATTTTCAGACTGCTGCTATTTGCTGATGCTGTTGTTTATTTTATTTGTTTGATGTATGTTTTCCTGTTTAATATGCCTCATCACTGTAAACCGCTTCAGCAGACAGAATAGTAGAATAGTACATAATATTTCAAATGTATTGTACTGTATGTCTTATCCCTGCTACTGAAGGAAAGGAATTAAGGGTACTACAACATACTCATTTAACCAGTAAGAGACTAACAAAGTCTCTTTGACAAAGCAAGCATCTTTCTTAAGTTTTTCCTTTGCTTTTTTTTTTCACTCCAGGAGGATCCCATAAAGTTCTGTACCTTTGAGCTTTGTTTAGCGTGTCTGAAAGCAAATGCAGTACATATATTGTAACTTCTGAGTAGTCATGAGGCAATATTCCCAATTCAGCATAACAAATCAAGTCAAACTATTACAAATATATATCTCTACCACTGTATACAAGTGTATTAGGAATATTCTGCATAATTAGAACAGATCAAACAGGATGTAGGCAAATATATTAGCACCCTCAGTATGCAAGAAACAGCAGCTGTTACTTTGTTTGCCCCTCGTTTATGCTGCTACAAAGTTCAGAGATCTGATATACTATCATGTACAGTATTTATAAGTTCCTGATTATGGTGAGGAAAACACGTTCAGTTCACTTTGAATTCTTATTTTGCCCTTTGTATTTTTGATACTAGGAAAAGATATTGAGACTTGAAATTAACTCCATTTTTCCCCCTTTCCATTATATTTCTCATGAACTTTCCACAATAAAAATATTTGTTTTTCAAAACCTTCACTGGTCATGTTAAGCATGTATGTATATATAAACATAAATACACACTCTGTGGATGCATCTATCATTCTATGTACCTATCCACACACACACGCGCGCACATACCATTTAGTCCAAAATACCAATTTGAGTTCCTAACTGCTTAGGTGGCAAATATAATTTGCATTATTCTCGGGATGTTAGACAAATTTCAAGATGTTCAGAACTCATTAGCAAGATAATTGCATGGACTGATTAATTGCTACAAAATAGAGTACCTTCTTAGTATGGGCTTCATTAACTATGTCTGAGCTTCGCTGATGAGCTCTGAGTCAGTCTAATGGTTGTGCAGTTACTCATCTTGTCAAGTCTTTCCTCATTCTCCCTCTATCTAACCCATGCTGGGCATATTTTAAGTAGCTTGCTCTTTAATATGGACAGCCAGGCCATACCCTCCAAGCCAAGGGCCATGTCCCGGAAGCCTCCAATTGTTTCCTTCAGGGAGAAGACTATCTACCAGCACGGAATGATACAAAATGCTGAATGCACAAAAAGCCTAGGGCAGTGATGGCAAACCTTGGTTCTCCAGGTGTTCTTGAACTTTAACTCCCAAAAGGCCTGATCACCAGGAATGCTGACTTGGGCTTCTGGGAATTGAAGTCCAAGAACACCTGGACTGCCAAGGTACGCCACAGGGCTGTAGCCAGGATTCTAGATGGGGGGGGGTGTTTCAGGAGGGGCAACAATGTCACACACACATATATAACATTGGAATCCCGGGGTGGGTTGGGGGAGGCGGGATGTTAGCTCAGTAGGGTTCTTTGGGGGGAGCCTGGCTATGGTCCTGGTTCGCCATTACTGGCCTAAGGTCTAGATCAGGAGTGCCCAAACTATGGCCCGTGGGCCCAATTAGGGCCATGCATATCATTAATGTGGTCCACAGTGAGTACCCAGGCTCACTGCAGGCCGTGTTGGGGAAATTTTTGAAGCCTCCTCTGTTTCAAAATCCACGGTGTAAGGAGATTCCCCCTGGCATGCCCGGGATGACGTCACTGCAGCGCGGCAGGTTTACCCTTCCAGTGCCACAGATTTTGAAACAGAGGAGGCTCCAAAAATTTCCCCAACATGGCGATCGCCTTTGGCAAATGCTGCAGAAGGGATGGGATTGAGCCAGAGGCTGCTTGGAGCAACTGGGACAAAGCACGATCACCGCTGCCTCCACCACTGTTGATGTCAAAACTGTCAGCAGTGGGATCAACCCACCTCTGGTCCCCGCAGCTGTGTGCCAAGGATGGGACTGACCCACAGGAAAAAAAATTGGGCACCACTGGTCTAGATTCACAAAATTCAGGCCAAGAAGGTTTCAGCTGGCAAATATTACTACTAGATTTTAATGAAGCCTCTCCCTACATAGACTATTCTTTGTATATGGTGAGATTAAGAATGCAGTACCTGTTGTGAGAAACGTAATTTTAACTGTCTGCCTTTTACGTATAAGCCATAATGTAGTGGATCATTAGAATATACATTTACATACTGTGAAAAGAGGACAAGTGGGTTGAAGTTAGTGAGTTAGGCATTTGGCTGTGTGGTTCCCCACTGGACTTCCATGAAGAACTAGCCTATGTAGCCAAGGGCAGAAGAGCTAGCCTATGTAGCCAAGGGCAAGTTGCACTGTCCCAGGGAAGAAAGCAATAGTGAAACAATTTGAATATCCTATATCTAGAAAACCCTGAAAAGCATAGCCATAAATCAGAATTGATTTAATGGCACACAATTGTTATTATTAAAAGAGATAAGAGAGGACACAAATGGGCATACCAATTGCATATATTACCTACAGTAAGATAAAGGTCACCATTGCTCGAAAGCCAGTTGTATCCGACTCTAGGGTTTAGTGCTCATCTCTGTTTCATAGCCAAAGTGCCAGCACTGTTTGCTTCTGCAGACATTTCTGTGGACATGTGGCAGGCATGACTAGACACCGGAGTGCACAGAATGCTATTTAACTTCCAACTGAAGTGGTCCCTATTTATCTACTTGCAATTTCTTGCTTTCGAACTGCTACGTTGGCAGGAGCTGGAACAAAGACGGGAGCTCATTCCGTCCTGCAGTATTTGGGTATCAAACTGCTGACCTGCTGCTTCCCAGTCAGCGTTTTAACCACTTGAGCCACTGCAGTCCCTTATATTACCTATAGATGTAATTAAAATAAATCCTGTCTATAGTGAGAGGGGGTTTTCTAGGATAAGGTGACTGTGTATCTATCCAGCACTACCAATTGTCCCTTCCAGTCTCTGAATTCAAAAACTGCCCATCCTCTCTCTGTTCTGTGTTCTTTTGTTGTTTGGTGTCAATTGGTTTGTTGTGTTGATCTGTCCAGTTTCTTAATAGCATGCATGCAGTAAAGAAAGCAACATCCAAATATCTGTAATTTCAACTAAAGAATGTTTTTATTATTTCTCCTACAAATGTTTCAGATTGAGTTATTGAACCTTGAGTGCCAGTTAATGAGAAAGGGGCGAGCTCTTCTCTGCACTTCTACTGCACAGGAAAAAGTGATTTTACCAAAAATTCTAAACTCTGCATCACCCTTGGGGAAAGGGGATGTGGTGGCTCAGTGGTTAAGAAGCTTGCCTTGTTAGCTGGAAGCTGGCAAGTCAGCAGTTCAAGACCTGGGTAGTGCAAGACAAATTGAGTGCCTGTCTCTGTCCCAGCTCTTGGGGACATGAAAGGAGCCTCATTTGGGTGTTCCCTAAGCAGAGTTTCTTGTGCAAAAATCCTTTCAACCCAGAATAATTTCTGACACGAAATTATTATTAACCTTGGAGAACCTTCTAGCTCTGAAAGTATGTTATTCTAAATCTGAGACATCAAGAAACAATAACAAGGTATCCAGGTTACTGGTAATCCCTAAATTTTGTTGAGGTACAAAAATAAAAGGCTATCTATAGCAGAGATTCTTCCTCTATTGCCCATTAAATTCTGAAAAAGTTTTAAAACCCCACAAAATTTAGTGGGGAAATAGAAAGGGGATTTCAGCAGATGTTGCTAGATAAGTCATACCCAAACAAATCTTTTCTACACAAGCAAGAAAAGTCGCAGAACCATAGGTCTATCCTCTTTTAAATCTGCTCAATTTAGAAGCTGAAGAGTACAGTAAGTACAGTAAATATATCTTCTCAAAAAGGGAGTGGCTGGTTGGGACTCTGACCAAAAGCATCCTATCAGGGCAATGTTGTCCATAAATGGTGTCTCATCTAGAGATGTATAATTTCAACAACAAGGAAAATGGCTTCATAAGTAAACTGGCTGTCTGATGGAGCAAGAAACAGCCTTTAAATCATTGTTTTGATTTAGTAACAAATACAGCTAACAAAGAAAAGCTACATAGCATGAAGAATAACACATGTCAACACATAAAGCATATTTAGAAAGCAAAGAGCCCCAGGAAATGTTATCACTGTCATGGAACTGACAAAGAAAATGACTTAAAAAAAAAAAAGCTGGCTGCCCTTTGCCCTGATCACCCACACTACTTACCTAGACTGACTGTGACTCATCATTATAATCCATGCCCCACTTTTAGCATTAACTCTGTAAATTATATGATGGCATGGAATTAAGTCTTGACAATGGATAATTAAAGAGAGTTCTAGATTTTAGGGTTGTCTCAAAAATTAGAAGTGTTCCTTGCACTCCACAGCAACGATCATTTGACCCCATCAGTCACCTTCTGTCTGCACCAATAAAGAACTGTTTGAACTGAGTCCCTGTTGTTAATACTATTGTCTTCTAATATTTCACTTTATTTATAAATCCCATTAATATAATTGTTTTAGGCAATCAATCATGTCTTAATTTTAAAATAATAGTTTTAATCTTTTAAAACCTTTTTATGTTGACTTTTGCTTGCTGGATCTTTACTTTCTTCAGGATTGAAATCATGGAGTCAACCCATTTTTGAAATTTTACCATTTATCATTTTGGGGGAGTAGTTCCATTAAATAAAAATATTCTTCTTTGCATTCATCTAACTCATTTTTAATACCTGTGATTTCCTGTAGATCCTCACAACGTTGTGGGGACTTTAATTTCCAGAAGCCCAAGTCAGTACATTGGCGAGCAGTGCTTTGGGGAATTGACTTAGGTTTCTGGGAATTGAAGTCCAAAATCCAAAGGTTGGGAAATAGTGCTGTAGATAATAAAAGTATTTGTGTCTTTTCACCACAAAATCCTATGTATATCTACCAAGTATTAAATCCACTGAGTTCACTGGTCTTTTCTTTCAAGTGCATTAACTTGTCAGTAAGGGCTTTGGGAGACATGGAAGGAGTCTACCCAAAGAATGTCCATTTCAGAAGCATCTTTGGATGAGTAACAATATAACTTTAACAATAACCTGAAGGTGGCCCTCAATAACAAAAGCACCCTGTCAGATCCAAAATTAACCATAATCTCTATCAATGTAAAGGTTTAGTCTAATGAGTCAATACTTAAAAGAAGACTGTTGTATCAGCTCTGCCAGAAATATGTCTGTGATATACAGTACAGTACATTGTATTCAAGAAATGCATAGAGACTACTACCAGCTATCTCCAAAATCTCTAGCATGAAACGTGCAACTGAGAGACCTCATAAACAGTGGAGAAGTATTATAATAGTCAAACTTGACCTCCAAATATCCTCTACTGCTGTTAGAGAACAGAATTATATAAAGATAATAATGGTGGAGCAGGGCAATTACACAGCATCCTATGTTTACGAACCTCCTAATGCAACCTTTTCCTTTAAATCCCCTGACAATTTTCATAAGCAAAAAATAAATGTCATACTTGGAGGCTTCAGTAGCCACAATAGTGTCTAGGTATATGATATTTTTTTTTGTTAATTTTCAAAGGCTATGATGGAAGAGTCAAAAATAGTTTATCCCAGAGCAGCATATTAGTTCCTATTTTGTTTGACATATATACCAATGGTCATCTACTTCCTTGAGGAACCTAAAGTTTCATTTATGATGACAATCTCATACTTAATTGCTTAGTTGGACAGTTTTCAGATATTTTTTGGAATAGTAGCCGTGTTAGTCTGTGGTTCAGGCATCTCAGAAAACAAAACAAAACAAACTGCTATATTTTTATTGTTAGCTTTCGTGGATCAAGTCCACTTCATCAGATTGAGTTTTCAGATAGTAGATGGTTGTCAGATGGTAGACTGTCTCTTAACAGATGCATTAAAAGAACATGATGGATAGTATGGGGGAAATCAAATTAAACTCAATCCTGCTAAGACTCAAATATGTGTCTTTCATTGGAGAAACAAGCAGCATCTCAGAAACATCAGGTTACCCAGAAGGGTGTCCAACTAGACTACTGTTTTGTGTCCAAGTGTTACTTTTGGTCATACACTGATGTACAGTATAAGAAACACCACTAAAATATAAAGTAAAAGGTCTGCACAAAGAAGAATATTCTTTGAAAGTTATCAGGATGCAGTTGGGACACACAACCACAAACAATAAGAACTATAGCCTGATCATATGCTACTCTGCATATGAACATACCAGTTTGGTGTGGTAGCATTTAGCACATGCAAAACAGGTAAACATAACACTCAGTGAGAACTGTAGACTCATTACTGGATGCAGAAAGTCAGTCTCTGTCATTAAACTCAATTACTTTGCAGCCATTCCACCCAGAAACATATGGAGAGACATATGAGCTGATAACAAATGATGCAAAGCATTCACATGAAATATGCATCAATTCTCTAGCTACCACTCCATCTCTCCCAAATTAAAATCAAGGAAGAGCTTCTTCAGAACATCTGTGAATTGTGAAGGAACAGCAGAAAATGCTACAACTATAATGTGGAAAGAACTGCCCAGCTCTTAAATGGAGGAAAACCCAGGAAAGTCTATTCCTGTGATGGTGAACCTTGGGACTCCAGATGTTCTTGGACTTCAATTCCCAGAACCCCAAGCCTCCATGAATCCACATGAATGGGTTTGCTGCAATTCATCTGGCCCGTGCTGTCCTTGTCGGTCCCGGAAGCAGAAGTAAAATGCACCCCTCCAGGCGTGTTTTACTTCAGCTTCTGGGAGTGACGAGGGTGGCACAAGCCGGATGAATTGCACCAAACCCATTCGTGTGGATTCATTGAGGCTTGGGGTCTGGGAATTGAAGTCCAAGAACATCTGAAGTGCCAAGGTTCACCATCATGGGTCTATTCCCTCATCAAATTAAGAACCAGTTTACCTCAAAATCTTTCATTTCATTTTATTAATATGCTACCTTTCTCGCCAAAAGGGACCCAGGTAGCTCATAAATGATTCAAACCATACAATAATCACAGTTTTAAAATACCATAAGAGCAACACTTTAAAAACCCAAAACTTTATCTGTATCAAAAGCACCATTTAAACATTTTAAAACTTTTTTAAAAAAATTAATTGGCTGCAGACTGGGTAGAAACAACCTGACTCTAAGAAAATAAGGCTTTTGTCTGAGCACAGTTGTTTGCAAGTGTGTAAATAAATGAGCAACTTTGCAACTATGCCATTGTCTGAAAGACAATTCTAGCAGCCACAAATGCTCTTGATGTTGCCTGCTACTGGACGGAAAGTATCTGATCCTAATTGCTCCATGGTTCTTCTGGAATGAGCAGAAGAAGAAGAAAGGACTTTGATCATCTGAAAGAAGATTTAGATAAAATGTACGCTGGTAACTTCTAAGCAATTTTTTGTAACGTGTTCTCTTATATTTGAATGCCAACTACTTAATTAAATTATAGGACAATAATCTATTGGACCGCACTGTTGGATTTCACATCTTTCTAATAAAATAGCCATAAACCATATTTGCTTCCACATATTTTAAAATTCAACTTTTTAGGGCTAATTCTATTTTTATAGAATTACTTTGAATGAGTAATACTTTTTCCTAGCTCAGCAGTATTTGGTGTCATTTCCAATAAAGCTCTCAATTCCTCTTCAATATAAATAGAGCTACTGTTTATATTGAATAAAAATTCCATCCACTTTCCAAGGAAAGGGACTTGTATTTAATTTTCTCCAGGGAGCAATAATTTATGATGAGGCAAGCTTTGATAGCATCTTTGGAGCATTTGATTCTTTATCAGTTAGTTTAAATATATTAACAATGTACAGAAATCTATTCAAGGGAAAGATCATTATTTCCACAGAGTACTGGTACAACCAAGGAAAAATATTTGATTTGTTAACATTTTATGAGCTTTGCTTTTGTGCAGACAGCCAAAGAGATTTAAGCTAATACTGTATCTGTATTGTGGAAATACACTGTGGAAAACAGATAATCAAACACAAAAATATTGATTTAATTGCTTCAACATATCAGTCTGTTTCTTTCCTGTACCCAAAAATGGAGATGCGCTGAGCTATCTGAATTATTCAACTTTTAAAGTATTTCCATTGGAATGTGATGCATATTTATTTGGAAATTAATAACTAGTAATTGCATGGAGTTGTAACTACGTACATATATAGACACTATTTAGGATCTTGACATTCTTATGTTTATCAGAGAATGTTGACAGCATTTTTCTATCAACATAGTGATATACTGCATAGAGTTTAAAACAAAATCTCTTTTCAGATATTTCCCATGTGGTGGACATCATTTAAAATATAATTTAGGGGAAGACAGAAGCTGGTTTTCACTCTCAGTTTACCATTTTTCTTTCTTTGTTAACTTCTTAAAACTATAATGGTTATTTTTTCTTATTGTGTCAGAAGCACACAAAGGTGTTTTTCTGGGTTTAAAGGATTTTTGGATGGAGTAACTCCACACAGGGGACACCCAAATGAGGCTCCTTTCATGTCCCTAAGATCTTTTCCCACCGAAGTGGTCCCTATTTATCTACTTGCAATTTCTTGCTTTCAAACTGCTAGGTTGGCATGAGCTGGGACAGAGACGGGCACTCATTTCCAGGCGCTCATTTCCATCATGCAGGACTTGGGTCTCAAACTGCTGATTTGCCAACCTTCCAGCTAACAAGGTGAGCTTCTTAACCACTGAGCCACCGGAGTCCCTATAATGGCTACAGGGAACCAAATAATAAAACAACCCAGACATAGACTGTCTCTGTCCTAATTTCTGTTGCTGTCCAATGGGATAAGAAGAATACTGATTGCATTTCAGGACATTTTAGCATCTTTTGGAAGTTATCCCTCCACAAATTCTGACAATTTGCAAATACATGGCACTGCATGCCATCCTTATTCTGTCCCCAACATCTCTGTCTCAAAGAGGGATAGTCACTACACTCAACCTTTGTGTATTAAGTAGTAAATGGTGGGTGGGTGGGTGTGGGCGGGATGAGATCTTTCCACAATCAGCTGAACATGTTTAGAATTCTTCAAACAGCTGGAAACTCTGTGAGACCAGTTTCTGACTGCAGGGAAAATGCTATGTACATTCAGCTAAACAACTTCAAGCTGGGATGTTTGTAAGACTACCTTCTTCCATACCAAGGATTCCCAAACTTTTTACGCCATGGACCTGACCATGTCCCCCAGATAGCTGAGCAGGCCAGAACGGGGCCCCCAGAAGTGGAAGTAAATGCACTTGCTTCCACATTTATGACAGCCATGGGCATATTTACAGCTGACGTAACTACATTTACACATCCGCAGGCACATTTTCCAGCTGTTGTAAATGCGTCCACTTCCACGTGTGGCAGCAGTGGGCCACATGAAATGGTGCCACGGGTGGGTCCATCCCGAGATCTGTAGGTTGGGAATCCCTGTTCCATACAGTATCTGCTGTAATTTAGCAGAGGCCCTACTACTGCACAACCCATCACCCACATCCAGGGCCAGATTTACATGAAAAGCGGCCCTAGGCTATTCCACTTATGTGGCCCTTTCACCTCCCATTTTTAAGTTTGTAAATTACATGAGAGACAATAAAATACATCATTACTGTGATATATATCAATATATAGGCCCCTCTTGATCTTGAGGCCCTAGGCTGAAGCCTAGTTAACCTATAGGAAAATCCAGCCCTGCCCACATCAGTTAAATAGGTGGGCACCCAAGACATTTATGGCATTCCCTACAGGGGCACTTTAGGTGCTGAACTACTTTCTGTTGCTGTTCTGAAGAAAATCAGGAGAGGATGGATTCCAGTCTGGATAGAGTTTTGACCTGATTCATTTTAATTAATTAATTAAATAAATTATTATTTATTAGGTTAATTTTTATCCCATTCATTTTACTACATTGTCACTCTGGGCAATATACATATGAATGAATAAATACAATAATATATAAAGCAAACAACAAAACAGATAATCCCACCCCTAATAAAATACAATCCCATGGATAAACCATCAATATATAAAAAGACAAGGCAGTGGAAATTAAACCTAAGAGGCAATAAAATCCACTAGGAGGTAAGATATCAACAAATTTTAAATTGTTTTTAGTTTGGTTTTAGTTGTGGAAGGATGTTTCACTGTTATACAATACTGTATTGTGATTTCATTTAAACCCCATTTGGACATGGAAACATCTTGTTATCTGCAAGATTCAGTTTTACCAAAGACAGAAAAACAAAGACATGACAGAAACAACTGCCCAAATGTAACTAACAAAAATGCTGCTATAATACAAGCAATCTGCAGGAAGAAACTTAACAGTCCTTTTAAGATGGATTGCACCATAATTAGTTTCTTGCTGCTGGAGGCTCAACAGCCATGCGACTGTTCTTCAGGACACATAAATAAAACAATGCCAAACAGTATTAAATGTATCTATTTCTGAATGATCCATTGCAATCTGGATTTAGCCATTTTTCAGCCAGGGCAATGTCTCTGAACCTTTTGAATGAAGCATCATAAATACTTTAAATCAATAATCAGTGCACAAAGAAGACTCGTGCATTCAAATGCTTTTAGACCTTTCTGCTCAAAGTGTGGAGGCCAGAGATTTGGCTGATGGGGAACAGGAACACAGAGTGGGAAGATAGTAGACCCACACCATGTGTTCCCTGGGTGTACGAGACAATCGTTGTGTAAGAGAGCTTTTGCCTCAGATAAATGGGTTAGAAATATCTTGCAACACGGAAAATGTAATGGCCCTGCTACAAAGTTAACAAGCAATTTTATTAGCTTTTTAAAATTCCTGAAATGGAAAAAGATATCTTTGCTCATCCCAGGTAACAAGCATTTTATTTCCCACCACCACCACAAAAGCCACTTCATATGAATATGCCATCATTCAGTCTTGAATGCTAAGGAATCCCACAGCCCATAGGTCAGATCTGGCCCCTGAAGCCAATTCATTTGGCTCATGCCACCCTATTCACTCCCAGAAGCGGAAGTAAAACGCACCTATACGGGTGCATTTTACTTCTACTTCCAGGAGCGACAAGGGCGGTGTGGGCTGGATGAATGGGCATCGGAGGCCAGATCCATCCCATGGGCTGTAATTTGGGCATCCCTGCCATAGACAGGTAGGGATTCAAAACTGATGTGCATGTAAATGTGCCTTTATTACTTCATGTTTTATGGTAATGTTTCTCAAGCTCTAAATATTAAACTAGAAGAGGCTAAGCTAAACCTTCAGAGAGGAAAAACAATACACTTTGCTGAATGAAAGAACGCCAAAGAATATCTCCCACCAGGACAAGATTCTAGCTGGACCATTTGAAAGTTACTTACTAGACTTCGAATCAGAGCTGGAGGATCAAAAAATGATCAAGTAAAATGAGACTACAGTATTTAAATATAGGACAAGTGTTTCTGTGAATGTAGAGAAATACACTCAATGCAGTATTTTATGTCCTACAACATGTATAAAGAAAATCTATTAAATGGTCATGTTAACACTACTGAAGCAACCTGCTTCTGGTAAAAAATGGTCTAAGCATTTTAACATTTCCTTTTCTTTGAATGTTGTCTATATTTCATGTACAGCCATAAATTTTAAATTCTGCAATGTTTTTATCAAAATTGTGTCATATTTTTTTTAGTTTGGACATTTCTGTTAATTCATACAAGCCATTAAAAATACTGATAGGTGTATCCAAACTTTTAAAATAAATTATATTAGAAGCATTACACACAGTGCTTTTGCACATTTTCTAAATGCTATGCAAACTTGAGATATAACCAGAACAAACCTATGCATCTAACAGCTCATTGTGGTAAACTACTGACAGGAAAAATGTAACCTTTAAAGCAAAATAGAAGCTCACAGTATGTTAACAATACCACACATACTATCAAGTAAATTCTGACTTTTTGCAACCTTTTCCAGGGTATTCTATATAAAGAATCCTTAGAAATGGTTTACTATTTCCTTCGTCTGGAGCAGGGATTCTCAACCTAATGTCCACGGGCTGGATCCAGCCCACGGCAACATTTCATGTGGCCGCCCACTGCATCCACCACACGAGGAAGTGCTATGTGGCGGAGGAAGGGCAAAATGGCCCCCGAAGCTGTCTGAGGGAGCATGACCTGGCCCCCATCTTTACAAGGTTGAAAACTCCTGGTCTGGAGGAACCATACAGGCTGGCTTTTCTCCTTGAAGGAACAGCAGGGAATTGAACTCTCAATGTCTTCAATCACTGAACCATCCAGCCAACTTTGCCACAGGCTATTATGTGATAGCAAATGCCATGCCTGGGAGCAAATTTGAAATTTTACCTTCACTTTCACTGCTAAAGTCGGATTATGTCTAGATTATGGTCTTGCAACCATCTACCTCCCTTTTTTTAATTGCAAAACGTATTATTACTTCACTTACTTCAAAATCTAGTAAGAGCCAGTCTTGCTCTTGCTTTTATTCAGCTAAGTGGATTTTTGGACCTCTCCTTGCAAGCTCTGCCTTCTGATATTGATGCTTGCTTTTCATGAACTTCTAATTCTATTAACTCTCCCTTTATACTTTGCTCACCTTCTAATTACATGAATGGGAGTATTAAATATTCAGCTTTCTGTTGTTCTCTCTTTCTTTTGCTTATAAGAAACTCTATCCTTTGTTAAGTAGTTACACTCCCTTACATCACAGTGGGTTTCAGTACAGAAAACGCATATGCTAACCACTGTATCTGTATTGATTTTTAAAGTAGTGCCACAAGAATCTGTTGTTGTTGTTGTTTTGCTAACATTTGACTACTACTCTGAAAACTCTGCCATGATTTTTCCAGGCAGAAAAGCTGTACTGTAAACTTTCATTGTTTTTTCCCTTCTCTTTGAGTATTGGATCTTTTCAAACACATAATATTCGGTTTTCACTACATGGTCATTTTTGGTCATTTGAGCAGCTGATTTTTTCCAGCTGAACCTTCATTTTTGGAGTTCATCTTCTTCCCTTACAGTCACCCCTCTTCTGTGTATATTCTGTCCTATATAATTGATTAATGGATGCACATATGAAGATGCATGCATGCAACTGCAATTTAAACTTACAGTAATGCAAGATATCTAAAGTCACGGTTCTAAGAGGAAAAAAGCACCCAGAATTTGGTTACAGGGCAAGAGGAAGTGGTTGAAGCTGAAATGTTGCTATGAACTAGCCATCCTCTCTGTTTTAGAGAAAGGAAGCCGATTGAACAACCACAGTTCACCCAAGGCTGTAACATGTGTTGGCTGAAAGAAAAAATGAATGGATCCATTTCTGATCCCAGCCGAATTCTGCATAGGATGGGCCACTGATCTTGTCCCCTCAGTTCTCAAAGATTCTGCTCTACATGTGCCTATGCACACTTCTCTATGGGAAAGTGTAGCAAGAAGGGTTTCAGGGAAGAAGCCCAAGGACTTTAAACTAGTTTTCAAAAGCAGAGTGCTGTGCAGTCTAGAAGTGGGACTAAACACAGCAAAAGGGAGCATCCCATAAACGTTGACCTGGGAATACATGGGTCACTAATGATCACAGCAGGAGGAACTCACACCCCTAAGTCCAGGAGCTGACTCTGGGAAACATACAAAGAACCAAACAACCTCTAAACAGCCAGAAAGAGGACTTCTCTTCCAAGACCTCCGGACCACTCCGTTTCCAAAACGGGTAGAAGACCCACCTCGTCGTCTTTGGTACTTACATCGTGGAAGATCGCCAGTCCTTGGTCATGATCCTGAGGGCTCTCAGGAGACTGGGGGCCGTAAGCATGCTTGCCAGAAAGCAAGCACATCGTCAGCAGCTCCGTGCATGCCATCATCTTCTCCCTGGGGGGTTATGGCCGGCACCGATCCTGACCGTTTGCTCCCTTGGCTTTCAGGTCACCACCCACCCACCCCCAGCCTTGTCTGCCCCTCCGGAGGCACCGACGGAGATGACAGATGAGCAACTACGGGAACGAGGAAGAGAGAGATGCTCCTGGCAGCCTCTGGGCAACTTTGTGAGTGTGAGTGTGTGTGTGTGTCAGTCAGTCCCCGCCTTCTACGGCTGCTTCGATTGGTCAGGATCTTTGACTGGCAGGTGTGTTCTCCCCCCTCCGCCCCCCAAGATCCTCTCATCATCCCCTCCGGGGTAGCAGACGCTGCCAGCAGTTTCCTCCTCTCGGATGGCGAGCCGGGTCCCTGGGGAAGAAGAAGAAGAAGAAGAAGAAGAAGAAGAAGAAGAAGAAGAAGAAGAAGAAGGGCCCACGGGAGAGACCCCAGAGGCACAGCCCGGGGCACAAGGGGCACCCGGAAAGCAAAACTCCCAACTGGGGAAATAGAAGGGAGGGGGGAGAGAAGAGGATTAAAAGGGGGATCGGTGGAAAAGGTACCAAAAAGAAGATGGGGGGGGGGGACGGAGGGAGAAGATGCCCCCCCCCCCCCGTGGTGCGGTAGGTGGCCTTAGGGAGATGCGCCGGGGAGTGAGGCTTTCAGACGTGCCTGGCGCGATGGGTTGTGTGGCACAGCAGGGAGAGGCGAACGCCTCTGGTTGAGGCAAGAGGAAAGCCACACCGCCCTGCGGCTGTTGCTTCAGAGCAGGGGTGCCCAAACTTTTCCAGCCGTGGGCCAGTCATGTGGTTCAGTGGGCCGGTCATGTGTATCAGCAGGTCGGTTACATGGTTCCTCCCACTGGAAGCGGAAGTAAAACACACCTTGCAATCTGTTTTTCAACAGGATGAGATAGATTTTAGGTTGCCATTTTCTCTGCTTAAACCAGGGGTGCCCAAACTATGGCCTGTGGGCCGGGTGAATTGGCATCAGGGGCCAGATCTGGCCTGCAGGCCGTAGTTTGGGCATCCCTGCTTCAGAGCCTCCGGGTTGCTCCTGGGCCTTGGACAGCACAGAAGGATGCACAGCCCGGCCTGCACCTCCAAAGCCATCCCACCCACTCACCCACCGTCCCCATGGCCAAAGTGACCTTGGGCCACCAGTTGAGGTCGCTGCTTTGGACAGCTGAGCCTGAGGAACACCACCCTGGGCTCCTTTGCTTCAGACAGCGAGGGCCTTGAGGACTTGAGCCACAGAAACATATTAAAATACAGCAGTGAGTCCTTAAGGCACCACAACGTTTTGGTCTTTAGTGTGTGTTTTGTTTTTTACTTTTGAGTTGTTTCTTGTCAGAGGTGGATCTTGGGTTGCACCTCAGTAATGGGCTGAGGTGGCTTAGTGGTTAAGACACTGTGATTGGCAATCAGAAGGTCGACAGGTCAGCAGTTCGAGACCCAAATGATACACAGCGGAGTGAGCCCCTGTTGTCTGTCCCAGCTCCTGCCAACCTAGCCCAGTTCGAAAGCAAGAAATTGCTAGTAGATAAATAGGTACTGTTTCAGTGGGAAAGCTAATAGCATTCCATGAGCTCCAGCATCTAGTCATGTCTGCCACATGACCATAGAAACATCTGTAGACACAGACAGTGCTGGCTCTTTGGCTGTATCAGAAACAACTGGCTTTCAAGCAAGGGAGAGTTTTACCTTGGTCAGGCCAAGTCACCAGCCAGAAATATACTTTGATAAACTATTCCTTTCTCTGTAGTATTCCTCACAGTGATGTCTCACAGGAGACCCTCTATTTTTGCCCTCCCAGCATCTACTACAGAAAGAAGATATTTTCAGGTTGTGACAGAATTGAATGACTGACAAACGGAAATAATAGTGTGCCTTTTTGTCAAAACAGATAGGCCCTGATATCCTTCAGGACAGCCTAGTCTAAAGATGGGCATTCTCCAGATGTGCTGGATTTGAACATGTGGCCCAATGTCTAGAAATGAAAGTCGTTATAGTCCAACACACCTAGAAGGTGGATGAGTTAGAAAAGACTGCTACATTCTCAAGGCATACACAGTTACTGAACTATGATTCTCTTGCTCGTACTGGCTGGGGTTTATGAGAATCGTAGACCAGCAACCTCTATGGACAAGATATTTCCTTCACTTTGCTTTACAGCAGGAGTTCTCAACCTTTTAAAGCTGGGGGCCGGCTCACATTCCCTCAGACAGCTTTGGGGGTCAGATGGCCATTTTGTCCTTCCTCCACCACATGGCACTTCCTGGTGTGGTGGAGGCAGTGGGGGGGGGGGGGGACACATGAAATGGTGCTGTAGGCCTCATTTGACCCATGGACTGCAGGTTAAGAATCCCTGCTTTACAGCAACCCTCCTTATACCAATACAAGTCGTGTAAAGAGATTATTTTCAAGCTTCTCAGGGGAGAACCTGTAAAGCTATTGCATTAAATTAGTTTTTTCAGTATTATTCCTAATATTAATAACATAGGTAAGAATCATGTGATCTTTCAAATGTCTTTCAAAGTGGTGGATGTCAGTGAGGATCCCATTCCTATGCAATGCTAGATGACCCTTGTGACATGACATGGGATATAACATAACACTTGTGGAACACTTGTTAACCCGCAATGTAACACGTAGGACTGACAGGAAAAACCAGTTACTCTTCAACAAACTGTTTTGAATGCATTGTGGACCTTAATAAATACTCAACATTTTTCACAGTTTTACTTCCAGCTGTCATTGCAATAATTACCACATGGGCAGGTTACAACAAACTATGGAAGATTTGTTCCCCTTACTCAATGGCTGCTTTTGTTTTTCATCAGGAAGCATACATTTTTTTTCTTTCAGGTTTTTAAAATAACTTTATTGTGGCATATTTTACATGCTATGGGCTACCTACAACAGCATCTGATTAATAGGATGTAAGGTTATTAAGTGGACATTTACTATCCTCCCAGATGGGTCAACTTTGGGTGCCGACACTGAAACTGGCAAGAAAGGCCATGACTCATAGAAGCACTTCCTGGTGTGGTGGAGGTGGTGGTGGGCCCACATGAAACGGCACCATGGGCTGCATCCTGCCCATGGGCCGCAGGTTGAGACTCCCTGCTTTACAGCAACCCTCCATTATACCAATACATCAGAATATTTAAAATTAACTAAAGTGTATGGGAATACTGATAAATACTCAGCTTTGTTGTTGTTCAGTCGCACAGTCGATTCCGACCCTCTGCGATCCTATGGACCACTGTCCGCCAGGCACTTCTGTCCTCCACCATCCTCCTCAACTCGCTCAACTCTGTGTCCATTGCATCCACAATACCATCTAACCATCTCATTTTTGGCCACCCCTTTTTTCTTTTGCCCTCCACCTTTCCCAGCATCAAGGCTTTCTCAAGCGAATCCTCATTTGATGTCCAAAGTACCTTAGCTTCATCTTTAATATTTGACCTTCTAAGGAGCAGTCAGGGTTGATTTCTTCTAAGATTGACCTATTTGTTCTCCTCGCTGTCCAGGAGACTCTCAAAACTCTCCTCCAAAACCACATCTCAAAGGCATCTATTCTTCTGCGCTCAGCTTTCCTAATGGTCCAGCTCTCACAACCATACATTGCCACAGGGAATACCATTGCTTTGACTATACGAATTTTTGTGTGCAATTTGATCTCTCTACTTTTCACTATGCTCCCCAGGTCTCTCATCGCTTGCCTCCCAAGAATCAGTTGCCTTTTTATTTCATGCAGTCACCATCTGCAGTGAGTTTTGATCCCAAGAAAGTAAAATTTGTCACTGCTTCTACTTCTTCCCCATCTATTTTCCAGGGACTGATAGGGCCTGTTGCCATGATCTTGTTTTCTTTATATTGAGTCTCAAGCTAGGATACTCAGCTAGGAAGAACAAATGACATAACTAATGAGTCTGAAAGATAACTGAGCCAAGCAACTGGAAGTAACAAATATAAAGTTGGAAAGAACAATTAACAGAACATCAAAAACATGTTTATTTCTATGCATCCTATTGTTAAAAATTCCACTAGTGACTTGGACCTGTGATCCAACACCACCCATTCCCTATTTGTTTAAGATTAAATTGTGCAAAGTTTAGGCTAAGCTTTTAAACCACAACCAAATAATTTTGTTCTTCTACTGAACTAAACCATACCAGATCATTCTTGTTATGTCAAATGCTTTCTTAAATACTGTACAGTACAAACATTAGCTTCAATTTGCAATAATATGACATACACACCAAAGAATTTTTTATTTTTGAACAGCATCAAACCATGCTGGTTTGAATTTCTCTCTTGATTAGTCAGGGACTCATAGGCATGCCTTCTTCCATATCTTCTGCCTGTAATAGTTTGATAACCTCCTGCTGGCTTTTGGTGTTGAGCTTGCTCGCTTTCCTGGCGGCCTTTTGTGAAGGTGAAGTGGGGCATGAGATGAGATGCAGAACCAGCTTATAGAAGAGTTATCAGGCTAAAGATGATCAGTGAAGGCCTAAACAAAGATGGAAGCCTGTGATTTACAGGCATACTTGGATGTGAAGGAAACATTGGTTATATGGACAAATAAAGTGATAGCTGGCCTGAGGAAATGGTGGGATAAAAGCTGCTGGGCAGTGGTATGGTGGGAGTGGCCAGGGAGAAAGTCCTGCATTGCACCTGAATTAGGACTACTGTACTTTATTTCAAAACTTGGAAGGGTGGGGCCAGCCAGAATTTCTGCTACCAGTTCTAGCGAACTGGTGCAAACCTGCTGATGCCCACCACTGCTGCTGGGAGAATACGGATCAAAGTAAAAACTTTTCTTATGAGATTCTGCTGAATTGTACAGCTGTTTCAAGATTGAGGGCAACAAATGATTTTTTGTTCAGTCGGAATCACCATCTGCAATGAGCTTTGATCCTAAGAAAGTAAAATCTGTCACTGCATCTACTTCTTCCCCATCTATTTCCCAGGGACTTATAGGGCCTGTTGCCATTATCTTGGTTTTCTTTATATTGAGTCTCAAGCCAGCTTTTGTAATTTCTTCTTTCAACCTAATCAGGAGCTTCTTTAGGTCTTCCCCACTTTCTGCCATTAGGGTGGTATCATCTGCATATCTCAAATTGTTGATGTTTCTCCCAGCAATTTTGATCCCAAATTGTGATTCCTCCATTTATTTATTTATTTATTTATTTAGATTTATTATCCCGCCCCAATCAGGCGAACCTGACTCTAGGCGACTCCATCCCTACATTGTGCATTATGTGCTCTGTGTATAAGTTGAATAAGCAGGGTGACAAAATGCAGCCTTGTCTTACTCCTATTCCTATTCCAAACCAGTCTGTCCTTCTGTATTCTGTCCTAATTGTTGCTTCTTGATTCATGTACAGATTTCTCATGAGGTATACAAGGTGCTCTGGTATTCCCATCTCTTTAATTACTTGCCACATCTTGTTGTGGTCCACACAGTCAAAGGCCTTAGTGTAATCAATGAAACAGAAGTAGACTTGTTTCTGATATTCCTTTGTTTTTTCCATGATCCAACATATGTTGGCAATGTGGTCTCTAGTCCCCCTGCCTCTTCTGAACCTCGCCTGCACTTCTGGTAATTCTCTCTCCACATGTTGCTGCAATCTAGTCTGTATTATCTTGTCGCAATTGTTTGATAATTTGAACATCTTTGGCATTACCCTTTTTGGGGATTGGAATGTATACTGATCTTTTCCAATCCTGTGGCCATTGTTGTGTTTTCCAAATCTGCTGGCATATAGAATACAATAATTTGATTCCAACATCTTTTAGGGCTTTGAAAAGTTCAACTTGGATACCATCATCTCCACTGGCTTTGTTGTTTGCAGTGCTTTTTAAGGCATACAGATCACAAGAGAAAACTCTACTGCAGCCTAGCCTAGTGGATACAGATAAAAGAAAAAGGGGGGAACAGCCTCATATTAAACATTAGAACACTCAATGGGTCAGGAAGCTCGAAAAGCCACATGACCAAAAATGAAACATGCATTTTTGTCATAATAATAGTATCTTCCTTAACTCCAAGAGTGTTCTCTAGAACCAGTGAATCTTCCCCCAATTAGTGTGTATCAATTAAAAGAAAAATCATTAAAGTTCAAACTGTCTTGCAGCGATAAACCTGCATTCAGCATTAATACCAACAGCCAACTAGAGACAAAGAAATCTAAAACTCTGAAACACATGGCTAGAAAAGTACTGGCAGTAGCATATAAAGGTTGTTTATTTATTTAGTATTCTTCCTTTCTGCTAGCACAGGACCTTAGGACAAAATGCCTCCCTTTTTCCAGGCAAGTAGATCTGACAGTACAGGCTGGGAGGCAAAGTTTCTGAAAAACTGTGAAATTTCTTTTTCTCAAAAAATATTTATGTGAAACAATAAATTACCCCCCTCCTAAGTGTTTGATTCATTTTTATTTTTGTTTCATTCTTGCTTTTGCTCTTACCAGCATAGACTGCCAGCAAAACAAAGAATTTGACATGATGTTTCTCAAAAGAACCCAATTTTGCTATTTTACTAGGTTCCCTGAGATAGGATGAAATTTAAGCATAATCCTATTAGTTAGTTACTTGGGAGTTAATGCAATGACATATATCTCAGCAATAGATTGCTGCTGACAAATGAGTTGCTGCTTGTATTGCTTGTTGTACACTATTTCACCCCACGTGCATGTGAGGGGGGATATAACCAAAGACTGGCTAATTAGTGGCAATTTGTTATAGCAAGTTGGTGCCGTTACATTTATGTTGATGTAACTCAGGACTGTCTACATGTGGCATTAGGAGCAGAAAATTTACTTTTCATGACATTCTGCCACCTTAGGTGGCTGCCTCAGTTTATCCAATGGCAGGGCCAGGTCTAGAATAGTTCTTGTAGATTTTGAGTCAGTGGGGATGGGTAACAAGATTGAAAAAAGTATTTTTCATGGAGAAAAATAATACTTTCTTCTCACTTAGCACCCCTTGGCCTAAGATTTGTCATTCTTCCGCCTTCTTCATCAGGTGCCTTAGCCATTCCAGATATTGGCTATCATCATAGTCTTCCAGTTCTTAATTCCTTGGAACAGTTCTTTTGAGGATATGCAGTGCCAGTCTTTGCCTGGAGAAGTAAATAAGCAAAGCAATTCCTGGGATCTCCTCCAGCTGTATGAGGCTTGGCAACCATAAGTGGCAGAGAATGATTCAAATGCAGCCTGAGAAGCCACCTTTCCTGATAAGTCTCTGTTCTGTCCAAGTTTAGAACAAATTAAGTGGTCAGGTCTTGTTCACCTAAAGTTGTAAGGCTGCCAGAATTTTCTTGACAGGTTTTCCTCATTTGCCACTTACTTGAAGGAAAAGGGTTGCCTTGAGAAATGTACAGCTTAGTGCCATCATCTTAAATGAAACACCTAGTTTTCTCAGCAGTTAGCGATGAATGTCAAAAGAAGTAGAACTCTTCCTTGACAAGAATTCCCTATGGGAAGATGATTTGAGCCCTCAAATTCCAAATAGTTTACACTAAACCTGTCTACTTCAACAGCTGATTGCTCTGCGCTAGTTGAGTACATCCATTACACTCCTAGTTCTATTGCACTGCATTTTCATAACACTTAAAATGGTTTCATTAATGCCATCTGTGGGTTATCTGGAATACATGGCAAGCCCTACCATTAAGTGAAGTTGGGCAGCCATCTTAGGTAGCAGAAATTGTTGGGTTTTTTACTGACTTCTTTATATTCTGCATTTCTTCCATAACTGAGTTTCAAGGTCATTCAAGGTACAGTATAATGAAATACAAGCAAATATGTTATAATAGTAAAACACAAATGGAGAATACTATTAAAATACCATTGAATTGAAAGCAGCAAGTAATCATGCCAAATTAAACCATGATGATTAAAAGACCACAGGCTAAAAGGCTTAATTTTTGTTATTGTACATTTTATAATAATGTATAATAATCAAGAAATTTAATCAGCTTTTATAAAGCAGTGATCATGGTGTGGTCTATATCGAGTTAAATAGTACTCGTGGAGTAACGATTAATGCTGCTACTACATGAATCGTGCCTCAGTGAAGTCTCTAAGTGATGTCTTTTGACAAACATCTTTCCGAAACCAAACATGATGCATTATCCCCCCCCCCCCAATACACAACCTGTCAGTTATGCATGCAAAATAAAATAATGTCAGAATTTAATAAATGTATCTCATTTATGCCTCTGGCAAATCTAAGCTTAGTTGTGACTTTTTCTAAAATATGTTGATTCAAGAAGACTGATAAAATTTAGTGCCACGCTTCCAATGTTTGACTGTTTCCATTTTTGCAGCAGATAATCCTAACAGTAATCATGTATTTATGCAATAAAATTTTGTTACCATTTATAATAGCAATAATAAACATGCACAGCATTTAATTTAATTTAAAGTAATAATATTAATGTATAGCGCACCTAATCATTAAAATTCCTATTCTTAGCAACGGGTCAGTTGTTAAAAAGCCACTTGAATATTAAGATCTTTGCTTGACAATAAAAAGACAACAGGAAGAATTCCAAGATATATGAGGAAAGACTGAAAGAACTGGTCATGTTTAGACTTGGAAAAAGGAGATTGAGAGGAGATATGACATCACTCTTTCAAATACCTATACCTGAAAGATGGTCATAAAAAAAAGGTCTCAAACTACAGGAAGCTAGATATAGGCTGAATATGAGGTAAACATCTTAATAATTAGAGTAGTACGACAGTGGAATCAGTTGCCTCAAAAGGTGGTGAGCATTCCAACAATGGAAGTATTCAAGAGAGAGTTGGACAATCATCTGTCAGCTCTGCTTTGATTCGGATTCCTGCACTTAGTAGGTTGGACTCAATGATTCTATGAATTCCAGATTGTCTGTAGTGAGGAGTTCCACAGCTTGGGAGAAGCTACTGGGAAGGCTATCTCTTGGATCCTCCTTCTGTCCCTGCCTAGGGTATGGGGATTTGGGGGGGTTTCCATTTTCAGGGGAACATCATCTGCTGGCTAATTCACTACAGAAAACAGTTCCTGTTGGAAGTGTTGAGGTAAGGTTTAATTTAGTCTTCTCTGTTTCTGTATACAGAAGTGGCACTATGCCTCTCTTGCCTCAGGCAGCAAAATGTCTAAGAATGTTCCTGGGTTCTTCGTATTTAAAGTAGACTTAAACTTCACATCGAGCAGGGTTGGAAATTGATTTTTCAGAACACAGGTGACCTTAAAGACTACCTTTCCAAAGACACTTTACTTCCAAGAACCTCCCATTGTAACAGAGCAAGCAGCTTTGTGGAGAAAGTAAGTTCCTTAATTCAAAAAGCTGAGCTCACAGAGATCCATCATAAACATGTTGAAGTTATAGCTCAGCTTGGAGAATGAGTGACGTTATCTTGTAAAAGCAAGGATATTACCCTCTAATGGTCAAGATAAGCAGTGGCTTAAAGGACAGGGAAGTTTACACTTCTTGCTAGTTTCCGCAGTTAGTACACATTGCTTGCCCCAATCCTTGTCGGAGCTACTGAGGCTTAGGCCAATAGCTGCAGAGGCCACTGTGACTAGAAGGCTGATAGTGATGGAAAGCGAATAGGTGTACAGGCACACACAGACACACAAAACTCTGCAGAGTAACTACACACAGTTCACGGGTAGAAAACCTTTACCCCCACAAATCTTATGCATTTGTCTCATAAAGCAGTCCCTCCACATGGGCAGATCAAGGTGTGTCCTTCAGACTGGTAGTTGGAGCAACCCATTTTAATGAGTTATTATTCCAACATTTTGCAATAACAAATTGAAACCAAGTTGCCTCTTTTTAGTCTGTAACAGCTATTACTCTGATTTGCTACTTTTTAATGGAAGAAAAACAACATCTAATGTCACTGATAATGGTAATGAGAGGAAGCTGTGAGCACATTCATGTCTGTTTTTACCTAGAGCACTCTACCACCATCACTCCCCTTAATACACTGTTGGCGAGAAATTAAACCATCTGAGGTTTGTCAATGACATTGTCTTGATAAGTAATGCAACAGAAGAGCTGCAACAAATGCTTACAGAGCTGGACAGAGAAGGCACAACAATAGGTCTCAAGGTCAACAAAACTAAAACCAAGTTTATGAAGTCAAAAGAGCTGCCTTGTGATGGAATAAAACTTGGTGAAGAACAAATAGAAGAAGTGGAAAGCTACGTTTATTTGGGTCAAGCAGTCAGGATGGACAATGATTTAAAAGAAGAAATATCTAGAAGACAGAGAGTCATGTAAATTCAAAGAAGTGTCAGCCATTGTGAAGTCAAAGGCTAAACTAGAAACAAGGGCAAATTTGTTCAATTCTTTGGTCTTGAAAACAATGACACACGGCAGCGAAACGTGGGTTTTAACAGCCATGGAAGAAAAATGGTTGCAAGTAACATAACAAGCAATGGAGGGATCAATGCTGAGAATCTCACTTTGCAATAAAGTAAAAAATGAGGATATCAGGAGAAGATCTCTGCTAAAAGGCATAGTAACAGAATATCGGACGAACAAATTAAGGAGGGCTTGTTATGTTGCACGCACAAGTGACAATAGATGGAGTGCCAGAATAGTGAATTGGCAGCCAAGAGATCTCAAAAGACCTAGGGGAAGACCACCTAGCAGATGGAAAGCTTTTCTCAAGAAAAATGTTGGACTAACATGGAGAAGAACTGACAGGAACAGATCACTATGGACAGAAGTTGTGCAGAATGTTGTCGCAGAGATGTCTACTCATTCAAGCATATCAGAACACAAAATAAACAAAATAAAATAAAAGACACGGTAGCACTTTAAAGACTAATTGCTTTATTTTTATTGTTAGCTTTCATGGATCAAGTCCACTTCTTCAGACCGGCTACTATTCCAAAAAATACTCATGCAAGGACTCCTTGCTGAATAATGACTCCAAGGTATCCAAGGTAAGGTACCCTACAACCATCACCCTCTTTAATAAACTGTTCGGATCTTTTTTTCTGGCTTCATCTCTCCCCCCCCCCCCCCCAGCGATCCTAATGATCCTACTATGTAGCCCATGCAGATATGTAGTGCGCACCCAAGTGAAAACAGAGAGAAATAAGGACTGTCTAGACTCTAGAATGCATTGTGGTGAATTCAAAGGGAAATTATGTTGTGTTTAATTTGTAATGTGGATCATACTGTATCCTGCTTGATTTTATCTCAGTTTTCTATGCATTCATACTTTGAAAATGTCAGGTAACATCCCCTTGTAATGTTTCTTTGATTCTTTGATAATATAATACCACTGAATTCAATTAGACTTCTTTCTGGGTGGAATATACTCTGAAGGCTACCTGGCACACAAAGTTGTATGAAATAAATTTGGATTATTTTCCGAGCTAGCATATCAGAGAAGAAACAAAACAAAACAAAAAACATTGCAGCACTTTGAAGACTAACTCTTCAAAATGCTACAACATTTTTGTTTTGTTTTGTTTATTCTCTGATATGCTTGAAACACAAAGTAACATGGCTACTATTTAAAAAAAAAATCTGAGCTAGCTATACCTTCTTGCCAAGCTTGAAATTTTCAGTGTGACACAGATTAGATTTTCACTTTTTGTTCCACTAATACAGTTTAAAAGCTGTCCATGCTATAACTCATGCCTTTTTTTTAGGTATGCCATTTGTGATGTTCTGATGAAAAATGAAAGTGAATGATGATAGAAGACATTTCCCTATCCCCCACTTTTGGCTGTAGATTTTAGGTGTCATGAAAGGATAACAAATTATTTGTTATGTAATTCATTAGTGTAGTTAATATGGTATTTGCAGCTGCTACTTCTAGAGATAGGGAGAGAGATGTTGTTGGGGGAACTGGAGATAAATTCCCTGGGTTTTTCAGTAGTGCAATGGCAAAACTGATGTTAATATGTCAGAATAAGCAACATAAGGAACTATTTAATGGGTGAGACTGACATAATGTATACTGCCTAAGTAAAGTAGTAAGTAATGCAACAAGTTCCTTTTTTAAAAGTAGCTTTCTAAACTTTGCTCCAAGCAGCTGATTTGAGGAGTTACCCATAAAAAAAAACCAGCACATTGTTATGTATGCATTCATTCTATTTTTACTGCCAAGATAGAGGAATTGTGTACGTGGGGCTTTCATGCTGAAGTACATGACTGGTCTTGCAGAATAACCGCACTCTGTCTTCTTCCTTTTCCAAATGCAGAGGTGGGGGCAACCTGTATGAATAAATTATGCTTTCACTTAACAACTTTTGCATCAATAAATAATGACCTGTGCCTCCCATCCACCTTTAGGTAAAGGTAAAGATCTCTCTTCCTCGGAAGTCAGTCATATCTGACTCTAGAGTGCAGTGCTCATTTCCGTTTACAACCAAAGAACCAGCACTTGAATCTGCAGATGTTTCTGTGGTCATGTGGTAGGCATGGCTAGATGCTGGAGCATACATAATATTGTTACCTTTCTTGCCAAAGCAGTATCTCTTTATCTACTTGCAATTTCTTGCTTTTGAACTGCTTGGTTACTTAATGTTTAAAATTATTTATTTCCAGAGTCTTTCCCTCATCTTTTCTTTTTATTATATCTTAGATGTATAAAATTATCAGCACAGAACACTCCCTTGTAAATCTACAAATATGTGACAATAGGCTGGATCTACTTCACTAAAAAAAACTTTGAGGGTCATGCAAACCACGTGAGCTTTATGTAGCACAAGGACTTCAGGTTTGTGGATTTGTTCCAAATAATATTATTTTTCAATCATTATCCATGGAAGTAATATTATTTTTTAATTGTGAGGTAATCCTGTATCAAAGCATGCCTTCCGTATATCCATGGAAACATCTGCAGATGTTTGGCTATAAACAGAAATGAGCACTGAATCCTGAAGTCAGATACAACTGGCTTTCAAGTAAGGGCAACCTTTACCTTTACTAATCCTGTGAGACTGATTTATGGTTACTATGACCAAAGTTGCTATGTGGGATGGCATAGGAAGATTCTGGTAAGCTTTAAACCAGACTTAAACTTCCAGTCAATGGTCTAGTGTTATGGGGGCCTCTCTAGTATAATGAATAGTGACAGACTAGGACTTGGGAGGCCTGGGGGGAAATTCCCTGCTGACTATGAAAAGACATGAAAGATGGTTTGTTTGTTTGTAAAATTGCTACTTGAACACGTATGTCAAAAAAATCCATTAAAATTACTGTAAATCAGATGGGACTTGATGGCTAATAACAAAACAAGAGTGGAAGGAATATAAATGGAAGTTATTAGCTGGCTTTTTATAGAGCAAAGGTCCACTAGGATAGCTGGCTGGATAGCTCAGTGGTTTAAATATCTGACTGAGAAGACAAAGGTTGGGAGCTTACATCCCACTGTGCTGCCTAGGAAAAAGCCGGTCTCATTGGCAAGTTGCCTGGTCTCAGGATAGCCCCAGAAGAAGGGAATTGTAAACCACTTCTGAGTATTCTTTACCTAGAAATTTCTGGAATGTATCACCATAACCCAGAACTGACTTGACACCACCACTACCTCCTCCTCTTCCTCCTCCTCCTTCTGCCCTACAGAATTTCTAACAATCTTAAGATTATACCTCTGTGAAACCCTGAAAAATAAAAATTGAGTTTAATGGACACTTCAAAATCTGAAATGTGTAACACAAATATTGTGCTTCCTACTATATTCCTTGGAGGATATAGAATCTGTCCATATAGAGCACACAAAGCTATTATTTAATTAATGCATCAATAATGTTAATTTCACTGATCAGACATTCTCAGTTTTAAGCTTTCTTAAATGTTAGTAGAGATGAGATGGTTCCCCAGCTCTTAATCTTTAACTAATTAACACCCTAAGCAATAGAATATTGTAGAATCAGCAGAGAGAAATTACAGTAGAGGATGTTTTGTTCCTATTCTTTTGGGCATGTTGTGCCCAGTCCACACTCTTGTATTTGATTTAGTTCTTAATTATTTTTCATAGTGTATATGTTACAATTAAAACTAGTTTTCAGTTAAAACCAGTTTTCCTTAGTTAAAACTAGTTCTGACTAACTGCGTTTGTGAGAACTAGAATTAATAGATGATGAAAGATCCATTTCTAGTGAAAACTGGTTTTATAACTAGTCAAAACTAGTTCTAACTAGACAGCTTAGTTAAAACTAAAATTTCCTATCAAGGAAAAAGTTTCAGTAAAAACTAGTTTACAGTTAAAATGGGTTTCGACTAGTCAAAACTAGTTCTGACTAGTCAAAACTAGTTCTAACTCAACATCTTAGTTACAACTAGAATTTCCTAATAATAATAATAGTAAGTAATAATAGTAAGTGAAAGTGCGAGGCTGGCAGAGCCTCGCTTTTCCAGCTGATAAGTAAAAGTGTGAGGCTGGAAGTGGAAGGCTGGCAGAGCCTTATTTTTCCAGCCGAGGAACACGGAGGGGGCAGCAGAGGCGAGATGTTGCCGGGACAGTCCCGGATATTGCAAAGAGGCTGCAGTGGCTGTGTGGTTAAGAAACTCACCTTGTTAGCTGGAAGGCTGGCAAGTCAACAGTTCAAGACCAGGGGACTGCATGATTGTTGAGTGGCACCCACGGGGTCTTGAGGCCAAGCCAGCGCTGGAAGAGGAAAGTGTGAGGCTGGAGGAACCTCGCTTTTCCAGCCAAAGCACAGCACGGGGACAATGGAGGGGGGGCAGCAGAGGCGAGACATTGCCAGAATGGTCCCGGATACTGCAAAGGGACCGCAGCCCCTTTCCAGTCTCTGGGATCGTCCCCACAATGTCTCACCTCTGCTGCCACCCTCCCCCTTGGTCTCTGCATTGCACTTGACTAGAAAAGCGAGGCTCCACCAGCCTCACAATATCCTCTTCCAGCGCTGGCCTGGCCTTGACACCCCATGGGTGGCATGCATACCTGAGGCTCCTTTCATTTCCCCAAGAGCTTGGACAGAGATGGGCACTCAAACCCTCATGCAGGTCTCGAACTGTCGTTTTGCCAGCCTTCCAGCTAACAAGGCGAGCTTCAGAGCCACTGCAGCCCCTTTGCAGCTCCTTTGCAGTGTCTCGGAGTGTCCTGGCAACGTCTTGCCTCTGCTGTGCCTCCTTCCATGTTCCCCACGCTGCACTTTGGCTGGAAAAGCAAGGCTCCATCAGACTCCCACTTTCCTCTTCCAGCGCTGGCCTGGCCTTGAGACCCCGAGGGTGGTGTGGACACTCGAACCACCATGCAGTCCCCAGGTTTTGAACTGCTGACTTGCCAGCCTTCCAGCTAAGAAGTATCCTGGCCCACTACCATATATGGCTTTAAAGGTAATAACCAGCACCTTGAATTGCACTCGGAGGCATACTGGCAGACAGTGCAGTTCCTGGAGCAGTGGTGAGGCACAAGCATAACGCGCGTACCCCATCATAACCTGAGCAGCTGCATTCTGGACCAGTTGCAGCCTCCAAATGGTCACCAAGGGCAGCCCCATGTAGAGTGCATTACAATAATCAAGTCTGGAGGTGACCAAAGCATGTGTGATCATGAGTAAGGAGTCCCAAACTAGGAGTGGGCATAACTGGCATATAACACGAAATTGTGCAAAAGCCCTCCTGGCCACAACTGCCACATGCTCTTCAAGCAGGAGTCATGAGTCCAAGAGGACCCCCAGATTACACACCGAGTCTGTTTGGGGCAAAACCGCCCCATCCAGAACCAAGGGTGGTAGCTCCCGAGATAACTCAGGACCCCTGACCCACAGCCACTCGGTCTTGCCAGGATTCAGTTGTAGCCCGTTGTCCCCCATCCAGACCCTAACAGCCTCTAGGCACCTGGATAGGACTTCCAATGCATTGCTTGGGTCTCCATGGGCTGAGATATACAGCTGGGTATCATCTGCATATTGATGATACCTCACCCTGTGGGAATGGATGATCTCACCCAGTGGTTTCATGTAGATGTTAAATAGTCATATTGGAGGAGTCTAGGGCTGGATCTCTCACTCTCCAACCACACCAACTGGGTCCGGCCCTTCAGAAATGACGGAAAGCAGGACCACACAGTGCCCTGGATCCCAATCCTCGGAGCCTTTCCAGAAGGATACCATGGTCAACGGTATCAAAAGTTGCTGAGAGGTCAAGAAGAGCCAGGATGGATGGATATCCACCATCCCACTCTCTCCAGAGACCATCCACCAGTGCAACCAATGCAGTTTCCGTACCATATCTGGGCTTGAATCCTGACTGGAAGGGGTCCAGATAATCTGCTTCATCCAGGATCTCCTGTAACTGCCATGCCACTGCCTTCTCCAAAATCTTACCCACAAAGGGCAGGTTGGAGACAGGCCAGTATTTGGCTATTACCATAGGGATGAGTCAGATGGCTTCTTCAGGAGGGAGTGCACCAAAACGTGTTTTAAGGTTGCAGGGAAAAAAACCCTCAGCGAAGAGTTAATAATAGCTTCAACCCAACCACCTGTCACCAGCCTGGCTGATTTTACCAGCCAGGTGGGACATGGATCTAATGGACAGGCAATGACATGAACAGATCCCATGAGCCTGTCCACTTCCTCAGAGACAACTGGATCAAACCGATCCCAGATAACTTGGCCAGATTGCACTTTGGTCATCCCCAGTTCTATACTTTCCATGCCGGGATTCAACTTTGAATGCGTCTGAGCGATTTTCTCTTCCAGATAATCAGCAAAATCCTCAGCTGACCCCTGCCAACCGGGGCTCGACCCCCCTCTACCGAGGAGGGACCTGGTCACTGGAACAGGGTTGCCAGGCAATTATCAGCAGAGGTAATGTGGGCGGTGAAATATTGATGTTTCACCACCTCCATCACCACTAGATAGGCTTTAATAGCAGCTCTATCCAGTGTTCGATCAGACTCACTCTGGGTCTTCACCCAGTGATGCTCTTGGCATCTCTTTGCCAGTTTGAGCAACCTCAACTCCTCCATGAACCATGGGGAGGAGTAATGCCTATGAGCATGGAAAGGCTGTAGTAGCGCGATTCCGTCCGGTCCGGCCCGGAGAGACCGCGCACAGGTGTTGCTCAGGGTGGGAGGCTTTAAGACCTGCCTCCGCCCCCAACGGACTCCCGGCTCTCGTCTGGTCCGGCCCGGAGAGACCGCACACAGGTGTTGCTCGGGCGGGAGGCTTTAAGACCTGCCTCCGCCCCCAACGGACTCCCGGCTCTCGTCCGGTCCGGCCCGGAGAGACCGCGCACAGGTGTTGCTCGGGGCGGGAGGCTTTAAGACCTGCCTCCGCCCCCAACGGACTCCCGGCTCTCGTCCGGTCCGGCCCGGAGAGACCGCACACAGGTGTTGCTCGGGCGGGAGGCTTTAAGACCTGCCTCCGCCCCCAACGGACTCCCGGCTCTCGTCCGGTCCGGCCCGGAGAGACCGCGCACAGGTGTTGCTCGGGGCGGGAGGATTTAAGACCTGCCTCCGCCCCCAACGGACTCCCGGCTCTCGTCCGGTCCGGCCCGGAGAGACCACGCACAGGTGTTGCTCAGGGCGGGAGGCTTTAAGACCTGCCTCCGCCCCCAACGGACTCCTGGCTCTCGTCCGGTCCGGCCCGGAGAGACCGCGCACAGGTGTTGCTCAGGGCGGGAGGCTTTAAGACCTGCCTCCGCCCCCAACGGACTCCTAGGGCTGAGAGGGTGGGTTTTGAGATTTTCAATGTATTGTCTTGTAATACTCTTGATATGCTTTTTACGATGTCTTGATATTGTTTAGTTTTCTTCTTTTGTAATCTTTGTGTAAACAGGACTGATATTTTGAATTTTTGGTTGTTGCTTTTTTATTGTTGCTTATTGAATTTTGATTCTGTAATTATTTATACTATAGTATTTTTGCTTTATTCCTTAGGATGTCTTGATGTTTTGTAATTGCAATTGCTATTGTAGATATATGTGATATTTGTAACTTATCTGTAATTATTTTTATGCTATGGAATATGGTATGTAATTGTAATTGTTTCTTCTGTAAGCTGCCCAGAGTCGCTCTGCGAGTGGGGTGGCATATAAGTCGAAAATACAAAATACAAGGCCACTGCCATCCTATAGGCTGAGTCAAGAGGCCACCACAGGCAGAGCCAACTACAGGTACATTTACTTCAAAGCTGAGGTCTGAGCTGGCAAGACAAGTTGGAGGAATACTATCCTATCTCAACCTAAAGATCCTCCATCACTGGAACATTGCATTTAGTGGAGGAACACAAGAAAGAGACCAAACCTTGCTATAACAAAGCCTAGGAATTTTATTTGTTGGGTCTTACAATCCATTCTGACCAGGTTATCCTGCTATGGTAATCCAGTGTTTCCCAAATGCTGGTTTTTGGACTTCAATTCCC
Source organism: Furcifer pardalis (assembly GCA_030440675.1). Taxonomy (NCBI): domain Eukaryota; kingdom Metazoa; phylum Chordata; class Lepidosauria; order Squamata; family Chamaeleonidae; genus Furcifer; species Furcifer pardalis. The sequence continues at coordinate 237,548,326 of CP126891.1, forward strand.
AGAAGCCTACGTCATTTCCCCAAAGCACTGATCAGCCAATGTACTGACTTAGGCTTCTGGGAATTGAAGTCCACTAGTGGGCTGTGTACCCCTTGTTGGGAACCATTGGAGTAGACTATACTGCCAGTGACTCAAAGTCGATCAGGAAGCAGTTAACTAACCTGACATACCTGAGGACTAGCAGCTTTAGATGATGAAGTCCACAGAGAAGGGTGATGGTCCCCAAGTGGATTAAATCCCATTTGAATTCATCTTGATGGAGGGCAGCAGCTTCGTCAATACTGGCCTGGGGCTGATGAGGACTTGGTGTGCCAGGACCAGAAAGAGACTCACAGAAATGGATCAGTGGTACAGGTGTCAAGCTGTGATGCAGAAGGCAAATGGAAGGCCACTGCATTATATTGTTCCCAGGACAATCTTCATGACTGATCGCCATGATGAGATCCAGTATTCATAATCAGATATGGCACATGAAGAAGAAGAGTTTTACATGAGTCCATTTTCTCTATGTTCTCCAAGAGAAGAATATAGTGTACAAATGAAACTGCTATGCAAATATTTGGTTACATTACCTAATAAGTCAAACCCAGTTGATATCTGTAGAAATGATTCCTCATACCGGGTACCCTGAGTTGGGTGTTTTATATTCTTTCTTGCCTTACTATAATGTAGCTGAGTAAAATATTATACAATTGGCCTAATCTAATATTCAAAGGAATCCAAAACAGGTGAATGAAAAATGTCTCTTCCCTTGCAGCTTGTCTTCATCTCTCTGCTGCATGTTAAGAGTGTAACTAGAAACAATGCAAGAGATCTGAGATTAGAACAGGGGTGCCCAAACTATGGCCCAGGGGCCAGATCCAGCCCTGATGTCAATTCATCTGGCCCACAAAGTCCTCATTGCTCCTGGAAGCAGAAGTAAAATGTGCCCATTTTACTTCTGCTTCCAGGAGCAACGAGGGTTTCGTGGGGTGGATGAATTGGCATCAGGGCCAGATCTGGCCCCTGGGCCATAGTGGCCACTCCTCTGAACCACATGACTGGCCCACAGCACAAAAAGTTTGGGCACCTCTGGATTAAACTCTGCCAGAGCTAGAAAAATAAAACAAATCTTCCACAATGCTTCCTCTGGGGAGGAGAGAACTTAAACGAAATTATGGTGCAGGAGAAGCAGAAGTTAGCTTCCTTCTCAATTACATTTTCCCACTTAGCTCTTCTCTCAAAAGTTCTGCTTGCGCTGTGGATGTTGAAAAATAATCATACAAGTGTAAGTGACCTTAAAGTCCTCTTCTTTTTCTGCCTTTTCCTTCATATTGCAGTTCTATGGCTCAAAAACAAACTCCTGGGGAGTTCTCTAAACTCCTGAGGATTTCATACAATATGAAATAAAACAAAATGGCAGCTAAAGGTAGCAAGAACCAAGCAAAGCATAACACAATGAACAAATAAGACAATGCTATTTTAGAGAAAAAGAAGAAATATATTCTCTAACCTCTATAGAACACAGTGCTCTGTGACATTGCTCTATTACTCACTGAAATACTATTAGATTTTAGTTAGTAATACTATGAATAACAGTACAGTACTGTATTTGATCTGATATAGAACCAGAAGGGATCTAAATAACACATATCTCAAAGATTTCTTGATCAATTGTAATGCATTTAAAATGCAAGCTATACACAGAGAGAATTTTTGCATGCTGAGATATTACACAAATAGGTGTACTGTATGCTGGAAATATTCCCCAAAGTGTCCTTGGATAAATTATTGTTCTCATAGCAGGGTATTCATTTATCTTGTTTCAGCTGCTTTAGTGCAGGGAGCTGTTCTAATAAACTTGATCATACATGGATACCTTCTACTTGGTCTGGACATGGAAGAAGAAAAAATAAATAAAATACAGCTCATTCACAACCAACCTGGATTGGGTTTGTACTTTGTAAGTAATACATACAGAGCCCAAAGCATTTCACAATCATAGATCTAATGAAGGGAGTATTATTATTGTTGTTTTAATTAAGGCTGCTAATAGTGGTAATGATTGTACTCCATTGCTATTAGTTGAAGAGTTAACTTTGGACATCTCAAAGTATATAGGCACACTGGTTCAAGTGGTTAAGACGCTGACTGGAAGGCGGCTGGTCAGCAGTTTGAGATCCGAGTACTGAACGATGGAGTGAGCGTCCAGCTCTATCCCAGCTCCTGCCAAGCTAGCAGTTCGAAAGCAAGAAATTGCAATTAGATAAATAGGTACCACTTTGGTAGAAGGTAAACAGCATTCCATGCCACCACTTCGGTGGAAGGTAAACAGTGTTCCATTCTAGGCATGCCTGCCACATGTCCACGGAAACGTCTACAAATGCAGACAGTGTTGGCTTTTTAGCTGTAAACAGAGATGAGCACTGAACCCTAGAGTCGGAAACAACTGGCTTTTGAGCAAGGGCAATCTTTACCTTTACCTTTACCTTTACCTTTACCTTTACCTTTACCTTTACTAGTGATCCAAACTGCTTTGCAGTAGTGGGAGTTAGAGCAACAATTTTGAAAAGTGTCCCTGTGGCAGATAAGGCAAACAGACATCCCCCTCTGAATCTGTTACAATAGAAGGATGTGTGCCTCCAATTCCTTTGAAAGAGAGGTGGGCAACTGACATCTGGATATTAGTGTAGTGCTTCTCTAATCAAGCCTTGCTATCATCTCTGCAAGGTTGCTTTATAGGTTTCCATTCAGTACCCACAGGGGAATGGGGTGTGTGTGTTAGGCCTCAGGGAGCGAAACAAGAGAGCCTCTCCTTGACAAAAGCAGGCAAGAAAGAAAATAAAATGTGGGTGGGAATAATACCTAGATTGTGTAAATTGCTTTAAAATGAACAAGAATAGCAAGGCTGAGTTGAAATTTAGAATAAGGATAAAGGAGCAGTAGCAAACACCCATAAATGAACTGAGCACACAAAATATACATAGATAGCAGTTCTGATGCTCTAAATGTGTTTCAGCCATTGGGTCTTTCACAAGAAGAAAACACTCGAGCAATATTAAGACATGAAACAACAAACTTGGGATTTCCTATAGGGAATGGGGAGGGGAGCACATTTAAAGCGGTGTTCTCTCGTCTTTTTATGTTCTGTTGCTATTGCTACCTTTCTTCAAAATGTGTCACATCCTTCTGCCTGTTTCCTTATGTCCTTGGGAAAAAAATGGAATCAAGTTTGATGAAAACCAATTACACAAGTGTTTTGAATAAACAAATAAATACATATACACCTTTCCCCCCATGCTGTTACTTTTCAAAAACAGCACTCCAGATTATAAATCTTTACTTGCATGTGTGAAACAGTAAATGCTGCATGTGTGAAACCATACACCTGGAAGGACATTACTAAAGAAATATTGCACAATACTGCCAGTGATTCAGCCTCCATCAGTTTGCCTCAGGCACATCAAATGAGTGTCAGACATAAACATAACTGTGATATGTAAGGCTCCAGAGTGAGAAAGGGTACAAGAAGCATTTCTCTGATGTTTTATGCTTGGAGGGACAAGCCTTGTATATCTCCTCTTCAAATGATAGGACACTTGGGAAGCAAAAAAACAGAAATGAGATAATACAATACAGTTATCAGTTTATGCTGAATTCTGTCTAGCAGAGAAGCTATTGCCTCATTGCCGATGTAATGAAGGTGGTGTAGCTATTACCAGAGCTGCAGTGGCTTGGTGGTTAAGAAGCTCGCCTTGTTAGTTGGAAGGCTGACAATCTGGCAGTTCAAGATTCGAGTACTGCATGATGGAATGAGTGCCCTTCTCTGTCCCAGCTCCTGCCAACCTAGCAGTTCAAAAGCAAGAAATTGCAAGTAGATAAATAGGGATCACTTCAGTGGGAAAAGATCTTAGGGATGTGAAAGGAGCCTCATTCAGGTGTCCCCCTGAGCAGAGTTTCTCCAGCACAAATCTTTTTAACTCAGAATAATTTCTGACAAGTATACAGTAATACCTCGGATAACGACTGCATCGGATAACGCTAAAATCGGATAACGATCTGTTAGCGTTATCCGATACAGTTGTTCTTAGCAGCAGGGTGGCTGGAAAGCTGAACGGGGTTCTCCGTTCAGCTTCCCAGCCACCCTGCAGCTACGGAGGCAGGGGTGGGGTGGCTGGAAAGCTGATGGGGGCTCCCCAGTTAGCTTCCCCAGCCACCCTGCAGCTGTAGATTGGGTCCTCTGATCTCTCTGGAGCAGGCAGGGAAGTCAGAGAGCCCAAAATTGGTTTTTTAAAAAACATCCTTTTTTTTTTACTCATTTCAGGCTCGCACCACCCTGCTTGCTCCAGGGAAATCAGAGGACCCAATCAAAAATAGCACGCATCGGGTCTCCCGACCTCCCTAGAGCCGATGCGTGCCATTTTTGAAGTTCCCCCCACCCTCCTGGAGGATGCAACAAAACAAAATGTCAGGATTCGAATCCTGATGTTTTGGCTTGTTACAGCCTCCAGGAGGGTGGGGGAACTTTGGAAACAGCTTGGATCGGGTCTTCCCATCTCCCTGGACCCAGCAGGGGGGTCAGGGAGCCCAAAATGGGTACAAAAAACATTATCCGAGGTACTACTGTATCAGGGATGACCCAATGTGTATGACTGCCTGAGGGAAAGTACAAAATACCATCCCTGCCCCCTCCCCATTTCACAGAGAAAAGCTGTCAAAATTGGATGTTGCATATTAGGCTATGAGTACATGTTCAAATACTGTGGGATATCCTGCAGGTGAAATGTTTTTTTTACCCATTTTGGGCTCCCTGACCCCCCTGCCGGGTCCAGGGAGGTGGGAAGACCCGATCCAAGCTGTTTCCAAAGTTCCCCCACCTCCCTGGAGGCTGCAGAAAGTCAAAATGTCAGGATTCAAATCCTGACGTTCTGGCTTGCTGCAGCCTCCAGGGAAACAGGGCTTTTTTTAACGTTGTGCGATCAATGTATCGCACAACGTTAAAAACCGGATAACGACGAGACTTGTGGAACCAAGGCTCATCGTTATCCGAGGTACTACTGTATCAGGGCTGACCCAATGTGTATGACTGCCTGAGGGAAAGCACAAAATAGCATCCCTGCCCCCTCCCCATTTCACAGAGAAAAGCTGTCAAGATTGGATGTTGCATATTAGGCTATGAATGCATGTTCAAATACTGTGGGATATTCTGCAGGTGAAAAATGGATGATCACATGACACCAAGGTGAGTTTGAAACAGTCAAACCCCTTTTGCTCCCAACACAAAGATTTTTCTCTGCTGCTGGGAGCTTCTATTTTTTTCCCCAAGCCAGAATGATGTGAACAGTTTTCCCCACATGTTTTTCATTTTCTAAGAAACACAAGGAACATGACTGTGGGTGGTATTCTGGTGACATACTCAGCCGGACATGATAATTTGGATAGTTGGAACACCCACTTCCACAATCTTTCCCCCCAGTCATATTTTTAATTTTGTTATAAAACAAACTGTCAATTGACTAGATTACCTTGTCATTAAATTGATAGACAAGTTTTGTGCTAGATCACCTCTGCACCCACTGGCTCTACAATGAGTAGCTGGGGATCCATAGAAGGGAGAGGGACTGTGAACCCGAGAGCAGCAGCTAGTCTAAGTAACATAGTGAAGAGTTTGGAAGTAAGGAGTTACAGGTAAGATTGGTCCAGATTGAGGGAATTCAATTTCTAGAAGTGTCCTCTCATGTAGCAAAAATGGTGTACTTGTGGAAGGAGACTTGCAAAGGAGAAGCATGGGTCATATTGTTTACCTCTGGATTAGGTAGTGAGGAGAAAGCACAAATGATTTTTGAGAGAAACTGAATTAATATCTCATTTAATACTAATCTAAAACAAAGTTTGTTTAGGTCGTTTGCGTGGTGAAAACTCTCTTTAGATTAGAATGTCAGTCACCTCTTGAATTTCAGCTTACACTACAAAACCAAGATGAAGCATATTCTTCACCAACAAGTTGCTTTGTGTTTTGACAATTTTTCTTTAGCATTCTCAATCTTTTGAGACCAAGGAATAGGCAGCTTAAATAACTTGCTAAAGAGGCTAGGTATTATATCTGGGCAAGCTGTTCAAAAAAGATTCACAACAGTGCAATTTGAAACCTGACACTCATACACCTTTTGCTTAGATCCTACTTTTATAAGATCACAGTATTAAGCATGCAATGATGCAATGTCCTGTTTCAGGAAATTAAATACCTGTAATACAGTTGGGTCACTGACAAAACTCCTGCCTCACCATACGCTCCTATACAAACCAGCTCCAAGTAAATACCAGACTTAAGCAGCATTTTCTACCATTAAATGCCCCTCAGGTACTCTCATTGCTGTGCCTTTTTGACTATACATTCTAAGGAGTTGCTTCCACTGTAGGTTTACCAAATGACAATGCTACTTTGTAGTGGATTGGTGTTTATTTGTTTAATTTATCCACATCTCAACTCTATTCTCAGAAGCGTAGCATGGGGAGGTCAGGGGGGGGGATGACCCCGGGTGGCGCTTTTCAAGAGGCGCCAAAATGTCCCCACCGCTTTGGCCTCTCTCTGCCTGGGCTTAGGGAGCTGGACTTTCCAGGCAGAAGGCAGCCCTTTGCCTCCTGCCGGCTGTGGTTGCCCTTGCTCTGCCTCCGCGGCTGCCTCCCCCTGACGGGTGCCAACTAGGACTTTGCAGAAGCCGGTGCAGGCGACTTTGCCCGAGCCTAGCCTGGGAACGCAGGCAGGCAGGCAGGTAGGCAGACCCAGCTTGGGGGCCGCCATGTTGAGGGCCACCCTGGGCATGGCAGCAGGGCAGGAAGAGTGGTGGTGGCAGGAGCGGTGCTCTGATTGTCTCCGTGTCCTCCTCCACCTCATCCCCTCGCCGCTGCACCCCGTCATGCGCCTTGTCCTGGCTGCGTCCCTGATGTTGGAGATGTAGCCCGGCAGGCATCTGGGCTTGGCCTCGCCTCGCCTGCTCGCCCCTGCCTGCCCGCCCAGCTGGCCATCAGGGGCTCTGCCTGCCCTGGGTCTGGCCCCGGGGGCCTTAGGGGGGCAAAAAGCCTAGATGGAGGGGGCGGTGAGTTTGTTCTTTGCCCCGGGAGGTTGAAGCCCATGGGACGCCTCTGTCTCTTCCACAAAATGGGATTCTCATTTTAAAAATTGAGTTGACCCGGATGTTCTTTGATTTCAATTCCCAGTAGCCCTGATCGGCAGATGTACTGACTTGGTCTTCTGGTAATTGAAATCCAAGAACTCCTGGAGAACCAAGTTTGAGGAACCCTCAAACCAAATATGGCCAATATGGCCAATTTATTTTTGTGCTTCTCAAAAAAAGGTGCTTCTGGGTTGAACGGATAGCCCGATGACAATCACCATTGCCACAGTTCCCCAGGGGATGCCTGGTCACTGAAATAGCAATATTTGGAGAGGCGCCTTTCATGTCCCCCATGCTGGTGGGGCCTCTGACATGAATAAAGAAAGAAGACATTATTTTTGTGTGAAAAATAGAATAACCCCCAAGCCCAACTCCTTAAATTGGCTGTAAAAGAACAATGAGTGCATAAAAAGTACCATTTGCCACGATTTGTGACATCCAGAATCTAAAGTTGCAGAATGTTTCTGCAGGAAATGTGCTTCTGTGAAAATCTGTGTAAGTGCTAATGGTTTACTGCTAAATATGTTTTTCCTCCCTCTGGTGTGTCTGTAAGTGTTCCATGTTAAATCTGGACTGGAAGAACCAGAATAACTTTGCTGCTTTTTCCCTTAAGGAATGAAAGATATTGAGGGGGAAATTTGACTAGAGATAGATGGGAGAAGTTACGTTTAGGAGCTATAATTCCCAAAATGCTCTAGCCACTATGACCAGTTGCCATGTTCCCTGTGTATTGTAGAAATTATATTCTGAAAAAGTAACCTTTCCCACCTTCTGAGTTTGACCTCCATCTTTCTGTTAGGGTGGCCCTGTGTCCTTGTTTAAAGAGGAGAGTCCTCTATTTAAAAAGGTGTCAAAAGAAAGTCCTGTATGTTAAAATATCCCCTAATAATAATAATAATAATGTCAGGTCAGAAATTATTCTGAGTTGAAAGGATTTTTGCAGAAGAAACTCCGCTCAGGGAATGCCCAAATGAGGCTCCTCTCATGTCCGCAAGGGCTGGGGACAGAGATAGGCGCTCAGTCTGTCATGCAGTACCCAGGTCTCGAACTGCCGACTTGCCAGCATTTTAGCTAACAAGGTGAGCTTCTTAACCACTGAGCTAGCCAAGTTAAAATTGATTTAAAGGCAAGTATTAGAAAGGATGGCCAGGGTCTCAAAATTGTCCATCAAACATTAGTATCTGAACTACATACTGAGTGAGTGCAGAGACTACCCAGCCACAGATGTCTTCTAATTCTGTGGATTTTTTAAAAAATGATATTCTAATGTTGCATGTATACCTATTCATTTGCACTTCTGTTTTGTCATTTTCCCCAGTAAGAACTTCCTCTTTTTTCCTCCCCCCCCTTTTTTTTTTTTTGGCAACTGATGGTAGGCAGAAAACTACAGGATTTTCTATGTAGAAGGACTGGGACATCATCCACTACTCTCTGCGGGTTGTCTTGTACCATAACAACAAGTCCTCATCACGCCTGGGAGGAAAATGGATTTTTCCTAGAAACAGTAAGTGGTTTCAAGCTAGCCTCATTGCAATGCAAAGTATTTGAGAGTACTTAGGGTTTAAATGGTGTTATTAAGAACTATTCGCTTTATAAAAGCCAAGCTCCTCAATCATTCATGTGTACCAATCCAGTGACTTGCACATTTGAACTCCCCTTGTGAGGTAGGATGGGACTGTCAGCATCAGTAACTACACTTCCATATTTATCACCAAGCCACCATTAGCAACATAAGTGCCCACATTATCTCCTGGGAAGAAATAGTTGGATGGAATATCTTTTGCAAAAAAGCAAAATATTCTGCATTCCTTCACTTGAGAGCTAGGTAACCTTCAGAGGTCTGCAACTACATATATACCTAACTGTGGTCCATAAAGGGCTGAACAGACTTTTGTGATCCCACAACTTGAATATCTTTCTTACAAAACTGAAAGGTAGTGAAAGAAACTTTCTGTGTGGCTAGTAGTAAGAAATAGTTTAGTAAAAAAAGAATTGAGTGTGCTAGGGACTCTCAAAAGGTGGCATAAAATTCTCCATGCCCCTTAGAAAACAAATGGGGATTTATTTTATATCAGAAAAAAATAATTTGGGTAAGCTTGGGAGAGTTTTGGCTGGCCCTAATAGTACATCCATCTATTTTGGGTTGCAAATAAACACATGTGGCCAGTGGGCCAAGTATAGCTCACTCATACACTACTTTGAGAGAAAATGTAGTGTAATGGATAGAGTAATGCAGTGTAGTGCAATGGGTGGACAAATCCATTAGAGGGTGGCACTGGTGAAACTACTCTTTGTCCATCTCATGTATCTCACTATGATCTCTATAGTCGGAACAACCACTTTATTTGATGAGGGTTGGCTCCATTTTGTTAATAAGAAACAGTAGAAGAATTAACAAAACAAAAATGTGCTACGTTCACTTCAATGAACATTGCTGTTTAGCATGGTAAACACCTGTGCACCATTGATTCAAAAAACCTGTATGAGACAAAAATCTTATGAGTCATTGCTTTCCTCTCCTTGTGGTGCAGAAGATATTCTTTTCAATGCCTGATGGAAGTTACGTAGCACTGAATGTCATCCAGGTGAATTTCAATTGGTTTCTAATTCTAACTGGGAAATACAAGTTAAGATGTGATTCTTGTTGTTAGGACTGATCAACTGTACAATCATAATAACTGTAAAGATCTTGGGCTTGGCTTACTTATTGAGCCCTTTATAGTGTTCATATTTGAAAGTGGCGAAATAGACAATACAATACAATATTCACTGAGGTGTGGATGTGATGAGAGATCATATTTGTGGATCCTCATTGTAACAACTCTTTGCAGCTAGATACCTAACACTTCTGGAAGGAAGATGCAAGCCCTGGTCTCTTCCTGGTCTCTATATGTTACCAGCTGAATCCAAGGAAATTTTGAGTATTTTTTTTTTCATGTGGTGGGGACTGCAGGGGCTCAAGTGGTTAAGATGCTGAACTCACTGACTGGAAGGTCAGAGTTCGATTCCTGGGTACTTCATGATGGAGTGAGCTCCAGTCATCTGTCCCAGGTCCTGCCAACCTAGCAGTTTGAAAGCAACAAATTGCAAGTAGATAAATAGGGACCACTTCGGCGGGAAGCTAAACAGGGTTCCATGCCCACCACATGTCCACAGAAATGTCTGCAGACACAGACAGCACTGGCTTGTTGGTTATAAACAGAGATGAGCACTGATCCCTAGAGTTGGATATGACTGTCTTTCAAGTAAGGACAACCTTTATCTTTTCATGTGGCTGACTCTAATTCTTTGCAATAAAATCTCATTGTTCAGATTTTACAGAGTCTGTGTCATTTACCTGGATTCCCCAGATTTTCACAATCAGCTGCAGGTCTCGTTTTTCTCCAATCCCTTTTGTTTGGACATTGCAATGAGCTATTCTGAAGTCTCAGGATTGGATTCTGAAAACTCAGGGAATGGGATAGTACTGACCTGCCCCCCCTCCAGTATATTATTTTATTTTAGCACTTGCAGGGGATAACAAACAATGACATTCCTCTGTTTCTCCTTCTCTGCAGTGATACAGATCATTTTAGCAATGCAGGATACTACCAACATTCTGCTGCATCTAATTAGAGAGGAGAATGAAAACCAATCAATTCATGGGTCCTCCCCTCCCCACACCCACTCTAGTACAGGGGTTAGAAAAGAAAAGACAAGAAAAACAAATTGAACCACCTCAGAGAGAAAACAAAAAAGAGAAAAACCGTGGCACCTTAAAGACTAACTCCTGTATGTTAATGTTTGAATTGGTAGCCGTGTTAGTCTGTGTAAGCATATCTGAGAGCACACAAAACAGAACAACAACAACAACAAAAAGAGGGAAAAAAGAAAAGACAACAAATGTTGTGGCATCTTAAAGCAGGGGTGCCCAAACTATGGCCCACAGGTTGGATCCGACCCCAGACACCAATTCATCTGGCCCACACTACCCTTACCTCTCATGGAAGCAGAAATAAAACACACCTGTTCTGTTTTGTTTACTCTTGGATCTGTATTTTAATGTTAGTTTTCATGGGTCAAGTCCACTTGATCAGACATCCAGAAACAGAACTGGCCATGCTGTCAAAGGAATTCCCGGAGTCTGCTGTCCAAGAAAGTAACTTTTACAAGCTCTACCCAGAAGAAGAAAGGGCCTGCAGAAGCAGAAGTATTTCTATTATGAGAATATTCCCCCCGCCCAAAAAAAAATGTGGCCAAATGATGAAAGTACAATGCATTAACAAACTTTGTATTAGGCAGAAGAGAGTAGTCATAGCCAATGCAAGCATAGCCTGGCCATATTGAGAAACCATTTCACAACAGAAAAAGAAAACTTATTCATGGCTAAAATATATAGAGTAGTGTTTATTACAATTTGTGGTGGCTGTGTGATGGGGGATAGAAATATCATTAATCTTGTTTAGGATTTATACAACTCCAGAGATGATTAAACAAGAGATTAAGGGATAGCAAGTAATATTAAGCAGAAAAGCAGACTCGACTCCTTTCATCATCAGCAACCATCCTGATATAGGATCACAGAAAAAGAACATGAAATTCACTTGTAAATCCCTCTGTTAGAAGCCCAGAAGATTAACATCCAACAAAATTTACCATGGCAGTTCAAATATATGATTTACAGAGAGTGCTGGTGAAATGGGAAACCTTAGTATATATCAGACGTTGAGCTTATAATGACAACATAAGTTATTTCAGTCCTCATGGGACATTTCCAATATTTCTTTGCATGGTTCCTGGCTAGTACATCAAGCTGCAGCACAGATCTGGATGTTGGGCCAACCTTGACATTAAGTCAAATGCAGTGACTGCCTCAACCAGTAGCTTTTGGCTGGATTCTTGCCTCTCGTTGTCTTAATTCTTGTAAATTTTAATAGTTTAATTCTTTTAGTATTTTATTAATTACAGTCCCAATTTTAACGGTTAAAGTGAATTTTAATATGCAGGGGGCATGATGGGACTGTCCTATTGGTTTTATATTTAATTATGAATTTGCTGTTCAAGCGATGTCCCTTTCTAGTTTATGTTGTAAGCCGCCCAGAGTTGGGTTTACCTGATTGGGGCGGGATAACACATTAGAATAAATAAATAAATAAATAAATAAATAAATAAATAAATAAATAAATAAATAAATCAGCAGGAGTGCTGACTTGGGCTTCTGGTAATTGAAGTCCAAGAACACCAGGAATGCCAAGGTTGGCCATCATTTCTCTAGGACAAGAAAGACAAACTAAACTAATTACAGATGTTTTGGATAAGGTCCTGCAAGAACCTGCACCCAGCATGAAAAATTATGGAAAGCACAATTTTTAGCAAAGAGAAAATAATTTTAATAATTTAGCTGTCATGAAGGATTCGCTCTGCCAGAGAAGTGATCATGTTATAAACTCAAGGATTTTTCCAAATCAGGTACACTGTTCCAAGCTTGGTGCAAATTGGGTTAAAGTGTAAAATACAAAAAGGCAAAGGGGTTTTGTGTGTGCAAAATAAAGCTTTTAAAAAGAAAAAGACCAACCTTCCCCATGTGGTTAAAGCAGATGTGCTTATTCAAAGGGCAAGACATTGGGGGAAAGTACTTCAGTAACTGGTTTATCTTGTATAACCAACATAAAAAGTCAACAGCAAACCTGAGACTGTATCTTAGTTTGGTGTGGTTGGCTCCCCCTCCATTGCTTACTCATAATTCGGGACAAATAGTTCAATCCTTTTTTCTATCACACTATCTGTTTTAATTACATGCGAAACCTCAAACAAACAGACAGGCTCTGTCAACTGTGTCCAATGTGCTGGAGAAAATTAAGACACATTTTGGAGACTGAAATTATAAATGAATTGAGTGGGCAGATGGAAAGTGTCAGGCTGTAGGCTCTGGAGGCAGACAGTCAGGACTTATCACAGATGATGGCCAATCCCCTGCAACAGAGGAGGAAAAGCATACAGAACATACACAATCCAAAACTAAAGGTGGATAATGTCTTTATTGGAACTCCCAAGCTTTTCATGGGATAATGTGTGGATAATTAGGATAATGGGGGGCTGGGGAAACATGTGAACATCCCTGCGCTGCTTTGAATTATTTGCCTGCCTGGGTAGTTTTACATGTTGTCAAGGATCCACTGCTTCATTATCCATCCCTGGAAAGACAACTTTTCACCATAGTCACCACTGACAAGCATGAGAAATCTCAATGTCCCTACTAATAGTAAAGCTTATGAAGGATCTTCATGGTGGGGATTGATTACAGAAATTTGGACCTATGGTGGTTGGAAGTGATAATTAACATATTATCTCTAGTCCCAGATAATGTATCATTTTGTAGAAGAGTGCATGGTGGTTTGGTTTGGTTTGGTTTCGGTACTTAGGAGAAGACCTCTGCTGGGTTTCACACTAGCTTCTTTCCTAGGCTGCAACAGCCAAATATGAGTGGTTTTTTTTAAAACACTGGTTTAGCAAATAACAGCTCCAGCTACATGTAAAGCCTGAAGGACCAACAGGATTGTTATATAACAGTGCTGGAAGTGAAATATTCATCAAATGGATTAAATAAGTGGAATGCCACGTGCAAAGATGATAGGTATGGTAGCTAGGCAGTGAAGTGCTGTAGAAACCTCTGAAGTGAAGAAAGGCTGAAGTATTCAGGGATTGTTAAATCTCCAGTGGGTCCATCCAACTGTTGAGCCCAAGAGAGGAGGAATTACCACACTGTGATAGGCTCATGGCTTGTTCTATTGTTGTTTTCTAATCAGTCTGGGTAGAAATCTACCAAAGATGCTAGGCCAAAGGAAAGAGAGAGAACATGCAACATTCATCAAGTACTTTTGTCTCGAAGAAGCACATCCCACTTGCCATAGTCAAAGCACCATTTATTAATCTCCACTCAGTCCATTTGTTTACAAGAAATTGACATCTGAGGATTGGATATACAGTAATGTATTATTTTAATATGTTGGTATTGGGTTGTGTGCTGTGTGCGATAGCAAAACTTTCCTGGTCAATGAATGGTATTATCACAACAAAAACTTAAGAGGGCTTTGTCTCTTTACAACCACAGATATTGTAACCTTGTTTTTCTTACTGTTATTTACTAAAAGAGTCCTAAAGAGGAAAGTCCATCCTGAAAATTGATTGGAATTTAATATCCAACACTGTATCTTCTGCAGAGAAAAAGAAATCAACCTTGCTGTAGTACATTTCTGGCTAGTCCCCCTCCTTTTGTTGTTCAGTCACACAGTTGATTCTGACCCCTGCAATCCCATGGACCATTGCACACAGGGCACCCCTATCCTCCACCATCCTCCTCAACCTGGCCAACTCTGTGCCCATTGCATCAACAATCCCATCTAGCCATCTCATCTTGGGCCGTCCCCTTCTTCTTTTGCCCTCCACCTTTCCCAGCATCAAAGCTTTCTCAAATGAATCCTCTCTTCTCATTTGATGTCCAAAGTACTTTAGCTCCATCTTCACTATTTGACCTTCCAAGGAGCAGTCAGGGTTGATTTCTTCTAAGATTGATGTATTTGTTCTCCTCGCAGTCCAGGGTACTCTCAAAACTCTCCTGCAACACCACATTTCAAAGGTGTCTATTCTTCTGCACTCCATTTTCCTTATGGTTCTGCTCTCACAATCATACATTACTACTGGGAATACCATTGCTTCAGCCCACCCTCTATTAATACAAATGCAATGAAAATGTTTCACATCATAGAATTCTACATTTCTAGTATAGAAAGTTTCAATTCTAATAATGTGTCGCAAAGTCTTTACATCTTTTTACCCACCTGTTGGGGTAATAAAGTAGTATGAGAGATATTTTTATCATCTTCATAATTATCTGTTGGAGTAATTGAAGGCCGTGAGATTTATTTGTCAGTATTTTGATACACCATTTGAATTCTGTGGAATAGAAAAAAAATCAGAACTGGTGCTGCTCTTGCAGACCTCACCCCAGTTCCATTGATTGAGTATATGAAAACCAAATATAGGACTGCCACAGCATGACACCTGTACCACTGCTCTAGTTCCGAGGGTCACTTTCTGGTCCTGAGCCTTTTTGGCATACAAAGTCCTCCTTGGCCCCAGACCAGTTTGTAGCTGCTGCCTTCCACCAAGGTGGATTCAAGTGAGATTTAATCCACTTGGGGACCATCACCCTTCCTTGTGGACTTTGCCACCCAAGGCTGTTAGTTAACTGCCACCTGACAATTGTGTTGAGTCACTGGCAGTATGGTCTACTCTATTACCATAGCAAGATAACCTGGCCAGACTCTATAGAGCTTTTCTTTTAATGCATACAGTTAAGATGCTTGTCAAGTTTGTTCTCTAATTTGTTCAGGATTATTAGGCTACAGATGAAGCTCACATAGAGCTAACAACCTCCTGACACCTCATCAGTTCAGTCAATGCACTTGACATCTTAAAACTGAAATGATGTCCAAGTTTGAAACAAATCTACAGAGGAAGAGCTATGTAGCTCAAATGTGGCTTCCTTCTCTGTTATCTGACACAAGCAAACTCTGAACAAAACTCTGATGCGGATGGCTGGAAAAGGTTAAGGACGTTGAGAAGAAACACACAGGGAACAGTAATACTCTGGGGACAGTCTCAGTAGCATCTGTTGATGTGATCTTGCTATGTCAGGATTGCCTAACTAAACACCTATCATTATGATGCAAGAAAAGAACATCCTTCTCTCAAGTGTTTTCTTCCTGTCATATTAGATGGTGCAAGAAAACTAGCTTGTCTATGTCCGTAATGGCTAACCTTGGCACTCCAGGTGTTGTTGAACTTCAATTCCCTGAAGCTCTAATCAGCAGGAGTGCTGACTTGGGCTTCTGGTAATTCAAGTCCAAGAACACCTGGAGTGCCAAGGTTAGCCATCACTGGTTTATGTCACAAGCCTGTCAGGAGAGCAAGAGAGCCAATCTTTTTGACAACTCCCAGTAATGTACAGTAAAACCTCGCATAAAGAGTGTTTCGCTTAAAGAGTAACTCGCTTAAAGAGCAGAATTTTCTCTGAATGTTCGCTTCACTTAACAAATAAAACCAACCAAAAACTCACTTAACAAATAAATCGGGGTTCGCAATCCCCCCCACAATTGGTCATTTACAAATGGTGTTTCGCTTAAAGAGCAAACTTGCTTAAAGAGCTATCCTGTGGAACGCATTATGCTCTTTAAGTGAGGTACAACTGTATTATTCTTGTTCTACCACTTCTGAATCTGAATCTTGGCAATCCTCATGGTGATCAGCCATAAAGACTGTTCTGAGAATATAATGCCTTTTATCTGCCTTCCGCATCGTAGCATGACACCCATACCACTGATCCAGTTCCATGAGTCACTTTCTAGTCCTGAGCCCTTTTAGCACACAATGTCATCATCGGCCCCAGGTCAGTATTGAAGCTGCTGCCCTTTATCAAGATGGATTCAAGTAGGATTTAATCCACTTGGGGATCATCACCCTTCCCTGTGGACTTTGGAACCACTCCATTGTGCAGCACTCAAGCCTCAAACTGATGACCTGGACCTTCCAGTCATCTGATTCAGCGTCTTAACCACTAATCTGTCCCTTGGAAGCTGGACAGTGAATGTCAAAAATCTCTCACCAGGACAAAATTATGGCTGGATTATGGCAAAACAGGAAGATCAAATAATCAAGTATAATGGGGCTAATTGGACACAAGACAAATTTTCTGTGGATGTGGAGAAATATAATCAATGCATTTATCTGCATACAATTTATACCCTACTAAAATGGCTGCGATAAGCTATTGATGTAGCTTGCTTCTAATTATTTTAACACCTTTGTTTTAAATTTTAATTAATTTCATATATATATATATATATATAATAACCCTGAGGACTAACAGCTTGGGTGCCAAAGTCCACAGGGAAGGATGGTCCCCAAGTGGTTTATATCACACTTAAATCCACCTTGATGGAGGGCAGCAGCTTCCTTAATACTGGGCTGGGGCCTATGAGGACTTTGTGTGCAAAAAAAACACAGGACCTGAAAGTGACTTGCAGAACTGGATCAGTGGTATGGGGGTCAAGCTGTAATGCAGAAGGCAAATGGAAGGCCACTGCATTATATTCTCAGGACAGTCTTCATGGCTGAGATTCAGGTACGGCGCAAGAATATGTACGGTATGTGGTTTAAACTCATTTCTATTCTGCAGTCTTTTTGTGCCCTGTATTGAGTTTTCCTTTGCTTTCCTGTGCTGCCCCCTGCTGGACATTTTACATCTTTATTTCTTGCATTACCAAGCGACTTGGCTGAAGAGGCCACCCTTCTTGAACTTTGTTGATCTTTACCAACATAAAGTACTGTATGTGAACTAAAATTGACATTATGCTTTTAAGACTTATTGTGGGAGGAATATGGAAATTACAGCTCAGAAAAGTAAGATCTCCAAACGGGTCCTTTTTTCTGAGCTTAATCATTAGGCAGTTCTTTCCTAGAGATGAACCTTTGATACGGCAGAGGATGAATGCAGCACCCTCATGCCTTTTAAGTCAAGAAGTTGGGATTAAACACAACCAGCCTGTATGAAGGCAAGTAAGCTTTTAAAAAGAAAAAAAAAGCACACATTCAAAAGCTGAGAGGAAATGAATTGGAAATATTTATTAAAACTAAAAGCACAAATCATGAACAAGGCTTGTTATTTTTAAAAGGCACACATGTAAGTGCATTTCCCCAAATTCTGAGGCACTAAGGTTTGTCAGTGTTTTGCAACATGTTTAACTGACTGGCCACCCAGAGCTCCTAGCTGGACACATATAAAAATGGTGAAATGTTGAAGAACCACCAAAATATCCCAGCCATTTTCCCATTGCTTTCCCTAAATGTTGATTCTAAAATCCCTTAAAATAAAAGCATCCATCTCAGAAAACATCCCATTCCTCTTACTGGGGCTGAAGACACTAGCACTGCACTTTCAATTTTAATTTAAAAAGGAAATGTGACAGAAGCCAATCTCCACTTGGAATCATCCATGTTTCTTACGAGGAGGAGAAAACAGGGACCTACAGAAGAAATCCACACAGAACAGTTATGTCCTGGTTTTATTGCTTTTGTAAACTATTGTATAGTCTACTGCGGGGGTGCCCAAACTACAGCCCAGGGGATGGATCTGACCCCTAATGCCAATTTATCCAGCCCATGAAGCCCTCGTCACTCCTATATTGGCACATTTTACTTCCGCTTCCGGGAGCAACGAGGGCTTTGTGAGCTGGATGAATTGGCATCAGGGGCCAGATCCAGCCCCTGGGCCATAGTGACTAGCCCCCTGAACCACGTGACCGGCCCACAGCCTGAAAAGTTTGGATCTCTGGTCTACTGCGTGCTTCCACTTGTGTTACCAAAACCATGGAGACACCCTGCTTCTCCTCATCCCCAGGGCTTGATTCTTGGGCTGATACCAGGAGAACATTCTGCAGCTGCCTCGCGCTTCCTTGTCCAGACTTGACAATACCAATTTACCAACAATACAGACTTGGGATACCGTACCTGGGACTTTTCCACAACAGACCCCTCCTGATCCATAACCAGTTGACTTGATACTCAACCTCAAGTGGCTGGGTGTGCCTTTGTAACTGCTTAGATGTTCTAGCTCACTGTTCCCCAATCTTTGGCTTTTGGACTTCAATTGCCAGAAGCCTAAGCCAATTCCCCAAAGCACTGATCAGCCAGTGTACTGACTTAGGCTTCTGGGAATAGAAGTCCACCAGTATTCCACGGAACATAGTTTGGGAAATGCTGTAGTTAATGGCCTGCATGTAGATCACCATTTTAACAAAAGGTGCTACATATGTACTGTACATGTGCATTTTGAGTTTGATTCTTCCACCTTGCACAGTCCACATTTATCTCAAGGCTGTGTTGTACTGTGGTTTTAGACATTTACCACAGGTGAGTGTTTTGCATCTCCAAATTTTCTCCTCTTGAAATACAAAACCCTTTTTAAGATTGATTCGTTCCTCACCTCATTGTAAATGGTACCAATCACTTTCGTTGGCAGCAAGAACTCCACTGCTATTTGTAGTACTTTAACACAGATAATACTTCAAACAGAATAAAAGCCCATCTTTTTAAAAATAGTCACCCTTCTTCCCAACCTCTGGATCATTCTACCACAGCATGGACTCTCTACAGAGGCAGGATGAAGGAACGGTCAAGCAAGACACTTGAAAAACAATCATTGGATAGTCTTCAGCTTCAAACAGAAGAATGAATGAACATTTGAAACGAATACAAACATGGAATCTGAAACTACTAAGGTGAAACAGGAGCCATCTTGCCTCTAAATGTCAGGGGAAATAGAAGTTTGCTGTTCGCTACAATAAACTAGAAAGGTCAAAAGCAGGATTGAGGAAGCTGTATCCCTCCCAATTTTGTTCCATTTCAGTTCCCCTCCGTCAGTGGTGACCAGTAGTAAGGCTTGACAGAATAACCAGTTCACCAACATCAGCAGGGCCAAAGGTTCCTCATTCCTGATCCATAGGTAATTTTAAAGGAGGCCTGTGGAATGTAGGCATGCTAAGAATTCTTGGATTGGAGAAATCATTTAAACATTTTCTTGCTCTTAGACATTTAACTAAAAGCACCATCAGACAGCCTTTAAAAGGCACCCATATTCCAGAGGACAGACTATCTGAAAGGACTGTGGATGTACATTTAGGGAGGAAAAACTCATGGAAATGAAGTTCCTGCATTCCCGGTTATTTGAAATACAAAGTAAGGCCCCAGCTGGGGTAAAGGTCTAGAAAATATACCATGCCACTTTTGCTTGAACATTGGTGATGGGGAGAATATAGCTCTTATCAATTAGTTCAAGACAAGTTTCGCTACAGATATTCACTGACACGACAGATTGAGAACTGGGACAGTTAGCTATTTCTCTTTATGCAGTCGCTTTATACTGGTTGCTTCAGCATTGCTCATTCTCCCAATACTGCAGGGAGGGAATTTATGTTGTAGACAAACTACAAACCTCCATTACTAAATACAAATACAGTACAAACCTCCATTACTAAAATTCGACTGCAGGACTATTGCTGTATTTGACTGTCAAGAATTCTAGCTCTGTAGAGATCTCTTTCCTATACCGTACAGTGGGGATGTTCAAACTAAGGCCCGAGGGCCGGATCCAGCCCACAATGCCAATTCATCCAGCCCATGAAACCCTTGTTGCTCCCGGAAGTGGAAGTAAAACATGCCCGTATGGCCCACGAAGCACGTGACCAGCCCACAGCCCAAAATGTTTGGGCACCCCTGCTGTACAGTATATCCTTTCAACACAGGAAAAATGTCTGTCCAGCTTAGATTCCATGATGCATAATGAAGTGAGTAGCCTTCTCATTACTTTCACAAGCCCACACATCTTCTCTTTCATATAAAACTAGTCCAGATGGATAAAACAGATCCATGAACCTACTGATGCCATAAAGACTTCCTACAGACACCAACTTGTTAAGTATTAAAGCTCTCCTCAGCCCACACACAGAAATACAAAAACACATATCACACACACATATCACACACACAAACACACACATAACATGACAGCTGCCTTTTTGTATAGCAACAGAAGCTCCTATCAAGCAGGAGCTGAACTTTGGTAAGTTCCAGTTGATTTAAAAAACATAGTACTTATTGCAGAACTTGGGGAAATTACTTCTTTGTAATTCCCTGAACAAGACCTCAGCTAGCACACAGCCCCAAACTACTGCTAGCCATGCTGGCTGGCTTATTCCAGGAAGTGCCTTCCAAAAAAGTTCTAGTCCCAAGAAACAGAAAGGCACCCAAAGGGCAGCAGCAATTACTATTCTGTCACACACTAGCCACAACTCTTAGTCAAGCCGGCAACATTTACACCTTTTGGGTTTTGTTAAAGCCCCATTTTGCCTTGACTTCTTACACCTAAATCTAGTCATCAACATAGAGCCATTCCTTACTAGAAACCCATTTATACTAGCCCAGTGTCTCTTGCTCGCTTTCTCTCCACCTCCTCGACATCCCCAAACAGTTCCCTACAACATGAACCTGGGGTTCACTTTCTACCAATAAATAACATTTCAACATAGCAATCATAACCAGTCACGCTCCCATCAGATGGGATGGGGCAACTCAGCAATCTTTTGTTATCAGGTCCTGATAGCTTATCTACACAACCCACCGGCTTCTTCATTCACAACACCTCTGGCTCCTCCATTTCTGACTGCTAGGTTAGCTATTCTAACAGGATACAATATGGCCCTCGTTCCACAAAACCTGGACCTGCAGAATTCTACTTCATGCAGCCTCCTTCACAGACATTTTCCTTGCCTTCAGAAGCGCTGGATGGAGCCACATAAATAATAAATAAATAATATGAAATTCCTGAAATCTGGAGAATCCCACAGTGCTTTGCACGGGGATGGTGGGGGCAACGTGAAGACTGAAGTCAGCCTTTTCTTGTCTCCTATGCAAGGAGGAACAGGCAGTTTTCAAAACAAAAGGCTTTCATGACTTTGCTTATCATATTCTCTGAGCTACAGCCCCTATAGCAGGGCGCACTGCCTCTTTTCCCGCTAAAGGAAATTCTGTGGCTAACTATGCTCCCCCACCTTAATTCTTGTCCATTTGCCTTACTCGTCTCCTGCACAACGTCAAGGACAACCAAACAACACTGGCCACCTAGACAATTATTCTTTAAAAGAAAATACCACCACCCCTCGCCATAAACCTATCTCATCCCCAGATATATACATATCCCACTAGGGGCTGGGGGATGATCAGAAGCTTTCCAAAAAAGGATATTGGGGGGCAAGGGGAGAAGGAAAAAGCTCAAAATAAATAAATATAGTACAGCAGATCTCTCCTTAAAGCTTTCTTGTGAGTATCTCAAGAACAAGATCTGTATTAATCTTCAGCAAAACAAAACTTAAGCTATCACTCTTTGCATGCCTAGTATTCAGCTTACTTCCCCTTTTCAAGCAATTTTTTTTTTAAAAGGGTGGGGGAACCCTTTGCCTTTCTAAGTCCATCTGGTTACCCATTTTGTTTTGCTAATTCCAGCAGCTTGTCTGTAATGAAAGGCTCCCTTGACATCACCTTGTCTAGACTCACACACTTGGCTTCCTTTCCTCTACATGGACATTATCACACTACCGGACTGCAAATCTCAGGTTCACATCTTGCCAGCAAAAGAACTTCTTCTGTCCCTGAATTATAAAGTGAGTCTACACCTGAGTGCCAGTCTACCACAAAGACCTAGCATGTAGGATAATGGACTGTCAGGTTATTGCTGTGTTTTTATTAAAAAGTACCGCTTAAGCCTCTTCTCCACCAATAACTGGCTGGCAGAAAGGTGTCCCTCCTTCCCTACAACAGCAATATCCACAACAACACAACTTACCTACACCCCAAAGGAAATTTTGCTGAGAAAACTATGGACTCTTGTTTCCTGGCAGAGAACCTCCAGCAGTCACGTTTTTTAAGGCATGAGGGCAAATCGCTCACTGAGAGGCCTTCCGGTCCGAGGAGTCCCACCCACCTTCACATAGGATTTAAACTGATAACCGGGTGAGGGGGAGGTGTGGGTTCAGCAACACCTAAATTAGTTGCTGGTAGGGCACAACGCTGAGAGGACGACTCCCACAAAGTCAAATGTGGTGCCAGAGAATCGAGATAACTTTAACTACAGACTTCTAGCTGCTACTACAGGGACCAGGATTTGGCAGACTTGAGGCCTGCCATCATCTTCTCCCCTCATATAAGGCCACAGGAAGAGGCCTTCAACATTCACAGCAGCAATTCGCATCACGGCCTCCTTCCTCAGCCCTGGTGAGGGGACAGGCAATGGGCAGTCGCCTTCCAGGAACAAATCCCACCTACCCACCCACCCTGCGGCTGCTGCCTAGCTGAAGCCTTCTCTTCTTTCCTCTGGAATCTGCTCCACTGAATGCTGGCCCAGGAGGCCCGAGTTGGCTGTGTGGTTACATTCAGGTGTCATCTCTGAGAGAATGCCCTGATGTGGAGCAGGGGCATCTGAGTGGTGGTTCCCTCCCTCACCGTCAAAGGAGGCTCAGAAATCCAAGGAAGCAAAGTCTCCAAAGTCACAGTCAAAGAGTTCGCTGATGCCTTCACCCTCCTCAAGCCCAAAGTGGTAGTCCTGGGCCTGCGTGGGTGAAAGTGCTATGAATTCCGAGGGCAGGAAGCTGGAGAAGTCCTCTTTGCCCTGCTGGAGCAGGGCATCCACTGAGGCCAGAGGCGAGAGGTTCACGTCGTCTCCAGGACATTTCAGAGGCAGCGTGCTCACGCCAGACAACAAGGGCTCTGCTGGTAGAGAAAGAAAACAGATGGTAGAGTTTGGTTTACAAAATCATGACCCCCTCCACTGAAAATACACCCCTAAGAATTGCCAAGAGGTAGTAGTACAAGGGAGCCACTGTCCACAGCTTCTGAGCGTTAGAACATGATCTGAAGAGTCTCCATTTAGAGAAGGCTATACTGTGAATTGAGGACTACTGTGGCTTAGTGGCTAAGGCACAGAGCTTGATGACCAGAAGGTCGACAGGCCAGCAGTTTAAGACCCGAGTGCTACATGACAGAGTGAGCTCCTGCTGTCTGTCCCATCTCCTGCCAACCTAGCAGTTCAAAAGCAAGGAATTGCAAGTGGATAAATAAGTACTGCTTCAGTGGAAAAGGTAACAGCATTTCATGCACTCAAGTGTCTAGTCATGCCTGCCACATGACCATGGAAACATCTGCAGATGCAGACAGCACTGGCTTTTTGGTTACAAACTGAGATGAGCACTGAACCCTTAATTGGGGCACGACTGGCTTTCAAGCAAGGGAGACCTTTACACTGAACCATCTTTCTCTTCAAGATTTGGCAGACATTATAGGTAGCTGACTTGCGACTACTTAACTTGGGCAAGGGTGTGTGTGTGTGTGTCGCACCATAAGTGTCCTATGATATACACTCTGAGGGTGACAAAAGAATGATAAAAAGTAATAATTCCAAGTTATAAAAATGGGGGAGAGATAACCTTAAAACTATTCCATATGAGTTAACTATGAAAAGCATTGAAAACTCCTTTCCAAAAGAGCTGGATAATGTCTGAGCACACATATCAAACTCAGGCTGAGCATTTAAAAGGTAGTAAAGGCCTTCATTAAAAAGGAATCCAGTCTCTGCAGTGTCCCAAATCCACCTGCCTAGGATGACGGTGGCAAATGTGCGTGTGTCCTGATGTTTTTAAATTGTAGCTCCCATCAGCCTAACCAAGCTAGTGGTGGGAATAATGGGAACTGCAATCCAACAACATGGAGGGCCACATTTTCCTTAGTTTACTCATAGGGCCCAAAAGGATAGTCACAACTCTCAGTCTTAACAGCAGCAGGCCAAGGGTTCTGCAAGTCAGGTTGGTTGCCTGCCTGAAGCCAAAGGCAAAGTTACTTTTTCAGAATAAAACTCCCAGAACTCTACAGGCCACGTAGCTATTGGATACATACTCCAAAAAAGTAACTTTCTCAAGCTCTTCCTTTGGCAAAAGCACACAGCCGTGGCAAATGATGTGCAGTCCCACAAGTGTTAATAGCTTTAGTTTCACTCCACACGTTCACTGAATGTGGCCGGGGTGAGCCCATGTTAAATGACCCTGCCTCCTGGTCTCTATGCCATCAGCTGCACTTAGGCTTTTCTTTAGGCCTCTCCCAGGTGTGTGTAACATCGAATGATGGAACTAACTGGGAACCTTTCTGAGGGTGAGGAATAGGCGCACTCCATCTCCATGTATGAACGAAATGTCTGCAGAAACTATAGTTGAAATAAAAACCACTTCTGGTGCAGGGGTCATTTTACCAGAGGGCCAAGTTCCAAGAGTGGTAAGGGCCAAAGCCAAGTGAATTTACATGCATTTCTGATTCACTTGGACATCTTCCCATCAAACACAAGCTCATTTGGATGCCAGTTTATTCAAGAAAATACTGTACACTACTACAAGATCTTGCTAGGAGGCAAGACACGATCCAAGTACAGTAATACCCCGGATAATGCGAGTACCGTATAGCGTGAAAACCGCATAACGTTACAAGATTTTCAGAAAAATCTTGTATCGAATAACGCGATTTTTAACGTTATCCGATACAGTCGTTCTTAGCAGCAGGGTGGCTGGAAAGCTGAACGGGGTTCTCCGTTCAGCTTCCCAGCCACCCTGCAGCTACGGAGGCAGGGGTGGGGAGGCTGGAAAGCCGACGGGGGGCTCCCCC
The DNA here is from genome assembly GCA_030440675.1 of Furcifer pardalis. NCBI lineage: Eukaryota > Metazoa > Chordata > Lepidosauria > Squamata > Chamaeleonidae > Furcifer > Furcifer pardalis. The sequence goes on from CP126891.1 coordinate 237,573,774, forward strand.
GTTGGCTTCCCCAGCCACCCCACAGCTGCGGAGGCAAGGGAAGCCGACAGAGAGTCCCCGTCAGCTTCCCCAGCCACCCTGCAGCTGTAGTTCGGGTCCTCTGATCTCTCTGGAGCAGGCAGGGGACACGATCCAAGCTGTTTCTGGGCTTCCCCGACGTCCTCAGCCAGTGCAGCAAGCCAAAACGTCAGGGTTCGAATCCCGACATTCTGGCTTACTGCAGCCTCAAAGAGGGTGGGGGAACTTCAAAATTAGCACGCATCGGGTCTCCCGACCTCCCTAGAGCCGATGCGTGCTATTTTTGAAGTTCCCCCACCCTCTTTGAGGCTGCAGCAAGCCAGAATGTCGGGATTTGAACCCTGACGATTTGGCTTGCTGCACTGGCTGTCGGGGAAGCCCAGAAACAGCTTGGATTGGGTCTCCCCACCTCCCTGGACCCGGCGGGGGGGGGGGGGTCAGAGACCCCAAAATTGGTTTTAAAAAAGGATGTTTTTTTTTACCAATTTTGGGGTCTCTGACCCCCCCGGCCGGGTCCAGGGAGGTGGGGAGACCCGATCCAAGCTGTTTCCAAAGTTCCCCCACCTCCCTGGAGGCTGCAGCAAGCCAAAATGTCAGGATTCAAATCCCGACGTTCTGGCTTGCTGCAGCCTCCAGGGAAACAGGGCTTTTTTTTACATTGTGTGATCAATGTATCGCACAACGTTAAAAACCGGATAACGACGAGACTTGTAGAACCAAGTCATAACGTTATCCGGAGTACTAGTGTATGTGCACGCAACAGTTTCCTAGGTAGATGGTGCAATCGCTACAATGTCAGACCAGGATTCGGAGATCCAATAGGACCATGATGGTGAATCTTGGCACTCCAGGTATTCTTGGACTTCAATTCCTAGAAGTCTAAGTCTCTGTGAATCCACAAGAAATGAGTTTATTGTGCATTCATGTGGATTCACAGAGACTTGGGCTTCTGGGAATTGAAGTCCAAGAACATGCAATAAACCCATTCATGTGGATTCACAGAGACTTGGGCTTCTGGGAATTGAAGTCCAAGAACAGCTAAAGTTCCAAGGTTCACCATCAGGGCAATAGGACATGATAAGCATTATACTGTACATTATTATTTAATTGAGAAGGTCTGGAAGCAAATGTTACTGTTAAATGCCTGATCCCAAGTCTTCTTTCTGCTTTGTTTACACCTATGTCATACCTTGTTCTCCACTCAGCAATGGCAAGTTCATCTCCTGGGAGGAATGAAGAAGCCCAGATGCTGCTGTAGCTGCCACTTGTGAAGACACAGGGGGCGAAGGTTCCTCACCAGCCACTTTCAATGGACTTTTGGAGGGACTGCAGACTGCAGAAGAATCCTCTGGGCAAAGGAACACATCAATGGGGCCCTGGGTACTTTTCACAGCAATTTGGAAAGCCTGGAAGAGAAGACAAGAGGTGGACATGTAAAATTAAGCAAAACTTTTCATGGTGGCTTCTACACCTTGCTGGGAATGTCAATTTCATGAAACTTGGGTGTGATCACTCTTGCAGAAAAATGTAGTCTTGCATTGCACAAAGAAAAGGCGACAAAACTTCCATGAATCCTGGCTTGCTTTATATGCTTGGGTTACCTAAATCCTCATTTGTTTCTACTCTTTGCTTCCAATAAATAACACCATAGCACTAAGCTAATTACTGATAGGCTTGACACAGAAGAACACATGGCATATCGTTTCCTAGAAAACTGGGTTTTTTCCCCCTTGGAAAATCTTGGTGGAATTAAGGGATTCATTTCTGTTCACAATGTAATCTAGTAGACTGTTCATCCACCCAACTAGAAAAATCTAATAGCAATAACATTGCTGTGTCTTCTCCTGTGATTATAGTCTACTTTACATTAATTTGCATTTATTTATTTATTTATTATTTTATTTATTTATTGCTCATATTTACTATCCCGCTCCAATCGGGTAAACCCGACTCTGAGCGGCTTACACGTTAAAATCATAGGTTAAGCCTATGATAATACTAATTCATCTTAATGCTTAAAACTTTAAAAATTCATAAAAGCATTAAAACAGCGCCAGAAAATTAAACTGAAACTGTCCCTTAGACCAACCACCCTACATGTGATTCCCCATTCCTGTGTCCCCACACTTGTTCTGCCAGCCAGGTTTTTAAGCCCTTCCGAAAGGACAGGAGCTCTGTCTGTAGGCGCAGCTTGAGTCTACTTTACATTAATGCAATGTACCTTTAATTGTGCCAGTTATTTCTTACAAACAGCATTTATATTCTATGGAATTAGAAGGAAAAGAACGATTAAGTGAATGTAAAATAGTTGATAATGATATGCAGCATGGATACAATTATGTATCAAGAATATTGTCTTTGAAAGCCAAGTGAAGTGGATTATATTATAATCTCCTGGTCTGGGGAACACAGAAGGAGCCTCCTCGAAGATTGTGGTATTTTAAAACCACAATCAGGTGTACCCTGCTTAACAGCAACCTTCTGTTGAGGGCTAACCTTTCTCACACTAGGTCAGGTGAAAGGAACTGCAGAATGAACTCACCAAAAGGTGTCTTCATTTTGACAGTTTCATGTCTGGCCCTAGACCAGTGGTGCCCAAACTAAGGCCTGGGTGCGACCCCCAATGCCAATTCATCCGGCCCGCGAAGCCCTCGTCGCTCCTGGAAGCAGAAGTAAAACGCTTCCAGGAGCGACGAGGGCTTCACGGGCCGGATGAATTGGCGTCGGGGGCAGCACCCAGCCCCTGGGCCTTAGCGATCAGCTCTCTGAACCACATGATCAGCCCACGGCCCAAAAAGTTTGGGCATCCCTGCCCTAGACTCAGAAGATGATCTCATATTTTAGCCCTTTTCTAGTCCTGTCAAGTCAAAATGGAGTACAAGTAGAGCAGCCACTGTTTTCTTCCAGAACCTCCTCCTGGGTAAAGAGTGGCCAGCAGAGCTGTTACTTTCTGGCTTCTAAAAGCTTGGCCATGAGGGCAATCTGCCTACACAGACTCAAGATTGCAACTACAATTCTGGGAAAGGAAGAACGGTTACCTCTTTTGGGTCAGAGACTTGCATCTGCGTCTCGGGAGGGGCTTTGATCACCATCACCAGCTGCTCAGAAGGGTCTGCAATGCTTCGCAGGTCTTGGCAAGTCACATAAGCTGAGGTGTGCTCAGTTAAGTTTTGCCAGAAAGAAGATCACAGGCAAGGCACCAATGAACTAACCCAGGGGTCTGCAAACTTGGCTCTCCAGGTGTTCTTGGACTTCAATTCCCAGAAGCCCAAGTCAGCACTCCTGCTGATCAAGGCTTCTGGGAACTGAAGTCCAAGAACAGCTGGAGAGCCAAGTTTGCTGACCACTGAACTAACCTAAGACAACCTACATATCATTGTCAGGCCCACGTCTAACAAGGGTTGGGAAATGGGCATCATTATTAACCTCCATCAAAACTCTCCTGAGCACAGAAGATGCCTATGACCTTGAGCTACCAACCTACATATCTGCACTGAGCAAATCTTGTATCAGTATGAGCCCTGGTGGTATAGCGGTTAAACTGCTGTACCCCAGCCAAAACTGCTGACGTTGTGAGTTTGATCCTGATAGGGGGCTCAAGGTTGACTCAGCCTTCGATCCTTCGGAGAGAGGTAAAATGATTACTCAGCATGTTGGGAGCAAAATTCTAATTACTTTGTGAACCACCCAGAGAATTCACTAAGTGTTATGGGGCGGTATATAAGTGTAACTGCTATTGCTATTAGGGTTCTTGAAACAGAGAATGATCTTTCTCTGCACTCATTTCCCTGTTCTGCTCCATAGAATATCATCCTTTAAAAATAAATAAAAAAAACTTCTGAGATTTTAAAATTTTCCTTCTCTTTACAGATTTTATTACAATTTCTGGCACACTGACCAAATTATTCCCATAAAACATGGGCACTGAACAGAGGAGTCAAAGTCATTTCATCAGGCATTCTTAAGAAAGGCCATTTAAATAGGCATCAAAAATGACGAACGTTGGGATGTGCCCCCTGGCTGCCAATCCTCTTTTTAATAGAACACCCACCGAAAAGGATTATAATGAGATGGGATGCAATGAAATATGACAGCTGAGGCTGTTCTTGTAAGGCTTACAACACCCACACGCACACGATGGAACTAAGGTTTCATTATTAAGAAAAGGCTCTGTTCCAGAGCTGCCCAAGCAAAGATCAACATGCATTTGAATGATTAAACAATTCCCTTTGTACCTTGTCTCTCATATATGTACACACCACCCTTCTACGCTGGAAATGCACAGCCTGAACCACCACCTAGGTAGGGAATTTCCACTACCTCACTGGGTGAGAAGGTACAAATTAAAATACCAACACCCTGTTGTGGAATGTCAGGAGTGCACCTAACCTATTCAAAAGAGGGCACTTGGGCTGTTCTTTGGTTGCCAAGAACCTCAGATCTGCCCCCTCCACCCAATTCCCCCTTCTGCCTCCAAAAGAAGGATATCACTTGTTCTCGGGGTCATCAGTGAGGAGCTTGAACTGAGTTGTGCACATCTGGATGAGGGATTCCAGTTGTTGTTCTGCAGCCTGAAGATCCTGGAGCTCCTTCAATAATTCCTGACTCTTGCTGGTGCCCACAGCGGACCGGCCACCCCTAGAAAACACAGCAGGCCAAGATAGAGAGACCATCCATCAATTGATGGCTGGCTTCCGGCATAAAGGACAGGTTACAGGAGGGTTCAGCTGTTGTACCTGCATTTGTATGGTAAAAGAAACAAACAAGCACCTGGAAAAATATCAACAAAGTCAAAATTCTTATGCCTGGGAACTGCATAAACAAAACTAATGCAGTGTGTGGATTTTTGCTATTGGGATTCCCAACCACTTCATTCCCTTCCCTTGTTTCTCATCTTCCAACCAAAATAACCATCCTGGGACTGCACAGTGGTCTTCCATGGACTGGTTTTGCAAGGTTTTCTCCCACAGGGTTTCCCCCTCCTAAACATTTTCTGTACTCGGGAGTTCTTCCAAGCCTGCCTGTCCCGTCCTCTTCTGCATGAGTGTTGTTGCTTTCACTATGCAAGCTGCAGTGCTTGCAACATGAGTACTGGGTTGAGAAGAAACGAAGGAGCCGCAAGCCACTTGGTCACTGGATGTCAACCATGGAATTATTTGACTGAAATTTAGCCATAATGGGATAGCCCACCAATTTGTGAAGATTCAGCCTTTGACAGATGTGCATAAGCTATTTAGGAACTGACAGTGGCTAGAAGCAGTTGTAAATTCCCAGAGCATGCATTTGTCATAAGCAGTAACTACATGTTTTAAGAGAGGAAATTGATGGCCTAAATTACAGCAGCAGGAACCTGCTTGACTTATCTATGTCAGGGGATGGGCATAAAACAGCCAGTTATTTCCAGATTCCAAAAGCAAAAGGCCTTTTAAGGCCATGTGGAGGGCAGTTAAGTCACCTCCTAAATCAGGAGCGCCCAAACTTTTTGAGACGTGGGCCGATCACGTGGTTCAGCGGGCTAGTCACATGGTTCCTCCCACTGGAAACAGAAGTAAAACACGCCTTGCAATCTGTTTTGCAACAGATATGTTTTGCAACAGGATTATATTTTTTAGGCTGCCATTTTCTCTGCTTAAAGCAGGGGTGCCCAAACTATGGCCTCCGGGCTGGATCTGGACCATGCCAATTAATCTGGCCCGCACCGCCCATATGGGCACATTTTACTTCCACTTCCAGGAGCAACGAGGGCAGCATGGACCAGATGAATTGGCATTGGGGGGGGGGCGTAGTTTGGGCAGCCCTGTCCTAAATCAAAAGGAGGGCGCTTTTACAGGCCTAAAACAAGCCTGAAAGGGAATTGTTTTTATGGTTAACTGCAGTCCACCAAAGGCTTTTGAGGAAACTACAATTTTTTGATTTCAGGCTAAAGGATCCCTGGTGGCACAGTGGTTAAACTGCCGTATTGCAACCAAAACTGCTGACATTGTAAGTTCAATCCTGACAGGGATCAAGGTTGACTCTGCCTCCCTTCCTTCTGAGCTCAGTAAAATGAGTACCTAGCATGTTGGGCACAAAATGCTGCTTACCTTGTGACTGCCCAGAAAGTGCACTAAGTGCTATGGGGTATTATAGGAGTGCAATTGCTATAAAATATTGGAGACATATCAGTTTCCCTAGCATCTGAGGGAGGGTAAATATGGCCACCAAAGGCATAGGAAGTTGTCTACCCTCACTATACAGCAAATATTCACACAAATCAGTGTTCCAAATACATAAATCCTTACTAAGGATCTGGTAGATAAGTACATAGACATGTACTTAGGCTGGTGGGATACTCCTGCATGTAGCAATCACAAAGCAAAGCAATCACACTTATATACCTCCCCATAACGCTTAGTGCACTCTCTGGGCCAGGGTTGCCCAAACTTTTCAGGCCACAGACCAGTCATGTGGTTCAGGGGTGCCCAAACTACTGCTTGTGGGCCGGATCTGGCCCCTGATGCCAATTCATCCGACCCATGCCACCCTTGTCACTCACAGAAGTAAAATACAGTAATACCTTGGATAACGTTTACTTCGGATAACGCTAAAATCGCATGACGTTAAGTAATCTGGGGAGGAGAATTGGATCGAATAACGTTAAGATCCTATGGGATGGATCGGATAACAACCGCTAAAGCCTGTGCGGTTACAATGTATCTCTATGGAGCTTTAACATTATCCGATCCATCCCATAGGATTTTAACATGCATCGGATAACACTAAAAATCAGATAACACCAAGACTTGTGGAACCAAGTTTTAGCGTTATCCAAGGGTTTACTGTAGACCCATATAGGCACGTTTTACTTCCACTTCTGGAAGCGACAGCATCAGGGACTGAATCTGGCCCATGGGCAGTAGTTTGGGCATGTATGCTCTGGGCAGTTCACAAGTTAATTAGCGTTTTGCCTCCAACATGCTGGGTACTCATTTAACTGACCTCGGAAGGATGGAAGGTTGAGTCAACCCTGATCCATGGTCGCAATCGAACTCACAACCTTTTGGTTGCAAGACAGTAGCTTAACCACTGTACCACTAGGGCTCCTTTATAGCCCGTCTCAGTGAGGGTCTTTATTCAGGATATATTTGTTGGCTTAAAACGCTTACCTGCAGAACTTACTCCAGGTGAGGTTGAAAAGCAGAAGGCAAGCTATCTAACAAGTTTGTTTTTTCTATTCATGGGGATAAAATGTGACATAAATGCCGTGCTGGGTGGGTGGGGGGTCAGTTTTAGGACTACTACCTCCAGATTCCACAGCTAACGTGAGCGCTGGGGTGTGTCATTCTTTTCTTTTTTGAGCTTCAACACTCAGAATTCTCCATGGTAGACTTTCTGGGAGTTCCAGCCCAAAAGTACAAACCTGCCCTTATCTCCATCTCACATACCTGGGTGCAGATAAGAGGGCTGTTCTGCTTCCTACCACTTGATGGCTCCCAGTCCCATAATTATAGGCATCTGCTGCCTAAGTCATGCAAATGAACACACCACTAGGTCAGTAAAGGTCGGCCTTGCTCAAAAGCCAGTCATATCTGACTCTAGGGTTCAGTGCTCATCTCTGTTTATAGCCAAAGAGCCAGTGCTGTCTGCGTTTCTGTGATCATATGGCAGGCATCACTAAACACCAGAGTGCACAGAACGATGTTGACCTTCCCACCAAAGTGGTCCCTTTTTCTACTTGCAATTTCTTGCTTTCAAACTGCTAAGGTTGGCAGGAGCTGCAGCACTTGGGTCTCGAACTGCTGACCCTCCAGTCATCAAGTTCAGTGTCTTAACTGCTAAGCCACCGCAGTCCCACACATACCATTACCACCCTCCATACACAAGATGAAGTTTTGATTGTTGGTATTTGCAAGATCCTCATCTTCATGTGAGGAGGAAAAACAAGGAGAGGAAAGAATTGTGTTCTTCAGGATGGAAAGCCAAGCATGACAACAAACTCTTAAGCCTACATCCCTGCATGTTAGACCCATTCTGTTCAAGGAAGCTCCATGTAATCCTGCCTGGGACATTTGACTTCATGATCCTAGAACAGTGATGGCAAACCTTGGCACTCCAGGTGTACTTGGGACTTGAATTACCGGAAGCCCAAGTCAGAACTCCTGCTGATCAGAGCTTCTGGGAATCGGAGTCCAAGAACATCTGGAGTCCCATGGTTAGCCATCACTGTCCTAGAATAAGGCTGAGGCCCCAGCAGTGCAGTAAATACCATCCACGCTAAGCTGGGTAAATGGGAGTTGTAGGACTAAGCATCCGGAGGGTCAAAGACTCCCCATCCTTATCCTAGAGCAGTGGTTCACAACATGGGGGCCCATCCCTTGGGGGATGTCAATTCCCAGAAGCCCAAGTCAGTACATTGGCTGATCAGTGCTTTGGGGAATTGACTTAGGCTTCTGGGAATTGAAGTCCAAAAACCAAAGGTTGGGAAACACTGCCCTTGAGCAGGGGTGCCCAAATTACGGCGCGCATCCAGCACCTGATGCCAATTCATCCAGCCCACTAAGTCCACATTGCTCCCAGAAGCATTGGGGCCAGATCTGGCCTACTGGCCATAGTGACCTGCCCCCTGAACCAGGTGAACGACCTGTGGCTGAGTTGCTGATCTAGTCTAATCTTCCCCTAGGAATGGAGACTTAGGTTTGTCTCCTAAAAGAAAACAAATTCCAAAGATATAAACATTATGGTGGGCTGCAGTGGCTGAATGGTTAAGAAGCTTGCCTTGTTAGCTGGAAAGCTGGCAAGTCGGCAGTTTGAGATTTGGGTGCTGCATGACGGATTGAGCACCCATCTCTGTCTGAACTCTTGGGGACATGAAAGGAACTTCATTTGGGCGTTCCCTCAGCAGAGTTTCTTATGCAAAAATCCTTTCAACCCAGAATAATTTCTGACACGAAATTATTATAGTGGCATGTCCAAAAAAAGAACCACTTCCAATTTCAGATCTGGTAAAAGTAATATTAAATGCTTGGCCATTTTCAAAGAACAAAAACAGTTTAAAAATCAATGCAATCTGTTTGGAGTATCCAAATATTTGCCTCCCTAAGAACTGCTAGATGCCAGAATCGGCAACTTGTCACCCTGTAAACCAGTGATGGCGAACTTTCTAGAGACTGAGTGCACATAGTGCATTGGCTACTTGGCAGGCCAGTCCAACCCACTCTGTGTGATATTAATGGAAGTGGGGACTGGAGGGCGGGTGGGGAGCCATGGAGAGAGCATGCATGGAGCGATTTTCAAAGGCTCAGCCGGCACACAACCTGTGCAGGCAGGAAAGGTTTGCCAGGGGTTATTCCCTTTCCCTCCATCCAACTCAGGTGAGAGCAATTTAAGGCTAAGGGGGTGGGTTGGAGAGAGTGTGAGGGATTAGTGCATTGTCCTTTTTAGGAGCCCTGGTGGCACAGTGGTTAAACTGCTGTACTGCATCCAGAATGTTGTGAGTTCAATACAGACAAGTGTAACCAACTCTGGTGAATTCTGTGCGACGGCACACGTGCCCACAGAGAGGGCTCTGAGTTCTCCCTCTGGCATGCATGCCATAGGTTCACTACCACTGCTCTAGACTAGGGGGTCTCAACCTTTTCAAGTCAGGGGCCGGCTCAAGCTCCCTCAAACAGTTTGTTGGCTGGACTGGTGCTCCAGCAGCCACTACCACCACCAGAATCGGCCGCGGACTCATTTACAGGTGTTGTCCCCAGCTGTCGTAAACACGGCCATCGTAAACACGTTTACGACAGCTGTGAATGAGTTTGCGGCCAATTCTGCTGGCAGTAATGGCTGGATTGAGGGCCAGATTATATGGCACCATGGGCCAGATTTGGCCCATAGGTTGAGAACCCTGTTCTAGACGTTGCTGAATTAAACTCTCAACACCACTCACAACTAATTATGCTACATAGGGCTAAAAGGAGCCAGATGCAGAAGGCAGGTGACGCTCAACTTACAACCACTGGATATGGTTCTTGGACTTTTTAGTGATCAGCTGGATGCCTTCCAGGACATTTGTGATGTCATAGATCCGTCTCTTCTGCACCTTCAGCACCTCTGCAGCCCAGTTAAGATCCATGACCCCATCTGGTGACTGTCTCAGCAACTCCAGGAAACGTTTGGTAGTCAAGTTCAAAGAGGTTTCGTAGCGGGACTTCTCTCCAGGAGACTTCACCCCTGGGGATCAATGAGGACATTGTTACATGCAGCAAGTTTCATAACTGTCTGGCTCAAAAACACACACAGACTCTTTTAGTGTGTGATGATCTGCTGTATGGTGAGTCACAAACTGTTTCTCCAAGAACTGCTTCTCACTGGCTCAGATGATAAACTAGGCATCTTCCAGGTTCCCTTCTATGGGTATCTAAGCTAGAAGGGAGACAGGCAAAGAGAGAGGTCATGTCCCACTGACCGTGGCAGTACAAGGGCTTGTGAGGGCATGTTATGATGTTCCCACTACATGCAGTGGACAGTACACTGCAGTTCTGTAATTCAGGACGTGGACTGGGGGGGGGGGGGGACAAAGCTACTTCCTTTTTTGGCAAAATGGGAGAAATAGCTTGATTTGCCCAAACCAGATCTGAACAGAGCTCACCTATCAAGGGAACATCGTCATAACAGAAAGATACCAACAACTCAGAATCCACCTTAAGTGTCGTCTCCCTTTAACTGATAAAAGTAAACTGCAATATATGAAACAGTCAAAGAAAGATGAAGCCTACTGCTTTTATTTGACAAAAAGCTCAGGCTCACAGAGCTCTAGATTTGATGCTCGCTACCATCTTTCCTTGGCAATTTTTTGAGAATAAGAAGCAGCAAAATAATAATCTGCATTTCCATTTTACCAGACATCCATAGTGATGTACAAAGAAGTGTGGTCACAGAATACCCTAAGCCATGAAAAGCAGTGATTCATATAACTGTTTCACTCAGAGGTACCCAAACTACATGGTTCAGGGAGCCGGTCACTACGGCCCAGGGGCCGGATGGAGCCCTCGATGCCAATTCATCCGGCCTGCGAAGCCCTCATATGAGCATGTTTTACTTCAACTTCCAGAAGTAACGAGGCTTTGTGGGCCAGATGAATTGGCATTGGGGGCTGCATCCGGCCCCTGGGCCATAGTGACCGGCCTGCGGCCTGAAAAGTTTGGGCACCCCTGGCTTAGTTCCTTAGGTAAAGGTTTCCCTTGCTCAAAAACCAGTCGTATCCAACTCTAGGGTTCAGTACTCATCTGTTTCAAAGCTGTCTGCTTCTGCAGATATTTCTGTGGTCATGTGGCACGCATGACTAGACATGGAACACTATTACCTTCCCACCGAAGTGGTCCCTGTTTATCTATTTGCAATTACTTGCTTACGAACTGCTAGGTTGGCAGGAGCTGGGACAAAGATGGGAGCTCATTCCATCCTGCAGTACTCAGGAATCAAACTGCTCACCTTCCGCTTCCCAGTCAGCAAACCCCTTTGTTCTCCAGTTACTTTAAACTGTAACTTTCACAGTCCCTTACCACTAGCCATACAGGATAAGGCTGAGGAGGACTGTCTCAGAACTAATGATATCTCACGCTTCATTTGAGTGGTCCACGACAGGGGTGCCCAAACTTTTTGGGCTGTGGGCCAGTCACGTGGTTTAGCAGGCCTGTCATGTGGTTTCTCCCACTGAAAGTGGAAGTAAATTGCGGCTTGCAATCTGTTTTGAACAAGATGAGATAGATTTTTAGGCTGCCATTTTCTCTGCTTAAACCAGGGGTGCCCAAACTACAGTTCATGGGCCAGATCCAGCCCCTGACACCAATTCATTTGGCCCACGACACCCTTGCCGCTCCTGGAAACAGAAGTAAAACACACCCATATGAGAGTGTTTTACTTCTGCTTCTAGGAGCAGAAAGGGCGGGCTGGATCAATTACTGCCAGAGGCTGGATCTGGCCCATGGGCCGTAGTTTGGGGACCTCTGGTCTACGATATGTCATGGAATTTACTCAATCTGAAAGAAGCACATCTTTGAGGATAGAGCAAAGTAACATAGAAACAGAATGCAAATGAGATTAGAAAAATTACTCTCTAGACTACAGCTCCTAAAATAGCCTGGCCAGCACAGTCAATAGGATCATGGGAACTATAATCTAAAAAGTAACTTTTCCCACCTCATCAGCATAGGTGAAGGATCTGTTACTTTGGATCATACAGCCACATATCTGAACAGCTCTGAAGCAAGGACTTCTAATATTGGAAATCTTTGCAGCAGAAGTTGATTGTTCTCTAGGAAATGCTTGTGTTGAGTTACCATTGGCAAAGTAGGACTGAGGACAGGCTTTCATACTCTTGGTTGCATACAGTAAAACCCTGACTTACAAATGCCCTGAGTTACATAAAATTCAACTTACATAATGATTTTGTGCTAAAACCATGTCCCGATTTACATAAATGTCCCGATTTACATAAATTTACGTAACATGATTTTCATGGGTTTGCTTCGAGTTACATAAAATTTTTATTTTTCCTATGGGTTTGCTTCGAGTTATGTAAAAATTCATTTCCCTATGGGTTTGCTTCGATTTACATAAAAATTTCATTTTTTCCTATGGGTTTGCTTCAAGTTACATAAAAAACCGATTTAAGCAAAAGCCTATGGAACGGACTTTTTGTGTAAGTAGGGGTTTTACTGAATTCTCAGTCCTTTCTTTGGCAATGACAAGATGGAAAACTTTAAAACCCTGGGTTCAAAATCAAGCAGAAAGAGAGCACATCCAAAACTCTCTACTACAGTAAGCACAACTTCCCTTGAATGAAAAACATTTTTATGATTAGAATCAGATTATCCCATTAGGCAGGTACCCTACCATCTCAGGGTAAGGAACATTAAAAGTAAGGGTAAAGGTTGCCCTTGCTCAAAAGCCCCTCATATCTGACTCTAGGGTTCAATGTTCATCTCTGTTTACAGCTGAAGAATCAGCATTGTCTGCATTTGCAGACGTTTCCGTGGACATGTGGCAGGCATAACTAGACACTGGAGCACATGGAATACTGTTACCTTCCTACCAAAGTGGTACCTAGTTATCTACTTGAAATTTCTTGCTTCCGAACTGCTAGCTTAGCCGGAGCTGGGACAGAGATGGGAGTTCACTCCATCGTTCAGTACTCGTGTCTCAAACTGCTGAACCTTCCAATCATCAAGTTCAGCGTCTTAACTACTAAAACACCGCAGCCCACCTCAAAAGTGCTATGCAATAAATTAAAGTGCAAGGACTTTCTTCTGCCCATCAGCACCTTTGACAGGATTTTTCACTTTTCCTCGGGCTGCTTGAGCACTCTCTGCAATGTATTGGTGGTCACTCTCCAAATTCAGCTTCCGTTTTACCTGGAAAATAAAGAGACATTTTTGAAATGTCAGCAAAACAACCGCAATATGTCAGAGAGCCTACAGTAGTTTGAGAAAATGCACAGAGCCATTGTGACATCAATTTCCTTAAGTTACTTCACCAAATACAGGAACTGCCAACATGATATCTTTTGCAAAGTCAGAGCCGTACGCTTCCTCTGCGTCAATTAACCCGGGGGGGGGGGCACAAGAGAACATGGGGAAGTAATGCCACTACGCATAACAGTGATGTTGGACTTGAACTGGGGAAATCTCTGTTTGAACCCTCACTCAACCATGAAGCTCATGGGTGATCTTAAGCTAGTCATACAAACATAGCCTAACAAATTTCAGAGATATAGTGAGGAGAAAATTTCAATTTTTGCTACCCTGAATTCTTGGGGAAGGGAAAGTAGGAGGAGACTATCAAAGAATTATGGAATTGGTGTGGGCTTATAGACTATTGAATCCAATTCCGTGTGGACATAGGAAGGGAAGATTTAAAACATCTCCAACTGATGATTATCCAATATCTTCTTAAAGATCTCTAGTAAAGGAGAGTCTACCATCCATCCAAGTAACTGGCTAGTGTTGAACTACTTTGATCATCAAGATTCCCCCCGCCCCAATGCTTCATCATAATGTACTGTCCCAGGACTTAAGTCAATTAGATCTAACACTGCTATCTAAGCTAGTAGGCCAGAAGTTCATGAGCTTTATGTGACAACACTTCAGACATTTAAAAAGCACTCTTTTTTATTTATTTAGGAATGTGTGTATTTATTGTCCTTTCAGGCAGGCCCAGTAGACAAAATCTCCTGGATAGTTTACAAATATAAGAGACAGAATCACAAAATAAACACAGAAACATACAGACAAACATCAACACATGACAGCAAGGCATCATCAATTTAAAAAATCTAAGCCATAGAACTCTTGGTTCAAACTGAAAGTCAAAAGTTCAAAGAAAACCACTCGTTAAGGGGAGATATGTTATTATATGCCTTTCTATATGGTTCTGCTTTAAACATTAAAAAAAATATCCAGAGAGGGATAACAAATAAATATAAAAAGCTTTTACATTTAACTAGTCTAGCTGTCCTGTTTTGGACAAACTGAAATCTCCAAACTGCCTAGCAGTAGTTTCACATATTCCCAAAATACTGCAGTAATCCAAGCTAAAAGTGAAGAGCATGTGAATGGGAACTGTTGGAAATCTCTCTTTATCTCAGTATTAGTCCTCGTTAGCACATCAGCCTGAGCTGATATAAAGCATTCTGAACGGTCCAGGCTAAGCCTCTATTTCTTAGCTCCATTTACTTCATTGCCCCAGACTGGTTCAGAGCATCAACTACCTATCACATTATCATTCCCTTAATTTTTCTCTTACAAGTGTAGCTATAATTGTTTCACAAGATATAATTTCACATTCTTCTTAAGGGATGTGTTCAATGTTATGGTAGTAAAAAGAATACAAGAGGTAGTGTTCCGTTAGCACTTTTGTAACTGCTAGTTGAACAACAAGTACAAGCAGCACAAACAACACCTAGCCTAGTTGGCACATGGAAATGAATGTGTTGCTGCATTCTTTTCCTTGCATGGAGCCCTCCAGAGGTGTAGAACTTCAGCTCACATGACCTCTTATCTGCAGACATGAGAGATGCAGACATGAGAGATATAGTACAATCCAACAACATCTGGAGATTCACATCTTCCAAGTCTCTGCACTAAACACACTTCCCACATTAAATTGAATCAAGACTCCAGAAGAAACATTAAATTATTTTTTATTTATTTTATTTATTTTTCCAGTTTTTATACCGCCCTACTCGGTTGGGGCCGACTCAGAGCGGTTCACAGACACAAAAAACAGCGAGTTCATAAATACAACATATACATATCAAAAGCAAACAGTGTCAATACCAAAAAACATCTCAACATCATTACAGCATCACTACAGCATCAATTTCCTTTCTTCTTCCATATCTGAATGTTGGTGATCCTCATGGCAATCAACCACGAAGATTATCCTGAGAATATGATGTAGTGGCAGCATGACACCCGTACAACTGATTCAGTTCCTCAAGTAACTTTCTGGTCCTCAGCCCTTTGGCACATAAAGTCTTCATCAGCCCCAGGCCAGTACAGATGAAGCTGTTGCCTTTCATCAAGAAGGATCCATGTGGGGTTTAATCCATTTGGGGACCATCACCCTTCCCTGTGGACTTTGGCACCCAAGGCCACTAGTCTTCAGGGTTGACAGGTTAGTTAACTGCCGCCTGACACTCAAGGCGCTGGCAGTATGGTCTACTCTATTACCATAGCAGGATAACCTGGCCAGACAGCAAAATTTCCCTTTTTTCATGGAGCTTTAAAGTAATAAGGCAATTAAACTACAGTGGAACCTCAGTTAACAAACAGCTCTGTGAACATAAAAATCGCATAACAAATAGTGGCTCAGTTTACAGGACTTTTTTTGAAGGGATTAATTGGTTTTCAATGCATTTCTATGGGAAACTGTGTTTTGGCTAATGTATTTTGGTTTTCAGTGCATTCCTATGGGAAATCACATTCAATGCATTCCTATGGGGAATTTGGTTAAAGTAAATTTTACTGTAAGAAATGTCCTGGAGCACACATTAATTACGTTAACCGAGGTGCCACTGTAGTTTAGTTCTACAGAGAAGACATGCCCTATGGATACTTTTATAAAGGGTGCCAAGAATGTCTACTGAATGAGGTTGAAGGTTTGAACTGGCAAATAAAGTTAATGGAGCATGTAAACATAAATGCAATAATTTTTAATGCAGTCCCAAGAACTGCTATTCAGTGTGAACTATCGATTCAGTCCCAAAGTGTTTTCCTGTTCATGTCAACAGAAGGCCATTATGACACTACAAAATGCTGCATCCAATCTATCTCCTTCTCAGTGGCAGTAATCATGCCATTTCTACAAGAATAAAAGCTCTAAAAGATCAACCTGTACAGCCTAGCATGATAATTTAGGCATCTTAGCTTTGAAGGCCACACATCTTAGGTATGAGAGCAGCTAAGGAAAACACGTTAGGCACAAGCATCACAAAAGACAAGGTACCAATTTTATGCCCATTAAATACCACTACCTCTCTTTGAACAGGACTTTCTACTTGATAAATGTGCTTTAAGTGGGCTAAGACACATATTACCTGAATCATGGATGAGTTTTGTACATGGACTCTCAAGCTCTACTTTACTCACATTTTTGCACAACAGGCAACTTCTAACACTACTGAAAACACTTTCTAGCTGTTTTGAGTTTGTCATCTTAATGGATTAAAAAATAGCAGCAGCAGTGGGGAAAGAAACATGGGGGATTTACAGACAGGAGATAATGGCAGCATCCTGTCCTTCCTCCAATTAAATTGAACAACAGTTCCATTTGGATGCACCACATGACCATTCATAATGAAGAGTATATCTGCACTATGCAATTACACCACTTTGATACTATTTTAGCTGTCATGGTTCCAACCTACAGAATCTCAGATATTGTGGTTTAGTGACCTACGTGCCACCATGTTCTCCTAAGCTACAGCTCTGGAGCTCTTCAGCAGAAAAGTCCAAGTACTTCGCCAAACTACAAATCCTATGCTTATTTAAGGAGATACCATGACACCTAAAATAGTATCAAATGGGAACTGTGCAGTGCAACTACACACTCCTAGACTCAGGTGGAACCTGGTCCTGTGAAAAGATTCAGTGAATAATGTGCTTGGGCCTCTGGTACATAGCCTGTAACCTAAAAGTTCTTAGCTATCCTAGACACCGAAGAGCGAAAGTGAGAGAGAAAAATCTCAGCATACAAGAAATCATTTACAGGACCACACTGATCTCCACACTGGCCCCAAAGAAGTACTAAAGCTAATGTGGTCATCAGATTTCATCTGCTGTGAGCGCCGGTGAAAATTTTCTAGCATCTAACTATCCAGCTTTTTTCAAACTTAAGAGATGCAATCTAAACACCCAGATATTTTTAAATGAACAAAACGCTGTCACCAACTGCCGGAAACCTAAAAGATAGTACACTAGAATATGAAATACAGGGTTGTCCCAAAAGTTGCCATACATAGGAATAATTGCATAACAACATGGGACATTTTGGCCATGAATGGGAGAGAAGAATTCATGTGTGTATAAAACTAGGTGGCCAATACATAGAGCACCGGGGGCTGATCACGTGGTTGAACTGGCTGTTCACGTGGTTGAACTGGCTGTTCACGTGGTTGAACTGGCTGTTCATGTGGTTCCTCCTTCCATAAAACATGTCCACGGCTGTGGTAAAATGCGTTTACAACAGCCACTGGTGCATTTACAACATTTGCACATGCATGGGGTGTGTCTGCTTCTGGTAGTGGCAAGGGTGGCTCAGGCCGGGTCCAGCCCATGGGCTTTAGTTTGACCGCCCCTGACATAGAGAATATTTTGTAAATAAAGGTACAGTGCATTTAACTACAATTCCCCAATGTGTGGCAACTTTGGGGACACCCTGTACATCCCCAGATGTAATTCAAGACACGCTTTAGTTTGCCCAATTTTCATCAAGATAAATGACATTTTTCTCATTTTCTAAAACAAGAGGTTCCTTCTCGCCCAGGTCCTTAAGCAAACCAGGTTCTCAGGCCCTGGCCTCTTCCACCCAAATCCCGGGTCATGCCCTCAAACCCACCCCATGGCTTGCACAGAGCCATGTTAACCGGGTGGGGAAGCCAGACATCTTCAGAGCTTTTCCTAAACAACAGGCACCCCAATGAGACAACACAAAGTGAAAGCTCATTACACATTCCTGACCCAAACAGCAGACCCTCCAGTAAAGACAAAGAACTGACTGTAAAGCGGCCTCCCACTGCAAGGCCCTTCAACAGAAAGGGCCTCTGTGGAGAGGAGGATGTCAAAACGAGTAGACAGCTTTGTGAGCCAGAGTCTCCCTTGCGCCGCCTGCTGAGACACACCAGTGGCAAGGGTTGCTTCACAGGCCCATCAAGCCCCTTCCGGCAGCCACACTCCAACAACAGATTTGGTTCCCCAAGAGAGGAGGGTTGCATAGAGGAAGTTTTACACAACGTGGCCAAGGACCAGGGTAGTTCCCAGTTTCAGTGAGCATCTGCCTCACTGCCAATGACTATAAATCACTGAAATGTCCAAGTCCCATTTACTTAATCCAGGAGTGCCCAAACTTTTCAGGCCACGGGCCGGTCATGTCAGTGGTTCCTCCTACCGGAAGCAGAAGTAAAACACGCCTTGCAATCTGTTTTCCAACAGGATGAGATAGATTTTAGGCTGCCATTTTCTTTGCTTACACCAGGAGTGCCCAAACTATGGCCCATGGGCAAGATCAGGCCCCAATGCCAATTCATGCGGCCTGCACCACCCTCATCGCTCAAAGAACTCTGAGTGATGAGGGTAGCATGGGCCAGATGAATTGGGATAGGGGCCCGATCCAGCCCACGGGCCGTAGTTTGGGCATCCCTGACTTACAGTAATCTTTAACAAGGCAGCCCCACCAAGAAGGCAGGAAAAAAGACCAGATCTGCAAATCCAGACCCTTAAACTAAGGTGGCAGAACTTCTGTATCCATTTACACAATACTGAGTATACAGATTAGGATCGTCACTCCACACTCCCTTTAATCAAAAGCAATTTTACTCCTATAATAGCTCCACAACATGGGGGAAATTCAACAGGGACATACATGCTAACATGGAGACAGAGTTACAAAAAGAAATTGCTAGCTTACCATTTATAAATCTCTGCTATTCTTGCAGGGGGAAAAGCAAGTTTGCACTGAAAAAATTGAGGTGGTCAGATGTTTATTAATATGTCATTTTGCAAATACTAAAGAAATTTTGATGAAACATACTAACTGCCCAAACATCAGCTGACACATACAGATGGACTTGCTTCTACCGGTGTAAAGGGAAGAATGCAAGATAGGACAGTAACCTTGAAGTCTCCCATCTAATTAGGAGTTCCCACGTCATGGAACCATATATGGGTAGCTCCTGCATATACATATATACATAGATTTCCTCTTTGATGTTGTTGGTGGGCATGTCCCGCTACCTCTCCAAATACTAACATACACAGGAAAAGGGATGACAGAAGGTAAAAGTCTCCCTTGCTCAGAAGCAAGTCATGGTTGGTGGGTGCTCATCTCTGTTTACAGTCAAAGAGCCACTGCTGTCTGCATCTGCAGACGTTTCCATGGTCATGTGCCAGGCATGACTGGAAACTGGAGTGCCTGGAACACTGTAACCTTTCATGCCAAACCAGTACCTATTTATCTACTTGCAATTTTTTTGCTTTCGAACTGCTAGGTTGGCAGGAGCAGGGACAGATAACAGGTGCTCACTCTGTGATACAGCACTCTGGTTTCGAACTGCTGATCGGCTGACTTTCCAGTCATAAGAAGGATCATACTGTAGATGTACCGCAATGCCAGTTACAGCTGATGATATTCTCTTTATCTCTCTCAGACACACACTACAGAATTTATGATATAAACTAATTGCTCCCAGCTGTAGGAGATATGACACCCTGCTCCAATCCATTTACAGAAGCAAACAGAAGAGGCAATTAAATTATATTAGGAACAAAACTTCTATGATACTCAAAAGTAACAGGCAAATACAGAGGTGCCAGAGAGCAGCACATACAGCTTTGGCCTCTGAGAGATGTGAGGGCTTAGAAAGAACAGGTACAGAGCAGCCACTGCTGCCTTCCCACACAGCAAGTGATTGCCCACTCTGCCAAATTGTAGGGCAGGCCCTAATTGATTGTCCAAGGTAAATAATACAGATGACACGGCTATGCTCTACTTTAATTGAGTAGCCAGTATCCTACTGCCAGTTCCAAAAAAGACAGACCCATTCAATCAATGGTTACATGGCAAACCAACACTTACGCAATCCCATCAAGACAACAGATCTATTCTAGTGATGAGTAGCAACAGGATACATGCCAGAGATTACTGGGTTCATAACAATAGTATTTAGCTTATCTTCACAAAGCTACCTCCTATGAATATACAGTAGATAGGTAATAGCAAAAAATACTAAAGTCTGTAAATAAATAAATAAATAAATAAATAAATAAATAAATAATAATAATAATAATAATAATAATAATAATAATAATAATAATAATAATAATAATAATAATAATAATAATAATAATAAAGACGAAGGAGACATCAAGCTAGTTGACTCATGGCAACACTTTTCAGGGTTTCCAGTTAGAGAACACAAAAAAGTAGTATATTATTCCCTTCTTCTGGGAATGCCCTGAGACTGTACAATGTAGCTTGCCCAAGATAACAAAGCCTGCCTCTTTTCACAAGGAGGCACACTGAGGAATCAAACTCCTAACCTCTGGCTCCGCAGCCACATACCTAAACCACTGAGCTCTATGTATTATTAGAGATCTAAAACCTGGTAATATTTGCTGGAAAGGTCTTACAAAACCCAGAAAGCTCTCTTTCCCTTCAGCACTGTTTGAAGAGCTGCCTGTTTTCTCATATGCTGTAGGAAGCAATATTATGTTCCAAACCCCCAACATTCTGCCTTTTAATGTCAAGATGTATACCTTTCCCCCCACTACATCCAACAGTAAAATCACACAGCACAGCTGACCAGGATTAAGCTGCTAGCCATGACTACGTCCACATGATACAAGCTATACAACCTATGCATGCAAATATACGTTCTACCCAGGAGAGTAAGTGGAGCAGAACATCCTGACTTTTTATTTTAGTTAGTCTTTCTGCCAACCGGATGTAACAGAAGCAAGAGTTACATTGTTAGTTCCACTTACTTCCTCTGGGTGCACCAGCAAGCTTATTCCTTCTGAATTTCCTCCTCCCCCTCTTTGTGTGTATGTGTGTGGGTAGGTAAACAAAAACAGGCCATGCACTGGACACCTTGGAGTATATAGCTCCCCCCAAAAAGTGATGCATAACACAACCAGAGCAGAACATTTCCTTTTGTCAGGAACAAAATGCAAAGAACTTGGGCCTTAACAATCCTGTAACAGGAAGTTAACAACATTTGGAGACTTGCTCTGAAAAGGAAAGGGAAGAGGCCTATTGCAACCCTGCTAACCAGTGATCAGAAGAATTGTATCTATCAGGCTCTGTCAGGCTCTTGCCGCCACATTTTTAGGACTTCACCTCCTAGTTAATCATTTCTTTCAAGAACTCTGTCTTCTCCCTCCCTGTCACTCTGCTACATATGCCACGTTTAAAGGAGCACTTTTCTGTTGCATTTCTGAAGCACTTCCCACATCCTTTCTTTAATTATAGGCTTCAGAGCTTTGGCAAATGGGGGGGGGGGGGCAGGAGGGTGCTTCCACAACCACTGTACCACCTCATAAATACAACTAGTAACATTTTGTGAAGTGGTCGCAGTTTTACTCTGTGCAAGCCCATCAGAGTGTAAACAAAACAAAAAAGTCAGAAAACGTTGTGGCATCTTAAAAGACTAACTGCTGTATTTTAATGTTCGCTTTCGTGGATCAAGCCCACTTATTCAGACATCAAAGTGAGACTTTGTGGCATCTATTTATACACATCAGGTACAGAGGCATATATATTCCTCTAATCTAGGCCAACAGTTGAAATATAAAGAGATTAGATCTTCAAATATGGACACTCTCAGACATTAGGAAAGAGGGGAGAAGAATCTGAGAAGTTTAAATATTTATGCTATGACATATGAGTTAAGGCATATGTTCTACTGAGATTTTAAACCGTTCCATTAGCTGAAAAGTCTAAAATAAACTTCAGATGTCAGATATCCACAAGGATATTTTAACAAAAAAATCCCATACACAAAATACTTCTCCAACTTGTTGTGTTTTTTTTTTAAGTGCAACCCTCCCAACTGCTTAAGAAGTGTTACATAGGTCCAGGCATGGCCGCATACGAAACAAAGGACATGTACACACACACACACACAAAGATCTCCGTTAATTATACACGCGTGGACAGCCTTTGCACAGGCACCGAGGAGTAGCACGTGTGGCGGCTCGCCGAGCGCCGTGGAAGACCGGGGAGGGGGGGGGACAGACAGGGAAAAGGCATTTACCGGCGGCCGTTCCAGAGCAGGCCTCGGCGTGGTCGCCTCCAGGCGGGCCGGCTGCGGAGTGGCGAAGAGGAGCAGCTCGGCGTCGTTGTCTCCTTCGGGCGCGGGCAAGGGGTCTGGCGTGGAAATGATCACGATCTGCTGTTCCATCACATGGATGGCCTCCGCGCCCCTGAGAAGGGCTTCCAGGTCGGCCACATTCTGGGTGACTCCCAGGCCCTCCAGAGACATGGTACAAAGCGTGGGGGCTCACATGCCCGGGACTTCGGGAGAGGTGGGGGTTTGGAGAGACCTGATCCTGCCCCCTCCTCCTCCTCCTCCTCCCTTCGCCACCCCCACCCCCTGCAGGGAAACCCAAGCTCTTCCCCCACCCCCGTCTTGATCCCCCACCCACCCCCACCCCTTTGATTGCCCGGGAATCAGAGCCGTAGCAGCGGGTCACTGCCCTCGCCCTGGGCGCTGGGCTGCAGGCAGGCGCCGGATGGCAAAGGCCGCTGGCCAGAAACACGCCCCATCCTCTTTACGAGCCCAGGCCTGGGAAGCAGGGCAGCTCCGGGGAGGCGCAGCGAGTCAAGGGCCCGAGGAGTGCAAAAGCGGCCGCCCGGCCGGGAACGCAGGACGCCGCCGCCTGAGCAGCTTTGCAGGTCATCTGCAAAGACGAGCCCAGATCGCCGCTCGGCTTGGGAAGAAGAGGGGAGGCGGCGATGGGGAGGAGGAGAAGAAGGCGGGGGGGGGGCGCCCACAAAGCGAGCCTCCCTTCCGCCCACGCTGTGTGCAGCAGGTCGCCGCCGCCGCCTTCCTCCTCTCTCTGCCTTTGCCCCGCCGCTCCGTCCCGGAGCTCCTTCCTTCCCGCAGTCCTTGTTCGGAGCCAGCGACTGACTCCTCCACCGGCGCCCCCCCCCGAGTCCCCCCCCCCCAAGGCGAGAAGCTTTGATCGGCGGCTCGCGCGCTTCCCCCGCCGCTCAGCCACTGTTATTGTTCCCAGCTGGTCCCGGCCTCGCACACGTTTGCGCGCCAAATCCTTTTTGCCGCGAAAGCGGCACGCGCACGGCAGCGCCGCTCCGATTGGCCGGCGCCGCCACATCAACATTCGGCTTCGGAAGGGAAAACGCGCCCTCATTGGTCGCCGGCCCCGGAGATTGATACATGGCGCCGCCGCCTCGTTGGCTGACGCCCGGGCGGCCCCTCCGAGCGCCCGCGATGACGGCCCGAGCGTTCTGACAGCCGCCCAATGGACGCGGCTGCGCGGGCGGAAAAGGGAAAGGCTGGGCGGCCAATCGGATGCGGAAGGGCTGGACGGGGAGGGAGGGTGAGGGAGGGGGCCACCCAGGCGAAGGGGGGTGTAACGCCCGATTCGCTGATGCTTAATGCTCGCTTATTTTATTTATTTATTCCTAAACTTGTTTGTTTGTTTGTGCCTAAAGCTTATTTATTTATATATGCCTAACACTTGTTAAAAGGGACTGCAGTGGCTCAAGTCACCAAGACGCTGACTGGGAGGCGGAAGGTCAGCAGTTCGATTCCCGAGTACTGCAGGACGGAATGAGCTCCCGTCTCTGTCCCAGCTCCTGCCAACCTAGCAGTTCGAAAGCTAGAAATTGCAAGTAGATAAATAGGGACCACTTCGGTGGGAAGGTAACAGCGTTCCATGCGCTCTGGTGTCTAGTCATGCCTGCCACATGACCATGGAAACGTCTGCAGGCTTTGAAACAGATGAGCACTGAAGCCTAGAGTCAGATATGACTGGCTTTCGAGCAAGGGAAACCTTTACTTTAACATTTATTTATTTATTTCTAACGCTTGCCTATTTGCCTATTCCTAAAGCTTGTTTGTTTTATACCCCACCCCCAATTGGTTGCAAGCACCACGCTGGGCGGCTTTCAACGATCAAAGAATCGCCCACAAAACAGTACTGTAAAAAGCAGAACAATCGAAACATAAATGATAAAGATTCATAAAATACCTACTAGATGGCATTAATAAATTTAGAATCTTTCACTAATTCGTAACCTATTTTTCCTATCTGCTGCCAAAATATAACTCAATCAAAAAAAAAATCAGAAAATAATAGAGTTCGTTAATGGAGGAATCTTGAACCTTGGCAGTCAATTACTGCAGTTAGAGGAGGGGAAAGCAAGTTGAAAGAGGAATGTTTTCCACAGTTTACGAAATGTCATAATTGTGGAAGCAGATCTAGTTACCACAAGCAAATTGTTTCACAATGTAGGGGCCATCCACGGCAGAGAAAGGTCTTGTTCTTGTTACAGCCTTTTTAACTTCTTTAGGTTGTAACAACATGTGGTTTAAGAGCTTAGAAAGAAGCGCTCCCTCAGATAGCGTGGTCCTAAACCAGGGGTAGCCAAACTTTTTGTGCTTTTGTCCACCCCCTGGACAGCTGATTGGGCCAGTCACATGATTTCCCCCACTGGAAGCAGAAGTAAAACGTGCCCGCACATACCAAAACATTCTGTGGTCATGTGGCAGGCATGATTAGACACTGGAGTGTCTTAATTCTAATAAAATAATCACCAGGATTAGAATCTTATGTTAGGACAACACTCCAGTGAACTCAGTATTCCACGGTGAACATGCTTGTTTATTGCTTTATATTACAAAACTAACAAGCTAGAATTTAAAAGACAGCACAAGAGATGATAGTACTAGTGTCCTATCCGTAAAATTTGCAATT
The DNA here is from genome assembly GCA_030440675.1 of Furcifer pardalis. Lineage (NCBI taxonomy): Eukaryota > Metazoa > Chordata > Lepidosauria > Squamata > Chamaeleonidae > Furcifer > Furcifer pardalis. Next base: position 237,598,976 of record CP126891.1, read on the forward strand.
GAATTTCAAAATATACCCACAAAATATGGTCTAGAAGATTAAGAAGTTCCTCCCAAAGTGCTTTCTAAGCTGGCAGTAGGATGATAAGCTTTTTTAGTTACATCAAAAATTAGAAAAGGCATGGGTTCTGGTATTTTAGGTGCGGGGAATTTCTGATAAACCATTCAAACTGTTCTTTGTTGAAGAAGCTTCTCCTTGGTGAGGCTGGGAGGGATTGCTTCTTTTCAGCTTTTTTTTTTTTTTGGAATAGTAGCCATGTTAGGCTGTGGTTCAGGCATATCAGAAAATAAAATAAACAAAACAAAAGAACGGGTTACTTACCTGTAACTTTGGTTCTTCGAGTTACGTCTGTGAAATTCACACTATTGGGTTTGCGCTTGCGCAGAACTCCATTTCGGAACATACCAGAGCTTTGAAAAAAGGAGGGAAAAGATCTGTCAAGTTAGGCCCCGCCCCCTTCCCTATATAACCCTGGCGCCGGCCGTTTCCCGCTTCAGTCCATCACAAGCTAACGCCAGGTTACTCACAGACGTGTGAGAGAGGGGAGGAGGGCGGGTTACGTGTGAATTTCACAGACGTAACTCGAAGAACCAAAGTTACAGGTAAGTAACCCGTTCTTCTTCTTCGAGACGTCTGTGAAATCCACACTATTGGGTGAGTAGCAAGCTTCTTACCGGATGGAGGGTCCACGTCTGGGTCCGGCCAAGAGATGCTACAAAGAGGTCGCCAGGACCGCCCGTCCGAAGCGCGTGTCCCGGAAAGCCCTCGTATCCAGTCTGTAGTGTTGCACAAAAGTCAGCGGTTGTGACCACGTCGCAGACCGGCAGATATCCTCAATCGGCACACCCCTCAGGAACGCCGTGGATGAGGAGACAGCCCTGGTAGAATGCGCTCTGACGTGAGCAGGGAGCGGAACCTGGGCAAGTTGATAAGCAAGCTGAATAGCAGCGACGATCCACTTAGAGATGCGCTGGGATGAAATCGCAGCTCCTTTCCGAGGCCCTCCGTAAGCGACAAACAGTCTTTCGGAACGCCGAAACGGTTTGGTCTTATCCAAGTAGAAAAGGAGAGCCCGGCGGACATCTAGTGTGTGTAGAGACTGCTCGATGGGAGATGAGGAGCCAGGAAAATAAACTGGCAGACACAACGGTTGTGACAGGTGGAAGTCAGAGACAACCTTGGGCAGAAAGGCCAAGTCCGGATACAGCACAACTTTATTGGCAAAGAATTGAAGAAAAGGCGGGTCATGGCGGAGGGCAGCCAGTTCAGAAGCCCTTCGTGCAGACGTGATGGCAAGGAGAAAAATAGTCTTAAGAGTGACGAGTCGAACACTGGCGGAGAACATCGGTTCGAAGGGAGGGTACCGCAGGCGTCGTAACACCAGGTGAAGGGACCACTGTGGCACCGGAGGCTTAGGGCGAGGAAAGGTGTTCCGCAGACCCCGAAGAAACTTTTTAACAATAGCATTGCGAAAAAGCGACGCATGAGTGGAAGACGGTCCTTGATGGGCAACGATCGCAGCCAACGCCACCTTAATGGACGCGTACGCCCTGCCTGACTGTGCCAGACTGAGGAGGTACTGGAGTACCGTCAGTACGTCGAAGTCATCGGGGGAGTGACCCTGACGAGCCAAAAAGGTGAGAAAGGACCTGTATTTGTAGTCATAGAGTCTGTTAGTAGAATCCTTCCTGCTGGCAGCAAGGATTCGAGCAATCACTGGGTTATCCTCCACGCGGTCAGACGCAGCATTTGGAGGTCCGGGTGGAGGACATCCCCGCCGTTCTGGTGAATCAGGTCTGGTGACAGCGGAAGTACTAGGAAGTCCGACGCCATTCTCTTGAGAATGGGGAACCAAGGCTGTCTCTGCCACCACGGCGCAAGCAGGATGGCATCGGAGAGATCCGTCCTGAGCTTCACGATGGTGCGAGGTATCAGAGGAATCGGAGGATAGAGATAAAGTAGTGTCCCGCTCCACCGAAACATGAACGCGTCTCCGAGAGAGGTTGCGTCCGTCCCTGCTCTGGAGCAGAAGAGGTCGCATTTCCTGTTCTCCTGTGAAGCGAAGACATCCACTGTAGGGTAACCCCATCTGCGGCAGAGAAGGTCGAAGACCCACTGGTTGAGCTGCCACTCGTGCATGGCAGAGTCCCGACGGCTGAGGCGGTCCGCTAACAGGTTGCTGTCTCCCTGTATGTGGACCACAACCGGATCTATTCGATGAGTGATGCACCATTCCCACAGTCTGATGGATGTGTGGAGGAGCCTGCGGGACCTGGTGCCACCCTGCTTGTTTATGTAGGCGGCAGCAGTGGTGTTGTCTGTAAGGACCTGCACTGTCCTGCCATCCAGCGTTGGGGCGAAAGCCTTGAGTGCCTTCCAGATCGCCAGAAGCTCGAGCTCGTTGATGTGCAGAGCTTGCTCCTTGCGAGACCACACGTCGTGTACCCGGTCGGGGCCACAATGGGCGCCCCAACCCTTGAGGCTGGCGTCGGAGACCACTTGAACAGTTGGGGACGGCGCTTGAAAAGGAAGTCCTTGGCATAGATGACGGACGTCCGCCCACCACCGAAGGGAGAGCGCGACCCGAACAGGGACCGTCAGCCTCCTTGACTGCGGGTCTTCCGCCGGAGAGAAATTCATGAGGAACCATGACTGCAGCGGGCGCATTTTCAGTCGCGCAAAGCGGACCACTGCGATCGTCGAGGCCATGAGGCCGAGGAGTTTTTGAACCACAAAGGCGGACACCCTGCTCCCCGGTGAGAACAGACGCAGCAATTTCTGTATCTTTCGAATCCGCTGTGTAGGTAAGAAAGCCCTCGCCACGACGGAGTCGATGACAGCGCCGATGTATGTTACCTTCCGTTGAGGCGTAAGGATAGACTTGTCGAGGTTGACTTTGAGACCGAGGTTGGACATAAGCTGGACTGTGAAGTAGACGTCGTGCAGTGCCTGATGAAGCGACTGGGAGACCAGTAACCAGTCGTCGATGTACGGAAATAAAACAATGTCTTTGGAACGAAGAAAAGCCGCAACAGGCGCTAGGAATTTTGTAAAAACTCTTGGGGCCGTGGAGAGCCCGAAGGGAAGTGCCTTGAACTGAAAGAACTTGTTTCCTAACGCAAACATGAGAAACCGGCGATGGTCCTTCCGTATAGGAACGTGGAAGTAGGCATCGCGAAGGTCTATGATTGTGAACCAGTCGCCCTCTCGAAGGAGGGGGAGGGTGCTCTGAAGCGTGACCATCCGAAATTTCCGTTTGGCCACGTACTTGTTCAGCATGCGCAGGTCTAGGATAGGACGCAGTCCGCCGTCCTTCTTCTCCACCGTGAAATATCGGGAGAAAAAACCCTCGTGGATCTTGTTGGGCCGCACCCGCTCTATGGCATTCTTGACAAGCAGGGAGGACACCTCTTCGAGGAGAGCAGGTGAAGGTTGCGTCACACGCAGATGTCCAGTAGGGGGAATACGCTCGAATTCGATGGCGTAACCAACCCGTGCGATCTTGAGCACCCACTTGTCCGATGTAATGGAACGCCATACAGGGAGAGGCAGTGGAGAAGCGGAGGGGGACTGCGGGCCCTGGATGACTGGGAGGCCCGTGAGACCAAGAGCCAAGTCAGGCGCGATGCTTCGGCTTTTTGTCCCACTTGCGCTGGGGCTGGGAGGAGCGAAAGGACTGACGTGAGTTGCCTTGCCTGGGTTGGTACGAAGGCCGAGGCTTGGCCCTGTCAGACGATGACTGTTGTGGCTGATATGACGGGAACTGGCGAGGTTGGAAACCCTGCTGCTTGCTCTGAGGCTGCTGGTTCAAACCCAGCCGCTTCGCTGTATTCTTTTTCTTGTGGAGATTCTCCATGACATCGTCGGTGGTATCGTTGAACAGACCTTCCCCATCAAAGGGAAGGTCCTCAATACGGCGACGGGCATCGTCAGTGAGACCTGCAGATCTGAGCCAGGAATAGCGACGCAGCACGATAGCAGACGCCAGAGCCCTGGCGGAACAGTCCATGGAGTGGCTGGCCGAGCGGATCTGCTGGGATGCGAGCTGTGCACCCTCCTGAACCAGCGGTGACAGCTGATTCCGCGCCTCATCTGGAAGGGATGCGAGAATCGGTTCCACTTTCTCCCAGAGATGGGCTTGATAGGCGCCCATCATCGCCTGGTAGTTGGCTACCCGTATAGCCAATGAAGCAGAAGAGTAGACCCGGCGACCCATCTGGTCCAACTTCCTGCCCTCTTTAGATGCGGGAGTGGTAACCTCATTGCCTCCTGCCTTCCCCTGGGCTGTCTCGACAACTATCGAGTTAGAGGCGGGGTGCTTCAACAGGAAACCTGACTCTTGGTCAAAGACCTTGTAAAAAGCATCCACCCGCCGGGACACCGTTTGCGCTGAAGAAGGTCTGCGCCAAATCTCCTTCCCGAGGTCTATAAGGGAAGGAAGCATCCCCACCGAAGTCGGTCTAATAGCGTCCTTCTGGAGGCGTTGGAAGACCTTATCGGAGCGCGGAGCCGGGGGTTGCTCGAACTCAAGCTCCAGGGCCAGCGCCATGCGGGTGACCAGAGCCGAATAAGCCCGCGAGTCCTCGGGTGGTTGGGAGGACTTCGGGGTGACAGCGTCGGATTCGGGTGTAGCCCCCACCGAGGACCCATCATCGGAATCGGAGCCAGCTGGTGAGCGCGATCTAGCAGGAGAGTTGGAGCGTGAACGCGCATCTCCCCCATCACTCCGCCTGCTACTGACAGAGCGGTTGCTAGCCCTAGACGCCACACGTGACGGGGCGGGGGAAGCCGAGCGGGTCCGACGATTATCTGTGGGACGCGGCTTCGAGCTCCCCTCCGGAACCGGACCCTCGCGGCGAGCTGGAGACTGGGGGTCAGGTGCCCTGTCTGCCTTAGCCACGGTAGCGGATCCATGCCTGCCGGTCACCACGGATGAACGCGGGCGACGGCGGCTAGGCTGGCTGGAGACTCCCTCCACAGCAACATCAACGTCTCGCGAGGTCGACGCACGATCCCTGCTGGAATCCTTCTCCCGGTGCCCGTTAGATGAAGGGGCCGGGGCAGAGTGCCCATGTGGTCTCGGGGAGGGCCAAGGCGCTCCTCTACAGCAATGGGCATAATGGTCATAGAAACCGCCGTGTGGATATGCCCATTCTTGGTGTGGAAAGCAGGGCGGGCACATAGGCATGCCGTGATTGAAACGGGAATGAGCATCAGAAACCTCAGACCTAGGAGACATAGAAGGTTGCCCCTGGGATGGTTGCCCCCTAGTAGTAACTGGAACTTCGGCAACAGAGACGGAGTCGTCCGCGTTGTCATCCAACTCCGGGGAAAAAATGGCGTCGCTGTCAGAAAGTGATCTGACAGGAGAGAGCCTCAAAAGGGCTGGAGGCGGGGGAGGGGGTTTGGGCTTTTTCACCACCTTCTTCTTCTTAGGCTCAGAAACGGAGGGGTCCTCCTTACCCTTCCGCTTTTTTGAGTCCTTTTTGGAAACCGCGGAGGGGGAGAGACGAGGCCCCTGATCCCCCTCCTGAGCAGGAGAGAGCACTGGAGGATCAGTCGCGGTTTCCATGACAGTTACTGCCGAAAGAGATCTTTCCCAAAGATAAGAACGTAGCCTAGAGGCCCTGTTTTTTAACGCAGTTCTTGTAAATCTTTTACAGAAAACACAAGCCTGGATTTGGTGCGCCTCCCCCAGGCAAATCAGACAGCGATCGTGCCCGTCTGTCAAAGGAATCTTCGCAGAGCAGACAGAGCAAGGTTTGAAGGGGCCTAGCGAGGCCATACACTAGCGAGAGGCGCAAAAGCTCTGGCAGCCGAGGTAGAGTCTACCGCAGCGGAAAAGAAAAGACTGAAGCGGGAAACGGCCGGCGCCAGGGTTATATAGGGAAGGGGGCGGGGCCTAACTTGACAGATCTTTTCCCTCCTTTTTTCAAAGCTCTGGTATGTTCCGAAATGGAGTTCTGCGCAAGCGCAAACCCAATAGTGTGGATTTCACAGACGTCTCGAAGAAGAACAAAAAACACTAGCACTTTAAAGACTGCTATATTTTTATTGTTAGCTTTCGTGGATCAAGTCCACTTCTTCAGACAAGGAGTGAAACTTACAGGCATGGTTTTTATACACCAAATTCAGGGGTCAAAGGGAGCAGGGTGTGTTCAAGCAAAATGACAGACAAGCAAGCACAGCAATACAGCTTCCCACAGCCATCAGCAACAATAGATAATTATTCAGATTAGCTCTAAATGTCTCCCTTTCAATCTCAAAGGGTCTGAGAAAGCCCATTCTGGTCTCTGATCAACCTTTGACCTGCAAACAAAAACACTGTACCTAGTTACTTCCTGTTTTGCTAAAGAGAATAGGCAGGAAGGTTGTAATATATAAAAATCTAGCAGCATATTTATTTATTTATTTAGATTTATTATCCCGCTCCAATCAGGCAAACCCGACCCTAGGCGGCTCACAAAAAATAAAAAGATTACACAAATGAGTGCAAACCAAACAATCCCACCACACCCCCACAAACCCAGAAACTCAACACCAAGGTTCAAAATCAACTTCAAAAAAATAATTAAACTATAAATTTACAAAAAAACTCTCAAAGATTTAAAAGTTTAAAAGGTTAAAAAAGTTTAAAAGAGTGAGAGAGGGGTGGCTATCCCATCAGATCAGGCAACCAACATGGGACCCCGTATTACTTGAGCCCCACACCTGCCCTGCTAGCTAGCCAGGTTTTTAGGCCCTTCTGAAGGGGAGTAGCTCTGCCTGTAGGTGTAACTCAGTTGGCAGGAGGTTCCAAAGGGCCGGGGTGGACACAGAGAAGGCCCTCCTTCTGGTGCTAGAGAGATGCTCCTCTCTAGCCAATGAAATGATAAGAGAGCCTCTCCGATCTGCCCTGGTGGGACGGATAGATGTTCTTGGGGTGATGCTGTCTCTAAAGTATAGCAATTTGTGTATCAAATTTGATAATGCCCCAGAAACCCTTTGCTAATATTTAATCCCCTGCAATGGGTGTCTAACAGATGGATGTTAGACACATAGGCCCAGAAGGGAAAGCAATCGCACACTACTGGTTGTCACCTTCAGCCCTCAACTTAAACACCCCTCACATACAAAATGAGGGATCTCCAACCCATCTTGGACAAGAGTGCTTTGCTTACAAAGCCCTTGGTGACAGACACCTACTTGCTTATATAGACAACTCTCCAATCTCAAACAGCTATTGACACACAACAGACTTCACAGAAGTGGAGCAGATATGGGAACTACACCCTGCTGCAAATCCAGATGTCAACTACGCCCCCACATTCGCTCTGGAAACAGTATTATTGGACCCAACGGCAACACACACAATATTAAAGGCAGTTTTATTTGTGCTTCTGCCAATGTGATTTATGCCATCTCTTGCCAAAAATGTCCATCTGTGCTTTATGTAGGACAAACAGGACAATCTTTACGCAAAGAATTAATGGAGAAAAATCCAATATCTGGAATGGCAACACAGAAAAAACATTCTCAAACCACTTCAATCTAACTGGACACTCTATCCAAGACCTGAAAGTTACAATTCTGGAACAGAGAAATTACAAAACTAGGATTGAAAGGGAGATAGCAGAAATCAAATACTGATCATGCTGAGGCCAGTTAATACCTGACCTGGCTTTGTTTTAAAACCTAACAGTTTGTAAACTTAACAGATTTTACTCACAGTGATTACCGGTAGGTTAAAAATGAAACAAGTGGTTTGGCTTTTTTTAGTAAGGTCTCATGGCTGCCACATGAAGGTTAGAATTATGGCAACAAAGGCTGAAAATCCAGTTTTGGCACTGTTCTGCCATTCACTGGAAAAACTGCTTTAGAAAAGTTATTTTTCTACTGCAAACGGAATATTAGAGCATACTGAATCATTCCAAGCTTTACATTAGCCAGGGATTAACTAAAGGAGTGCATTTGAAAAAATAACTGCAGATAGTTCTGGAATTTGCAATTCAAAGGTGGCATAGTGGATAACTGAAAGGTTGGCAGGTCAGCAGTTTGAGACCTGAGTTCTGCATGACAGAGTGAGCTCTCATCTCTCTCCCAGTTCCAGTCAACCTAGCAGTTTGAAAGCAAGAAATTGCAAGTAAATAAATAGGGACCACTTCAGCAGGCAAGGTAAATAGCATTCTGTACACTCCGGTGTCTACTCATGCCAGTCACATGTCTACAGAAATGTCTTCAGATGCAGACATCACTGTCTCTTTGGCTATAAACAGAGATGAGCACAGAACCCTAGAGTCAGATATGACTGGCTTGAGCAAGGGTGACCTTTCTTTTGAAATGCAAAGTCCTCCTCAGCCCCGGGCCAGTATTCATGAAGCTGCTGCCCTCCAGCAAGATGAATTCAAGTGGGATTTAATCAATTTGGGGACCATCACCCTAAGGGTGACCTTTATCTTATAAGCTTATATGACTTGTAATAAGGATGTTTGAAAGGCTGCCTTCTCCCATATGAATCTGGTTGGACATTCCATTGTGGGAAGGGCTTCACTTTACTGGAGTCATCATAATCAGGTTTGAAGGGATGTGAGTTAAGGCCTGTTTGGTGGCTCTTCTTTGGCTGCGAAACTCTCTGCCAAGGCTTAATTGTGTGATGATTATTTTTCATTCGTGTTTTACTGTCTGTTTTAGTCAAGATATCATTTTGAATGTGCATAATATTAAATAATGGGCAAATCTTTATTTGTTAACACAAAGGACATCCAGATGCTATCTAATAATATAAATGCTGATCAATCCTGAAAGATAATACTGAAGAAGTAATGCTTATTGTGAGACACAACACTGCAGCCAGGCAGACAGTACTGTATTCAGTATTCCAAAATTCTGCATCAGTCTGTTTCTTTTCTTTTGTAGGATCTTGTGAACCTTTGCATATTTTGTAGTAAATGGTTAGTGCTTGTCAGCGTAACTATTTCAGTGTGTTGAACCTCTTTCTAAATTAGGTAATGGTTGCTCTTGCTCAAAAGCCAGTCATATCCGTCTAGGGTTCAGTGCTTAACTCTGTTTATAGCCAAAGAGTGTTTGCAGACATTTCTGTGGACATGTGGCAGGCATGAGTAGACACCAGAGTCCATGGAACGTTGTTTACCTTCCCACCGAACTGATACCTATTTATCTACTTGCAATTTCTTGCTTTCAAACTGCTAGGTTTGCAGAAGCTGGGACAGGGACGGGAGCTCTTTCTGTTGCGCAGTACTCGGGTCTTGAACTGATGACCTTCCAGTCATCAAGTTCAGTGTCTTAACCACTAAGCCACCACAGTCCCATTCCTTCTACATTACCAGCCAGATAAAGCAGCCTGTCTCAAAAGGAGAGGTGGCAAACTAGTATTTTGGAGTGGGGAGGTGTGGGAAATGTGCTTCAAACACACAAAAATCAAACTAAGCATTCTCTGATTTTACATTTGTAATTCTTTTCCAAAGCGCTCAGTGACAATCTCATGAGATCAGTCAGTACTACTGAAGTCTTCATGACAGTGAAGCAACATATTTGGAGGTTTTGGACCGCTAATCTGATTTTTTTTCTGTAGAGACTGTTCATTTTTAATGATTCATGCACTTAAAGTGGAATGTGTTCTCAAATATAACTACCCTGCAGTTTGACAAAAGAGCCATGGCTTGTTCGTTGTGTCAGGGCCAGGTGATAAAAGTCATAAAAGAGAAGGCTGGGAACAATTTTAAGTTTATGCAACAAAAGCAAATCTGAGTTTCAGAAAGTGAATTGCACGATATTTTCAGTTCAGCTGGAATTGTGGACTTTACCATCGTCTCCCATAAAAAAAGATAGGAGCATCTGATATATGGATTTATGACAAGATGCTAAGAATTTCCTCAACTGAGCAGGTGAGCAGCCAAGGCATTCCAAAGCAAATAAAGTCCAAGAAATCATAATGGAGAAAACTCAAATTGATATGATTATAGCTTTTTCTTCTGTGTCTAGACAGGGACTGTAGCGGCTTAGTGGTTAAGATGCTGAACTTGATGGCTGGAAACTTGGCAGCTCAGCAGTTCAAGACAGAAGTGCTGCACGACAGAGTGAACTTCCATCTCTGTCCCAACTCCTGCCAACCTAGCAGTTTGAAAGCAAGAAATTGCAAGTAGATAAATAGGCACCACTTTGGTGGGAAGATAAGCAGCGTTATGTGCACTCCGGTGTGTAGTCATGCCTGCCACATGTCCACAGAAACGTCTGCAGACACAGTCCGCGCTGGCTCTTTGGCTATAAACAGAGATGAGCACTAAACCCTAGAGTTGGATACGACTGGCTTTCAAGCAAGGACGGCCTCTACCTTTACCTCTATGTCTAGGCCAGACATGAAACTGCCAAAATGAAGCCACCTTTTTGTGAATTCATTCCATAGTTTCTTTCACCTTACCCAATGTGAGAAAGATTAGTCAGCACAAGTTTGCTGTTGCCCAAGGTACACCCTATAGGCAAAAGAAGAGGAGTCTGTAAACTAAAGAATGTAGAAAAAGAGGTTAGGGTTAAGTGCAACACAGCATTATTTAAAACTGCTGCATCCGAAATCAAAAAGCTATTATGTAAATCAGTCTTCAATAGAAGAAAAACAAGAAGTACTAGTTGTGATCACATAGGAGTCTATTCAGTAAACAATTCACATTAAGCTATAACCAAACATGTTCAGATAGCACAAATCTAGTTATCAGTGGCTTTGTGTTTTGTAAAGAAATTATTTACTGTCCCAGCTATATTTGCAACACCTTTCTATTACATGGTTTGTTCCTATCATTGCTGCATTAGGTCTTTTCTATACAGTACTTAGCCGTGGACTGTGGTGGCTTAGTGGTTAACACTGAACATGACAACTGGAAGGTTGGCAGGTCAGCAGTTCGAGACCCGAGTACTGCATGACAGAGTGAGATTCTGCCTCTGTCCTAGCTCCTGCCAACCTAGCAATTTGAAAGCAAGAAATTGCAAGTAGATAAATAGGTACTATTTCAGTGGGTGGCCTAGACACGGCAAAAGAAGAAGGTGGGAAGATGTGTTCTTCACACTCAGGAGTCCAGTCATGCCTGCCACATGTCCATGGAAACATCTGCAGCGCTGGATCTTTGCCTATAGACAGAGATGAGTACTGGAGCCTAGAGCCAAATACAATTGGCTTTTCAAGCAAGGGTGACCTTTACCTTTACTTAGCAGCAGCAACTTTGTGGCATGAGCCCACATGGCTACCAGCTGAATGTGCGTACAACCACACATGTATACTCATCTGCCCCCCTCCCCCATTATGTTATTGATAAACAAGATTGTAGCCTTATGGGATCACACCATTAGCAATAGCAATGCCACTTATATATCACCCCATAACACTTGGAGCACTTTTTGGGTGGTATACAACATAATCAGCATTTTGCCCCCAATATGCTGTGTATTCATTTTGCCCAACTTGAAAGAACAGACGCCTGAGTCAAACCTTGAGCTCATCAGAATCAAACTCACAGTTTGGGCTGAAGTACTATAGTGGCTTAGTGGTTAAGATGCTGAACTTGACAACCTGAAGGTTGGCAGGTCAGCAGTTTGAGACTCAAGTGTTGTGCAACGGAGCGAGCTCCCATCATCTGTCCCCGCTTGTGCCAACCTAGCAGTTTGAAAGCAAAAAATTGCAAGTAGATAAATAGGTACCATTTCAATAGGAAAGGTAATGGCATTCTGTACACTCCAGGATCTAGTCATGCCTGCCACATGCTCACAGAAAAGTCTGTGACATGACTGGTTTTCAAGCAAGGGAGACCTTTTCCTTACTACAGTTCAATTACCACACCATAAAGCTGTGGTTTCTTTTTCACTGTAGCTACTTGCAAGGGTGTGTGCACGCGTGCTCAACCCAAAAGATTATATTGCTTCTATCTACTATAAGAGTAATGTTAAATAGTGTACAGTATATTAAATGGCAGACAGATAGAGCTTGTCTAGATCTGTGTTCATATATATACTGTATCTTGAAATAAATATTCAGATCCATGTAGTGGAAGAGCAGAGAATATAAATAAAAGAGAAATCTGATTGCCACCAATGCTGCTATTGCACAGTGAGCAAACAGTTTGACCAGATGGGTGCAGCCTATGGCTTGTCTCTCCCCCCCCCCCCAATCTGTGAGAAACTAGGGCAGTTTTGTGGCATCTTTACTTCCCCCATGGAGGCTCTGCAACTCTCTTACTGTGCAGTTTTTGAACACAGCTGCTGCACCAGCTGTTCTTCCTACTGTCACAAAAGATGTCATTTTTTGAGCAAGACGGCTTCCATTGGCAAGGAGCTCAGAAACGCCAAATGGAATTAAGAAGTTTAATTTCAGATCCACGAAGGAAGTTTATCCAGGGTGAACTGATCTGCTTAATTCTCAGAACACCCCCCCCCCCAAAAAAAAAAACAGAAGACAAACCATCATGCATTTGATCTTAGAAAGGGGTTTCCCCTTTCAATATCATATAGAATTTTTACCTCAGAGATGAATCCCAAGCCAAATTGATAAAACCCAGAGAAGTCCCACTGTGATACAGATAATCAGATTGGGACTTGGATAATTTGTACCCTAAAACTTACAGGGTAACTTTGGGCCAATCACTTTGTTCCTCAACAATTCTGCCTCAGGGACTTGTTGTGAGGGAAGAGTCCTATTCACTGCTTGGAATCCACTATAGAAAAGATGGGATACATTTGTAACAGAAAATAAATCAGGATTCAGAGAAGTAAACTCATTCTGAAGCAAATCTGAACTGTCCTAAACCTTCATAATCAATTTAGAGATGATGGAAAATTCATACAGTATATCTCCAGAATAAATACATTAGTCTTGTGGCACTTAGTGCACTCTGCACAGTTCACAAGTTAATTAATATCCCCCCCAACATGCTCGGTACTCATTTTACAGACTCAGGCGGAAGGCCGAGTCAACCTTTATTCCTAGTCAAGACTGAACTCACAACTTTCTGGCTGTAGTACAGCAGTTTAACCACTGCACCACTAGTGCTCCAAGTAAGATTCGGATTTGAACTGAAGTCAAATCAGGCAGCCTCTGAAGTAGATGGAGCCAAACTGGGTCACCAAATTAGGGGCAAAGTCAGATGGCAAATTAGACTGTTTTTTTGACAGGTTCGATCTATTTTCTAGCAACCACCCAAGGTGCCAGAAACCTCAAAACAGCCCAACATTGTTCTAGTTCCTTCTTGTTCTGCCGAATCTGAATTTTGTCTGCCTTTGTGGCAATCAGCCATGAAGACTGTCCTGAGAATATAATGCAGTAGCCTTTCATATGTCTTCTGCATCTGAGCATGACACCCGTACCACTGATCCAATTCTGCAAATCACTTTCTAGTTCTGTGCCCTTTTGGCACACAAAGTCCTCACTGGCCCCAGCCCAATATTGATGAACCTGCTGCCCTCCATCAAGATAGATTCAAGTGGTATTTAATCCATTTGGGGACCATCCCCCTTCCCTGTGGATCTCATCACCCAAGCCTTCAGTCCTCAGGGTTGTCAGGTTAGTTAACAACTGCCTGACACTTGGCATTGAGTCACTGGCAGTATAGTCAACTCTATTACCATAGCAGGATAACCTGATCAGATATCTATTTCCATTTGGATCTTCTTTTGGTTCCACAACAGTGCTATTTCCCTTTTGGAGATGGGCTGGAGTGACGAGGACCAGATTCTTTGTGCTCGGAAGGGTTGTTTTAAGTAAAATTGTACTCTGTAAATAGACCCTTTTCAGTGTGACCCACCATGATCCTGCTTCCCTGTCACAGTCTAAGGCTTTTTGCTGCTCACTATTCTTCCATTTAAAAACACATACATTGCAAGTTGTCTTTCTCCCGTAAAGGATACTAAGTTCTCTGTCATGGAAAGGAAAAAAAAGGATCATTTTAAAATTATATGCTGTAAGTGGAAATAGAAGTAACCACCATTCACCCCTTCCTCTAAATTATGGGTCTTAAGAGGCTGCTTGTCACTTAAAAAGTTGGAATTGGGAACAAGTAATACTGTATATACCTCTATGGTGCTTGGTAGTACCTATACCTATGAAGTTGAGTTACATTTCCCAGATTTGATGGTAGCCAGAGAAATACGTTCCCAGAGTAGTGCTAAAGGAGATGGACATGGTCAAATATGCTAAATATGCTAATTTGCACATGCAATTCACTTATAATTTTTTAGAAAATTTAACACAGTGGTTAGGGACAGTGATAATAACTACAATGTTTTTTATTTAGTGCTTAAGGGGTGCCTATCAGTATAGATATTTGTGGTTTGCAATACTATACAGTTATATAATGTTTGAACTGTACATCTTGCTTGTCATATTTTGTAAAATGTAGAGACATGATCTGATTGGGCTAATAGTTACTTTTCATACAAAAGTAAAGATATTAACTAGTACAGAATATGTTTTTGTCATGAATGTTCACTAAAATAGTACAGTATGTCATGTTTAATTATATGATCCCACTGTTGACACAGCTAATATTTTTATAGTACTCTTAAGTGATTAGTTGTGCCTTATGTAATTGCTTTGTTGCTGTTTTTATATGTTTGTAAGCCACCCAAAGCGATGCATGCACCAGAAGGGAGAGTATAAATGCAAGCAAGCAAGCAAAGATACATTACTTTCATTGATTACTTTGGCTATGATTGGCTGCCCAACTTAATGAAAGACAGAGTTCTAGAATGACCTTCTATTTCTTTAAAAAAAACCACCAAAAAGTTTAGTACTCAAAGTACTCCCTGGAATCAAGAAATACATTTCCAATAGTAATATGCCTGGATCTTCTGTTGTAACGTCAACACTCACAAGTATTTATTTTCCATGGTAAGATGATAGTAATATCATCAAATGATAGTAATGTTAGAATACTTGTTTATGCTTAATTTTTCTTTCTTGTTAAGATCATACCTAAATTGAATGGGTATATAATTAGGCATCAGTTTAATTAATCATATGTCATTTAGAGTAGAGGTAGACAACTTGGTCACCGAGGAAGGCCACAGTGGCAAACTCAGTCAGCTGGATAGTTTCAGCTAATATACATATTTAATTGCTCATGATAATTTGCATATCATTTTAATGAAGATGGCATATGCCAAATTACAGTTGACAGATATATTACACTTGTACAAGATCCTAAGTCTGCGATTATTTCCAGTATGAAAATCTTAAGTAACTGTTGTAAAATTCTAACACATGAAGACTTCTAGAAAAAATGAGTCTATGCTTCTTGAATCACCTTTTGTGTCTGTTCTTTTGGAGCTTTCTAGGTCTGCATACATCTTTATAGTAATAAGAAATAAACACATCTATTCAAAATAAAAGCTGGCATTCTCAGGATTCTTACAAGAATCTCCAAGCTGCAGGTTGTCCATCTCTACAAAATAACAATTAAAATGAAGAGAAATCACACATGCTATACAGAAAGAGCATCTTAAAACAGCTATTTCATTTAGTTACCTTCACCCAGTTGAATATTATGCAAAAGCTGTGCTCTGATTGTATTGGTCCTTGCTAACTACTATAACCTTATTTAGATGATAATATGATGAAAATAAGCTATTTTTATTTCAAAATATACCAGCTGAATCAAATATACCAATCTTCTAATTGAATAATCCTTCCTATATACTGCATCCATGTTATCATGTTATCTTTTACCACTTCTTGTTTCATTTTCCTATTGCTAATAAAAATGAATTAAAATGTGTTTCTACTACAGTACAGTATATTGAAAACAGAACTTTCTAGTAAACCATGTTACCAAAAAGTAACTTTTGTTTTTACTGTATGTTTCAATCCACATATATCACCAAATAATCAAAGGTGCATTATGTTACAGATGTCAACTCTATTAATGTTTGGAAAATTCTGCTCTCCTTCCCAAATATTCAGTAATCTCTTTCTGCATTAGAAACCATGCCTTTCCAAATGATAAGATTTAAGCTGAGCATGAAGGAAAGTGAGCTTGACTGTATCAAATGCACAAACCAAACTGCTGCTGAACATTACTTTATATTTGCATTACCAACAAAACTTGGTGTTAGTTGAGAATGAATGGTTAAAAAAATATCTCCAAACAATCATTTGCATGATACAGTATGTTATATCTAGAGCTTTGGGAAGGGTTGACTCAAAAGAAGAAAAAGTGTTTGGAATCACCATCAATAGATATCTTTTGATCTTGCTATTAAAAAAAAAACCCCACACACTTTATGCATAGAACATTGCTAGGCTTGCCAGAAGAAATGCAGAAAATATGTATGCAATACCATGAATAGTATCTATAGCTCAGAAAGATAATCTGTGTTAATACAGTATTTCCATTTATTATTCAAATATAAACAATCATAGCAATTGATATTATTAGGATGTGAAAACAGACAAAAGCAGTTAAGTTTCTAGTACTATATTTTGAAAAGAAATCCCTAAACTTAATTTATTGAAGTATCTATAGTTTTCCCCAGCACATTTTAAATTCTTAGAATTCTTATGTTATCTTCACATATTCTGCCTCCTACACTTTGGTGCTGGGGAATAAAACTTATAGGTGCATATATCAAGACTATGTGTGTCAGGAAAGTAAGATTGGCTATAAGTTCTCAATGCATGTACATATAATAAAACAGAAGAGGCACACATGGACATTGTAATGAATTGAATTGGAGGCTTTGCTTTTGGAACTTTAGAATGTATGCTGTGTTTGTATTCCTTCCTAAAGGCAGCGGTGGGCACCAGCAGGTTCACACCAGTTCGCCAGAACCACTAGCAGAAATTCTGGCTGGCCCCGCCCTTCAAGTTTTGAAATAAAGTAGTTCTAATTTGAGTACAACGCAGGGCTTTCCCCCTACCCACGCCCACATCATTGGCTCCACCCATGACATTATGATGTTGGCTCCGCCCATGAAATCATGACATCAGCTCCACCCATGATGTTGGCTCCCACAGTAAAAAAATTTGGCTACCCACCACTAAACAGATTCCTTTCTTCTTGGAAGTCATTACAATCTCATACTGTGTGAACAGAAGTAGGAATGATGAACATTGTATATGAAATCTTATTGGATGATAGAGAGGGAAAGGAGGGATAGTGGATGAAAGATGGCTTTGGTTATCTTAGAAGACAGAAGAAATACCTTTATTATATTGTGCATGTTCCAAAGCAGGAAGAGTTTTTGTATGCTTGCTTGTGAGTAGAAAATGTAATCTTGATTTTGTTAGCTGGCTAGGCCAGGAAATATACCGTAGATATGCCTTTCTTGTTTTATCCAGGGAAAGGGGGACCTTTCCTTCAAATAAAAGCTGACTTGTTACAGAAGACACTGTACTTTTGATATAGAGCCTAAGCTGGAGGGAGAATTTCAGTTCCTTTATTGGCAATGCTACATACTGCTACCTAATTTACATTTCCTACCTGATCTGGCTGGTTTGTGAGCATAAACAGCCAGTGATTGAAATTATCCTAGATTTCCCTAGCCTGGAGCAGAACCACATGTACTCTGAAGCAGCAAAAGGGTTTATCCTGACTTCCTGAATGGGTGCAGGTCTCTGTCAAGTGGAACGAGTCCTATGGTAGTGGGATAGTGGGCTTTGTTATCCTTACAGATGTCACCAAAGAGTGTAACTACATCCTCTTATACGTGTGAGTATTGTAATACATATGCAAACATTACGTGACTAACAATAGAATTCTGGCCATTACATTATAACTGGAGGAGGAAAAAACCACCTTATTATATAGATCATAGTTTATTACCCACCTTTTTTTGAGGATTAGAATCGAAAATAAAAGACTGTAACACCTGAAGTGTTAACTTTTTTGCTACTTTATTATATTTTCCTAAACAATTAAACTGGTGTAGCCACTTATTTAACTTCTGGAAGCAGTGACCTGGCTCCCTCCCCCCTCAACTGTCTATATACAGAATTAAGATAATATGTACGTACGTATGTATGCATAAGTTGTTGAATACAGTTCTGTACGTTTCTTGCGATATATCACCACTTTGTGAGAGCCATGTTACTGAAGCATAACCCATTCATGGCAAATCAGATGAGGATGGCCAGATCCCAGCATTGGGAACCAAGAACTCCTGTTGAACAAAACACAAAAGAGCTGAGTGTTCAATGATAAGCCACCGTTGAGCTGTTGTAAACATGTTCATATGCATGCCCGTATTTTGATCTTTGGAGTGGGGATGTTGAGGCTTGCTTAATTTCGACGTGATGAGCTGCTTGGGAGGTAGAATGTCAAACGGTCTCCTTATTTCTGTTTGTGTTTCTTCCTTATTAGCATGAAAACCAAACAGAACTCTTGGCTTGGCAAACAATACGATCTGGAAGAGGGAGGAATAGAACCTATATGTCCAAGAGTCTTCAGACAGACCCATTACTTCTAGTTCACTTCCCCAGCACACACTGGCATTGTTTGGTCACATTAGTGGCAGAAGGGATTCGACCTCACCCATCAGGCTATAGGAACAGTGGTGATTTTACATGCTGCTGAAAATTATTCCCGCTACCTCCCTGGGAAATTGACTGACTTTGTCACATCGCATTCTACCCTTACACAGCAGGAAAGCAATCTGTGAAAATGCACTGTTAATTGCCACAGACAGATTTGTAAAGGGTGCCGCTGTGGTGGGACCACAGTTTGATTTGTTTTATGGAAGTTTAGTGCTCTGAGAATGGCAGACAACTAAGAGTCTCAGACAGTGTGCCAGAAAAGCTGGGCATTACTATGCTGGGGAGAGGAGGCAGCAGACACATGGAAATCAACATTTACAAATATGGATATTGCAGGTAGCTGAGATGATTGTAAATGTCTCATTGATGACAACTATGGTGATTTTAAGACTTTGCACAGGGCAGTATTTAAGTTGCAGAAGAATGAAAGGCACCAGCCTGCAAATCAAGTCAATCAGGACCACTGCTCAACGACGCAAGATGATACATGGGTGTTAAATAAACAAAACTGAAGAACAGAGTATGGCTAGGAATTACAAATTCACATCTGTGCTATGTTCCTGTAATTTTCAAAACCAATGGCATTGGCTCCCAGGGATATATAATAAACCAGTACAAACATAAATAGTAACTGAATGAAAACACCACAGCCAGTATTTCTCTTAAAAAAATTCAGACCATTGTTTATAATCAATAGCATTTATCTTATGCTTAAGCCAGCATTTTCCCATTATCCATACATAATCATTTAACAATCCATGCTTAAGTGACAAATATGGCTAGAAATCTTCCTCCACCCATTCCCTTTACGGACGGTCTGCTACCAGAAACCTCACTTCAAACAAAGAAATCCATAGGAAATGACAGTCTGCTTCACAGACATTTTTCGGAACAGGTTTTTTTGTGGTTTTCAATGCAATTCTTTGGGAAACCGCAGTTCACTTTATGGACTTTTTCAATGCATTCCTATGGGAAACCGCATAATGCATTCTTATGGGTGGTTCGCTTTAAGGACAAATCGCTTTAAGGACAAACCCATGGAATGGATTAATTCCATAAAGCAGAGGTTCACTGTAGTTGTATTTTAGATACACTTTCTCCACAGCAGAAACCTAGAGAATTCAACATGACTGTCCTAAAATGAAATACAAAGTGCAGGCAACTCAATTCCTATAGCAGATCTCTTCTGATCTAACCAATGTTTGGGTGTGAGAGATCATCCATTAATATGGAATCATTACTTATACCAGAGAGAGGTAAATAGGAAGTTAAGGCAGCTCTACAAAATCCTCCTTTCTCTCAAGCTGTTTTCTATGTTCATTTTTTAAAAATTGATAAAGCTTTTCTCCCCACTGTACAATGCTACAGCAGGAAAACTGATGACTGCGAATCTATCTGAATGAGCTGGAAATCCTATCCCAAATCTAATCTGCTGTCATCTGTTACACTGTATCAGAATTTTAACTTCATTAGCAAAAGCAGATCACATATCTGCCACCATCCTCGTACTACATCTGTCCATCTACTTCTTTTTCTCTGTTGAATCTGAGGATCTCATTTTCATTAATGTCGTTCACCCAATACATTTTGGGCAGGCTGTATAAGGTGGCAGCTATGGTATTTAAAAAAGAATCTACCGAAGTTCCAAGTGTATTTATTTTCATTAAATAAGAATGAAAACTTTTATTTCTTAACATTTCAAAAATGTTTCTTAAGTACGTGTTTTATGTTACTTTATATTATTAAATCTTGTATGTCACATGTCATATGTGCTGCAGGGGATGGCTCTGAGATCATAGTGCAGTGATGGCGAACCTTTTAGAGACAGAGTGCCCAAACTGCAACCCCAAACCTGTTTTTTTTATTGCAAAGTGCCAACATAGCAACAGGGGAGGAAGGAAACGCTCCCATTGGGCTGCTGTGCTGAGGGGTGGGGTGAAGTCTGTGCTGGGGAGGTAGGAAGTGCTCCCATTGGGCTGCTGGACAGAGGGGTGGGCTGAGTTCTGTGCTGGGGGAAGGAGGAAGCACTCCCACTGGGCTGCTAGGCAGAGGTGTGGCGCAAACTCTGTGATGGAGTGACTGCACAGGTGCCCACAGAGAGGGCTCCGAGTGCCACTTCTGGCACGTGTGCCATAGGTTCGCCACCACTGTCACAGTGTGTGGGTCACGTCATCGCAAGCTGGGATCCACCTTAAACAAATTCACGCCAGTGACAGGAAAAAAAATGCATTCTCAGATATGAGTTGCAGTTTTACGGCAATGATATTATTAATACAAGGAAAGAGAATAAATACAAAAATAAAAAGATTTCCAAGTAGCATACTTTACACCGAGCTCTTCAACTTGAGCTTTATGCAATATACCCTAACACAGAAAGTATTAACTAATTTATCCCATTGTTAACTGAAAACTTTGTGAAGGACTTAACATATAGAAGCAGAGTTTTTACTTAGACCAGCTGGTATGCCAACATTATATAAGATAGTCAAGTTTTTTAAATAAGTGTACTGTTTTGTTTTCCTACCTCCAAAGCAGTTCCATAGCTGTTTAGAGAAGGAAAGGGAGTTGCAAAAAGAAAGTTTACAAAATATTTTACTAGCAAATGACTGCTTTTGAAGTTCTAACCAACAGAAATCATTAGTCTGTCCAGAATCCTGCAGCCAGATTCAAGCAGATTCACATACAAAGTTAACCATTGTAAGATTTCAGTAGCATATGTTCAGATAAGAACATTTAAACCCTGCCACTGGAATGTGCCATTATCCAAATACCATTTCAAGATTATTTTGTAGTAGGTTGTTTGTTATATACAAGGAAGTCAGAAACATCATGCCAGACATTACTGTCATCATACAGATAGGTCATGGATGATTGTAATGATGGCTGCAGAGTGTGCCGATGATATTCAAAAAGCCAGAGAACAATTCCCCAAACCAGAGAGGCAAAGAGAGGAAAGGGATCTTGTTTTGGCTCTGGGATGTAACCTTTCTCCACTGCTAGTCGGGACAAGCCAAACAGGATGCGAGACAGCAGATACATGTTTATCTGTATAAGGGGAAATATGAATAAATGTTAAAGGAGTCATGCCTAGAAAACATGAATACAGTATATGAAATAATCTTTAACTTTAGACCGCTTAATTATTATGTAAAGTTTTCTTCTTCTGTGTCTAGGCCAGAAGTGAAACTGCCAAAATGAAGCCTTCTTTGTGGAGTTCATTCTGTAGTTTCTTTCACCTCACCTAGTGTTATCTTTTATAGCAGGATGCTTCTGTATTCTCATCATTAGGCTGCTTAAGTTTCAACATATTTGTGTGGCAGCTTGTGTCTGTTACAAAATATAACTCCTTGAAGAATTGAACAGTGTGCATTTTAATCCACTTATAACAATAAAAAATTCATAGCTAACATATATGCATCCAAAGTTCCCTGTTTGAAAATAAGCCATCTCCATTTTCGAAGGAAGGAAAAGTTAGTCATTCAATGGAACAGAAGTCAATATACACAGTTTCTCTTCCTTCCATCTTCTTATTCCGAGACACATCACAGCTATCACAAATGTCAACTTTTCAAAAACAAAATACGCAGTTCCGTAAAGTTATAAAAAAAAATTCTATCTACCCTCTCCAAGATTCTGTTTGGTCTCAAGGAAGTCTTTGAAGATGGGGTAGAAAGTCTTAATGTCTGGATTCTTTAATTAATGAATGTAATTATTTTCAGTTTAATTTTTAATTCTTTTTTATGATTGAGTTATATTGAGACTGCGAGTAAGATTTTAAATTTGTTTGGTGCCATCTTGGTATGTATTTTATTAATGTTTATTATTAATTTTATCTTCATTAGATTGTTTGATGCCATTGCTTTCTGGGTTGTCAATTTCATTGTTTTGAGGAAATAGGTAGATACAGTAGCATTAAAGCAGAATTACTAAAACGATGCTGGAGCAATTCCTTTATCATCACTATATTCCACAGATATTGTTTCTAAGCACTTTGAGGACAATAATTCATCCTTACAGTAACACTGATGCTGATTTTGTGGCAGGTTCAACCAGTGTCCAGCGCCATGTCCAGCCTAGCTGTTTTAGATTAGATTCAGATGCTGTAACCTAAGGATATAGACCGTTTGTTTGCATCAACATGTCCATCTACATCAGGAGTGCCCGTGGGCCATAGTTTGGGCACCCCTGGTTTAAGCAGAGAAAATGGCAGGCTAAAATCTATCTCATCCTGTTGCAAAACAGATTGCAAGGCACGTTTTACTTCTACTTCCAGTGGGAGGAACCACGTGACCAGCCCGCTGAACCACGTGACTGGATCGTGGCCCAAAAAGTTTGGGCACCCTTGATTTACAGTCTCTCTCTCTACCCTTATATCTGCTAGCTAATTCAAGTTACCAAGAGATTGGCCATAAGGTCCAGGGTGCAGTGTGTCCTTCTTAACATAGAGGCATGGTGCCTGCTGCCTTTAAAGAGGCTGCTTTCCAGTACTTTCAGGACCTTATGTTTTTGATAACTAACATTCAGTTGAAAATGCTCCTGTTGTGGAGAAGGTCCTTAAGAGGGTTGCGGCAGTGAACTGCAGGTACTTTGGAATCATACCTGTTACCTAGACGGAAATGGTCTGGGTTCAGGGAAATGTAAGGTTTTATCATGGTTTTGTAAAGCCATAAGCAACTTGCCCTGAGACATCACCTTCACTCGAATTTTATGTAACTCAAAGCATTTGTAAGTTGGGGTTTTACTGTACTTTGTGTATTCTATCATTTATGGTTTGTACATTCGTTGTAGGTTTTTATTATCATTGAACACCACTTTATAAATGTTCATAAGTAACTAAAAATAAACAAGTTGTGAAAGAGTTGTGGTACTCTGTGAAACTGCATTCACAGAAATTCAATAATGAAAGAGCAATACAAAGCAAAATCACTAACATCCCTTGATTTGCCTTTCACATTACAGTCAAACCTCACATAAAGAGTGCCTCGCTTAAAGAGTGCCTCGCTTAAAGAGCACAATTTTCTCTGAATGTTTGCTTTGCTTAACAAATAAAACCATCCAAAAACTCACTTAACAAATAAATCAGGGTTCACAATCCCCCCACAATTGGTCACTTACAATGGTGCTTCGCTTAAAGAGCAAACTTGCTTAAAGAGCAATCCTGTGGAACGCATTATGCTCTTAAAGCGAGGTACAACTGTACAAGGTCAAAACCACAAATCCAACATAATATAGCATGACCACTCACCTGCAGCTCCCCTGGTGGTTTAGTGGTTAAGGCGCATCCTGTAAAAATACTTTCAACCCAATCTCTGACACAAAATTATTATTATTACCACTCACCTGGCTGTTTATGTTGTTATTTTCCCCAAACACTAACCAGCCCCCAATGCAGGCTGCAAGAAAAGAGTGAAATGGAATCTTCTTTCCCTGCATTTGTGACTGAAAGGCCATCAAACCCTTATATGTGAATACAAAGTATGCCAAGTTTCTGGAATGGGTATAGGTAGCCTGAACAATGGCTTTCAATTTCTCCTGCAAGCTGAAGAGAAGAAATGAAGAACTATTAATGGCCTTTACTTTAAACAGTGATCAACTCCCAAGAGAATTAGAAAACAGTGGAAGTTTTTTTTTACATTTAAACCAGGGGTGCCCATGGTCCAGTCATATGGTTCAGGGGGCTGGTCACTACAGCCTGGGGCCCGGATCTGGCCCCAGACACCAATTCATTGGCCCACAATGCCCTCGTCGCTCCTGGAAGCAAAACACACCCATATGAATTGGCGTGGGGGTGGGGGCCTGGATCCGGCCCTGGGGCTGTAGTTTGGGCACCCCTGATTTAAACCTATCTTTATTAAGCTTGTCTGCCTAAAATATCTACAGTCCTGGTGGTGCAGCAGTTAAATTTCTTTACTGCAGCCAAAATATTGTGATTTCCATCTGATGGGATACAAGGTTGATTCAGCCTTCCATCCTTCTGAAGTTGGTAAAATGATTACCCAGCATGTTTCTGGGCAAAATGCTAATTACCTTGTGAACCGCCCAGTGAGTGTTCTAGGTGCTATGGGGCGGTATATAAGTGTAATTGCTATTGTTACAGTCAGAGTCAATTTTAAAGTTTAAGAAAGTCATTTAGCTAATATAGCAGCTCCCCTGGTGGCTTAGTGGTTAAGGTGCTGAGCTGGAGACTGGAAAGTCAGGTTTCGATACCCGACAGCTACACTTGGGGACATGAAAGGAGCCTCATTCAGGCATCCCCTAAAAATTCTTTCAACCCAGAATAATCTCTGACATGAAATTATTATTAGCTAATATAAAATAATCTTGCGGCATTTGAAGATTAAAATTTGGGTATGGTATAAACTCATGGACTAAATGCCACTTTATCTACTGCATGAAATGTTATCTTAAGTTGGTAGATATAGATGCACGTGAATTTGTGCATGTATCAGGATAAAAGAAATGAGATAGGATATGTATTGTGACAAGGCTTACATGAATAAAAAATATTACAGTGTTGATGTGACACAAACATTCTGGTTTCAGTAAACAAGCAACCATCTCTAGTAAGACGGTGATTACAGTCATTTAATTTGATGCAAGGCATGGGTTCCTGGATTTCAGCCATAATAATACTTATATTTCTTAAATAATAGCAGATAGTATTAAAGGAGAATTACTAAAACTATGTTGGAGCAACTTCATTATCACCACCATATTCTACATACATTATCATCACCATATTCTGATACCCAACTGGCTATAATGAAATTTGCTTCTAAGAAAACATTCAAAGGATTATGCTCTAAAGCTGCCATCCAAAGTCCACATTCTAGAAAGTGAGTACTGTTCAACAGTGGGCTCAATATTCTTACATAGTTATGCAAATGTAATAGTAACAACATAATTTTTTAAGGCAAACTGTCTCTGTTGTATGCGGAATCACACAACTCAGTATACAGCAGATAATGTCTACAGTGATTAATTAATGTGAGGCAATTTGCCTCCAGAAGTATGTCATTAGCCTTATGTCGGAATGGCTATTCAAAACTATTTGGGCCAGTAAGTCTTTCTTTTTATGAAAATGTCCATAAAGCAGCCATAAATATATTATCTTAGACTCAATGTCTTGGAAATTCTGCATTATATAATTACTTCCTCTCTACCCTTTACAGTTGTTAATGTGGCCTAAACACTAGCTCAAAATATTTTCCAATCCTTCCCGCATGACAGAATTTTGTAGTGCTTAGAAGAACTCCGTGGGAAAGGAAGATCAGCCCTTCCTAGTCTGCAGGATTCTGCCGTTTCATCAACAGCACTGGATTCTACCCAACATTGGTAACCACAGAAATCTATTACCTGATAGAAAAAGACTAATCTCTTTAGCTAGTTAATCTACCAAAATGAGACAAAAGACACATTTAAAATATGTCTTGGTAGTTTAATATGCTCAGAATGCTTTGCTTGTTGACAATTACAAGAGTTCAGCTTTAAAAGCCTACTCATATAAAAGTAGATAAAGGTAAAGGTCACACTTGCTCAAAAACCAAAGGGTTCGGTGCTCGTCTCTGTTTATAGCCAAAAAGCTAGCGCTGTCTGCGTCTACAGACCTTTCCATGGACATGTGGCAGGCATGCCTTGACACCGGAGTGCATGGAATAGTGTTTACCTTTCCACCAAATGGTACCTATTTATCTACTTGCAATTTTTTGTTTTCAAACTGCTAGGTTGGCAGGAGCCGGGACAGAAACAGGAGCTCACTCCGTTGCTGACCTGCCAATCTTGCAGTCATCAAGTTCAGTGTCTTAACCATTTGAGTCACCACAAATAGCTTATAAATTTATGATAGACATTAGTAATAAGTACCTTCCACTCCTGAAGAGAAATGTCATCACCAAAGCATGAGGGGCACGGATTTTTGCTCCATAACTGTAAAAAGGAAATAAAGTAGACAATAAAATATACATGAAGAATGTTTTAATATTACTTTATTCTTTATTTTATATGTTTTATAATCTCATTCGATCCTGACCAAAGCTCAAGGCTGACTCAGTCTTCCATCCTTCTGAGGTTGGTAAAATGAGTACCTAGCATGTTAGGAGCAAAATGCTAATTAACCTGTGAACTGCCCAGAGAGTGCACTAAGCGCTATGGGGTGGTATATAAGTGTGATTGCTTTGCTATATGTAAAGTATTTAGGTGCATCAAATATACAAACAGTACTATTTCTCAATTTCCACAACATATGTATGGGTGTAAAAATTATACAATCCCTACACTCAGCATTCTGCATTAAGGAAATGAAAATAAACTGTGGGAGGCTAGGTTTAATATAATTTCCATATATGGCTTACAAATATGAAAAAGCTCAATGTTAACATTCCCCTCACAACAATATTCTTATTGTTTTGATATCTGTAGCTGACTGTCTAGTCATAGGTGTTCTGAAGTCACCTTTTTGATTTATAAAGCACTCAGCATTTGCTTGCCGCTTTGCAGACTAAAGAAAAAGGTATTTCTGCCCACAAAGAATTCACATGGGAACTGGCTAAAATAAGTTCTAAAAGTCTGAAGTGCACCCATAAACAGGCACACTTCTTTCACAAGTATCAGAACTGAAGGTCTAGAAGTGATGTACATATATACTTCGGAAAAGGAGTAAAAGGTAGAAAATATAGTACTGTATAGAATTAAAGACATAAATCAAAGCACAGGTAGGCTGCAAATATTAAAAATACATTTACCCCATCTTTCACCTATAAATGATTCAAGGCACCACACATCACTAAAAAGACAACATAAAATCTAGAACAATTATTACAATATCAACAGAGAATTAAACAACTATGGTATATTAAAAGTGGTGTATAAAAACAAAACAAAAAACACATATAAAGCAAAACTCAAGCAACCCAATGTCAAGAATTCCCTCTTAGACACACAGCCATTAGGGAGAAAGCCTGCTTGTAGAGAAAGGTCTTGCACTTGCTTGCAAAAGAACAGATCGGACCAGTCTGACTCCCCATAGGAAACAGTTTCAGATACAGTACTAGGAACAGTGACATAGATGGCTCTTTCCCAAGTCTTCCCCAAACACACCTATGAGGTATGGGGCGGGCGGGCAGGAAAGGCTTCCCCTGCAGATTTTAACACCTGCTGTCCTAAAAAATGTAATATACAGTACAGTATTATATATAAAATATATATTTTTAATAGAATCAATAAATGTTTGTATTAAAAACTGCTTAATTTTTTTAAAAATTTTTTAATAACATGTTTTATTAAAACCGTTTTTTATAAATAACTTTTGATACAAAACTTTTTCAATACAAAATGTATTAAAATCTTTTATAAAATTTTTATTTAAAAATTATGTTTAATTTTTTTAAAAAATAAAAATAATACAAATGTTTTCAATAAAAGGGTATTAAAGCCCTTAAAATAAGAAACAGACCTAATGGATCATTCTGAACCAGGGGTTCACAAACTACGGCCCACGGCACCATTTCATGTGGCCCATCACCCTCGTTCCCACCGCTGCTGTCAGAAGCAGTGGAAGTGGCAAAAACAGCCTTAAACGAGCTGCCCTCGCTCCCGCTGCCAGAAGCAGCTGAAAACATGCTGTAAATGTGCCTGTGGCTGCCGTAAACGTGGTTATGACTGACTCAGGCACATTTTACAGCAGCGTTTATGGCAAGGGGAAACACGTGTCTGGCCCACGAAGCTGTCTGAGAGGGCATGGTCCGGCCCACGGTGGGAAAACGTCGAGAACCCATGTTCTGAACTGATCCATTGTAAATGCAAAGCTAGCTGCACAACTATGACAAGAAATGGCGAACACAATTCCTCCCGGTGTTTTTTTTTTACACTAAACAAAACAAGTACATAAATAAATAAATAAATAAATAAATAAATAAGATACATTAAATAAAGAAAAATAAAGTTCCTAGGCAAAATAAGGCAGGTAACCTAGCCCGATATGTATAGTTTTTTAGGGCCGATTCCTTTGCCTCGACTCTTAACGAGAGATCTGAGGTGGCAAGTGTTCGCCCAACCCAGCGCCCAGGTGTGTCATCCATGATGGCTGGCCTTTGGGGCGCAGCAGGTGTCCAACCCACCACCACCACCTCCTCCTCCCCGGCTTACACGGCTCCGTTGCGGAATCCTTTGACCACGGCCAGGGCTGCGTGGTATTTGCGCTGCTGCAGGAGGGAATTGACGGTATAGACCAAAGTCCTGAACATCGCCTCCGCGCCCATGGCCAAAAAAACACTCTTCTTGTCCAAATCCCCGTCGTTAAGTTTCTCAACCGAGGGGGACGGTTTATCCAGAGCACAGAATGCATGGTAAAGGAGTTGCGAAAAAGTGTGGCCGGGTGGAGGAGAAATACTCATCAACAGTTCCGCCCTTACTTGGCAAGAAGGAAAAGATGCTGGGCAGAATGACAGACGAAAGTATGTAATAAACAATGGTAATTACACTTATTCGCATAGTCAAAGCAATGGTGTTCCCTGTGGCAATGTATGGTTGTGAGAGCTGGACCATTAGGAAAGCTGAGCGCAGAAGAATAGACGCCTTTGAGATGTGGTGCTGGAGGAGAGTTTTGAGAGCCCCCCCTGGACAGCAAGGAGAACAAACAGGTCAATCTTAGAAGAAATCAACCCTGACTGCTCCCTTGAAGGTCAACTAGTAAAGATGAAGCTAAAGTACTTTGGACATCAAATGAGAAGAGAGGATTCACTTGAAAAAGCCTTAATGCTGGGAAAGGTGGAGGGCAAAAGAAAAAGGGGGCGGCCAAAAATGAGATGGCTAGAATGGCATTGTAGACAATGGGTACAGAACTGAGCGAGTTGAGGAGGATGGTGGAGGACAGAGGTGCCTGGCGGACAGTGGTCCATGGGGTCACAAAGGGTCGGAATCGACTGTGCGACTGAACAGCAAAAAATTACACTTATATACTGCCCCATAGCGCTTAGCACGTTCTCTGGGTGGTTTACAGGTAATTAACAAGCTGGGTCCTCATTTTACCGAACTCGGAAGGATGGAAACCTGATGTTATTTTGATATTTGTATGTACACTGCCCAGAGTGGGAAATTTCCCAAATGGGCGGTATAAAAGTGTCATAAATAAATAAATAAATCGTGTACCGTGAGGATCAAACTCACAATGTTTTGGCTGCAGTGCTGCAGTTTACTGTGCCACCAGGGCTCATAGTAGTCCCCCTGATTTTTAAAATGTCTAGAGACAACTGAAGTAAAAAAAAAGTCTGTACATTCTTCCTCTTTCGTGTCCAGATCAAAATTTGGACTACCAAAATGAAGCCACTTTCTTTGATTTGTCATTGGCCAAACCTAAAAACTTTGATAGATCTTCTCTCTTTGGTCTTTCAAATCCCCGCAACAGCAATGTTTGGATTTCCCCAAACGGGTAGGGAGAGGCATCAAACGAAATTGGCAAGTCTTGTAATTGCTGTGGAACCAAAACAGATCTTCAGTTTTAAGGTTGAAAAGCCTTAAAGTGAAAACTGCTTGTATTGTGTGCTCCTGTTTTTCTGAAATCATTAAGGTAGTTTTCACCAGTCCGCTTTTCAAATGCAAGAAAATATATTGCCCGGTTCTACCATTAAAGGCAGTACTGTAATTAAAATAATATTTTCAGACAAAGAGATTCAGTGCCGGGTATCTGATTCTGATCAAGACGTTTGCTTGCGAGAACTATCAGTTTTTAATCTTTTTAGCAGTTTGAAGTTCGTTTGCAAAAAAACCCTTGGTTCTGCAATAGTTGGTAGCATCCGGTCACTGAGTTCTGTTCCATTAATGCCGAGTTAAGAGCATCCTCTACTGGACAAACTAATTATTTATCAGAGTTGCCGGCATTACTGTAATGCTGGAATAAGAAAATAAAGGAAAAACCCAAGCAATGTTTCCCTGATTCATATTAGAAAGTAAAGTACAGTCAAACCTCATATAACACTAAAACCTGGTTCCACAAGTCTTGATGTTATATGATTTTTAGTGTTATCCGATGCATGTTAAAATCCTATGGGAGCCATAGAGATACATTGTAACCACACAGGCTTTAGCGGTTGTTATCTGATGCATCCCATAGGATCTTAATGTTATCCGATGAAATTCTTCCCCCCAGATTGCTTAATGTTAGGCGATTTTAGTGTTATTCGATACTAATGTTATATGAGGTATTACTTGTACTGTACTGTATTGTAATTGTACAATTACACGGCAGTCTAATGTCGTATGGTGTGTTTGTGTGTATAGTTTACTGCATTCAAGTCTCACTCTTACGTCTGAAGAAGTGGACTTAGTCCATGAAAGCTCACATTAAAATACAGCACTTCGTCTTTACATTGTTTTTTGTCTTCATTTTTAAATTTCCTTTTATTTCCTACCTGATATAGTAAAGGAAAGGTCATCCTTGCTTGAAAGCCAGTCGTATCCGACTCTAGGGTGCGATACTCATCTCCATTTACTGCCAATGAGCCAGCATTGCCTGTATCTACAGACGTTTCTGTGGTCATGTAACAGGCATGACAAGATGCTGGAGCACATTGAACGTTGTTACCTTTACCTTTCGAACTGCTAGGTTGGCAGGACCTGGATCAGAGATGGGAGCTCACTCTCTCATGCAGCACTCGGGTCTCGAATTGCTGACATGATGACCTTCCAATTGTTAAGTTCAGCATCTTAACCACTAAACCACAGAGAGTTTTGTTGTTGTTCAGTCGCACAGTCGATTCCGACCCTGTGCGACCCCATGGACCACTGTCCGCCAGGCACTCCTGTCCTCCACCATCCCCCTCAACTCGCTCAGCTCTGTGCCCATTGTCTCTACAATACCATCTAGCCATCTCATCTTGGGCCGTCCCCTTCTTCTTTTGCCCTCGACCCTTCCAAGCATCAAAGCTTTCTCAAGTGAATCCTCTCTTCTCATTTGATGTCCAAAGTACTTTAGCCTCATCTTTATTATTTGACCTTCTAAGGAACAGTCAGGGATAATTTCTTCTAAGATTGACCGATTTGTTCTCCTCGCTGTCCATGGGACTCTCAAAACTCTCCTCCAACACCACATCTCAAAGGCGTCTATTCTTCTCCGTTCAGCTTTCCTAATGGAAAATCAGAGAGTAAACAAAACAAAAAGACCAAAAAAAATCATGGCACTTTAAAGACTAACTGGAGTTCGTTTTTTAGGTGCCACAACATTTTTTTTTGTCCTTTTCCTGCTGTTCTGTTTGATCTCAGATACTATATCTTTATTCGTGAATGGGATAAAGCTAATGTTGTACATTTCAGGCACACTGGCTACCTATGTGGGGAGCCTCACTTCTACTACCCCGCCTTATAAACCCAGAGGCGAGGGCGGAGCAGCCTTGGCGACGGTTGCCCATAGAGAGGCTCTTCCTTCAAGCGGCCTCCCCTCCCCTCGCGCTCCCCCTGGCGGCCCAGCCAGCCTCCCTTCCTCTTCCCACAATGCCCGTTTCGGGGGTTGCGTCGCGGCTGCCTGGGCTCCCAAGATGGCGCAGGCGATCTTCGAGGCGCTGGAAGGTATCGCGCTCCCGGGGAAGGAAGCAGGGCGAAAGAGAGCGAGAGCTTAAGGCGCTCCGAGCGCGGCTGTTCTGCGCCGCCTGGTTCCCCTCCCGCCGCTGCGGACGGGGCGGCCAAGGAGGCTCAGAGAGCGGCCGCCCCAGAGGCAGATGTTGAGGACGAGGGGAGGGTCTATGGAACAGCCACTCGACGGGCACTTTCTCTTTGCTGTGTAGTTCTGTCGCCCGTGGCTTAGTGGTTAAGGCGCTGAACTTGACGACTGGAAGGTCGGCAGGTCAGCAGTT
Source organism: Furcifer pardalis (assembly GCA_030440675.1). Taxonomy (NCBI): domain Eukaryota; kingdom Metazoa; phylum Chordata; class Lepidosauria; order Squamata; family Chamaeleonidae; genus Furcifer; species Furcifer pardalis. The sequence goes on from CP126891.1 coordinate 237,631,325, forward strand.
CGAGACCCGACGGAGTAAGCTCCCGTCTCTGGCCCAGCTCCTGCTTAACCTAGCATTTCGAAAGCAAAAAGCGTGCAAGTAGATAAATAGGTACCACTTGTGCAGGAGACGTAACAAGGTTCTGTGTGCGCTGGCATCTAGTCATGCCTGCCACATGGCCACGGGAACGTCTGCAGACACAGACAGCGCTTGCTCTGAGCACCAAACCCTAGAGCTGGATACAACTGGCTTTCGAGCACGTCCTTTACTTGGCTTTATAAGAAGGGCAGAAGGGATCTAGCTTCTGATGGAAGGTGCTCCCCAAAAGACTTTGGTCTTGGGAGGGTGAGCCACCAAGGAAAACGACCCCGTGCCCGACCCCCAAGAGTCTGCACCAAAGATACTTCAGTCCCTGACTTGTAATTTTGACAGACACCTGCATTTTAGTTTTAGGGCAGGCTGGAGCTTTCTCAGCGAAAATTAAACTGGATTTGGTCTTTATCAGCATTGCATTAATAGCAATAGCAAGTGCACTCTGAGCGACTCACAAGTTAGCATTTGCACTCAACATGCTGGGTTTTCATTTTACCAATCTCAAGGATGGAAGTCAACCTTGAGACCTGATCAGGACTGAACTCAGCGTTTTGGCTGCAGTACAACAGTTTAACCACTACATCACCAGGGCAAAACAAAAATTTCACAATGCTTTGGTAGCTGTTGGTGATGCTTAAAAAACACAAAATGAAAAAGTTGATAAAGTTTCTTTGCAAGAAGCATTTTCTGGTTACACATCAGGCCATTTGCCTCATCAGGTAGTGCTTAAAGTCAGTATATACTTCTGCATCAGCGACTTGGATATGTTCACATTGGCTAAAATGTACATTTAAAATCATGGAATCAAACAGCCTAGCTGAGCATTTTGGTTTCCAGCAGAGACCAAGTAAATTATTAGTACAGTGTTTTTAAAATGTGTTCTTTTGCTTAGCATTTGTAATAGACACAAATAGTAAAGCAAGAGTAAAAAAAGTTTTACTGTCTCTAGGTTAAAGCAACAATTCTGCACATGCTTATGTGGAAGTAAGGCCTAAGACTGACTTCCTGAGAGAACATACATAAAACCTGGGAACACATCTGGAATCAACTTTTAGTTCTAGAACAGTCAAACAGTTGTCAGATAGAACATTGATTGTACTTCATTACTAAAATGAAGGCTTCTTTTCCAGCCTTGAATTGTGCGTCCTGAATCGAAAGCAGTGATGGGATGTAACAGGTTTGCACCAGTTCTCAGAACCGGCAGTAACTTTTCCCAGTGTCCCAGGGAATCAGTAGCAGCTTTTGGGGGGAACCACCTTCGGGGCTTACCTTTTCACTGGTTCCACCACTGTGCATGCACACCAAGCACTTGGTGAGCATGCATGCCTACAGTGCTTGGCGCGTATGCACGACCTCCTTGCTGTCCTCCCAAGCAGGGAGGAGGAAGAGAAGCTGCTAGCCTGAAGCTCCCTATAGCCTGCTCCCCAGGGTAAGTGACTCACCTTTGGATGTGGTGTGTCTGTGTGTATTTTAATGTGTATTTAATACCTTTTCTTATATTGATGTACTACCACAGTTCCTAAAAAGGCCTGGCAGCTGGCAGGCCTAGCGGCCTGGCTTGGGGTTTTTAAGCAAAGTCTTGGAGTTACCTCATCAATAAGCTACACCTGTGCTGTTCCAATTGCTGTTCTAATTGGAGAACCCTTAAGGAGGTACAGCTGTTTTACATTTATATTAAGGCATATTATCCTAGAGAACTGGTACGATGACCATATCCATCTTGCAACATGGTGCTGCCCAGGCACTTCTATTAACAGGTAAGTGACGGGTTTGGGGTGGGGTGGGGTGTTTGTGTGGGTGGGTGTATTTTAATGTAATTTTTATTTTATTTATGTAATTTATTTACGGGTTTGTGTTGTGGGTGGGTGGGTTGAGGTGTGTGTGTGTGTGCGTGCTTATTTTTATTTTATTTAATTATTATTAATAATTATTATTTTTGGTACTGCCCACGATATCATGACATCATGATATTAGCTCTGCCCACACCATGATGATGTCACAGTGGGGTAGTAAATTTTTTGACATCCCACCACTGACTGAAAGTCCTTTGGAACTTGTGATACAAGAGTATTTTGCATAGAGACACATTTATTCTCTTTATCTGATGTGCAAGGGCTGCATATCTCTTGCTGAATTTAGGCTGTTAGTTACTTCTCAAATGTTTCTTATGAAGTAGTCTGCTACAGACTATGAATGTTGTCAGTATAGAAGTATACAAACTGGTACATTGTAAATAAAATTGCTTTATTTGGTTCAAGGATATTTCAGATAAAATATTCTGCATACATATTCTAGTTAGATCTTTATATGTACAAATGGGAAGTACAGTAACTGAATGAAGCTACGTTTCTTTTGCTTATAGACTTCAGCACCACAAATTGGAGGTCATCACGATCAATTATTTGGGTACTAATGTTCTAGAACTAAACATTTTTGTTATGCATACAGTGGTGGGATGTCAAAATTTTTACTACCCCACTGGAACTAACGTCATGGCATCATGACATCATGGGCGGAGCCAATGTCATAATGTGATGTTGTGGGTGGGGCAAAGAAAAAATATATAAAAATAATTAAAAATAAAAATAAGCGCGCACACACACACACACCTCAACCCACTCATCCACCCACCCACCCACAACACAAACCCGTAAATAAATTAAATAAATTAAATTAAATAAATAAAATTTAAAATACATTAAAATACACTCAGCCACCCACCCCAAACACAAATCAAACAGAGCTTTTAAACCAGAGCTTAAAGCTTATTCTGGCTAATCTTTCTCACACTAGGTCAGATGGAATGAACTAGAGAATGAACTCACCACAAGATGGCTTCATTTTGGCACTTTTCAACAGTTAAAGAAGTTAGGTACTAAGTCTTTGCCTAACCAGTTCTCTAGGATAATATGCCTTAATGTAAATGTAAAACAGCTGTACCTCCTTAAGGGTTCTCCACTTGGAACAGCAATTGGAACAGCACAGGTGTAGCTTATTGATGAGGTAACTCCAAGACTTTGCTTAAAAACCCCAAGCCAGGCTGCTAGGCCTGCCAGCCGCCAGGCCTTTTTAGGAACTGTGATAGTACGTCAATATAGGTAAAGGTATTAAATACACATTAAAATACACACAGACACACCACATCCAAAGGTGAGTCACTTACCCTGGGGGGCAGGCTACAGGGAGCTTCAGGCTGGCAGCTTCTCTTCCTCCTCCCCGCTTGGGAGGACAGCAAGGAGGCCGTGCATACGTGCCAAGCACTGTAGGAGTGCATGGACACCAAGTGCTTGGGGTGCATGCGCAGTGGTGGAACCATTGAAAAGGTAAGCCCCGAAGGTGGTTCCCCCCAAAAGCTGCTCCTGGTTCTCCGGGACACTGGGAAAAGTTACTACTGGTTCTGGCGAACTGGTGCGAACCTGTTACATCCCAACACTGTACGCATAGCACATGAGCTTTGTTTCATGCTTGGGGTCTAAAGTGGTCAGTATATTTGGAATCTTGCTCTTTTTAGGCAATAGTTGCTAGTGATTCTCTATCCTGCACCACCTCTATAAGTATGAATGAGCATTGTGCCTGGGCCATATGTAATTTTAAAAAAAACTAATTTCTTAATGTTTTGTGTGTTACATCTTGCTCATGGTAGTAATCCACATGATAGAGTTTGTGTTTTGTAAAAATGAGTTCCATGTCTGCAGAAATTGATTGTAAGGCATAACTGTTTCTGTGAATTAAATCACATTACTTGGGCAATTACAAACATTTGTGCAAGTACTGTAACTTACTCTTTAGGGTGGATGATTCAAATCAATGTTTAAAACACTGTTCAGTGCTCACTTTAATCATGTGAATTCACCTTTCCAAAAGTGTACCCTGGCTTGCTATAACCTTGATATAGTACTGTTCATGCTGATCACAAGCTGAATATGAACCAACAATATGATTCAGCTGCAAAAAGGCCAATGCTGTTTTAGGCTGCTTTAATAGAGCAATATTCTCCAAATTCCATGAAGTACTAATTCCCCTCTGTTCAGCACTGGCTAGGTCTCACCTTGAGTCCTTTGCCCGTCACACTTTAAACAGGATTCAGACAAATTTTTGGATAATCTTTGCAGGGTAGGTGAACGTAGCTCAAATCGGATACTCATTTTAGAAAGGAGCATTTTAGAATACAACCTCTCTAATCACCATTTTTGGCCCCATCAGGAATGGATAATCAGACAGTGCTGGCTGTTCAGTCCTTGCTAGATGGCCAAGGAGGAGTAACGGATCCGTCGGCACAAAATGCCAATAATTCCACCACAATCCAATCCATGGGTAAGTCCCTGGGAATTTGGCCTATTGTCTTAATAGTTTTGTTATTTATTTCTGATGCTTCTGAGCAAGAGCTCAAACATAATGTGAAAAAGATGTTATGCATGTTTCAAAACGCTGAAAACTATACCTTTCAAATAAAACTGGTTTAACTTTTCTAGCACAGATTGTGAAACACCACTTGACATCATCTCAAGAACAATGCAGGTAGTGTTAACAGATGTTAGATTACAGCCCCATTATCCACAGTCAGCATTACCATATACCATGTTTGCTGGAGATGATGGGAGCTTATGTTGCAGCACATCTGGAGGGCACTAGGTTATGGTTGGCTGCTGCACAGAAACCATCTTCAGCTCAACATGACACCATATACGTTTGATACATAGAGAGGAAATTGGCAGTGGAAGGGTGAATTTTAATAGACAGGAGTCAGAATGAATTTTAAAATGCACATTGTCTCTATACAAACCTAAGTAAAAGCTGGCTTTAGGGTTATCTCCAGTACCTACCTATTATTTTAGGAAGAATGTAATCATTGATGTATTTATTGTAGATAAATAGATGTAAATTATATTCAGAATGATATTTTAATATGTTTCTGACACTATAGGTTTATATGTTGCTATGGAGGTTTTTATATTTCCCTTTTTAATGCTTTTTAGTACGGTATTCTTATGTTATTAGTTGTGCATTATTCAGTTGTTTTAGTTGTTGCTGTTTTTCATGTTTTTATATGTTTGCAAGCCTCCCTGAGTGGTGCATACACCATAACAGTCGGCTAGTTGTTGTTGTTGTTCAGTCACATAGTCAAGTTCGACCCTTCGCGACCCCATGGACCATTGCACCCCAGGCACCCCATCCTCTGCCATATTCCGCAGCCTGCTCAGCTCTACGCCCACTGCGTCAACAATGCCATCTAGCCACCTCATTCTCTGCTGCCCCCTTCTCCTTTTGCTTTTGATCTTTCCCAGCATCAAGGCCTTCTCAAGTGAGTGAGTCCTCTCTTCTCATTTGGTGGACAAATACTTTAGCTTCATCTTCAATATTTATCCTTCAAAGGAGCAGTCAGGGTTGATTTCCTTTAGTACTGATTTATTTGATCTCTTTGCTGTCCAGGATACTCTCAAAATTCTCCAGCACCACATTTCAAAGGTATCGATTCTTCTATGCTCAGCCTTCCGTATGGTCCAGCTCTCACAACCATACATTTCTACTGGGAATATCATTGCTTTGACTATGTAGACTTTTGTTGGCAGGGTGATGGCAGTGGTCTAGCATATCTATTTGCCTCATCTGTTTTAGATAATAAAGAGAAATACAGCTGGGTATGGTGAGCATACTAATTATAGGTAAAAGTAAAGTTCTCCCTTGGTTGAAAGACAATCGTATCTAGGGGGTGGTACTCATTTCTGTTTACAGCCAAAGAGCCAGTGCTGTCTGCGTCTGCAGAGTTTCCGTGTTCATATGCCAGACATGACTAGATGCCGAAGCACACAGAAGTCTGTTATCTTTCCTGCCAAAGCGGTACCTATTTATCTACTTGCAATTTCTTGCTTTTGAGGACCTTACCCCCACCTCTGGGCCTACACCAATGGCCTGAGGGAGAAGATGCCATGGCCTGGCAGGCGGCTGAGAACCATGCGCCCACCTCTGGGCCTACACCAACAGCCTGAGGGAAAAGATGCCATGGCCTGGCAAATGGCTGAGAACATTGCCCCCTCCTCTGGGCCCACACCAATGGCCTGAGGGAGAAGATGCCATGGCCTGGCAAGTGGCTGAGAATATCGCCCCCTCCTCTGGGCCCACTCCAATGGCCTGAGGGAAAAGACACCATAGCCTGGCAGGTGGTTGAGGACCTTGCCCCCACCTCCAGGCCCCCATCAACGGGCAGAGGGGAGTTAGTCTTTGTTCTGCTTTGGTTGTTTTGTGAGGTTGTATTTTATGATTGTTAATGTACTGTTGCTGTTTTGACTGTAAGCTGCCCTGAGTCGCATCGGCGAGTGGGCGGCAATATAAATCTGAACAAATAAATAAATAAATAGGTTGGCAGGAGCTGGGACAGAGATGGGAGTTCACTCCATCATGCAGCACTCGGGTCTCAAACTGCTGATCTGCCGACCTTCCAGTCACTAAGCTGCCAGATGATGTCTCTTGATACCTTCGTATGTGTGGAATTGTGGTAGACCATTTAGCTAATATAACGTGGGTTTGAGCAGGAATCTTCAGTACTATATCTGGAAGAAAAAAAGCAGCAGGTAGAGTCTAAGGACACTACCGTCAGGGATTTAGTTCATGAATTCGATGTGTTGAATTATGTTCATTATTCATTTATTTCTTCTGATCTGAATGAAATAAAATAAATAAATGAACTAATGAGCCTAATTGAACACATCGAATTCACAAACTAAATTCATGATGGTAGTGTCCTTAGACTCTACCTGCTGTTGCTGTGTTTTTTTTAAGGAAAGAAGGTTAGAAAGAAAGTGTGTTTTATTGTTTTAAACCTTCATAGAAAATGCTTCTGAAGTCTGATCCAAATTGTATAAGTGTCACAAGAAAGGTTATTATGTTCTCTATCAATCTCACTTTGGATCACTTGATAGGTCGATCGGTTTTTTGTTGGCTCATTGCCAAACTCCCACCCCCGTGGAAATGTCATTTTAATGAGTCACATTTTTCCTCAATATCTTTTGTGTATTCCTGCTTTGGCGTCATTTTTCTCCACATGTTGTATATGAACTGTATCCATCTTGGGAAGTTGTTATATTCATTTTCTAAATTGGTTTTCCCTCTTTTTTGTGTGTTTTTGTGACCTCATTTGAGTGGTTTTTTGTAAAACGCTTCATAGAGTATTTTTCCGAAGTCCAATTCCAAATCTTAAAGTGTCCCCACAAAGGTTAATATTTCCTCTTTCAGATGCACTTTAGATCATCTGAATTGGTTGGGTGGTTTTTTTGCTCCCCCCCCCCCGACAACTTACCTCCCCTAGCAAAACTATCACTTTTCTGATGCTACTTCTGAAAGCGATGATGTCATCACTTTGAATTTTTTCCTTTTGGGGTCTACCAATTATTAAAGTCACATATATGATCTTTCAAATGACATAACCCTTATTTTCATGGGTGCCTTAGTTTTGGTGTTGCAGCTTGTCAAACGTACATGATTTTTGTTCATCAAATTCACATCAAAAAGTAGAAAAACCACTTTGATACCATGCACTCTAACTCATAGCCAATGTCTCAGATTAAAAGTAGGGAGTAAAGAATATTCAGGAGTAAAAAAAGAGTCAGGTATTTTACTTCTTGTACATAAAGCATGATTGGAATTATGCATCTCAAATATGTGGCAAACTTGTAGGTGCATGCGCATTGCAAATTTTATAGTGTTAACAAGTGTGTGTTATCTCTCCTTCAGAAGTACAGACAGAAAAGTGAGCACTAATTTTGCTTCATATACAAACTATTTCTAGAAAATGAAGCATTGGTTGTCTCCATGACAAGAAATCAATTGCTCAGTAATTGAGCTTCTATTGAGATTCTTTATCTGAAACTTTGCCTATCCGTAAACACAATGGAGTAAGTAACTGTACTCTGAATCTGGGTCAATAACCTTTCATTTTTTAATTGCAGATGATGAGGATGTGTTCCTCTGTGGGAAGTGTAAGAAGCAGTTCAACTCATTACCAGGATTCATGACCCACAAAAGGGAGCAATGTCACGGCAATGCCCCTTCCCTGGCTACAGTTTCCCTGGCTACAAACAATGTGTACACGCCATCCATTACATCAGTGCAGCAGACGCAGACCGCCAATCGCCAGGTAGATACGTTGAGTGCTTGGAGAGGAATAACATGAGATACCTATAAGCTACCTTCTTCTGCCATATCCAAGTCTGAATATTGATGATCCTCATGGCAATCAGCCATGATGAATTTCCTGAGAATATAATGCAGTGGCCTTTCAGCTGCCTTCCACATCGCAGCATGACACCCATACCATTGATCCAGCTCCGTGAGTCACTTTCTGGTTCTGAGCCCTTTTGGCACACAAAGTCCTCATCAGCTCCAGGCCAGTATTGATGAAGCTGCTAACCTCAAAAAAGATGGATTGAAGTGGGATTTAATCCACTTGGGAACCATCACCCCTGTGGACTTTGGCACCCGAGGTCAAAGTCCTCAGAGTTGTCAGGTTAATTAACCACTGCCTGACACTCAGCATTGAGTCACTAGCAGTATGGTCTCCTCTATTACCATTGCAGGATAACCTGGCCAGGCAGGTTTAACCCTATAAACTACCTACAATTCTTTATTGAGAAATGTAACCCTTCTGCAAATTATTTCTATGTTTACTTAAAAAGAGGATTCACAGTAGCGTAGAAGAGATGGGCAACTTCCAGATGTCTGAAGGCTGCAGGTGCTCCATGCTGAACCTTGGAAAGACACATCCATGCACAACTGCTCAACCTCAAGATATTTTTCTTTTAAAAATTCATTATTTAAAAATCTGGAAAAGATTTCTTATGCTCTGTAGTGGCCAATGTTTGGAGACAATGCTGAGGGCATTTGAAATAGCAAAAATTATTTCTCACACTCTGGAGAGAATATAAGGTCATTTTGAGCCCTCTTTTTTTAAGTTTTAAAATTTGTAGGGGGATGAAGACATTGAAGGGACCAGATGTAGGTTCCTAGGGACTGTGTGTGGACTTCATTTTGCTACCCTGTTATGGAATTCCTAAAATAAATGATAGTTCTTTCTCACCTGTTTTTATAGGATCCCATTTTCCTTCCATGCTACATTCTAACATTAATAGTCATACATTTATTCAAAAGAGGGTCATGATATACAGTACCTCATTCAAAGCTTGATTTTTTAAAAAAATCTTTTTTGGACAGTTGCTCACATAATCCCTAAGGCCCATTCTGGCTTTTGCAAAGAGTTTTTATTTTAGAAATATAGTTGAAGAAAATACATTTCCAAACACCAGCCATACCTCAGTTTACTTTTTTTTTTGAGTCACACTCTCATAATGCTCTCATAAGGTCCAACTGACAACATAATGCACAGTTTCTAGAAATAGCAGAAATATAGTTTTACTCTAGCCTGCTTTAATGTGAGCCATAAGATTGAACGCTTGCTTTTGGTATTGAGATTTAATGTAAGTTTTTTTTGATGCTCTCTTTATAACAGATCTCAACATATATTACTGTCCCACCATCTCCTTTGATCCAGACATTAGTGCAAGGAAATATCTTGGTCAGTGATGAGGTCTTGATGTCAGCCATGTCAGCGTTTACAACTTTGGACCAACCAATGTCCGCAGTGCAACACTCTGTTCAGGTAAGAAGAATGTTTTAATGTCATTTTGAAATGCATATGCCAGGGGTGCCCAAACTTTTCGGGTCATGGACCCGGTCATGTGGTTCAGGGAGCCCGGTCATGTGGTTCACTATGGCCCGGGGACCAGATCTGACCCCCAATACCAATTCCTCCAGCCCCCAAAAGCCTCGTCGCTTACTTTCGCTTCCAGGAGCGACGAGGACTGGGGGGGATGGATTGGTGTAGGGGGGCCAGATCTGACCCCCAGGCTGTCATTTGAGCACCCCTGGCATATGCTTTGTGGGGGAAAGAGTGTTGGGGCGAAGTAAATCTTATCTCTCAAAAGCAAGAGTAGGCTGCTCAGTGTCTAGAACTCATTGCTTTTCTCTGTGGACCCTTTTTTATTGAACTTACAAGTGAAGTCATAATTGGTTTTCCTTTCTGTCCTTCCACATAATGTATCTTAGAATCACTGAGCTAGAAGGGGCCTTTTAGGTCATCGAGTCCAACCCCCTGCTCAATGCAAAAATCCAGATCAAAGCAGATCTGTCAGGTGATGTTCCAATTCTCTCTTGAATGCTTCCAGTGTTCGGACTCTCATCACCTCTTGAGGCCGTTGGTTCCACTGTCGCACTGCTCTAACTGTTAAGAAGTTTTCCCTAACATTCACTCGATATCTGGCTTCCTTTAGTTTGAGCCCGTTATTCCATGTCTTCCTCTTTCTGTTGTGTCTCCCATTTTGCGCTTCCTTTATTTTGTGATCTTAATTATCTAGTTTCTTCTTTCTACTTTTGTTTCTTTCCCTCTTCACTTGTTTGTCTGTCTATCTGTGTTCCAGTTATCTCATCTTTTTTGTTCATTTGTTTGAACCTCAATCATTCCTTCTCTGCTATTTCTTAGTTCTTTTTCCCAGTTGTATATTCTGCTCATTTTTGGTTCATCTTTTCTATTCACATCTGTTTGCGGTTTCTGGTTTTCCTCTCTTCTACCTCCATTTCTACTCTGTCTCAGCTCCAGCCTTCCTGTATCTTGTAGCCCTTTATCTCCCCACCCCCACCCTCAACACCCCCCTTCTTTCTACATTGCTCCTTCTCTTCCTTTCTTCCTACCACTCTCATCCTTGAGATTGTACAGTGGCATCTGGAAAGTGGAACTAAGTTTCCTATAAGCGTTTGTTGTCGAATCCACTTTATATGGTACAAATTAAAATTTTGTAGGAATCTTTGTTGTACTTTAATGCAATGGATTAACTTAGCTGTCTTTCTGCAATAGATAAAGAAGAGAACCTAAAATGCGTTAGGTAAAGGTAAAAAGGTTGCCCTTGCTTGAAAACCATTCATATCCGACTCTAGGGTTCAGTGCTTATCTCTCTTTATAGCCAAAGAGCCAGCGCTGTTTGTGTTTGCAGATGTTTCCATGGACACATGGCAGGCATGACTAGACATCGGAGTGCATGGAGCACTGTTTACCTTCCCACTGAAGTGGTACCTATTTATCTACTTGCAATTTCTTGCTTTCGAACTGCTAGGTTGGCAGGAGCTGGGACAGAGATGGGTGCTCACTCCATCATGCAGCACTCTGGTCTCAAACTGCTGATCTGCCAAGCTTCCAGTCACCAAGTTCAGAGTCTTAACCACTGAGCCACCCAAAATCATTAAAACAACATTAATGTAATTCCAGCAGTCCTGTTTGTACACTTCACTATAGATAGACATATTCTACCACATGCCAACAGAATTCAGTTTGAAGGGAAGCTTGGATAGTCTTACATGTGCTCACAAAGTGGGCTATAGTCCATGAAAATTTATACTAGCTTTATTTTATAGTGTGATTTTTGCAGATGTGATTTCTGGTATACAAATGAACTTAGGTGAAGGTAAAAGTAGCTCTTGCTTGAAAGTCATTCATATCCAACTCAAACCAGCTGGTGGTCGCTTAAGACCTTTGAGGTAAAGGTAAATTTCACCCTTGCTCAAAAGCCAGTCATGATCCAACTCTATGGTTCAGTATTCATCTCCATTTATGCCAAAGAGCCAGCACTCTCTGCATTTCCAGATGTTCCTGTGGTCATGTGGGAGGCATTACTAGACATCAGACTACATGTAACACTGTTACCTTCCCACTGAAGTAGTACTTATTTATCTACAGTAATATCCCGGATAACGTTATGACTTGGTTCCACAAGTCATGACGTTATCCAGTTTTTAGCGTTGTCCGATGCATGCATTGAACAACGCTAAAAAAAAAAAGCCCTGACTTCAGGGACAAACCGCTTTAAAGGCAGGCAGGGAAAGAAAGAGACCTCCTTGCCTTTAAAGCCCCCCCCTCCGCTGTGACTGCAGTAGGATCGGGAACGCTACTGCAGGCTTCCCTCGCTGCTTACCTTCCCTTCTCCGACTGCCAGCTGATCGCTGGAGGCTTGTGTTTTTTAAACTAAAGGGAAGGGGGAAAGAGAGAAATGTGATTGGTTCTCTAGAGAACCAATCACCTTTCTCTCTTTCCCCCTCCCTGTTTTTTTCAATACAGGAAGGGAAAGCAAAAACACAAGCCTCCAGCGATCGCTCAGTCGGAGCGTGCAGCTCAAGAAGATTAGGTAAGCAGGGCTGGGCTGGATTCTCTGTGGCTGAGCAGGCAGTGGGGTGGGTGTGGGGAGTCCCCAAACTGCTGGGGGTGGGGGTGGGGAAGGAGGGAAGTGACAGGGAGAGGAGCTTTGGCCTCCTTTACTTCTTTATGACAATGGATCGGATAATGCTAAAATGAACGTTATCCGGTGCAAATCTTCCCCCCAAATTTGTCGTTGTTATGCGGTTTTAGCGTTATCCGGTGCAATCCTTATCCGGGGTATTACTGTACTTGTAATTTCTTGCTTTCAAACTGCTAGGTTGGCAGGAACTGGAACAGAGATGGGAGCTCACTCTGTCATGTAGCACTCAGGTCTCGAACTACTGACCTGCCAACCTTCCAGTCATCAAGTTCAGCATCTTAACCACTAAGCCACTGCAGTCCCCTCAGCCTTTGTATGGACGTTACTTTGCTAATTTCTCTTTTTGTCTTTTTAGAGCAGCCTGAATATGCATGCTGGAACAGGGTATCTCTCTCAGCCACCACTTCCTCCTCCTCCTCCTCCGCCACCACCTCAGCCTCCTCCCCCTCCTCCTACTCTTGGAGGACCAGGACAGGCCAACCCCGGTAGCAGTGGTGTAGTGGAAGTGTACAGTGCACCAACCTCTATGGCTGGGAATGGTACGCTGGAGATACAGACTCTGGGAATGCAGCCCTACCCACCGATGGAGGTAAAGATGGGCTTGAAGCTGAATGATGCAGGGCAGCTTCAAGGTTCTTTTCCATCTTTGTTCAAATGACTGTGTAGTCTTAGCAGCTCCAAAAAAGACAGTGAGATTTTCTACTTTTTCTACTTCTGGTTTACTCATCATCAAAACATTATTTACCAAAGTAGTTAAAAGCACAGCAAGATGTATCACTGTCTTCTGTTCAGTGATGACATTCTCTGTCACCAAAAGTGGTTATCAGAAAAGTGTGCCCCAACTTAAGAGAATTGAGAGAACAAGGAAAATAGATAGCCTAAAGCTGTGATGGCGAACTTTGGCACTCCAGGTGTTCCTGGACTTCTGTTCCCAGAAGCCCAAGTCTCTGTGAATCCACACGAATGGGTTTACTATGCATATGTCTAGGTGAAGTTTATGTCTGAATTATACTGTCATTTTTAAGCAGATAATTTGTTTGTTTAATTTATATCCCAATGTCTTGCCAGGTTATCATGCTATGATAATAGAGTAGACCATACTGTCAGTGACAAAACACCAAGTGTCAGGTGGCGGTTAATTAACCAAACAACCCTGAGGACCCACAGCCTTGGGTACTGAAGTCCACAGGGAAGGGTGATGGTCCACAAGTAGATTAAATCCCACTTGAATCCACCTTGACGGAGGGCAGCAGCTTCATCAATACTGGCTGAGGAGGACTTTGCGTGCCAAAAAACCTCAGGACCAGAAAGTGCCTTGCTGAACTGAATCAGTGGTATGAGGTGTAATGCTGTGATGTGGAAGGCAAATGGAAGGCCACTGCATTATGTTCTCAGGACAGTCATCATGGCTGATCACCATGAGGATTGTCTATATTTAGATTTGGATATGGCAGAAGAATAAGAATTTATATCTTCCCATTTAAATCAAAGAACCTCAAACTTCTGATGTCTTGAATATTCAGATTTTGAAACGGTATTTGGAGTTCTGTATAGTACATCTGAAAGTAATGGAGTAAAATCATTTGAATTACATATTCCAGATCTTTCAGTTGTGGTCTAAGAGAATTCTCTTTCAAAGTTCTGGGTTTGGCTTTAGCAGGACATTGGATATGTTGAGCCTTGAAGTCTGTTCTGAGTTGCTGCTGCTTCTGGTAGAATGTTTTCAGGGATGCTGTCACTGATATAACATTTCCAGGCATGTTTTCACTAATAATTTATATTTCAGGTGCCCACTCAGTGTGTGGAAAGCCCCGTCTATCCCACCCCTCCAGTATATAGTCCAGGCAAGCAAGGTTTCAAGCCTAAGCTCCCCAATACTCCCACTCCCTTGAACAATGCCTGTGTGGGAAATGTGGCCAATTTTGATTCGACATCCAAGAACCGCCGTTCTAAAACAGACAACAGCCTGCTAGAAGGTAAGGCTCATCCTTTGCTGTGATTTTATGTAGGATGCTGGGAACAAGAATCTGATGTGGAGTCTGTGAATGGCCCACAGCAGGAATGAGGGAATTTACACAGCCCACATGGATTACCATTATTCCACACACATCCCCTGCCAACTACTTTAGTGCATGATAACAGATTTTTTTATATGTTAGCCAGGTGGGAAGCAAGGAAGTTTTGCTATGACAGGAAGAGGCGCTAATCCTCATCTCCCTATTGCTGCCTGTGGACACCCATTGCAGTTCATACTATTCAAAATCCTCCACTTACAGGTTTTGTCAAAGGAGGATTTCTAAAAGCTTGATGGCAGTAGGATACCTCATGTGGTATAATGGATAGAGCAGGGGTTCCCAACCTTTTCCTGCCAAGGGCCTGACCATGCCCCTTCAGTTAGCTGAGGAGCCGGTCACATGGTTCTTCTTGGCAGTGGTGCATTCATTTGTGCCATGTTTCCGGGTGTTTTCCCCACCTCCGCTGTTTCCCTTGGGTGAGAGAGGAAGGGAGGAACATTTTTGCACAATTTTTAAATTTTTGGCTGCGTTTTCGCAATGTTTCTGTGCGACAACGCAGCAATTTTGGCACTTTCAGTGACATTGGGGCATTTCTGGCATTGGTAGCAAATCGACCCGGGGGCCAGATGAATTTGGCCTGGGGGCCAGATCCGACCAGGGGGCTGGAGGTTGGGAACCCCTGGGATAGAGTGAGAGGATTGGAATCAGGAAACATGGGTAACTCCTAAGCTAAGGTACTTTGGACATCAAATGAGAAGAGAGGATTCACTTGAGAAAGCCTTGATACTGGGAAAGGTTGAGGACAAGAGAAGAAGGGGGCAGCAAAAAATGAGATGGCTAGATGGTATTGTTGATACAATGGGCACAGAGCTGGGTGGGTTGAGGAGAATGGTGAAGGACAGATGCCTGGTGGGCAGTGGTCCATGAGGTTGCAAAGGGACGGAGTTGACTGTGTGACTGAACAACAAAAACATGTCTAGTTCAAGGTGCTTCTTTTATTTTGCACCTTACTCTGATTCTGGCTGGCTTGTCCTAGCAGTGTTTCTCTATGACTAGGGCAAAAATATTTTATGGCTCGAGTATCTCTTATTTTTAGCTTTGGACCTCTATGGTCAATAGTGGATTCTTCTCAAACCAAGAAAGAATTTCCTTCAGATGGTATTTGAGTAACCAGCTAATGTGCTAAGTGCTCACAGCTTCTAGATCAGGGGTCCTCATTTTTGGCTCTCCATGTGTTCTTGGACTTCAATTCACAGAAGCCCAAGTCAGCATGCCTTCTGATCAGGGCTTCTGGGAATTGAAGTCCAAGAACATTTGGAGAGCCAAGCTTGAGGAACCCTGATCTAGAAGATTCTGGCTGATTTGACAAAGGGGATTCACTTGGGTTGTTGGAGAGTTTTGGAGAATAAAATTAGGCTTGGATTAGTGCAGGTCTCCCAAATGATTTAGTTTGAGATAGTATCATCCAACTTTCTTTATGCTTGAGGTTGTTTTACCCCACACACTTTAGTGGCATAGAATGCTTTTGTTTCCTGTATATTTATTTTATGCCTCTTTTTTGTACTTGCTGCTATGTATGTATCCAGTAAAAACGTAGTGTTCTTATTTTATGCTTATTTCCCATTTCCCATGTGTTACTCTGTTGAATAATATAAGTTTTGCCATGCTTATTTCAAATAGTCTCTGGACTGCGTCCTATGGTTTCCCTTGGGTTATACTTTCAAATGGTTATTGGTTTTATCTTGGGTCCCTGGTACAGATGGAGCTTGTTTCAGTCCCTTGTTGTCTAGGAACAGTCTGAGGTTTTTCCTGGCCCAGGATGGTGGCAGTTTATCTACTGACTGAGCTAGGTATAGGGCCAGACATACCTCTGGGGCTATAGCTGTACCTTTACACATACTTTATGGACTGTGGTGGCTCAGCTGTTAAGAAGATTACCTTGTTAGCTGGAAGGTTGGCAAGTCAGCAGTTCAAGACCCAAGTACTACATAACAAATGAGCACCCATCTCTGTCCCAGTTCCTGTCAACTTAGCAGTTCGAAAGCAAGAAATTACAAGTAGATAAATAGGGACCACTTCAGTGGGAAAGATCTTGGGGATTTGAAAGGAGCCTCATTCAGGCATCCCCTGAGTGGAGTTCCTCCAGCAAAAATCCTTTCAACCCAGAAAACAACTTTGTGTGCTTCTGACATAATTTAAAAAAAACCACCTCACATACTTTATGTGACACAGTGAGATACAGGGAACAAGACACTTGTAAAACTTACTTAGCAACCGGGCTGGT
The DNA here is from genome assembly GCA_030440675.1 of Furcifer pardalis. NCBI lineage: Eukaryota > Metazoa > Chordata > Lepidosauria > Squamata > Chamaeleonidae > Furcifer > Furcifer pardalis. The sequence continues at coordinate 237,648,028 of CP126891.1, forward strand.
GTTGTGATAATGAGAACGGAATTAAAATACTGCTATAGTCTTGATTGATGAGAAAGAACAAGAACCAGTGAACAGAGGCTACCTCAACATGAGTTCATTTTTTGTTTCCTGCTGCTTGTATTTCAGGGAAACCTAAGTTACCAAAACTGAAATGTACGTATTGTGATAAGGCCTTTACCAAGAATTTTGACCTTCAGCAGCATATCAGGAGGTAATGTTGAACTTCTTTAGTGAGCCCAGAAGCTATTTTGATTTGATAGAACAAGGGTAACATAAGGAGGACTGTGCTGGATCAGACCCAGGACCTAACCAGTTTACACAGTGGCCAGGCAAGTATTTAGGGGAAGACTGCCCTTTGCCCTGGTACAACTGTACTCTCTGTCCAGTGTTCTCCAGCAACTACTGTATAGTTATGCTTTCAGTGGAGCTGTTCACATTAGCTTCCTTAAAACTTAGAAAATTGGAGCCATCTCTGCTAGTTTTTTATAGTGTGCCTAAAAGGTTTGACTTTTATCTCTGTTTGTGCTATAGTGTGTAGAATGTGGATGAGAGAGACTGCTCCAGCTTTCAGGGCCTGATTTATTGAATGTCTGCCAGATCAGTCCCCCTCTGTAACCATCCTGACTAGGCAAAAGTGACCCAAACAACTATAAACAGCACATCTGGCCAAAATGCCAGACTTCCAATTTGCGTTTCGCTTCCCTCTGGATTTCTGTGAATTCATCTAGTTCCTGAGTGCTGTGCATTCCTTTCAGGAGAAACCCTTATAAATCAGATTTGACCCCCACATCATTTAAACTGCAGTCATAGAACCTGGATCATTCATTCAGTCAATCAGCCAGCCAGCCAGCCAGTCAGACACAGACAGACAGAATGAATGAGAGAGTCTTGGAGATGCTATCAAAAATGTTAATTTTGCAAAGTTCCATACACAGCAGTAGGCTTATTTTTCTGTTGAGACATTCTGTTTTCTGATCCATAAAGTAGTGTCCTCTTTTCCTCCAGTCACACAGGGGAGAAGCCATTCCAGTGCATTGTGTGTGGTCGGGCCTTTGCCCAGAAATCCAACGTGAAGAAGCATATGCAGACACATAAGGTGTGGCCACCAGGGATTGGCTGTACTATTTCTCGGAACTCTGTTACGGTGCAAGTCATGGCACTGAACCCTAACCAGCAGGAGGATGAAGAAAATACAGGTGCATTGCTTATTGATAGGATGGTCAAATGATCATCAGTCCCCAAAACCTAGCATGATTGTCATTTGGTTTATCTTCTTTTAAAAAAAGTCCTGTTGTGAGCCGCCCTGAGTCGGTTTCACTGAGTAGGGTGGCATATAAATCGATGATGATGATGATGTCCATAAGATAAGAGTCTTGGAGCAAGAATTTTTGTTTCCTATCAACTTTGATAATGAATGTAGAAATCAGACCCTGTTTGGTCATATTCTGTGTTCACTAGTCATGTTTGTTGTTTAAAAACATTTCATCCCCTGGTGTTCCAAAGGTAATTTATTCCAGTTGTGAGATTTTAGCAGTGTTGTAGAATCTAGTTCTAGAAATCAGTGTAGAATTATTTGTCTGTAGAGGTGTTCTAATCTTGTAGCATTAGGTCTTCTAGCTTGTCATACATTGCTGTCTGTAGAAGAGGTGAAGAAAAACTGATCTGGTGTAGGTGCCAATTGTGATAAGAATAATTTCTGATTTATGGTGAAGAAAATCTTGGTGCTCTCCATCAAGTGCTTTAGTAAAGGTCAAGGTCACCCTTGCTCAAAAGCCAGTTATATTCAACTCTAGGTTCAGTGCTCATCTCTGTTTCATAGCCGAAGAGCCAGCACTGTCTGCGTTTGCAGATGTTTCCGTGGTCTTGTGGCAGGCATAACTAGACACCGGAGTGCATGGAACGCTGTTTACCTTCCCACCAAAGTGGTCCCTATTTATCTACTTGCAATTTCTTGCTTTTGAAATGCTAGGTTGGCAGGAGCTGGGACAGAGATGGGAACTCACTCCATCCTGTTGTATTTGGGTATCAAACTGCTGACCTGCTGCCTTCCAGTCAACGTCTTAGCCACTTGAGCCACTGCAGTCCCTATCAAGTGCTTTAGGGCACCATTAATTATTTTACTAACAAAGATACTTATCTGGACTGTAAGCAGCAACTGATATGGTAGAATGTTCCTTCACCAGAACATATGCTTACATATAGAAAACCCACTCTTTCAGTCAGAAAATTAGGCACGACTTCTCTCTGACATGGTTTTTATGTGTAGGTGCAATTTATTATATGGAGGGGCATCCAGTGTCTCATCATCCATCTCAGAAATTGGTCCTCTGTCAAGGACTTCCTCTATATTTAAGCCTAAAATTTATTCAGGATGAAGGTGTAACTTCTCAGTGATGAAGCAGTGAAACCAAATAAAGAGGAAAAGGAAGAACAGAGTTAATCTCATTGTCACTGCTTTGCATTTTGAAAGGAAAACTAGGAGGTTCTGATTTGAGATAAGTGAGAGCATCTGGCATGGAAATGAAAGTCTGGACTTGCTTGGTAACCTGTTCTTGTAATGGTGAAGCTAGGGTGAAATGGGTCTCAAGCCCCTCTGTCTGCCTTCAGCAGCCTGTACCCCTAGGTTAAGCCCACACCCCCTTGGTGAGGCTCCTTGGTACTGATGGACCTCCTTCAGGCTAGAGCAGGGATTATCAACCTTCAGCCCATGGGCCGGATGCAGCCCATGCCACCATTTCATGTCCCCCCCACCTCCACCACACCCAGAAGTGCCATGTGGTGGAGGAAGGGCAAAATGGCAGTCCGGCTCCAGAAGCTGTCTGAGGGAGTGTGACCTGGCCCCTGGCTTTAAGAGGTTGAGAACTCTTGGGCTAGCTAGAGCAACTGTGATAGGCATCACCCTCTGACTGTTTGAGCTTGCAAACCAGCCAGATCAGGTAGAACATGCAGCCCAAAATGACTTAAGGTAGCTTAGGGTAGTGTTTCCAAGACACCAGACTTCCTCCAACCAGCTTAGCTCTCTACAAAGACCAGAAAACCATGGTTCTGGGTTCAAATAATTGTTTTATTTAATACACATTGCTTTATTAAGTTTCAAAATATTAAAGCACATGAACATAACTAGAAATACCATTCTGACATTAACACAAAAAAACTCCTCTTTAGCTCTTTGCCTGGGCCTAGCCTGGCCTAATTGACATAAAGACTACATTTTTCTAGCTGCATTTTGTCACCCTGCTTATTCAACTTATACACAGAGCACATAATGCACAATGCAGGGATGGAGGAATCACAATTTGGGATCAAAATTGCTGGGAGAAACATCAACAACTTGAGATACGCAGATGATACTACCCTAATGGCAGAAAGTGAAGAAGACCTAAAGAAGCTTCTGCTTACGTTTATTTATTTATTTATTTATTTATTTATTTATTTATTTATTTATTTATTTATTTAGATTTATTATCCCGCCCTAATCAGGCAAACCTGACTCTAGGAGGCTTACAGAAATTCATAAATTAAAACCTTAAGGTTCATAAATTACTTAAAAGTCAATTAAAAAAGAATTAAACCATGAATTTACAAAAATCTAAAAGATTTAAAAAGGTTAAAAGGTTTAAAAAGATTTTAAAAGTTTAAAAGAGTGAGGGAGGGGTGGCTGTCCCATCATATCAGCCACCCAACATGGGACCCCAAATTCCTGGAGCCCCACACCTGCCCTGCCAGCCAGGTTTTTAGGCCCTTCCGAAAGGGCAGGAGCTCTGTCTGTAGACGTAACTCAGTTGGCAGGAGGTTCCAAAGGGCCGGGGCGGCCACGGAGAAGGCCCTCCTCCTGGTGCTAGAGAGATGCGCCTCTCTAGCCGATGGAATGATAAGAGAGCCTCTCCGATCCGCCCTGGTGGGACGGACAGATGTTGAAAGAAGAGAGTGCAAAAGCTGGCTTGAGACTCAACAGCAAGAAAACCAAGATAATGGAAAATAGATGGGGGAGAAGTAGAAGAAGTGACAGATTTTACTTTCTTAGGATCAGAGGTCACTGCAGATGGTGATTGCAGCCATGAAATAAAAAGGTGACTGATGCTTGGGAGACAAGCTATGAGAAACCTGGAGAACATAGTTAAAAGTAGAGATGTCACCTTGCAAACAAAATTTGTGTAGTCAAAGCAAAGGTATTCCCAGTGGTAATGTATGGTTGTGAGAGCTGGGCCATAAGGAAAGCTGAGCACAGAAGAATAGATGCCTTTGAAATGTGGTGTTGGAGGAGAGTTTTGAGAGTCCCCTGGACAGTAAGGAGAACAAATAGGTCGATCCTAGAAGAAATCAACCCTGACTGCTCCTTAGAAGGTCAAATAGTAAAGAGGAAGCTAAAGTACTTTGGACATCAAATGAGAAGAGAGGATTCACTTGAGAAAGCCTTGATGCTGGGAAAGGTGGAGGGCAAAAGAAGAAAGGGGCAGCCAAAAATGAGATGGCTAGGTGGTATTGTAGATGCAATGGGCAGACAGCTGGGTGGGCTGAGGAGGAGGATGGAAGACAGAGGTGCTTGGTGGGCAATGGTCCACAGGGTCACAAAGGGTCGGAATCGACTGTGTGACTGAACAACAACAAAAGTCCTATCTCTTCCATCCGATGTTAGCAATCCAAAGCATGACAAAATCTCTTCCTTCTCCACCCACCCTTTATCTCCCATATCAAAACACATTTTTGCCACTCATCTCTCCTTCTGAAGCGTTTCAACCAAATACAACATGAAATACAATGTTCATCAAAGCCAGTTCAATTCCCACAGACTATAGCTTGTTATGACTACACATTCAATCTTCCACTCAGCACCTGTTTTGAAGGTCACATTCCTTCTCTGTCACTGGGAACAAGAAATCAGAAATCTACTTTGCTTTTAAAAATATAAATCACCCCTTCTATTCCTTTACAGTTCTAGAAAGTCACTACTCCGTTCTCCACATACGCTAACCTGAAACTTCATTATTTTTCTGTCTCATCTCTCACCATAGTCTTAAACCCAGCTCCCAGAAGCAGTCCTCCTCCTCCTCAAGTTCTGCCTCCTATGGAAGAGAATGGAGCTAGCAAGATGGAAGCCAAGCAAGTGGTCTTAATAGACAGCTCTTACCAGTGCCAGTTCTGCCCCAACAAATTCAACACATATTTCCAGCTGAAATCACACATGACTCAACACAAACATGAGCAGGTGGGTGTATAAACAAGGAATAAGATCCACATTACCCTATTGATGTTTTTCCTACTCTCCTTGACATGCAGAATAATAATAAAGGATATGTAAGTCCAAATATGCAGAGCATAGAGCCAGAATTTTCTTAGTACAATAATATAGGCATAATGAAAAAGATACAGTTATACCTACTTGTCTGGCCAGGTTATCCTGCTACGATAGAGTAGACCCTACTGCCAGCGACTCAATGCCAATGACTAACCCTGAGGACTAATGGCCTTGGGTGCCAAAGTCCACAGGGAAGGGTGATAATCCCCAAGTGGATTAAATCCCACTTGAATCCACCTTGATGGAGGACAGCAGTTTCATCAATACTGGCCTAGGGCTGATGAGGACTTTGTGTGCCAAAAGGGCTCAGGACCAGAAAGTGACTTGTGGAACTGGATCAGTGGTATGGTGTCACACTGCAATGCGGAAAGCAGATCAAAGGCTACTGCCTTATATTCTCAGGACAGTCTTCATGGCTGATCGCCATGGTGGTAACCAATATTTGGATTCGGATATGGCAGAAGAAGAAGTTATACCTATTGTTTCAAACTTATATGATCTTCAATTACTTGCAAAGATGATAGAGATGGAGCCTGAGACATCAAACAATTAATCTGCGGTCCCTTTGCAGATGTAACAGATGTCCTGTTTGTCAATCTTTGGTATAACAAATCAAATCTATAGTAATATGAGAAATAAATAAATTAAATTAATTAAAAACCTTTCAAGAACAAACATTTTGTGAGTGCAAAGTAGTCACCCCAGAGGAGTAAGTCTGTTACATTTCCATGTTTATTTAATCACTGTGAACTATTCTCATTCTCCTTTTTCTCTGTCCTTCAGCTAGATAGTGGATCATTTAATCTTTCCCGATGAGCACAATTGGAATACTAATTCAGTATTCCCCAGCTTATCTGGTATCTCAGATAAGCATGTTCACCCCAAACCTCCAATGTTTATTTTAAAACTTATGATGACCAATCTTCAAAATGTCCTCACCTCAACAGCCCCCATCAACTCTTGTAAGTTGTTTCCTAAGGCGGTAAGCAGGGTCAGTATAGTACCATGATGGTGAACCTTGGCACACCAGATGTTCTTGGACTTCAATTTCCAGAAGGCCAAGCCCCCATGAATCCACACAAATGAGTTTACTGTGATTCATCCTGCCCCTGAAGCCCTTGTTGCTCCTGGAAGTGGAAGTAAAACACCCCTGTACAGAGTGCCAAGGTTCGTCATCACGGGTATAACACAATGCTTTATTGGATAGGTTCTTCTTCATTGTCCGGGCCAGATGTGAAACTGCCAAAATGAACTCACCTTTTTTGGATGCATTCATTCTGCAGTTCCTTTTCCTGACCTAGTGTGAGAAAGATTAGCCAGCAACACAAGGTTGCTGCTGCCCAGGGTATGGGTATGTCCAGTTGTGGTTCAAAAAATACCACAATCTTAAGGAGGCTTTTTCTGTATAAGTGAAAATACAATGAAAGTTTGAGCCAGTTCAGACTGTGGGGCTTTGTGGTACAGGCTGCTGGGAATTGGTGTTGGTATTGTGGGGAAAGTTGAAGGATAAACACAAAAGTGGGAGTGAATGTTGTATGTGTAACAAAATGAATTATATCCTGTGCTTTAGCCTCTTTCAAGATGGAGATTTCAGATCAGGGGGAGAGAATGGAATGTAAACAATGTGGGCCTCATGGTTTGGGAGAAATGAAACCAAATGTGTGATAGACATCATACAGTGAGATCATTGGTTGGAATCCCTAAGGGGGGTGGTCAGAAGGTGGACCTTGTGGGAGGAGATATAATCTAGAAGGTGGGGGCTGGAGTCAGACACTCTCTTGGATTTTAAAATGTAGAGGCTTGAGAAAAGGAGGGCCATAGGCGATCCCTTAAATAAGCAGCTTTCTTTATTTCTTTGTTTTGAAATGTTTTCTAAGCTTCTGATGAGCTTTATTCTTTCCTATGCTTTGTTTTCAATATGTTCCTAAAATACCTGAAGAGACTTGGAGTGATTTCTTAGCTCACGTTACCTGAATCCACACTAGTTTCATGTGCACCCTTTGCTCACCACCTGTAGTTAGGTCAGGAGTGACTTGGCACACTGATAGGAGAAGCCTGAACTGCTGGTCTGATCTGGACCGGGGAAGCAGGATCAGATGCACTCCCACTGCCAGGAGGCTGGAGGACGCTTATGTCCTACTTGGGAGTAAGTGGATTGTCACAGTATGTGAGAGGGAAAAGTGGGGGAAAGGAAAAAGAGAGAAAAAGTCACCACAGCTGTCCTCTACAGATAGGTGCTTTGCACTCACAAAACATTTTAATCACCATATTTGCTGGTGTATAAGACACATTGGAGTATAAGACACACTCCATTTTCTTGGTGTTTTTAAGGGGGGAAAGTGCACTGATACACATGCAAGTACGGTATTTGCTGACAAATAAGACACATCAGAGTATAAAACACACTCCGGTGTTTTCTTTTGCTTTTGTATTTTAAGGGGGAAATGTGCATCTTATACGCTGGCAATTATGGTATATCTTGTTTTTCACAGCAATGATGGTTTGCTTTGGTGGTGTATGGCTTTTGGGTTACTCATTTAACTGTTTTATTTCCCCAATAACATTGCAGGTTTACAAGTGTGTTGTGAAAAACTGTGCACAGACTTTCCAGAAGCTGGACTCCTTCCTAGAGCACATCAAGAACCACCAGGAGTTGAACTACCGATGCCACCTCTGCAGCAAAGATTTCCCTTCCCTCTATGAACTGGGTGTCCACCAGTATTCCCACAGCCTGCTTCCCCAGCACAGTCCCAAGAAGGACGTGGCTGTTTACAAGTACAGTAACTACAGGGAAAATCGTTTTCCCTTTTGTGTTTGGAAAGAGAGTTCTAATTGTACCTACCTTCAAACTTAATGCTTTTGTTATCAAAGCAGACATTTTAAGAATACAGTTGTAGAAAGCAGTAGGTAGTGTGTGATTTTTATTTTTTTAGTTTTCATGCTTAGCAACTATCTCTATAATGAAATGGCCTCCATCCTTAGAAACCATCTTCTTTTCCTCTTTGCTAACATTTGTGAGAAATATTAATGTGTGGAAGAAGAAGAAGAAGAAGAAAAGCATCATTTCGCCTAACTCCACCTGTTCCTTCTTCTCTCTCTTCTGCTTCAGATGTGTTAAATGTGTAAATAAATATTCCACACCGGAAGCTCTAGAACATCACTTACAGACAGCAACACACAACTTCCCTTGCCCTCATTGTCAGAAGGTAGTTGCTCATTTTTGATGAAGTTGATTGAATATTTGGGGGTGTCTTTCTTCACCCATTGCCCCAATCATTCTTGTTTATTTATTTTATATTTATCCAGTCTTCTTTTATCTACTCCTTCACTTAGAGGTGTTAATCTGAAGAAGTGGAGGTTTGCCCAGAGCCACCCAAGGCTCAGTTACATGTTGCCTGCATCCTAATGTGCAAATGACCTGTGAGATCCATGTTGTAGATCACTGCAACTGTAGTATTTGTATCTATAGTGTTGCCGGAGCTTAGTCGCATCACATAACACTCTCCCCAGCTAGCCAAGTGCATTCATTTCTGCAACTCAGTGTCATGTTTGACCTACAGCAGGGGTTCCCAACCTAAGGCCCGTGGGCCAGATTCAGCCCATGGTGCCATTTCATGTGGTACCCATTCCTCCAAGGGCATTCAAGAAACAAAATGGCCACTCTTTTGAAGCTGTTGGGACAAAATGGCCACCCCCATCGTTCAGGCAGTGCAAAATGACTGTCTGGCCCTCTAACCTGAGTGCAAGAGCGTGACCCAGCCCCCGGCACATAAAGGTTGGGAACTCACAACCTACAGGAACTGACCATGTACTGTAATTCTATATAAAAGACTCTGCCAAGATCTTTTAATTCCTGTTCCCAATGGAAATTGCATTGTACAGATTTGGATGTGGTTAGCCTTCTGTAGAAAAATGTACACCTTTCGTCTCAGGATAAGCACTACTGTCTTTCCAGGTGACCTTGCCATGAGTCATCTGTTCTTTTTGTAGGTGTTCCCCTGTGAGAGGTACTTACGACGACACCTTCCTACGCATGGGGGTGGAGGGAAGTTCAGGTGCCAAATCTGTAAGAAATTCTTTCGCAGAGAACACTACCTCAAACTACATGCTCACATCCATTCAGGTAGGCAGTGGAACAAATTTCTTCCCAGCCTGTTAGAATTAAGGGAACTTCCTGTTCACATCTTTTGTGGCAGTCATTAGTCTGTGAAGCTTCAGTTTCTTTCACCAGTTGGAGTAACAACTTTCAAAGTGATTTGTATTCATTTAACTTTTGAGATCACTTATTTAATGGTTATGATGCTGAACTTGATGACTGGAAGGTCAGCAGTTCGAGCCTCAAGTGCTGCATGATAGAGTGAACCTGCCTCTGTCCCAACTCCTGCCATCCTAGCAGTTTGAAAGCAAGAAATTGCAAGTTGATAAATATGTACCACTTTGGTGGGAAGGTAAACTGTTCCATGCACTCTGGTGTCTAGTCATGCCTGCCACAAGTCCACAGAAACGTCTGCAGACACAGACAGTGCTGACTCTGGCTATAAACAAAGACGAGCACTGAATCCTAGAGTCGAATATGACTGGCTTTCGAGCAAGGGCGACCTCTTTCTTATGCATTTTTCAGAATCTTTGTTCATTTTGGGTTCTTTATAAAAGGCTTTATCTTCTAAATCCTTGTTGGGAATATGTATGCTTTTTTTGCAAACAGGGTTTTCTTTAATTTCAGAGGCATAATGGTCCATAGTGTTGCAAAGGGTCAGAATCGACCGTGCGACTGAACAACAAATCCACATAGTGAAAAACTAAATAGCAAAATATTCTACAGATTACAATTGCAGTAAAACCCCAACTTACATATGCCCTGAGTTACATAAAATTCGACTTATGTAATGATTTTGTGCTAAACCATGTCCTGATGTACATAAATGTCCCAATTTACATAAATTTATGTAACATGATTTTCTATGGATTTGCTTCGAGTTATGTAAAATAATAATTTTTTTATGGGTTTACTTTGAGCTACATAAAAAAATGATTTAAGCAAAAGCCTACGGAACAGACTTTTTACGTAAGTAGGGGTTTTACTGTACTTTGAATTGCATCTGCTAATAATAGTCTATAAAGTGATAAATGCAAAGTTGTTTTATTTAAACAAACTATTAATAGAACACTGCTGAATCCTAAAGAATGGGCCACTGACAACCATGTGGCAGGAGATAAGCACAGAATTCAGAGTCCTTTTAGTATTTTCCCTTTACCTGATCACCAAAACTAACAGAAAGGCTAGTTTTAACCAGAACTGTGGCTTATCAGTTAACAAAAACTTAAAATCATTCTTGTCCATCAAAGTTTTGGTGGTCCTCAAGTAGGCACGTCCTATTTTAAAACTGGCTAGCAGTAGGAGACATAGTCTTAGAGAATTTAGCCTCGTTCTGCTACAGAGTCCAAGCAAGAAAATGAGTTGTTAACATATTTTTAAAGTTTTCAAACCAAGTTCATGTTACTTTCTCCTGCAGGTGAAAAGCCTTTCAAGTGCTCGGGGTGTGACTCAGCTTTCAATAGGAAAGATAAACTCAAACGGCACATGCTGATCCACGAACCCTTCAAGAAATATAAATGCCCCTTCTCGTAAGTATGTGTTGACCCAAAAACAGCTGAGAATGGCACCAGCTTTGAAAACTCGGGGTTAATTTACTCTTTGTGATGTAAGGTTCCTATGTTATCTAACATAAACCCTTTTTATGTTAATACTGCGGTGGCTTAGTGGTTAAGACGCTGAACTTGATGATTGGAAAGTCAGCAGTTTGAGACCCGAGTACTGCACAATAGAGTGAGCTTCCATCTCTGTCCCAGCTCCCTGCCAACCTAGCATTTAGAAAGCAAGAAATTGCAAGTAAATAAATAGGCACCACTTCAGTGGGAAGGTTATAGTGTTCTGTGCAGTCTGGTGTCTAGTTATGCCTCCCACATGACAACGGAAATGCCTGCAGGCGCAGGCAGCGCTGGCTCTTTGGCTATAAACGGAGATGACCACTGAACCCTAGAGTCAGATATGACTGGCTTTCGAGCAAGGGTGACCTTTCCCTTTACCTAAACCTTTTGTGGGGAGGATCAAGCCTATCATGCTGCATAATAACAAAAGGTTGCCACAGTGGGCATGTACCCTCTCCCTCTTTCATCCATCCATCCATATTCAGACACACTCTTCACACACACAAAGGTATGTTTGTTAAATATTGGCAACAACCTTGCTGCAAAGTGGTTAACAAGATCAGAAGGTCTTTTGGTCCCTTCCAGGCTTTTTCCTCAAGTGTAAGCAGGCAGCTCTTTTTGGGGGACAGAATTTGTATATTGCTTATTCAGAAGGCCAGCTTCCAAAAAGCTTGGCAGAAGGTATACCTGCACAGAGCATCTTTCCAGGGGCAGGAAGGAGATCAGAAGGCATGGATCGTTGTTCTACCAGCGTGCACCTGAAACAAAGGATCATGTACAAAGAATCCAATTGTGTTATTGTTTCAATTTTGCATATTATTTTTCTTGCAGAAATCATACAGGTTGCAACAAGGAATTCAACAGACCAGATAAGTTGAAAGCTCATATTCTCTCTCATTCAGGTAAAAAAATAGTCACATTGGCTCTTGTTGTCTTCTTCTTTTCTTCTTCTTTTTTTTTTTTTGGGGGGGGGGAGAGTTATTTTAATTGTCTCCAAAACCCTGATTGCTGAACTGAAGAGAAGGTTGTTGTGGGGTGTTTTGTTTTTGTTTTTACTTCTCAGATGGAGTAAAGTGGTAGAGCAGTAGAGCTCAAATTATTTTGGTCATCCTGTTGAGCTCAGATTAAGAAACTCCAATTCTGTCAACTGCTGGAGTAGAATATTCAGCATTTAGTTCCTACTCCATGTGCTCTTCACAGAGGCCAGTGAAACAAACAAATATCCTCTGTAATTCATGCTTTCCACTGTTTTTCTACAATGTTCAAGTGTTGTACAGAAATAATTCAGAGCAGTAGAGTTCTTATGGCTTCTCATGGCAAAAGTGCTCTACGTATTGTGCACTTTGTTCTAGATTGAGAAGCAATTGACATGTAGCTGAATAGAGCTGCTGTACTTAAATAGCTAGGGCCACAGTGGCTAAACGGTTAAGACACTGAGCTCGACAACTGGAAGGTCAGCAGTTTGAGACCTGAGTGCTGTATTGACAGAGTGAGCTCCCATCTCTGTCCCAGCTCCTACCAACCTAGCTGTTTGAAAGTGAGAGATTGCAAGTAGATAAATAGGTACTGCTTCAGTGGGAAGGTAACAGCATTCTTTACACTCTGGTATCTTGTCATGCCTGCCACATGACCAGAAAAACGTCTGCAAATGCAGACAGCACTGACTCTTTGGCTGTAAACAGAAATGAGCATCACACCCTAGAGTCAGATACGACTGACTTTTGAGCAAGGGCTTCTTTTACTTTTACCTAAGCTCATTTATATACCAAAAATCACATCTGCGAAAATCACAGTGTCTAGTAGCCCCTGAACACTAAAAGATAAAGCTAGTATAACTTTTCATGGACTATAGCTAACTTCATGTCCACATGCAAGCCTATCCAAGCTTCCCTTCACACTGAATTCTGTGTGAGCAGCACCGTCTAGAGTCAGACACGACTGGCTTTTGAGCAAGGGAGACTTTTTCCTGACATACCTAAGAAAGTGAGCTGTCGAGTTATAGATTCAAATTGTATCTTGGTTATAAAGGCAAGGGAGCTGTTGCTTAGCCCTTCCTAACTGAGCTGTTTTGTTCTTCCTTACACAGGGATGAAGATCCATAAGTGCCAATACTGTAACAAGGCATTCAGCCGGCGAGCTCACATGGTGGAACATCAGCGCGCCCACACAGGCAACTACAGATACCGCTGCCCTACCTGCAGCAAAGGTTTCACACGCCAGAAGTACATGAAGGACCACAAATGTAGACTGAGCTCACCCAAGGACAAAGAGCTGCCAGTCAGAAAATCCCAGAAGAAGTGGGGGGCTCGTGGGCGGAAAGTGGGGCTTCCTCTTTCAGCTCAGTTGGCCTTGACGGAACTGAAAGACAGTGCAGGCGGACTGAACCCTCAAAAAGGTGGTCCCAATAAAGAACAGTTCCCCGAGTCTGACACAGTCCTCTCCATTGTGGTGGGCAGGCCAACAGCAGTTTCAGCTTCAGACCTTGGCAATCCTAGCCAATGTGGTGGGATCCCATCCAACCTTGCCCTGGCTGAGGTCCAGCCTGGCTCAGAAAGTTCCTGTGCTATGCTGGCAGTCCCTGTTTACATTCAGGCTACGGATTGACTCACGAATACTGTGACTTGTGTGTCTACCTAATGGGAAAGAGTGCCTCTGCTCTTTGGTAAGGAAGGCTTTCAGAAGTGGATCGAAAAGGGGGTGTGGAGGTGTTCTGTGTTAAAATGTTTGGGCTGCAAGGAGGTAAAGACCAGAACTGTGTTGCCATGAGAACATTCCTTTTCCAGGAAAAAGTAATTTGAAGGAGTAATTTGAAGATTAGCAGGTACAAAAAGTCGAGCTATACACCCTTTCTTGAGGAAGATGACCAGTGGTTAAGAAGGTTTGTGATGTACACTGATCTTACAAAGAACCACAGTCCCAGATTTATTTCAACAATGTGCACATTTCTTCAAGAGTTAAGACATGGTTTAAATCTGTCTGTTACAGTATACAGTATCCCACTTGTTTTTGTATTCTTAAATATACATTGTCCTGCATCAGGACAGTTGGTCCTCCCATCTGTAGCAAATCCCAGACCTTGGTTAAGTTACCTTTTTTTCCTGTAAGTTCCAGTATCTCCTAGCCAGCATAGCCACAGGTCTTCTGGGCTTTCCTGACTGGCAGCCTTTTGTCCTTGGGTGAGCATAACCTATGGTTTTGGTATGCTGTGTGATTCTGGGAATTGTAGTCCCAAAGAACAATTTTTCTAAGCTCTGGATTGTTGCTATTCCTTCTGAAAGTGGTTTTGGTGATCCTTTGGAAACATTTTTCAAAAACATTGTCATTGATACATCCTACAACATTCCTTTTATGCTGTTTATAGAAGAGAAAAATACAACTGATCTGAATAAAGTTCAATTTTTTTGCCCCTGAAATTAGAGGATTTCCAGATCATGAGGCAGATGTGAACAGTTAGGTATCTGAGAAGATGGTTTGGGAGTGGTAGCATACCACATGTGTGTAGACAGCTCCAGAGTGCCTCATTTGTGAAAAAAATATCAAGAGCATAGGATGAACTACGTAACCAAAATGGGTAAAGGCAAAAGAGAATGCAAAGGGTTACAACCCAACCAACCTTAGACAGTTCTATCAATGAACAGTATTTATACTAAAAGTGGCATCTGTGATTCTGTATTTTTGAACACTGCAGCATCACATTAAACATCTAAAAATGAGTGTTCTGCAAGATATACAAATGGGTTCAGATTATCATCAGCCAACTTGGTAGAGTATGAAGCTGCTGTAGATCAGATTACTATTGTCTGAAAACAATTTTTTTGATACAGTGGGAATTGCTACTAAAAATGTGGTTGATAGTTGCCTTCTTAAATCTCCAGGGGCAGTTCACAGGAACTGGTCAAGCAGCTACTCTAAGAGATAATGGATTTCAGAGGTTTCACCTATATGATTATGACGTTGGCTATCAGTGGACCATTTGCATAGCTGATTTTAAATGTTCAGAATGTGTCAGTGTCTTCTGGCTGTCCAGACAACTGTACTTGAATATGACTGTGACTGTAACTGTCAGCAGAATTGAAGGTGTTCTCTTGATGATATATGCATGTCTTGTCCATTCTCCAGCGTGCTGAGAATGTAATGCAAGTTAGGTAAGAGAAATTACCTGGGTCATAACCACTTACACTGTGAAATTCTATACAGGGTAATTTAGAAGGCAGCTCCACTAAGATTTGTTGTTGTTCAGCCGCATAGTCAAGTCCTTTGCCATCCCATGGACCATTGCACGCCAGGCACCCTATCTTCCACAGCCCACTCAGCTCTACGCCCATTGCATCAACAGTGCCATCTAGCTGCCACATCCTCTGCTGCCCCCTTCTCCTTTTGACTTCACTTTTTCCCGGCTTTCCACTAAGATAAATAGGATTTATTTCTAGGGACATCTTTATTGGAATGCAGTTGCAAAGTGTCTCATCTTTCATCTAAAAGCAGCACTCTTCTGAGAGATACTGGATTTGATATTACACTCTGAAGATACTGAAGGAGCTTGCCTCCTCAGGCGAAGTTTCAAATTTTGATTAGTTGAAATATTTTGTTTGTTTCTGCTGTTCCCTGGAAGTATGCAGAGAAGATAATGAGAGAGTCCCTTTACTAGGCATCTCTATTGTTAATTAGACTTTCCTACATCCTGTCTCCGTTTGGGCAATGAATGTGGGCATGAAAATGGGAAGTGACATAAAATGTCTACAAATTTTCATGTGTATAGACATGTACAGTAATACCTCGGATAACGTTTATCTCGGATAATGCTAAAATCACATAACATTAAGTAATCTGGGGAAGAGAATTGGATCGAATAACGTTAAGGTCCTATGGGATGGATTGTGTGGTTACAATGTATCTCTATGGAGCTTTAACGTTATCCGATCCATCCCATAGGATTTTAACATGGATCGGATAACACTAAAAATCGGATAACACCAAGACTTGTGGAACCAAGTCTTAGCGTTATCCGAGGTATTACTGTATGTGTCTCAGTCACAGACAGCTAATGACTCTTGTAGATAAAAAGGTTTGCTGCCTTCAAGGGTAAGAACAAAGTGATTTTGTTCTAACAGAAGGGTGATCTTGAACTTTTCAAGTATTTTTGACTGCAACTCCATAGTGCTATTCCAGAGACCTTGTTTAGTTGTCTTCTGGGAATTTAAAACATTGGTGGGGGTGGGTGGTATTGAAGTTTCTCTACCTCTTCTTTATACAATGAATTCTCAAGAAACAAACTATTCTTTTTAGAGATTTCCTCGGTAGTGTGGATTCCATTATAAAATTTAAATGTATATATTTTCTGTCACTGTTTGATAGATTTTCAGAGTAGGGGACAAGATAGTACTCCAATCAGTTACTTATCTGACATAACAAAATAGTGTTGCAAGCCTAGGAAAATGTGTATATGACTATGATGAAGGCACTAAAAAGGCAGACAATTTCCAGGTTGAATTAACAACAATTCATCGTTGCAAAAAACAAACAAACTGGTTTTGCAGTTCAAACTCAATTGCAAAATAATTCTGTAAAAATCTAAACCAGTCAAGACAAGATTCAAAGAGAACATGGCTCATACTGTATTTAATCTAACAATGTACAGTAGGTTAATTATATCCTGTTCGTACAGCTGTGTGGACATGCACTGAATTATAGTGATAACTGTGTCAGGGTTTGAAATGGCTGGATTATCAGCAGAGATCTATTTTTCAATCGGAAGCATGTTGTCAACCCCAGAGATTTCTTAATGCTGCAACTCTACCTTATAGTTTCTGCCTGTTTACAGGACTATCCCTGCTTTTACTCAACATGAGATGGCTGCCTAGGGCAGAAGATGCTGCATTGGTAGCTTCTCAGTTGTTCCTTATGAATACCCAGGGTGTTGCTTGTTTGGAGGACAGCACTTAAAGTAAGCATGCCACTTCAAGTATGGTGGATAACAAGAGCCTAACTATAAGTGCCGAAGTTACATATGTGGAAGGGGAGATAGCAACAATGTGTTGGGCTCAATTGTTCACCTGTATTTTGAAAGAGAAGTCCATGCCATACAAGGCATGTGAAAATAGAAGGACAAAGACCATGAGGCAGACCCAGAGGAAGGTAAAGAGATAACATCAACGAAATATTACAAGAACACAAGATAACACCAGTGGAGGCTGCTAGAAGTGCCAGAACGAGAACCTTGCATCTCCCTCCACACCCAAAGGGGGAAAAGAGGAAGCAAAGAAGAATCGTGTACCATCAAGTCAATTCTGAATTATGGCAACCCTTTTCAGGGTTCTCTAGCTAGAAAGGACTCTCTTAAAATCTCAAGCACATTGTCAGTACAATTGTACCTCACTTAAAGAGCATAATGTGTTCCACAGGATTGTCTTTTAAGCGAGTTTGCTCTTTAAGCGAAACATCATTGTAAGTGACCAATTGTGACTTCTGGCGGGGGGATTGCGAATCTCGATTTATTTGTTAAGAGAGTTTTTGGTTGGTTTTATTTGTTAAGTGAAGTGACCAGAAAAAATCTGGTCTTTAAGCGAGTTACTCTCTAAACTAGGTGCTCTTTATGCGATGTTTTACTGTAATTTAATTCACCCCCTGAAAAAAAAAGATTCAGTTTTCAGATGGCTGTACCAATTGCCTTACATTCTTTCCATAGTTATATAAAAAGTGTACCAATATGTCATGTAATCAGTGAAACCAAATAAATAACTGGATGGTCCAATACCTAAATTCTTGAGATGGTACAGAATAATACTTAGCAGCTTTTTCACAATTAAGACCAGGAATTTAATGAGGCTTAGCAGCAGCCATATCTTTAACACTGAAGGCTTAGTTTAGGTGAAATTCACTGGGTAATGTTTGCAAATGTCAAGAGGAAGCAGTTTGCTAAAAATATTCTTTTGGCATTCTCTGCCAACATTAACAGTACAATTATGTGGTCACTAAACTGTTGCTACATTGCAGTCAGTCCTCATTTGAGATTTTGATAGGCTAGGAGCTAGGTTATTTCTGGATGAAACAGAGCATTCCCTTTTATAGTTATTCTTTTAAATACCATTTTCAGTCAGTTGGGTTTATGGCATAATCACTCCTGCAGTATGAGAGAGAGAAGTACATCTGTCCCCTTCTATTACACCCACTATTTGATAGCCAGATAAACAGAAGGGAAACTTTCTATAAATTCAAAGCCATATAAGTTAATGAATGACAATACAACTTGTGGCAATGAATTCCCATAAGCTTCTTTGATCAGGATGGATGTGTCTGGAGGGGGCATGGCGTCCCCACCTGTTCTTGTATTCTGTTCTTTCCAGTTTCAGCAAAAGGCAAGGTAATGCAGGTCAAGTGGTAAAGGTAACGGTCACCCTTGCTCCAAAGCCAGTCATATCCGACTCTAGGTTTCAGTGCTCATCTGTTTATACCCAAGGGGCCAGCGCTGTCTGCTTCTGCAGACATTTTTGTGGACAGGTGGTAGGCATACCTAGACACCCAAGAGATGTTTACCTTCCCACCGAAGTGGTACCTATTTATCTGTTTGCAATTTCTTGCTTTCAGTCAAGTGGGAAACCTCCCAAATGGGCGGTATAAAAATGTAACAAATAAATAAATACATCTCAGTCCTCGGCAACAGCAAAATTCAGAGTTCAAATTGACTGTGCTAGCTGAGAGAGAAAGGGGCTCAGTTCTCAGAGCCGCATCATTCTCTGCCTTTCCCTCCCCATCCATGAAACACCACCAGGTATGTGAGAGGAGCAAATGAGGGTGGGTGAACTTTTGAAGAAAAAACTACAACTCCCGAGAGCCTTTGCGATCTATTTACCCTTCGATGGCCGCTGCGGGCAGGGGTGGTGCCGGGAGGGGCGGGGCTTCGGGCCGTTGCCGTGGCGCCTGAGGTGACGTGCAGAGACTGAGGCTCCGCTCCGGGGCTGTGAGTGAGTGAGTCAGTCGGAGGGCAGGCGAGGCTGACGTGCCTCCGGGAGCGGGGCTTGTGTCAGGGAGCGGTCACGGTGGGGATTTGGGCCTGCGCTGGTCAACACAGCCGGGGGTGGGTGTCGCTTGGAAGGGCTCGGGGGCCCACCCCCCTCCCGCTTTTGGCCTTTCCCGTCGACGACCGCCTCCCTCTCCGGTGGGTCCTGCGCCCTTTGGCCCGTTCCTGACGTGCCTCACCGGGGCTTGCTCGGCTTCCGTCCCGCGTGAGGCCCAGTCATGTCGGGGCTGTTGGGGAAGCTGTTCGGGACGGGCCCGGGCGGGAAGGGCGGCGGGAAGGGCCCTTCCCCCCAGGAGGCCATCCAGCGGCTCCGCGACACCGAGGAGATGCTGAGCAAGAAGCAGGAGTTCCTGGAGAAGAAGATCGAGCAGGAGCTGGCCGCCGCCCGCAAGCACGGCACCAAGAACAAGCGCGGTGAGCTGAGCCCCCCCAGGGTGGAGGGTGGGCTGGGGAGAGAGAGATGGGATGAGGAAAGAAAGAAAGAAAAAGACGAAGGAAGGAGTAAGGAATAACAGGTAAAGGTCGCCTTTCCTCGAAAGCCAACCGTGTCCGACTCTAGGGGGCAGTACTCATTTCCTTTTAGTCTACAGACCTTTCCATGGTCATATGGCAGGCATGACTAGACACTGGAATGCTGTTACCTTTACCACTGTAATAATAATTTCATGTCAGTGGGTTGAAAGGATTTTTTGCGGAAGAAACTCCACTCAGGGAATCCCCGAATGAGGCTCCTTTCATGCCCCCAAGAGCTGGGAAAGAGACAGGCACTCAATCTGTCATCCAGTGCCTGAGTTCGAACTGCCAAATTGACAGCCATCCAGCTAACAAGGTAAGCTTCTTAACCACTGCAGCTCCACCTTTCCTGCTGATCTGGTACCTATTTATGTACTTGCAATTTCTTGCTTTTGAACTGCTAGGTCGGCAGGAGCTGGGACGGAGGATGGGAGCTTATTTCATCATGCAGCCCTTGGGTCTAGCTGCCCCTTTTCTCTTCAGTGACTCAGTTGAGTCTCCTACGGATAGAGGGGTGTCAGGACGGTGGCAGGAACTGGTCCTGGGAGGCTTCTGAGGGAAAAGAAGGGTGACCAGATTTGTTAGCAAACATCTGTCCAAATATTACAAGAGGAGTACCTGTGTCAGCCCATTCCAGCAGAAGGGACATCCCTGTGGTGCCTTAAAGACTCAA
This sequence comes from Furcifer pardalis, assembly GCA_030440675.1. NCBI lineage: Eukaryota > Metazoa > Chordata > Lepidosauria > Squamata > Chamaeleonidae > Furcifer > Furcifer pardalis. The sequence goes on from CP126891.1 coordinate 237,668,236, forward strand.
GAAGTTTCATTTTCAAGATGCTGCACGGGTTCTTCTCGCCCCCCCCTCCTTTGGGCCCCCTCCAGACTAACTCCAGAGGGGAGTTGGTCTGTCTTTTGTTTTGGTTGTTTTGCGAGGTTATATTTTATGATTTTTACTGTACTGTTGCTGTTTTGATTAAGCTGCCCTGAGTCGCCTCGGTGAGTGGGCAGCAATATAAATCTGAACAAACAAACAAATAAATAAATTTTGGCAGCTCAAAATTTGATCTGGACATGAAAGAAGATCTCAAACATCCAAAGAGACTGTTTTGATAGATTATACAGTATTAGGGGGTTTCTTGATAACTTTCAGAACAGTCATTTTACATTTTAACCCAGCTTGAGCCCAGTAAAGCTTTTTCTCAAGTACAGTATCTACATTTATGATTGCAAGTAATGTTTCCTAGCCCATAGGCTACAAAATGTATCCACAGCAGCCAGTACAGTGGTAGAGAGGTCAGTGCCAAAATGCTCACATCTCAGTCTAAAATGTTTGAGAGAAATGACAAATGTTTGCACTCTGTTTAAAATCTGTTACTGAAGTGTCATCCTGAGAAAACTACTTGCAAAGGATGTAGTTCCATAATTGAAAATTCATGGCTTGGGAGCACTTCTTTTTAAAACTTCTGTGGAGTTTACAAGACTTTGGTGTGCAAAAGAAGTTTGGAGTCTTTTCACTACTTTGACCCATTTTAAAAAAAGACTGCCACCATTTAGGAGCCATTTTATGAACTTCATTGGAAAGTCTCAGGCTTACTGTTGTAGTAAATATTCAGTATTAGGATATTCTTAAAATATATTTAATAGAAAGCATTGAACATCTGATAATCTTGCCAGGTGCACGGCTCTTATGTATACTCTTTGTTGTACTGGAGTAGTGGTGGTGAACCTATGGCGTGCATGCCAGAGGGGGCACTCAGAGCCCCCTCTGTGGGCACGTGCACTGTCATCCCAGCAGAGTTTGCCCTATCCCTCTGCCCAGCAGCCCAATGGGAGCACTTCCTTGCTCCCCTGTCTGGGATAAGGTGGGCGGCTCACATGAGGCATGAAGGTGTGGCATGGATGGCAGCCTGATGAGTCTGTAGGGAAAGTGAGTTTTTTTCTAAATTAAAACCTCAGTATTCAGGTTAAATTGCCATGTTGGCACTTTGTGATAAGTGGGTTTTGGGTTACAGTTTGGGCACTCAGTCTCTAAAGATTCACTATCACTGTACTAGATATATGCAGACATAACTTGGCAACTTTGTTATTTTTGCTGTTTAGGCTAAAATATAAACAACAAACATGCTCTAAAAGAATATACAATATTTATACAATATTCTTCTAGAGTACCACACCCTGGTATAAAAAAGAGGTTCTACTTATTGTTGGAGTGGGATGCTAAGAGCAAGATTATTAAATACATTTTTTCAAAATATCTGTATTATTTGAGACACTACCTATGAAGGGCCTCATATCCCTGTTTAAAGTCTAGGGCAGGCATGCCCAAACTACGGCCCGCCAGGCCATTTCATCCGGCCCCCGACATGGTATAAGAACACTTATAATTTTATTTTATTTTTTAAAAAAATTTTTTGGGCGAACTTTTTTTTTGGGCGGAGGGATCACAAGTCAGTGAAAGAGTGATTTGCCTAGTTCCTTCCTCCTCCTGCTTAGTACTAGGAGTTCAGCCGGATCTACTTTAGAATGGCTGAATCAATACGCCAGAGTGGAGAGAGGGACTTCAGTGGGAGCTAAAAGTAAGTAGTTTGGGCATGCCTGATTTAAAGCAATTAAAAAAGAAAGCCAGGAGCAGGGGAGAGGGGGAGGGAAGCGAGGTTTAGAGTTCTTCAAATCTCTTTGTCAGGCTCCGTGTATTGCAAACTTAAGATATCAGAAGAGAAGCAAAAAAAGTTCACAACTTATCAGGTGCCACAATGCATAATAATGCATCCACCCATCCATTGGCTGGGCAAAAGAAATTTGTTTTGCAGCCATTTGTAGGAGGTTTGAATAAGACCCCCGGGATGTTCCCTTACTGTCAGAAGCAACAAATGTTGCTTTTCAGCTCGCTTGTGCAAAGAAGTTTGCTCTGCAACCTTTTGCAATTGCAAAGGTTTAAATAACCCGGGATTTTTCGTCAGTTGCAAAAAGAGACGTTACTTTACCTTTAGCCTTGCCCCGTCATTGTGTGCCTGTGGAGTTGATGTGCTCTTACAAATTCAACCCACGAAGCTTTGCTCTTCTCCCTGATGTGGTGGATTTGATCTCAAATCCACCTCAAATTTAAATACTGTACAGCTCAAATTTAAATACAGGAGTTAGTCTACAAAAGCTCAAATTTAAATACAGGAGTTAGTCTACAAAAGGCCCTGGAGAATGCATTAAATTTGGTAAAGGTTGCTCTTGCTCGAAAGCCAGTCGTATCTGACTCTAGGAGTCAGTGCTCATCTGTTTCAAATCCAAAGAGCTAGTGCTGTCTGCTTCTGCAGACGTTTCCATGGTCATGTGGCAGGCATGACTAGACACTGCAGCCCACAGAACACTTGTTACCTTCCCACCGAACTGGTCCCTATTTATCTACTTGCAATCGTAAAAGTAAAGGTTTCCCTTGCTCGAAAGCCAGTCGTATCCGACTCTAGGGGTCAGTGCTCATCTCTGTTTCAAATCCAAAGAGCTAGCGCTGTCTGCTTCTGCAGACGTTTCCATGGTCATGTGGCAGGCATGACTAGACACTGCAGCCCAGAGAACACTTGTTACCTTCCCACCGAACTGGTCCCTATTTATCTACTTGCAATCGTAAATGTAAAGGTTTCCCTTGCTCGAAAGCCAGTCGTATCCGACTCTAGGGGTCAGTGCTCATCTCTGTTTCAAATCCAAAGAGCTAGCGCTGTCTGCTTCTGCAGACGTTTCCATGGTCATGTGGCAGGCATGACTAGACACTGCAGCCCACAGAACACTTGTTACCTTCCCACCGAACTGGTCCCTATTTATCTACTTGCAATCTCTTGCTTTTGAACTGCTAGGTTATAAGTATATATAAAGGTAAAGGTTTCTCTTCCTCGAAAGCCAGTCGTATCCGACTCTAGGGGTCAGTGCTCATCTGTTTCAAATCCAAAGAGCTAGTGCTGTCTGCTTCTGCAGGCATTTCTGTGGTCATGTGGCAGGCATGACTAGACACTGCAGCCCACAGAACACTTGTTACCTTCCCACCGAACTGGTCCCTATTTATCTACTTGCAATCGTAAAGGTAAAGGTTTCCTTTGCTCGAAAGCCAGTCGTATCCGACTCTAGGGGTCAGTACTCATCTCTGTTTCAAATCCAAAGAGCTAGCGCTGTCTGCTTCTGCAGACGTTTCCATGGTCATGTGGCAGGCATGACTAGACACTGCAGCCCACAGAACACTTGTTACCTTCCCACCGAACTGGTCCCTATTTATCTACTTGCAATCTCTTGCTTTTGAACTGCTAGGTTATAAGTATATATAAAGGTAAAGGTTTCTCTTCCTCGAAAGCCAGTCGTATCCGACTCTAGGGGTCAGTGCTCATCTGTTTCAAATCCAAAGAGCTAGTGCTGTCTGCTTCTGCAGGCATTTCTGTGGTCATGTGGCAGGCATGACTAGACACTGCAGCCCACAGAACACTTGTTACCTTCCCACCGAACTGGTCCCTATTTATCTACTTGCAATCTCTTGCTTTTGAACTGCTAGGTTATAAGTATATATAAAGGTAAAGGTTTCTCTTCCTCGAAAGCCAGTCGTATCCGACTCTAGGGGTCAGTGCTCATCTGTTTCAAATCCAAAGAGCTAGTGCTGTCTGCTTCTGCAGACGTTTCCATGGTCATGTGGCAGGCATGACTAGATACTGCAGCCCACAGAACACTTGTTACCTTCCCACCGAACTGGTCCCTATTTATCTACTTGCAATCTCTTGCTTTTGAACTGCTAGGTTATATGTATATATAAAGGTAAAGGTTTCTCTTCCTCGAAAGCCAGTCGTATCCGACTCTAGGGGTCAGTGCTCATCTGTTTCAAATCCAAAGAGCTAGTGCTGTCTGCTTCTGCAGGCATTTCTGTGGTCTTATGGCAAGCATGACTAGACACTGCAGCCCACAGAACACTTGTTACTTTCCCACTGAACTGGTCCCTATTTATCTACTTGCAATTTCTTGGTTTTGAACTGCTAGGTTGGCAGGAGCTGGCACAGAGACGGGAGCTCATTCTGTCCTGCAGTACTCGGGAATCGAACTGCTGACCTTCCGCCTCCCAGTCAGCGTCTTAGTGACTTGAGCCACTGCAGTCCCATATGTATATATGCAGTACTGTAAAGCTATTTAGATACACTGTATGTCTATAGTGGCTGCACTCTACTCTGGCAGCAGAGGTAGCTCCAGTTGATGGGGCAAACTGTCCCCAACTAATCAGTGGCATCTCCGCTGCCGGCATGAGATTTCCCATTGATCAGCTGACTGGCGGTATAGAGATGTCCCAGGTAAGCCGATTGGCAGTCACGACGGCATCAGAGATGCTGTGGACCAAATGGTTATGTTCTCCTTCATCAGCTGGAAATCTGTCTGCACTACCAGGGCAGATCAAAGCCACTGATCAGTGAAAACAGACTCCAGCTGATCAAGGGAGACCATTCTAGCTATCTCAGAAAACAAAACAAAACAAATAAAACACACAGTAGCACTTTAAAGACTAACTGCTATTCCTAGCTAATCACCCACCAGTAATTCTTTTTTAAAAAATGTTTATTTGAAGAGTCCTAGTGCTATGACACTTTGAATAAATATTTTTTGAAAAAACAATGCACTATAGCAGTAGAGGGGCTCCCACTGATTGGTAGTAACTGGTGTCAGCTGATCTGCAGCTGTAGAGAGATGCAGCAGATCTGTTAATGCTGCCTCTGCCAATCAGCTGTAATCTATGTCACCTCCTGCTGCAAGTTTATCTGGGCTTTCCCAGGTAAACATTAACAGGAGTGGGCACAAAGTCTAAACTAGTGATGGCAAACCTTGGTAGTTCAGGTGTTATGGAACTTCAATTCTCAGATGTCCTGATAACCAGAAGTGCTGATTTAGGCTTCTGGTAATTGAAGTCCAAGAACACCTGGAGTGCCAAGGTTCACCATCACTGGTCTGAAGTGATTTATTTTACACTGATTCAAGTATTGGTATAAGTTGGAAGTCAAAATTGATTTACAGTATTATGGCTGTGCATTGTGTAATTCCTGATTTTAAATTGATTGGGAGACCCAATGCGCGCTAATTTTGAAGTTCCCCCATCCTCTGAGGCTGCAGCAAGCCAGGCAGGACATGATGTCAGGAAGCAGATCTTTTCTAAGGCTAATGATTTTTCATTGCTAATTAAATTCCAAAGTTTCAGGTAGGTGGGGTTTTAATTGGCAATGGACACTTTTAAAGGACACCGCGAAGGCGGCAAAGGAGGAGCCGACAAAAGAGGAGCCGGCGGCAAAAGCGTTAGTGGTGGTGGTGGCGGCGGCAAGGCTGGGTGGATTGATGTACCATGGAGAGATAGTTCGGCCCTCGGAGCATCTGATAAAATGTTATCCGGCCCCCGGGCCGAAAAGTTTGGGCACCCTTGGTCTAGGGCCTAGAGAGAGTACATTATGTACACAATTGCCTGCAATTTTGTTTTGCCTAGGCTGGATCAGATACTGTACTGTATTTTTGCACTGAAGTTAAGTTACAAGTCGATCTGTTGTTAAGGAAAAGTTATTTCTTGGTTAAGACCAAGTCATAATGAAGATACTCATTTGTGAAACTGCAGTTCAGGTTACATTTGTGTTGACTAGAGCTGTTGATAGTTTATTGGCACTGTATTGCTTAGTTTTATCTTGGCCCTGATAGTCTCTGCATTTTTTTGTTTCTGCGGTGACAAAACATTTTTTTTATTTGTATCAGAGCATAGCATGATGTACAATTATGGATGCATATGAAATATAGATAAAATTCAAACAAGTTAAATGTTAAAACAACTAGGCTACTTTTGACCAGAAGGAGGCTACTTCAATAATTCTATCTTAGCCCTGTACTAGATCTTCTTTTGTACATCTGGTAGGGAATAAATTGCATGGATATAAATGCTATATTGTTTGTCTTTCTCCACATTCACAGAAAATGTGTCATATATCTAAAGAATTCTATATTCTTTAATTTCTTATTACACTTCAAAGTCTATTCTGGCCCAGCCAGAATATTTTCCTGGTAGAATACACTCTTTGGCATTTATCCACTTGGCAAGATGAGTTGTTTTAGCTTCCCATAGGTTACACAGAGCCTCTTCTGATTTAATATTTAGAGTTTGAAAGATGTGCAGAAAACTTTTCCACAACTTTAGCTGTCATCTAGGGGTTAGTGCCATTGTAGTGGATAGGGTTAGTGCTGTGCTACCTTATTTTGTTAGTTATTTTCTAGTACTTCTTGATGTATTTCTAGAGCTAATGGACTTTTTCAGTGGGAATAGGTTTCAGGCAGCCAGTAATAATCCTGTATGACTGAGCCAGATCTGTTTGCTTGTTATTTACTGATTTCTACCATATGACACTGGCATATTCTGCTGTAAGTAACACAGGGAGAAAGCTGTTGTTCTTATTGTTTGTGGAAGTGCACCCCAGTTGGACTCAGCATGTTTCTGAAGTATGATGTTTCAGGTGACAAATTTCTGTTTGGTGTTTAGACAAAAATAAATATTTTTTTTGCAGGTCAAGGTTTGATCTAAACTTCTAAAGTGACACCCAGATACAGTAATACCTCGGATAACGCTAAGACTTGGTTCCACAAGTCTTGGTGTTATCCGATTTTTAGTGTTCTCCGATGCGTGTTAAAATCCTATGGGATAGATCGGATAATGTTAAAGCTCTATAGAGATACATTGTAACCGCACAGGCTTTAGCGGTTGTTATCCGATCCATCCCATAGGACCTTAACGTTATTCGGTCCAATTCTCCTCCCCAGATTACTTAACGTTATGTGATTTTAGCATTATTCGAGGTAAACATTATCTGAGGTATTACTGTACTTTGAAAGGGGGTAATTCTTACCTCTCTTTTAAAAGTACCCATGTTTAGTGAGAATCCTCAGACACAATTCAGGCAGGGCTTCAATTTGAAGATTCTGCCCTGTTAGGTATCAGTACAAATAGCATGATGGTTACGTTGGCTAACATTTGTACAGTACTTGCTTTTCTAGTAAATCTTATCTCAAGAATTCAAACATGAAATGTGGTGGTGAATCTTTTAGAGACCAATTGCCCAAACTGCAACCCAAAACCCACTTATTTATTGCAGAGTGCCAACATAGCAACAGGGAAGGAAGTAAATGCTCCCCTTGGGCTGCTGGGCAGAGGAGTGGGGCAAGCTCTGTGCTGGGGGAGGAAGGCAGTGCTCCCATTGTACTGTTAGGCAGAGAGATGGGTGAACTCTGTGCTGGGGGGAGAGAGGAATCGTTCCTATCGGGCTGCTGGGCGGAGGGGCAGGGCAAATTCTGTGCTGGGGTGATTGCATGGGTGCCCACTGTGAGGGCTCCAAGTGCCACATCTGGCACGTGTGCCATAGGTTTGCCATCACTGGATTAGGGCAATGTTCCAAAATCTTGCCTTCCCAGCTAACTTGAAGCTTCCTCTGAGCTTAAGTGGAAGGCACAAGCCTTGTTGTTAAAAAGTTTTGTTTCAGCTGGTTGTTTGTATAATATAAAGAAAGATCTTACAATGCAGAGATTAATTGGTACTTGATAGAATCAAAGATTCCCCCTGGGTTTTCAAAGCAAGATCATCAACATAGATGATATACAGTACCTGGTATAGAAACATTAGCTAATCATTTGTGTAAATGTTAAAAAGTAATGGTGGCAGGACACTATTCTGTGGTAGCTTTTTCTTTGTCTTTGTTCTTTCTAAAACCTTTGAGGAGGGTCCTTCTCTGTCTTCCATAAAACAGTTAATTTATTCAGAATACAGTACTACTGTTTATTTTTTTTGTGAGTTCCTTACATTGCTTACAGTGTCAACTTTTCATAGCAAAAGCCAAGATGAGAAAGCCACAGGGAAGTTTGGTTCATCAACAGTTTGGGTTAAAATAGCTTAGTTTGCTAATTTAACAACTGCTTTCTTGTTCTGTACAGGTAGAAACTAGAATAATGTTTTAGCTTCAGAACAGTAATGATTTATTATGTAATGTGAATTACTGATAGCTCTTTTCTTGTAGTAGCAGAGAAATTGATTTATAAATGAAGAAGTTCTGAAATTAAATCCTTTTTTTTAGTATTGCTATAATCAGTAGGGGTAAAGATCTTTCTTGCTTGAAAGCCAGTCATGTCCGACTCTACAGTCAAAGAGCCAGTGCTGTCTGCATCTGCAGAAGTTTCTGTGGTTTTGTGGCAGGTATGAGTAGACTCCATAGTACGTGGAACATTGTTACCTTTATCACTAAACCAGTACCTTATTTATCTACTTGTAAATTCATGCTTTCTAACTGCTACAACTCCCTAACAGTAGATTCACATTTATGCTGTCCCTCTTCCATCTTTTTAAAAGTAAATGGAATAACAGGCAAGTTTGGTCTTGGAACACAGAATGAAGCAGGTCAAAGACTGATAGAGTTCTGCCAAGATAACGCACTGGTCATAGCAAACACTCTCTTCCAGCAACACAAGAGGAGACTTTACACATGGACATCACCAGATGGCCAACATCGAAACCAGATTGATTATATACTCTGCAGTCAAAGATGGAGAACTGCCATACAGTCAGCAAAAACAAGACCAGGAGCAGATTGTGGCTCAGATCACAACCTACTGATTGCAAAATTCAGGCTTAGACTAAAGAAAATAGGAAAAACAATTAGGCCAGAAAGATATGACATAGAAAACATTCCTTGGGAATACACAGTGGAGGTGTGGAACAGATTTAATGGCTTGGACCAGATAGACAGAGTGCCAGAAGAATTATGGACAGAGATGCGGGACATCATGCAGGAGGCAGCAAGAAAAACCATACCAAAAGAAAAGAAGCGTAAGAAAGCTAAGTGGTTATCCGAGGAGGCTCTTAAAATAGCGGAGGACAGAAGGAATGCAAAATGCCAAGGAGAAAGGAAAAAATACAATCACTTGAATACAGAATTTCAAAGAAAAGCAAGGAGAGATAAGGAAACGTACCTGAACGAACAGTGCACAGAAATAGAGGAAAACAATATCAGGGGTAGGACTAGAGATCTTTTCAAAAAAATTGGGGAACTCAAGGGAACATTTAAAGCGAAAATGACCATGATAAAAGACAAAGATGGCAAGGAGTTAGCAGATGCAGAAGAGATTAAGAAAAGATGGAAAGAGTACACAGAGGAACTCTACAGAAAGGACCTCAACACCCCTGATAATCACAATGATGAGAACATTGAACATGAGCCAGACATTCTAGAGAGTGAAGTCAGAAAGGCCCTAAAAACACTGCAAACAACAAAGCCAGTGGAGTTGATGGTATCCAAGTTGAACTTTTCAAAGCCCTACAAGATGATGGAATCAAATTATTGCATTCTATATGCCAGCAGATTTGGAAAACAAAACAATGGCCACAGGATTGGAAAAGATCTGTATACGTTCCACTCCCCAAAAAGGGTAATGCCAAAGAATGTTCAAATTATCGAACAATTGCGCTCATCCCTCACGCTAGCAAGGTGATGCTCAAGATAATACAGGATAGACTGCAACAGTATGTGGAGAGAGAATTACCAGAAGTGCAGGCGGGTTTCAGAAGAGGCAGGGGGACTAGAGATCACATCGCCAACATAAGATGGATCATGGAAAAAACAAAGGAATATCAGAAACAAGTCTACTTCTGTTTCATTGATTACACGAAGGCTTTTGATTGTGTCGACCACAACAAAATGTGGCAAATAATTAAGGAGATGGGAATACCAGAACACCTTATATGCCTCATGAGAAATCTGTACATGAATCAAGAAGCAACAGTTAGGACAGAAAATGGAATGACGGAGTGGTTTGGAATAGGAAAAGGAGTAAGACAAGGCTGCATTTTGTCACCATGCTTATTCAATTTATACACAGAGCACATAATGCGCAATGCAGGAATGGAGGAATCACAATTTGGGATCAAAATTGCTGGAAGAAACATCAACAATTTGAGATATGCAGATGATACCACCCTCATGGCAGAAAGTGAGGAGGACCTAAAGAAGCTCCTAATTAGGTTGAAAGAAGAAAGTGAAAAAGCTGGCTTGAGACTCAATATCAAGAAAACCAAGATAATGGCAACAGGCCCTATCAGTCCCTGGAAAATAGATGGGGAAGAAGTAGAAGCAGTGACAGATTTTACTTTCTTAGGATCTAAGCTCACTGCAGATGGTGATTGCAGCCATGAAATAAAAAGGCGACTGATTCTTGGGAGGCAAGCGATGAGAAACCTGGGGAGCATAGTGAAAAGTAGAGACATCACATTGAAAACAAAAATTCGCATAGTCAAGGCAATGGTATTCCCTGTTGCAATGTATGGTTGTGAGAGTTGGACCATTAGGAAAGCTGAACGGAGAAGAATAGACGCCTTTGAGATGTGGTGTTGGAGGAGAGTTTTGAGAGTCCCATGGACAGCGAGGAGAACAAATAGGTCAATCTTAGAAGAAATCATCCCTGACTGTTCCTTAGAAGGTCAAATAATAAAGATGAGGCTAAAGTACTTTGGACATCAAATGAGAAGAGAGGATTCACTTGAGAAAGCTTTGATGCTTGGAAGGGTCGAGGGCAAAAGAAGAAGGGGACGGCCCAAGATGAGATGGCTAGATGGTATCGTGGAGACAATGGGCACAGGGCTGAGCGAGTTGAGGGGGATGGTGGAGGACAGGAGTGCCTGGCGGTCAGTGGTCCATGGGGTCGCAGAGGGTCGGAATCGACTGTGCGACTGAACAACAACAACAAAAAAATATATGGGGTTATGTTCACGTAAGAGGCATGACAAGCCACCTTTGGATTTGGGTCTACTTACCAAAATAAAGGTAGATGAGGGTCATAATTTTAATACAGTAAAACCCCGACTTACATATGCCTCAAGTTACATAAAATTTGAGTTACATAATGAATTTTTCACTAAAACCATGTCCTGATTTACATAAATGTCCCAATTTACATAACACAATTTTCTATGGGTTTGCTTCGAGTTACCTAAAAAATTCATTTTTCCTATGGGTTTCCTTTGAGTTATGTAAAAAATCATTTTTCCTATGGGTTTGCTTCGAGTTAAGTAAAAATCGATTTACATAAAAGCCTATGGAACAGACTTTTTACATAAGTTGGGGTTTTTACTGTACTTTCTGTTTAATTTTTCATTTTTGCATCCTTCTGTTGTTTCACAAACCATAAGCAACAAAGTATGTGTGTGTGTGTGTGTGTGTGTGTGTGTGTGTGTGTGTCTTAATAGGAGAGAAATTAGGAAAGGAGACAGGCAAGGTACAGTAGAAATAGGCTTAGTGCTCTGTAGCAGCCTCTTTCTCAAGATGGCTTAAAGTGCTTTGAACTGTAATTCCCACAAATCTCACCCAGAGTGGATTGGGGAGAGGCATGGCTCTAGCCATGGGGAATTCTAAGCAGATTTATTAGAAAGTTGGAAAGAGGCATGCATTGCTTTAGTTTTTTGTCCATTCCACTAAATGGCAATTTCTTTTCTGATCTTCCTGGAAGTAGTAGTGGAATGACACACCCTGGAGGGTGGTTGTCAGAGTTGAAAATACATGGCAATCCATATTTAAAAACAAACCACAATCTTATGCTACTACCCGTTAACCCCACCACAGCTGGTGGTTTAAAACCAAGTACAGTAATACCTCGGATAACGCTAAAACTTGGTTCCACAAGTCTTGGTGTTATCCGATTTTTAGTGTTATCCGATGCTTGTTAAAATCCTATGGGATGCATCGGATAATGTTAAAGCTCCATAGAGATACATTGTAACCGCACAGGCTTTAGCGGTTGTTATCCGATTCATCCCATAGGATCTTAACGTTATTCGATGCAATTCCCCCCCCCCCATTACTTAACGTTATGTGATTTTAGCGTTACCAAGGTAAACGTTACCTGAGGTATTACTGTACAGTATACTCAGAGTATTTCACTAGCCCCTGCATCTGTTTCATAACCTGCCCTGCTATGTCCTCTCCCAAATCTGGCTTTCTTTACCTTCCATACTATTTCTAAATGGGCTTTTAAATACTTCCCCACACTTTTTCTAGCCAATACTGCACTTCTTGCCTCAGAATCTATCTTTCAGATTGGCTTTTTATAACCTTTCTAGTGCTTTCTCTAGGCCTCTAGCAAGCATCTCTTCAGTGCTCCAGAACTAGCTAGTTATCAATCCTAGTTTTGCCTCTATATCCAAACTGACTTTTAAAAATCTTCCTTAATTGTTATCTCTCAGTCTGTGTTCCCTCATGTTCCGGCCTGTTTCTATTCTTCACTTGTTTCTGCATCCGTTTCCATGCCTTGACCTCACTTTACTCATCACCTGTTACTGTTTTTAGCCTCTTATTATTTCAGAACCATTTTGCCTCTAGTTCCACATCCACTGTCTTAGATCTACTCATCAAAATGAAGTACGGTATAAGATTACCAGGGAGTAGGTGAAGCCAACAAAACCTTGGCAGTGGTGCTGCCCTCTCTCATGTATACAAAAACCATGTTCCCTAGCAATGACTGAAGGACTGACCTACATCCACTGGAGGAAGACAGAGTCTGACTCAAGTCCACCATTCACCCCTTTCCCCAGTGGAACTATTTTGTGTGTGATTATCAAGAGCTGCTGTTTAAATCACAGACAGTGAGTGGCTCCTTCTGCTATTCTCTCTTGCTGCCTTCTCAAAGTCCTCACTGAAGGTTTTGATGGTGGAGGAGGTTTCCCCTGCTCTCTGCCTGCTTTATTTTTTTCCCAGAGAAAGGTGTGCTTTTGGTCAAATAGCTGATTGCATAAGCCAGGGGTTTATAGGTAAAAACCAGCAGCTTGAATCTGGCATATAATTTTTATTGTACTGTTGTTGTTTTGACTGTAAGCTGCCCTGAGTCGCCTGGACGAGTGGGCGGCAATATAAATCTAAATAAATAAATAAATAAAATGGAGCACCACAGGCATCCAATGCAGGCTTGCCATAACTGGCGTGATATGGTCAAAGTGACCAATACCCAGTCAGTTTGGATTGCTCCAATAATTACATTGTGTGATCTCCAGAAAAAAATAGAAATCAACCCATTCCCACAGCAAAATGCCTTTCTGATCTCATCCTGAATTTCCCCAAAAAATATGAGATTGATGCTCCCCTGTAGGGTAGTGAAACAATACTTATATTGGAGGGAAAGTAGAATGTGTGAATGGCTCTTTTGCACAGGGGAAGCTGTCACACTCTCAGCATTTGGTGTCCTGGAGTAAAGCCCCTGTTGCTCTTTTCTTGTTACGGTTCTGAATGATCGGCTGCACAATAGTGCAATCCAAAGGCAGAGACAAATTATTGTCTAGCATAGTTCCTTATAGATAGGCTATTACTTGGTAAGGCCAGTGTAGGTTCAGTTATGGTTGGAATCTGTGTCATGACTTTCAACCACACAAGCAAGACCAGCATCAGTGTTCAGAGCAGTAGAGCATCCTGTCTGAATCTTTAGATCTGGTATTGCAAGAAGGTATAATTCCTATTTTCTAGCAGGATATACAATTATGTATAATTATCTATTATATATAGTTTTACATGGCAACTAGTACTGTATGTAAAATGAAACCTTGCATAAAGAGTGCCTCACTTAGAGAGTAACTTGTTTAAAGAGCAGAATTTTCTCTGAATGGTCACTTCACTTAACAACTAAAATCAAACAAAAACTCACTTAACAAATAAATTGGGGTTCTCAATCCCCCCTGCCAGAAGTCACAATTTACCTAGACGCAGAAGAAGAATTCCTTTGCTTGCGCTATTTGTTATAACTGTGCTTCATCACCAGTTTCCCTGGTTAGATTTTGTTTTCCCTCCTGGTGATGTGATAGGAAATAATATAATGAGCATGATCATAATACACTCTTGTATGGTTATGTGGGTTTGATATTATACAGTAATGTCATTGTAAGCAAATGAAGTTAGTTTACAGAGGGCAATTTGAAGGTGGTGCTTCATGTGGGACCACCCACTGGTGCACATAAATGATGATGTTTGTAATGATACATGCACCCCTCCAGTTTCAAGGCAGGAGAAAAAAGAAAAGAGCCAAAGCCAGGAGGTTTTCCATCTTCCTTTCCAACAGAATAAGTTGAACAAAGGTGTTTGCCATTGTCAAGTTGAAGGAGAGTTTCTTCTTCCATGTCTAGGCCAGATGTGAAACTGCCAAAATGAAGGCACTTTTGGGTGAGTTCATTCTGCAGTTCCTTTCGCCTGACCTAGTGGGGGAAAGATTAGCTGGCAACACAAGGTAAATCTTTGAGGAGGATCTTTCTGTGTACTCCTGGAGGAACAGGAGTAGGAAAGAGGAAAATAAGCTGTTGCTTACAGTTTTTGGCTTGGCCATCACAGTGAGTTACACATTGTAGACTGCTTGAGGATATAGACATGGGTAGTACTTAAGTGAGAGTAAAGTAAAGGTCAACCTTGCTTGAAAGCCAGTTGCATTCGACTCTAGGGTTCAGTGCTCATTTCTGTTTATAGCCAAAGAGCTAGCATTGTCTGCATTTGCAGACATTTCTGTGGACATGAGGCAGGCAGGCCTAGACATCAGAGTGCATGGAACATTGTTTTACCTTCCCACTGAAGTGGTACCTATTTATCTATTGCAATTTCTTGCTTTTGAACTGCTAGGTTGGCAGGAGCTGAGACAGAGATGGGAGCTCACTCCGTCATGCAGTACTCAGGTATCGAACTCCGATCTTCTAGTCTTCAAGTTTAGAGTCTTAACCACTAAGCCACTACAGTCCCTGAGAGTACTACCATACTTCCTTATTACTTTTGAGATACTCTCTAGAAATCATTGGTTGGCAATTTTAGCACTATCAAAAAGGTGTTTGGAAATTCCTCCCTATCTGTCCTCACATCCCATTCTTGTGAGAAGATACTCTTCCTGCTGCCACTTGTATCTTTCCTGTAATGGTCTGACTTTCTTCTTTCTGCTCACTGTGGTTTTGCAGATGATTGCTATATGAAGGGAAGGGAGAAGAAATCAAACTATGCTTCTTACATGGAGGAGAGAATTGTACTTCATAGTCTTGAATATTTTAAAAAGGGTTTCTCCTCTGAACTGTGGTTCATTTGCCAGGATTTCTTGGAGAAAAAGTATTTTATCACATTTATATCCCGCCCTCATCCAAAGACTCAGGGCGCCTTCCAAAATTAAAAACAGTTAAAAACACATTGATTACATTTTAAAAAATTAAAAGTTAAAAGGGTTAAAAGGTTAAAAATCATGGAGAGAGGTGGGGATTATTCAAAGGAGCCAGGCAGCCAAACATATGGCACTTCCTGGTGTGTTGGAGGTTTTATATTTTAAGCAAACCTGTTAATATTTTCAGCAATGTCTATACCAATGGTTCCCAATGTGGGGCCCATGCCACACAGGGGACTTCAATTCCCAGAAGTCTAAGTCAAGTATGTTGGCTGATCAGTGCTTTGGGGAATTGACTTAGGCTTCTGGGAATTGAAGTCCAAAAACCAAAGGTTGGAAAACACTGGTCTATACCATCATTGCTAGGTATCTTGTATTTTGGCTGTGCAGCCTATAGTTTGTTAGAGAGTAGACAGGAGAAAATAAATTGGGCTATGTGTATCACACATCAATCTTGTTTTCTTTTGTTTAGCTGCGCTTCAAGCTCTAAAACGAAAGAAGAGATATGAGAAGCAGCTTGCACAAATAGATGGCACGCTATCCACAATTGAATTCCAGAGGGAAGCCCTGGAAAATGCCAACACCAACACTGAGGTGCTGAAGAATATGGGCTTTGCTGCTAAAGCGATGAAGGCTGCACATGACAACATGTAAGATGATCTTCCTCATTCGTTCGCTGTATGAACAGAGTCTTTTTACAACAGAGTGACTTGACTATCCTCTTCAGTATGTCAGAAAACATGGGCTACAATGCACAAAAGCTGATGCCAGACAAAACTTTATGGTTATGAATATGCCACAAGAGTTTTTACATTTAAATTAGTACATACTACTGAGAATGAAAGAGCACATATTACATTTTTCATTTAAAGATTCTTAAAACTTAGTCATCAGTCAGTGATTAAAGTAAAGGCTGTTTTTGCCAGCTTGTGAATGTTAAGCATTGTAAATGACACAAGAGCTGAAATCCTGTTACACTTTTATACAAAACGTAACATTGAGAGGCAAATTGCCTTAAGTTAAGAAATTTCTGTAGACATTATCTTTTGCAGATAATTTTATCATATGAACAGTATGGAAAAAATAGTACTCTGCTCCATCACTACGATTCCTTTTCTGGCTTTTCCAGCTCAACTGTTCACATTTGACTCGGCAGTAAAGTCTTCACAGACTACAAATTATTTTCACATAAATATACATAAAGTTAATCTATATTTCAAATTGAGCATATTTAACATCCCCATGCGTGTGCACATTTTACCCATAAGAAGACATTCAATATGAAATCTATGTAGCTTTTATCACAACAGTGTTGAATTATGTTTCTAGCTATATTAAGGCTCTGCAAAACATTTTGTTGTGGAAAGGCATTAGTATGCACTGTTGTTCAGTAACTACTAATTTCAAATGGGAAACCTGATTTAAAGTTTTGTTGTTGTTTTTCTTGCAGATTCAGTCCACATTGACAAAGTATTGCTGATTCAAAATGTTATTTCAGTATTTTTCCATATAGGGATTTTTTTGACTTACATTACTTTGAATAAAAGGATGGGTGAAATATAACACAGACTTCTCTTACAGGGATATTGACAAAGTAGACGAACTAATGCAGGACATTGCAGAACAACAAGAGTTAGCAGATGAAATTTCAACAGCTATCTCCAAGCCTGTAGGAATTGGTGAAGAGTTTGATGAGGTAAGAGTGAACAGCTAAAAGTGCCATGGAATATACACTTAGTGTCAAATGACTAATAATTTGGAAGCATAGTGCCCACCCAATATGTAACAATGTATTTCTTTTTAAAGAAAACAGTCAACAAGAAAAGATCAGACAGATCAGTTTAAAACGTGATCAGGCAGTTCCAGGTTGAAGAGCTAGAAAATCTTGTAATAGCCAGCTTTTAGAATCCTCAGAATAATTTAGATACAGTTGTACCTCGCTTAAAGAGCCTAGTGTGTTCCACAGAATTGCTCTTTAAGCGAGTTTACTCTTTAAGCGAAACACCATTGTAAGTGACCAATTGTGACTTCTGGTGGGGGGGGGGGATTGCAAACCCCAATTTATATGTTAATTGAGCGTTTGGTTGGTTTTATTTGTTAAGTGAAGCGACCTTTCAGAGAAAATTCTGCTCTTTAAGCGAGTTACTCTTTAAGCAAGGCATTCTTTATGCAAGGTTTGACTGTATATACAATATATAAATATTGAGCAAAATTCTGTTTGCCTAGTTACACAGTGTAAACCGAATGGTGTTATCATCCAGAATCAGTAATATTAAATTTAATTAAAAGCTTCTGAATCATACACCCATTACATTCCTGGGCTTGTTAGAGTTCCCTTTTTCTTTGGAGATACTTTGGGACATGGAGAAGAAGGTTTTAAGAATCACAAATCACCACCAGTAGTTGTGATCTTTTTGGTGGCAGTTTTTGACTATTGAAATCTTTCCCTATCTCCAGGGGCTTTCTCAGTGTAAAAGAGAACTGTAAGGAACCTCAAAATTTGAAGAATGCAGGGCGGAAGCTTTAATTACTGTAAATTACCGGGTCTGGATGATGTAATTTCCTTTGTGCCATTTAACTAAGCAAAGAGGACTTTAATCATTGTGTGCATAAACTGATAATTGCATAAATGGTGTAGACAGTCTTGCTGAATATCTGTCTCACACCTGGGCATCTGACATTCAGCAAAACTGTGTATACTAGTTTACACTGTTTAATCCAAACAGGATTCTGGCATCTGATATTCCTGGAATTTGTAATTTTGTTGATTATATCATGAAGTTTATTTTACACTTCCTTTTGCTATATTACTAAGAAGCATGATTGCTTGTATTAGCAAATATAATCAAAATTCTTCTCCCTCCTTCAATAATAGGATGAACTGATGGCTGAATTAGAAGAACTAGAACAGGAAGAATTGGACAAAAACTTATTGGAGATTAGCGGTCCCGAGACAGTTCCACTACCCAATGTGCCCTCAATATCTATACCTTCAAAACCAGGTAGGTGTCTGACTACTTTAACAGTTTTATCCTAAGCTTGAATAGCAAACAAGCATGCAATTATGTGTTATTGATATTTGGCATTCCAACTAGTAAATGTAGTTTATACAAAGTTGTTCCAGGACTCCTAAGCTGTATGTAGTATCTATGTTCAGAAATTGCTTCTTGTAAAGGATTTCTTTACAGATCTGACCAGGTTATCCTGCTATGGTAATAGAGTAGACCAGTGGTTCCCAACAGGGGGTACACAGCCCACAAGTGGACTCCAATTCCCAGAAACCTAAGTCAGTACATTGGCTGATCAGTGCTTTGGGGAAATGACTTAGGCTTCTGGGAATTGAAGTCCACAAACCAGCATTTGGGAAACACTGGAATAGACAATATTGCCAGCGACTCATTGCCAAATGTCATGTGGCAGTTAGCCTGACAACCCTAAAGACTAGTGACTTTGGTGAAGTCCACAGGGAAGAGTGATGGTCCCCAAGTGGATAAAATCTCACTTGAATCCATCTTGATGGAGGGCAGCAACATCATCAATACTGGCCTGGAGCTGAGGAGGACTTGCATGCCAGAAGGGCTCAGGAACAGAAAGTGACTCATGGAGCTGGATCAGTGGTACAGGTGTCATGCTGTGATACTGAAGGCAGATGAAAGGCCACAGCATTATATTCACAGGACAGTCTTCATGGCTGATCTCCATGCGGATCGCCAGTATTCGAAATCAGATACGGCACAAAAAGGAGAAGAAAGGACTTCCAATTTCTTTTCCCATCAAAACATCACCAAACCTGAATTTATTTTTTGTATAGCTATGGTGGGCTAATAGGTTGAAAGGTGTTTCCAAATTATGACTGGTTTGAACAAACAGTTTCTCAAAGTGTATTCTTGTTATAAATTAGAGTCTGTGGTATGTGCTGTGCCTCTCATGGCCTGTTTGGCACACATGGAGAGGAATGACCTTTTGTCTTCTGTAGTCCTGTGAGCAACCATCCCATCTCCTAGTATATCTAGTTATCAGCAGCCAGGTTGAAAGGCTTATATATTTGCTCCTTTTCCTCAGGACTGAAAACAGCTGTTTCTTGGAGAAAAGCATTTTGGGCAGAATCTTCTCCCTCATAATGCTAGTATGGGACATGATAATAAATTTAACTGTTAAGCATCTTCAGGTGCAGTTGATTAAAACTTATTTACTGTATTATAGCTACATTACTTAATGATAACAGCATGAAGATATTATCCATGAAAGAGACATATCACGTAACCATTATGTTTTCCATGTAGAGCACCACTCAGGGCTGTGGAGACGGGACATTTAGATTAAGTTAGTGAAGCAAATATTAACTACCAGTTTCTTGTTTCTTCCAAGTCTTCAATTTCATTCTACAATCTTGTTTAATTTAACACCTGTTTTAGGAAAAATATTGTGTCATTTCATTGTTCCAGCTCAGTAGACTGTTTTATGGGTTATGGAAGTACTGTATTAAGAAATTTAGTTGTGGATTGTGTGTGACTGAACAATCAAAGCTTTAAAGTCAAGTAAATAATGTTGTGTTGTTGTGTCTGTTTCTAGCTAAGAAGAAAGAAGAAGAAGAGGATGATGATATGAAAGAACTAGAAGCCTGGGCTGAAACCATGTAACTGTACCAGCTGTCAGCTAGTGAAACAATCAGGACTCTGGTCACCTGTTGCTACTGGTGCATGTCTGGGTGGGAGACATCATTAAGCGCAATGTCTATATTTCTTTGAGGCCAAAGCTGTGGGAATTGCATTCTGCATAGCATGGTCTGAGCCAGGGAAGCAAACGTTTCCAAAGAAAGATGCCTGTAGTTTAGGACGTTCTATTATTTTAAATAATAAATCTTATTGGCAAGATTCCAACATTCAGCTTCTGGACTTTGCTAATGCAACTGCTGGACCTTCATCTTTCAGAATCCAGGCCAGGTTGATTCTGAGTGACTTGGGATGTGAAGCCTGTAACTTAAATAGAGTGATAAGTTCTTAAAAGTCTTGTAAAGCATTACAGAAGGAAAGCCACTGTTGGCTTATTATGCATAGGTGTATCAAATGTGTTAGGCTCTTATTTCTATACAGTATTTACATCCATTGGCAGCATTGACAGTTGACACTTATCATTATGTTGAACTGTGTCATTTCCATTTTGATTGGTGAAGTAGATGGGGAATGATAAAGCAACTTTATAATGAAAGTAGATGAAATTTACACTTTCATTCTACCTGTACATTTTTCTACATAGCACTTAGATGTTGATTGCTATTTGTGGTAACCAATATACCATTCAAACATAAACATAAATTTATTTTAAATAAGAAGTTTTGGTTTGCACTGTATTAAATATCTTGAGTGATTTTCACACCTGCCTGATGTCTTCACTGTTTGTAATGAATGCTTGTATATAATGAAATTCCATTTTTGAGTTTGCACACTGATTATTCATATCCCATGTCATACTTAAATCTCTTTTTGATATAGAAATGTAGATACTGCCACATTTCATGTTTGAATTCTTGTGATAAGATTGACTAGAAAAGCAAGTACTGTACAAATGTTAGCCAACGTAACCATCATGCTATTTGCACTGATACCTAACAGGGCAGAATCTTCAAATTGAAGCCCTGCCTGAATTGTGTCTGAGGATTCTCACTAAACATGGGTACTTTTAAAAGAGAGGTAAGAATTACCCCCTTTCAAATTACAGTAATACCTCGGATAACGTTTACCTCGGATAACGCTAAAATCGCATAACGTTAAGTAATCTGGGGTGGAGAATTGGATCGAATAATGTTAAGGTCCTATGGGATGGATCAGATAACAACTGCTAATACCTGTGCAGTTACAATGTATCTCTATGGAGCTTTAACATTATCCGATCCATCCCGTAGGATTTTAACATGCATCGGATAACACTAAAAATCGGATAACACCAAGACTTGTGGAACCAAGTTTTAGCATTATCCGAGGTTTTACTGTACATTTCTTTGTGCCCGTGTTTTCTAGTTCTGCTCTTCAAATGATTCCAAATTATATGAGTGTTCCCCTCTTCAGAAATCTGACACTGTCCCCCCCCCCAGAATTACATAGTATCTGCTTGCTTTCTCACCCCCAAGATAAGCACTTTGCAGTGTTTGCAAAACATAAAAAAGCACCGAACTCTTGCCTGAACTCTGAAATAGTAACTCTGAAATAGCTATGATTTTTATTCCCCTTGAGTAGCTAGCATACAGCTGCCTTTGTTGCAATTGCCTGGTTTTTCCTTCCTTGAAGATGGATGTGTTAGAGTGCTATGCCAGCCTTCTTCAGCTGCTGATTCCTTTGTACCCTTTACAGATTTGTGCGTTGTCTAATCTCCATTCTGTAATTATGAGGCATTGGAATACAGAGTCTTTGAAAAATTAGCTAGGTTATCTGAATGAGTATCATCTGAATAAGAGAGCTGTAATAATTCTAATCAACATAATACTTGAACTTCTTTTAGCCTGGTTTCATAAAATGCATCACAGAATGATACTTCTGTAGCAACTAAATTTATATATCACCCAATAGTACTTGGAGCTCTTACTGGGAGGTTTACAATAGGCATTTTGTCTACAACAAAATGAGTCCTCATTTTACCAATTTTGGAAGGATGGAAGGCTGAGTCAACTCTGTCAGAATCGAACTCCGATTGCGAGCAGAGTTTTGGTTGCAGTATTGCAATTTAACCACTGCCCCACCCTTCTGCACTCATTTTCTTCATGTTAAGCTATTATATTCTGTAAGAAACCACTCTCTTTAATTGCAAATACTAATTACAAAATTAAAAAGTACATTTTATTTCTGTATAAAAATCTCATATTCTGTGTTTCAGGCAAGAGATAAGAGGGCAACTTTAAAATGGCAATAAAATTTTGGCACTTACAATTATGTTACTCTTACTGAAATGCATTATTGTAAAAAGGAATCACGTCCTATAAGAATATTAAAACTTCTTGCCTTCACACATATAAGTGAGATAATTTAGTATAGTCAAGTTTGCAATTTTCAAGATATTTATCCTAAACAGTTACATTTTTAGGGTTAGAAGAAATGTTCTAATTGGTGAATATATTTGTCTTCACTTGGATATCTTGGGATTCTTATTCAGCAAAGAGTCTGTGCATTGGTAGACAGCTCTGCAATGACATTCCGCACACGCAAATGGACCTGAGAAATCAAGTCCATCTGCATGCAGTTTTTAGCCATTTAGTTTATCACATCACCCGCTGGCTAGGCGGACCATGACGTGTGCTTTACACTTTCACCTTGTCCAAGGGATCTGTTGGAGGACGCTTTGGTGAGTTTTAGTCCTGGCCTAACATAATTGACAGACGTTGGCAACACTGCCTAGTTAGACTGCTCAAGCCCCCATGCCTTGACCAGGCTCTCACCTAGCAGGGGATATTTGTCTACAACAAATTATTTTACATTGTTTTTGTCATAAAGTGTTTAAAAACCCCTGATTCCTATCTTAGTTGCCTAAATGAGAAAAGGTGGTTAATTTTGGAGCAAATACATTGTATAATTGTAGGAACATAAGCAGTTCCCCCTTTTAGATGAGCCATAATTTTGCTTCTATGACAGACAAATCAAAATGCATTAATAGAACATCTGTCTTTTATTTTGCCTCAGTGAAAATCAGTTCTTAATAAATTGGTGGAGATTGTGTACTTTAAAAACACAAATTCAATTTGATAGTTTGTGAATAAATACTCTAGTACGATTCTAATAAGCAATTCATACAGATTCAGGACATATAGTTTCAGATATACACCATATTTTTAGGAGAAGCTTGTGAGGACAAAACTTCACATCATCCCACATCACTTGCTATTCTGATTTATGGTTGTTGGGAATCTATTGGAGATAGATTTAAGCATATTATACACCCATTATATTCAGAATGATTAGCAAATGTTATAAGATAGGATGAAAGCATGAGCGATAGGAAGCAGAAAAAAAAAGACAAATAAAAATAAGCCTATTTGAGGATGAAACCTTATTAACTGTTGAAGATTCGTTAGAAAAAATAGATAAAATGAAGATTTGTTTTGCTTTTAATTTTGTTTCAGAAAATTATAGGACTACAAATAAATTGGAATAAAACAGGAAAGAGATTTAACTATGAGAAGGAAGAAAAAATAAAATTAGAGAAACTTTTCAAAGAAATTAAAAAGTGTAAAAACGTTATAATCATCCTAGATGAACTGCAAAATATAAAGAGGACCAATTTTTATAAACTAAAACAAAGAAAAAATATTAATATGGGAAATTAAAACTCTCTTGGTTTGAAAGAACATCCTTAAGTAAAATGAAGATACTACCTAGAATAAATTTCTTACTTTGGATGATACCAATAGAGATTACAGAAAAGAATTTAAAGTAATGAAAAAAAACTGATCAATACCTTTTGCAATGGCAATAAACAAGCAAAGCTAAACAAAAACAATCATATCTACCACAGAAACGAGGGTCAAGGGATATCTAACATGAAAATTTTCATTTGAGAAATATTCCAGACATGATTGCCCAAACTAGAGAATCAATTTGGATGGCCAGAGAAGGTGATGAATTAAAACAACAATAGAAAATCTGTTTTTTAAGATGGAACATTTTAAAAAATGTAAAGATTAAGAAAAACCTTTCCTAAAAAATCTGATTCAGCTTTATGAAACATAGGAAAGTTTTAAGCCCAGAAATATCTTCATTAACACAGGTCACAAAATTAGAAAAATTCCCAAGGAATATATATAAAAAAGATATTGGGAATATTGAAAGAAAGAAGGCTTAACAAACTAAAGAGTTGGAATATAAAAATAGTTGTGAAAAAATAACAATGGCTGATAGGAAGTGCTGTGCAACAGTAGTAGGAGAGCTGCTTATTCACCACCCCAGGCTTAAGCCATAGCTTTCTCAAGGGCAGTATGATGGAAGAATCTACAGTGCAAGTGTGTAGTTGCATGTAAGACTTCACCGTTGATTCATTGTATTGTATATTGTATTGTGTATTTCAACTTATATGCCGCCCCACTCGCACAGCGACTGGGCTGCTCACAGAGGAAACAGTTACAATTACATAGCAAATTCCATAGCATAAAACAATTACAGATATCACATAGCAAATTACAAATATCACATAAACATCACAAAACATCAAAATACATCTCAAAAAATCTCCAGTAACAATTACAAATTACAAAACATCAGGACATCCCAAAAAATACATCAGAGATACTATAATATAACACCTTATTGCCAAGTTGTGGTCTATTCCCAGTGGTGTTTATGCTCCGCTTCGGGGCGGGAGCGAAATTCTTATGTTGGCACTTGCCCTGCACAGCTGCCTTCATATCTTGACTCTGCAATAATCATTTCCTTGCTGAGGGAAGGGAGACTATTGAAAAAGCAATATATGGGCTTCATAATTTGAAGTACTGTAAAACTCCAATTTACGTAAGCATCAATTTACGTAAAATTTGACTTATGTAACTTTTTTTGCGGAAAACGCATCCCTTTTTACACAAATTGTTTTACATAAGGGGGTTTCCTTGTGTCTTGTAAGTCTAAAATGGTGCTGTTGCCATTTTACAATCAAATGGCGGCCCCACACCATTTTAGACTTAAAAATTCCACCCTGTGCCACCCACTCCCACTGCCGGAAGTCACAAGACATCACTTACCGTTTTGCCACATTTCTCAGAGTCCCCACTGCATCTCTGGCACTGGTAGAGTGCGGGGGGCATATCCACTCAGTTGCGCTCTTCATCTGAGGTCCCCCTGCAGTGCGCTTTAGCTGGGAAGACATGTCGGATGAAGACCATTCCATTCTGCTCTTCATCCGAGGTCCCTCTGTGGCATGCTTTAGCTGGGAACCATGCATCAGATGCAGAGTGGAATGGAGTGGTCTTCATCCAGTGCGCATTCCCAGATAAAGCGCACTGCAGGGGGACCTCAGACAAAGAGTGGAACCGACGGATATGCCCCCTGCACTCTCCCAGTCCCAATTGAAGCAGCAGGGACTCTGACAGCACTGGTGACGGCAGTGGTTCCTGCTCCTCTGATGACCAGACAAACAACTCGGGAGGAAGCAGCAGCAGCACCATGGAAAAGGTAGGGAGATTGCTCCATTTACATTCCCTTTGTGCTTTTTAAAAATTATTATTATTATTGGTCTGGGCCCTTTTTTAAATTTTTTCAATGCATTCCTATGGGAATGCTGCCTTTTACGTAAAAAACTATTACATAAAAAGCTACTTTTTATGTAACTCAGGATTTTACTGTACATCTTTTTCAGGATCTAGCTTGACAACTCAGTATATGGATCCTTTGATAACTACTTTAATTGCGGATAACAGGACATGAACATGAATTTAGCGATGCATTATATTGTTTTCATGACATTAACTTTTGTACATCATGGTTTATGAGTCAGGGCTTGTTCTGTAATTTATTTATTTATTTAAATTTGTTTATCGCCCTCCTCCCTGAAGGGACCCAGGGCGATTCCCAACACAACAGCATAGACAACAATTTAAAACCAGTTCAGAAATTAAAAGTTTTAAAAGAAGCTTAAAAACTTAGCATTAAAAACTAGGCATTATATCTAGGCATAGTAGCTAGGAGGCACTGGGTGTCAAACCATCCAGCCAGCTGGGGAAATTGTTCGATCCATTCCCCAGACCTGACCTGCCAGCCAGACATTTTATCCAATTTTGGCCCAAGAAGACCCAGATTTAAATGTGGTCTTTCATTGGCTTGCGAATTACTACTTGCCTGTACAAATTCAAAATGTGGCTATGAAAATAAAATAGAATAACTTGTATACATTACCCTACTGACTCATATGAAATGCAGTATTTGAACACTGGGTGGCAAACTTGTACTAGTCCTTCAAAATTCTTCCGTGGTAAAGAAATAAAATTTGGAGACGTGATTTCTTTTTATTTATTTTCTTTCCTATGGCCTGGTGGAAAAGGGCCAGAGGTCTCGCAGGGCTGTGGTCCTTGTATTACACTTTGAGCAACGAACCAAAGAAGGAACATACATTATGACCAGCCAACATAAATGTTCTGTCGTCTTAGTATTTGATCCTTTGTCTACAATGTATAAAATTACTGGTATTGATGTTGAGGTGTTGATATGTCATTCTGATGTGTCATCTATCACTTTGGTCCTGAACGCACATCCTTAATTTTTGCAACAATGTTTCCTCCCATTGTAATCTCTGAGTCTTTGGCATTTAATGTAGCATGACCTTGTTTAATATGGAGTGTTATACTGGTGCTTGAGTTTTGAACTATGATAGGCTTTCTAGAGTTAAACTCTTCATCTAGAGCAGGTCTTCTTAACATGTGGCCCATTAACCTCAAGGGCATCTATAGATAGACTTCAGGCAAAATTTGTGTATACATATGTGTGTATACATATGTGTGTTCATGTGCCTTGTTTTAGAAAGAGCACATTCTTTTTAGTAGATTCTCAAAGGGCTCAGTGAATGAAAAATATTAAAAACCATGGCTCCAGAGATATCAGAACAAGGTGTGTAAGAGAAAATGGTACATGCAATACAATCCCTCTTGACAATGGCAGCAAGCAAAAAAAAACAAAAAACAATAACCTTTAAACCACAGGAGATAGGGCCTTAAAATTAATAATAATCAAAGTTAGGTGGCCATAGGGGAGATATATTTGAATGCCTCTATGAACAGTTCAGTTTTAGATGTTTCTTAAATTCCTTCAGAGAAGAGACCTGAGGCAGCTCCAGAGATAATCTATTCCAGAGTGTAGCTTCTGCCATAACCTAGAAGATCTATGCCTCATTAGAAACCTTAATGTGTTACTCCTAGTTAGTGTTCTACTTAAAGTTCTCCCATGAGAAACACACTCCAGGACCATATGTTGCATTAAAAGCTAACTCTACCTACAAGGTTGATGTTAAAGGTAAAGGTTTCCTTTGCTCGAAACCCAGTCGTATCCGATGTTGATGTTAGAAAGCCACAATTTTCACCCACCCAAAAATGCTACTCTAAGTTACCCATCTAGGTAAAAGGCACACGTAAGGACTTTGAATTTGCAGAAAGGAAATAGTAATAGGTAAAAGGAATAGTAATAGTATAGCAATGAATAATAGCCGTAAATAAAAATTTGTAGAGTAGATAGAGGGAAGGAGAGAAGCTCTGCCTACGATTTGTTTTCTAGGAGGGCAGTGATATGGATGGACTTCATCAGCCCTGACTACATGATGCCTAAATTGATTGCATAAAGGTAAAGGTCACCAGTGGTGGGATGTCAAATTTTTTACTACCCCACCATGATGTCATCACAGTGTGGGCGGAGCTAACATCGTAACATCATGGGCGGAGCCAACGTCATGACTTTGTGGGCAGGGACAAAGAAAAATTAAAAAATACAGTAATACCTCAGATAACATTAGTATCAAATAACACTAAAATCGCATAACATTAAGCAATCTGGGGGGAAGAATTGCATCGGATAACATTAAGATCCTATGGGATGCATCAGATAACAACTGCTAAAGCCTGTGTGGTTACAATGTATCTCTATGGATCCCATAGGATTTTAACATGCATCGGATAACACTAAAAATCGTATAACACCAAGACTTGTGGAACCAGGTTTTAGTGTTATCTGAGGTTTTACTGTAATATAAAATAAAATAAAAATAAGTGTGTGTGTGTGTGTGTGTGCGCGCACACACACACACACACACACACACACACACACACACACACACACACCTCAACCCACCCACAACACAAACCCATAAATAAATTAAATAAATAAATAAAATAAAAATACATTAAAATACACCCACCCACAACACAAATCAACCAGAGCTTTCAAACCAGAGCTTAAAGCTTATTCTGGCTAATCTTTCTCACACTAGGTCAGATGGAAGGAACTACAGAATGAACTCACCACAAGATGGCTTCATTTTGGCACTTTTCAACTTTTCAACAGTTAAAGAAGTTAGGTGCTAAGTCTTCGCCTAACCAGTTCTCTAGGATATCTAAGGGAGCAGGCTTTAGGGAACTTCAGGCTAGCAGCTTCTCTTCCTCCTCCCCACTTGGGAGGACAGCAAGGAGGTCGTGTATGCGTGCGTGCACACCAAGTGCTTGGCGTGCATGCATAGTGAAAAGGTAAGCCCCAGAGGTGGTTCCCCCCAAAAGCTGCAACCGGTTCTCCAGGACACTGGGAAAAGTTACTACCGGTTCTGGAGAACTGGTGAGAACCTGTTACATCCCATCACTGAAGGTCACCCTTGCTCGAAAGCCAGTCATATCTGACTCAAGGGTTCAGTGCTCATCTCTGTTTCATAGCCGAAGAGCCAGCACTGTCTGCTTATGCAGACGTTTCTGTGGTCATGTGGCAGGCATGATTAGACACCAGAGCACACAGAATGCTGTTTACCTTCCCACCGAAGTGGTCCCTATTTATCTACTTGCAATTTCTTGCTTTCAGACTGCTAGGTTGGCAGGAGCTGGGACAAAGATGAGAGCTCATTCCATCCTGCAGTATTTGGGTATCGAACTACTGACCTTCCACCTTCCAGTCAGCATCTTAACCACTTGAGCTGATGTGATATTTATCTACTTGCAATTTCTTGCTTTCAAACTAATAGGTTGGCAGGAAGTGGGACAGAGACAAGAGCTCACTCCATCATGCAACACTCAGGTCTTGACCTGCTGACCTTCCAGTCGTCAAGTTCAGCATCTCAACCATTAAGCTACCACAGTCCCACAGAAATAATGTTTGTACTGCTGTGTTAAAAAATAGCTCCCCCTGCCCCTGATCAGTACTTTCCCCCCTTAAAATACAGCAGAAAAACGGAGGGTGTCTTATATGCCAGTATCAGGCCCTACCCCTGCTGGTGCGGTTTGGTGGCTAGAGAGCATCAGCGGCTGGAGACAAGAAAAGGCTATTTTTAAAGCCGCCCTCCCCCCCCCACTGGTGTGGTTCAGTGGCCACCATTGACCGCTAGGAGCTGGGCAAAGGATGGCTCCCAAAGGAGTGATTTTGCTTGGCTGAACCCTCCCTCCCCGCCTCCTGATGGCTAGCAGTGGCAAAGAATGCAGGCGAGATTGCTCCTTTGGGAGTGATCTTGCCCAGGCAAGACTGCCCACCCCACCTCCTGATGGTCGGTGGAGGTGAGGAATGATGCAGGCAGGATTGCTCCTTTGGGAGATCTCACCCACCCCCACCTCCCTGACGACTCCAGCCATCAGGAGGGCGGTCTCGCCCACTTTCCCCACCGCCGTCAGGAGGTGGAGCGGGCAGTGTTGGCCAGGCTAGATCGCTTCCAAAGGAGCACCTTCTCCACCACCGCCGGCCTTCAGGAGGTGGGGAGGGTGGTAACTGTCGGACAAGAGGCTTCCAGAGGAGCTCTCTTGCCTGGCCAACCCTGCCCTCCCCGGCTCCTGGAGTTAAAATGTAGAAAATTATTTTCCCTTTTAAAATCTGTATAAAAATGGGGTGTGCCTTATACTCTGATGCATCTTATACGACGGCAAATACGGTAATTGTTTGAAAGGCAAGTATTGTAAAGGTTTCATCCTAAGGTGGTATAGGGAGGATAGTAGTACAGATCTAACCCTCTCCCCCCACCACAAAAAAAAGCTATTGTAACATGGATATCTTTGTAGGCCTATCTGAGATCCATGAAGCAGACAAAGAAGCATGTGAAAGAGTCAAGAAACTTCCCATTTTACTTCAGACAGATGGTGCTACTATAAGTTCATTTTTTGTAGTACTGTATTCCTATTACAGGGACAAACACAATTCATTGCTCCAGAACTGAAAACTAACAAGTCATCCTTCAGACATGTTGAGGGTTGGTTGCCCCTTCCCAGAACCTTGACAGCTTCCAGAACATTCCTCATTGTTTACATACCCAGGCAGCTAATCAGGAGGAAGATGGGAAATTGTCTGCATGGATCAAAAGAGGAAGTTCTCTTTGTGGTCAGTCTTTCTTGTGTAAAAATGGCACAGCCCAAGGTGCTCCATTCAGACAATTTTGGAGCATCTCCCACCTAGTTGCTTATATTCATAGGCTGCAGGCATCTGTGGTTTGCAATATCCTAAGCTGTAATATGGGACTGCAGTGGCTTAGTGGCTAAGACACTGAATGTGACAACTGGAACGTCAGCAGTTCGATACCCAAGTGCTGCATGACAGAGTGAGCTCCTATCTCTGTCCCAGCTCCTGCCAACCTAGCAGTTTGAAAGCAAGAAATTGCAAGTAGATAAATAGGTACCACTTCAGCATGAAAGGTAAAAGTGTTTCGTGTACTTCGGTGTCTAGTCATGCCTGCCACATAACCACAGAAATGTCTGCAGACACAAACAGCGCTGGCTCTTTGGCTGTAAATGGAGATGAGCACTGTATCCTAGAGTTGGATACAACTGGCTTTCGATCTGCAAGTTAGCTCTGCTCTCTGACTCTGAAAACATCTAATAGATTTTGTCATATTTTACTATAATGCTGTTTGTTTTGTTGTGGAGCTCAACAAAACAGATGAAATTACAGTGTGCGCATCCTTCTTTCATAATAGTTACATGCTATCCAGTTGATTGCAACTTGTGGCAATATTTCCAAGAGCTCTCATGACACAGAGCATGTAGAAGTGTTTTGCCATGCATTCATTCCAAGCCCATGCAGTTTAGCCAATGCTGCACAGGCTGACTCTTCTAGGAGTCACAGTTGCAAAATCTGAAGAGTGTGTAGCTCCCAAAGTGTGTGCCAAGAGTGCAGCAGCAGGAATCCACCCGTGGATGTCGCTGTCCTCTTAACCATGTGCCAGCATCCTTCCCTTTATCATTTGAATTCAGAGAATCCACTGCTATGTATTCTCAGGAGTACAGAGTAATGTTGTGTTATTGCATGAGTTGGGTAATTATATAAATGTTGATGTGAAAGCAGGGCTTCTGCTGGCAGAACACTCATCTGCATATTATTGTAGCCTTTGGGCTGTGTTTCTTTTTATAACCATAAATAAAGTGTTGTTGAAAAGCAATTAACTTAGACTTTAATGGCACAAAGTCTTCCTTGACTGTTGTGGAATTTAGTTCCCTTAAGTATTTAGACAGACAGAAATGCAGAAGAGACTTTAGGCTAATACACACAACTGCTTCTGTATGAAATGTTTCTTTTTCAAAAAGATTGTGACAAGCAATGGCTGTCAAAGTAGGGTGAGCTGATAAATTTGTGGTGTGCAGGACTAAGGATTTGTTACAATGATCAGCAATGCAATGGGGAATGGCTTGCTGTGGTCTGTCAGACATTGAGAAAGCTTGGGGAAATTACATTTTGGACTAAAACTTCCAGAAGTCCCCAACAATTCACCCGAACATGTCATCTAGCCACTTCTTAATTTTTTTAAAAGTAATTTTAAAATTTGAACTAAAACCTGTTCTGATTATTTTTATTTTTAAATAACCACCTTATATTAAAACAGTACAGTTGTACCTCGCTTAAAGAGCATAATGCGTTCCACAGGATTGCTCTTTAAGCGAGTTTGCTCTTTAAACGAAACACCATTGTAAGTGACCAATTGTGGGGGGGATTGCAAACCCCGATTTATTTGTTAAGTGAGTTTTTGGTTGGTTTTATTTGTTAAGTGAAGCGAACATTCAGAGAAAATTCTGCTCTTTAAGCGAGTTACTCTTTAAGTGAGGCGCTCTTTATCTGAGGTTTGACTGTATATTGGAGAACTGATGTTGATAATGAACTGGAGAGCAGAAGCATGGAATTGGTCTCAAATGCCTGAAACATTACTGTGCATGTCAAAAGAAAACCATGCCTTTTTAAGAAGACAAAAAAGGAATACTGTATTAAGATGATCTATGACTATGAAGATCACATCACAGTTCCATTCTTCCATGAAAGTCAGATTTTGTGAGGTCTTCAAAGGTAGAGAAGATGCATGGAGAAAACATGGGTAGTTTATGGACAATGTCACATGGTTGTCCCTTTAAGAAAATAAATAAATGAAGAAACAGAATTTAGGATGCCCTGAGTGGTTATATCATTGTGATACCACTTCAGCAATCATGTCCCAGTTCCAAGGAATCCTGAGGTTTTGAGTCTAGTGAGTTATTGAGAATTAATTACTGCAATTCAGGAGGATTCAGTACAGAAATCTCAAATACCTTAACCAAATTAGCATTCCTTAAGATGAAGCTAACACAGATAAAGTGGTATTAAACTAATGTAACTCTGAAATGCAGATTCACCACACATATGTTATGCCAGTGGTTCTTTAATGTCTTCTCCATGAAACCCAGGCTGCGGTGGCTCAGTGGTTAAGAAGCTCGCCTTGTTTGTTGGAAGGCCAGCAGATCAGCAGTTGGAGACCCAGGTACTACATGACATATTGAGCACCCGTCTCTGTCCCAGCTCCTGCTAACTTAGCAGATCGAAAGCAAGAAATTGCTAAATAAACAGATACATAAATAAATATATAAATAGAGACCACTTCAGTGGGGAAAGAACATTAGGGACATGAAAGGAGCCTCATTTGGGCATCTTCTGAGCATAGTTTCTCCAGCAAAAATCCTTTCAACCCAGAATAATTTCTGATGTGAAAATATTATCAGTAGTACCTGCTTCAAAATTACTTCATTATCTCCCCCCCCCCCTTTTTTTGGCATGAGACCAGTGATGGGATGATAAAAAATCTTATACCACTCCCTGACGTCACAGACGTCGTGGGTGTGGCCAACGTCATGACATCATGGGCGGAGACACCGTCATGACGTCATGACGTTGTGGGCGGAGCCTAAAAATAAAAAATTAATTTAAAAAATTAAAATAAAACACACACGTACACACGCACACACCCATCCACCCACCACAACACAAAACCATAAATAAATAAAAGAAAGATATAAAATAAAAATTAAATAAAAATACACCCACCCACCCAAACACCCACCAACCCACCCCAAACACAAACCCCTCACTTAAAAGTAAAACAATACAAAACAGTACTTACCCTTGGAAGCGACCGAGCTCCTGCAGGAGGAGGCGGCGCAGCTAGCCGGGCAGCCCAGGGCCTTCCGGCTGGAACCCTTGGCGGGCGGGCCCGGCTCCCGGCGGTGGCCGCAGGAGGAGGCGGCGCAGCTAGCTGGGCAGCCCAGGGCCTTCCGGCCGGAACCCTCAGCGGGCGGCCCTGGGCCTCGGCGCTCGGCAACGGCCACAGGAAGAGGAGGCATGCCTAGCCGGTTGCTGGCGACCGAGGCCGGTTAAAGGAGTACCCAAGCCAATGGGACGGAGGCGAGCAGCGATCACCAGCAAAAGGCTCGCCCTCCACCTGGGAAGTCCTGCACGCGCGCGCTGCCCACCTCCTCCCCCCCAGCCACCCAGCCAGCAGCCAGGGGCTCCCCGCTATGGCGCCACCCCCCCCCCCGACGAGCGCCCAGTCTGACGGCAAGCTGGCTGGGTGGGTGGGTGGGCACCCCCCCCCCTGCCAGCCCGCCGCCAGAAGTTCGAAAAAGGTAAAGATCGCGGCTCGACTGCGGGGGTTAGCTGGGATCCCGAGGGTTTTCCCCATCGTCGCCTAACCCCCGCAGAGCTGCCCACGCGCACGCCCGAGGATTCGAAAGGGTATTCCTACCCTTTTGAATCCTCGGGCGTGCACGCGGACGGCTCTGCGGGGATTAGGCGAGGATGGGGGGAACCCTCGGGATCCCAGCTAACCCCCGCAGTCGAGCCGCGATCTTTACCTTTTTCGAACTTCTGGCGGCGGGCTGGCAGGGGGGGGGTGCTCACTATTCAGCAGGGGAGGGAGCGCCTTCTGCCTGGGGGGGGGGGCGAGCGGTGGGGGGGGGGGAGCGAGCGGGGGGGGGCGGGCGGCGATTTTCTTCTTCGCCCCAGGCGGCTCAACGCTGCGCGACGCCACTGCCCTGGGCAGCCCGGCTAGCCACAACTCCTCCTCCTCCGGCTGTTGCCGGGCGCCGAGGCCGCCCACCGAGGGTTGCGGCCGGGATGGCCTGGGCTGCCTGCTTAGCCACACCTCCTCCTCCTCCTGCAGCCGTCGCCCCAGGCCAGCAGAGCGCGCCTCCTCCTCCTCCTCCGGTTCCAGCAGCGATGGCAGCAGCGGCGACGGGTGGCGGTGGCGACGGCAGCAGCAAGCGGCGGCAAGTGGCTCCAGAGGAGGCTGCAGTCAGGGGCGGCCGGGTCCAATTTTTTTAAAATTGAAGCAGAAATGGCTCCAATTTAGTGCGCATGCGTCAGATTGAGTTTCTGCGCATGCGCACTAAATTGGAGCCATTTTTGCTTCAATTTTTTTTTTAATTTTCCTGCCGGTGAGGCGTCCGATCCGGACGCCTCAAAAACGGTTAAACCCCCACGGAGAGCCCTCTGGAAATCCTTAAAACGGTTCTGTGGATCCGGTCAGAACCGGTGTCATCCCATCACTGCATGAGACTGTTCACTGTGGAGTGTTCTTGTCAGCCATTCTTGGCAAAATTTGCAGCTATGAAATAATCTATTCCAAAACACATTGTTTTTTCATAAATCAGAGGGTATTGTTTTCAACACATCTCATTATAGGAGAGATGTCAGTCATTTTGCCACCTTTCACTGATTCAGAAAAGAGAAAACCAAAAATACCATTGAGAAAGGGGAAAAGGATTGCTAACCTTATCTGTGATGGTTTCTTTTCAGCTACCGTAGTAGCAATTTCAACAGCTGCATAGTTTCTGGTACAGGGCTTATGTATAATGGAATGTTTATTCATGAGATTGGCTGAATAGTTCAGCTAGTTAAGTATCTGGCTGGGGAACCAGAGGTTTGGAATCCAATTCCCACCTGTGCATCAAAGAAGAGCCAGCTTGTGTGATCTTGGGGAAGCTGAACTGTCCTAGAAGAAGGTTAACCCTGAAAAAGGTAACCATACTCAGAATTGACTTGTCAGCTCACAATTATTATTATTTTATCTGGTTTGGATTATGGTAGAGTGCATGTATTGTGTTATACTGGATGCAAAGATACTGGGTTTTTTTCCCTATTAAACTTCTTCTGGACAACATCTTTCAAAAATTCCCAGTCTGAAATTCAACCATAGTTTTTCTTATAAATCACTGCTTGGAAAAAGAATGTCCTAACAAATCTTACAGCATCAATATAACTATATTTTTATCTATATCTATTAGCCATTGGGTTACCGTATGGTCCCACCCAATGTGAGATATTGGGGCAAAAAAGAATTATTGACCTCCTTTTCAGCCAACCATGACGGTATAGTGAAGCAGATGTGATATCCCCTGCTTGCCAGTACAGTTGGGGGAAACAGTAATTTCTTCTATTGTATGTGAGATATTCTTCTATTGTATGTGAGACACTAGAACCCCACATAACGAAAATAACTCCATTCCATGGAGCTCTTTGCTATGCAGTTTTTTTCATTATGCAGTTCCCTATGGGAGATACCCCGCATAACAAAAAAAAGTTAATTAACTGGGATTCCCATTGAGCGGGTATACCCCGGTTACCAAAAACCCTGCATAACGGAAAAAAATTCCATTATGTGGGGTGTCACCTTTGCATAACAAATGCTTCCTTATGCAAATTTTTTGCTATGCAATGCGTTTGTTGAGGACTTCACCACCCTTCCTCCTGAGCCCCCATCAATATACAGTATAGTATTGTAATGTAATGTATTATTTGTAAGCTGTCCTGAGTCGTTATGGCGAGTGGGCAGCAATATAAATTTGGGTGGCAATATAAATAAAATGCAAGGTACCACTGTATTACTAGGTGAGAAAACACCACCGAATACAGTAAAATATGTTCCATTTTACCTGGTCTTATTTATTCATTTTTAAAATCCCACCTTGTGTTTTCTGGAACAGGAGGTTTGGGTGGAACAAAATTGGTTGGATGTACACAAATACTCCTTTAGGCAAGGGGTATTTTTATACCTGTAATACATTTTTATACCCTATAATGTAGGAATTCTCACTTTGGTCAGAAAATAGCTCACATTTTCTTCTCCTTCAAAAGAATTGCTGTGAAAGAGCTAGGTACCTAAGCAACATCTGAAAAGCTTACCCAAACAGAGAAGATCAATATTGATGTTACCTCATATTACTTTATTTATTTGCTAGTAGTGAGGGCATTGAATGGAGACAGACATCTCCTTGCCATGGTGATTTTTTAGAGAAACTCCTTAAGTTACTTATCTTTATGGGATTAAAATAAAATTGTCCAATGAAAATTTGCTTCTTTTTGTAATGACTGGTGGTTTTAGTTTGCTATTCCTTTTAAGAAAATAAAATGCCACACAATTCATAGAATGAAATTATGTTTATCCTAAAGCATGAAGATTAAGATCACCCCACAGACACATTTAAAGAACACAAGGGTCCCCCCTGAGATAGAATGGTTTGCTTTACAACCCATTTCTTTTACAACCTTTCTGATATCAGCCACTGCCATCTGCCCCCTCCCTCCTTCAAAACTCACTCTTATGCTTACTGTGAATGGTGCTGTAAAGGAGCCTATTTACATCATGAAGTTCAACAGAAAGAAAACAATTGGAAGGAAGGAAAAAAGAAGACTGCAGAGGTCAGAGGGGAGCACCCAAAAGAAAGGAGAGGTAGCAGAGATTAGAGGGAAGCTCCCAGCAAATAAGCAAGACAGGTGTGAAGAAGTGAGAGAGAGAAAAGCCAAGGCTTCTTTTCAAAAGCATGAAAACCCTCCAGGAATCAACCTCTTACTTTAACCTTCAGCCTAAAGAGAAAATAAGATTTGACTTACAACACCTCACATTACAACCCCATGTCTGAAAACCAACTAGATTATAAGTGAAAGGGTCTGCTTTAAGTCCACAGAATGATTCTGTTACAGTGACAGGAATTTTATTTAGCCTTGTTTACTGTTCTAAGGTACTTTGAAGGAGTGGCTTGTGCAAATTACACAACATTGTTGCACGAAGAAGACTCCTAATGACAGGCCATATTTTTCGTATGGAGAAAAACAGGATCCCTAAACTGGCAGTAAGTTGGACCCATCCTAATGCCAAATGACAATGAAGTCACCCTTGAAATACATGACGAAGACCTTTCATGGTAGATTTAAAGACCATGAAAAACCAGACTTTTTTTTTTTTTACCAATTTTGGGATCCCTGACCCCCCCTGCCAGGTCCAGGGAGGTGGGAAGACCCGATCCAAACTGTTTCTGGGCTTCCCCGACATCCTCAGCAAGTGCAGCAAGCCAAAACGTCAGGATTCAAATCCCGACATTCTGGCTTGCTGCAGTCTCCAGGGAAACAGGGCTTTTTTTAATGTTGTGTGATCAATGCATCGCACAATGTTAAAAACCGGATAACGACGAGACTTGTGGAACCAAGTCTCATCGTTATCCAGGGTACTAGTGTACTTACAAATGTTAGCAGAAAAAATTCATCTGTTTGGTTGTAGCAACCAAATGGTAGATGCTTTGCACATCAATAAATTATTGCTCATCCACCAGAACTGTCCTGAGTGCATGCAACACCACATACTATAATAAAAATTTAGTTAGCTCTTATTAGGATGAATGCTAATTTGGAAGGTGTTATCAATGTACATTAAACAGCATGTTATTTTTGATAAAATTCCAGAAGTATATTGTATCATAGGTTTAATTGAATGCCTTCCTCTTATTTCAGTACACCAGGAATCCAGGAAAGAGGAAACCAAAACCTAACAATGCCATTGTGCCAGCAGTGAAACTCATTTACACAACTCTAAATATTGCTTTTTTACTAGGTCATATATATAATATTTCTATGATGGAACAGTTTTTCTTTGGAGCATTTGGAACAGCTCCTGCATCTGATAGTAAAATATATTCCCATGTGTCTTGCTCTGCATTTCTTGCCAAGCTTTGTTTTGGCTATAGATTTTGGTATTTATATTTTCATTTCCCTTTCCCATGCTCCCAATGTTATATATGATGGATACTCATAGAATTTATATGGGTAATTGTTTTAGTTCTGCTGTTTACTATTCACTAAACTTATGCCTGGTTTGTTATAATAGGATTGCCATAAAATACACCCTGGTTGATGACAAATGAATTTTTCCCCAGACGCACTGATCAGCAGGAAGTGCTGGCTTAGGCTTCTGGTAACTGAAGTCCAAGAACCCCTGGAATGCCAAGGTTTGCCATCACGGGTCTATTGTTTCTAATTTCATGCCAATCTTATATAATCTTGGTGGATTGTTATTAATAAAACTTAAGAGTGGAGAGCTGTAATACAATCTTTAGTTTCTAATGTAACCTGACTTGCTTTTAGCTACTTCACTGATGGGATTTCACTCACAATTGCTCTGCTAATGTATTCTGGATGTTACTGATGTGATACTTTGGAGTTCTGTGCTTCATTCCCTTCTTTTATTGATACCAAAGTTAGTGGAAATAAATAATCACTGATGTTTTCTATGGGAATGAAGTTTTGATTGGCTCTGACCAGGTAATCAGAAGCAGTTTTGGTAGCTGGCTATGTAGAAGGCAGTCACATATTTCAATATTCTACCTTCTTCAGAATCAAGATGTATATTGCCTTTCTACTCAGGGATTTGTGTGGTACTTTTCAAGTATCATCATGTGTCTTGTAGGCAAACAAGTTGTAGACAAAGCTCCTATGCAGTCATGGATACCATGAGATGGATGAAGTGTAACACAGGCCTTTAACACATTGGTGGGGCACATTTAGCAGGTGTTTATCCATTTAGGGAACTTTCAGTAGTTATGTAGACTTTAAAATCTTAAAGTGAGTAGAAATCTACTTTTAATCTTGAGGTAAAAAATTCTGTGGGATCTTGACCTATTCAAAAAACAAACCAACACTTCTGGAGGCTTCTGGGTGCTATAATTTCTTTGCTTTTACCAGGCAAAGAGGAAACTTTAGGAGGCCCAGGGGGGCACAAAAAGCCTATGTGGCTGGGGAAACTAGATTGATTTATTGATTTATTTGGCAGCATTCTGCAGAGAAGCCCCTTATGTGGTGGGATCTATCAAAGTCCTTGGGAAATAATCCTGGGAAATGGGAAATTTCCTACTGAAACACCAGATGCTGTAAGGAGAAAAAAAACCAAATAATTATCTCTGGGTTCCCTGTTTACCTTAACACTGAAGCATATAATTTGAGCAGCTTGACTTTCGGGATATGTACCATAGAGCTTTTTCTAAAAATGAACACCAAGGATCTGAATTAGAAATCTGAATTGTTCATTTATGCAAATGAGACCCATAGTGAGGTGTTGGAGAGCAGAATGCAAGAGAGCCTTTAGTTATTCTAAAACTGAGTGAGCTAATATTCCCATTTATTATGCCTACTTGCTCAAATCAACAGGATCTTCAACTCTGGGAAGATGAGATTAGATAGTATCATTATTTTAAATAATATTTTTAAAGGTCAAACATAATTAAATAACTTCGGCTTCAGGTACAGATTACTGATTGCATCTTCTTGTATCTGTTCACTTTTAGTAATTTGAAAATGATTTTTTTCAATTGATGAATTAAATATTTTCAATGTTAATACAGTAAATGTATTTCTTCAACCATTTAGCATTAACACATGCCATATGTCAGCATAAAGCCACTCTGCCCTTGCCCAGGCCTCTCCCAATGCTGTCCCCTTCTAGGAGACCCTTGTTTAGGATCTCCCTAGGGACCTACCTAGACTGTGGGGCAGAGAAGCCTTAGCGCCTTCCATCCAAAAACCCTTGGATGCCAAGAACCTCTGGGGATTATCTGCTTGCAGAGCCCAGAGAAATCAATTAGGGAGAGTTAGAGAAATCATGGTAACGTCAGGGGTGGTGTCTGGCTTGCATGTTCTTACCCAGTTATCCCACTAAAGAGACGTTGTAAAAGTAATTGTTGTTTATTGAAAACTAAAGCAGGGTTCATCAAAAGCAAAAGTTCTTGAAACAGGATACAAAAATCAGCATTCAAAAATATTAATCAAAATACCTTACAGAGGAATAATTTATTCAGGCCTCCTTCCCTAAATAAAAGAAACCTAAGTCCCTCTCTGTCTAAGTGATCATCTTTACTCCTAAGAGAATGGGCCTGGTAGGCTAGCCCAGCTCACATTCCTAGTGTCTGGATTCCCAGAGCACTAGCTACTACCCATCAGAGCATCAGCAACTACTATTCCCATCTGTCTAGTTCGATAGACAGGAGTGGCCTGGCTTATTTGCATATGGCCAATCAGAGCATTGCATAACTATAAGCAAAGCTGGGTTCCCATAACATTTGCTGGGCCTCTCTGCAGAAAGGAAGTTTACATTCCTTCTCTATGCGATGTACCATAACATAGGCCACTGTCTGGCACCTGCAAGATAAGAGAGGAAAAGATTTTTCCTTGCTCTTTGCAAACTGCTCTGCTGCTTCTAAGCCTTAGAAGAGCCAGGTTAACTCCACCTTGGATATGTTAAGGACTTGTGAGTCCATTCTATTACGCCATATGTCGTGGGATAATGGTTGCCCCCTCCCCTCCCAGGTTTGGTTGAAATGCTTTGGACAGTCAATGGAGGAATAATCACCTTCTTTCTACCTCCCTAAGAGGTTTCCTTGGCCTCCTTCACAAACCTGAAGAATTGTAAATCACATTGTGTTTCCCTTACAGATGTTATAATATCAGATGTGATTGTTTTCATGCAATGCAATACTATCATCTTCACAACATGATCCGAATAAAGCAGCATGTATTGATGACATAAGAACAGGGAAGATAAAGCACTTTGGTCCTCACAATTTGGAGTGGCTTCTGCAATAAATGTACAACTGCATAGACAAGCTTAAGCTCCCTAAAGTGAGGAGACAGGTTAGAGTCATTGTTTTATTGAAACCCAGCAAAGACACAGATGATCCAAAAAACAACTGACCAGTGTCACTTTCTAAAGCAGTGGAAAGGATCGTTTTCAATCATATTTCAGAATTATGATGATGTATCATAGCTTTGTAGACTTTCTGACCACACAGAGGAAAAACAGAAGTTTGGGATTTATATACGTGATAATTAGAATTTAGTGTGATTTCAAGGAAGTGTATTATAGGTAACTGATGAATTGTTACAAGTGAATGGCTCTGTTATTATCTAAGGCAGGGGTTGCCAACCTTTTAAAGTCAGGGGCTGGGTTACGCTCTTTCAGACAGATAAGTGGCCTAGACTGGTGGTTCCCCCCGCTGTAAATGTGTCCATAATATTGTTTTAAACTGTTTTTAGATTTTTTAAAATTGTATTCTGGAATTTGTAATTTTATATGTTTTATATGATGGTCTGTAATCCGTCCTGAGTCATTCCTTAGGGCAGAATAGAAATTCAAATAAATAAATAAATAAATAAATAAATAAATAGGATCTTCATTCATCTTGGATGAAGGAGGTGAGACTTACTTATTTAGGGTAACTAGTCTTATATGTATGGTTGTGAGAGCTGGACCATGAGGAAAGCTGAGCACAGAAGAATAGATGCCTTTGAAATGTGGTGTTGGAGGAGAGTTTTGAGAGTCCCCTGGACAGTGAGGAGAACAAATAGGCCAATCTTAGAAGAAATCAAACCTGACTGCTCCTTAGAAGGTCAAATAGTGAAGATGAGGCTAAAGTACTTTGGACATCAAATGAGAAGAGAGGATTTGCTTGAGAAAGCCTTGATGCTGGGAAGGGTGGAGGGCAAAAGAAGAAGGGGGTGGCCCAAAATGAGATGGCTAGATGGTATTGTAGACACAATGGGCACAGAGCTGAGTGAGTTGAGGAGGATGGTGGAGGACAGA
Organism: Furcifer pardalis; assembly: GCA_030440675.1. Taxonomy (NCBI): domain Eukaryota; kingdom Metazoa; phylum Chordata; class Lepidosauria; order Squamata; family Chamaeleonidae; genus Furcifer; species Furcifer pardalis. The sequence goes on from CP126891.1 coordinate 237,710,424, forward strand.
AGTGCCTGGCAGACAGTGGTCCATGAGGTCGCAAAGGGTCAGAATCGACTGTGACTGAACAGCAAAAAAGTCTTATACTAGTAAGCTGCCCTGTTAGCTTTTCATAGAGGGTGGTAGCAGGAGAATAAGCTTTACAGTTGCTAATTATGAAATTTGTTTGGAAGTGTTAGAGTGGAACCATGGCAGTCAGTTGCCGTAAAAGCAACAAAGACTCTTGTGAATTTTTAAAGTTCCATGTTTTATTATCATCAGCTTCCCATTGACTGCAGCCCTTCTCATCACCCCTGCCACCATAGCTGTCGGACTGCCAGGGTCACTGCTGCAAATCCCACCTCGTGCCTCAATGTGGCACAGTGGTGACCCTGGCCATCCAACAGCTATGGTGGTGGAGGTGTATTCCCCTGGCAGGTTCAATCATGCCACAAAGATGTCGGCTAGTGGACTGGAACGGTCCTTCATTCTGGAACTGCAGGTCAGCTAAATGGTGGTTGGGTACTCGGGCAATGCACCTGGCCAGTGCATTGCTCTAACATGGCCAACTTCAACATCAGCCCAGCCAGCTGTGTCATCATATTTAAATGGCTAAAGAAGCATCGAAAACATGGGCCTTAGTTTTTCGCATGCCATCGGACCCTGCTACGGTAGCAGTAAGACCTCCCGATGACAAGAGGCTGCTAAAATCTTGTGGGAGATGATGCACTGATCCACCAAGCCAAACTAGACGTGTGAAGTATGGTTCAACCAAGTAACCAAGTACTGTATAAATAATATGCCTCTACATTTCCTCTTATACTTCATAGGTTTTAATTTGTCCGGAATCTTAGAATCAGGTTTATTCCATGTCTTAACCTGATTGTGCTTTATCATTTGCTGTAACTTCCTTTCGTTTTGTTTCCTTTTTTTCTTTTTGTAAAAGAAACAAATATGTGTTTGATTAGAATATAGAGAAGGCTGGTTCTGATTCACATCTGCAAACTAGCCTTTATGCTATCATGAATGTAATGCTATTCAAACCCGAAGGTGATACTTTCACTTACTAAGCAAGCAGGGAAAAGACTGGATTTTTTTTAATTATTAAAACAATACTTGGCTTCCTACCCAACTTGCTTTTTCTCAGCATTTGCTGGATTTCCATTCTCTCTTTTTTTACAGAAGCAAATGAAAGCATTGTCTTACAGAGCAGGTTGCTCCCATTCATCACTGCCTACTAAGATGTCACTATTGTCCTTAGTGACAATAAGTGGGCACAAACCCAATTAGGATACTTAGAAAGACTGTGTGCCTTCTGGTCTATTTCACAATAAAGAGCAATCTCAACATACCTCTTTGTTCCTGCTCGACTAATAAGGAATGGTAATGCCTCCTTTTCTAATAATAATTAGGAGGATTTCTATTGTACTTTGTCTAAGAATGACATGCAAAGCCCTGCACAACATATTAACTCAATAATCCTTACAATAAACTAGTAAAGCAGGGGGGGTGTATGTCTGTTTCTGAAAGTAGAAAGTACTTGAAAATTAATAAACCCTCCAATCCTGTAAGCATGGCTAGCTGTAAAGAAAATGTCACACCCGTTAAGTGGTAGGCATAGAAAATGCAGGAATGGCTTCTGAAATTAATGAACAACTGCATAGACAAGCTTAAGATTCCTGAAGTGTGGAGAGAGGTTAGAATCATTTTATTGAAACCCAGCAAAGACCTAGATGACCCCCCCAAAAAAATACCGAACAGTGTCATTTTATAAGGCAGTGGGATTGATGGTTTTCAATCATATCTCAGAAATGATGATGCTGATGTTGATGTTGATGATGATGTATCATAGCTTTGTAGACTTTCTGACCACACAGAGGAAAAACAGAAGTTTGGGATTTATAACGTGATAATTAGAATATAGCGTGACTTCATGGAAGTGTATCATAGGTAGTTGTTAAGAAAAAGTCACACCCATCAAGTGGTGGGCATAGAAAATGCAGGGAGAAACTACTGTTTGAAACCAGCATACCATGATCATTTCTATATTGCACTAAGGTGTATTTCATTGTAACTGCTGGGATGACTTAAAAAACAAGATAGAGTTACATTACTGGTGTCTTTGTGTCTGCAATCCTTTCCCTGTAAGGGTATGGAAGGCTTCATCACAACTTATGTTATTTTTAGAGCAGAGGGGTACATATCTGGACAAAAAGAAAATGCAAGAACTCCTTTTCTTTTCCCTGGTCTTGGGAACAGAGGAGACTGATAAAAGATTTTCTTGCTATTAGTTGAAATTACTCTGCTGAGATCACTTTGCTCTGAAATAGCCCTGGCTGGGCAACCCATTTTGGCTCAGAGCTGAAGATCTACCTGCTGAAGACTCTTTATTTCTGCACACTCTGTTTGCTGCATCTTTCCTGGTGCACCTGGTAAAATCCTCTTTTGTGATACAACTATAACACCTGTGCACTTAAATCCATGCCCTTGCTTATAGTGACTAGAGCAGTGGTGCCCAAACTTTTTTTTAATGTGGGCCGGTCCAACACACAGCTGTGGGGGCTGGAGGCGGGCTGCTCCTGTTGCTGACCATTTTGACATCATCAGTGGCAGCGGCTGCGCTTTGTCTCCACTGCTCTGATCAGCCTCTGGCTTGGTCCCATCTCTTCAGCAGCCTTTGGCAATGTGGATCGTTGTGTTGGGGAAATTTTCGGAGCCTTCTCCATTTCAAAATCCACGGTGCTGGGAGAGCCCCCTGGTGTGCCAAGGCTAATGTCAGCATGCTGTGCCAAGGGGTTCTCCCAGCGCAGTGGATTTTGAAATGGAGAAGGCTCCAAAAATTTTCCCAACGCAGCGATCCATGTTGCCAAAGGCTGCTGAAGCGATGGGACCAAGCCAGAGGCTGCTTGGAGCAGTGGGGACAAAGCACGAACACCCCCACCCCCACCACTGTAAGTGATATCAGGTGGTGGCAGCAGGTGAAGGCAGTCCAGAGAGGGCCCGGGTTCTCAGCCTGGGCCAGATTAATGAGATACATGGGCCTAATTGGGCCCACAGGCCATAGTTTGGGCACCGCTGGACTAGAGCCTGCTACCTCCTTGAGATGATTGTAAGTAAAGATTAAGAACACATCTGGAATTTTGGAATGTAATGGAATTTTGGTGTGTACTAATGGAAGACAGCTACTCAGACACCAAAACTGTGGAGCTTTAGTCCAAACTGAATGATAACATACCCTTAGACATCATCCCAGCCCTGAGTATGAACCCATGGTTACATAAGTATAACCTGAAATCCACATATTTAATCAGTCTGCACTATTCATCATGGAACTGAATTTCTGTAGATCAAAAGCTGAAACACTAGGCCACATTTCTGGAGATCCCTGCTCCTTCCTCATTAATTTTTGTACCTATGAGTTCTGGAGTGCATGAAGGCTTGTAATCCTTTGTAGCATTTTGTTTGAACCTGCTAAAGAACTACACAATAATGTTATTTATTTCATTTATATATTGCTCATCTGACATATGTCACTCTGGGTAGTGTACAAATGAATTAATGAAAAGACATTGAAAACTCCCAACTCAAATACATAACATTCTTTGTGAATAATAACCAAATTTTGGAATGTTTGTGCAGCACACTAATGAAACATTTCTGATGGGTGCAGTGAAAGCATATTATAAGAGGTTTTCATTTGTTTGTACAGAAAGAGTCAAACATTGTGTAGGCTTGGACAAAATATGTTGTAACATCTGGAGTTGTTCATTGGCATCTATGACAATCCTGTTGCAGAAAAGAACTTAGAGAAATGTATTTTCACTATTACTGATCAATTTCCAACCATCAGGTATATGCTAGCTTTCTCACAAAGGTGGTGCAATCTGGAGATTTCTGTGTACCTTGTAATTAGAAAGATACCAAAGTATAACCATCTCCTCTTGGAAAGAAAGAAAAGAGAATGCCTTTATATGAAGTCATTATTATCATACCTTTGCAAACCAAGTACTGTACTATATCAATTTGCTTTACCTTCAGCTAACATGTTGGCATTCAGTCAGTGTAAATACTTGAGGACACAGCAATTTAACTGGAACAATTCTCTTGACAGACTGACACTAGCTGCTTTCAGTGCCCTTGTTTTTCCTTGAACTATTCTTTTTTTAACAGGTAGAATGTAAAATCTCTTTTGTCTATATTAACAGAAGAACATGAATAAATCTGAAGCTTGTTGAGAAAGTGCTGCACTTAGGAAACAGTGATCCAAGTTATGAATCAAGCTACAATCAAGGCGCTATTGGCTGGAAAGTGGTCAATGAATTTCTGCAAATGGCTTTAGAAACTTTGGAAGGACCACGTCTTGGGTTGCTCTGGATCCAATTATAAATTACAGGTAACTTGTTGTTAGAAGAGCAAATTCCTAAAGCAGCGTTTCCAAACCTTTTCAAGCCAGAGGCCGGCTCATGTTCTCTCAGTCATTTTCAAGGGCCAGATGGCCATTTTGCCCTGCCTGCATGATGGGGGTGGCAATTTATCCCAACAGGTTCAAAAGGGTGGCCATTTTGTTTCTCAAATGCCCTTGGAGGAATGGGGCCCCCACATGAAATGGTGCAAAGGGCTGGAGGATCCAGCCCACAGGTCTTAGGTTGGGAACCCCTGTACTAAAGTGTTGTTTATCTGTGATTGACACAGAACCTCTTCTTACCTTAGTCATTTTCAGATTAGCTTGCTTTGTTTTGTGATTGGTCTCCTTTATTTAAGAACTTCTTTCTATTCACACTCCAGTTTCTTCAGATATGACAGACCGCCTCAGTTATGTCTCTTGAGCACTAAGGTGATTTCAGATTTAATGATATACTTATAATGTATATTTTGGTGACCGGTCTTCTCTTTCTCAGTTATGACATACATGTTAAGTATATTAGTCCTTCTTGCTGTAGTGGGCATTAACACTCTCATTGTGAGGCTGGTAAAATTGTGAGGTGAGGTAAAATGCTAATTACCTTATGAAGCATCCAGAGAGTGCTCTAAGTGTTGTGGGGAAGTACATAAGTGTAATTGCTATTTACATATCCGTCAGTGTTCACATCTAATGATGGTTGGTCAGATTTTAAATTCAAAAGAGTACAGAGTTGAAGGGAGCTAATTATTCCCACACTGTTCAGCTCCTTGAAGGGTGTGACTATACTGGAAAGCCAAATTGGAGCAATTCCATTTTGCTGGAATTTGATTTGTATCCTGCATGGTGTTTGAAATCTCAGTCAGTATGCTCACACAGTTTACCATTCATACTTGAGGCTATGGGAACACAGAAAGAGCCTCCTCAAAGATTGTGGTATTTTTGAACCACAATCGAGTATACCCTGTGTCCCAGTTCAGTTCAAAATGGCTCTTGTTAAGTAAAGTTGGAGTATTCTATTGGTTTCTGTGGAAGAATAATCTTGATTTTTAGTTTAACCCAATTCCTTTAAGGAGTCAGTTTTATTAACCTTGAGGAGACTTAGTTCTCAACAGAAACACATGGAATTGAGCTGTAAATATCTATGAGACGAGGCTCTCCTTATGTTCACAGACCCCTGTTATATAGAGTATAACTCTCTATACTGAACTTCATTGTGCTTCTGTAAAGTTCATCATACAATCACATTTTTCTTTCTAATATTTTTCTTTGGGGGTGGAACTACATGTTGCCCTTGGCAAATATGTGGTCCTAACTTGATACGCAAGGGTCAGAATAAAATGGAAAATTATAAGGAAAAATTAGCTTTTTCTCAGTATCCCCTCAGCAGGAAGAATATTAACATTTTCCATGAAAAAATTGAAAACTTGCAGAATTGTAAGGGGGGAATTACATTAAATTAATTTGACTAAGGGGATTTGAGTATGTCAGGAAACCTGAGAATAATTAGAAAGTTGGACTACATTACATTCTAAACCAGGGGCTCTCAAGGTTTACGTGCCATGAGCTGGACAACTCCCCCACAGATAGCTGAGCGGGTGGGACACATGGTTTCCCCCTGCTGCAAAGGTGTGTTTGCACATGTGTATTTGCACACGCACATGCACATCCACTTCCAGGGGCGTAGGCATGGGCCAGATGGAATGGCATTGGGGTCCGGGTCTGGCCCACGGGCTGTAGGTTGCAAACCCCTGTTCCAAACTCTTTAGACCATCACCTAAAATGGGATAGCTAAAGCTGAGAATCCCAGACTAATATGCAACCATCCTTTTCAGGAATTAAGAGTTACAATTAACAGAAAAGAATGGGATGGGGTGAATTTTTTTTTACTGAAGGACAGCAATTGGGCAGCAGGAAGAATGAAAAGTGAAATTGAGGGAGAGTCTTTTATGATAATAACAGTGACACTCAAGCTAACTCTTGTTAGTACTGCATAGAAGAAGGCAATCCAATCGAACAGGTAAGAAACAAAGTTGAACCAAATGGCACCAGAGATTATGAACTTGAATTTGTAGATGATAAATTGAGAGATTTATCTGATCCTTCTGTCTTTGCAGTGTACTGAAAATTTCTAGTTACCGGTAAATAAGGGGGTCGGGTACTAGATATGAAGCGTGCTAAAAAAACTTGAAGAAAAATACAGTGTGGACAATACTGACTCAGTATAAGGAGGCTTCCTATGCCCCCATTCCAAATGAATTGTGTAGATCGGACAACAGTGCATATCTCCAACATACTGGTCTAATATGTCATTACTGAACAACAAGACTGAGTGACAGAACAGGAAGCCAGGGGAGCCCTTGACAACATAACCCTCTGGGTGAAAGACCAATTACTATTTATCAGTTAATGGATATTATTCTTCAACTGAGTTTGCATTCACTGCTTCCCCTCTTCTGTTTGCCAGCTTTCTTTCCTTTAAACTTTTACATTCTCAACATGCAAGTGAAAGATGCCTTAGGGACAATGTTCATTTTGTCTAATCACTGTGTTTGCTTACAAATAGAGAATTTAAATAAAGGATTTTTTTCAATTTCCAAAGGGGCATTTTGACAAGTACCATTTTCTTTGGCAGAGCAAGGGAAAAGATTTCACTTGTTTGTTTATTTCTTTTAGCTGTTGCTCATTCCTCCGTAATTAAAATGAACTTTGATATGCTAACTGGATGTGATTTTCATTTATAATTTGCTAATTATTTACAAATATGTTTGTGATAATTTTCCTAATCTTGCACCACAGTGATATCAGCCATCTGCCAGGTGCAAATCTGCTGTATGATAAGGAGCTAATCAGGACCACTAGCCTACAGGAAGACTTTGTTAGGGAAGAAATGGTCTCCTTGCTAATTATTCTTATAAGAGGTTTGCTGGCTTATAACTGACATTGATTGCACATAACAATTTGTCATTTTTTCCCGGAACACAACTCTGGGAAACCAAATTTAAAAGCTGTCACTTCCTATTTCTTACTTTGTTCTGTCTCTCTTCCTCCCTGTAGTGGGGCTAAGGATCACAGGATTAAATCCCCAGGCCATTTTGGTTATCAGGGACTATATCACTTACAACTGTAGTTAGCATCCCCTGATTCTTAGCATAGCTCAGTCCTCACAGTAGTTAGGGGAGAAATGATTTTCCCAGGAACAATATATAATTGCAAGATAGTCCTGCTGTAATACAAAAAACTTCAGGACCATTAGTGTTAAATGGGTGATTAAGAACCACTAGCTTTACAGAAGACTGTATCCTTTTTGTTGCTATTAAAGAACCATTGCTTCTATGCCCATAGTTCAAATTACTGGGAAATAGTACTACCTTACCTTGCAATATCATGCCCATCTTACCAGAAGAAAAAATAATACCAAACTTCATATTGCCAACCTGAATGGTGACAACACCAATGTCAACAGTCAAAATGATCTACAGGATCCCCTCTTGTGCTCACTCCAATTCACAAATGGACACCAAGGAAGGGTAAATTCCAGAACGTGACTCCTTTTTAAAAAAATCATTAACTACATCTCATCCAAACAAAAAACAATTGCCCTGGCTGGTTTTTTTTTCCTGAAAAGACTGCAAGGATTCTATAGTTGATTATTTCCTGGTATTTTAAATGATAAGCCTAAGTCAAAATCCTGTTCATTTAAGTATAACATAGTGTTATGGCAATGTAAATGTGCTGGGTGCTATGCCTGGCAACAGGAAGTGTGCTGCACAGTTAGCTGTGTGTTTCTAGCAAGACCAGTTGCACAATGTGTTCACCAAAGTGCTTTGGGGATCACACGTCTGCTGTGTAATTAACACAGATACCACAGATACAACTTCAGGGAGCATCTGTGTAGTTTTGTCCTCAGCTTGGCGTAATGATATACTAAATATTTGCCATTTGCTGTTCTGCAAGCTGTCTGCTTTCCTGAGTGAACAGTAAGACATAGCAGACACATTCCTGAGCCAGAAGGAAGGATCATTCCACAACCTGCAGTGGACAGCCTGTAGTGGAGAAAAAGACTCTTGTGAGAAGGGCTCAAAAGCCAAGTTAACTTTTCCACAAAAAGCTGTTATTGTCATCTTCAAGGTCAACTAAGACAAGATTGTGTTCAGCTGCTGAGTTTCTTTTCTTTTCTTTTACAAAAGAAGAAGAGAAAATTCAAGAGCAAGATAAGATGTTGAAAGGTGGCTTCACCACCTCTTCCGTGGCTTGCAGCGCCTGCGGCCGGGCGGAGAGACCACCGCCGCCGCCGTTCCACCTGGCGCCCAAGCCACCGGCACCTCCCCTCAAGCTCCGCCTCCGCGGGAAGCTTGAAATTAGGGGAGCAACGGGACTGCCTGGCCTTACCACCTCTTCCGCAGCTTGGAGCGCCTGCAGCCGGGTAGTGCCAGGAAGGGAGCTGGGGGAATGGACATAGAGGGAGGCGAGGAAGTACCTGCCAGCCAGTAAGTAGGGATTGGACTCTGTCTGTTGGGTCTGAGGGGTTCAATGGGGCCAAAATTGGTGTGGTGACGGGCATGGGGTGTTACGGCGGGAGCCGGGGGGTGGGCTGCACTCGGAGAACGCGGGCCAGATGTTTGGTTGCTGTCCCGTGTTCTGGCCCCCCGGCTACACCTCTGGGCCCTGAGCAGCCGGTCAAGAGTGACCCCTCCTTTAAGCTGCTGCTGGTGAATGCTAGATCGGTCTGCAACAAAGCCCCTCTGTTAGCAGACTCCATCTTAGGGGAGCGGGCTGATCTGGCATGCATCACCGAGACCTGGCTGGTGCCAGAGGACGGGGTTCCTCTGTCGGAATTATGCCCGACCAGGTTCGGTATTTGGCACCAGCCTAGGGAGAGGGGAAGGGGTGGTGGAGTCGCCATAGTAGCCAGGGAGTCACTGGGAGTCACCAGGGCTGCAGCTCCGCAAATTCCGGGTTGTGAGGCCCTGCTCTTGCGTGTGGGCCCTAAGGGTCAGTTGGGAATCTTGCTCTTGTACCTGCCTCCCTGCAGGGTAGCAGATTCCCTGCCTGAGCTCCTCGAGGCGGTCTCCATGTTGGCGTTGGAGACCCCCAGGTTGATGGTCCTGGGGGACTTCAATTTGCCGTCATTGGGGACTGGCTCGGAGGTAGCTCGGGAGTTCATGGCTTCCATGGCAACCATGGGCCTGACCCAGGTAATCCAGGGTCCTACCAGGAGCAGTGGCTACACCCCGGACCTGATCTTTTTGTCGGAGCTGTGGCAGAGTGATCTGAAATTGCAGAAATTAGACATCACTCCTGTGCCATGGTCAGATCAATATCTGGTGACTCTAGACTTCCTGGGGGCGAGACTCCACCGTAGGGAGGCAGGGCCAATTAAATGGGCCCGCCCCCGGGGACTAATGGATCCAGAAGGATTCCAAAGAGAACTGGGGTGCTGTCCTCTTGACCTGCAAAGCGGTTCGTCCGAAGCCCTTGTAGACTCCTGGAACAGGAGAGCGACTGCAGCTTTGGATGTAAAGGCCTCTCCATGCTCGTGGGGATCGATGTGCCCCTTGGTTTACAGAAGAGCTAAGGGAGCTGAAACGAGCTAAGAGACGCCGAGAGCGCTGCTGGGTGAAGACCCGGAGTGAGTTTGATCGAACACTGGTTAGAGCAGCTATTAAAGACTACCTAGTGGCGATGGGGACGGTGAAACGCCAATATTTCACCGCCCTCATTGCCTCCGCAGATAACCGCCCAGCGGCCTTGTTCCGGGTGACCAGGTCCCTCCTTGGCAAAGAGGGGTCGGGCCCTGGTTGGCAGGGATCTGCTGAGGCTTTTGTTGATTATCTATAAAGTCGCTCAGATTCGCTCAAAGTTTAATCCCGGCGTGGAAGGTACTGAACTGGGGTTGACCAAAGCACAGTCTAGACATGTTATCTGGGATCGGTTCGATCCAGTTGGCCCTGAGGAAGTGGACAGGCTTCTTGGATCTGTCCGCGCCACGACCAGTGTGCTGGACCCATGCCCTGCCTGGTTGGTCAAAGCATCCAAGGCCATGGCAGGTGGGTGGGTCGAGGCGATTATTAACTCATCATTAAAGGAGGGGTCTTTTCCAGCGCCTTTTAAACATGCCTTAGTACGCCCCCTCCTAAAAAAGCCATCCCTCGACCCTACCGCACTTAATAACTACCGCCCAGTGTCCAACCTACCCTTCTTGGGTAAGGTTCTGGAAAAGGCTGTGGCGCGGCAGCTACAGGATGTCCTGGATGAAGCAGATTATCTGGACCCTTTTCAGTCAGGATTCAGGCCCAGATATGGTACGGAAACTGCATTAATCGCATTGGTGGATGATCTTTGGAGAGAGTGGGATGGAGGTTATCCATCTGTCCTGGCTCTTCTCGATCTCTCAGCGGCCTTCGATACCATCGATCATGAGATCCTTTTGGGTAGGCTCCAAAGTCTGGGGATCCAGGGCACTGTGTTGTCCTGGTTTTCCTCATTTCTGAGGGGCAGAACCCAATTGGTGTGGTTGGAGAAGGAGGAGTCCAGTCCTAGGCCCCTCCAACATGGGGTGCCTCAGGACTCGGTGCTCTCTCCTCTTCTATTTAACATCTATATGAAGCCGCTGGGTGAGATCATCCGTTCCCACGGGGTAAGGTACCATCAATATGCTGATGATACCCAGTTGTACATCTCGGCCCGTGGGGACCCAAGCGGTGCAGTGGAAGTCCTTTCCAGGTGCCTGGAGGCTGTTAAGGTCTGGATGGGGGAAAACGGGCTACAGCTGAATCCCGGCAAGACTGAGTGGCTGTGGGTAAGGGGACCTGAGTTATCACGGGAGTTACCAGCTTTGGTTCTGGATGGGGCAGCTTTGCCCCAAACAGACCCGATGCGTAATCTGGGGGTCCTCCTGGACTCACGACTACTGTTCGAAGAGCAGGTGGCAGTTGTGGCCAGGAGGGCTTTTGCACAACTTCGTGTAATACGCCAGTTACGCCCACTCCTAGACCGGGATGCCTTGCTCATGGTCACACATGCTTTGGTCACCTCCAGACTTGATTACTGTAATGCGCTCTACATGGGGCTGCCCTTGGTGACCATTCGGAGACTGCAGCTGGTCCAAAATGCGGCGGCCCGGATAGTGATGGGGTGCGGGCGTTATGCTCATGCCTCATCACTGCTCCGGGAGCTGCACTGGTTACCAGTATGTCTCCGGGTGCAATTCAAGGTGATGGTTATTACCTTTAAAGCCCTATATGGTAGTGGGCCAGGATACCTCAGAGACCGCGTCACCCTAAGAACGTCTGTCCGTCCCACCAGGGCGGATCGGAGGGGCTCTCTTGTCATCCCATCAGCTAGGGAGGCTCATCTCTCTAACACTAGGAAGAGGGCCTTCTCTGTGTTCCCCCCAGCCCTTTGGAACCTCCTCCCAACTGAACTGCGCCTACAGACAGAGCTCCTGCCCTTCCGGAAGAGCTTAAAAACCTGGCTGGCGGGACAAGTGTGGGGACCAAGGTATGTGGGATCCCACACAGGGTGGTTGATTTGAGGGATAGCCTCCCCTGCTGTCGGTTCTATTCCGTGGGGTTGTTTGTTCCTGGTTTTACTTCTTGCTTTTTATGAACTTTTTACAGTTTAAAACTTTTAATTATTAGCATTTTATTGGATGAGTTTGTGATTGTATTTTTATCTTGTAAGCCGCCCAGAGTCGGGTGTAAGCCCGATTGGGGCGGGATAGTAAGTGTAAACAAAAAATAATAATTTGCAACAGGATTTTGGCGAAAGCCACAGAAACAATATTCCACATCCATAAACTAGAGGTTTTTTTTTAAATGAATGAATGTTTTGCTTTTTAAAAACTAACATTTAACAACATAAAATGCAAAGTTACAATGTATTTATTTATTTTATTTTATTTATTTAGATTTATTATCCCGCCCCAATCAGGCGAACCTGACTCTAGGCGGCTTACAGAAATTCATAAATTAAAACCTTAAGGTTCATAAATTACTTAAAAGTCAATTAAAAAAGAATTAAACGCTGAATTTACAAAAATCTAAAAGATTTAAAAAGGTTAAAAGGTTTAAAAAGATTTTAAAAGTTTAAAAGAGTGAGGGAGGGGTGGCTGTCCCATCATATCAGCCACCCAACATGGGACCCCAAATTCCTGGAGCCCCACACCTGCCCTGCCAGCCAGGTTTTTAGGCCCTTCCGAAAGGACAGGAGCTCTGTCTGTAGACGTAACTCAGTTGGCAGGAGGTTCCAAAGGGCCGGGGCGGCCACGGAGAAGGCCCTCTTTCTGGTGCTAGAGAGATGCGCCTCTCTAGCCGATGGAATGATAAGAGAGCCTCTCCGATCCGCCCTGATGGGACGGACAGATGTCCTTGGGACGATGCGGTCTCTTAAGTATCCTGGCCCACTACCATGTAGGGCTTTAAAGGTAATAACCAGCACCTTGAATTGCACCCGGAGACATACTGGCAACCAGTGCAGCTCCCAAAGCAGTGGTGAGGCACGAGCATAACGCCCGCACCCCATCACTACCCGAGCAGCCGCATTCTGGACCAGCTGCAGCCTCCGAATGGTCACCAAGGGCAGCCCCATGTAGAGCGCATTACAGTAATCAAGTCTGGAGGTGACCAAAGCATGTGTGATCATGAGCAAGGAATCCCGGTCTAGGAGTGGGCGTAGCTGGCATATTACACGAAGTTGTGCAAAAGCCCTCCTGGCCACGGCTGCCACCTGCTCCTCGAGCAGTAGTCGTGAGTCCAAGAGGACCCCCAGATTACGCACCAGGTCTGTTTGGGGCAAAACTGCCCCATCCAGAACCAAAGATGGTAACTCCCGAGATAGCGCAGGACCCCTTACCCATAGCCACTCAGTCTTGCCGGGATTCAGTTGTAGCCCGTTGTCCCCCATCCAGACCCTGACAGCCTCCAGGCACCTGGATAGGACTTCCACTGCATCAATTGGATCTCCACGGGCTGAGATATACAGCTGGGTGTCATCTACATATTGGTGATACCTCACCCCGTGGGAACGGATGATCTCACCCAGTGGCTTCATGTAGATGTTAAATAGGAGAGGCGAGAGTACCGAGCCCTGAGGCACCCCATATTGCAGGGGCCTAGGGCTGGACCTCTCGCCTTCCAGCCACACCGACTGGGTCCGGCCCCTCAGAAATGAAGAGAACCAGGCCAGCACAGTGCCCTGGATCCCCAATCCTTGGAGCCTTCCCAGAAGGATACCGTGGTCGACAGTATCGAAAGCCGCTGAGAGGTCAATTATTGGGAAGTCTGGACTTCAGTATGCATATACATGCGAACAAGTCCCACTGAATTAATAGTAAAGTAATACCTTGGATAACGTTTGCATCAGATAGCGCTAAAACTGCCTAACATTAAGCAATCTGGAAAAAAAATTGCATCAAACAACGTTAAAATCCTATGGGATGCATTGGATAATGTTCGCTAAAGCCTATGCTGGTTACAATGTATCTCTATGGTGTTTTAACATTATCCAATGCATCCCATAGCATTTTAACGTTTTCTGATGCATGCATCAGCAAACATTAAAAATCGGATAACACTAAGACTTATGGAACCAAGTTTTAGCGTTATCGGAGGTTTTACTGTAGCTTCACACAGGATTTTATTACAAGTGTTTCTGGTACTTCTGTATTGTCAGAGTAAGAACAGAACACTTCTGGTTACTATCTCTGTAAGTTGCCCTGTCTGCCAGTGTACTCAGAAGGAAGTACTGTACACTTACTTCTATGGTAAAGCTGCAGTCCTAATATAACTTCTTGCCCCGAAGTAAGTCCCATTTACCGCAAAGAGACCTACCTACTCCTGAGTTCATAGGGGTAGAACTGCAGGTTAAATTCCCTCTTTGGAATAAACCCTATTAAACTGAATGGGGCTCACTTTAATATATATAAGGCACTGGCTTGCTTTATCTAAATACCTGAGGAAGCAAGAAATGGAGGCAGGGAGAGAAGTTGCTTCATATCCCTGTAGCCACAAAATATCCAGATAAGTTTTCTCTTTCTTTCTCTTTCTTGCTGTTCACTCCTACCTTTATTTTCCAACTTGCCTTTTCTCTTTGATGTGTCTCTTTTTTTCCTGTGGCTCCCCCTACTTATTTATCTCTCCTCATCTCTCTTTGATAAGAAATGAAGGAATTCAGCCTTCCTGTCACCCTTTGTAGCCCCTACCAATGGGTTAAAGTGTGAGTGTAAGGTTGTAAAATTTATGAAGGGAAGGAGATCTTCTGTCTGTGACCCTTATCAAACAGGCAAGGAGGAAATATCAAAGCTTCCCTGCAAGCAGTAGATGTAATTTACAGGTTGTTAGTGTTAGGAAGAATCATCTGTCATAAAGAGAAGGTCTCAGAATGAAGTTACATCTCAAAGCAAGTTATTTTTACTTCGAAAAACACAGTGTTCTGTCCTTGGGGTGGAAGATTGGGAAGGAGGCTAAGTAAGGTATAAAAGTTCTGAGTTTTTAGATCATGGAGTGTGCATTACTGGGGAGTCTTTACACAGCATGACCTCAACTTTGTTTATTGAATAAGCAGACCTGAATGGATTTTGTTCCTTTGAATTGAGTCTTCTTTGTGCCCAGATGCTGAGCAAGTAAGTACAATAGGACAGATAGATTTTTTTTGAGGAGGTGTGTGTTTAATGCTCAACTATATTTTTATAGTGCAGAATACTGTTTGGATCTCAACATCAATAAGACAAAATATCTGGTTATAAGCTGAACACCAGCTCAAGGCAAGCTAATGGCAGAAACACAAGAAATCGAAAGACTGGGTAAAATTGTCTATTTGGGAAGTATGGTATGTTAAATGAAAATTGGGATCCCAAGTTAGAGATTAAAATACAAATAGAAACAGCAAGATCCACTTTCATAAAAATGTGACGCTTGTTATCCAGTAGAGTTCTAACTCTCGCTACAAAGATCCAAACAGTGAGATGTTACATATTCCAAGTGTTGCTATATGGATTTGAAGCTTGGACATTGACTAAAGCATTTGAAAAGATAATCAAAGCTTTTGAAATGTGCATCTACAGGCAGATGCTAAGGATATCATGGTCATCATTTGACTATTGTAGAAATATTGTACCAGATGGATAAAGATGGATAAAGTGGTGGTAGCATGGCTGAGTGGCCTTGTGAGGCCCCTTCCTGTATCCCTCCATGCAGTTTCCTGAACACATACCAGCCATACAGGAGTGACACATGTAGGGATAAATTTGCCTTTTTTCAGTTTTCAATTTCTCTATCTGTCTCACCCCTTCTGGTTCAAGTTATCATTCACCCTCTTTCTCTCTCCATTGCCCCAACCCCTAATTCTCCACCCCGTGATTGCATGTTTGTTGAAATACACTAACTCTTGTGGTAAGGCTCAAATCCCAGTCTACCTACTTGCTCAGTGATAAGCACCATCAGTGTTCAATGAGATGACGACAATGACTTCTTGTTCTTGTTTGTCTTGTTCTTCTTCTGTATCCAAATCTGAATATTGGCAATCATCATGGTGATCAGCCATGAAGATTGTCCTGAGAATACAATGCAGTGGCCTTTCATCTGTCTTCCACATCACACCATGACCCCCGTACCACTGATCCAGTTCCACGAGTTGCTTTCTGGTCCTGATCCCTTTCAGCATGCAAAGTCCTGATCAGCCCCAGGTCAGTATTGATGAAGCTGCTGCCCTCCATCAAGATGGATTCAAGTGGGATTTAATCTACTTGGGGACCAATCACCCTTCTCTGTGGACTTTGACTCCCAAGGCCATTAGTTCTCAGGGTTGTCAGGTTAGTTAACCACCACCTGACACTCGGTAATGAGTCATTGGCAGTATGATCTCCTCTGTTACCACAGCAGGATAACCCAGCCAGACTCTTTAGTTTCCTAAAACAAGAAGTTTGAGCAATGGCTCCAGAATACTTCAATAAACATGTGCAGCTGTAGTTTATGAAACTTTCCTATGTAAAAGAAGCAAACTTGAATCTTGTATCTTCTGAAAAACAGTATGGCTCAACTTCATATTTTAAAAAAGTATGTAGGAGGAATAATTTCCTCTTCAGGAAGCAGTGGTAAGTATCTGAAAAAAATAATTGCAAGTTTGCTACAAGCCAGGAAAAAAAGGAAGCAAAATGAGATAACTGAGGGAAGGATAGGAAGGAAAAAAATTAAAAAGAGAAATTACAACTTTTAAAGTACTTGTGCAACCCCTCCCAATCTTGGCATATAGCAATACCATAATGGTCTATAGTCACTCTGCCAAATATGGGACTGATATAGGAAGCCATTAAAATGTTTTGACATTTGTTTGGGCTGCCTTTTCCTATCAGTAGTGGCTTACAGAATGCTGTTCTGACTGAGCATCCAATATCAGAGGTAGACGCCTACGTACCTCAGGTGGATTAGTTCGGCTGTCTGAATTATTGAATCTTATGACGGTGGAGCTGGCTATGCCACGATGAACAATTGCACTTTCAAATTACCACTAAACCTCTGCTCTTGTTACAAGAAGCTTTCAGCTACTGGACTGAGAAGAAGAGGCCTATTTAAGAATTATCTGCTTTTTAATATAATAATTATGTCAACAAAAGGCACTCAGGAAATAACTCATATGCATATATAGAACTGGTAGAGAGCTTGGGATAAAAAGAAACATGAGAACAGATTTCATTACTCAAGCAGACATGGGTATTTGTGAGTGTGTATGTGATCAAGGTGTAGGCATAGTGGTTGTCAATGTGAAAAAGACAGACTGACAGGTCTGTGCTGTAAAATTACTGTACATGCATTCAGAAATTGCAGTAGTGGGCAGAACAGTGCTTTGCAGCTGATGAGGGGAAGCCTCCCCTGACTCAGATTAGTGGCAGTTATGGAGGGGTTAAAACCTCCTTACAGCTGATGCCTCATTAGCTGAAATGCAGCCTTGCACTATTTTATCCCATCTCCAGCATACACCAGGATGTACAGTATGTCTAACTGAAATCAGGAGATTTTCCTCCTTTTTCACAGGACACATTTCTGTAGTAAATTCAGCCATAATACACTGCATTGCATTAGAAAATGTGTTGATATATCCTAAAAACCTAAATTCTATTTCTACAGAAAAACAATTTTAATTATTATTTCTGGGTGTTTTTGAATATTAGCCATATGAGAAAGGAGAGAAGAGGAAACCCTTTTGTTGATATTTTCATTCCGTTCTACCATGTTGTTTTATCCAGATATGAATCCATTCGTCAAATTATAATATGTAATTATACCAAACGTCAACTCTCTCAAGTATTTCTCTTATATGTTCCCTATTAGATACTGTAATTTGCTTAGCCAATCCTTTAGTCTTATAACTTCAGTTCTTTCCAAATCTTCTATTAATCCTTCTTTTAGATTCTCTGGACATTTCTCTGGATGTTTGTGTCTGGCCAGGTTATCCTGCTATGGTAATAGAATAGACTATACTGCCAGTGACTCAACTCCGAGTGTCAGGTGGTGGTTAACTAACCTGACAACCCTTAGGACTAATAGCCTTGGGAGACAAAGTCCACAGGGAAGGGTGATTGTCCCCAAGTGGATTAAATTCCACTTGAATCCATCTTGATGGAGGGCAGCAGCTTCATCAATTCTGGCCTGGGGCTGAGGAAGTTTTGCATGCCAAAAGGGCTCTGGACCAGAAAGTAACTCATGGAACTGGATCAGTGGTACAGGGGTCATGCTGTGATCCAGAAGGCCAATAGAAGGCCACTGCATTGTAGGTGGCATTGGCTGATTGCCATGAGGATCGCCAATATTCTGATTCAGATGTGGCAGAACAACAACAACAAGAAGGACATTTGTCTAGGTCTATGAGTTGGGTCAGTAGTTATGGCATGTTCATCTTTGATTCTATCTTAAGAAGGCAGCACAGAGAGAGAGACTGCTCTTTTACATATTGGCTGGAATAATGTTGTGTGAGTCTATGTGTGCATGGAAATAACATCATCATGAGTGGCTAATTGCTGCTGATGAATTATTTTTAAAAAATTTAATAGATTTATATACCACCCTATCCAACAGACTCTTGGCAGTGTACACAAGTTAAAACCAATATAAAACAAATTTAAAAACCCTCAAAAACATAGCAATATTACCCACCGCTGTGCCATTTACTATCTAAAAACAAATATAAAATCTGCATAACCTTAACATTAAAAAGTAATAACAGGAGGGGGATCTTCAGACAAGCCAGAAAGGGGAACTTGTTGATCCTAACCCCCAGACCCATTTTGCCAACCACCTCTTCAGTTCATTCCAAATGGTAGCAACTGGGCCTGGAGGTGTAATTCTACCAGGAGGAGGTTCCATAGTGTTGGGGCTATGACTGAGAAGGCCCTTTTCCTTGTGCTGGACAGGTGAGGCTCCCCAACAGATGGTACTTGAAGGGTGCCCTGTCGGTTTGTTCTTGTGGAGTGGGTCGATGTCTTAGGGTACCCTGAGGTATCCTGGTCCACTACCATGAAGGGCTTAAAATGTGACTACCAGAACCTTGAATTGTACCCAGAGACATATAGGCAGCAAGTGCAGCTCTCACAGCAGTGGCAAAGCATGTGCGAAACCACTACACCCCACCACTGCACGGGTTGCTGCATTCTGGACCAACTGCAGTCTCCAGATGGTCATCAAGGGCAGCCCCATGTAGAGCGCATTACAATAGTCCAAATGGGAGGTGACTAGGGCATGGGTAACCATGAGCAAGGCCTCCCAGTCCAGGAGTGGGCACAATTGATTAATAACACACACTTGCCTGAAGGCCCTCCTGACCACGGCTGTAACCTGCTCCTAGAGCAGAAGCCGTGAGTCCAGGAGGGTCCCCAGATTGCACACCTGGTTGGATTGGGCAACAATGACCCATCCCAAACCAGTGGTGATAACTCCTTATGAGGACCAGGTCCCTCACCCACAGGCACCCAGTCTTGCCAGGATTCAGCTGTAGTCCCCATCCAGACCCTAGCCGCCTCCAGGCTACTGGGCAGGACCTTGACTGCATCACTGGGATTGCCTGGATTTAGATGCACATGCATTGTATGCAACACAATGACGTTATATGCATGCTGAAATGGCCAAAGGAGGCCTTTCGTGAGCAGCAGTTTGCCAATGTAGCTAATGTCATTCACATTGTGCATATGGAGCTGCACAAAAGGATTTCAGCCACTATTTCTATCTATTCTGTTTGTATTCGCCCTTCCTGGCCTTGGAAATGCAATTTATCTTGATGCAGCTTGGTTTTACACATTTCCCCAAAGCCACTGCACAGGTGTAAAGTATGTCAAATCTCATGAAGAATGCTAGGCTTATATTTGATGCAATAAGAAATGAGACATCATCAACCAACAGAAATTTCTGATCATACTCTGAAAGGAAGAATTTAGAGCTGGGATGGATTATTCATTTATTTATTAGTTCAAATTTATATTGCTGTCCACTCACCATAGCGACTCAGGGCAGCTTAGAAACATTACATTACAATATGTTGATGGGGATCAGGGGGAGGAGCAGCGAAGTCCTCAACCTGCCCTGGCTTCTTCTTCCCTGGCCATTGGTGTGGATATATGTATAATTCCTGTCCCTCTTCCACTGCTGTGGAGTCGGAGTCGGAGTCGGAGTCGAAGAGTCAGAGTCGGAGGAAATTTCGGGTACCTGGAGTCGAAGTCAGAAGTACGCAAAACTTAGGAGTCGGAGTCAGAACATTTATCTACCGACTCCGTTGGAGTTGAGGAGTCGGAGGAAATTTCGGGTACCTGGAGTCGGAGTCAGAGTCAGAAGCGCACAAAACTGAGGAGTCGGAGTCGGAACATTTATCTACCAACTCCACAGCCCTGCCCTCTTCACCATTGGATATCTGTTGAAGAATGCTGCTGTCCAACAACATCTGGAAGGCTCTCAACCCCTGGTCTTGAATATTTATTAGTTTCATATCTCTGAAGAGATGTTACTTCCTGTATAATAGCAGTTTCTCACACTGCCTACTCCCTTCATAGCCCTTTGTTGCAAATACTATGTACTCTTGTAATCCTCAGTTTCTACATCACTCTGAAACCATAACATAAAATTACTTCAGAGGTCCAGGGAGACATGTTTAAAAAGTAGATCACCACCTGAGTTTATGGATTATCACAGAAGACACCAGAGTCTTCTACAAAGCAGTGCACAGTTTTATTTTATAACAAAATGTTCTACCAGCCCCACTAACCCAGAAGAGAACTAAGCCACTTTAAAATCACAGTGAAGAACTTCTCTCAAAAACCTGATGGACAGGAGCCTTTCATGTACAGCTGAGAAACTGAGGCCCAAGAGAATACTTAGCATTTACAAGGATATACTGTGAAAGTAGCAGCAGATTTAAGAATCCCAGCAGTACAGAGGAAATGCCCTATCTTCAGAGATATGAGAGTAATAAATATTTCCTCAGGACACCCACTGAAACAGCTGTGACAGACACCTCTGAAATGTCAGCAATAACCAAGATGTCTGACATTTCCAAGGAATGACATTTTAGTAAAATATAATAACAAAAGTAGTTGTTTTTAAAGGAGGGTTTTACTGAAAGATAATGAGAGATGCCTCCAAACATCCTAGGACTAAGGTGGTCTACAATAATTGGCGATAATAAGTTCAGGTTGAAGTGTCTTCTTTGGCACAAAAGTTGACCGTCTAGTATTTTTAGAACATAAAAACTATGTTTGATATATTTTATGTGTAGATGTCTGGCGGGTTACTAAGATGGCTGAATACTTATTCAAGACTTGGCATTTGAAACAGACATAGTTTGAAGGAGCCTGTGGCTGCCACTCAGATTGAATTTAGAATTGTATCTCCATGGAATATGCTTTTCGTGGGCTTAATACAATGTCATTAACAACATCTGGAGCCAAAAGAGCTGTGGAAAATTCAAGGCAACTTAAGTTTATCATGATGATGGGATGAAGCAGCTGACAATGTCTTAAAGTTAGATGAAATTAGACATGCTTTATCTGTAGAGATGTCAACATTACTTCCAGAGGGTTGACTTTATTGTCTGGCAAAATTATGTTACGTGTTAAAGTTCACTCCCTCTTTGTCCCTCCACCATGAACGTGTGCCTCACTGCCATCTATTTAGATATACATTATGTGCAAAGGTCTTAGGTCAACACCAGCAGGTTTGGAGGGGAAATTCAATGAGCTATTGGGGAGGCATAATTCAGCCCCCAAACTACCTAGACACACCAAAATTGGAGACAGTCTTGACCACTGTTTCCCAACCTTTGGTTTTTGGACTTCAATTCCCAGAAGCCTAAGTCAATTTTCCAAAGCACTGATCAGCCAATGTACTGACCTAGGCTTCTGGGAATTGAAGTCCTCCTGTGGGGTATGTGCCCTACATTGGGAAACACTGGTCTAGGATAGCCTTATGCTGAATCACCTCTCACTCCTCTCCAAGTTTGGTGAAGTTTGGCATTAGAGTGTCCAAGTTATGGCTCCCCAAATTAGTCATAGAATTTTCCTCAAACCAGCTGGTGGCCACCTAAGACCTTTAAGGTAAAGATAAAGGTTACCCTTGTCCCTTGCGTGAAATCCAGTTGTATCCAATTCTAGGGATACAACTCTAGGCTCATTTCTGTTTATGGCCAAAGAGCCAGCACTGTCTGGATCTGCAGACGTTTCCATAGACACATGGCAGGCATGACTAGATAATGGAGGGCACAGAATGCTATTTACCTTCCCACTGAAGTGGTACCTGTTTATCTTCTTGCAACTTCATGCTTTCGAGCTGCTAGGCTGGTAGGAGCTGGGACAGAAACAGGAGTTCACTCTTTCATGCAGCACTCAGATCAGGTCTCGACCTGCTGACCTTCTAGTTATAAAGTTCTGCATCTTATCTACTAAGCCAACACAGTCACTTCAAGACCTTTAAACAGTACTGTAAATAAAAAGAAGCTGCCCCCAACATGCTATATAACTATTTTAGTAGTTATGTAGTAGTAGGATATGTCATGCATTTTACCTGTTCCCTGGAGCAATAAGCCAAGCAGAAGTTGAGTGCTCTATCAGGAAATTGGGACTAGAATTTGTTTTTCTGACTTTGTTTACAGAACTACTGAAGTTTGCAATTTGAAAAGAAGGTCATCTGGAGGGGAGCATTATGCAGGTACTGTACCTGGTTTCTTGTGTTTTTGGAATGGGAGAGATATCCAATCCAGCCTGCTGCTTTTTCCAGTTTGCTTTGAAGAAACAAAGCTTGGCACAACATCTTTTCATGACCTTTTGGGACTTTCATTGATATTTTCCCTACACAATCTACAATAAATTGGTGCATATCTGAAGAAGTGATACTGAATCATAAAAAAACTGTGCAATGTTTGGGTTATTTTAGAGATCCAATAAAGATATCACCTTTCTCCTGCATTTCTGTTATATAAAGATCACACAGCTGTCTGTTTATACAGAGCTAGGGGAATATTGCAGGAAAACACATTTCAGTGTTTTCCTGTATTCTACTAGCTCTGTAAACAAAGATGAATAGGGTGGTTTCATAAAAAGATTCAAGAAAACA
This sequence comes from Furcifer pardalis, assembly GCA_030440675.1. Lineage (NCBI taxonomy): Eukaryota > Metazoa > Chordata > Lepidosauria > Squamata > Chamaeleonidae > Furcifer > Furcifer pardalis. The sequence continues at coordinate 237,733,380 of CP126891.1, forward strand.
GCTGGTGTTAGTTAACAGAAAATATAATAACTATAAGCTGTTCTTTTAGCAATGTCTAGAGACAGCTTTAAGGCACTAACTGCATTTGTAAGAGATATATTCATTTACATTAAGGACAGGGGCTTTTACTATACAGTACCAGGAAATGCAATGTGCTCAACCCAACAACATGGAGGCATAAATAAATCTATTAAACATACATTATAAAATGCTGAAGTTAAGTTGCTTGACAAAACACACAACATCAAACAAAGTATTCATAATGTAGACAGAGAGTAATATGTATTTGCTTAGTTCTTTACAGCAGTGTTGGCTAGCTTCTGAAGGAAGAGGACCCATTTTTCTCTTTCTCTTGATTTTCTCTGACTGCCCTTCTCTGGGCCTCATGACTTCCCAATTTTTTAAATCCTCAAAAATAATGATTTAGATGTGCACTTTTGCCATCTTCATGATGTTTTATACCAGAAAGCACTCTTTTAAATAAACAGAAAATTACCAATGGGAGGAGGGGCATATCCAACTTCCCGATACCCAACTTGCAGCAAGGTAAACAAGCCAAGATGTCGAATAAAGTTCCCTCTTGCTTGAAAGACAATTGAGTCTGACTATAGGGTGTAGTGCTCATCTCTGTTTTCACCCCAAGAGCCAGTATTGTCTGTGTCTGCAGACGTTTCAGTCATCACATAGCAGCCATGACTAGACCCTGGAGCACATTACCTTTCCTTCTGAAGCAGTACATACTTATCTACTTGCAATTTCTTACTGTCAAACTGCTAGGTTGCCAGAGCTGGGGCAGATGACAAGAACTTGCTCTGTTGCATAGCACTTGAGTCTCAAAATGCTGACCTTCTGGTTTTCAAATTCAACATCTTAACCAATAAGACGCTGAGGCCCTTCAGATAGTAACAGTTAACAGACAGAGAATTTCACAGAATTTTCTCTTTCACAGAAAATTTTCTTCAGGATCATAGCGTTGTCAATTTAATCAGCTTGGTTCCAAACATAAAGCTAATTGTTTTTTTAAAAAAAAATCATTTTCCCCAAAACAAAACAAAACAAAACAAAACATTTTTTCTGAGGAACCTCTGGAGTCCAGCTGCTTAGCTTTCTGCTTCTAGTCAAGGGGTCACAGGGGCCAATATTTTGGGTTTTTAAAACAGCTTTACTTATGCAAGTACCGTACTGCATAAAGCTGTTCTCTATTTTGTTCCTTTGAGGCAGCTTTAGATGTCCCCCCCCCCCCAAAAAAAAAAAAGTTGTATCTACATGGGGAGTTTGCAATCTTTTTAAGCCAGAGGCCGGGTCATGCTCCCTCAGACAGCTTTGTGGGCCAGACAGCCATTTTGCCTCCACCATATGGCACTACCTGGCGTGGTGGCGGCGGCACATGAAATGGTGTTATTGGTCGCATCTGGCCCACAGGCCACAGGTTGAGAATCCCGAACTACATTTTCTTCTACACTTCCTTCAAGGGCAGTTCCTTGTCCTAATTTTGAGATGAGACATCATTCTGCTTGGTCTACAGACTGCCTGTGCCCCCATTCTCTTCCACCAGAGCACAAATGCCTTATTGAATGGAGACCTGATTTTGGTTTCTACCAATAATACCTCTGAAGGTGAAATGAGAGTCTGTGTAAATGGAAGATTTAATATTCTGTTTGGAATTGGTTTTTTTAAAGCAGTTTTTTAAAGCCACCTTGCTTCTCACTTAGGCCTCCTGCTGAATTTAAGGCCAAGACAGCATTGCCTGTCAAAGTCATAAAACTTGAACAAGCTCCATCAATTTCACCCTCTGTGCTTCTAACTGGCTTGTGAATAAAATGGCACTGCCTTAGCCTGGCCCTTGAGGCATTAGGAGTGATTCTTCATTTTATTGTTTTTTCACTCTTGTTAGAATTTATAGTCTACAAGGTTCTGACATGGGTGACAACTGCAGCTATTTCCTTCACTTTAAGGAGAAAGAAAGAGTGAGCCAGCATAGCGATGGGAGAAGTTAACTCATACAGCCTACAACTCAAAAAACACCTCAGCTAGCATGAAAAGAGGTAGCCTTTCCCCGGGGAAATAATCTATAGAACTCTTATTATTATGCAGTATGAATCATTCTGACCCAGTAGCAATAACACTTATATGCAGTGATGGGCAGCCAAAATTTTTACTACCACACTGTGGGTGGAGCTGATGTTGTGAGTGGAGCCAATGTCACGACATCATGATGTCATGGGCAGAGCCAATGTCATGATATCATGGGTAGAGCCAAAGTAAAAAAAAACACATAAAAATAAGTACACATAAAAATACAAATTAAATAGACATAAAAACACATAAAAATACACATTAAAAATAAATACACATTAAATGTACATTAAAATATACCCACCCACCCCACACCCAAAGGCGAGCAGGCTGTAGGGACCTTCAGGCTAGCAGCTGTTCTTCCTCCTCCCCACTTGGGAGGACAGCAAGGAGGACGCCAAGGGCCTCAGCAGGAGCCACCGGTTCCTCCGTGGCGGTGCGTGGCCACCCAACGCTCTGCGCTGCCACACTCCAAGCAGCAAATGGCTGCTTGGCTTGGCAGGCAGAGCGTTGTAGGTGAGTGTGCGCACCGAGCACTGTAGGTGCGCATGCGCAGTGGGGAAACCAGTGAAAAGGTAACCCACCAAGGTGGTTCCCCCCAAAAGCTGCTATCAGTTCTCTGGGACACTGGGAAAAGCTACTACTGGTTCTGGCGAACTGGTCCGAACTGGCTGCTGCCCATCACTGCTTATATGCTGGGTGGTTCACAAAGTGATTAGAATTTTGCCCCCAACATCCTGGATACTCATTTTACTGACCTAAGAAGGATAGGAGTCTGAGTCAACCTTGATCCCTGTCAGGATCGAACTCACAATATTTTGGCTGCATTATATCAGTTTAACTACTGCGCCACCAGGGCTCTTCATCCCTGACGTTATTTCTGTGTTTCCAGATCTCTGGTGAAATAACAACTAAAATTATAACAATGATTGTGATGATGATAATAATGGGCAGCTCATTGTAAGAGGAAAGACTTGGAAGTGATGAAGAGGATGGAGAGGGGCATAGTTTAAAAGAGCACAGATGATGTAGTAAGGAGTGGAGCATAAGTGAGCAAAGGGCCAGTGCCTTGCCCTCCCCTGCTTTATGGGGTTTCCAGCTGTGGCACTACAACACTGGGCACTAATTTAATCAGAGAGGTCCTCATGAGGTTAGCTCAGGCAATATCTCCACCACCTGTCAGTTAAACAAATAGCCACCTAGCACTTTGGTGCACTGTTCCATCAACTCAGATGCACTTGGAATGGAGATGGAGTCTGCTGGGTAATGTGTTAATGGCTTTGAGAGCCTGAGGTGTAAATAGCTGCTGAAATGGCCTTAACAGCTCTTGCAAAGACATTGCCTTTCTGTGTTCTTCCCTGCTACAAAACCATATGAATGGCTCTTGTATCCTGGAGCTCCCTCCCCCCCATCCTGATTTGATTTCCACTGTGAGGACTGTTTTCAGTAGAAATGCTCAGTACTGCATGCCAAAGAATAATGATCAGTCTGCGTGAAGACCTCCTATCCCAGTTTCTCTTTCCAGGCAACTTAAAACAAGGGGAACTAAGAACAATTTAAAACAACATCAGAAAATAATAAGAGACATGAGAAGAGTGACAGATTGGTAGTGTTAAATTTAAATTCCAAGCAGGAGAAAAACAAGTTGAAACCACACAGATGCCAGGCTTCTAATCCAATGAACTTCACACATACTGTAGGTTAATATTTCCCAACTTAGTTCCCCTGATCTTCTTGGACTTCAATTCCCAGAAGCTTTGTTTGGCAGGTGCTGTAAACTGAATGATTTGGGTTTCTGGTTATTGAAGTCCAAGAACATCTGGGGACCCAAGGTTGGGCAGCTGCTCTACGGTAAGTACAACTAGCCAATGTACTAAGCCAGGCTTTCCCAACATTGGGCCCCCAGGTATTCTTGGACTTCAATTACCAGAAGCCCAAGTCAGCACACCTGCTGATCAGGGCTACTGAGAATTGAAGTCCAAGAACATCTGGGAGCCCAAGGTTGGGAAAGCCTCCACTAAGCTATAGTTTCTTATAGCATCTTAGAGAAGCTTTTATTTTAAACCATATTTGAAGTCATTTCTCAACCTCAAACTTAATGTGCGTTTAAAAGGCAGTGAACACATTTAGCTTACATTATACTGAATCTGGTGCTCAACTGATTTGTTCTCTAAATATCTGAGACCTGACATCTTGGAATCTTAATGAGAGGATAAGTCTTCAGTGAGGGTAATAATCATATGTTAAGAAGATCTAAATGAAGCCTGTAGTGTTTCATTACAGTAAAGAAAACATGTGTCACTGACTATCACACAAAGAGCCAAGAATGAACTAGACAAAACATCTATACTATATCTCTTAAGGTCATGAAACACACTGGAAATCCATGTATCGAATTTTTCAATTTTTTAAAATAGCTTAAGGTGGCTATAAGAGGTGTAAAACTTAATTAGAACAACAGCATTGGCACAGGGGTACCTCTTACCCTCTGCTGTTTTCTCAATCTGAATGTCCTCCTTAAAGGTACTGTAAGCTCCACAGCTAACAGTACAGCATCTGTGCCTATATGTGCTCCTCCAAGCCATTGCTTCACTTGGTTTTGAACCCAATGCATCCTTTTAAAATGATCACCATCCATCCATCCAAAAACCAATCCATGAGATCTCATAAAAAACTATACAGTATTGTACATAATTTAGTCCTTAGTATTGAATACTTAGCTTTCACAGCACTGCTGTGTTTTCTTTAGGTAAACAGTGATATAATGGCACTATATAACAGTGCTGTCAGGGCTAGGGACACCAAATATGTTCAAGATTGGATGCTTGCTCTTGTAGTGTTGATGTAGGGAATTTCTAGAGATCTGAGGATGACACTGAAACATCCACTAGATCTTTGGCCTTAAAAGTCAAAGAGCTTTGACAAAGAATGATTGTTACTGGTAGTATGCAAAACTTTGTTTGGAATACAGTACAGTGCATGCTTGTTTTTCTTGTTGTTCAGTCACACAGTTGATTCCGATCATTGTCCGCCAGGCACTCCTGTCCTCCACCATCCTCTTCAACTCGCTCAGCTCTGTGCCCATTGTGTCCACAATACCATCTAGCCATCTCATTTTTGGCCGCCCCCTTCTTCTTTTGCCCTCCACCTTTCCCAGCATCAAGGCTTTCTCAAGTGAATCTTCTCTTCTCATTTGATGTCCAAAGTACTTTAGCTTCATCTTTACAATTTGACCTTCTAAGGAGCAGTCAGGGTTGATTTCTTCTAAGATTGACCTATTTGTTCTCCTCACTGTCCAGGGGACTCTCAAAACTCTCCTCCAACACCACATCTCAAAGGCATCTATTCTTCTGCGCTCAGCTTTCCCAATGGTCCAGCTCTCACAACCATACATTGCCACAGGGAATACCATTGCTTTGACTATATGAATTTTTGTTTGCAATTTGATGTCTCTACTTTTCACTATGCTCCCCAGGTTTCTCATTGCTTGTTACATCTTGCTTTTACAAGTATATCAGATGTGTAGTGCCCTTTCAGACACTTCAAACTCACTCTTCAAACTAATTTGGATGATCCAGAGGGCTCTTTAAAAAGCCAATGGTGAAATTAATAACCAGTCATGCATGTATGATACTTTAAATGTATCTATAGAGTATTTTAAATACCCTTATGGGATGAGCAGATTGTGTTTCTGTCAACTGGGGAGCACCAGCAGAGAAAGGACAACTTCCAAGGAACATTGTAAGTCAAGATTCATTCATGGACTTTTAAAAGTACATTTATAAGAAACAAATATGAATTATTAATACTTGCCTTTGAGCTGTATCTCCATGATGTGAGATTCCCCTGTTGCATTTCTGCCTGCCACACAAATGCTTAGCAAGGGGAAATAGTGATGGCCATGATAGGCTCTTGATATTTACTCACATGATCTCATTTGTGATGTTTGTTAGTTTTTTAGATGCTAACTGAAAAAGGAAATTCCTTTCTGAGCAAAATAGCAATCTGACATCAACAGATGGAGATCATTGAGACAATTTCTATAAACAAACAGCCTTCTTAAAAAATATCAAAGCCTCTTTGGATATGATCACACAGATTTTCTCTCACACAGCACACCCACACATTCAAGTATTTCCCTTTCTGGAGCAGGACACAATGGTGCCTGCTGATAATAGTGTAGCTGGCTTTCAAACACACCTTTTTCTGAGCAGCAAGTGCATTTTCCCTCTCCATTTCCTCTACCTTGAACTCATTGGAAGAAAGATAAAGGTAAAGGTTTCTCTTGCTCAAAAGCCAGTTGTATCTGACTCTAGGGCTCAGTGTTCATCTGTTTCAAAGGTAGTGTAAAAGGAACTATTCCAAGAGCCAGTGCTGTCTGCTTCTACAGATGTTTCTGTGGTCATGTGGCAGGCATGACTAGACACCAGAGTGGTCCCTATTTATCTACTTGCAATTTCTTGCTTTCAAACTGCTCAGTTGGCAGGAGCTGGGACAAAGACGGCAGCTCATTCCGTCCTGCAGTGCTCGGGAATTGAACTGTTGACCTCCCGCCTTCCAGTCAGCATCTTAGCCACTTGAGCCAGGCAGAAATAAAACAAATATAATGTTTCAGGTGGTATTTTTCATTTGATATTTCCTGCAGTGCAATGCTGTGGTAAAACAGGAGTCAGCATTTAATATCGGGGATGTGACCCTCCCCCCTTTAGTATTAGCTCTCATGTACTTTCCCTGAGGTTTTTTTCAATTTAAAGTGGATTGTTTCCTTTGTTGTTTATCTTGTACAGAGATATTGAAAAAAATTCAATATAATTTAATCTCTTAAAAGTTCTACAATATTGCTTGTTGAAACACTGAGTATTTACAGCTAATCCTCCTCCTGCTCAGTTTTCATCTCATTATGGGGCTTAGTGTGCCACTTATATATAAGAAAAGCTTCCCAGCCACTTTTGAAGTGTGGATCCAGCATGGAAAACAGGAGGTGGTGGTGGTGCTGCTGGTTTCCTTTAGATATTCTCCTCCATTTCATCTTTGACTGATAGAAAAAGGTGAAACAGTTAAAAAAACTACAGGTGGACTCAGCCAGTTAGGTCTGATCAAGCTAAGTCAGGATCCACTGATCAAGATAAGTCATGCTACATGAGAATCAGGACCCTGGATGGGATACACAGAAAGAGCCTCCTCGAAGATTGTGCCATTTTTGAAACACAGTCAGGGGTGCCCTTGTGTTGCCAGCGAATCTTTTCACATTACGTCAGGCGACAGGAACTACAGAATGAACTCACCAAAGGTGCCTTCATTTTGGCAGCTTCATGTCTGGCCTAGACATGGAAGAAGAAGTAGGACCTTGGACAGCTCCACACAACTCTGCTGGCTGGGCTCTCCAGTTAATATCTTGCTAACAGAGAAGAGAAGCCACCTTAAGTTGTATATGAACTGGTAATGCCTGAATGGTGAGGGAAATGAAAGGTGAAGATGAAAGGAAATTGACTTGGTTTAAAAATAGCCAGTGGGCACAGCAAACATATGTATTGTCTATATTCCAACCTCACATTCTGTCCTTTCTAATACTGTAAAAATGTTTAGACTGCATGAAGGGCTACTTAAATGAGAGCATAATGCATAGCAAAGGTGCAGTATAAGTAATAAATGCATATTGTGATTAATATGATGCATATAATATCTTGTATCTGTCTTGGAGGTTCAGCTTAAACTGGAATGTTTTTGTAAATTATTCACATTTTTAGATATTAAGGCTAAAGATCATAGCACACATGGGAGAGGGGCGGGAGGGAGGTAGTGTAAAAGGAACTATTCCAAGAGAAACAATGAACACTGTTTGTGCTGTGTGTTTTTTTTTTCTGACTGTAAGCTGCCCTGAGTTGCCATGGCGAGTGGGCGGTGATATAAATCTAAGTAAATAAATAAATAAATAAAGATCCAGAGGTGGCTCATGGATCATGTAGGAGTGTGTCGTGCCCCAAATTTGCCTCCTTTCCTGTGGTCACAGGCTACTTACGTTAGATAGCTAAAACTATTAGTTCGAAGTAGGCCAAAATGAATAAATAGCCAAGTAGTAAATTAACACAAGTAAATCCCATTGATTCAAAGGGTGTATGCTATCTGGGACAGATAACGGACTGAGCCATAGTCCCCTTCCCACAGTGATGTGGCTTTACTCTGATTTGGGTTCTTCCTCTCCTCTTTTGAAATAAAGCAAAATAAATGCTGGGGGGAAATGTGATCGCATACTTAATTTGCCTTGATTGTAATAGCTAAATGTAAAAGCATGTTTCCTAACTCTAATGTATAATTAGATTTACCGATCCTTAGGTTTACTGAGAATGGATTTTACAAAAGAAAGTACTGGCCAAAAGTTGTGGAAATGTGTTCCTTATATGACACTTACATGCTCTCAATAGTTTTGTTCATCCTCTAAGATCTTTCTTTTGTTTACTTTTAATGTTTCTTGAGATAGATAGAGAGGAGACAATAGTATAGAGCTACTTGAAAGGAGGATGTTCTAAAGCGGTGATGGGCAACCTTGGCACTCCAGTTGTTCTTGGACTTCAATTACCAGAAGCCCTGACTAGGTTGGCTACCACTGTTCTAACCCACTACCTGTATATGTCTACTCAGAAGGAAGATTGACTCCAAAAGTCACCTACCAGTGAAAAAATTTATGGTTCAAGATTTCAGAGAATAAAACTAACATGGCTACTATTAAAAAAGGTTCAAGATTTGTATTTTTTATAAAAGAAACGCTTAATGAAAATGCAGCTGCTTAATAAATGTATCTTGGGTTGTACAACTCAGATATTTTCACCTCCTGTTTGATGGAGTGGACCCTTCATCACTCCACTCCTCTTACATTCTCCTGGTCTTATGAATGACTCTAAATGTTATATTATAATAGATATTGATCCCATGGCTAATTTTATGTTTAGCTTCAGCATGTGTTGTGATATATTACCTTTATAATTTATTGATGCATGTTTGCATAAAAATCCTTTGTATTTAATCAGGTCTGTGAAAGGAGCCTGATTGAAATGGGTACAATGTTTCTTTCAACAGCTTGTGCGTGGAGTGGTGAAATGAGGCATTGTGTATATGACAGACATTCTTGTCTTGACAAGAATGAAAGCAGCACCCCTCCCCCAATAATCTAGAAATACAGTCTTGTGTAGCAACATGTATTTATTAAGACAGATTTAATTATCCAGATTACAACTTATGCTTCATAAATTAGAAATATAAACACTACTGGTATGAAAGCATGTGGAGGAACAGGGGTGCAGACACTGTTTCCACACACAATTAGCCTGATCAGAGTGGGCAGTGGATTCACATTGATTTTAGTATGAGCTTTTCAGGACTTTCCTCAATGATCTAAATCCTATCCGAAAACATGTGTGAAAACAAGACACTAAATTAGCTTTCCTGCCACATAAAATAGTGAGATATTTTCTGTTGCCTGCAAGAAAGATTTCCAGTTTGTTAGTGCAAGAGCACAGAATCACATGCTGTCTTCTTGCATGCATTTTTAATCCACAGAGAAGCAGTGGATAGGTTGCTTGTGTCTTTGTTACCAGCCAGTCTTGCTAGACTTAGACAAGCCCTTTACCCAGTAAACTGCAGCAGCTTGAAACTGAAATCAACCTCCTCATCTGACTTGCCAAACAGGGCACCCTTGTTTGCCACCACAGAAAAGGCAGCCCTCAATTACTCACAAAATACAAATCAGCCTTTAGGCCTAAGGCCCTGTGCAGTCCCCAGATCTCATTACAGCAAGACAGTCCATCAAGCCAGTATGCATAGATCATAAAATAGGCTTACCAGTCCCAACTGTTCCTCCAGGGAAGTCCCACTGCATCAGGCCAGAGACAGAAACCACAGCTTAGTTGCTTTCACCACCCAAGCCTTATGCTTTGGTGGAGAGGCTTCATTGACTCCTGAGACGTGAAGGCAATAATAAGGCCTCAGAAACAAGGCTGCAGAAGGCTGCATGAACTGCTGGGCTACATAGATTCCTTCTAGACTCTCCCAAGAGGAGCAGTGCTTAGGTAACCCTTAGCCCAAACAAGGGGAGGTTGGGCTGAAAACTGTGTGGCCGTGCAGAATTGCTGCCACCTCAGTGTTCCTTCGTTGGCCTGCAAGGCTTGAAGCAGTCACTGCCAAGGCACTACTCCTTCCTTTCCATTAGGTGTTCTAGCCTGCTGACCTCTTCTTGCTTGAGCTGTGATAGTTCTCAATTGTGCTTAGTACTACAAAAAGAGGCCAATGTTCCCTACCCTCAATGCGGGCAATGTAAGTGATCCTTTATGCAGCTACTGTGATTTACCTCCTCCTTGCAGGGAGGCAGTTAGTCCTGTAGCTGCCTTGACACCAACACTTGGGGGCCTGCATGACCATCCCTATTGGACAGAAGGACATTTTCAAGTCAAGTTGTTCTCGTTTGTAACAATATGTATGGATCATCGCTGCCGCCGCCGCCATCATCATCATCATCATCTTCTTCTTCTTCTTCTGCTGCTGCTGCTGTGTCTAGGCCAGATGTGAAACTGCCAAAATGAAGGCACCTTTTGGTGAGTTCATTCTGCAGTTCCTTTTGCCTGACCTAGTGTGAGAAAGACTGACCAGCAACACAAGGTTGCTGTTACCAGGGTATGTCCGATTGTGGTTAAAAAATATCATAGTCATCAAGGAGCCTCTTATTTATTTATTTATTTATTTATTAATTCACACTTACTATCCCGCCCCAATCGGGCTTATACCCGACTCTGGGCGGCTTACAAGACAAAAATACAATCACAAACTCATCCAATAAAATGCTAATAATTAAAAATTTTAAAACTGTAAAAAATTCATAAAAAGCAAGAAGTAAAACCAGAACAAACAACCCCACGGGATAGAACCAACAGCAGGGGAGGCTATCCCTCAAATCAACCACCCTGTGTGGGATCCCACATACCTTGGTCCCCACACTTGTCCCGCCAGCCAGGTTTTTAAGCTCTTCCGGAAGGACAGGAGCTCTGTCTGTAGGCGCAGTTCCGTTGGGAGGAGGTTCCAAAGGGCCGGGACGAACACAGAGAAGGCCCTCTTCCTAGTGCTAGAGAGATGAGCCTCCCTAGCTGATGGGATGACAAGAAAGCCCCTCCGATCCACCCTGGTGGGACGGACAGACGTTCTTAGGGTGACGCGGTCTCTGAGGTATCCTGGCCCACTACCATATAAGGCTTTAAAGGTAATAACCAGCAACTTGAATTGCACCCGGAGACATACTGGTAACCAGTGCAGCTCCCGGAGCAGTGGTGAGGCATGAGCATAACGCCCGCACCCCATCACTATCCGGGCCGCCGCATTTTGGACCAGCTGCAGTCTCCGAATGGTCACCAAGGGCAGCCCCATGTAGAGCGCATTACAGTAATCAAGTCTGGAGGTGACCAAAGCATGTGTGACCATGAGCAAGGCATCCCGGTCTAGGAGTGGGCGTAACTGGCGTATTACACGAAGTTGTGCAAAAGCCCTCCTGGCCACGACTGCCACCTGCTCTTCGAACAGTAGTCGTGAGTCCAGGAGGACCCCCAGATTACGCACCGGGTCTGTTTGGGGCAAAGCTGCCCCATCCAGAACCAAAGCTGGTAACTCCTGTGATAACACAGGGCCCCTTACCCACAGCCACTCAGTCTTGCCGGGATTCAGCTGTAGCCCGTTTTCCCCCATCCAGACCTTAACAGCCTCCAGGCACCTGGAAAGGACTTCCACTGCACCGCTTGGGTTCCCACGGGCCGAGATGTACAATTGGGTATCATCAGCATATTGATGGTACCTTACCCCATGGGAACGGATGATCTCACCCAGCGGCTTCATATAGATGTTAAATAGAAGAGGAGAGAGCACCGAGCCCTGAGGCACCCCATATTGCAGGGGCCTAGGACTGGACTCCTCCTTCTCCAACCACACCGATTGGGTTCTGCCCCTCAGAAATGAGGAAAACCAGGACAACACAGTGCCCTGGATTCCCAGACTTTGGAGCCTACCCAAAAGGATCTCGTGGTCGATGGTATCGAAGGCCGCTGAGAGATCGAGAAGAGCCAGGACAGATGGATAACCTCCATCCCGCTCTCTCCAGAGATCATCCACCAATGCGATTAATGCAGTTTCCGTACCATATCCGGGCCTGAATCCTGACTGAAAAGGGTCCAGATAATCCGCTTCATCCAGGACATCCTGTAGCTGCCGCGCCACAGCCTTTTCCAGAACCTTACCCAAGAAGGGTAAGTTGGACACTGGGCGGTAGTTATTAAGTGCCGTAGGGTTGAGGAATGGCTTTTTTAGGAGGGGGCACACTAAGGCATGTTTAAAAGGCGCTGGAAAAGACCCCTCCTTTCTGTGCACCACATGTATGGAGCTTTAAAAGAGACTGAAACAACAAGGTGTTAATTTCTATAACTTTTATAGATGATTCTTCTAAGGGGTAAATTTCATCTCAAAGGAATTTGAAAGGAAATATTTAGAATGTCTCCATTTAAATATGTCAACTTTAGCAAGTGCTGGGTTGAAACAAGAAATCTCTATTGCTTTCTAGCTGCATATATTAACTGTGAACCTTAAAGGAGGTTCAGAGGAAACCTTGAAGGAAGCAATTAAAAGGAAAACCTTGAAAAAAGTAATTAAAAGGAAGGAGCCCTGCAGCAATCATGGCCATTAGAAAGGCCATAGCTATTGCTGCCTTCTTTTATTGATGCAGATGTATTGCGGCCCAGCTCAGCTTGATGTTCCTTTGTGCAACTGAAGATTTATGTTACTCTTGCAGTTCTCTTTCTAGTTAAAGTTTAAAGTAAGCACAATTATAAGGAGGAGCAGAAAAGTCACATGAATCCTGGTGTCATAAGGAGATATCTTTAGGTGGACTTGGAACAGGGTCAGTTCTATCAACTGGCAAAATGAGGGAATTTTTTTAGCCAACAGATGCTGAGAGATGGTAGCAAAGAGCTCGTGGAGAAGAAAACTATGTGCCATATTGCTTTTCCATACCTGTCATCCTGCATGCTTCCTATCGTCTAAAAGAGTGGCAAGTTTTATTCATTTGCTGCATTCATTTTGCCAGATGCTCTGACAAAGTTGTTTGAATACCACAAAAGGTCATGAGAAGTAATACTTGTTCATTTTTAAGGTGTCAAAGACTCTTAGTTGTTTTTGCTTTTAGTTAGGAATGTCGTGGCTCAAGTGGTTAAGACACTGAACTTAACAACTGGAAGGTCGCCAGGTCAGTAGTTCGAGACCTGAATACTGCATGACAGAATGAGCTCCCATTTCTGTCTCAGCTTCTGCCAACAAAGCAGTTCGAAAGCAAGAAATTACAAGTAGATAAATAGGTACCAGTTCAGTGGGAAGGTAAACAGTATTCTGTGCACTATGGTGCCGAGGCATGCCTGCCATATGTTCACAGAAATGTCTGCAGATGCAGACAACACTGGCTCTTTGGCTGTAAACAGAGATGAGCACTACACCCTAGAGTTAGATACGACTAGCTTCTGAGCAAGGGTGGCCTTTACCTTTTAAAAAAAATTCTCAACTCTGCAAGCCATTGGCCTGTGGCAAAATGCTAATTTTCATCCCATCTATCTCACCATTACCTCAAAAACCCAGTAGCACGTGATAGTCCACCTTCCTCATTTCTTGAGGCCACTTCCTATAACTATAAATGTAAAGAAACCTTCTATTTACACTGCAGAAGAAGTGAAGCAGCCCTCTTTAAAGCTGCAATTATAATGTAACATAGATATGACTTCATTACTGGAAGAAGAAATAAATTACAAGTTAATAGTAATAGATTATAAGGAATAAATTACAAGTAATTAGTTATTTGTAATTAATTACTTCTACACCCTGTGAGACAGCACCAGCAAGGTGTTTTTAATAGGCCCTAGCCTGCCAAATGCTCTCTGCAAAAGGACATTTTGGGATTGACATAGGTCCCATGAAGGATTCTCATTATTTTTATGAGCTTCCATCAATTAAATTGGATAATGCTGACCTCTCTATACCTGCATTACTTAATCTCTTTGGAACTGGCAGTAAATCAGCTTTTATAAAACTGGCTTCAGAAAGAAGGTCCCCAGTAAAACCTTAATGTGCATCATTTATTGTAAAGGAAATGATCAGTACAATGGCATTAATCCTCCTTGAAAACACATTCATCAGAGTGCATGTCATACATACACAGTAAAAATAGGTCTAATCACATTTCATGTAGTGGTACTTTTAAAAATAAACTTATTGGGTGTAGATAGGTCATAGTAACATAAAATAGTGGAAATTATTATATATAAGATTTTATTCAGACACAACATTCTACACATTAACTACAATCTTGTTGCTTAATGTAGTAAATCACTGTAGAGTAAGTCCATTGCATTAGTTGAGATTTGTGGAATCAAATTCTCCATAAATTCCTTTGATTCAAATGAGCCTACTCTAGTTGCAACTAAAGTTAGTTTGTAAGGACTAGAGTAGATCCATTTGAATCAATGGAATTTAGAGAGGGTTGATCTACTACATCCCCAGTGCTCAAAGGCCCTGCTCTACTCTGACTTACTATGCAGAGCAACAGGATTTTAGTTACTGTGTTCCCTAGACAATTATAATATTCTGTATAGGTAAAATGTATACCACTATGCAGTGGTGGGCAGCAAAAAGAGCCTATGTTGTGGGCGGAGCCTATGTCGTGGGCGATCTAGTCATGCCTGCCATATGGCCATGTATACATCTGCAAACACAGGCAGCACTGGCTCTTTGGCTGTAAATGGAGATGAGCACTGCACCCTAGAGTCAGATATGACTGGCTTTTGAGCAAGGAAGACCTTGAACCACTTGCAGGGACAAAACCTGACGTCAAATTTGAATACCAATCAGGGATCTTCTGTTATTAGGCAAAAGTTGCTCTTGCTCGAAACCAGTCATTACCAACTCTAGGGTTCAGTGCTCATTTCTGTTTATAGCCAAAGAGACAGTGGACTTGATCCACAAAAGCTCACATTAAAATATAGCAATTAGTCTTTAAGGTGCCACAGCGTTTTTGTCTTTTTGTTTTGTTTACTCTCTGATATGCTTGCACAGAATAAAACGTTTTAAATGGTAGCTGTGTTAGTCTGGGCAGAGCAGGGAGGTGGGCATGACCACCCAATTTCGCGCTCCCCCCCCCAGCCTGAAGGCCACCCAATTTCACCACCCCTCTGGCCGAAGGCCACCCAATTTTGCTCCCTCCCCCGCCGGGGTGGGTGGGGGTGTGAACCTGTTACTGCCCACCACTGCCACTATGAGAACAACGAGGGAATTCAGGAAGTAGTCTTCCAAATGGCATGCAGATAACTGCCTCGCTGTTAGTTTTTGGCTTTTGCTTCTTTTGTATGACATTATAAAACTACAGTACCTAATTACACCAGGTGGTACATGAGATTTTCTTCTACGTGTCATGTCATAAAAAGCCCAGGTGGTGCAGTGGTTAAACTGCTGTACTGCACCCAAAATATAAATATGAATTATAAATAAATAAAATGTGAGTTTGAACCTGACATGGATCAAGGTTTACTCAGCCTTCCATCCTTCCAAGGTTGGTAAAATGAGTATCCACCGTGTGTGTGTGTGTGTGTGTGTGTGTGTGTGTGTGTGTGTGTGTGTGTGTGTGTGTGTGTGTGTGTGTGTGTGTGTGTGTGTGTGTAAAATACTAATTACCTTGTGAATCACCTAGATGTGCACTAAGCACTATGGGGTAGTATAGAAGTGTAATTGCTATTGCTATATCCAAGGTAAGTAAAGGTAAAGGTTGCCCTTGCTTGAAAGCTAGTCATATCCGACTCTAGGATTTGGTGCTCATCTCCATTTATAGCCAAAGAGCCAGAGCAGTCTGTGTCTGCAGACGTTTCCATGGACATGTGGAAAACATGACTAGACACGGAATGCTGTTTACCTTCCCACCAAAGTGGTACCTATTTATCTGCTTGCAATTTCTTGCTTCTGAACTACTAGGTTGGCAAGAGCTGGGACAGAGATGGGAGCTCACTCCACCATGGAGCACTCAGGTCTTGAACTGCTGACCTGTCGACCTTCCAGTTGTCAAGTTCAGTATCTTAACCACTAAGCCACTGCAGTCCTCCCCTGTGATTTCTCTGACTCAATGTGGCAAAACCATCTAGCTCACCCAGGTTCCAACTTTCAGAGCTGTGGGCCTGATGCAGGTGGATTGGCTTCATATGAGGAGAAAATATTTGGAATCCCGAATGGCTGAACCTGAATGTGACTAACCTGAAGTGTATGTGTGTTGAGGATGAATACCTCAACAAATACCTCTTTGACCCTCTGGTTTTGTATAAATCCATTGACTGAGCTAAGAGCTCCAGGCTACCCACAACTCCTGCAGTCTTGTCCCAATGTCATGTTTCTTGCAAGTGTGATTCAAACTGAGTCTGTAACAAATACCTGGAAATATTTTCATTTTTGACAAAAAGAATGACTAAGTCCATTCATTGAAAACAATAGGTCAACTGCTGTGAAAATTTCCACTCTTCAGGACAACAAAAGGAGCCAGTATGGTGCAGTGGACAATGTGTCTGACTAAGATTCAAGAGACATAGATTCAAATCCTCATTCAGCCATGGGAACCTACCATGGGAGGTGGGGCAGTAGTGAAACCTCCCCTTAACTATCTCATGTACCTCAGAAACCCTACTAGAGTCATTATAAGTTAAATGGGAATTGATAGTGCATAATAACACTGCAGTGGCTCAAGTGGCTAAGACGCTGACTGGGAGGTGGAAGGTCAGCAGTTTGATTCTCAAGTACTACAGGATGGAATGAGCTCCCATCTTTGTCCCAGTACCTGCCAACCTAGCAGTTCAAAAGCAAGAAATTGCAAGTAGATAAATAGGGACCACTTCGGTGGGAAGGTAAAAGCGGTGTCTAGTCATGCCTGCCACATGACCATGGAAATGTCTGCAGAAGCAGACAGTGCTGGCTCTTCGGCTTTGAAACAGAGATGAGCATTGAACCCTAGAGTTGGATATGACTGGCTTTCGAGCAAGGGAAAATTTACCTTTACCTGTAATAACATAACAGGAGAATGAAAAGATTGGAACTTTTTTCATCAACCTGATATAACTGTCTGGATTCTCTACATCTTTATGTACATATAAATGCACAGTTAAACTGAGTGTTACAAGTGATTGGATTTTTTTATGGGAAGGATCATTGACAAGTGATGGGCAACACTGCCTAGTTAGACCACTCAAGCCCCCCACACCTCAACAAAGCTCTCACCTAGCGGGGGCTGAAATTGCTAATTCATTTTAATTTAAAGTTTAATGCAATTGTTTATTGCATTAATAGAGCAAACAGCAAATTTGCATTTATATGTCTGTACATTGATCCAGGTTCAGATCTTAGCATTGATCCAGGTTCAGATCTTAGTTTTTCGGTGGAGGGGCGGCGTGAACCACCGGCGAGCAGAGCAGTCAAGAATCCACAAGGGTCAAACAGACAAGATACATCGTTGGAAGCGGAAGTTGCAGGCAAGTATTATGGGAATTATAAGGTTATAATCACTTAGAGGTCCAGGGTTCAAGTACCTCAGGGTTCAAGTCCCTGTTTTGGGGACCAGTATAAGTGGTTACAGGAAACGAGGGGCCAAAGTTTCCTTGAAAGGCGGAGGGCGATCCGAACCTTTCATTGGTTATTGAAAGACAGAACTGTACTTTCAAAAGGTTTTTACTGTTTAACTGCCTGTAGACTGTCTAGTTTTTTCTAAGTCAAATATTGCTTGGTTGTTTAAGTAAACTGTCTAGTTTATTTCTAAAGTTAATATATTGATTGTGTGTTTAAGTAAAGATAAGAAGCAGTGTAAAGAAAACTAAGAATCGAAGGGGGAGCGAGCATTTAAACTAATGTTAAAATTTTAATTATGTGTATTCACTAGAATGTGAACCAGGTATGTTAAAAAATCTTCTGTCACAATAAGGATATTAATTGGTCAGAAGAAAGGTCTTTTAAATTTGGAACTAAATAAATAGGGCAGTTAAAACTTTGTATAAGTTCGTGCCCCAAGGAGAAATGCAAGAGTTAAAATAGTAGCCTGCCACACAAGAAAATCAAACAGGCAGGAGAAAGTCCAACATGTTCTAAAATCACAGTTGGTAAATCAATATTGACATACTATGTGCCGCGTACATATTCATCATTAAGAAAAGAGGAAAGCGGACGGTTTATAACTCAAAGTGTCCCCAGACATATAGTGGAAGTAACAAGAAAGTATTTTTAAACAGGGACACACACCCCCGGTAAAGCTGAACTGACGGCTATAACGATAGCCAACCCCCCCCAAACCCCAGACACGACCAATGTATTTTTGTTTTTTTGTTTTTGTAAGAGGTTGAGAAATTGGCAAAGGGATTGTCAAGCGAAGTAAGCCTCATCAGGGAAGAGGCATAGGAAAAAGGTTACTCACAGTACAACAGATGTGGGGGAAGAGGGTTTTCCCTGGAACAGTGATTCCCAACAGGGGGGCTTCGGTTCCCAGGGACCTAAGTCGGTGCATTGGCTGATCAGTGCTTTGGGAAATGGCTTGGGCTTCTGGGAATTGAAGTCCAAACACCAGCGTTTGGGAAACACTGACTTGGACTATGGAATAGCAAATGCAAATAGGTATTTGGGAGTATATGTTCCCTGATTGCAAATAATAGATGTTGCTTAAGTTTTGAGTAAACAGAAATGCGTGGAGAACTGTATAAAATGCTCTGTCTTTCAATGGATGTTATTCTCATCTTTGGAGTGACAACACTCATGAGAATCATTATTATGCATAATAAACTCTTCTCTGTTTGACCAAAGGGAATGCTGTTTTGTCCTATCTTTAAATGCTATAACAGAGCCACTGTGGTTTATGGAACGAACCTCTACTGTTTTTGCTAAACATTTGTTTTTGAAATTCACATGGAGAAAGAATGCATTTATATTTTTTTGTGCTGAAAAGATATGCGGCATGGTATGTTTGGAAGTTGGACTAATGAAAAAGATGTTGCAAATTGAAATAATAAAATCTTCACATTAAGTGGTATGGTTGTCAACTGGAATTCCCTAGGGATAGAAATAATCCATCCCCATTACTTCCCCAATAAATTCATTATGATGCTTGTACTTGTAGTGGAAATACCATTATACATAAACTGGTGATTGCTACTTAAAGAACAGCAAAATTAATAACATTTTGGATCTTACTCAACTAATTAGCTATAGTTTTAAAGGAGGCTGTGATTAAGCCACTGCATGTACAATTAACTTTACCCACAGCATCTTCTCTTCCTTGACCTCCCCATTTTGAAAGGAGAAAGGGAGCAAAAACTATCTGCTCAATATGCTTTTCATCACTGGTAGAAGATGTAATGAGCTTGGTGCCTGCTGGGTCTATTTCAGCGGCTTTATGCTCTAGTCATCTCAGGCATTATTGCACCAAGAATCCCTTGAAATAAGATGAGGACATTTCATAATTATGGCTGTTGTTTTCATTACAGTGTCAGGGCAGAGGCTGGCTAAAGCCTGAGGGAGCAAAAATGTAAGTTTTCCATGTTCACTCATATGTTCATTGGACAACCTGAGAGTGCTCTATATCATCAAATTCAGGCTTGGGTCCTGGTAGATTCCGTGAAGGTTTGTGAAAAATTCATTGTAGGGCATTGGTTGGGAAGGTACTGGAGCACAGAAAAGGCCAGTTGATTGAGAAAGGAATACACATGGCTTTCCCACCAAATAACAAAGACATTGAGAGTACAAAGTCAGCTCTGTTCTTACCGAAATATGAAAATGTTTGGGCCAGCTAAAATTCTTAGAAAATAAATATGAGACTGATATGGGATGAACATTATGTAACTTTAGGCTTGTCCTATGTGAGTTGTGTCATGCTACTCTCCCCATAATTGGGACACATGATTGACTGTAGAAGATCCAGAAAGTCTATAAGGTTGCATATTCTCTTTTGCCCATTATCTTTTACAATCTCATTGCCTAAATATCTCCTATGGATCAGTAGTATGGGCTATATACACATGCAGCATTAGGCAATGAATCTATTAGGATAATTACAACCTTGTATGTTTACTAATGCTGGGCATAAGTGGGTATGATTTTCTGCAGGCTAATACAACTAGTTTATCATTTTGCCACTAACCAATTAGCAGAGTACTTTCCCCCTGCCTTTGGTTCTTGAGGCAAACCCTAAACACCTGCCCCTCCCCTGCCTGTTTGATGTTTGCATCTTCCATTACTCTTTGTTTATTACTTGCTTGCCAGCATGCAACCAGAAGTAGGCAGCATGAATATCCCACTCTTCTGATTCCTGACTATGCAGCTGCATGGGAACCCATTGCTCTACCTAGAGACACCATTATTCCCTTTATCCTTGTAATTATAATTGAACAACAGAACTATAAGTAAAATGCTTCCCCCCCCCCCTTATTTAAGCTGCTTTCAGATTGATTTTTACTTTTTAAAGTGCTGGGTAGTGAAGGGGATGGTTTAAAGGGAAACTTGTCCTACTGTTTTTTCACACTTTTCCCCTGCTGCTGTTGTGTTTTTCTGGTTTATCCTTCACTAACTAAGAAAAAAACCAGATTCAAAAAATATACAGTACATTCAACAGTGTCAGTGCAAACATTACAATCAAATGAAGTCTAAGTTGTCAAAAGGTTCATCATGGAAGTAAAGCTTTTGTCTAGCATTTCAAAAGCAGGAATATAATTTACATGACATGCATGATGCTCAATTGTGCAAGCAGAAGTTACGTTTTCATGTAATAGTGATTGCAGTTTGTATGATAGCTACAGCAATTGATTCTCTAGGCAGGCTTTCGATTCCACTGGCATAACTTTGGCCTGCATTTTTTACCTACTTGGATTTTCTGCCTCAGGCAGCTGAGTGATCTGGCTATATTTACTGAAAGAAAATGGATGGGATGATATTGGAATTCAAGGTGGGCAGACCAGGTTTCCCAGGTCTACTTATTTAAGAATATTTAATACCTCCAAGATCCTTCAGCCAGAATTGAAGACAGAAGTAATGCACTTCAAATTCAAACCAACAGCTACCTCGGAGCATGTGGTTCTAATCTTGGGGTTCATTTAGTTGTTACTACTGTTTAACATGTATGTCTATGTATATACAGTAAACCCCGGGTTACAACAGAGGTCTGTTCCAACAGCCTCCATTGTAAACCCCCCCCCCAAAAAAAAATTGTAACTTCAAACATCCACAGGGATGCACTGAAAAATAAAAAAATGGTCCTGAATTGATTGTTGTAAACCAAAACAAATCCTATGAAAATTTGTAAACTGGGATGTCATTTTCATAGGATTTGCCATTGTAAACCAGAGCAAACTTAAACTGAGACAGTTGTAACCTGGGGTTTTACTTGTATATACACTGCATTTCCCCATAAAAGGTAGAATGAATGGATCTCTTCTTCTCCACTCTATCAGAGATTAATGACCCATGGGCAAGCACTATATTTCATGGCTGAGCGAGGATTAGAATCTAAATCTCCCAAAATGCAGTCCAACATGCTAACTGTATAACCACATTTATTCTCCATTTGGACAACAGAAACCATTACCAAAGTATTGCAGGTTTGTTAGATCTATTACTAGATCCATGTCTCCCATCTGCCCACACCTACCTATGGCTAGCTTTTCTACAGAAAGCATGTAAAATGGTATGTGTGTGTGTGCAGATGGGGTTGGGGCATCAGTGCCACTGAAAGTAAAATGTTTTCCCTAGGAAACTGAGGGAAACAAAGGTGTTAACAACATCCTCACTTTAAACTTTTATGTAACAGTACCAGCTGTGATCTTCAGATGCCAGTGCAAGGCTTTTGAAAGAAACCTGCTAAGGCTGAGGTGGTCTTAAAGATACGCTGCAAAAGAGATCATCCTTTTAATCTTTTCCCAGGTAAAGATTATCTTCATTGATTTCTTTATTATACGTCATTTATGTCTCCAGGTAGTCTGCAGAGATGTCTTTTTCTTCCGCTTCAGAGATCAGACTGTGACGTATGTCCCCCTCTGAGTTTTTAATCAGGAACGTTGACTTCACAGCTGTATCTGTCTTCCACTGAACTTTTGCAGTTCCCAGTGCTTGCTTTTAGCTTACATTCACCATCCTATTCACAGCAGTTCCGCCTTTCATGATCTGATAGCACAGTTCTGTAGCTAACTCAAAGTCATTTGAGGAGAATACTACTTTGCCCCCTGCTGGTGTATAACACACTGTGATTAATTTTAGGATTCAGTTCCAAGATTTATAGCAGTACCTTTTCACCTTATTTCATTCAATTTTACTAAATAAATCTTACAGGATACAAGAGTGGACTCTCCCTTATTTCTTTGAACCTGACAATGTGTCAAAGTTTTATAGAGAGGCTTCATTATATGATATGTTTACTTTAGCATTTCTGTTACAGACCCATGATTGCTGGCCCTCCATTAAGATCACAAGAAGGAATGGTGAGAATTTAATAAGCTCACCATTTTTAAAAAGGCTGTCGTCAGACTTGATTGCAATGGATGGCTGTCCAGAATTTTGAGATAGAGAATTAAAAAATTGTCTATATTTTCACAATTGGAGAAAATAATCGCATTGCTATGTTGGCCATCTATACTGCTATAAATGGGTGATCTACTGCATGAGCCTCCTGCTGCAGAGAATAGATATGTCCTCCAATGTCAGGGAAATGTCACATGCAATGATGGAAATTCTGTTGCTTAACACAGTAAATCATACTAGAGTAGGCCCAATGAATCAATGGCACATGATAATTAACAACAACAACAACAACAACAACAACAACAACAACAACAACAACAACAACAACAACAACAACAATTCAAATGGTTCTACTCTAACTATGATTAAAGTAACAGAATAGGCCCATTTGAATCAATGGAACTTATGGAGGAGTTGAGTAATCAAATCCCTATTGTTCAATCAACCTACTTGAGTATGATTTAACAAGCTAAACAATAGGATTTGCTCAATGGAGCTGGTTACAGCACAATTACTGCATGAAGCAGATATGTTGATCAGTCTGGGAATGTGTGAACTGTAAACTGATCTGTAAGCATGGCTGTGTAGAACTCAATCTGTCATCAGCAAATTACATAAAACATGAGACCTTTTCAGATATCATCGTCGGTTGCAACTCATATTCAAGAATGCATTTTTTTCCTGAAGCAGGAAAAATGCCATTAACATGAATTCATTTAAGGTGGATCCCAGTTTGCCATGAAGTGACCCACACACTATGATCTCGGAGCCATCTCCTGTGGCACATATGAAAGGAGACATGCAAGATTTAACACCAGGACTGTAATGGACTGCCGCAGCCTTAAGGATATTATCAAGGTTTGCCTTCACAGCCAGTCCATCTGGCATGGCCTCTTCCACCTTCATGACCATTGGGAATCAGAGTTCCTCCTCTGTTCATTTTGCTGTTGGGCCCAATATGATGGCTTCCAGTTGCATTTCCTCCACTGAGAGGACCATCATCCCACCTAAAGGGGCTCATCCACCCATAGCCATTGGCCCCTTTAGGAAGTTAGGTTATTTACCACCTCCCAACACTCAGTGTTGAGTCACTGGCTGTATGGTCTAATCCATTACCATAGCGGGATGTCTGGCCAGACATGATATGAACCATGCATATTTATTTATTTGTTACATTTAAATCCTACCCATTGATCTCAAGATAGCAATACATGGCTTTCTATCTTGTAGAACCATCGAATCACTGAGTTGGAAGTGGCTCAATGTCACATCTACCTCCTCTTAACACCCTGTGAAGAAGGAAGCAGAGGAAGCTTCCTTAAACTTTTGGTCCATCTATCTCATTATTCCCAGCTCTGATTTTTTGCTAGACTAGCTGGAGGTACTGAGGATTTTAACTGAGGATTTTCTGAAAACAAGAAACATAGGTGGATATTGAGCCATTGCTCTTTAAGGCATGCAGCTAAGAGTGACTGGTGAAGGTCTTCCAGTAAATATATGGCTCACTGAGACTTGAACATGCCTTTGCTAATTCTCAATCTAACACTCTACATGTTATATCCCATTGGCTTTTTTGCATAACATTAACATAACCACACATTTTGGTTTCATGGTGGTAGAGTCCATCTCCTAACCCATATATTCCTGAACAGATGCTCTGCTCATACACTTTATTCATGCAGATATGCTGTTCTTTTAAAACAGTGGTTCTCATCCTTTATCCTGTCAGATATTTTGGCTTTAGTTTTCAGAATTTGTGTCTATTGCTCATGCTGACTGAAACCTAAAACATTTGACAGACAAAAGACTGAGAAGCCTGGATTAAAATGCATATAAATTTAGGACTTTGTTACTCACTATATTGGACTGCAGTGGCTCAAGTGGCAAGACGCTGACTGAAAGGTGGGAGGTCAGCAATTCGATTCCCGAGTACTGCAGGACAGAATGAGCTCCTGTCTTTGTCCCAGCTCCTGCCAACCTAGCAGTTCAAAAGCAAGAAATTCCAAGTAGATAAATAGGGACCACTTTGGTGAGAAGGTAAACAGTGTTCTGTGCACTCCGATGCCACATGACCATGGAAATGTCTGCAGAAGCAGACAGCGCTGGCTCTTCGGCTTTGAAACAGAGATGAGCACTGAACCCTAGAGTAATATACAATTGCCTTTTGAGCAAGGGAAACCTTTACTCCCCATATTAACTTTCCTTCTCTTTCTGACTAGTATTTTTAAAGTACTTTATTAACTGCTACAACACATGGAAGTATGAATTTATTCCAATGTTTTGACACACTATGTTTCCATTTTTAAAATAACCCACTTGCTGTACAATTATATGATTGAGTGAATAGTTGGTGAATTGATTTACTAAGAGTTATGAAGAAAACATTGTTTTTCCCCACAATGCCAGGAAGATCTATGTTGCCACTGTTTTCCTTGGACAGAAATAATGCATAGAGTTGGCTGGATAGTTCAGTGAGATAGACATGTGGCTGTGGAGCCAGGGGCTGGAGCCTGATTCCTTGCTGTGCATCCCAGAAGAGCCAGCCTGTGTGGCTTTGGGCAAGCTGCACATTAGTAGGGTGCCCCCAGGAAGAAGTGAATGGCAAACCACTTCTGAGTAGCCTCTACCTACAAACCTTGGAAAGGGTTGTCATAAGTCAGAACTGACTTGACAGCATATGATCATTATTGATTAATAATGCCCTTTTCACTTCTTCCATGTGCTGATCAAGTTTTGGACTGTCAAAATGAAGCCACGTTCTTGGCTTTGTCATTGCCCAAAATTAAATTCTCATCGGTACATATTTCTGGTAGTAACTAGCAGACTAGCAAATGAGCTGAGTTCTGTATCTCTCCACATTCACACAGCAAGTTGTTGTCTGCCAGCAGCCCACACTTGAGCATATTGGTCTTACATTTAGGGATTCTGACCCTCACCCAGTTCAGACTCCACCAAATGACATATGGGAGGTTGAGTTCCTCAGCCATAATCTCCTTTAACGTTACTCCTTGTCCAACTAGCTCCTTCTTCCATCTTCTAATTTGATTCTGCTCTTACATACCCTCAAGAATATTTGTTCTTGCCATAAAGCTCTTCCTGGATCTGAGCTGGTGGATGTGAGGCACATATCCATTCAGAGGAGGTTGAGGATCATTCTATTGTTTCACTTATAAACTGAATACCCACATCTTGGTTTCAGAAAGATGCATTTTGTTCTTAGAGAAAGATACACAGATTTCCATGACACAGCTATTATCATTGACTGAAGCAAGCTGCTATTTCCATGCTCATCAACAGTAATCTACTCCCCCCCCAACAGAGAAATTTATTCTCTTTCTCTTGCTTTGCAGAGACAAATGAATCTTGATGGAGCCAGAGGGTTGCTTTCAGTGTCTTCAAATTAATCGGTATTTAAAATTCTGATTCAAATAAATTTTTAATTTAGTTAATTAAAATTGTTTTCTCACTAGATCTGAATAATGGAATTTGAATTACAGGAATAATGGATTGTGACTGGCTTTGTCAGGACTACTTCTCATGTCAGTGGAGTGAAATAAAAAAGTAAACATGTGAAATACTAATAAGACAGAAACCGGCAGAATGTAGGGAGTATTTGCCTAGTTGTGAGCTTTCTGGAAAAATGACTTTTTGGACTACAACTCCCAGGATTCCCTTGATAGTTAGTCAGTTAGTGGAGATTCTGGAAGTTGTAGTCCAAAATCATTACTTTCCCGAGGTTTGTTCCCAAACTGTTTGGCTCTGGTTGGCTCTTGTGCCACCACTTACAAAACACCCCCCCCCATAATAATAATAATAATAATAATAATAATAATAATAATAATAATAATAATAATAATAATAATAATAATAATAATAATAATAATAATAATAATAATAATAATCCTATGGCACTAGTAGCCAATAAAGTTCCTGGGACAGAGGGCTGTCTCTAGAATCTGTTAGAGTGAATTAGACAGTACTCATTGACAGAAGGAGTCAGCAGAAAGGTGTTACAGGTGTCAGAGCAAAAACAACAACGTATTTGCTCTTCAAGTCTTTTTGATCCCTCTTGCCTTGTGATGCACAGTGATGGGGGGGCACATACTTAACATTGACTCTCAGGTGTCATATGAAAGAGTGTTGAGGATCCTGGATGGAAACAAGGGTAGTGGGTCAATATGCAGAATCATTGACTTCAGGAACATGGATAGAATTCAGAGCTGGTAGTAGAAATGCAATACAGGCTAGGCTAGGCTTCAGCAATACACGGATCAAGAACTTCCAGAAATGCAGGCTGGGTTCCAAAGATGTAGGGGAACTAGAGACCAAATTGCCAACATTCACTGGATCATGGAGAAAACAAAGGAGCACCAGAAAGAAGTCTACTTCTGTTTCATTGACTACACCAAGGCTCTTGATCACAATAAACTGTGGCAAGTAATTAAAGAGATGGGAATAACAGACCACCTAATCTGTTTTATGAGAAATCCGTACATTAGTCAAGAAGCAACAGTTAGGACAGGATCCAGAACAACTGACTGGTTTAGAATAGGAAAATAGGAATAGGAATTTAGAATAGGAATACAACAGGGTTGCATATTGTCACCCTGTTTATTTAACTTATATCCAGAGAACATAATGTGCAAATGCAGGGCTGGATTAATCACAAGCTGGAATTAAAATTGCTGGGAGAAACATCAACAATCTGAGATATGCGGATGATACTACCCTAATGGCAGAAAGTGAAGAAGACCTAAAGAACCTCTTGATTAGGCTGAAAGAAGAGAGTGCAAAAGCTGGCCTGAAACTCAACATAAAAAAACCAAGATCATGGCAACAGGCCCTATCACCCTCTGGCAATAGAAGGGGAAGAAATGGATGCAATGATAGACTTTACTTTCTTAGGTTCCAAGATCACTGCAGATGGTGACTTCAGTCATGAAATAAAAAGATGACTAATTCTTGGGAGGCAAGCTATGAGAAATCTAGAGAACATAATAAAAAGTAGAGACATCATCCTGCCAACAAAAGTCTGCATAGTCAAAGCAATGGTATTCCCAGTAGTAATGTATGGTTGTGAGAGCTGGACCATAAGGAAGGCTTAGTGCAGAATAGATGACTTTGAGATGTGGTGCTGGTGGAGAATTTTGAGAGTATCCTGGACAGCAAAGATATCAAACAAGTCGATCCTGAAGGAAATTAACCCTGACTACTCCTTGGAAGGAGAAATATTGAACATGAAGCTAAAGCACTTTGGACATCAAATAAGAATAGAGGAGAAGGGGTAGCACAGGATGAGATGGCTAGATGGCATTGTTGATGCAATGGGCATATTGCTGAGCAGGCTGCAGAGGATGGTGGAAGATAGGGGTGTCTGGTGTCCAGTGGTCCATGGGGTCGCAAAGGGTCAAACTCGACTGAACAACAAAGTAGAAGTGAAAAAAATTCTTGTCTTGTCCACCACAATATTTTTCTCACTGGCAACAAATCTCTGGAAATCTTAGAATCACAGAATTGGAAAGCAGAAAATCTTTAACTAAAGTACTCTAGACAAGGTTCCATCCAGTGGTGGACAGCAACAGGTTTGCACCCCCCCCCCGGCAGAGGGGGGTAGCAAAATTGGGTGGTCTTTGGTCAGCCGGGGGGGGGGGGAGCGAAATTGGGTGGCCACGCCCACCTTCCTGCCCTGCCCAGATTAACACAGCTACCATTTAAAAAGTTTTATTCTGTGCAAGCATATCAGAGAGTAAATAAAACAAAAAGACAAAAACATTGTGGCACCTTAAAGACTAACTGCTATATTTTAATGTGAGCTTTTGTGGATCAAGTCCACTGTCTCTTTGGCTATAAACAGAGATGAGCACTGAACCCTAGAGTTCGTAATGACTGGTTTCGAGCAAGAGCAACTTTTGCCTAATAACAGAAGTTCCCTGATTGGTATTCAAATTTGACATCAGGTTTTGTCCCTGGAAGTGGTTCAAGGTCTCCCTTGCTCAAAAGCCAGTCATACCCGACTATAGGGTGCAGCGCTCATTCCATTTACAGCCAAAGAGCCAGTGCTGCCTGTGTTTGCAGATGTATACATGGCCATATGTCAGGCATGATTAGACCATGATATAGGCTCTGCCCATGATGTAGGCTCTGCCCATGGTATAGGCTCTGCCCATGGTGTGGTAGTGAAAAAATGTTTCTGCCCAACACTGGGGCCATCTAACTTCTATTTAAAAGCTACCAATGAGGAATGGCCGCTAACAATTAGGGGCAGTCCTTTCCATTACCAAAGACTTTTCACAGCCCAAAAGTTCTTCCAAATGTTTGAATGGAAACTTTTTTCTTGTAATTTGAATCCATTATTTCAAGTCTTTATCTTGTGATGCTACAGAAAACAAGCTTGTTCCATTTCCCATGTGGCAGCTATTCAAATATGTGAACAGGGCTTCTTTAATCTTCTCTTTTCTAGGCTAAACATAATTGTTACAGCTTTGTTTAAGAACCCAAGATACCAGCATATTTTGGTTGTACTTTTCTTAACCCTCAAACAGTGCTTGCAGTCTCTCTCTCATTTTGTGTTTTGCTGTTGACTGGAGATTAAAAGAATTAGAATTACTCCTTGAGATATTTTTGCATGTCATGAACAAGAGATTTAATGAATATTATTTTTATACTTACATAAAATCAACAAGATTTCTGAATCAACAAAAACAAGGAAATCATGTGTCACCTATTTTCCATAAAGAAGTGGCATTGAATAATTCAGTGGTTAAGAAGCTCACCTTGTTAGCTGGAAGACACCTGTCTCTGTCTCATCTCTTTGGGACATGAAAGGAGCCTCATTTGGGCGTCCCTGAGCAGAGTTTCTCCTGCAAAAATCCTTTCAACCCAGAATAATTTCTGACATGAAATTATTATTATTTAAAGAACCAATTATAATATGTAAATTTTTAATTGTATTGAATGTTGCCATTTATGGGCTATAAGTACAGTTGTACCTGCTTAAAGAGCATAATGTGTTCCACAGGATTACTCTTTAAGCGAGTTTGCTCTTTAAGCGAAACACCATTGTAAATGACCAATTGTGACTTCTGGGGGGGGGGGGATTGTGAACCCCAATTTATTTGTTAAGCGAGTTTTTGGTTGGTTTTATTTGTTAAGCGAAGCAAACATTCAAAGAAAATTCTGCTCTTTAAGCGAGTTACTCTTTAAGCGAGGCGCTCTTTATGTGAGGTTTGACTGTAAATGATTATTTGATTTTTTGCCTCCAAAATAACTGGAGTGAGGTGTACCCAGAATACAAACCAGGATTTATTTTTTTATTTGCAAGGGTGCAGAGATTCTAAAGCCTTATTTTTTTTCCTTTGAGACTCTGTTAGGTTAAAATGAATCTAGTGTAAGGGGACTTTCTGTTTTAAACGGGGACCTTCCGCCCAGCTCCTCTTTTCAGGGATGGCAGGATTTATCAACTGAGAATATTTCCCTTTTCTTAACTGAGAACAGAGAAAGAAGCTTCTTCAAAACCGATTTGTTGCAGCTGCTGAACTTTTTGTTGTTGTTCAGTCTCACAGTCGATTCCGACCCTTTGCGACCCCATGGACCACTGTCCGCCAGGCACTTCTGTCCTCCACCATCCTCCTTAATTTGCTCAGCTTTGTGCCAATTGTGTCTACAATACCATCTAACCATCTCATTTTTGGCTGCCCCCTTCTTCTTTTGCCCTCCACCCTTCCCAGCATCAAGGCTTTCTCAAGCGAATCCTCTCTTCTCATTTGACGTCCAAAGTACTTTAGCTTCATCTTTACTATTTGACCTTCTAAGGAGCAGTCAGGGTTAATTTCTTCTAAGATTGACCTATTTGTTCTCCTCACTGTCCAGGAGACTCTCAAAACTCTCCTCCAACACCACATCTCAAAGGCATCTATTCTTCTGCACTCAGCTTTCCTAATGGTGCAGCTCTCACAAACATACATTTCCACCGGAAATACCATTGCTTTCACTATACTGAACTACCAATGCTCAAATTTGAATGACTCAGGCATCTCTTTGTAACAGTTGAGTAACCTGGGCCTTGGAGCAACAGGGACTCACTCAGTAAAAGTTATGTAGGTTTTCACTGATCTTCAAGGATGCTGGTAGTAAGTTCTACAGAATCAATACACAGACCTACAACTTCAAGTTTTGGAGGTGGGAAATGGAATCTGGTAGTAGCAGGTATAGAATATGGGCTGGGGGCTGGTTTCACCCCTTCTCAGAGTTTAACCCAGGGTCTCTGAGTTGAAAGATGACAGTTGGAGGCCATGGTACCTTAGCCAAAATCTTGTTACTAGCTGTTACAAGTTACTGTACTGTAGGTTCAGTGGGGGTTTGGTGGATCAATTCCTGAATAGGTTCTATCGATTCAATGGAACTACTCCAGTTGCAGCTTATTTTTGTGTAGTAGGTCACACTGGATAGGTTCATTGGAATTAATGAAACTTATAAAGAACTTAAGTAACTCACCAGATCCACTGATACTCAAGTGTGGTTTACTAAATCAAGCAACAAGATTTCATCCCATATTTGAATTTGCTTTCAAATACAGAGATAAACTGCCACAGTAAATAAAAGCATCGTATAGTTTGGAGAGGCATGTCAGCCCCTAGCCTTCTTTCTTTGTATGGAGATATTTTTCATTCCCTTTCATGCAATTCCCAAGAGAACTCAAAAACAGCAATAAAGAGAAGGGAGGCAAATATGAGGCACTTGGCAAACATTCATGGAGTTTCTTAGGTTGACCTAACATGCCTTTTTTTTGACTTTCAGAACTTTTGGAAATACTGTAAATGGTGCCTAAATCTTACACAAAAGTCTACTTGTCAATAGAAAGTCTTGGCTTCCATTATACCATACAGATCTCCTTCTACCATGTAAGATTATGATAATATTTATCAGCTGGTACATTTGTATTTGTTATAGAATCCATAAATGCCAGAGAACATCAAATAAGTTAAGGCAAATCTTCACATGTTGCAACATGGATTAGCATAATTAAATGGCCATTGCAATTAATCATTTATCAGTTATTACCAAAATAGTCACACCATTAAAAAGTCAGCTTGTTTATGGACTGGCAATCATTTTTGACAAGTCTCTGATATCTCTTTTTGATTCATTCTGCAATTCTTATGAGAAATCCCCTCACTCACCTTCTAGTTAAGAGTTCCTTTGACATACTGTGCTCTTCTCAGCCATTTGACTAGATTGTCAATTAAGATAGAGTTTCAGGGTTGGCTGAAGGCTCCCTGACAGTGTCATAAAATCCTCTCTCAGACATATCTATAGGTGATGGACACTCCTTGTCTAATTAAGGTTTAATAAGGTGATGTTGTTGTCTCCCTGCTGGTGCCTCCAGGCAGATGACAGATAAGCTGGCTGAGTGAAGAAATTGTTCAAGAAAAATATTTATGAATGTGTAACTCATAAGAAAGGTCAGATATTCAGTATTATTGTCAATCACTGGCAATCTGAATTCCCACAACTTAACAGTGAATGGATCTTTTATTATTTCTTCCTGAAATGTTTCCATTCTTCTAGGACAGTGATGGTGAACCTTTTAGACACCAAGTGCCCAAGGAGGAGGAGGGGCACATGGGCAGGAACCACAAGTACCCACACACCCATGTTATGTCACCGGTGTGCCTCTGGTGAAGTCATGTGGTTGTGTGTGCACACATATCACATGAGGCATGCCAGTGATACCATGTGTGGTATCCCGGTGGTGGGAAGCACCCGCAGGGGGTCAGGTGCACCCCACTCCATGAGTGCTCCCCACCTCCCATGAGTCCTCCCCTATGAGTCCTCCCCACCCCCATGAGTGCTCCCCTCTATGGGGCCTCCCCCCACAAGTGCTCCCCACCCCCTGCAAGGCTTCCCCACCACACAAGTGCTCTCCACCCTCCTGAGGGCATCACCACCCTCCTATGAGTGCTCCCCACCCCTGTGGGGCTCCCCTTGTGAGTGCTCACCACCCCACATGGGACCTCCCCACAAGTTCTCCCCTCATGAGCACACCACACCCCCTGCAGGTTCTCCCCACTCTACCACGTGTGCTCCACACCTTATCTCACCCAGCCGCAGCCTCCCTGCCGGGATTTCTGCCTTCCTGCTTGCCTCCCCTTTGGTGGAGTGAGAGGGGTGGTGGGGGAGCCAAGCTGGCTGGGCAGGGCAGGGCATCCCCTTGATGACCCACATGCCAGAAAACAGGCCTCTGTGTGCCACTTCTGGCACAAGTGCCATAGGTTCACTACCAGGGTTCTAGGATATACAACATTCATTTCCTTCCCCTTTTCATATTCTGGCTTCACACTTACTTTTGTATGTCCAGTTGGACAGCAGGTATACAGAGATACATGACCATTTGACATGGAAAGTATGAGCAGGAAGAGATTGCCCAGATCTCTCTAGCTCCACTGCCATCAGAACATATCTGAACTTCAGGGGTGTGTCTCATCATCAGTGTTTTATGGCACAGCCCTTCATCTTAGCATTATACAGCTCTACCATCTTAATGTAGTTTTACTATGATTTTCTTTGGTTACACATAGAGCCTTCAGATATAGTTGCTAGTATATCATCAACTCAAGAACTCAGCAGTGAATTAACTGAAAAGGCAAACTGTGTGGTCAGCTATCTTACACCGACCCAGATGGTTCCCAATCACAGTTTGGAGAAGTTAGTGTTTTGAACTAAAATAAAGCAGCTCTTTTGATCCACAGAAGCAAAATAAAATAGGCAATAAATAGCTCTATTAAGAAAAACTGTAAATTCCCAAATTGCTTTGGATTTATCCAGAACTCTTTTTCATTTAGATCAGGAGTTCTCAACCTTTTAAAGCTGGCGGCTGGGTCATGCTCCCTCAGACAGCTTCAGGGGCCAAACAGCCATTTTGCCCTTCCTCCACCACATGGCACTTCCTGGTGTGGTGGAGGCAGTGGAGGGCCACATGAAATGGTTCTATGGGTCAGATCCAGCCCACAGGCCACAGGTTGAGAATCCCTGATTTAGATGGTTTTTGAAAAATGAGAAAGGGGTGGAAGTCTGAAAACTTGGCTTGATATTTTAAGTCATAGAAATATGTAATAAAACTCAGTCCCAAGATGGGGAGTAGTGACTTGATGAGTCAGAGTTACATTATATAAAGAGATTGCTCACCTGTGGATTTTGGAAGTACGAGAACCATGGCTTCTGGAGTTGTAATTTGAGGGTTCAACTTTTCTAAGCTTGTTTCAAATGAAGTGCTGATAGATCTCAAATTGTTTCCATACCACTGGCCACATATTCTCACAACAATAAATACTGCACACAACACTCAAATATGAATTAGAAAGATGGATAGATTTGGACAAAGCAGAAGCTGTGAAAAAGTACTCCCACAAGCCCACTTAAAAACTTCACTCATGGGGTTGTGTGGTGTAAATCTCTGCCACGTTCTGTCAACTACTTTTCCTGTTGGAGTCTTTTCACTGAGCTCAACATCTCCCTAGTGGATCTGTCTTTCTTTCAGTTGAAATTACTGTTCATTGCTGCAGCTGTTTTGCATCCACGCACACAGGAACCAACTGCAAATATTCAAAACGTCTCCCTCCTCCACTTCAAACTGAAATCTGCCTTTGCAATTGCTCAGATTACTAGAAGCTATTTTAATGAATCTTAATTTCCATCCACAGCTCAAATGAGGTAGAGCCCAATTGCAGTCTGCTTTGATTTAGATGAACTATGCTTTGATGGGAATTCAATTACACTATTTTTTTAGTGGAGGATAATGTATTTTGATGACACAGTAGTTCCAATTCTAATGAGATGCATTCTAACTGCTACAAGGACTGTATTTTCCCCTTTTCTTAATACAGTATATAGGATGCACATTAATTACAGTTTCAACAAAGAAATCAACAATACCAAATTTATCCCATTTCCCTCCTGTTAATAACAGTTTCCTTCCTGTGCCAGCAACATTATGGATCCATGTTTCAGCCAGATTATATTTTAAACATCTTAATTGTGATTGCTCGAAAAACAATTTAGTTCAGTTTCATAAGAGGGTCATTTATGCAGAGAAACTTATACCTCATTTGAAAATCAAAACCGGCCGGCAGTTGTTAAACATGTGGCTGCAAAGTATGGAGACAAAAAGATCAGGTTGCACAGAAGGCAAAGGAGTTCAGCCCAGTCTTTTTGGAAGCTCGAGGTTGGGAAATGTTTTTATTGCTACTTTTGTCATCATCTCTCAGAAATGCTTTTAATAATAATAATAATAATAATAATAATAATAATAATAATAATAATAATAATAATAATAATAATAATAATAATAATAATAATAATTTCATGTCAGAAATTATTCTGGGTTGAAAAGATTTTTGCTGGAGAAACTCCATTCAGGGGACACCTGAATGAGGCTCCTTTCATGTCCCCAAGAGCTGGGACAGAGATGGGCGCTCAATCTATCATGCAGTACCCGGGTCTTGAATTGCCAACTTGCCAGCCTTCCAGCTAACAAGGTGAGCTTCTTAACCACTGAGCCAAATGACCTGCTGTATTCTGCTTGGTCAAGAGCTGTCAGATTTGACAGTTGCTGAGCCCTCAATTGCTGAGTCAGTTTCTGACAGCAATGTTTCTGAAACCTCAACCTCACAATGTTGTAGACTTCATCTGCGCAAGGAGCTGCACCTGCATCGCAGGTCAGCAAGGGAGCACTTACAGAGATGAGTGTCAGCTGAGAGTCCTTAGCCACGGGCGCTCTTAAAGAGCATACGCTGAAGCCTCTAGTTCAGGGGTGCCCAAACTTTTCAGGCTGTGGGCCAGTCATGTGGTTCAGGGGGCTGGTCACTATGGTCTGTGGGCTGGATTTGGCCCCCAATGCCAATTCATCTGGCCTCGAAAGCCCTCGTCGCTCCTGGAAGTAGAAGTAAAATGTGCCCGTCCAGCATTTTACTTCTGCTTCCAGGAGCGAAGAGGGCATTGTGGGCTGGATGAATTGGTGTCAGGGCCCGGATCTTGCCCATGGCCTGTAGTTTGAGCACCCCTGCTCTAGTTGCTCCTCACAGGGCTTGGTCTCCATATCTTGGTTGCTTTCTTCTGGATGCATTCCAGCTTGTTGATATTTTTCTTTAAGTGTAAGACTCAGAACTAGACTTAATATTCCAGGTGAATTCTAATTAAAGTAGAATAGGTGAGAACTAGGTGAGAGCTTTGTCGAGGCGTGGGGGCTTGAGCAGTCTAACTAGGCAGTGTTGCCCATCTCTGTCAATGATGTTAGGCTAAAACTCACCAAAGTGTCCTCCATTAGATCCCTTGGGCAAGGTGAAAGTGGAGGGCACATGTCATGGTCCAACTAGCCAGCAGGTGATGTGATATCCAAATGGCTAAAAACCACACACAGATGGACTTGATTTCACAGGTCAGTTTTCATGTGTGAAATGTCATTGCAGAGATGTCTACCAATGTGCGGACTCCTCAGTGAAATAATGACTCCAAGAGTGGTTCTATTACTTCCCTTGATCTGGGCAGGATACAATTGTTGCCATAGGCTTGAATTACATTTAGTTCCTTTTGACCAGTGATGGGATGTCACCGGTTCCAGACGGTTCCCTGAACCGGTAAGAACAATTTCGGAGGGTTCTCCGAGAGGGTAATCTATTTTTAAGGCGTCCGGTTCCGGACGCCTGAAAAAAAGAAAAAATTTTTTTTAAATTGGAGTCAAAATGGCTCCAATTCAGTGCGCATGCGCAGAAGTCAATCTGACGCATGCGTGCTGCAATTTTAAATTGCGCATGCGTCAGATTCTGTTTCTGCGCATGCGCACTTGTTTTTGCCGGAGCCGGACCATTTTGAAGTGGCTCTGGCAGTGGCGGAGGGCTTAGGAGGAGGAGCCGTGCCTAGCCGGGCGGCCCAGCGTTCCCGGCCGCAACGCTCCACGGGCGCCCCAAGCCTCGCCGCCCGGCGGTGTGCCTAGCCGGGCGGCCCACGCTCCCGGCCGCAACGCTCCACGGGCGCCCCAAGCCACACACCTCCGTCCGCTCGCACCTCCATCCGCTCGCTCACCCGGCTGGCCGTCGGGGGCTCTCCGCCGCCTGTTGCCCCTGGCAGCGGCTTTCAGGGGGAGGCAAAATGTCCCCTCCCCACCCTTTTGCTGGCGAGGAGGAGAAAAAGGCGGACAATTCAAGGAGGGGCACACCCGGTCGCCCGCCCAGCTCTCTCGTCGGGGGTGGGTGGCGCCGTGGTGGGGAGCCCCTGGGGGCTGGCTGGGCAGGAGGAGGTGGGCAGCGTGTGCGCGCACGCGGGCCGCCCGCCAGGAGAGCCCCCGACCGACAGCCAGCCCGGCGGACGGGCCCCTCCTTGAATTGTCCGCCTAAAAAAAAACACTTTTTCTCCTCCTCGCCAGCAAAAGGGTGGGGAGGGGACATTTTGCCGCCCCCTGAAAGCCGCTGCCAGGGGCAACAGGCGGCGGAGAGCCCCCGACGGCCAGCCGGGCGGGCGAGCGGACGGAGGTGCGAGTGGTCGGGGCCGCCCATGGAGCGTTGCGGCCGGGAGCGTGGGCCGCCCGGCTAGGCACACCGCGGAGCGCCGAGGGTCGGGGCCGCCCATGGAGCGTTGCGGCCGGGAGCGTGGGCCGCCCGGCTAGGCACACCGCGGAGCGCCGAGGGTCGGGGCCGCCCATGGAGCGTTGCGGCCGGGAGCGTGGGCCGCCCGGCTAGGCACACCGCGGAGCGCCGAGGGTCGGGGCCGCCCATGGAGCGTTGCGGCCGGGAGCATGGGCCGCCCGGCTAGGCGCGCCGCGGAGCGCCGAGGGTCGGGGCCGCCCATGGAGCGTTGCGGCCGGGAGCGTGGGCAGCCCGGCTAGGCACACCGCGGAGCGCCGAGGGTCGGGGCCGCCCATGGAGCGTTGCGGCCGGGAGCGTGGGCCACCCGGCTAGGCACACCGCGGAGCGCCGAGGGTCGGGGCCGCCCATGGAGCGTTGCGGCCGGGAGCGTGGGCCGCCCGGCTAGGCGCGCCGCGGAGCGCCGAGGGTCGGGGCCGCCCATGGAGCGTTGCGGCCGGGAGCGTGGGCAGCCCGGCTAGGCGCGGCGCCGGGCACCAAGGCTGGGGGCCAGCCCCAACGGTCCCCATTGTAAGTGGGGTTTGTGTTTGGGGTGGGTGGGTGTTTGGGTGTATTTTTATTTAATTATTATTTTATTTATTTATTTTATTAACGGTTTTGTGGGGGGGGGGTTGAGGGGTGTGTGTGTGTGTGTTTTATTTTTATTTTATTTATTTTATTTTTGGCCCCGCCTACAACGTCATGATGTCATGACGTTGGCTCCACCCATGACGTCATGACATTAGCTCCGCCCCCACTGTGATGACGTCAGGGTGGGGTATAAAATTTTTTATCATCCCATCACTGCTTTTGACACTGCCCAATGTTTCCAACATAAACAACAACAACAATATTCCGAAACCACTAACAAAGCTGTTGGGAACTACCAATTTGTTGGAAAATTTGTCTGAGGAAAAGAAAAGAAAAGAAGAGAAAAAGTTATTACAGGAGATGAGTCAAAGTTCTCCTCACATTAATGTCTAGTTTCTAGTTCTGAGATATTTAGTTTCGCTTTCAAGGTATATTCAAGATGATTGGATCAAAAGTTTCTTACTGCTTCCAGTTGACCTTTATTGCTGCCCATTTTTGCCTCCCAACAAAAAAGGCATCATAAACTTGACCTACATCCTACGGCCTACACATAATGTGTCTTTCATAAGCTATCATATCATAAGATGGTAGCTGAATGTTGAATGTATTCATGTGCTTATGTAAAGCAACTTGTAATGCATCAGTAAATAACTTCTCCATTTAGTCTCCACTCAGCTTGGTTAGCATTTGGT
This sequence comes from Furcifer pardalis, assembly GCA_030440675.1. Lineage (NCBI taxonomy): Eukaryota > Metazoa > Chordata > Lepidosauria > Squamata > Chamaeleonidae > Furcifer > Furcifer pardalis. Next base: position 237,771,937 of record CP126891.1, read on the forward strand.
GTAACTGAAAAAGCAGTTTGAGGAAGAGCCCATTACCAGGTGGCCTTGTTTAGATTTTCTCTAAGGGAAAATATCCTATTTTTCATGATGTGGTGATTTCAATGGGGTCCAAGCTTATCAGTTAAGTTTTATTCACAGAAAACCCTTCCAGAATTAAAATTCAGCACAGAAGATCTGCACATAAAAGGCAGTTTAACTCCTGCCTGATCACATCCTGACAGTCATTTGTCACTGCAATGGAATATGCTTTGACTGCAGTTTTGTCTTCTGCAGTTAAAATTGCATAGTTTGCTTGCAGTTAAACCTCAATGATTCCCAACGAGAACTCTTCATGCACTAAGAAGGAAAAGGACTGAAGGTGCTGATGCTTTAGAGAAGTGATCCTCAAATGTCAGAGAAGACAATAAAAATATCAGAGAAGAACATTCCAATATCTGTTCATCTGGTTAGATTTCTGAATCTCTATAAGGAGTCAACTACAGTGTCTTCTTCTTAGGTAGGTGGAGGGAAGGGAATGTGAATCAGAACTAGAGGTGTACAAATGTGTGTTTCTAGATTCAAAATCCAAGAATTTCCCCAAATAGTATTGTCATTTTTGGGGACTGTAGTCCAAAGATATAAGTCTGCACACCAGTGGTCTGCCTGTTTTAGTAGTCTCTATGCTGACTGGTGGGACTACAATGGGTTAGTGGTTAAGATGCTGAACTTGATGACTAGAAGGTTAGCAGGTCAGCTGCACAGTGGAGTGAACTCCCATCTCTGTCCCAACTCCTGCCAACCTAGCAGTCTGAAAGCAAGAAATTTCAAGAAGATAAATTGACACCATTTCGGTGGAAAGGCAAACAGCATTCTGTGCTCTCCGGTGTCTAGTCATCCCTGTCACATGTCCATGAAAAGTCTGCAGACGCAGACAGTGCTGGTTCTTTGGCTATAAATGGAGATGAGCACTGAACCCTAGAGTTGGATACAACTGGCTTTCAAGCAAGGGCAACCTTTACCTTTACCTATAAATAATCAAAAAGTGATCCTTTCCCATATTTACTAGGACAGATTTTAAAAAGGCTATAAAATCTATCCTACATCTTCCTCTGTCTCTTAGGGCAGGGAAAGAATGAGAGAAAGAGAATGAGATCTGGTTTTACAGAAGGAGGTCAACCTCAGGCTTTACAAGGTGTTAAGATCTTGGACCAGCTAATAATCACGCAGAAGGCCAGAAGCAATAATTTTACCTGATATTCTCTTGATATGTTAATAGTCAGATTTGTTTCCCAAATCATTTTAACTCCCATACAATTCTCATATTCATCATGAACAATATTCTTTTAAATTACCAAGATTAAGCATCTTTTTATTATAGTAATCTTTAGTACAATAGTTTTCTAGTATTATAGGCACTCTAACAGGACTTGAGGTATTTATTTGAATTAATTGGAGCCAATTAGTTTTTACTGAATATGCAAAATAACCTGTTCCTGAGTCCCATCAATTGTCATATTCTCCTTCAAATTCATCATTAAAGTTGAGAATATATAAACAAGCCTTTGCTCGACTTTCCAGAACAATTAGATTTTGGAGGAAATGACTCAGCAGATTAAGATGTATTTTCTGTCTCACTTCTCAACACAAGGTTGCAAATTCAATAGCCTGCATCAGGGATTAGATCTCTGATTTTTTCATTAGGTTTCCCTACGAATCACCCTGCACTTCAAGGGATGGTGGTGAATGAATTTATCTCACTTTTAAAAAAAGACTCCGATGTAATGGGGCATCTTGAGAAACATGCTTACAGAAAACAACATAAAACAGAGCTTCTGGGAGATTTCCCCCCACCCCTAATAAGGGAATAGCTCATATCTTCTGTTTGCATTCAAGAGCAAATCATGAAGAAGTAGGGGCTTAACCCGCCCTATACGTAAGAACTACGCACAATGGCCAAAATCCTCTTGAGTAAATTGTGTCTGTATAAGAGCAATGACCTCACTGGCAGGAATAGATTGCTAGTAATTTAAGATTCCTGGGTCAATCTGGTGGTCCCCAGACTCATCTGTGAATTGCGCTCATTCAGTCAAATTGTGGATGAGTTTGGTGAGCCCCAAGATTACAAGTGGTCTTACCTTTGTGGATGACATTACAAGCAATGGCAAGTTGCTTGTGATTAAAGAGTTCCTGGTTTGTCCTCATGACTTGCTCACCTCACCCACAGACAGGTCAGTTGTGGGAGAATTGTGAGTGAGTTAAATGATCCCTGAGATTGAAGAAAGGTCTCATTACCAGCAATCTCCCTCTGCTGGAGATGTCACCATCCTTATGAAAGTTAAAAATCTGAAGTTAACAAACGGCATACTAAGAATTGAGATCACAACCTCAGCATGATCTACCTTTAACCACCCTCTTCAGAAATCTGGAGATTTAAGATGGAGGAGAGTGCCATTAAAACAAGGCTGATCCAAATATTTTGCTGCTTGAGGCAGAATAGTAAGCAAATCTGAGTATGTAGAACCTAAAGCTAGCTAATTGTTATTGACTCAAAAGACAGCAAATTGTGAAAGAATATCTCCTTTTGCCTCACAATAAAAATACAACAATAATAAATTAAATAACACCTTGCCTTTCTACAGAAGGCATCAGAGTGGCTTGTCCAATGCAAGTAAGGCAACAACAGCAACAGCAATTTTCTGAAACACCTTCATTTGAAAGTCTCCATACAAGGTCATGTTTGGGTGAGTCTTCTAATGGGACTCATTCACTGGGCAAGGGTATTAGCAGATCCTTGTCTATTTCCAGGTTGAATTCAAAATGCTGTCTTTGACCTATGGGTAGTGTTTTGGCTACCTGGTGGTGCAGTGGTTACATTGTGGTACTATGGCCAAAATATTGTGAGTTTGATCCTGATGGGGAAACAAGGTTGACTCACCCTTCCATCATTCCAAGGTAGGTAAAATGAGTACCAGCATATTGGGAACAAAATGCTAATTACCTTGTGAGCCACCCAGAGAGTGCCCTAAGCACCATGGAGCAGTGTATATGTGTTATTGCAATTGCTACCTGGGACCTCTTATCCTCTTTTCTTTTCAATTTACCCATTCTCTGAGATCATCAATGAAGGCACTTCTCAATAGCTCTTGTAATCAAGACATGTCACATATATACAAGAGAAAAGGACTTTTCAGGGCTGGCTCACTGGGATGGGAAACTTTCCCTAGAGAGACCCATTGGGCTCCTTCTTCATTACTGTTATTTTTTTTATTTTTTGTTATTGGCAACATAATTTCATTTTCTCAGGAATCTTTAAATGTTACTTTGATATCCTGATCTATTCTATATATTTCACAATAGTTCTTTTTGCCTGGTAAAGATTTTCCCATGGTTCTGTTTATTATGTAGATTATTGGTAATGGATCTACTATTAACTTCTGTTTTGACACAGTTGCTGATCTCACAGAGGTTGCTATCCTGTTAAATGGATTGGTATTTAAGTGGAAGTATGATGTCAATTTGTTTTAACCTGCATGTCACCCAAGGAACTTTTATCATTAAATGATTGATTAACAGAATAAAGAAAAATAAGTGAGCAACTAACCGAATTAATGAATTAATGTAAAAACACCTGTTTTTTCAATGACTAAGTGGAGAAAAGCTGATGCTAAAAGCTCTCTTTCTAGCTTTCTTATTGGTTTTGCTGTTTTGACTGGACTCACATTAACCCTTTGCCCTTAAAATGGGCTAATGAATGTTGCACTTAGGTTTGAAGAGCTAATACTGACCAAAGAAACAGGGACTTCTCATCTTGGTAGATTCCACCCCATTAGGTAAAGGTCGCCCTTGCTTGAAAGCTAGTTGCATCCGACTCTAGGGTTCAGTGCTCATCTCTGTTTATAGCCAAAGAGCCATAGCCCATTTTTTGTTTTAGGAAACAAAAATGGATCAGCATTTTCAGGAATTGCTCTGAGATAGGATGAAATCTTATAACATTTTGATGGCTATACTTCCCTATCATCAGTGATGGGATGTTGCCGGTTCCAATGGGTTCCACAGAACCGGTAGGAGCAATCCCGGAGTGTTCTCTGGGAGGGTAGAACCCACTCGGAATTGTTCTGTCCTTTTTTTGAGGCGTCTGGTTCAGATGCCTCACCGGCAGAATTTTTTAAAAAAAGAATTGGAGCCAAAATGGCTCCAATTTAGTGTGCATGCGCAGAAGTCAATGTGATGCATGCACACTTCAATTGCAAATTGCGCATGCATCAGATTGAATTTCTGCATATGTGCGCTAAGAGGCAGCCATTTGCTGCCTAGTTTTTGCCGGAGCCGGACCTTTTCGGAGCGGCTCCAGCGGTGGCGGACCCGGGCCTCGGCGCCCGAAGGAGGAGGAGGCTGCAGTTGGGGGCGGCGCACCTAGCCATGTAGCCCCGGGCCTCGGCAGCTGCAACCTTCGGTGGCCGCAACTCTCAGCGGTTGTCCTCGGGAGAGGAGGAGATCACAGGAAGCGGTGCACCTTGCTGGGTGGCCCCAGGCCTTGGCGGCCCAGAGAAAGAAGAGGAGGAGGCCATAGTGGGGGGGGGGCTCGTCAGCCACAACGGTCCCCATGGGGGCTCATCAGCCCCAAGTCCCTGGGGGGAGCTTGTCACCAGCGGGTGGTCCGGGTGAGCCTCAAAGTGCCCGTGGGGGCTTGTCGGCCCCGGGGGAGCTTGGTGGCTCAGCAGCAGCAGCAGGCAGGCCTCAGAGAGTCGAGGCCCCGGGGCTCGCGGCCCCAGCCGCTGCACCAATGCACCACCACTTCCAAGGGTAAGTGAGGGGTTTGTGTTTGGGGTGGGTGGGTGGCTTTATTTGTGTTTGGGGTGGGTGGGTGGGTGGTTGTATTTTTATTTAATTTTTATTTAATTTTTAAATTTATTTATTTAATTTATTTAATTAATTTAATTTATTTTATTTATTTACGGGCTTGTGTTGTGGTTGTTTTGTTGGGTGGGTGGGTTGAGGCGTGTGTGTTTTTTTATTTTATTTTAATTTTATTTATTTTAATTTTAATGACATCATGGTGGGGTAGTAAACTTTTTGGCACCCCATCACTGCCTATCGTGCTAAACTGCACAGCCTCTTCAATCCCAAGGGATGAATCAGGTTTTGGCTGGTGAAAGGGCAGGATATATACAAATTTTCCACATTTCAGCCCATAGATGTAGAAAGGGTTAAGCTTCTCTTTCTTGCTTACTGAGATGTAAAGATCACCATGGGACAGGATTGGGTGGTTGGTGGTGAAAGCCTTTCTCCCACCTCCCTCAGGATCTCTACTGAGATTTCCATTTTAATCCTGCAACTAATAACATCTCAGTTCTCAATTCTGATCCGTTAATATTTGCTTTTTTCTCAATTAACTGATATGGAAATGTGGAATAGTAATTTAAATGGTATATACATGGATAAATGTACTGTATATTTGTTTCTAATTGAATTATGTACAAGGGATAAGGACTTTCCCCATTGTTTTGTACTGTATATCCTTGACTGTTTTGCATCTTTTTGATTGTACTGTATTTTTATTCTTATTTTTTATGATGATTTGTTGACCACATTGATTGTATTATATTGTTATATTTATATGGTGTTTTTAATGTATATTTCATACTGTTACATTGTTAGCCGCTCTGAGTTGCTTCGGCAAGGAGAGCGGCATATAAATTTGAATTTAATAATAATAATAATAATAATATACTACTCCCATGCATTCTCTACCTAGGAAATTATGGAAAAGGGTCCACATAAATAAACATTGTCTTGATAACACATGATGCTGCTGACAACGACGACAATGACAATGACGACGATACCTATATCTAATTAAGGTCCATGTGAACTTCTATAATGTTTCGAGGGGAAAGTACCATCAAAGTGTTATTAACATCAGGTTGAAAAGAACCGACAAAAAGTTCATTATAGAACAAAGCATACATTTCCAAACTTGAAAGAGTACTGTCAATAAGAATGGGATTGAAAGTGGTTTTGAGATGATAGCATCCTGCAACAACAAAAAAGTTTTCTTATCCTGGCTATGTTTCAAAATTGTGCCATTGAGGATATCTTAATATATGCAAAATTATGTGGAATACTTTTTAAAATATCAGTAGACTTCCCCATTCTCATTTTTACAGGCTTCACTAATAGTTAGAAGGTTATGAGGTTGAAGCAGATGGCCCCGAACTGAGTCTTTTATACATCAGCATCCTACTCTACTTCAGAAATCTTGTAACTCACCATCTACTGATTGAAACACAAATAAGCAATGTCTGGCCAATAAATTTCATCCCTTCCACTTTCTGAGAGTTGCTGTCAATTTATTCCATACTCATGCTGAAATAATGTGAGTTCTTGAGCTTGGGTAGATGGATGGTCAACAAGGAGTACTCCATCTTCATGTGATTTTAAATATCTTTCAGCTAAAAAGGAGATCCAGATGCAAAACCTGCTGACACTCAGGGACTTCATCTAGATTTGTAACCTTCCTTGGAGGATCTGGCACCATAAACTAGTGAATGGATTACAGTAGAACATAAATATCCTATTTTCATTTGTGACAGATATAACCTTGCTCTGAGATTTCTCATGTTATTTAGAGCAGACCCACCGGGCTCATCCCATCAATCTGAAAGTTTCAGAGAGAAGAAGTGAGAACTAGCTCTTGAAAATATAGCTAAAAGCGACTCGGTTCTCTCCAAATTCTTTCAACCTTGTATTCCTCTCTCTTATTCTCTCTTTCTCTCTCTGGTAGAATCCAGATCTTTGGAAAAATGGACTACGATTTGAAATCTGTTGCAGTTCAAAAAGGCAATAATAATTGAAAGAATTTGAGAGCTTTAGTTTAAAAAAGTAACTTTTCAAGGCTTTGCAACAGATATTGTTAATCATGCTTTGTATATGGAACCTGCTGGTTATATAATGCAGTGGATTAGAGTACCTGGTCAAGAGCTCCAAACCACACTATGCCTCTTAGAAAAAGAGCAATCTATCTAGCCTTGGGCAAGCCACACAAATTGCATGTAGCCTTGGGCAAGCTCTAGCCTTGGACAAACTGCACTAACTGTGGAATCTTTGGGAAGCTGTATAACTTTCCGTAAACAAGATTAAAATAGGATTGGAAGGTTCCATTGGTATTAAAAGTGCCATGTCTGAATACTTTATCCCTAGGAAAACTTGACAAAAGGTCATGACAGGCCAGAATTGCTTTGAAGGCAGATAATAATAATATGGAAGCACCTCATCTGGAAAGGATCATTTATTACAGGGATGGCCAACCTTTTTCATTGTGAGCCTGACCATGCCCCCCAGACAGCTGAGCAGGCTGGACCAAGTCCCCCTGGAAATGGAAGTGGGTGCATTTATGGCTGTCATAAACATGCCTACTTCTGTGTTTATGATAGCCATGTGTGCATTTGCACATGTGTGGGCACATTTTACAGCTGATATAAATACTCCAGCTTCCATTTCCAGGTGCAACAGAGGCAGCAATGGGCCGGATGGGATGGCGTCAGGGTTGGGGCTGGCCCACAGGTTGTAGGTTTGGAACCCCTGCTTTATTACGTAGCATATCAAGTGGATGAAATAAGGCATTCATTGCAGTTATGAAGATAAGCAGGTTTTTGAGACGACGACAGCTACAGCGACTATAGCAATTACTGCTACTACTCCTACTCCTACTCCTACTACTCCTACTACTCTGAAGCTTTGGAAAAACAATAAGGAGCATAATGAAAATGCAAAATGGATCAAGCAAGATGAAAATCTAGTAAAAGCATTTATTATGGAAGATAGTAGGATAACAAAAGACATGTTACAAGAACAAGTCTTCTGGTTTAGATGAACTTTATAGATTCTGGATAAAATTGCTAACAAACCTATATGCAAGGTTGGCAAACCAGATGAAACAGGTTTTGGAAACACCAAAAGATGAAAAGTGTTAACAACTGGAAGGATGCTTCTAATTCAGGAGGATAAAGAAAAGAGAATTAAGCCTGGAAACTACAGACCAATAACGTGTTTGCCAACAACATACAGATTATTCACAGGCATAATTGCAAGCCATATATATGGACATTTGAAAAGCAAAGATTTGTTGCCCATAAAGCAGAAAGGGTGCTGTAAAAATTCAAGACGAACTAGAGATCAGCTATTAATTGTGTCTCAGAACCTCATAGAGGAACAGATCAGAGTCAACTAATGGTTTCTGGGATGTGTCTTGTTGCTGGGAGGCCTCACAAATAATACAGAAGTGATATTTTTGTAGGAACAGAAATTAAAGTCTTCTCAACAGACTATGCTGAAGAGGACAATACAGAAATCTTGGTGGCTGAACTGCCAGTGTGTGTACAGGGTGGTCCTACCCAGCCACAAAGAGAGTAGGGCTCTGCTGAGGGAGGGAAGAAGCACTCCCATTGGGCTGACAGGCACAGAGGCTAGGTGAACTCTGTGCTGGGAGGAAGAAAGAAGCACTCCCATTGGACTGCTGGGCAGAGGGGTGGGGTGCATGCTCATGGAGAGGATGGGTATGGACTTACGGGCCAATTAGAGACTTACGGGCAAACCTGTAGTAACATTGATTTATAAAGCAGTTAACATATTCTACTTTAGGAAGCCATCTAAAAGAGAAAAACAAAACATTCATTTTTCTAGTTGGAAATTTCAACAGCCATAGCAACATTTTGAGCTGTGAACATGATGACAAAACTGGCATAGCCATCAAAATAGGCAGGATCCCATTCAAAGAGTCTTACACATGATCCCAAACTAGCCAGTTCATTTAACAGTGTCAGGTATCAGAGAAACTACAATCCAGACCCAATTTTTGTTAGTGAGCCTTTAGCAAAACTTTGCATTAAGAGCATATGTGATCCAATCCCAAACACTCAGCACAGACCTATTCTATGTCAGATCTAATCAATCATACGACTTCAGTCTATACCATTCCATAGGAAGGATAATTTCAAAAAAGCCAACTGGGAATGTGGAGGGAAAAATGCAATCAATGCAACATTTATGTGCATATAATTTATGCCCCACCACACATACAAAAGAAGATATAGAAAATTGTCGAGATACATTTTTGAAGTACCCAACGTCTAGTAAAAAAAGTCTAATCATTTTAATATTTTAGTTGGTTTTGAATTTTACCTTTGTTTCATTTATGTTCATGATTTTAAATGGTACATTGCTCTGATATGAAGAAAGAAAACAAAAGAAAGATTATTAATATTTACTTAGATCTCATATTTATGCCCTTTCACACAGCAACAGTTTCACAGTTACAGAAATGCACATTTTATTTGAACTCTAGTGGAAAGACACCAGACATACAATGCCTGAGTCAGATTAATTAGGTTAACTTTACAGACTCCCAAGCTATTTACACAGTTTATCCTTTCCTACTGGTACCGCACTCTGTGCATCATTTATAGTGAAACCTGCTGAAGAGCTCAATTTATGTCTCATGATTTTGATAAAGGCACGTTTATGAACACTGAAATCCGTACCTATGCCCTGACTGAATATATGTACTGTAGTGAGGAAGTTGTTTGGGGTTTTTTGTTTTATTCCTTGGAGCATAAAGCTTTTAACTCACCCTTAATAGATATGTGATTCTCTGGGTAATTCTGCTTCCATTTAATTTATAACCATCCTTTGTTTCATTCAGTGCTTTTAAAGCCAGACAAAAATCAGAATGGAATAAGGTACACCACCTGTTATCTCTGTTCATTTTTAATATTTCTATGAGTATAGTATATTTTAAATATCTCACTGTATTTCATGCAGTCATTGTTGTAGATAGCATCTTATAAATAATTCGGTAAATTTTTATAAACTCCAAAGCTTTTTAAAAGCTGAGAATATGGTACCAAATCAAAACCTTTATGATAATCATACGAGGTGAAGAAAAAGTTATGGCGCTGTTTGAAATCTTTATTGATCATAATAACTGATATATGGGTGACTTTTCTTTGTGTAGGGTGCTTTTTAAGGGTTCTGTTGAGTGCTTTTGTGAGATGTCTGTAAAGGAGAGCTTTGGAAATGGGAGTTTCCTGACTCACCCCTCCATTTCTTACTTCATTTGCTGACAGCTCATGGCTGCTCGGTTACCATTTTTTAAATGCACAACTGCATAATCTTAACCAATCATATAGCAGAAAGATGGAGTGGCAGTGTGATGGCATAAAACTTCATAGTCAATCAGACTGTGCCTCCATATTTTGAGTGCTATGCAGCTGGAAAGGCTGGTCTGGGTAGGTCCTTGCAGTGAGGGAGGGGTGGCAGCATGGGGGGGAGGGACACAGAAGCCCAAGAGCTTGGCTATCTCATGACTCTGGAGCTTTATATGTCTGCCCTGCTCAAAATTCAGTCTCTTTACTTGGCTGAATTGGTGGCCCTGTAGGCCAGAATGCCATTGGGTTGCCTTATGGGTTCTGGGTAGGAATTTTGGTCCTGAGTTCTCCTGATTGGTAGATTTTCAGAAAGGAGCCTCAGAGCCTGTTTTGGACATTCACTTCTTATTCCTAAATGCCATGATGGGCAAATCAGGGGCATTGCTATCTCAAATAGGTCACAATTTGGTATAATTGGGTGGGTATTCTGGAATGGGTGGTAGTGGTTAGTTTAGTCCCACAGGGGATCATTGGACAGTAGGACACCCTGTTTAGGTACTGAGAATCCTGTGATTTAGGCATTCAAGCAGGTGGTCTTCTGAGGCTGGCCTTGGCTCATGTCAACTGGATGGGAAATGGTCCTGGGGATGCCTCCTCAACTTGGCTGGCCTGGGCAGGGCTGCAAGATGCAAGGGATGGAAACTCACCCAATCTGTGCTACAGAGGGATCAGAAGTGTCTACCTGCCCTGGCATTAGGGTACATGCACATCCCTAAGCCTCCCCCACAGGTTAGGAGTTTGAAATAGTTTTAAACAAAATTGAAGCCCAAGTTTTAAATCCATTTATTATGTCTCTTCTCTTCATTCACTGGTTAAGAGACTATTAACATTAACATATCCAGTGTGATGATGAGCAGTTGAATTGCAGCAACATACATGCACACACATGTAGCTGCACAAACACATGCATGGGTTTATACCCATATACAATGTACATGTGCACACACAATCTGAGTGCAACTCAAACAGGCAGAAACTGATATTTAAGCCTCAATGAATATATGGTGTGTGCAAAATAGACATGGCTTGCAGTGTCTCTGTGAACATGGATCATTAATGAAATATTATGATTAATTAATAATTTGTTAATAGTAAACATATCCCTATGTAATGTTGCATTTCATACTACAAAGTAAGCTAATTATGAAGTGGCAGATAGGGAGAGATGAATGATTTGCATGAATCATTCTAGCTAGTGATGGAATGACCTGTTGCTGCATCACCTGACTGGCTTATATGGAAAGCAATGTAGTCTTGACCATCATGGCCTAGAATAAATATCCTTTTCCTGATTATTCAATTTATCTGTATGGTAATTCAGGACACCAATCAGGTAAGAAACTCAGTATATTAACAGGTTTATGTGTGACAGGAGAAGATTTAGGATGGTTTGGAATGTATTTATTTATTTATTTTATTCAATTTGTATAGCCGCCCAATCGACGGGCGACTCTGGGTGGTGTACATAAAATCCCCAATGTTTAAACCAGGGGTGCCAGAACTATGGCCCAGTCCCAACACCAATTCATCTGGCCCACGCCACCCTTGTTGCTCCCTGAAGCAGAAGTAAAAGGCACTCATATGGGTGCCTTTTACTTCTGCTTCTAGGAGTGATGAAGGCGGTGTGGGATAGATGAATTGGCATCGGGGGCCACATCTGGCCCCCAAGCTGTAGTTTGGGCACCCCTGGTTTAAGCAGAGAAAATGGTAGCTTAAAATCTATCTCATCCTGTTGCAAAACAGATTGCAAGGCACAGGAGGAACTATGTGACTGGCCCACTGAACCATGTGACCGGCCCATTGAACCATGTTACTGGCCCACAGTCCAAAAAGTTTGGGCACTCCTGGTTTAAACTATAGAGACCCTTAAAATTCCTAAAAACACTGAAAAACTACCTCCCATCCACACCAATTAAAAATCTAGTTAAAAACTTTTAAAAGCATGAGTGATCCTCCTCTAAATGAGCCAGTGTGTGTGTGTGTGTGTGGTGGGTTTTTTTCTCCCTCTCCTCCTCCCCACACCTGCCCTGCCAGACAGGTTTTCAGCTCTTTCCTGAAGGGCAGCAGCTCTGTTTGGAGATGCAGTTCAACTGGCAGGAGGTTCCATTGGGCTGGAGCGGATACCGAAAAGCCTCTTCTTCTAGTGGCATTTTTAAAGAGCCCCTCCGGTCCACTCTAGTGGGACAGGCAGATGTCCTTAGGGTGATGCGGTCTCTTAAGTATCTTGGCCCACTATCATGTAGGACTTTAAAGGTAATTATTAGCACCTTGAATTGCATCCGGAGGCATACTAGCAACCAATGCAGCTCCCATAGCAGGGGTGAGGCATGGGCATCACGCCCGCACCCCATCACTACATGGGAAGCTGCATTCTGAACCAGCTGCAGCCTATGAATAGTCATCAAGGGCAGCCCCATGTAGAGTGCATTACAATAATCCAGTCTGGAGGTGACCAAAGTGTGTGTGACCGTAAGCAAGGAGTCCTGGTCCAGGAGCAGGCGTAACTGGTGAATGACATGAAGTTGTGCAAAAGCCCTCCTAACCATGATTGCCAGGAATGACAAGGGAAAGCATTCCTGGTTGCAGAAGGGTCACTGGAAGGTGCCCTATAGAGCTATTTTGATCCCTAACACCTGCGAAAGAGTGAAAGAACTTAACTGGGATGTCTAAGTTCTCTGTTACCACCAACTGGGAGGTGCATTGCCATGTGTGACTCTTAGGGAAGCAACATTGGAAGGACTACCAATATTCTTTACACCAATGGCAGAGAATAAATTAAGGTGTTCTGGATGTGCATTTGGGTATAACAGATCCAAATCCTCCTTAACTTCTTAGCATGGGCCTTCTTATTTTTACTTCTTTGTCCTCTTCTTTTCATATGTGCTTTGTATGGAATTCCAAGACATTCTCTGCAAATGGGCAAATCACTTTATTTGTTGTTTTTGTGTGTAGTTTAAGATTGGTTCTATTTCATTTCTTTCCCTCATAATCTCATTCCTGAGTCTACTTCTTCTAGGTCACTCCAGCAATCTTCCCCAGACATCGCAAATATGTGATGACCAACTTTTGGAATGGGCCTTGATTAGGAGATTTACTTGAATTGGCATAGACATCCTATGCTACATTGGAACCAATGGGAAACAACCATTAAAAATTCACCCACAGAAGCAAAGAAAAATTATCTCAACTTGCTGATCAGGCAAGTCTCTAAGACCTGGGAAAAATTATTCCTGTCTGTGTGGACTGAATTAAGGCTTAAAACAAATTGCTAGTCCTGGTTAGATCAGTGATGGTGAAGCTATGGTACACATGCCAGAGGGAGCACTCAGAGCTCTCTCTGTGGGCATGTATGCTATTGCCCCAGCACAGAGCTTGCCCCACCCCTCTGCCTAGCAGCCAAATGGGAATGCTTCCTTCCTCCCCCAGCACAGAGTTTGCCCCGCCACTCTGCCCAGCAGCACCCTGCCCACAGCATGCTTGGATGGCAGCTTGTTCAGTTTGTGGCGAGTGAGTCTGGGCACTTGGTCTCTAAAAGGTTTGCCATCACTGGTATAGACCCATTAAATCATTTGATGAATGGTGGCGAGTCAACAGTTTGGTAGCAGTGATATTGATGCCAAATACCAACAGCTACCTCCTTTCAGACACAGTGTTATAAGGGAGCCAAAGCTCCCCACTCCCTCTCAAAGCCATGGTGGAGCTGCAGTTCTAGAAGTGCCTAGTAAGACAAAAATCACACACGCCACAGGAGAACATGCCCCTTTGCTTTGTTGTCTTGAAAGCAAGGGAAAGAAGAAAAGGCCAATTAATTTCCCACTTCATCATGTATGAAGTGTTTTGTCTCTGGAATATGATGAAGGGGATTAGAAGTTTAGTACAGCCTAGTCATTGTGCTACATCTGCTATTCATGCCACCTCTATGCACAATAATGTAACTCCTTCATGTGCCTGACAATCTCTGGCATGAGATCTGTGAACAGTTATTACAGCTACTTGATTCTTCCACATGTAACTCTTAGAATGAGTCATATTATTGCCATAATTGTACAGAAATCCTGCACTGTCATACATATGACACTCATCTTTGCTTTTCAAAGCCTCAGTTTCATAAATATTTAATTCACACATGCATTAAGTTTATTTGATATTTCAGGTGATTGTCTTCTGCTTCCCCCCTCACCCACAGTTTCTGTGGCTGATAAACCATCCTGGTCGTGGTAGTGGTGGAGGTGGAGGAGGAATGAAAATGGAGAATTGTAAGTCCTGGAAGCCTTCAGCTAGAGTGAGTCTTCCCTACAATAAGACATAGGATTGTTACTTTTTCCTCAGTTTCTCTTCTCTCTAGTAGCCGGTCACCTCCAGTCTTAAAACAACCATCATATACCATGTACATCATTTTAGGAGGGGTGAGCTCTATGGCAAATGGGAGGAATTGGCTTCTGGAACCAACCAACCAGCCAGCCACTTTATTACAGTCTATGACCAGCACAGTAAAACAAGAAGTAAAATTGTTAAAATTTAAATGTTTAACATGTAGTTAAATATATATTATTTTAAAAAACATATCCATTAAAAGTTAAAGAAATAGAATAAAATCAGTTATTAAAATTAGTGCTACAGTAACTGCTACTGCAATATAGCATTCACTGTTTGTGTCACTGAGGGGCCTACCAGAATTGTTCTTCTAAACCTGTTTGCAAAACTTGGTGATATTACAGGTCAAAGGAGATTTTCATCTGATTATAGCAGGGGAGTGTAAGTGCTGTTGGCTTGACCAGGATATTTGCATATCAGTGGGGATATGAGTTTATCTTGGATATCCCTTTAGAAAGGACAGATGCATAAAACATATTCTGTAGTTTCAGCTTCTCCTGTATTGCAGGGACCAGTGGTGTAGCGTGGGGGGTGGGGGTGGGGCGGATGCCCCGGGCAGCGGCTTTCAGGGGGCGGCAAAATGTTCCCACCGCTTTGGCCTCCCTCTGCCTGGGCTTAGAAAGCAGGACTTCCCAGGCGGAGGGCTGCCCTTTTGCTGGCGAGCACCGCGTGTGTGCTGCTCGCCTCCACCCGCCTGGCTGGCCATCGGGGACTCTCTGCTGCCTGCCCCTGGCGGGCGCCCCACGTGCACGCGCACGCTACTCGCCTCTGCCCACCCAGCCACCCACCCAGCTTGCCATCAGACGGAGCGCTCGTCGGGGGTGGGTGGCGGCAGCAGCGGCGAGCGGGGGGGGAGTGAGTTTGTTCTTCGCCCCCGGCGGCTCTTGTCTGCGCGACGCCACTGGCAGGGACACAGTCTCTCCGGTATAGGTATCCTTTGAAATTTCTCTTCCAAAACTGGAAAGGAAGGGCATGACAGCGTGCCAACATAAATGCCCTTTGATAGCTGGGCGTCTTTGAGTTGTGTCAGATACTGAGCTGTGGAGATGATGTATCTTCAGGATTCTGCAGCCAAAAAAGTTGGAATGCTGGCTAAATCAGCTTGCCTGTCCGTGTCCAATATTCTTTGCTTGATGGCAAATTTTGCCTGGTCATATCTCATGGCCTGTGTGACAGATTTGGAGAAGCCCAGATTCTGACATCTGCCTTGAATTGTCCTTTTTCATGCTGACTTCTGGAACTATCAAAGCAGTCCACCTCTACATAGAAGTAATTCTCCATGCTCAAAGCAACAAAGAAATAATGTTAAGAGCAAGAATTAACATTATTGGATTCACATTTAACCATTTTAGCCAATGTGCTTGCCCTAAGCAGATTATATTAGCCAATGGAATCTATCCTAATTATGTTATATTTATTTATTTACATTTTTATACCGCCCTTCTCACCGGGGCGACCCAGGGTGGTTTACAACATCATAAAAGCATAACATAATACAACCCGAACCCATTATCAAAAACTTCAAAGTTACAATTATAAAAATTTAAAAAGTTTTTAAAATTTATAAAAAATCAACAGATTTCAATAATAACAAAAAGTTAAAAACAACTTAAAGATAAAAGATTAAAAGACCAGGGGAGTTCTTTTAATATATATGAGGATGATGATTTTAAAACAGCTTGCCACTAATGTATTCATTTTACTGCAACAATTCCAACTTCTGGAATTTCAATTTACAAATTTCTGGTGATACTGTGGGTTGAGTTTTGTTGTTCAGTTGCATAGTCGATTCCAACCCTTTGCAACCCTATGGACCATTGCCCGCCATGCACCTCTGTCCTCCATCATCCTCCTAAACCTGCCCAGCTGTGTGCCCTTTGCATCTACAATACAATCTAGCCATCTCATTTTTGGCCGCCCCCTTCTTCTTTTGCCCTCCACATTTCCCAGCATCAAGGCTTTCTCAAGTGAATCCTCTCTTCTCATTTGATGTCCAAAGTACTTCAGCTTCATCTTTACTATTTGACCTTCTAAGGAGCAGTCAGTTTTGATTTCCTCTAGGATCAACCTGTTTGTCCTCCTCACTGTCCAGGGGACTCTAAAAACTCTCCTCCAACACCACAGCTCAAAGGCTCTCACAACCATACATTACAACAGGGAATGGTCCAGCTCTCACAACCATACATTACAACAGGGAACACCATTGCTTTGACTATGTGAATTTTGGTTTGCAAGGTGATGTCTCTGCTTTTAACTATTTTCCCCAGGTTTCTCATCGCTTACCTCCCAAGAATCAGTTGCTGTACTTTTAAACATGTTTCCAGCATTAGATATTATTTCACTCCCTTACAGCTATCGGCTACTTAAAAGAAACAGTATTTTTGGTTTGGGTGGTGAAAAAAACCAAATATTACTAAGATATGATGTGTTAAAGGTTTCCCTTTGCTTGAAAGTCAGTTGTATTCAACTCTAGGGTTTAGTGCTCATCTCTGTTTCAAAGCCCGAGAGTCAGCGCTGTCTGCTTCTGCAGATGTTTCTGTGGTCATGTGGCAGGCATGACTAGACACGGAACACTGTTTACCTTCCCACCGAAGTGGTCCCTATTTATCTACTTGCAATTTATTGCTTTCAAACTGCTAGGTTGGCAGGAGCTGGGACAAAGACGGGAGCTCATTCCGTCCTGCAGTACTCAGGAATCGAACTGCTGACCTCCCACTTTCCAGTCAGCGTATTAGCCACTTGAGCCACTGCTTTTAGCTAAATGATGTGTTAGCTAAATGAAATATCAATTTGAACTCAGCTATTCATATACAAACTGAAGGTGGAAAATTAAGTTTAATATTTTTTCTGTACATTTTAATAATTGATGGCAGTGTATCCTTACTGATAATTGTGACATAAGGGATACAATTATTCTGTGAGATCCATTATTTATATGATTCTTTAAAGTAATGCAAAATTTTGTCAGGAACTCTGCATTTCAATTGATATTTACATTATAATTTCCCAAATATGACTGCTTTTGTCCAGGACATCTTCTGGGTTTGTATGTGTTTGTCTTACCAAAATTCCTATTTCTGCTTTAATACTTAAGAGCCATATTATTAAAACTGTTACAGATTGTGATTGACAAAGAATGATGTACCATGGGAAAGTGATGTCCATGCCCCAGAGTCCATTTTTTGGGCAATCAAATGGAAGAAATGAATAGCAAAGGAAAGTTGAAGTTCCAGATTGTGGCTGAGATAAGGATTTAAAAAACGGTAGTACTGTACTGAATAAAGAGGGCCCAAGACATAAAATTGCCTGAATAAGGAGCCCTAAGTTCCCCAGACACCAGAATGAACTGTGCTCTAAATGAGGTCTATTGAGGGCTAAAACAGAGGTGCCCAAACTATGGCCCATGGGCCAGATATGGCCCACTGCACAATTCCATTCGGCATGTGCCACCCTTGCGTGGCTGTTTTATGCATGCTCAACTATGTGACCGCCCCACAACCCAAAATGTTTGGGCACCCCTGGGCTAAAAGCTTCCTTATTTTTATGACACTGTGTTAGATCCATATGTTGACTTCTCTGAATGAAAGGTCTCTTTCTGTTAAGAGAAGGTTGCAATCTGTAGAAAGATACTAGTGGAGAAAACCATCCTTTCCCCCTTCTGCTGCCCAAGCATTCATTAGGAGTGGTGCACACTGAAGTCCTCATCCCTACTTTATCCTGACAACAATTCTGCTAGCTACCTTGGTCAGAATGACAGATAGTGACATGGTCATCCAGTGAGACACAGTGGGGACTACAACCTCAATCTCCAAAATCTCTGCCCAGGAATCTAACCGAGATACCATATTGCACAGCTATGAACTGTAAAGTTCTACACCTTATAGATTGGTTATATTATTAAATACCATATTTCTCCAAAAATAAGACCATGCCTTATGTTATTTTTTGCACCAAAAGACACATTAGGGCTTATTTTCAGGAGATGTCTTTTTTTTTGGTCTGTTACAGGGTAGGGTTGTAACCTTTTACATCCCATCACTGCATGGAACACTATTACCTTTTCCACTGAAGTGGTACCTATTTATCTACTTGCAATTTCTTGCTTTCAAACTGCCAGGTTGGCAGGAGCTGGGACAGATGATGGGAGCTCACTCTGTCGCACAGCATTCAGGTCTTGAACTGCTAACCTGCCAACCTTCTGGTTGTCAAACTCAGAGTCTTAACAACTAAGATACCACAGTTCTGGATTCTTCTTACATTACCAATATTCTAGATTCCTCTGAAGGACTATGCAATAGCAAACCCTCTTATTGCACTAGCAAACTATTGAGTCTGAGATATACCCCTAAAGAAGGGTGTACAGGTAAGAGAAGATGTTTCTTGATGTACTTTCTGCCCTGGAAGAATTAATAGTTGAAGCTAATCAAACACTTGATGAGCTTTCATTTAAAAACTGGATTTGTGTTTGTAGCAGTATACGTAATGTCATTAAAAGCAAATTATTCCAAATCAATGTATCTCCTTTCAGCAATGCTATTCTACATGGGTGGCACCCAAATGAAACCAGATGTTTCTTATTCCCTTTCCACTCTAGCATGTGTTTGCAGTTGAGACTTTCAGCCACTAGGTGTCTCTGTGCCATAAAAACATCTGGCACAGTAACTGGAAACGGTAGAAGCCAACTTCCTTAATTTGCAACTGTAAAGAGTTGTGTTCATCATAGTTAAATGGATGCTCGCTGCTCATGCAGGGTTGTTAGCACTGCCCATTCTGGCATGGCGTCAGCCATAAACACACTGGACTCTTTGCTTGCAGCTGCTGAAATTCATGTTTAGAATCTGTCACACACATGAACACAGGAGGTTGGGGTTTGTTTTATCTAATGACATTTTTGTAATAGATTTTTGGTGAAAGACTATAGCTTCTTGATTATAGTCATCAAAGCATTTATGCCAGGTGTATACAACATTAATGACAGAATTTGTCTTGTTTTATATATTCATGTTCATGCTGTTCTAGATAATACTGTGCATTAGCCCCTTGGAGAGGAGAAAACCAATCTTATATACAGTACTTATGTTAAACATAGATTTCAAACTGGTTAATTTTTAAAATACTGTACTGTACCATGAAACACCACTGAGTATTGGAGGAAAGGCATTGCCATTATCATGTCTTAATATTCTTTTACCTCAAAGGGTGCCATTTTCTATCTTCATTGTTTTCTTCTATTTTCTTCTAATCCCTCTTTTTTCTGCTGTGTCTATCAGATTGTAAATCCATGGGTAGGGACTCAATTTATCTTGTTTAAGCCAATTTCTGTGCCTTGGCAGCTGAAGAGGAGGGTAATTGCTTAAACAGATGAATGACCATATGCACTCTTACTTTCCTAGCAAACATGATAAAACTAGGTTGCAAAGAAGACTCCCTGGCCAGTTTACAGATCTGTGGGTTCCTGTTGTTGCCATCTCTGTCTTGGAAGAGAGGTCACCTCCAAAGTTCCTGTTTTGAACAGTCAGTGAGAGAAGTTCAAAGTAAATAATTAATGGGAACTTGCTGCTAAGCTAATAAGAGAATTATGCTGGGTTGCTAATGGCCAGTGCTGTTTTATTCTTCTTTACTTCCTCTTTTACCCTTTCTGGTGTGGAGGGTTGTTGTCATGAGGCTAATTGAAGAAAGGCAGGATAGAAGTGAAGTAAAGACAAGGTTTGGGAAAAATTCTTTTTAGGGTTACAACTCCCAGATTCCCCCAGTGGCTTGGCTGACATGAGGATTTTGGAATACTCATTTTTTTAAAAAAGAAAGGTGGAAGTGGGGGAGGGGGAGACACTTTTCCAAGCCTGGAATAAATAGCAATACATAAATAAAGTTACAGTATTGACATTTAACAAAACTTTTCTACAGGGGAACTAGTGACTTCCTTTCACCTCAAAGGCAGATCTTTCTTTCAGGCTTCACTGAAATATTGGCCCTCTTCAAATTAATTCTAGGGAACGGATTGTTGCTTCGGTATGTCAGTTATTACTGTGGCAAGAGGAACAACACATTCATTGATGCTGAGAAAGAGAGTCAGGGATAAATAAACAAGAACTCATTTGCAGTCAGCCAAGGAAAGGAAACATTTTTAATCACTGCCATAAAATGACTGCTCGTTCACCTTTATTACATCATAAATGTGTCCAGTGAAGGATGTAGCAAGAAATTTCCACATGAACAAACTCCACCCAGTCTTAAAGGCTTAGGCCCACCCTTGTAACTTAATGGTTCACCTTGCTGTAGTCATTTTTAATTATCAAACATAAATACAATGTAAAGTATTTGGAGAGGAGGCAGAATTAACCAACCAGCTCTCTCCTTCTTGACATCCCAGGTGAATCCCAAGATTCTAGCTGTCAGCTTAGAATAAAAGTGATGTACAATTGCACCAGGAGCTGGAAGCCATGTCAAGAGTTTTAGATTATCATCACAAGGGGTCTGTATCATTGTTGGCTATTCCGTGGCCCTCCACGTATTGCTGGATTGATATGACAATTGTATCTATCTCGCTTGGCCCATGGTGAAGTGATTCAGAAACACCTGTTGCCTTATGCTGTTCTGAAGGATGCTTTCACATTTATTTATTTCAATGTCCAGGCCCAGTTTAAGGTGCTGTTTTTCAACTGTAAACTCCCCAAAATCTTGAAGTCTGGCCTTCTAAGGGGCCATCTGCCTTGATTCAAACTTTTCTGGATGTTTAGATACTGAGGAGAGGCCATCTTGAGAATAGACAGTTTACAAAGACCTGCTTGGCTGGCTGTTGCAGAAGGAGAAAGAATCCTCAAGGATTGCTTTCAGTTTGAGGAATACAACCCCCCTAGAGATGTGCTTCCAGTTATTTCCAAATCTTGCTACTTTTAGAAAGGGTATCTTTAAAACTCTTTGATGAGATATTTTGGTTATTAAGGTTTATTTAATTTTTAATATATTTTTTAAAAACACCTTGAGTGATGTCTTTCACTGGAAACAGGGGTTAAAAAGCAATAAATAAGCTGGGTTTCTCACACAGACCCCCCCTTTTTAGTGTATTAATTTTTGAATGTGATGATGTAGAATCTCAAGGAAGCATTGGGGTTGAGGAAAAAGCTGTCCTTTTTTGTTTCTCATAACATCATTTAAAATGGAAAACGGCCTCAAGTTCTTTCCATTCTAATATCCTCTCACATTTTCATCATTGCTAGATGCCATCAAGTTTATTTTATGAATTATGACTTGGAGGCCCTCTTGTCAACAGCCCCACTAAGGTCTTCCAAACTAAAAGCCATGACTTCCTCAGCTGAGGAGAAAATCAAAATGGATTTTGGTAGGTTCTTCAGTAATGAAATCAAACAATAGTCATTCCAGGCTGTACCAGCCAAATTCAAATTTTCTGGATGAATTTGCCAGCTAGATTTTCTCCAAGATTCAGATTTTTTAATTGTCATCTCAAATACATATTGGAACAGAATTCTTACTCTTCTCTTTATGACTTTAATGTTTAATTCAAAATGGGAGAGTTTTGAATTTGTGTTCTGTTGCAGAGTTTTGAATTTCTAGTAAAATTCCCTTTAGCTGCACAAAAGAGGTACAGAAACCCACAGAAAAGAATAGTTATGACTCTTCCAGAGCCCACCCTTTCTGATTAACTGGCATTCAATGTCTCATTAACTTGATCTGAGACATTTGTAGGAGAAAAATAAACATTTTCTTTATTTATAGTTGCTTGGGACATGCTGCTGTCTTTACTGCACACATGCACACATGTTAGGAACCAACCAAACAGAACAACAGTAAAAAACAACTCCTTCTGCTTCTGTGTCTAGTGGCCTAGTGTGACAACGATTAGCTGGCAACATAAGGTTACCGTTACCAGGGGATGCCCGATTGTGGTTCAAAAATACCACAATCTTCAAGGAGGAAATAAACAACTGACACCAACTGACAAACAGAGGGAATGAACACAAAGCAGAGACCCTCCCAGTTACTCTAACTATGTATATTACTGCTGCAATGCCCTTATTGTAGTATTGCTTTTCAGCAGTTATTTTTATTTTACACCTTCTTGCACTTGCTCAGTTGTTTATTTTGGAAATTTCAACTTCTTCTCCTTCTGTGTCTAGGCCAGATGTGAAACTGCCAAGAAGGAGGCACCTTTTAGTGAGTTGATACTGCAGTTCCTTTCGCCTGTCCTAGTGTGAAAAAGATTAACCTGTAACACAAGGTTGCCGTTACCAGGATACACCCAATTGTGGTTCAAAAAGATCACAATCTTCGAGGAGGATCTTTCTGTGTACCCTGAAATTTCAACTTAGAACCTTGAAAGAGTAATTATTAGATCATTTGGAGAGACCCATTTCATATATATACTGTGTGCTGGTTACTCTTCGTTTTTGAAGGATATAACGTTTTGTTCGGTGCCAAAGTCCACAGGGAAGGGTGGTGGCCCCGAAGTGGATTAAATCCCACTTGAATCCATCTTGATGGAGGGCAGCAGCTTCATCAATACTGGCCTGGGGCTGAGGAGGACTTTGCGTGCCAAAAGGGCTCGGGACCAGAAAGTGACTCACGGAACTGGATCAGTGGTACAGGTGCCATGATGTGATACAGAAGGCAGATGAAGGGCTACTGCATTATATTCTCAGGACAGTTCTCATGACTGATCACAAATGTGGTCACTAATATTTAGAATCTGGTATGGCAGAAGAAGAAGAAGAAGAAGAAAGTTTTGCTATTTTATTACATAGATTCACTCTGTGTTTTGTTTTTCAGCAACCTCTCGCCAGCTAGCAAACATTAGCTGGGCTGAAGGGCCATCCTTCCCCTACCTCATGCAACAGAAGAATTTGGGTCACCACTACAGATGGTTACAACTCCACCACTGCCAGAGACGTAGTTGCCTTACCATCTTAATTCTCCCAGATAGCCTCTATTTGATGCTGGCCTATAATAAAAGTTTTCAGATGAGAAGGGACAGGATAATCTCACAGTAGCTGTGGCAGGGCTTCAAAATGGTATGGTACACAGAGGTACGACACTGGGAAGTCTATAATACAGTGGCACCTCAGGTTCTATATAACCTTTCTCTGTGTTACATGAGGTCCTGGGGGTGCAGTGGTTAAATTGCTGGACTGCAACCAGAATGTTGTGAGTTCAATCCTTACCAGGACTCAGTGTTGACTCAAAGCCTTACATCCTTCCAAGGTTGGTGAAAAGAGTACCCAGCATGTTGGGGGGGGGGGGAATGTTAATTAACTTGTGAACCATCCAGAGAGTCCACTAAGCGCTATGGGGCAGTATATAAGTGTAATTGCCATTGCTATAATCATGTTTGCTTTTTCTCTGCTCCTCCAGTTATCTAACTAGCTCTCTGCCCATCCTTTGCCTTGCAATGTCCTACAACTAGTACTTTACCCTGATTAGTTACAGTAAGGCATTTCTACTCATTGCCTTAAAACTCCTGCATCCTAGGCTTGCTTTCTCCCTATTTATTGCAGATTCCTGGAGAGTAATTATAATGACAAGTGTAAAGATTCCAAAGTAAATCTCTCCTTGTGACCCTCTGGAGTATGTGCTCTCATCATTTGCCACGGGTGTTCCACATTCAAAGGAGCTGTCGAGGTTTCAGCAAGATTTAAGTCAGAGTTATTCATGTCTGTGTATCTTCACTCCGCTGCCATTTAATTTAGGATTACGTTTCCTCCTAGGAGAACAAATAATCATTTCTGGAGCTAGGAAGTCATAGATGAACAAAATAAACATTTGTGTCAACTCTACATTGGATGGAAATGTTCTAGCATTGGCATCTTCAGAACAGGCTGCTTATTAGCAAAGAGACTTTTTCAGTGAAGATCCAGTTTCTCTTCAAGACAATTTCTAAGATGGGCAATTTAATTGGGAGTGACTACCTTATCAATTAGACAAGTTTTTAAGCTAGTGCAAAGCAAATAACGGTGGTATAGAAAACAGTTTGAGGACAAGGATCTTCTGCTAGGTCTCAATGTGTTGTTGATCTGATAGTTCTACACCTTAAATATATGATCAGAGGTACAGTAGTAAATTCTAAAGTGCAGCATGTCATTCTGTCAGTCACCACAGCCATGATCCCCATGGAGTGTCAAAAATTCAGTCAACTGTGTTGTTCCATGTCTGAATGTGTGCACACGGGAATGTGTGCATGCATGTTTGCTTGTGTGTACATACACTGCACATTCCCAAAGATCACCAGTGGCTAGGATGGTATCAAATTTGTTATGATTGGCAATCATATAGTGGAGTTATGATGAACCTTGGCACTCCACCTGTTCTTGAACTTCAATTCCCAGAAGCCCTGATCAGCAGGAGTGCTGACTTGGGCTTCTGTTAATTGAAGAACATCGGGAGTGCCAAGGTTTGCCATCACAGATATAATGGAAGAAGAAATTTTGTTTGTACCATAACCATTAAAATCAACAGGTGGAGCCTCTCACTGAATTACCCTCCTCTTGATGACTAGGAAGTGGTGAAGAGCATTCGCTTCTTTTTCCTATCCAATGCACATGGAATGAAGCAGAACATTGTGGAAGTGAGTCATTTTTTTTTTGCTTTGTTGTTTTTAAAATTGCCTTTCTGCACTCAGTCTCAGAAGTCTGTCTGAGGGATTCTAGTGACTTCCAGAGGTTCTGGATTTCTGTAAACTCCATCCAGTGATGGGATGCAACAGGTTCGCACCAATTCGCCAGAACCGCTAGTAACTTTTCCCAGTGTCCCGGATAACGGGTAGCAGCTTTTGGGGGGAACCACCTTCGGGGCTTACCTTTTCACTGGTTCCCCCACTGCACATGCACACCAAGCACTTAGTGTGCATGCATGGCTACAGTGCTTGGCACGTATGCATGGCCTCCTTGCTGTCCTTGCTGTGATTCAGGATGTAATAGAATATTAAATAGGTATTTGTATTTTTTTTCTGGTTTGTATGTTTTCTTGTTTAATATTGTTTTATTTGTACTTTTACTTAGAAAATTTAATAAAAATATAATTAAAAAAAGAACTATTTACAGGGGAAACTTTATTGGATACAAATAAATTAAAATATAGAAAAGATTCACAATAAAATTTAACTAACATGGGGAAATACACTCAAGAAGCAACTTGCATGGCTATGAGCAGGGACTGTCAATTTGCGGCCTGTGGGCCAGAAGCAGCTCACAGCATCATTTCATGTGGGCCCCCACCGCCTCCACCACACCAGAAAGTGCCATGTAGTGGAGGAAGGTCAAAATGGCCGTTCGGCCCACAAAGCTGTCTGAGGGAGTGTGACCCGGCCCACAGTTTTAAAAGGTTAAGAACTCTTGGCTAATAAGATTCTTAGACTGAGGCTGCTCTGTAAAACGTCTGCAGTCCCTTAAAAGACTATTTACAGAAGTGCTACAAGGATATTAAGAAGCAAGAAGATCTATCCAAGAAGATAGATTAGGGGTGACAAAGATTACCTCACATTGGTCTCATTGGACTACAGTGGAATCCCATATACAGTGATAGGATGTAACAGGTTTGCACCAGTTCGCTAGAACCAGAAGGTAACTTTCCCCAGTGTCCCGGAAAACTGGTAGCAGCTTTTTTTTTTGAGGGGGGAACCACCTTCAGAGCTTACCTTTTCACTGGTTCCCCCACTGTGCATGCGCACCAAGCACTTGGTGTGCATGCACGCCTACAGTGCTTGGCAGGTATGCACGGCAGGCCTGGCTTGGGGTTTTTAAGCAAAGTCTTGGAGTTACCTCATCAATAAACTGCACATGTGCTGTTTCAATTGCTTTTCCAATTGGAGAACCCTTAAGGAGGTACAGCCGTTTTACATTAAGGTATATTATCCTAGAGAACCGGTACGATGAACATATCCATCTTGCAACATGGTGCTGCCCAGGCACATATGCTAACAGGTAAGTGACGGGTTTGTGTTTTAATGTAATTTTTATTTTAATTAATTAATTGATTAATTAATTAATTAAATTTATTTACAGGTTTGTGTTGTGGGTGGGTGGGTGGGTTGAGGTGTGTGTGTGCTTATTTTTATTTTATTTTATTAATTTTTTTCTTTGGCCCCACCCATGACGTCATGATGTTAGCTCCGCACACACTGTGATGACGTCACAGTGGGGTAGTAAAATTTTTGACATCCCACCACTGACTCCATCCTTAGCTGTAGTAATTGATAACTGCTAATGGACCAAAATTTTGACCAATTTATAAATGTGGGGTATTGTGCTTGCATATCCATGTTGCAAAATGCCATTAATTGGCCCAATATTGGTGCACAATATCATGCCCATGTTGCCCAAAGGAAAAAGGATGCCAAGCTTTACACAATAAAGCTAGAATGTTGACAACACTAATGGCAGAAGCCAAGATGACCTACATCGTACTGTCTTATGCTTATTGTAATTTACACGTATAAAATTACAGCCGTAACAATTGCTTTGCATTTGAGTGAGGCATGATTAACTGATGAAAAAGGAGCCAGCTTCTGGAGTTTCCCCTTGCTTGGTGTCTCTGTGTGATGGTACAATTATCTGTGTTGTTTCAAAGTTACATTTTTTTGTTTGGAGTGCCCCCATATTTAGGCCATTGTAGACCATTGATTTACTCTGCTGCACAATAATATAGTGGCATGCCTATGCAGCTATTATTTCAAGAAAACTCTTAAGAAAATAATTTTATTGTCACAACAGGGTTTGCTATTTCACCTTTTTATATTAGGCAATAATGCTGAGGGGGCCAATGTAGTGTAATGAGTAATCAACTGGGACTCAGCAGACCTGGAGTCCATTCCTTGGCTCTGCCATGGAAACTCATTGGGGAGTATGGAACTGATACCTCACTTACTTTGAAAATCTATTAGAGTTGCTATCAGGCAGTTCTGACTTGATAGCACTTAACAACAATAAACTAAATGCTGACATTAGCTAAATTTCAGATATGATTCCAATTTTGTAGATTTGACTGAAAAGAAATCATTGACACACCAAAGTGGATAACTTTAGTAAAAACATAATTAAGTATAAAAGCTTCGTGCTTCTAGTTAGTCATATTGTATTTTGAATTTCTGTATTTCCAGTTCCATATCATCTCATGCTATAAAATTTGTTGAACTGTTATGTTGGAACAGCTTTTTAGTGTAATTGCAGCTTGTGATGAGTATACCCTTGACCTCAGCTATTAGCGAATTGTTGCTATTCCATCAGTAGTGGAGTTTTTGTAATTGTTACTTTTTGAATATGCCTTTAGTCTCTTTTATCTTTAAATGCACATCAAAAGAGCCACGGATTGCTGAGTTATTTAATTTCTATGCTTTATTTGTTATTCTTTCTTATTATCTATAATTTCAAGGAAACTATAGTACATTCATGACAGGATTACTATTCACATTCATATCAACTGTGGGAAATCGCTGGCAGCTCTTCATATTGCCTCTTCATATTGCCAAGAGAGAAGAATATGCATGACGGAGGGGGTAAGCAGTTAGCAGATGAAAGAGCTGGCTGGCCACTCCTGGTTATTACTACTAGCCACTAGCACAGGGATCAGCAAGATGCTTGTAGCAGCCGCTCTTCTGCTATCTCCAGCATTTCACCGCACTGAGGCAATAGACTTCTTCTGGCTATCAGGCAGACAAAACTATCCCTATTCTACTCGTAGCTCTACAAATAAATAATAATTACACACCATCCAGTCAATTCTTACTTACTTCCCAGGGTTTTCTAGGTAAAGAGTAGACAGAAATAGTTAGCCGTTCTCTTCTTATGGGGTGCCCTGAGACTATGCAGCTTGCTCATGACTACATATGCTGACTCATCTCATGGAAGTGGGGAGGGGACACAGTATTGAACTCCTGTACTCACAACCAGGTACCTAAACCAGTGTCCCCCAGCCTTTGGGTTTTGGACTTCAGTTCCCAGAAGTCTAAGTCAGTACATTGGCTGGTCAGTGCTTTGGGGAATTGACACTGACTCCTAAACCACAGAGCTATCCAGCCAGTAAAATGATGCTCAAATGATGAAAGCTTGCCATAACCATGACCAGAAGTTTTAAAAGTACTACATCTCCCAGCATTCTTGAGGAAACATAGCTAGTAGCCATTTCTTGTCTTTGTCTCTAATATTGAAAACAGGGTTCAGTGGTTTTTTTAATTCTAGGTGTATGAAGCGTGCACAAGAAACTTGTTAACTGGTTATTTTTTTAAAAAAATCTATATCCTTTGAAAGCTTGCAAAAATTAATATTTCATGATGGGTCTCCAAGCCCTGCCAATATGGCCAGTGGTTGAGGAATTTGAGGAGGTTTTCTTTTTAAAAAAGCAACATTTCCAGACCTGGATCCTGCAAGTCACTATGTTAGAACCAGAAGTTTGGATGGGACTAAGTTTAAAAAGAAGAAGGAATCTGATGCATCACATTTTTATCGATTAAAAAACTGAGAATTTTTTCAGTGTATAATTCACCACAGAACTTTTTTCCCCTGCCTCTTCTCCCATCACTTTGCTTAAAATTAAGAAAACAGAAACTATTGTCATTTCAATTCGAATTGGTATAGAAGAAAAACAGAGCTTGGCATCTAATCCAGTAAAAACTGGAATGGCACTACATGGCCCATGGTATCATTTCATGTACCCCTCCCCCCACTGCCTCCACCACACCAGGAAGTGCCATGTGGTGGAGGAAGGGCAAAATGGCCATCCAGACCTCAAAGCTGTCTGAGGAAGCGTGACCCGGCCCCTGGCTTTAAAAGGTTGAGAACTCCTGCCTTATAAAATAATCACTTACAAATTGTTAGGTTTAATTTATATCAGGAATGAAACTGAGAAAAGGAAAGCTCTGGGAATGCTATTATTTCTTTTAATCACTTCTTTTGTAAAAGAATCTGGAGTGAAACTGCACAGGAGAGACTGTTATTGTATCTTCCCTCCTCCCTTTCTTCTCTTCTCTATTGTTCCCAACTCTGTCAAATTGTGACAAACTTAATTACCGGCAAACAGTGGGAAATCCAGATGTCACATCACTCAATTTCTTTTGACTTCATAAAAGCTTTCTAGGCCTTAATTTAAGACAAGCAGGGATGCTGGCCAGATGGTGCCAGTGTCAAATAACTGACAGCAGCGACTGTTGATTTCTCTTTCCCACTAAAATTCTCTTTAGAAGGAAACAATAGAGAGGAACAATACATTTCAGATCAGGCTATACTAAAGAGGCAGGGTAGAATTAACGAGGAGACGGTGGACAGCATGCCCATTTCTGTGCCAAAATAACAAGTTATATTACAGCCAAATTAGCCACTATGCTGTCTGTGCTGTGAAATCGCACCAGACTCTTAGTAATATTTATATAGGTAAAGGTTGCCCTTGCTCAAAAGCCAGTTGTATCCCACTCTAGGGTTTAGTGCTCATCTCCATTTATAGCCAAAGAACCAGCACTGTCTGTGTATGCAGACGTTTCCGTGGACATGTGGTAGGCATTATTAAATACCAGAGTGCATGGAAACCTTCCAACCAAAGTGGTACCTATTTATCTACTTGCAATTTCTTGCTTTCAAACTGCTAGGGTGGCAGGAGCTGCAACAGAGATGGGAGTTCACTCTATCATGGTTTTGACCTGTTGACCTTCCAGTCATCAAGTTCAGCATCTTAACCACTAAGCCACTGCAGTTCCATATACGGATGTCTTAGTTTTTAAAGCTGAATTGAATTATGTTAGCAATTCGTATACTTTTTGGGAACAATTGATTTTGTTTCCAACAAGATGGTGCCCCACTGGACTTCCACCGAGACATGAAAGCTTGCCTCGATGACAATTTGCCAGGACAATGGATAGGACAAAGAGGTGTGGTTAAGTTTCCCCCACGTGCTCCTGGCCTAATACCCCTTGGCTTCTACCTATGGGGGACCTTAAAGGATGTGGTGTGTCACAGAAAACCAGGTACATT
Organism: Furcifer pardalis; assembly: GCA_030440675.1. Classification (NCBI taxonomy): domain Eukaryota; kingdom Metazoa; phylum Chordata; class Lepidosauria; order Squamata; family Chamaeleonidae; genus Furcifer; species Furcifer pardalis. The sequence continues at coordinate 237,802,460 of CP126891.1, forward strand.
GGCAGTACTTTACTTCAAGAAGGAATTGAAACTGCATGCACAGTGATACAAGTGGATACTTTGATCAACTTTGCTCAAGCAGTAATTTGTCATAATCAGAAGTGTCTGGATGCTGAAGGTAATCACTTTGTGCACCTCTTCTAATTGCAGAAGTCAAACATGACTTCTATTCATCTTTTGTTATCGGTATATATTGAGTTTTTCCTCAATTCCTTGATTGACCAGATATCAAGGGGTAAATTCCTACTGGTTGTTGCAACTCGCTTTCCATTCCTTTCGCTGCTGTGCTCTTCTGCTCCAGGTTTGGCCAAACCTTTTATTTATTTATTTACATTTATACCCCACCCTTTTTTCACCCTCTGTATTCCTGCTTTTTTATTTAAATGTAGATTGAAGAGCAGTCTGGGAAACTAGTTATTATTTTGATGAAGAATTTATCACTTTCTGACTGGGCTCACTCAGAAAGGAGGCGATAATGTTTGTGAAATGGGACAGTAAGAGGCCTTTTCCTTATCCTCTTTTCAAAATCCTGCTCTGATGACCTTGGCACACCAAAAGCAATAACAATAGATATGACTTCACTTGTGAAGGGATTCCAAAGTCTGCAGGAGAGATCGGAGTAATAAAATTGTGAGTGTATTGAATGGCAATTGCTTTGGTTATGAACAGACCAGCTTTGCCTCTTTTACACAATGGTGGATGTTAGTACTGTACAGTATTTAGCTCCAGAAAATATCCCCATGCCAGAATGTGTTTATTCATTAATCTAAAATTGCTTGTATCAGCTTTGAAAATGTAGCCCCAGGGAAAAAAAAGATATAGCTCTATTAATATTTCACTCTGTAACAATACTAAAATAAAAGCTAATTCTCAGTCTACTTTTTCCTATTCTTAAAGTATAAGAATGTTTTAAATGCACATAATGTATTTATTTAAATGTTGGTGTGGTGTTTTACTCTTCCACATCCACATCCTGCAGAAGATGGAATAATTTCTAGTCATTCTGAGTAATACCATGGGTTGGATCCAGATTGACAGTGCAATTCTACAGATGTCTATTGAGCTCCATAAAGACTTAAAAGTAAAGGTCCCATTTGCTCGAAAGCCAGTTCTGTCCAACTCTAGAAGGCAGCACTCCATTTACAGCCAAAAAGCCAGTGCTGTCTTCATCTGCAGCCATTTCTATGGTCATGGAGCGCATGAAACACTGTTACCTTTCTTGCCAAAGCAGTACCCATTTATCTACTTGCAATTTCTTGCTTTCAAACTGCTAGGTTGGTAGTTGCTGGGACAGAGACAAGAGCTCACTACGTCATGCAGCACTTGCTGACCTTCTAGTCATCAAGCTCAGCATCTTAACCACTAAGCCACTGTGGTGTCATGCAGTGGTGGGTTGTCAAAAAATTTACTACCCCACCATGATGTCATCACAGTGTGGGCGGAGCTAACGTCATGATGTCATGGGTGGGGGCCGAAGAAAATAAATAAAAATAAAATAAAAATAAGCGCACGCACGCACGTACACACAAACACACGAACACAAACACACACACCTCAACCCACCAACCCACCCACAACACAAACCTGTAAAATAAAATAAATAAATAAATAAATAAAAATTACATTAAAATACACCCACCCACCCACCCCAAACACAAACCCGTCACTTACCTGTTAGTATAATTGCCTGGGCAGCACCATGTTGCAAGATGGATATGGTCATCGTACTGGTTCTCTAGGATAATATGCTTTAATGTAAATGTAAAACAGCTGTACCTCCTTAAGTGTTCTCCAATTGGAAGAGCAATTGGAACAGCACAGGTGTAGCTTATTGATGAAGTAACTCCAAGACTTTGCTTAAAACCCCCAAGCCAGGCTGCCAGGCCTTTTTAGGAACTGTGGTAGTACGTCAATATAGGTAAAGGTATTAAATACACATTAAAATACACACAGACACACCACATCCAAAGGTGAGTCACTTACCCTGGGGAGTAGGCTATAGGGAGCTTCAGGCTAGCAGCTTCTCTTCCTCTTCCCCTCTTGAGAGGACAGCAAGGAGGCTGTGTATATGCACCAAGCAATGTAGGCGTGCATGCACACCAGTGAAAAGGTAAGCCCCGAAGGTGGTTCCCCCCAAAAGCTGCTACCGGTTCTCCGGGACACTGGGGAAAGTTACTACTGGTTCTGGTGAACTGGTGCGGACCTGATACATCCCATCACTGGTGTCATGTAAATATCATTGTTGGAATTAGGGCCCTCAGTTTTTGTTCTCTCCTGCACAGGAAAGCCAAGGCGCCTGAAGAAGACAGCCTCTTTTTTATGTCAGGGGCTTTGGTGTGAACTGAAACCCTGGAAAATCAGTGTTTCCTCACATGGATGATCACCCCCTCCCTTTGGACATGCAAGAAAACTGCATTTAAAAAATGCATATTTGGAAGTAGTATATTGCTGAGTTTGCTTGCCACTAAACTGAAGTAATTTGGATAACAAGGGATTTCAACCCCCCTCCCCTTTTCAGTCTCCCCCTCTACAAGAAAAACTGGGAGAAGGCTGGATTTTGATATAAATTTATAAATAATTGACATCCTTTCCATCTGCACAAATGTTAGATTCTGCAGTGGCTTAAGCAAGGTCATAGCTAAACAACCCACTCTTGTTTCATACCAGCAACCACACATTTTAGAACCAAGCCAGAGCAGAGCAATCCTACCTGCACTAAAAAACACCAGTTGTCCTGGCCAGGGACCCATGAACTCGCAGGGAGTCATGGATAAGGGTTGGGTAGGAGTTTTGCAATGGCTTGTATGTCATGCTGTCCCTGGAAAATGGAAGAAACCAGCCTGGCGGACACCATTGGCTACAAAAGATGAGCAGCTTGTGGCTACTTTTTTCATAAGCAGGCTAAGGAGAAAGAAAATAATGACTTTGCCCAATGAGCCTGTATAGCATGAAATGGATCAGGAGACAATGGGAGGGGTAATATATCCTAGTGGTCTGAGCAGCAGTCAGAGCCCAGGAGACACAGGATGACCTTGTGGCAGTGACATTCTCTCAGTCCAATGTCCCTGCTGAAAACAGACAAGCCATGTGAATTGTTTGGATTTTTATTCCACCTTCACTCAGTGTAAAACACTAGTCTGGGTGTGTCAGAGTTCTGAGTTGCCTGGGGAAAAGGTAGAATAAATACAGCAAAATGAAATGGAAATCAACATGGACTATAATTCTCTGCCCCCTTTTCATTAAAAAAAATCATCAATTTAAATACAGCCGCTCACAAGTCACAGTGGAAAAATAAAATAAAATGCCAGTACATATTCGTAAACAAAGAAGCCTTTGGTTATAATTGTGCAGAAACACCCCAGTTTAGATGGATGTCTTCAGTGTATTATCAGTGCCACTGGCTTTGAACAGCCTGCCAGATTTGGTGACAGATAAAAGGGATGTAAAATGTGAGGTGTGTGACAAGCTTGTTTCACTTTGGGCGAGCTTGTAAGCAGGCTCTCATTGGCATTGTAGACTTGCCCTGTAATAGTTTAGCACTGGCTCCTGAACAGTGATGTGCTGTTAAGTGCCGATAAGAGCTAAGTGGGTGTTTAAGCTCTGAGTAGACAGCTGAAGTGAGTGAGCAACAGAAATAGTGTGCTAATATAAAACAAGGTCTTGTTGCTCAGCTTATCTAATGTTGCATGTTTTTATTTTGAGGCAGTGTTCTTTATCTGACTATATTATAGATCCTTTCAACATTATGTTCATGCAGTACAATTTGGAGGAGCCTTGTAAGCATGAAAAGAGATCTATAGGCCTATGAGAAATTGGATGACACCACTGAGAATACAAGTGCCATGTGTACTACAGCCAACCATAGGATGTGCGGGGCTGTATTGCTGCACCAGGTGCAGAACACAGTTGTAAAGTTGTTGTCAGGGTTGTGAAGATTTGATCACATTTCCTTCACCATTGCTTGTCTGCACAATTAAAGGTCTTGATGCTAACACACAAAACCTTAACAGATTAGGACCTTGATACTTGCTGGAGTGTCTCTCCTTGGTGAATCATGCCCAGACAACATGTTTCACTCAGGATAGTGGGCTGAGAGTTGCCACCCCAGGGGATGCTCAAAAGTCCTCCACAAGAGCTTGGTCCTTCTCTGTTATGGTCCTGATGCTATGGAACAATTTACCTAATTTAATTTGTCAGGCTTGTAAAAACTGAGCTGTCTAAAGAGGCATTCCATAATATCCTGCCTCAAAACGGTGCTGACCTCTGCCCCACCACCCCCTGGAATTATCTCTGGTATTTTAACTTTAGCATATTTTATTTTTGCTTATTAAAAATCCTTATTTAACTTTTTTACTTGTTTTATGGTTTATGTTTTATTATTTTTGTTAACCACTCATTGTGACTGACGTGTTGGAAGGGTGGTATAGAAATCAAAGAAAACCAACCAACCAACCAACCAACCAACCATTCAACCATTTCACAGCCACATCTCTATAATATGTAAAAGGAATTATGGATTTCAACAAGAGCCTTTTGAACAAGGAATGAATTGATAAGAATAGCAACGTGATGAATAAGCAGATTTTTGAGCTTGGTCCCTTGGGACTAACCATGCTGTATGGGTAAGCCTATGAACTATTAAATCGGCTATTAAATTGGTTTTTTTATCAGTTTATTAAACTTAAAGACATATAATTGACAATCAAAAAAGAAAGACTTATACAGAAGAAAACATATGTAACATATATGACCTTACATTACAATGCAGTATAATTAAAACAGGAAAAAAATATATCGGGTATGATAAATATAAACATATGAAATGGGTATGACCTCTTTGTCTATCTTTATCTCACTTTTTTTGTACATTCTTATCAATTTTATCATGTTTAATTAATTATACTTCATGAATTCTTTCAATACCCATATACATCTGTTTAATACAATGACTACTTGAATACTAAACGCTATTACAATACTTCCCTAATTTTTTCCAGATAAGACCAACAAAACAGACAAACAAATAAGCAAAAAAAAAAAAAGGACAAGAGCCTATACAATTACATTAATAAAAAGAATAATTCTCTTTTCAACACCCTGTGCTATTTACAAAATCCAGAGATGTTATGCTTAATCCATATTCATTTATTCCTCCAAAAACTCAGTTGTTCAAGTGCTGGCTGTGTTGCTTTATCGTTATATAATGCATGTTCTATAAATGGATGCCATATTAAATTGGTTTTAAATTGTTGTCTTGCTGATTGTGTTGGGAATCGCCCTAGGTCCCATTGGGGAGGAGGGCGATAAATAAATTTAAATAAATAAATAAATAAATAAATAAATAAACTGAAATCTGTAAAAAAAAAAAATAACTTTTCCTAAGCTGTGTTAGTGCTTTTCGAAAACCCACAAAATTACTAGCTGATGTTAATAATGAACAAATTTATAATAATTCTCTTCTCATTGTCTCACTGAATATTTCTCATTTCCTTTTTTACTTCCTTTTGGGGGGGGGAGAAGAAGGAAATCCTATTTCAAATACAGTGACTATTTAACCTATGTTGGAAACCACCACCTTCAAAGGTAGCCATTCCATCAAGGAATTGTCAAGAAATTCTTCCTAGGCGTTCATCAAAAGTTTCTTATACAGTAATTTGAATTCATTACCTGGGTCTTGTTTTTTGAAGCTAAACAAACAAAGCTTGTCCCATCTTCTTTCTGATATCTTTTGAAACATTTTGAGTTGTCGATCATGTTGCCTTTCAGTCTTTACTCCTGGGTGAAAATAATACTGTTTCTCATAGGGCTTGGTTTCTTGACCTTTTGACATCCTGATCATTCTCCTCTGGACACATTCCAACTTGTTGATATCCTTCCTAAACTATGGTCCCCACTTGACATCGTATTCCAAGTGAGGTCTGATGAAAGCAGAATACAGTACAGTAGTGTGATGCTATAACCTCTATTGATTTGGACACTATATTTCTGTCACAACCCAAACAAATAAAACTTCCAGTTTTGATGAGTCTTCACAGGAAGAGCTAAAGAGAACTGACATATATCCACATCCTTACTGTTTGAACCTGCAATGTGCATGATGTATTAAAGGAGGAGGAATCTGTCATTCTGAAATATCACAAGAGGAAGAGCTGCTCTCTGAGATGGAGAGATGATCCTTGTCACTGAAATTAATGATTATGCCTATATGATTTTTGCACAGCTCCAGATTATTTTAGCAAGGCTTATTAAGAAGAGAAGAGAAAAATCTGATGGATTGTGATTGACTCCCGAATGCTGGGTACATTAGAAAGATGAAGAAGTGAGCATGGGAGTTCCACATAATTCTTTACTAGCAAATATAAATCTGCATTTAAACATTTGGGGAAATTGCAACTTTCCTTGTTGTAAGGGGCCCTTCCGCTGGGAAAAGTTGAGCTGCTCTTTAGTGGTCAGGCAGCTTTAAATCTGGCAAGTTTAGAAGTCTTTCTACAAACATGCTTTAGTGCATGCTTTCCATTTGAATGATAAAACAAGGCAGATTCTTTACAACAAATGGAAATATTAAAAATGTAAAACACACCATTATGAACTATTCACAAGCACTAGGAAACAGAAATTGACCTAATGTACTACTAACTAATGGAATGATTCAGCAGAAAATCAATCCAAATTCTCTACATCTGCAGTACTCTGTTCTAGCAGACAGTCACTTAAGGCATATGGATTCTGACTTAATAGTTTCATAAAGACATTTATTTGGATAAAAATATGTTTATATGGGGGTTTCATTAAAATGTAATTTAGCCAGAAGCTTCTAGTACAAAAAGACAGAATTCTGAAATGGAATACTAACTAAGCAGCTACATCAGATAGTAGATGCTCTGGGGTACTGCCATCCTCCCTTTCTCTCTGAGCCCCTCATTTCCTTTAGTGGAAGAAGGACCGTGAGGTATTTGATGCAAAGTATTGGATAACAGCAAAGGACCATGGTGGCTTAGTGGTTAAGATGCTGAGCTTGACAACTGAAAGGTCAGCAAATCAAGTTTGAGACCCAAGTGATGTGGGATGGAGTGAGTGCCCGTTGTCTGTCTAAGCTCCCACCAACCTAGCAGTTCACAATCAAGAAATTACAAGTATATAAATAGGTACCACTTCAGCAGGAAAGGTAACAGTGTTCTATGTGCTTCAGTGTCTAGTCATGTTTGCCATATGACCTTAGAAATGTCTGCAGATTCAGACAATGCTGGCTCTTTGTCTGTAAATGAAGATGAGCATCACCCCCTAGAGTCAGACACGACTGCCTTTTCAAACAAGGTAGACCTTTACCTTTTATTTGACAACAGAGTCAGTTATACCATGCAGTCAGATCTCTTGCCCTTTAAGTCAGTTTACTATTCTTAGATGTCATGGATAATGCCATTCTATTGCTAGTACTGTACTGATTTTAAATTCATCCAGTCAATGTCCCTTTTCACCATAGCCCTTTTGTTGTTGTTGTTCAGTCGCACAGTCGATTCCTCTGCGACCCCATGGACCACTGTCCTCCAGGCATTCCAGTCCTCCACCATCCCCCTCAACTCACTCAGCTCTGTGCCCATTATCTCCACAATACCATCTAGCCATCTCATCTTGGGCCGTCCCCTTCTTCTTTTGCCCTCTACCCTTCCAAGCATCAAGGCTTTCTCAAGTGAATCCTCTCTTCTCATTTGATGTCCAAAGTATTTTAGCTTCATCTTTACTATTTGACCTTCCAAGGAGCAGTCAGGCTTGATTTCTTCTAAGATTGACCCATTTGTTCTCCTCGCTGTCCAGGGTACTCTCAAAACTCTCCTCCAACACCACATCTCAAAGGCGTCTATTTTTCTGCGCTCCGCTTTCCTAATGGTCCAGCTCTCACAACCATACATTGCAACAGGGAATACCATTGCCCTGACTATGCGAATCTTTGTTTGCAATTTAATGTCTCTACTTTTCACTATGTTCCCCAGGTTTCTCATCGCTTGCCTCCCGAGAATCAGTCGCCTTTTTATTTCATGGCTGCAATCACCATCTGCAGTGAGCTTTGATCCTAGGAAAGTAAAATCTGTAACTGCCTCTACTTCTTCCCCATCTATTTTCCAGGGACTGATAGGGCCTGTTGCCATGATCTTGGTTTTCTTGATATTGAGTCTCAAGCCAGCTTTTTCACTCTCTTCTTTTAACCTAATCAGGAGCTTCTTTAGGTCCTCCTCACTTTCCGCCATTAGGGTGGTATCATCTGCATATCTCAAGTTGTTGATGTTTCTCCCAGCAATTTTGATCCCAAATTGTGATTCCTCCATTCCTGCATTGCGCATTATGTGTTCTGTGTATAAGTTGAATAAGCAGGGTGACAAAATGCAGCCTTGTCTTACTCCTTTTCCTATTCCAAACCACTCCGTCATTCCATTTTCTGTCCTAACTGTTGCCTGTTGATTCATGTACAGATTTCTCATGAGGCCTATAAGGTGTTCCGGAATTCCCATCTCTTTAATTACTTGCCACATTTTGTTGTGGTCGACACAGTCAAAAGCCTTAGTGTAATCAATGAAACAGAAGTAGACTTGTTTCTGATATTCCTTTGTTTTTTCCATGATCCATCTTATGTTGGCGATGTGGTCTCTAGTCCCCCTGCCTCTTCTGAAACCCGCCTGCACTTCTGGTAATTCTCTCTCCAAATACTGTTGCAGTCTATCCTGTATTATCTTGAGCATCACCTTGCTAGCGTGAGGGATGAGTGCAATTGTTCGATAATTTGAACATTCTTTGGCATTACCCTTTTTGGGGAGTGGAACGTATACAGATCTTTTCCAATCCTGTGGCCATTGTTTTGTTTTCCAAATCTGCTGGCATATAGAGTGCAATAATTTGATTCCATCATCTTGTAGTGCTTTGAAAAGTTCAACTTGGATGCCATCAACTCCACTGGCTTTGTTGTTTGCAGTGTTTTTTAGGACCTTTATGACTTCACTCTCCAGAATGTCTGGCTCATGTTCAATGTTCTCATCGTTGTGATTATCAGGGGTGTTGAGGTCCTTTTTGTAGAGGTCCTTTTTGTAGAGTTCCATAGCCCTATTCAGCCATTATTGAATACACTTCTCTAAATGTTACCCAGATCCTCCCCTCTCTATTCTGACTTTATTCATGTGGAAAGTGAGGTGTCTCATGCAGAGAAACTCATGCCTGTGCATAAGCTGTGCTTGTAAGGAAGAACTCCTGTATAGGTTCTACATATGATTTTCCTGGAATCTTTTAGAAAAAAATTCTTTTCTCCAACCATATCACTATCCAACTGGAAAAAGTGATGGGGCAGGGGAGAATAATAATAACTAGACATATTTATCTGTAATATTAGAAAATGAGACAGTTGACAAAGAAAATAAATGTGCAATTGGCTTGTTTTTGTGCTTGTTGACTGTATTTAGATCAATGAACGTTTAACGTATAGCCCTATGTTAAGTTTTTGTATTATCTAACAAAATCACATTTCACTAAAATGAAAGGGTTCAAGGAAGACAAAGTTGTCATTAAACAAATAAAAGTATTCAGCAATCTATTAGTCATGTATTCCAAAGGATTTTGGAATTTTCCCTATATAGTTCAATAGAGGGTAGAGCAAGTGTGTGGTTCATAAGCTTCCACTTTGCAAAGTGTTTTGGGTTTTATTACCTTTTTTCTGAAAGCACACCTATATTTTTGCAGTGAACTTTTTTTTTATGCTGATTTTTAAACAGCAAGAAACAATGGGATGAACTGCTATAGTGTGTATTCAAGCTTTTGATTTCCTATTACATTCTGCGTTGGTATCCTCATGACTCTTTTCTGTTGATGACATGTTTCAAACAGCTAGGTTTCTCTGTGCAAGGCCCATCCTCTTTCTAAACAAGTTTCCAGTAGATTTATCTGTTTCCACTAGGGTTGTCATATGTCCTGTTTTACTGGGATTTTCCTGGATTCAAGCTTGTGAAAATTGTCCCAGCCAGTTCAAGAAAAAAACATGTAAAACTCCTGGTTTTTTTTAATTTGAACAAAGGAAGCAAGATCACTCCCCACTAAGGGATTTTTGCGAAGAGTTAATTCACTGCCTCCCTGCCTTTCTTTCAGTTATCCTGCTTAGAAGTGGTGAAGGCAAAGCAGCACCCTGAGAAGTCTTCTGGGGAGGGGAGACACTTGCAAGTGGGGTAATTGAAAGAAAGGCAGGGAGTCAGTGAATTAACTCTTTGCAAAAATCCCTTGGCTCACCTTGAGCAATGGTGCAGGCAAGTGGTACACTGGAGCACAAGCCCGAAGAGCTCCAGTTTGTGGATCTACTGGAAAAGGGAAAAAAGATGGAGGCTGCCCGCCCCAACGGGGATTCTGTGGGGGCTTTATTGCTGTAACCTCCTCAAAAGCCCCATCCGATGCATGCAAAATTTGAAGAATGCAATGACATCACATGGCTGTCCCGGTTTGGTAGGAAAGAATTATGGCAAAACTAGTTTCCACCATTACGCCACTGATGACCTTAGAGCCACTGGAACCTTGCTTCAGAGAGAGGCAATCCTCCATAGGTGTAAAACAAAGTGAACTGAAAACAATAACAACGACCTGGGACTCCTCACCCTGTTTCAAACTATTAGATCTCTGAGAAACCCATATCTACTTATAAAGGTAAAGAAGGAGACTAAGGAGAGACTAAGAGCAGGCTTGTACTACTACTTCTGCATCTAGGCCAGATGTGAAACTGCCAAAATAAAGGCACCTTGAGGTGAGATCAGTCTACAGGTCCTTTCATCTGACCTAGTGAGAGAAAGATTAGCTGGCAACACAAAGATGATATTACCAGGGTACACTCGATTGTGGTTCAAAAATACCACAATATTTCAGGAGGCCCTTTCTGTGTACCCTGGCTTGTAATAGACATAACAAATCTATTCAGATTGAGCAGGAAATATCCATTTTAAGAGGTAACTCTTTCCACATTCTAGTCCTTTTACTAAAGTTATAGTACAATCCAGATTGTTTGACAGTGTGATTGATGAGCCAACAGATACAGAAGATTGAACAACACCAGAGTAAACTCTCTTCTTTGGTTCAGGCCAAATCAAGATTCTCAAGGGTGAAACTCTGAAGCCTACTCTGAATATCCTTGCCAAGCATTGGCATGCATGAATTCATAACAAACAGAGCCAGTGGATGTGAGTAGAAGCCATTTATTTCAGAGAATGAGCCAAAAAAGTCCATGAAAATCTGAGTTTAGATGGCAAAGCTTCCAAATCCATACAGTTTTGAGCACAGGTGTTTTTCTTCTTCAAAACTGAGCTCTACACAATCACTGGTATTGAACATTAGTCCTCAAATAATGAAATTTAAATGAGCAAATGATGAACAGCAACTCCAATATCACAGAAGAACAAATAGAAACTGACCTTCAGACATCAAATCAAACAGTGAAAGCTGAATTATCTGAAGACCAAGATTGTCTACAGATAGCAGCCATCCAAAGTCAATTATTAAATCCCATAAATTAACAATAACACTCCAAGGACTGGCAATAATTGTCAAACTATAAAATTACTGCCAAATGTCAAATAGTGAAATCAGTTCTTGGATTTAATTGGATGTCAAATATTTGACAACATTTGGTGTTGAATATTTAAAGAAGGAGAATGAGGCAGAGAGAAATTTATTTCTGCACCAATTTAAGATAACAGGTTTACGCAGCCCACATAACCACTGACTCAAGAGGAAATCTTACTAGGGACTTCCCCCCCTAAGCAGAGCATGTTTAGGATTTCACCCTGATAAATTAGTGCAGTGGTGGCAAACCTATGGCTCACATGTCAGAGGTGGAACTCAGAGCCCTCTCTGTGGGCACACCTGCAGTCACCTCAACACAGAGTTTGCCCTGCCCCCTGCCCAGCAGCCCAATGGGAGTGCTTCCTTCCTCCCCACAACACAGAGTTCACCCCACCCCTGTGCCCAGCAGCCCAGTGGGAGCATTTCCTTTCTCCCCTGTTGCTGTGTTGGCACTTTGTGATAAATAAGTGGGGTTTGGTTTGCAGTTTGGGCACTCTGTCTCTGAAAGGTTCATCATCACTACTATAGTGTATGTGTGTTTTCTAAGTAACAAAACATGCTGTAATTCCCGGATAAGTAAACACATGTTTGTTGCCCTAGTGTCAGCCTAGTTCAAATTAGTCAGTGTTGTTGAAAATTCTGTAGGAGCTGCAAAGATAAAATGAAAGGATTTCCCTCTTTCACAATCACAGGAATGGATATGAGCCTCAAGTCTGCCGGCTCAAATCCAGGGAGAGCTTTATGACAAAAACAAACATTCTTGAGGGTACACAAGAGCAAAACCAAATTAGAAGATGGAGAAAGGAGCTCACTGGACAGGGAACAATATTAAAGGAGGATATAGCTGAGGAACTCAATCTCCCCTACTTCACTTGGAGGACTCTGAATAGGCTGAGGGTTGGAGTGCCTAAATGTAAGACCAACATGTTCAAGTGGTGGCTGCTGGCAGAAAACAGCACACTCTGTGGATGTGGAGAGATTCAGAATCCAGCTCATTTACTAGTCTGCCAGTTCCTGCCATAAACATACACTGATGAGGACAACGACAAAGCCAAGAGGCTTCATTTTGGCAGTCCAGGGTTTGATCAGGATGAAGAAGAAGAGGAAGGAGAAGGAGGAGGCAACTTTGCCTGTTCTTGTGTCTCACCTGCTTCTAAGTAGCTGTCATGAATCTAATGATCCTAAAAATTAGGACTTGTCAGGGCCAGTTCTACTATTGGGAAGGAAGAGGAAACCTCCTCAAGTTGCAGAAGCTGGACAGCTGTCATGGTAGCTTCCCAGTGGTTCCTCTTTGAGGGTAGAGTTGTATATGTCACACAGCATCTTCTGCACCCTATCAACTAGCTTCCTGCCCTTAGCTGTGGTGAAGAACACAAAGATATTCCCCAATGCTGAAGTGAGATTCAGCTCATGCCAGGCAAATTCTGAACCTGGAACAGAGGGAAGGACTGTTTTGTCTCTTGCTTCAGGTAGCAGGTCTGTGGCAACTGTGCAATCTTTATATCTCTACAAAACTTCATGGAACATTTTGCTGCTGCAGTGTTCACAGTATAGACCAGAGGTGTCCAACTATGGCCCGGGGCCTGGATGCAGCCCCAACTCCAATTCATCCGGCCCTGAAGCCCTCAGCATTCCTGGAAGCAGAAGTAAAATGTATGGCACGCTTTACTTCCGCTTCCAGGAGCGACGAGGGCTTCAGGGCCGCATGAATTGGTGTCGGGGGCTGCATCCAGGCCCTGGGCCTTAGCGACTGGATCCCTGAACCATGTGATTGGCCCATGGCGGAAAGGTTTGGGCACCCCTGGTATAGACACCAAGCTAAATGGAACTGATTTTGCTCTTGTGTACCCTCAAGAATGTTTGTTCTTGCCATAAAGCTCTTCCTGGATGTGAGCCGGTGGACTTGAGGCACACATGACTCAATATGATAAACCTTTAAGCTCAATTCACAAATGCATGTGTATCTATATATATATAAAAGAGCTTTATCACTGATATGGCCTTGCCAGAAAAATTCAAACTGTTGTATGCATTTCTGTGTCCTACCTCCTTTAACACAGATGTAGATCTCTTAAAAAGACTCATCAATAAAATTGTATGAAAGGGATCTAAGCAGAAGTAGATCAATAGCAAATGTTACTTGAAAGCTATAATTTTGACAGAATATACATCTCGATTTTCCTGCTGCTTGGAGAACAATGTCTCTACAGCTGCTTGGCTATGTAGCATAGAAAATGATTCCTCTTTAAAGGTCAAATGGCTGATGGATTTTATATTTGAACTCCAGGGAGATTCCAATCTTGCTGATTTAAGCATGATGGATTGCTGGAACTTAGATCATTAAACATGCAACTGGTATAGCGGGAGGTCTAATTAGTACACATACAACCAACATACTGCTTTGTTTTTCAAATCTGATGTTCATGAGAATGCAGAGTTACACATTTTTTATCATGTTGAAAATTCCTTCATAGTATTTGCTTCTTAGAAATGACTTTTGCTTTCAGTATAAGATGACTTTTGCTATGAATATCTGTTACTGCACTTCTGCATCACTAGTGAGGTGTCAGATATATTTAGACATACTGTATTTAGATTGTCTTCTAGGACTTATGATATTTAGCTCACTTATACTTTTCAGTGGCAGCACCACAGAAAAAACAGTTGGGCTCAGAATCAACAATGTATGTTTCTGGTTAGACCAGGAGTTCTCAACCTTTTTAACCCAGGGGCCGGGTCACACTCCCTCAGACAGCTTTGGGGGCTGGACAGCCATTTTGCCCTTCCTCCACATGGCACTTTCTGGTGTGGTGGAGGCCGTTGGGGGCCACATGAAATGGTACTGTGGGCCACAGGTTGAGAATCCCTGGGTTACAAAAACTGTTTTCCTGAGAGATAATTGCTTGCTTCACATTAATCCTTCTAGTCCTAGATATCATTTTAGAAGCCTCTGAGGAGATGCTCCAACTGCCCTCAGTAGGCTGTATGGTCCTTTGGTGGACCTGATGGAGAACCCAGCAGCAGGGTACATGGAAAGAGAGATCCAAGTTGAAGAAAAAGAGATGGAGGCAGATGGGTGACAATTTGATGAAGGTGTGGAGGCCAGCTTAATGAATGAGGATGAAATTGTTCTCAACAGACTTGGAGGAAGATGAGTTGAGGGCAAGTAACAGAGAAAATTCACTCAATATTCTGTGCCCTGGCAGATGATGGCATGCTGACCTTGGAGAACCCTTGTACCAGAGTACGACAGGTCGAGGTCACTAAAGGGTGAGGGTGAAGGCCCCCCCCGATCTTCAGACAGTTCGGGACCTACCTTGACTCAGCAAAGGTACAGGAGGAAGAGGAGCTGAAAGGAGCACTTGAAACAGAGGCAAGAAAGTTGTGGGGGACATGGGAGCCTATGAGGTATCGGCAATATAAGCTATCCCTGAAGACATTTAGCTGGCTTGGGTCCAGTGGTGGGTTGTCAATTTTTTTACTACCCCACCATGATGTCATCACAGTGTGGGCGGAGCTAACATCATGATGTCATGGGCGGGGCCAAAGAATAAATAAATAAAAATAAAAATAAATTAAAAACACATACACATCCCAAACACAAAGCTGTCACTTACCTGTTAGTATAAGTGCCTGGGCAGCACCATGTTGCAAGCTGGATATGGTCATTGTACCAGTTCTCTAGGATAATATGCCTTAATGTAAATGTAAAACAGCTGTACCTCCTTAAGGGTTCTCCAATTGGAACAGCAATTGGAACAGCACAGGTGTAGCTTTTTGATGAGGTAACTCCAAGACTTTGCTTAAAAACCCCAACCAAGGCTGCTAGGCCTGCTGGCTGCCAGGCCTTTTTAGGAACAGTGGTAGTACGTCAATATAGGTAAAGGTATTAAATACACATTAAAATACACACAGACACACCACATCCAAAGGTGAGTCATTTACCCAGGGGACCAGGCTATAGGGAGCTTCAGGCTAGCAGCTGCTCTTCCTCCTCCCTACTTGGGAGAACAGCAAGGAGGCCATGCATACGCGCCAAGCACTGTAGGTGTGCATGCACACCAAGTGCTTGGCGCACATGCGCAGTGAGGAAACCATTGAAAAGGTAAGCCCTGAAGGTGGTTCCCCCCAAAAGCTGCTACCGGTTCTCTGGGACACTGGGAAAAGTTACTACCGGTTCTGGCGAACTGGTGCAAACCTGTTGCATCCCATCACTGCTTGGGTTCATCTAGAAGACTAGATCTCAGACATGAACTATGGACTCCACCAACCGAGGGTGGAACCCAAGTTTAAATGAGGACTGGAATTGGTGGTGGTGGTGCTAGTGAAGTTAACTCAGCTCCCCTGTGAATTGTCGTGATGGGGTTTAACTAAGTGCCTAATCTTTCCTTGTACCCCATTTCCCTATTTAATAAACTCCACTTCCAGCAGCACTGAGAGTCTTGACTTTATGGAAACCATGGCTGAGAAGGGCCTGCCTGATGCCGTCACCCTGGATGAGGGTAACAATGGTCACAAAGCCATATTGATTTGATACCGTAACACATAGGTGATATATTTTTTTATTTTAATATTTCTCAGTGAGTTATGTATACATAAGATGGAAAACTCACCATTTCAAATTGCTGTTAAAAATAGGTGAGCATAATAATGTGACAGGTATCTCAACAGCTAGTGGGAATCTGACACAGTGAGTTACACAGTTTAAATTATGCATATATAGTTCACCAAGAGGATTATGACCCACAAATAAGAGCCAGCCTAACTCAAATCAAAATACAGAAACATTAAAATACACTTCAGACAAGCTAGGATCCCAAGATAAACATTTCCCTGGAGTACTATCCCAGGACTCCTTTGTTCTAACCCATCACTCTATTCACAATGCCACCTTGAGTGTTCTGTATTAAAAATAAGCTCCATTACATTCAATGGGAGGTCTGAGGAGCTCCCACTGATCCTTGAGAAGCAAAACAAAAATCAGTAGCAGTTAAAAAGAAATATCCAGAATCACTCTTAGAAATGTGGATGAGGAAATGTTATGTGTGCTATTCCCTGGTTGCTTACCTGTGAGCTAATGCCACTTATCTCAGTAGGGCCCTATACATGATTGCCTGGCCAACGTTTGCTGAAATAACATCCTTTTCACTAACTATCTGTCAATAGAAGACCTGATGCCACCACCAAGAAGGCTCTTCCTTTTTGCCTGCCCATTTGATTTCCTGTGAAAAGAGACAAAATGAAGAGGCACCAACTCTGATCTCAAATAACAGGCATGTCTGTAAGAGAGGAAAGGGCAACCCAAAGGATGGTGCTCATGAAAGAGGGTTCAGCAAACATTAAGTTAACTCAATGTGTAAAAGGTAGTTCAGGGGTGGCCAACCTATGGGTCGTGGGCTGGCTCTGGCCTACAGCACCATTTCATGTGGCCCTTTGCAGCCCTTGCTGCTACCGGAAACAAAAGCAGACACATTTACGACAGCTGTAAAACACACATCTGCATGCATAAATGCACCTGCCATAAACACTGCTGTAAATGCACCCGTGGCTGTCATAAATGCATTTATGACAGCCACAGATGCGTTTTATGGCAGTGTTTCTGGCGGGAGGAACCACATGACTGTCCCACTCAGCTGTCGGGGGTGTGTGGTCTGGCCTGCTGCATGAAAAGGTTGGGAACCCCTGAGGTAGTTACAACTCTCTAGCTATCAAACTAAAAGTGCATACTTGACACATAAATTAAATTTATCTTTATTGTAGCCTACATAATTCATGCACATATATGCAGTGGTTGGCAGCAAAAAATAATAATAAATTGCTACTACACCGTGGGTGGAGCCTATGTTGTGGGTGGAGCCTACATCATGGGCAGAACCTATACCATGGGCAATCTAGTCATGCCTGCCATATGGCCACGTATACATCAGCAAACACTGGCTCTTTGGCTATAAATGGAGATGAGCACTGCACCCTAGAGTCGGATATGACTGGCTTTTGAGCAAGGGAGACCTTGAACCACTTGCAGGGACAAAACCTGATGGGGCAGGGAGGTGGGCGTGGTCACTAAATCTCATGCCAAATAGATATAATGAGCCAAGCTACAATCTACAGGCTATGAGGTTTTTTTAAAAAACCCAGTTGTGTCTTTCTTTCATTATTTCTAACAAAATCTGTGGCTGGACTTCACAAAGGTCCTCCTCCAAAATAAGTTCCTTCCTGTCTCCTGTTTTTCTCCTTCTGGAGAGAAACGGAGGTGCCACGACTACATTACCTTTCCAGGTCCCTCTTTAGAACTTTATTCCAAGGGATCCTCATGTGGGGTTTGAGGGTGAGTCTACTTCAGTGGTGTGTGTGTGAAGGGGAGGGTGGGGTGACCTCAGGGGGAGGAAGGGTGGTTTCAAGAGTAATCCAAGAAATTTTATTCAAAAATAAAAAAATAAAAAAAAATTAAAAAGAACCATCAAGAATAGTCTTTTGCAAGAAGAATTACATGGGGAAAAACCTCTTGACTACAGTTTATTTTAAACTGGCAAAGGTTGTCTGCCCCGGATGGGGATTCCATGGGGTCTTAGAGCCGTGGTCTCCCTGACAGCCCTGTCCTACACATGCACAGTTTGAAGAATGCAATGGCATCACATGGCTGTCCCAATTCGGTGGGAGAAAATTATGGAAACCATAAGGGGAAAGGCCAAAGCTCACCCAAGCAGATCAATGGACCAGCCAAATAGGTTGTCTCCCTGAAGGATGATGGTGCCAATGTGAAGGATTTGGATTTTAAGACTATGGACTTTGCTCCCTGGAAAATAGGTTGTTGGCATGTGATGGGCTACACCTTACAAGGACTGGGAAAAATGTGACTGACTCAGCATGAAGAACACAGTTCAGGACGGTACGTATTACTTGATAGGGATAAAAATTTTTTTGATGGGATGATTCACATTACAGTCAAACCTCGCATAAAGAGCGACTCGCTTGAAGGGTAACTCGCTTAAAGAGCAGAATTTTCTCTGAATGTTCGCTTCACTTAACAAATAAAACCAACCAAAAATTCACTTAACAAATAAATCGGGGTTAGCAATCCCCCCCCCCCAATTGGTCATTTACAATGGTGTTTCGCTTAAAGAGCAAACTCGCTTAAAGAGCAATCCTGTGGAACGCATTATGCTCTTTAAACGAGGTACAACTGTACTAGAATACAGTAAAACTCCAGGTTATGGAATTAATCCATTCCATGGGGTTTTCCTTATAGCAAAAATTCCTTATCATGAAGCACCCATAGGAATGCATTGAAATGAAAAATTCCATAAAGTGAAGCAGATATCCCATAGGAATGCATTGGGAGAAAAAACTGAAACATTCGGTAAGCCGAGGCATTCTTTTTAATGGATTTCTTTCCACAAGTTGAGTTTTTTGTTACCCAAAGCATCTGTAACCCAGGGTTCCAATGTATAGCCATGAAGGATTAAAACTTTGAAAAACAAATTGCAATCATTTCAAAGAGATACATGATGTATTAATAATGTGAACAATGTGAGGCCAGCTGCTTGTACATATGGTGTTGAAAATGGCCATATACCTGAAGATGAACAAAGCAACTGGAATTGAATTTACGTTTTACTAGGATTTAGTAAATCTGCTTGGTTAGCCAAGTGAAGAAGATGTTGAGGGTGCTCAGCTGAAAGAGAACTCTATTTTTCTTAGCTGGAAAATGAGGCCAGTAATGAACAGCCTTAGTGGTTATGATATCTGGAGCAAAAATACATGGTATACTTAATGTGTAGCATGGAGCTACACCTCTATGTTTACTTTAATTACAGACATGGGAGAATAAATTGTTATTAGATCACTTTATATGACAACCAATGTGTTGGACTAACTTTTAGGAGATCTAGGTTCAAATCCCCACTGGACAATAAAACTTACTAGCAGCCATCGGCCTGTCCCATACTCTCAGCCTGACTTGATTCATTGTCGTCAGCAGCTGCTACTCATATCTGATTATACATTTTCCCTGGAGATCAGGAAAAATGCCATTGGAGTGAATTTGTTTAAGGTGGATCACAGCTTGCCATGAAGTGACCCACACACTGTGATCACGTAGCCATCTCCTGCAGCACATATGAAATAAGATACAGTATGCAGGATTAAACACCGGGACTGTAATGAACTGCCACAGCCTTGAGGATATTAACAAGTTGCACCTTCACAGCCAGTCCATCTGGCATGGCCTCTTCCACCTCCATGGCCAGTGGGAATCAAAATAGTGAAGTGGTTCCTCCCCTACTCATTTTGCTGTTGGCCCCAATATGATTGTTTCCAGTGGCATTTCCTGACCATCGCCCCACCTAAAGGGGCCCATCCACCCATAGCTGTTGGCTCCTTTAGGGAGTCAGGTTATTTACTATTGCCCAACACTCAGCATTGAGTTGCTGGCTGTACTGTCTACTCCATTACCAAAGCAGGATGCCAGCCTAGAGTGAAATTCGTACAATTGTTAGATGGCTAAAGTAGGGAGGAGGAGAACTAAGGATACTACTTAGGTTTGTTTGAGGAAAGATGGAATTAAAATGTAACAAGTAAAAAAAACTTTCCTTCTTCAAGCACCTATAAGCTCAGTAAAAGAGTTTCTCTTGCTGTGATAGGATTTTTTTTTAAAAAAACTAAGCCATATGTTAAGTTAAGGGATAAGGTTACCATTTCTGTGTGTTGTGTCTCTATATCCCCATAATAATCTTTCCGCCCACTCCAGGTATAGTAAAACATGGTGAAAATGAAGCTTAACATGCAGTCTGTCGCAATAAAACTACCACAGAAATATGGAAACCCTCCAAACAATTTAACTTCTCTATAACTTTTTTGGGGAGGGGTATGTGGTGGCTGTTTTGTCTTTATTCTGAATTGTTCCAATTCTAAGCAGGAGTAGAATAAATCCCATTTATTGGAAGCAGGCACCAGATTTATCCTGTTTACCAAGAACGTTTCAGGAGGCTATGAAATCACTGAGGCAGAGTGAAAGCCTGTCACAAGTGTTAAGCAAGACAAATCCATGTTTCCAATGAGCCCATTTCACAGTGTAGGCCGGAGGCTTTATGCTCCTATCAGATTCCACTTTAACTTCCAGTGGCAATGACTGCTTAGCATTTATTAACATTTTCAGCAGCTCATTCTCAAAACGAAGCAATCAACAGTGTAGCTAGAGTTTCTGGAAGGATGCAGGCGCCCCCCCCCCCCCCGGAGATCTAAAGCAAACGCTTACCCTTTTGACCTCTTTTTCCAAGGCTAAAATGATAGCTTTCTCAATTTGCTAGGACCTTTTGGCTTTAAAGGACCAAAATCAATTGTGGTGACAAAAAAAAGTGGGGGAAGGGAGGAAAAGAGATTTTATAGGAAACAAAAATGCAAGGAGCACAATTAAAAAAAAACCAGAACTTTACAGGAGATCTGTATACAAAACTACTTGACTGTCTCCACTGGGTGTATGTAGGGATATTAGAGAATTCCAGCAACAATATTGTGTCTTGCTGTCTTTCTTCAGTGAAAGAGCTGCAGGGCTTTGCATCAACAACTCTTATGAGTTATGAGTTGTTGTTTTTCTGGCACACCTTCCATTCTGACAGGAGGAAAAACAATGGCACTTGAAGAAACTGAACAATATTTTGACAGCATACCTGGAGGGCTGTTTAGTAGACTCTGTTTACAGTATGCAAAAAAAACAACACCACTCTGTTGTGTTATCCTATCTTCCCTGTTCTTTGACTCCTATGAACAAATTGTAAAAAAGATTTGAAGGACAACACCCTAGCCTTCTGAACAGGGGTAGCAACATCCTAGGGTGACTCTCCCCACTATTAGACCCCTGGGGTAAGTCATGGGAGGATCACACACACACACACACACACACACACACACACATACACACACACACACACACACACAGAGAGAGAGAGAGAGAGAGAGAGAGAGAGAGAGAGAGCATTGAGTACCTGGCATGCAAGCAAGTTAGTCCCAGTAACAGAAACTCCCTCCTCCCAAGGATTATGCTTGGTGCCTTGTATGTTGAATTGCCATAGTTTAAAAAAATCTAAAAAAGATTCTGGCAAACTGGAACAAGTTCAGAGGAGGGCAGCAAGGATGATCAGGGGACTGGAAACCGAGTCCTATGAGAAAAGATTGAGAGAACTAGGCTTGTTTAGCCTTGAGAGAAGAAGACTAAGAGGAGATAAGTTATAGCAGAAAACAAAATAAAATAAACAAAACGAAATAAAAAACACTGTAGCACTTTAAAGACTAACTGCTATATTTTTATTGTTAGTTTTCGTAGATCAAGTCCATTTCTTCAGACAAAGAGTGAAACTTACAGGCATGGTTTTTATACACCAGATTCAGGGGGTCAAAGGGAGAAGGGTGTGGTCAAGCAAGATAAGAGTGTGGTCAAGGAGATAAGATTTTTTGTTGTTGTTCAGTCGCACAGTCGATTCCGACCCTCTGCGACCCCATGGACCACTGTCCGCCAGTCACTCCTGTTCTCCACCATCCCCCTCAACTCGCTCAGCTCTGTGCCCATTGTCTCTACAATACCATCTAGCCATCTCATCTTTGGCCGTCCCCTTCTACTTTTGCCCTCGACCCTTCCAAGCATCAAGACTTTCTCAAGTGAATCTTCTCTTCTCATTTGATGTCCAAAGTACTTTAGCTTCATCTTTATTATTTGACCTTCTAAGGAGCAGTCAGGTTTGATTTCTTCTAAGATTGACCTATTTGTTCTCCTCGCTGTCCAGGGGACTCTCAAAACTCTCCTCCAACACCACATCTCAAAGGCATCTATTCTTCTGTGCTCAGCTTTCCTAATGGTCCAGCTCTCACAACCATACATTGCCACAGGGAATACCATTGCTTTGACTATGCGAATTTTTGTTTGCAATGTGATGTCTCTACTTTTCACTATGCTCCCCAGGTTTCTCATTGCTTGCCTCCCAAGAATCAGTCACCTTTTTATTTCATGGCTGCAATCACCATCTGCAGTGAGCTTTGATCCTAGGAAAGTAAAATCTGTCACTGCTTCTACTTCCCCATCTATTTTCCAGGGACTGATAGGGCCTGTTGCCATTATCTTGGTTTTCTTGATATTGAGTCTAAGATAACACCTTTCAAATACTTGAAATATTGTCATACAGAGGAAGGCCCGGATCAGTTCTTGATCACATAATAATGGGCTCAAATTAAAGGAAGCCAGAGTTCAGTTGAACATCACAGAAATTTTCCCAACTGTGAGAGCACCAAGGCGGTGGAATTAATTACTTCAGTGGTGAGTTCTACCCATGAGAAAATCAAACAACTATGTAGTAGATATACTTTGATCTTGATTCCTGCATTGAGCAGGGGCTTGATGGCCTTGTAGGTCTCTTCTAACTCTGTTATTCTATAATTTTGTGATCCTTTTCAATAATTCTACTTGCCATTAGATTGAGGATGGCAGCCACAGTGAAAACATAAGGCAAGGAAATATTTTTTCATCTATCCCAAATTACACCTGTTTGATCAATTTGTTTGCACAGATGGATCTGAGACAGGCCTGAAAGTTTTAGGCCAAATTATATTTTGAATCTCATGATTCTCTTGATATGGAAAAAAGAAACAAATCTTTAAAGAACCTGCTTTGGATTGTGGTCAATTGGACTATGAGAAGGCAGGAATCATCTTTCCTCTCCTCTCAGCCTACAGGCATACTGCAGGTTTCTGTCTTTTATTTCTGTTTTATTTTGAAAGAGTTAGTTGCCGAGTAACAGCAATATATGAGTGGTAACATTCAGAATCCTTACAATGCCCTGGAAAATAAAATAGCATTTATCTTGCATTGAAACAATGATAGTATATGTATAAGGCATGTCGCTTTGAGGAAAGAATTTGACTTGCTGAGATTTGTTTTTTATATATCCTGCCTTTCTTCTTTGCAATATCTCAGGCAACTTACAGTGTGAATAAAATAAAAACAGGAACAACAACACATACACAAATCTTACATTATTCAAATACAGTGGTACCTTATACAATGATTTTAATCTGTTCCACGGAGCTCATTGTTGTACGAAAAAATTGCTATACGATGCATGCATCATATAGTGATTTTCCCTATGGGATGCATTGTACAACAAATATCTTTATGGGAAAAATCGTACAACAACAAAAATTTGTTGTACGAGTTTCCCCATAGAGATGCATTGTATCATATAACAATTTTAATTGTTATACAGGGCATAATGTTTTTTCAAATCATCGTTGTTGTACGATTTAATTGCTGTACGAGACATTTGTTATACGGGGTTGTACTGTACTCTCAAATACAATTTTTCTCTATAACAAGTAGTGAATTAATGTGACTCAAAAGCAATTTAAAATCTTTTTAGTGCAATCCAGCTGCATTGTAGCACCTGGTTCAGGGGAGTGTAACAACATTCAATACAGGTAAATACTTTCTCCCTTATCTGCATTTCAACTGACAAGGGGGACTTCTATCTCATCTGGACTAATCTTCAGTTTGTCATCCCTTCATCAAGTCCATTTCTGACATAGATAACCTGTTTTAAAATGAACTAGCTTCCTTGGTTCTGGACAGAAAATACAAATAGTTGGGTGTTTTGATGGTAGAGCCCCAACCCTCAAACCAGGGACAACCTTTCTTTGTTCTTCCACATATACATTGAACAGCATGGAAGACAGAACAGAACAATGAAGAACCCAACATGTTAAAGGCAAAGGAGTCAACCAGAAGTCTCCCAGCAAGTTCTTCTGAACACCAGGCTGTTGTCCTTCCAATAAGAGACTTGACATCTTCTTGCAAAGATGCCTCTGCCGAAATTTCAAGATTTGCTATTTTGACCAAATTACCAATGAGGAGGTGCTTTGAAGGAGTGGCTATACAAGGTATAGATAGAACTTTCATGGCAAATTTTAAAACCCTGACAATGATATGGGAGGATACTGTAGTACTTGCCCAAGAACGAAACTGTTGGAGATTCCTTGCTGCCAGATATGCTACATAGCATTGGAGGATCTAAGTCTCTAAGTCTCAAAATGAAATACCTTGTGTGTGTGTGTATGTGTGTGGACACGCGCACGTGTGCGTGTGTGTGTTGTATCTAATTTATAGAAAGCAGCCTAAAATAGAGAAGTCTATATAATCATTTCAGTAAGCAATGCTGATTCCTGAAGCTTCTATGGTATCACCAGGAATGGAGTGTGTATGTGGCAATGAAATCTGTGCAGGGCCAGGAGGGAAGAGGGCAGGGAGGAATGTAAACCTTTGACCTGGAGGCATCCCTGTACTCCTAATTATCTTACCTCCCCATTGTCCTAGGTCCCAGATTTGCTGGGTTAATTGTGATCTCTTTCCCTTTTCTCTTCTCACTCTCTCAAATTCACTGTTAAAACTTGAAACCAGCCTCACATACCCAAATACTCACAGCCTGTGAGGAGACCTCTGGGCATCAATTAAATAGAAGAGCACTGAGTGGGGAAGTTCCAGTTGAGTGAATGCTGGGCTGAAGCCCATAGAGCTTTAATGGGGATTTGGGGAGATAGTTTTGCTTTACAACCCCCTCCCTTCTCCTGCAAATGGGGTTTCAGTTAATCTGCTTTAGCTCTGCTTACAAACAAAGCATGAAACCATGACAAGTCCAATGCAACCTTTGTATGGCTTGTTAAGTTACCAGTCCCTTTAAGGGTGGGATGGGTGTCTGGCATAATCAATACCATTGTTGTCCTTTCATACTACAAATCCTGGAAAGTACCTTTGGCATATATACTGTCACTGGGTAATTAATTATGCTGCTTTTGCTGATCTCTGAGCTTCAGGGACTATCACTGAGGTAATTAAAATACATGTGCAGAAGCAGTTTGTTTGCAGTATCGACCTGCCAGTCTCTGTTTCAGCTGGGTATATTTGTCAAATTCAGGAATAGACTAGAGTATCATGGCTCTTGTTCCCAAGGAAAAGGCCCAGTGTAGGATATTGTGGGTAGACAATTCACTGACCCACAACTCACTCAAGGTGGCCATGAACAAAGGAAGATGAGGACAAGGCCTGTGTATGTTTAACAGTGATGTGAAAAATTTCTACAGATGCAGCTTTTTGTCCAAATGATACCTGCTAACATCCTCTCTTCCAAACACCTCTTAAATATACAGTACATGTCTTTTCCATGTAGTCCCCTCCCCTGTGGTATGGGTCAGAAGACCTTATTTGGAAGTAGGGCCATAGCCAGGATTCTAGATGTGGGTGGGCGAATATTTTTCCAAGATGGGCAAAAAAGCCTCTTATCAATGCATTCCTATGGGAAATTGCTACTTTGCCAGGGTGGGCCAAGCCCACCTTGACCACCCCCTGGCTATGGGCCTGTTTGGAAGTCACTGTTTCCACTGGTTACAAAAGTAATATATTTCTATATCAGCTGCATGCTCACAGTGATGGTTAACCTTGGCACTCCAGCTGTTCTTGAACTTCAATTCCCAGAAGCCCTGATCAGCAGAAGGGCTGACTTGGGCTTCTGGTAATAGAAGTCGAAGAACAGCTAAAGTGCCAAGGTTAGCCACCAGGGGCATAGAAGATCTGTGAGAGGCTCCCTAGATAGGTCCTAATACAGTGGGTTCTCAACCTATGGCCCAGGGGCTGAATGCGGCCCGCAACACCATTTCATGTAGTAGGCCCCCCACTGCCTCTATGACACCTGAAAGTGCCATATGCGGCAGGCAGGGCAAAATGACTGTTTGGCCCAGTGGTGGGCAGCAACAGGTTCGCACCAGTAACAAAGTTGGGTAATCTCTGAGCAGGGGGTTGGCAAAATTGGGTGGCCTTTGGGCGGGTGGTGGTGGTAGCAAAATTGGGTGGCTACACCCACCTCCCTGTGCTGCCCCATCAAGTTTTGTCCCTGCAAGTGGTTCAAGGTCTCCCTTGCTCAAAAGCCAGTCATATCTGACTCTAGAGTTCAGTGCTCATCTCCATTTACAGCCAAAGAGCCAGTGCTGTCTGTGTTTGAGATGTATACATAGCCATATGGCAAGCATGATTAGATCACCCATGACATAGGCTCCGCCCACAGTGTGGTAGTGATTTTTTTTTTTTGCTGCCCTCCACTGGTTTGGCCCCTAAGCTGTCTGAGGGAGCGTGACCCAGCTTGAAAAGGTTGAGAAACCCTGTCCTAATAGATGGCAGGACTACACTTCCCATGAAGCATTGCAGTGACTCCAAGCTAGCTTGAGAATGAGGAGCAAATTCTTCAGATCAGAAATACATGGAACAGAACAATGGCAAGGGAAAACCTCTCCATTGCTTGTTATTTGTGGTCTTCCACTTCCAGAATTCTGTTTGGGGGATTCCAGGTTTAATTCTGGAAGTTGGAGTCCTTGAAATATAAAAATCTCATTCCTAAGATTCATAGCAGAGTTTATGCACTTTAGTCTGGGGAACAACAGTGTCCAGAATTTGTCAGACAGGATAGTCACTGATCATATTGGCTACCACATTACCTATGTCGGTGTCATGGCTTCCTGATATGTGGAGTTTGCCTCATTCCTCTTACCTTCTGATAAATGTTCTGATAATTTCTGCATCTTTTCCCACAGGAAATGCTGATAGACCCCCATGGCTCCTTGGTAGTTTGCCACATGAATTCCTGAGGAGGCAGGGTGTATTTGCACCTTCCTGACTGTTCCATCTTTTGCCTGTCTTTACTGGGTGGTGCCAAATTAAGCTGACTATGTGTCTTTAGTTGGGCACCCTCTACAATAATTGAATTGGTCTGTGGGTACTTTAAGAGGAACATGGCTTCCTTGTTGTAAATTCTGCAAAGTGCCTCTTTTCCAGCAGAAGAAACTGGAGCACAGCCTTAAATGATGGTTATGTTGACAGGTTTTCCACAGAGCCTGATATATATTATTTGGTTAGAGCTTGCATTAGAGCCCTTCACTGACTGTATTACATTTGCCTCAGTATCAGAACCACTCGGTTTCTTTGGAGTTGGTCATTTCCAACTCAGTGGTTTGTAGTTGTCTGACTGAAAATATCCTATTCCAGTCCATTTTAGTTTACTGACAGCAAGCACTGTAACATTTATATATTTCCGTTTCTTTCTTTATAATTTCCAGTTTATAGTTTCCAGTTTCTTTATAGTTTCCAACTGTATGTGTTGTGCAGTATCAGGCTTTCATTTCTGTGCATATCTGCCACCAGGTGTTTGTTTGGCTCTAATCTAGCTACATAATTAGTAACAGCTATTTGGACTTGTCCTTTGCTTTTCCTTGGTACCTCCTCCTCCTCCTTCTGGGTCTGAATCTGAATCCAAATCCGAATATTGGTGATCATCATGGTGATCAGCCATGAAGACTCTGTCCTGAGAATATAATGCTGTGTCCTTCCATCTGCATTCCACATTGCAGCATGACACCAGTACCACTGATCCAGTTCCATGAGTCACTTTCTGGTCCTGAACCCTTTTGGCACAGAAAGTCCTCCTTAGCCCCAGGCCAGTATTGAATCTACTGTCCACCATCAAGATGGATTCAAGTGGAATTTAATCTACTTGGGGACCATCACCCTTTCCTGTGGACTTTGGACTCAAGGCTGTTAGAGTGGTCAGGTTAGTTAACCACCACCTGACATTCTGCACTGAGTTGCTGACAGTATGGTCTACTCTATTACCATAGCAGGATAACCTGGCCAGACCCACTAGGCCAGTGTTTCCCAAATGCTGGTTTTTGGACTTCAATTCCCAGAAGCCTAAGTCATTTCCCCAAAGCACAGATCAGCCAATGTACTGACTTAGGCTTCTGGGAATTGAAGTCCCCCTGTAGGTTGTGTACCCCTTGTTGGGAACCACTGCACTAGGCAAACCTAATGGATTTAAAACCCTGGAATATATTTGCTTGCTTCTGATTATGCCCTTCTATTGTTCTTGTGGATCCTAAAATGCAGGCAT
The DNA here is from genome assembly GCA_030440675.1 of Furcifer pardalis. Lineage (NCBI taxonomy): Eukaryota > Metazoa > Chordata > Lepidosauria > Squamata > Chamaeleonidae > Furcifer > Furcifer pardalis. The sequence continues at coordinate 237,831,007 of CP126891.1, forward strand.
TGTGTTTGCTTCTGCAGGAGTAGGGAAGATTGGAATAGCCATTAGAGAGCCCATAAGCAGGAGGGATACTATTGGCAAAGGTGAAGTAGACCCACCAAGCAGGAGTGATTTTATCTGCTTAGGATTTCAAAGAGAGAATGAAGCTTCCTCCCACCTTCTGTCCTGATAGTTGGTCTAAATTTGAGCTTAAGTTTGATATGCACATCCAAATTAAGTGACTCAAGGTGTAATCAAATGGAGGATAGATTGCAATTTGGTCCATTTATGGAGTGGTCCAGTGCAATCTCTTTCCCAGAAATGATGTGATGTACAGAGGAAATTAACTCCATCCTGACCCCAGTCTATGATAAGCAGGACCATTTGGGGCTCACTGTAGAACTTCTACTTTTTGTGGCTGGGCGGGAACAATTTCCTGTCTGATGGGAGAGTTGCTTTAAAAGAGATCACTCCCATTAAAGGGACCATTTCTAGTACAATCAGGCACCTTTCACAGACATTTGATTGCATCCTCAGTTATTTTAAACTATATTCCTCATTACTCCTGAAGTATGTGCTAAAATATGCAGAAAATGGGAGGAATTGCAATATAGAACATTGCTTAACAGGAATCTCACTGTGCATATGATGATGTTCTTCAACACATTCCATAATGATCAATTCAGCTGCCTGGCCATACTATTTCTTTCTTGTCTTTACTGTTTTATATTTGCTAACATGTACATTATTGTCTCTATACAAACAGTGCAGCTCCAGGTGCCAATGCAGAGGATGGCTAAGAAAGTTTCAGTAAGGAAACAAGCCTTCTCAGTGGAGGCCCCACAGTAAGGAACACTTTGATAGTGTAGCTGTATCAGACACCATACCTGGACATACTGTATTTAAAGGATATCTCAGTTTGCTGAGGCATTTAAAGATCATATACCAAAGGCCAGTATGGTAATTAGCCATTAATGTTTTCCAGTTTAACTTTATACGCTAAAATCGCATAACGTTAAGTAATCTGGGGAGAAGAATTAGATCGAATAACGTTAAGGTCCTATGGGATGTATCGGATAACAACCACTAAAGCCTGTGCGGTTACAATGTATCTCTATGGAGCTTTAACGTTATCCGATACATCCATTTTGTTTCTTTGTTATATTTCTTTGTTATTAGAAACTGCCCAGATGGGCATTATAGAAATGTATTAAACCAACCTATCAACAAATGTACATAGATGGTTTCTTCAGCCTTTCCTTCACTCCAGAATTATCATTCCACCAGCCAAGCTCACCGCAAAGTGCACTGATATTTCTGAAACATCTGCTTCTTGCTACATTAAAGGTCTCAACTTTACATGGTTATTCCCTTATTCAAACCAGGATGACAACTGCAGTTGGAAATTGCATTTTAAATATTTTTTAGCTTCCTTGAGAAGTTAATTACCACAGGAAATGTAAGTTATGTTATACAATTTACAAACCTGCAGAATGCACAGACTGCTTTGTGGATGAATAAATAAAATCCAAACACCAAACTCAGCTCCCGTGGTGGCTTAGTGGTTAAGATGCTGAACTGGACACTGGAAGGTTGGGTTTCAATACCCAAGAGCTGCACTTGGGGACATGAAAGGAGTTTCATTCAGGCATCCCCTGAGCAGAGATTCTCCAGCAAAAACCCTTTCAACCCAGAGTAATCTCTGACATGAAATTATTATTATTTATGAGGATTATACCTTGAATATATCTACTTTTATAGGGTGGTGGTATGAAATTGGCACAAACGTTTCATGTCACAAGGCCTTCATCAGATGTGTCATTATGAAAAGGGAAGAGGGATGGTGGAGGAAGAGGCAAAGAAGCAAAACCGGAGCAAATCTTGTAAGTCTTTTTGTCTCTATCCTCTCCCTAATTGTGCTGCAGGAAGAAAAAAGAGAAAATATTCAAATATGGCTTTCTCCTGTTGGCTTTGAATTGCAGAAATAAGTTTTCTCATAGCTTAAATAAAGGAGAATTTGTTTTTTTAACTCATTTTTTAAATTAACAATAATAAAAAAGAAAAAAAAGAAAATTTTCATTTGAAATAGTTTTATCTTACTCTTGAAAGACATTCACTTCCATTCTCTTATCAAATTCATCAGATTCTTTTAAACATGCCTCAATTTTATCAAGTTTCCCCCATCTGTTTTTACATTAATCTTTTATTGTTGGACCATTATTACAAGAATCTTTCTAACTAGTCTTCTTTTGAACAATTTCCTATCCTATTACAAATTTATGACCTTATTTTTAATATCCACCTTTCTTCTATGTATATCTCTACAATATCCCAGTTTTCTATAATCTAATAAAAGTTCTCCTTTTAATAATAGTGTCAATTTAAAATTGTTGTAATTTAATAAAACCTTTGTCAAAGCAAAGGAGAAAGGGGGAGTGTAGTTATATGGTAGCACAATCTACAAAAATAACATGCACTATTGCAGCAAATGTTTTTTATAGCAAGCAAGCAAACATGAACTTTTGAGAAGGGCAAGCAGTTGCTCCTCCTTTCCATGGGCACATGTGTCTCAGTAGGTCAAAAAATTCCTTCCTTCTTCTGAGTCAGGCCTCCTGGTGGTTTGAGATTTTTCCTGAAGCACATCTGAGCAACCTGGGTAGATTCCCCTTTTCAGTTAAGAATCTCCACTATAAATGTGAGTATCAGGTTATGATTGGGTTGTTGCAAGTTGCTTTGTGGGAGAGAGAACCAGTTGATGTGGTCATTGGCTGCACTGACAAAGGCAATTATGGATACAGTATTAAACAAATAACCCCTTTCCAGCATAGGATGTGCTAACCAAGTCTTGGGGGGGGGGGAGTGTATCCTAGTGACCACTATAAGTGAAATTGAATTCTGGAATTGATATCAACCAGTTTCTCCTGCCCTTTTGAAACTAGGTGCAATCCTTAAGTATTTGATGATACAGTATTTTCATTTTAAGTGCCATTAATTTTACAGATAGGAACAAATCCAGCTGCCTTTTTTTTGGGACGTGTGTGTGTGTGTGTGTGTGTGTGTGTGAGAGAGAGAGAGAGAGAGAGAGAGAGAGAGCACCTACACTTCTAATTTTACCATGATAACAGTGCTTATTTGATCAGGAAATACTATGCATAAGCAGTTTAGAAAAGGTAGAACTCTATGTACCAGTCTGGCCAGGTTGTCCTGCTATGGTAAGTTCATCATACTGCCAGTGACTCAACACTGATTGTTGGGTGGTGGTTAATTAACCTGACAACCCTGAGGACTAAAGGCTTTGGGAGGCAAAGTCCATAGGGAAGAGTGATGGTCCCCAAGTGGATTAAATCCCGCTTGAATCAATCTAGATGGAAGGCAGCAGCTTTAACAATACTGGCCTGGGTCTGATGAGGACTTTGAGTGCCCAAAGGGCTCAGGACCAGAAAGTGACTCACGGAGCTGGATCAGTGGTACAGGTGTCATGCTGCGATGCAGAAGGCAAATGGAACAATATTGAATTATAATTGTTCCCAGGACAATCTTGGAATATATTTGGAATCGGATACGCTATGTCTCATAGCAGGGTTAGAAATCCAATGAAAACAAAAACTTGAGGGTGAATTCTATATTTTTCTATGCAGTTAATTCCAGTACAGTAAGAGCAGCAGTAGGGTTGTCACTGCTGTTAGAGTTTAGCTTAGGGTTAATTACATGTACCTATCTTTTATTTCATAAAGCCAGTGTTGCCCCCACTGTTAAAGAAATATGTCAATTTATGCTTCTTAGCATTATGGCTCACTGAAAAATTGCATAGGACAAGCCTTTGGCTAGAACAAGATAGTAGCCCAGTGGCAAAAGACAATTGTTTTGTTAAGTGAACTGTTGTCCTGTTCTCATAAAAATACACAAAGAAACAAAAGCTGTACATGACAATTGTGTGACTCCCAGGGATACTATTTACATGTCTAGGTCTGTGTGAATTTTGAAACAAACACGACTCTAGGGATTTAAACATCCTACCCTGGTGCATGAAGTGTAAAGGATTTAGTTCTGTTCTCAAATAACAATACACTGTCACAATGTTTCCAGTCTTTATAAAAATGTGGAACTGAAAGTGCAGGTAAATGAATGATTCCCTGTGGAATCGGATAGACTGAGCTTCAAACAAGCTGCTGGGTAAATAATCAATACTTTCAGAGCAGATTACACAATGGCTTTGTGTACCTAATTTCCCCTCCACAGTGTTGTAGCTTTCCCCAAGGGATCCAGAGTATCTGTAGCAAAGTCTGGTTAGTTCAGCTGTGGTCTAAAAGTAAGCTTTAATTAGAGGAAACTGGTGCCTGTAAGAGGCAGAATAATTATTTCTTCATGCAGTGGAACAGATGGGATGCACACAAGGTGGCTTATTTCTATCAGTTGTTGGCCTCAAGCCAGAAATTCTTTTAAATTAAATTCAAATCAGGTGGTCAACTTCTTTTTCTACAGTGGAAGAGGTAAGTCTACAATGCAAGATGTTATTGAATAACATCTATGAGACTGACATGAGAAGTACTATACAGTAATACCTCGGATAACCCTAAGACTTGGTTCCACAAGTCTTGGTGCTATCCAATTTTTAGTGTTATCTGATCGTGTTAAAATCCTATGGGATGGATCAGATAACGTTAAAGCTCCATAGAGATACCGCACAGAACTAGATTAGTGGTATGAGGGTCATGCTGTGATGTGGAAGGCAGATGAAAGACCAGGACAGTCTTAATGGCTGATCGCCATGATGATTGTCAATATTCAGAATTGGATACGGCATGAAGAAGAAGAAGAAGAAGAAGAAGAAGAAGAAGAAGAAGAAGAAGAAGAAGAAGAAGAAGAAGAAGAAGAAGAAGAAGAAGAAGAAGAAGAAGAAGAAGAAGAAGAAGAAGAAGAAGAAGAAGAAGAAGAAGAAGAAGAAGAAGAAGAAGAAGAAGAAGAAAGCAGCTTACTCAGGAGCATGGTAACGTAGTGGTTAAGACACTGAGCTTGATGACCAGAATATCAGCAAGTCAGCAGTTCAAGACCTGAATGCTGTGTGATGGAGTGAGCTAACATTGCCTGCTACTGCCAACCTAACAGTTTGAAAGTAGATTAATAAGCACCATTTCAGTGGGAAAGGTCAGTGTTCCATGCGCTCTGGTATTTAGTCATCCCTGCACATGAACAGGGAAAGGTCTGCAGATGCAGACAAAGCTGGCTCTTTGGCTGTAAACAGCTATGAGCACTGCCCCCTAGAGTTGGAGATGACTGGCTTTTGAGCAAGGGAGACCATTACCTTTGCCTTTACCTAGAGATTGTTCACATGTAAGGAGGTATGAAAATGCAGCTTAGGCAATAGGGCATAGATCTTATTTCTGCCATGATACCTTAAATAAACTGAGGAAAGTATCTAAATGAGACAGGGAAATAAATGTATTTTCTCTTCCCTTGCTCACATCACCTGTCAACTGAGTCTGGAGTACACTCAATGCACCAAACAGCCAAACTGCCAATAATAATTAAATGTTGTCAAGTGCTCCCCCAAAACCTAATTTATGATTGCTGCTTTTGTAAGCTAACATCAGTACTTATTGAAATAATGGACACATAAGGCATGTCTAACTTGTTGATTTCACTAGGACTTAATTTTGAAACCAATACAATAGCATTCTAAAATCATATGGTCTTTACACAATCATCTCAATGCTAAGTGAGTAGTAGTAATAATAATTTCATGTCATAAATTATTATGGGTCGAAAGGATTTTTGCTGGAGAAACTCCGCTCAGAGGCTCCCCGAATGAGGCTCTTTTCATGTCCCTAAGATCTTTTCCCACCTACGATGTCCCTTTTTATCTACTTGCAATTTCTTGCTTTCTATCTGCTAGGTTAGCAGGAGCTGGGACAGAGACAGATGCTCAATCTGTCATGCAGTACCTGTGTCTCAAACTGCCAATTTGCCGGCAGAAAACAAGGTGAGCTTCTTAGCCACTGCTCCATTGCAGCCTCAAGTAAGTAGTGAAGGGTAGTGAAGAGAAGGGATTCCTGACCTACAGACAATGTAATCAGGAACAGAGTGAAGTATTGATACAGCAACCGTATTTTGATGTATGTATACAGTACATGCATTTGAGGATACCCACTGTGGTAGTAGACAGAGTGTAGTGGACAGAGTGACAGGTCAGGACTCCAGATGCATTCAAGGTCACTGGGGTAATGGAAGTGGTAAAACCAGGGTCATTATAAGTCAGTTCCGACTTGCTGGCACAATATATGCATCTAGCATTTTCTAACAATAATCCAAGGTGGCCTACATCACACAACTCAATTAATCATGACAACAGAGTTTAGTTATAACTAAGAATTCCTTTAAGCAAAGCATAGGAAATAAAAGCAGAAGGATAAAATCTATTTCATAAAGGTGGATTATAAAGGTATATTTCATAAAAAACACAACAGAAAAAAGAATAGCACCAACATAATTTGCAGTCTGCATTAACATACTAATCCATATTAAAATGTCACTTCTCCTATGGAATGGTAAACAGAGCAAATTGCACCTTATTTGGAAGTCACATTAGATTAATTGAGAAATCAGTTATAAGCATGAGGGAAAAATACTCTGCTTCTAGTGTTCCCTTTGTTTTGTGACTTCTGTCAATTGTGGAGTGATAAAATATAATAAAACTTCGAATCAATTTGTAAAAAAAGTTTTATGTTGCAAAGTCAAGGTTACAAAGTATATACAGGGTTTAACAACATTTCTTCTTTTACTTAAAGGTTACTTTTATGGTAACTGAGACAAGATTTTCTGAGTTTTAAAAATAACATTTAAACCTTATTGAATACTGTGGAACTTACTTAGAAGTAAACACACACAAGCAGACTGGACCTTTTAAAATTTGATAATTCATGGGTTAGGCAATTTACAGTCCATGGGTCGGATCCAGCTGACGGGGCCAAATAATCTGATCCCCTCCCTCACCCCAGCCGGTGTTGTCAGAATTGGCTACAGACTCGTTTATGACAGCCGTGGACGTGTTAATGACAGCTGTAAGACAGTCATAAATGCATTTATGACAGCTGTGGACATGTTTACGGCAGCTCTAAATGGGGGGGGGGGGACCACCAGTCTGCTCCCCTCAACTGTCTGAGGGAGTGTAACCTGGACCCTTACTTAAAAAAGTTGGTGACCCCTGTGCTAATTCGTAGTTACCAAAAATCCAGAAGCAACTTGACAGCACATAATAACAATGAAAAACATGAACAGGATTGCAACGTTGATTTCTTTTTAACAGAACATGTCTGTGTGGGTTAACAGTAAGTCATTTTGAGTTTGCAGTAGCTATTGTGATCTTCCCTTGACACCTGAAGAGGTAAAAGAGAATGTAAAGAAGAAGATTGTAGTCTTGTTATTGATAATAGTACTACATACTTCCTTTAGAGAAATGTGAGTAGTATAAATTTGATGACTGCCTACATTCATTAGTGTAAGTACTTCAGAGCTTGGGAAGGTAACTTTTCTAAGTTCTGATCATGCCCTTGTCTGATAATTACATTATATCCTTGACTGATAATTACATTATAATACTCCTGTGATGAAAAACTAACTGTGCACTATAATAATACTGTTCTGGAAGAAAATCTCTCATTACATTGGCATCACTTCCACCATATTTATGACAGATGGCAACCATTTGTTTCAGGAAGGAAATTGCATTTAACATTGGATTAACTCATTAGCTTGTAAAAATCATCGGATTCATTTGACTAGGGAGCTGAATGCTGAGACGAATCAGGAAATAAAGTCCAATGGTTGGTACTTAGGACAAGGAACAGGTGGGGACAACAGCAGGTCCGCCTTCACAAGTGCTAACACAAAGTTTTTCAGGGATGGGTAAAAGTGAAAAGCAGTGGCAGCAGTCGGCAAAAATGAAACCTTTGATTCTGATGATGCCCTCTGGCCTGCAAGAGTGAAAAGAAGAGGAAGAAAAATTACAGCAATTTCTGGCAACTCTTGATAGCTATTATTGGAAATCTCCAATTTTGCTTCTTCACTCTAATTGGGGTCAACATGAGTGGTTTTCTGAGATGAAGAGCCTACCCTGTACTAGGAAGGGAAAAGAGAAGACCTTTTTTTAAACCTTCAAAGTACAGTACTGCTGAGTGTGTACCAACCAGGGAGTTGCTCCCGAATGGAGACAGTGTGAATTCATTATGCTGAGATAAACTGAGGCCCCATACAGCAGATTTATCTGTATTGTTCTAAAAATATGAACACAGATTTCCTAATTTTTCCCTTTAAAAAGGTTATGCATCCTTGTTATCCAAGCCCATAAACTTGCAAAGCTTATGTGCAAATCTGGTTTTGTGTGAAAGAAATATAAAATGTGCCAGGGAGTGCAATTTTGTTTTTGTGGTGGAGGTACAAAGCAGGGCACAGACTATTAGCATTGGCATGTTCCTTTGTGGGGCAGATTATGTGGGCTGATAGCAGTACTGGTCTTGTTTGAAGGCCCAAGCTTAATGTTAAAGTTGTAAGAGGTCAGTAAGAATAGGGCCAAACTAGGCAATGTTTTAGTAGGGACTGTGGTGGCTCAAGTGGTTAAGACACTGAACTTGACAACTTGAAGGTTGGAGTTCGATTCCTGAGTACTGCATGACAGAGTGAGCTCCTATCTCTGTCCCAGCTCCTGCAAACCTAGCAGTTCGAAAGCAAGAAATTGCAAGTACAGTACTGTGTAGTAAAACCTTGATTAAAGAGTGCCTCGCTTAGAAAACTTGCTTAAAAAGCAGAATTTTCTCTGGAAAATTCTTAACAACTAAAACCAACCAAAAATTTGCTTAACAACTAAATCGGGGTTCACTATCCACCCCACCCCAGAAGTCATAATTGGTCACTTACAATGGTGTTTCGCTTAAAGAGCAATTCCGTGGAACACATTATGCGTTCCACGGGAGGTACCACTGAAGCGTGGTACCACTGAAGATAAATAGGTACCACTTCGGGGGGGAAGGTAAACAGCGTTCCGTACACTCCGGTGCTGAGGCATGCCTGCCACGTGTCCACAGAAGCGTCTGTAGACACAGACAGCGCTGGCTCTTTGGCTATAAACAGAGATGAGCACTGAATCCTAGAGTCAGATATGACTGGCTTTACCTTTACTCACCATACAACTTGCCGAATTTATATTATGTGTTTGTAAATTGATAGCTATCATCTGATTCTGCAAAGAAGCAGAAATATTTCTGGACTGGCTTTCATTTTATTTGCTGTTGCGCTTTGGAAAGTCCAAGGTTTGCAGTTCCTATCTTGTAAGCATGTTAGCAGCATGACAGATGATTCATCATCTGCCTCAGGTTTCTTGTCAAGACATTCTATGCTCAATTGTTCAAGGTGTAGAAAACTCACAGATATTTCCAATGAAGTGGCCAAAGATCAGCACAGGGCAACTCTAATTCACTTTGTAAACCCTGGAGGGGCAGATAAGTCAATTTAAAACAACTACCTTAGTTTCCTACCCCTAAATGCCTGGTGGACAAGAAAACTACTGTGGACAAGAAAACCTCAGGAAAAATGGAGTAGCCATAATTGTCAATAAAAGGGTGAGAAAAGCAGTAATGGGATATAATCTCAAAAATGATAGAATGATGTCAGTCAGAATACAAGGCAAGCCATTCAATATCACTGTAATCCAAATATATGCACCAACCGCTAGTGCAGATGAAGCCACAATTGACCAGTTCTATGAAGACTTAGAACACTTCATAGAACAGACACCAAGAAATGATGTACATATTATCATAGGAGACTGGAATGCCAAAGTAGGAAATCAAAAAGTAAATGGCATAACAGGCAAGTTTGGTCTTGGAACACAGAATGAAGCAGGCCAAAGACTGATAGAGTTCTGCCAAGATAACGCACTGGTCATAGCAAACACTCTCTTCCAGAAACACAAGAGGAGACTTTACACATGGACATCACCAGATGGCCAACATCGAAACCAGATTGATTACATACTCTGCAGTCAAAGATGGAGAACTTCCATACAGTCAGCAAAAACAAGACCAGGAGCAGACTGTGGCTCAGATCACAACCTTTTGATTGCAAAATTCAGGCGTAGACTAAAGAAAATAGAGAAAACAACTAGGCCAGACAGATATGACCTAGAAAACATTCCTTGGGAATACTCAGTGGAGGTGTGGAATAGATTTAATGGCTTGGACCAGATAGACAGAGTGCCAGAAGAATTATGGACAGAGATGCGGGACATCATGCAGGAGGCAGCAAGGAAAACCATACCAAAAGAAAAGAAGTGTAAGAAAGCTAAGTGGTTGACCGATGAGGCTCTTAAAATAGCAGAGGACAGAAGGAATGCAAAATGCCAAGGAGAAAAGGAAAAATACAATCACTTGAATACAGAATTTCAAAGGAAAGCAAGGAGAGATAAGGAAACCTACCTGAACAAACAGTGCAAAGAAATAGAGGAAAACAATATCAGGGGTAGGACTAGAGATCTTTTCAAAAAAATTGGGGAACTCAAGGGAACATTTAAAGCAAAAATGACCATGATAAAAGACAAAGATGGCAGGGAGTTAGCTGATGCAGAAGAGATTAAGAAAAGATGGAAAGAGTACACAGAGGGACTCTACAAAAAGGACCTCAACACCCCTGATAATCACAATGAGGAGAACATTGAACATGAGCCAGACATTCTAGAGAGTGAAGTCAGAAAGGCCCTAAAAACACTGCAAACAACAAAGCCAGTGGAGTTGATGGTATCCAAGTTGAACTTTTCAAAGCCCTACAAGATGATGGAATCAAATTATTGCACTCTGTATGCCAGCAGATTTGGAAAACAAAACAATGGCCTGTATACGTCCCACTCCCCAAAAAGGGTAATGCTAAAGAATGTTCAAATTATCGAACAATTGCGCTCATCCCACATGCTAGCAAGGTGATGCTCAAGATAATACAGGATAGACTGCAACAGTATGTGGAGAGAGAATTACCAGAAGTGCAAGCGGGTTTCAGAAGAGGCAGGGGGACTAGAGATCACATTGCCAACATAAGATGGATCATGGAAAAAACAAAGGAATATCAGAAACAAGTCTACTTCTGTTTCATTGATTACACGAAGGCTTTTGATTGTGTCGACCACAACAAGATGTGGCAAGTAATTAAAGAGATGGGAATACCGGAACACCTTATAGGCCTCATGAGAAATCTGTACATGAATCAAGAGGCAACAGTTAGGACAGAAAATGGAATGACGGAGTGGTTTGGAATAGGAAAAGGAGTAAGACAAGGCTGCATTTTGTCACCATGCTTATTCAATTTATACACAGAACACATAATGCGCAATGCAGGGATGGAGGAATCACAATTTGGGATCAAAATTGCTGGAAGAAATATCAACAATTTGAGATATGCAGATGATACCACCCTAATGGCAGAAAGTGAGGAGGACCTAAAGAAGCTCCTGATTAGGTTGAAAGAAGAAAGTGAAAAAGCTGGCTTGAGACTCAATATCAAAAAAACCAAGATAATGGCAACAGGCCCTATTATCTTAACAACTAAGGCAGAAGAATAGACGCCTTTGAGATGTGGTGTTGGAGGAGAGTTTTGAGAGTCCCATGGACAGCGAGGAGAACAAATAGGTCAATCTTAGAAGAAATCATCCCTGACTGCTCATTAGAAGGTCAAATAATAAAGATGAAGCTAAAGTACTTTGGACATCAAATGAGAAGAGAGGATTCACTTGAGAAAGCTTTGATGCTTGGAAGGGTCGAGGGCAAAAGAGGAAGGGGAAGGACCAGGATGAGATGGCTAGATGGTGTTGTGGAGACGGTGGGCGCAGAGCTGAGCGAGTTGAGGGGGATGGTGGAGGACAGGAGTGCCTGGCGGACGGTGGTCCATGGGGTCGCAGAGGGTCGGAATCGACTGTGCGACTGAACAACAACAAATGCCTGGTTCTGTAGCTTTCTATTTTGCCAAGAGCTTTAATCAGGTTGTAAATCTAATTGGAAAAGGAAGGGAAGAAGTACCGTAGTATTTCCCCACACCACAGACAAAAAGAGGAAGGCCTGGGCAATGAAACTGTTTTTCTTGTTTTGTCAAATCTACAAATTGCAATTAGAAAAATAAATAAATAAATAAATAAATAAATAAATAAATAAATAGAGGATTTGAATAATCAGTATTATTTTTTTAAAGGCTCAACTCTGATTATCCAAAGTTTCTATACATAGCAATGTCTGAGCAAAGAATAGTCTAGTGTGCATAGCCTGGGAAAAAGTGAGGATTGTAGCTTTGTAGAGAATGCATGTCTCCCTTGAAATGACAGCACTATGTGTTACTGGTCTTCTTCCACACCCAATTACTAATGCTTGTGGTGATCTGGCGGGGCAGGTATGGGGTACTGACCATTCTGGCACCCCAACCTGCTGGCTCATCTGATTACTTTTAATCTTTTAAATCTTTTAAATTTGTAATCTTTTAAATTTTATGTATGGGTTTGGATTTTATAGACAAATTTTATTGGGATTGTTGTGTTTTTACCGCTGTGTTAGCCTCCCTGAGTTGCTTCATGAATAGGGCAGCATATACATATGACTAATAAATAAATAAATAAATTTGTAAAGCTTTTAGGAATCAGAGTCCATCTTTTTTGAAGATTGCTTTGTCTCATGTGTGGCTGACTGGATTTTGATATCTTGATTGAAGGTTATTTTCTTGGTCATCCTATGACTGGGTTGTGCCTATGTTGAGGATGCATTTGAAGCCCTTTTTGTTGGCTTTCACCAATGTTTTGGAACTTCTTGTTCAAGGAAAGTTAATTGTTCTCCTTCTCTATGACCCTTCTACTGGTATTTTTATTCAAACAGGCCTTTGGAAAGCCAAGTGTCCACTGTTGATGAAGATGTAAACAATACGATGCAGACTGTGGGCTAAATCCAATTTAGGCTAATTTACAGCAGAGGATAATAGGATAGTCCAATTGAGTTAAGTGTGCCTACTTTAAATAAGACTAACACTGGATGAATCTCTATGTCTTTTATTGTTGCCTTTTTCTGTCTCATTTTCTTTATTTTATGTATATTTTAAGTAAGAGTTGAATTAAAACTTGACACATTGTTTAGTCTGCATTTTATTATCATTAGAGGCCTCGATCATCATTGTGAAATGTAGAACAGAAATAAAATGAACACTGGTCCACTATATGGGAAGCATATACATGTCAGGAATAGCAAAATGTACGTCACTGGGCATATAGAGGATATGTTCAGCCAAAGATCAAATGAGATTGTCTGTTTATTGAAAGAATGGTAGCATATATCTACATCACAATATATCACACTTTCATATCATTTTAACTGCCACTGTTCCATTCTAGAGCATATTGGAACCTATAGTTTGGTGAACTACTATCTTGAGACTACTAAAGCATGGACTAGTGTTGTTAGGGACCTCATGTCCAAGCAAGGGCTTAAATGGGCAATCTGCCAAAGAGGGAAAAGGCAGATCTTGTCACAGGAGGAATCTGATGTTCCACAGAAAGTGCCAGATCTAAAATAACCCCAGGTTGCAAACTTGGCTCCCCAGAGGGAGCACAATGTCCTCTAATTTTGGACCAGCTCTCTGCAGTCAGGTCAGAGGAGCCGCGAACAACAGGAACACTGTCTTATTTAGATTCAGCTTCAACTTATTGGCCTTTATCAATTCCATTATTAGTGCCATTGCATCCACTGCAGAAGATGTGAAGGAGAGGTACAGCTGTATGACAACAAACTCCTAATATCTGGATGACCTCTCCCAATGGGAAATGATCAACACTTGTGGGACTCCATAACAAAATATTCATGGAATTAAAACAACCTCTCCAAACTAGGGGATTTGGGAATGGCCATCAAGAAAGAAACTGAACTATTGCAGTGCAACTCCTCCGATCCCTAGCCCAAGCAGTGATAGCTGAAATCCTGGTTTCCACATCATGGAAGAGGGACTAATCCATGAACCCCAAAGCGAGGAGGTCATGGGCCCCTAGTCCATTCAGGAGAAGAAAAATCCAGGGATTTCCCTTTCTCTTTAATTTAAAGCTAGGTGCCACTGGTAGAGAAAATAACTGACCAAGACAAAAATACTCCAAAAAAAAGTTAAAAGATTTTATTTCATTATGCAAATTTAATGAAACAAAAAACTCTGCAAGACCACCTATCTAAAGCAAAGGAACAATCCCGAGCCAATGCATCCTTCAGCAGTCCATCCAAAAGGATACATTGGCCAATAGTATAAAAAGCCACTGAGAGATCCAAGAGCAGCAGGAGGGTCAAGCCTCTCCATCCGCTTCCTGTATGAGGTCTTTGTGCAGTGTGACAAATGCTGTGGCCTGAACTCCAACTGGAATGGATCTTGGCAGCTGGTTTTATCTAAGTATTCTTTATAGTAAACCTTATTTACTCTAAGATTCTGCCTGAACCACACACTGTACATTATACAGGTGAAATTTGATTAGGCTCATATACCTGTATGGCTATTAGCTTATATTCAGACAAGACTTCCATCATTATTGATTAGCAGTACAGTAATACCTCGGATAACGTTTACCTTGGATAATGCTAAAATCGCATAATGTTAAGTAATCTGGGGAGGAAAATTGGATTGAATAATGTTAAGATCCTATGGGATGTATCGGATAACAACCGCTAAAGCCTGTGCGGTTACAATGTATCTCTATGGAGCTTTAACGTTATCCGATACATCCCATAGAATTATAACATGCATCGGATAACACTAAAAATCGGATAACACCAAGACTTGTGGAATCAAGTCTTAGCGCTATCCGAGGTATTACTGTATTGCAAAGGATGACTTTTCAATAGAGATAAGCTTCTTTCTTTCCTTCTTTGTCTTAGCTCTGAATGAAGTTATGAAATATTCTTTCATATTCTTGGCAACTGAGTTCTGGCTAGTCCTGGTACTATTAGAACACAGCAGACACCTCTGAGTTAGCAGGTCAAGCTCAATATATCAAAGAACTTTGATGAAGGCACAGACATATGATGAGTAAATAGTAGGGTTGATTTACCCATTTCTGACCTGGAGCTTTCTCTCCAAGTAATAATCCTTTGGATGAAAGTAGCTCTTGTTCTTTGTTCTGGTAGAAGAGTCTATGTATCTGCTGCTCTCTTAAGCCATTTTAGATATTTTCTCCCAGTCTTTCCTTTTCTTCTTGTTTAGATGTTAAAAGTGCAGGCTAGAGCCCCAGATCTGCCTTGGAAGAGATGACAAATGCATGAACTCAGCGCAAGATGATTTCTGAAATGAGAATAGATTTTTCAAATTGAAAAATCATTGCAGAGAGTTCATTTCTCATTGTTAGGGATGTGCTTGGGCACAAGTGGCTTAAACAACTCTATGAGATTATTTCTTGTGTGTGGCTCTCAGCTGCAGCAGTAACACTGATGATGGATAATTGACTAAAGGCCATGCAGCTTGTCAGTCAGCCAGCCAGTGCTGATGGCTTTAGTGAGATGAACTCATATTGCAGGAACATGACTGGAATCATTTGTGCCTTTGAGTAGGACAGTTTTTCATCTAGCTGAACCATGGGCTGATATACAACTAGAGTCTTGACAATTTTGTGGGAAAAGAGATAATGTTTCTCTTGCCCGTTGTTTCTTGGAAATAACCATAGCTAATATGGTGTCGTCTGCATGCTTTGCACTTTAATTCTCTTGAGTCCCAGTCACATGGCTAATACCCAAGTAAGAAGGGCACTCTACCTAACCATACTGTGTATTTACAAACAAACTGTACTATGCAAACTGTTGTAAAAATTGCTCTCTGTGATAGCTGTCTTAATGTGACTTCATATGCCACAATTTAGTTCAATTATCGATTTGGGAAAGCCCATAATTTGAAAGATAATGGCTGATATCCTGGAATAAGCAGCAATTAGAGTAGGTTCAGAAGGGGACCAGAAGGAAGGACTGGTAAACCACTTCTGAGTATTTCCTATCATATTCATATTGTCCTAAGTTGGAATTAAATAGATAGTAAACAATTTTTAAATGTGTGAGAAGGAGGGTCAGGAGGATCCTTACTTGGGTAGCAAGCCACCCAGGGGATATTCTACCTGGAGCTATCCCATAGTTAGGGGATAGATGATGAATCTTGGCACTCCAGCTGTTCTTGAACTTCAATTCCCAGAAGCCCTAATCAGCAGGAGTGCTGACTTGGGCACCTGATAATTGAAATCACCTGGAGTACCAAGGTTCACCATCATGGGGATTGGAGATGCTGGCTGAAGAGGTTAAATAGAGGAACATTCTACGGCCGTGATGGCAAACCTTGGCAGTCCAGATGTTCTTAGACTTCAGTCTTCAGAAGCCCAAGCTTCCATGAACCTATACGAACAGGTTTGCTATCATTCATCCGGCCCACATGGCCCTCATCGCTCCCGGAAATGGAAGTAAAATGTGCCCAGGTGCGTTTTACTTCTGCTTCCGGGAGCGACAAAGGCAATGTGGGCTGGGTAAATTGCAGCAAACCCATTTGTTTGGATTCACAGGAGCTTGGGCTTCAGGGAACTGAAGTCCAATAACATCTGGAGTGCCAAGGTTTGCCATCATAGCTCTAGAGCAGTGGTTCCCAGCAAGGGGTACACAGCCCACAGGGGGACTTCAATTCCCAGAAGCCTAAGTCAGTGCGTTGGCTGATCAGTGCTTTGGGGAAATGACTTAGGCTTCTGGGAATTGAAGTCCAAAAACCAGCATTTGGGAAACACTGCTCTGTGGGGAAACTGCTGAGGGAGAGGAAATAGAGGCAGGCAGGAGAAAAAAGCAGAAAGGGTGAAGTTTAAAAGGGGTACCTAGGAGACTGGAGGAGTCCAGGTAGAGAAAGAATGGGACTGACAAGAGGGGGGAGTCAAGCCACCTGCCTCAGACAGCCCCAAGAAGGATCCTAAAGGAAACCCACAGTGAAGTAAACTGAGTGGAACTGACAAAAGAGGATCTCCAGCCTTCGGCTTCTCATATGTTTCATAAACCTACTGGAGGTACACACCTTGTTACAAACACTACCAAAGTCACCAAACCCTCCTATTGGAGAGAATGAGCTCAGAGGGAACATCTTTGTCACCAGAGGTCCTTGCAAGAGCAAGCAGAGACAAAGAGGTCTACAATGCCAATTGTGGAAATAGAGAAGACTCTAAAGATTTTACAACTGATTCAGAATTCTGGACAGGTTCCCAGAGGCCATTCTGAGAAGGTCTCAAGACTGATAGTTACTATCTTCCTTGTGATACAATAAGGAGATAAAGGGAATGTGTATAGAGATCCACATTAATAAAAGAGTTTTCAGCAGAATACAAATGTCAGCTGTTCCTCATAGAAGGAGTTGGGTTAACTAGCTCCACCAGTGGTTCACCCTTTCACAAAATGTTAATACTAGCTCTCTAGCTCTCTTTTATCTGCCCATATTTCTTTGTGATGCATATCTTGCCCATTCCCCCCCAACAGTGCTACCCTTACAACAAATGACATTAAGCTGACCAAAAGAGATGGTATCATAAAATCCTTATAAGTCTTTCTAATGACTATGCAAGCTGTTCATTGTTGGAAGTGTGGAGTTTTGATTGAGCTATTATCCAGTCTACTGGTCACTATTATTTCTGCCAGAAATATCTACATTATCCCTCAAAAACCAAGGAATGAAACATAAGAATGGCTCATTTTTATGTCCAATACAATTTAAAATAAATGACTAAATCATGCTTGAAAGTATGGGGCATGAGCATTCCTTAATGAACTGTTTTCAAGGAGATAGTGATATTAGGCTGTAACAATAAAGATCCCCATGGCACCTTTACAACTAATGTTATACTTGTCTGCCCAATGGGTGGCATTGGTTTCTGTTCAAATGGCAGCAAATCACTGTTTGGAAAAATTATTTTTCTCCACTATATCTTCTAGAATATAGCCACCCCATTGCTGTGTATCTATGGCTGAGCAGGGGTGGAACCAAAGTCTCTGGGGTTCTAGTTCATCTATTTGTCCATTACACCACATTGGTTCTTGATCAATGTACTGTACAGTATTAATTTTGTTATCGTGTCAGAAGCACACAAAGGTGCTTTCTGGATTGAAAGGATTTTTGCTGGAGGAACTCAGGTCAGGGGATGCCTGAATGAGGCTCCTTTCATGTCCCCAAGGTCTTTTCCCACCAAAGTGGTCCCTATTTATATACTTGTAATTTCTTGCTTTTGAACTGCTAGGTTGGCAGGAGCTGGGACAGAGTATTACCTCTTATTTTTTTTAAAGGAAGTCTCTGTTTCTTATCAAGAAATCACATATTTTCAGCTCCTTACCATGAAATTCCGCATGGAAATGTGAAAACTTTGTCTAGCAAGGTAGATTGGTTGTCACCTTCCTCCTCTTAAGATGAGTGCTTGGCTTGTTGCTCTGTTTCTTCTCCTAAATAAGTCATAAACTGTACGAAGGTGATGCCTTCTTTGAGGTTTTGTTACAGTAAGATAGACAAACATTGTAGGAATCCTCACAGGATGTTGAAAGATATTGTTACTTTTTTTCTGTTTTTCCCCAAGATCCACATCAAGTCTGCCTGGTCACAGCAATCATGAATGCCCACGGTTCAGCTATCAATTTTCACAGCTATGTTAAAAAGGAAGAAAATGGAAACCATGTACAGTACATATACTTTGAAATGTCACATTTAGAGCCTTCCTCACATCTTGTTCAGTCTTCAAGGGTAAGAGAACAATTGAGTGTGGTCATGATTACCATTACCAATAATAGGGGTGCTTTCTGTTCCCAGTTGAAACTTCTCTATTCCTATTTCTAGTTTGCATTGGTGAGGGGATTCACTATTTTTGTGAAGAACATTGTTAAAAACTTTGTCCTATTTATTTCTGCCCAGTTTTAACAGCAATGGGATGTGTATTATTAGTGGAATATAGACCTACCATGTGGAAAGTTACATGGTATTGCATGTCAAATCATCTTTAAATCAATTATTTGAGTTAAATACAACCTTAAGCAGTCATCATTCAGGCACTTTTCTGATCATCACAGAATCTCCTGCTGTGAGGAAAAGATGATAAATACTGTAATGAAAAGGTTCTATGAATGCTGTTGGATTGTCTTCTAAGAACATAAATGAAATACTATATGCTGTTGTTAGAGAACGCCTCCCATTACTACACAGAGATACAGCTTTATAATTGAGGCTATTGGTGAGTTTATAACACATTTTTATGTAGGGTGCAATCCACTAGAAGATTTATCTGAACAAGTCCCACTGAAATGAATGAGGTAAATATTGAACATTTTATATATAAATAAAAACACACAGAGTAGAACTTTAACAAGAAAGGAATTTAAAGGTTCAAAGTTGTCACTAATTTGGATTCCATAGATTGGGGTTTGACATTTGTTTAACTGTCTGCAACTTTAATATCTGAGAATATGGAGAAAGAAAAATATATTGAGCTCTCAACAGAATGTCAGAAGAACTTTCACTTCTGAAGATATAGTAGGTTTCAGTCTGCAGTGAGACTGTTTCAAACTGAACCATACACCACCTTCCTTAATGATTAGTTTTTCATGTTCAACAGGACTTGTTGGAAAAGCAGTGAACCAGTAACCACATTGCTAATGGTGATAAGAACTAAAATACTGCCATGAGTGAGTTTGCAGAGAGAAGAAACTCTAGAGAACATTAGCAGAGTGCTGAAATCTAGTCTGGCAACCAAATAAGGTTGACAGTTGTAAGAACAGGTTCATGTTACATACAGTTTATGATGTCACCAATCATTGCCATGATTTTATAAATTTTGCAGCAACCAATATTACAACATTTACAGAGGAGCCTTTTCTCTCTCACAATGAAGATGGTCAAGATTGTGTTGAGACTGGAAGGATATGCATTCATATTTAAATTTTGACTAGGAGGTGGGATTTACTCTATAACACAAAGAACGGCAAAAAATAGATTATTGCATTGCTAAATGTTCTTGCACTCTGCTTTTCTTTGGCAAACCTGCCTCTAATTTGGCTGTATTCTTTCTGTTTCTTCTTGAATGCTTGTATGGAACAATAATGGTATCATTAAAATGCAAACCTGCAATCAAACTCTGTTATTTCAGTCAGAAATAACTTCCCCGATGGTATTGAATAGGTTGTTGCTATTGATGGGAAGTAGAAGGTTTCACAAACATTGACACACACAATTTGAAATGGACATGCCAGGGTAATTTCCCAACAGAGCTTTTTACATTTTAAAATATTGCAGCTACAAAAGCTTGTGTTGTTCTTCAGGCCACTTCTAACTGAATGATTCCCAGATGTTTTATTAAAGAATCTCACCAGCAGAATTTAGTATTTTCATAAAACTACACTAGTAGTTGGACCCTTTGTCCTAAAAGCCACAATCCCTTTAGCCACTCCCAGAACAGCTCTAGCTAGTATGCATAGTCATGGCAATGTACAATGGCATATGAGCCCCCAGGGCACACTGATTAAGCTGCAATACAGGAGCCAAAATTGTGCTCATCTAAGTTCGATCCTTATGGACATAAGGTCCATTCAGCTTTTTCCATCCCTCTGAGGTTGTTAAAATGAGTATCTATTTTGTTGGGACAAAGTGTTAATTGCCTTCTGAACCACCCAGAGAGTGCTCTAAGTTCTTTAGGGCAGTATATAAGTGCAGCTCCAGGTGCCAACTCCGAGGGTGGCTTGAAAGTCTTTAACCAGAAATAGAGCCTTCTTGGTAGTGGCACCAACACTGTGGAATACACTACTGGTGGAGCTGCGCCAGGCCCCATCACTAGAAGTATAGAAATTCAATAAATATAATAAATATAAGTGTAATTGTAGTGTTGGACACTAATTATGGTTAGGATACAAACAAACAAATAAATAAATACATAAATGTCATACTGAATGATGGCAACTTGATAGTGCATGTGACTCTCACAGTCACAGCAAGTAGGACTCTGGACAAGTCACCCAATCCAATTTGGAGGTCAAGTTAGAGAACTCAAATGTGTCCCAGTTTGGTTTTGAGTGTTTTATGCCCTGTCCAATTTAATTTTTGCTATGGAACTTTGTATTGTCAAGCTGGCTAGGATTTGCTAAACTCAGATTCTTAGGATCTGGAGGCAATAAGCACTCAGTGGATGGCAAGAAATAAAGATTCATTAGACAAATCTTCCTACAAGCATACAATTAACATAGAACAAGAAATCAAAGCAGAAGTGCATACCAAGCAAGTTTCTCCAATCAGCTGCTGGGAGCCTGGTTGGCTCCTTAGGCTGTCAGCGACAGCATCTTGATGCTTTGTAGATGGTCCATGAAGAATTCCAGATTTGAAAAGTCGAGTTTAGCTCTTTTGATACCCCTGTGCAAGGTGCTACTTGCTTTGAGATGCCACATTGTAATTAATAGCATCTGGGTAGATGAGCTGGCATAAACATCAAACAGGTATAGCTAATACAAGGTGTTTTTTTTTAAATCAGACAAGGACACTGGGATGACATCATGATCCTTCTTGCCAGGGGCTCTCTCTGCACATTCCAATCAGTCTCACTAAATCTAAACACATTAGGGAATATATGCTACCAGTTGGGGAACATTCCTTTCCCATCAAACAAGTGAACTAACTTATTAAGAATACATATAATATTAACAATTTCAGGAGGTTGTTGGAGGAATTGAGGCACGCCCCTAATCCTCCTTGAAATGATAAGAGTCTTCTGGTTTTCCACCATCCCCTGGTACTACAAACCAAATAAGTTTGGGCCAGTCTTGTCATTCCACTTCAATCCAGACTTCACATAAATCTATCCAAAATCAAGATTCAAGTGCAAGTTGGTTCAGGATCTGGGATTTGTGTGAACCTTTGTATAAAAGTAGCTGCATCTACCAAAGACAGTAGATTAGCTTTACCATGCCACTTATGACACTTGTAAATTTCAGGACCGGTCCTACTGTTAGGCGGAATGAAGCAACTGCCTGAAGTGGCAAACTTGCATGCTGTTTCTGTATTGTGATTTTCTTTTGTCAGACATGAGCCAAAAAAGAGTTTCTCCCTGAGGTATTCCTTAGTCTAGGAGTAGAAAGTCAAAGCAACCAGAAAGATGGGAACATAACTACCCCTGGCTTTTTGATTGGAAGAGATAGGTGTAGATGTCATTATCTTTCTGACATGTCTTAAACTTGCCTGCAGCTCTCTCAAGTGTACAGGATGCAGCTTCCCTCCACTCCTGATCTAGCTGATTCCTGAAGATGAAAATGGGGTGGGAATCCAACATGTCCTTTTGCTTCAGACAAGCAAGAGTTTCTTCAATTTAAACACCCTCTTCTCTTTTCCAAATACAGACCACCCCTTTACTCAGCCCTGATAAACCAGAATAACAATTTTTGAACCATAGTCTGGGTTAGTTTTCAAAATATCTGAAGAGACTTGCTCAGTTGACAGGTCAATACATGATGAATGTTTACTAAAGAGCTGAGTAATTCAGGCAATTGCTAGTAGAGTTGTTGATATTCCCTGCCACTGGCACTGATCCTGTTAGTCCACTTGGACAAGCAGAAATTTGCACAGGTCTGAGACCAAGTCCCATGAGGCTCACACATATCAGGCATGCTAATTCCTTTTGTATGAAAATACTCTCCAGGGCTCAGGCAAAATGGACTCCCTCCCTGCCCCAATGAATTGTTTCAGCACTCCTGCAAAATGCCTGCCCCTTCCATTTTATTTTTGTTCTGCTCAAAGTTATTCAGAAAAATCTTCAGTTATCTTACCTCTGCTGCAGCTGATTTACCATGGTTCGACTTCCAGTGATAATGTGATCATGTAGCTAAATCTAACTGGTGTATATGGCTGACATTTTATTATTAACATCTAGTACTGCCAGCTGTAGTTATCCTGCCAGAATTAGTGTTGTCTGCTCATTGTATGCTCCCTGATTTGTTCTTCACTGGCACCAACTGGATTTTTCTGGACAGTTTTATATTCTTAATTTTTACAGAAGGCGCTAAATCCCTCTCTTCTGGAGAAAAAACAGAATCAAAATTAGAAAACAAAACAGAAGCAAAAACTCAAAAAAAGTGGTGTGTGGTACCTTGTAGACTAACAAATTTTATTTGGCTTAAACTGTCATAGACTGCTGCTCAGTTCATCAAAAGAAGTGAGGCACTGTGCATGAACACCACAGGTCAGGTGAAAGAAACTACAGAATAATCTCCCCAAAGGTGGCTTCATTTTGGCAGTTTCACGTCTGGCCTAGACATGGAATAATAAGAAGACTGAGCACGAAAGCTTATGCCAAATAAAATTAGTTAGTCTGCAAGGGGCCACAAGACATTTGGCTGGTTTTTTATTTTTTATTTTTGCAACAGGTTAAAAAGGCTACCCTCCTGAAAATGAAAACAAAACACATCCCATTTTCAAAAAGACAGCTGTGTTTTTGCTTATTAATTTAGCAACCTAAAATGTGCCACAGCTGGATTAAACTGAATATACAGGAGAACCTAAAACATCAATTTTCTGACTGGTTAGAATATTCTGTCCCACACTGATGAATAGCCTAAAGCTAAGATTAGTTAATGAAAATAGTTACTTATACAATAAAACCAAGGATTTCCATGGATTTGAGGCCAACTGATTAACATGCTGCCTAAATAGATCAAACACATATAAGCTTCTTAACTAGGAGACAGCTTGCCTTAGGAACTGGGCAATGTTCCTTGAATCTAGCCTTCCAGTAGCACGTCACTGTTGGGAACTATGGCTGCCTAGCAGCTTATCAAAATGTCATTAGCGATAGTACAGAGTGCACACCAGAAAATACTTGGAATTTTCCCTTTTGCTTTTCAAAGAGCCTCTGAAAGTATCCAGTATCGACATTAACTAAGTTTCCATCTTACAGAATTCTGGGATTTGATGTTTGCTGGGAAAATTGAAATTCTCTGTTAGAACACTCCAGTACTCTTCCCTATACTTCATTAAACTTCAAATCCCACTATTCCATAGGATGGAGCCATGGCAGTTAAAGTGCTATCCAATTGCTGTAACTGACTGTTTAGTGTAGGTAGACTCCATGTCTAGAACATCCTATACATGCCTTTACCATCAAAGTAATCATGTTTGGAGTAAATAATCCAAGGTTCTTAAAAAGAAAGAAGGGGGCAGGGGAACGGGGGGAACTAAGACTGGGACCTAGTGAGTCCCCAGTTTATGTGACATAACACCCATGAACTCATTGGGTCATTTTAGGCAAAGAATTATTTCCTCATGTTCAATGTAAGAAGCAGCAAAGTTATCATTGTCTCCCAAATAAATTTATTGTCCCATTACAGTAGGGCTGGAAAACTAAAATTCCAATTTTGCAAACTACAAGGTGTCTCAAAGGCTGCCATACATAGGAATAATTGCATAACAACAGATACCATGGAACATGTTCTCTATGAGTGGGGGAGAAGACTCTGTAGAAAGAGGTGGCCAACACATAGATAGTATTTTGTAAATATTTTGTTAGATTTTTGTAATGGATATTTTGTAAATAAATATACATTTAGCTACAATTTCCCATTCTCCCTATGTATGGGGACTTTAGGGACACCCTGTACTTCGTGATTTTTGAGTTGGTTCAAAAAATAGGGTAATTGTAAAATGGCACCTAGGTTGTTGGGGCATAATGCTAATTACTGTATGAACTGCTAAGAAAGTGTTCTAAGCATAATGGGGTAGTATACAAGTGTAATTGCTATTGCTAATAGAATGTTAATATTTTCTTTCATTGGTCCTGGAAAGATGCTAGTATTTGATTTGGCTATCTCCCCCTCTTGGGTCCACATCTTAATATGCTGAGAAGATTTGAGGCTGTCAAGGAAACCGAGTCTAGACTGGAGACTCAATACAGTTAACATTCCATACTCTCAGTGAGATCGCATGGTACTGAATGGTGAGAGCTGAGACACAAAATTAAAAAGCACCTCTCCTTCAGGAATTGACAGTCACACCAGCAGAAGACAATTGCCTTGCTGAAGAGATGGACAAACTGAAAACTGGGCAGTAGTGGAAGTGACCTTCACAATGGATCTTCCATACTTCCTAGAAAACAGTTCTGGGAAATCATTTCCCCAATCTGATTCTGAGCCTGATGAAGGCAGTGATGTTTGCCTATTAGGGATTCCAGTTTTGCCATCTACCCCCTTTTAAAGTCCTCAGCTTGTATCCGGATGGAATCCACAGAAAAGTTAGAATAGGTTTAGTTACAACATTTGTCCCAAGGAAGAAAAAAAATCACTCTCCCTATCAAAATTCTTTTAATCATTAATCTTTGTGGGCTTGCTTTCTTTTAACATTGTATGCCATACAGTTACTGCAGCTTGTGAGGGTTTGACTCCTGAAGGCTGCAGTTCTGTTACAGAGATGCTATATTTTCACAAGGCATTATGTCCTTTTGTTTGATTCTGAGAAAATACAATATTCTTTACAAACACAGCATATCAATTCCCATTGTAATTCCAAAATTATATGCAGTTAGTTATGTATGATAGATATCATTTTGCTGTTTGTCATGCTATTAGAGGTGAGCAATAAAGCTGATTGCAAAATTCAGACTTAGACTAAAGAAAATAGGGAAAACAATTAGGCCAGACAGATATGACCTAGACAACATCCCTAAGGAATACACAGTGGAGGTGTGGAACAGATTCAATAGCTTGGACCAGATAGACAGAGTGCCAGAAGAATTATGGACAGAGATGTGGGACATCATGCAGGAGGCAGCAAGGAAAACCATACCAAAAGAAAAGAAGCATAAAAAGCTAAGTGGTTGTCCAATGAGGCTTTTAAAATAGCAGAGGAAAGAAGGGACGCAAAAGGCAAAGGAGAAAGGAAAAAAATGCAATCACTTGAATACATAACCTACCTGATTGAACAGTGCAAAGAAATAGAAGAAAACAACACAAGAGTCAGGAGAGATCTTTTTTTAAAAAATGGAGAAATCAAGGGAACGTTTCAAGCAAAAATGACCATGATAAGGGACAAAGACGGCAAGGAGATAGCTGATGCAGAAGAGATTAAGAAAAGATGGAAAGAGTACACAGAGGAACTCAACAAAAAGGAAATTGAACTTGAGCCAGACATCCTAGAGAGTGAAGTCAGAAAGGCCCTAAAAAGCACTGCAAACAACAAAGCCAGTGGAGATGATGGTACCCAAGTTGAACTTTTCAAAGCCCTAAAAGATGATGGAATCAAATTATTGCATTCTATATGCCAGCAGATTTGGAAAACATAATAATGGCCACAGGATTGGAAAAGATCAGTATACGTTCCAATCCCCAAAAAGGGTAATGCCAAAGAATGTTCAAATTATTGAACAATTGCGTTCATCCCACACACTAGCAAGGTGATGCTCAAGATAGTACAGGATAGACTGCAGCAGCACGTGGAGAGAAAATTACCAGAAGTGCAGGCGGGGTTCAGAAGAGGCAGGGGGACTAGAGACCACATTGCCAACATACGTTGGAGCATGGAAAAAACAAAGGAATATCAGAAACAAGTCTACTTCTGTTTCATTGACTACACTAAGGCCTTTGACTGTGTGGACCACAACAAAATGCGGCAAGTAATTAAAGAGATGGGAATACCAGAACACCTTATATGCCCCATGAGAAACCTGTACATGAATCAAGAAGCAACAGCTAGGACAGAATACAGAAGGACAGAGTGGTTTGGAATAGGAAAAGGAGTAAGACAAGGCTGCATTTTGTCACCCTGCTTATTCAACTTATAAGCACATAAAGCGCAATGCAGGGATGGAGGAATCACAATTTGGGATCAAAATTGCTGGGAGACACATCAACAATTTGAGATATGCAGATGATACCACCCTAATGGCAGAAAGTGAGGAGGACTTAAAAAAGCTCCTGATTAGGTTGAAAGAAGAAAGTGCCAAAGCTGGCTTGAGACTCAATATAAAGAAAACCAAGATAATGGCAACAAGCCCTATCAGTCCCTGGAAAATAGATGGGGAAGAAGTAGAAGCAGTGACAGATTTTACTTTCTTAGGATCAAAGCTCACTGCAGATGGTGATTTGCAGCCATGAAATAAAAAGGTGACTGATTCATGAGAGGTAAGCTATGAGAAACCTGGGGAACATAGTGAAAAGTAGAGACATCACATTGCAAACAAAAATTCGTATAGTCAAAGCAATGGTATTTCCGGTGGCAATGTATGGTTGTAAGAGCTGGACCATTAGGAAAGCTGAGCGCAGAAGAATAGATGCCTTTGAGATGTGGTGTTGGAGGAGAGTTTTGAGAATCCTCTGGACAGCGAGGATAACAAATAAGTCAATCTTAGAAGAAATTAAACCTGAGTGCTCCTTAGAAGGTCAAATAGTAAAGATGAAGCTAAAGTACTTTGGACATAAAATGAGAAGAGAGGATTCGCTTGAGAAAGCCTTGATGTTGGGAAGGGTGGAAGGCAAAAGAAGAAGAGGGCGGCCCAAAATGAGATGGCTGGATGGTATTGTAGACACAATGGGCACAGAGCTGAGCGAGTTGAGGAGGATGGTGGAGGACAGGAGTGCCTGGCGGACAGTGGTCCATGGGGTCGCAAAGGGTCGGAATCGACTGTGCGACTGAACAACAACAAAAAATAAAGCTATACTCTGGCATATGTTGCTCATGTTCTTGTTTAGGAATAGCCAGCAACTTGAAAACATCCAGTGTTCCCCTGTTGACCAGTCTTCAATCTACACCAGGGATGGAGCACTGTGGCTGTCTAAATGTTGTTGAAATACAACTCCCACCAGACCTACCTAACATAACCAATGGAGGGCAATGTTGGGAGATGCAATCCAATATCTGCTCTGGAAATGTTATTCCTTTGTCTGAAGAAGTGGACTTGATCCACAAAAGCTCTCAATAAATATATAGCAGTTAGTTTTTAAAGTGCTGCAGTGTTTTTCTTTTTTTGTTTGTTTTCTGATATTCCACTGATAGAATGATGAAAATCCTTAGTTTTTTCCTCCACCCACAAAAGGCTCATTGCTCACATAGTTGTCTTTTTGAATGGCCATTGTTTAAGGGGATGTTCACTGGCTCATTGTGCACATGAAAGTCCCTTTGTTTTTAATGCTCTCTGATTTGCTTAAGGGCAGCTGGAGACAGTTGAAATAATTGTATAGCAAAACTCTGAAATTTCTGACAGGATTCTGGCCTTTGTGATAAGCATATTGCCAGACAATGCCTGAGAAACATAGAACATGGGGTTCATTGTAGTAGTTAACTTACTGTGTGACTCAAGGAGAGATTAAAAGTAACTATGACAACTGTTTATTTTCCAGTGAGCCAGCTGGATAGCTGAGTGGTTTATGTTTCTGAAGCCAGAGGTTGGGAGATCAATTCCCCACTGTGCTTCCTAGTTTGTGTGGCCTTGCACAAGCTGTACAGTCCTAGAGCACTCACAAAAGAAGGGAACAGTAAACCACTTCTGTGTATTATCTACCTAGAAAACTCCAGAGAGGGCTGCTAAAAATCAGAACTGATTTGATAGTACATGATTATTATTGTTGTTGTTGTTATTTTCCAGCAGCTGGTCATATAACAAAGCACACTAAACACAACTTAAAAACAAAACAAAAATGAGGCTGATTTAACTTGACCATAGGTAGTGATTTGTGCTACCACCACAGTCTGATTCTCATGATTCCAGAAACTTTGACAAATATTGCTTACTAATGGATTACACCTGTGTGATTGATTTGATTTATTCGATTTATATGCCACCCCACTTGGCGAAACCAACTCAGAGCGGCTCAGAACATTTAACAGTTCAATACAATATCATAATATCATAAAATACAGTACAACAAAATAAATATAAACAGTGTAATCCACAATACAATCCACAAGATGGTCCACAATACAATCCACAATATAAAGCAGAGATACAATCCCAAAATACAGTCCAATATACAATATAAAAAAATATAACACTATAATCCTCCTCCGGGTGAGATGGCAGGGCCCCGGATGGAGGGCGGGAGCGTCCTCACACTTGCCGTGGCCAAGAGTCTTTTATCGGCCTCCGAGGTGAAGTGATGGGGTTCGTTAGGCGGGCGGGAGCTTCGCCTACCAGCTGTGGGAGGATGCTGTCTGGGTATACTGTATGTGTCTTGTAGGCATTTGATGGGCAAATAGTTGTTCAGAGGTGGGGGTGGATCCTGGAACAGTGTAATCCAGCATGGGTCTTTTCATAACCTTCTGTTTTATGATTATACACCCACATTTCATTTGTAAAATTTCATATTTGAAGCCAAGTCAAAATCAAAAGAAGAAATGATACAGAGACATCTTCAGCATTCAGATTTTCGAATAACATCCTTTCTTTCATGTTTGAACTACAATTTTAATGTTCAGCCCCCAAATCTTTCCCTGACCACTGGCTTGAAAATGTTGCAATACTGTATTGTCAAATTATGAATATCTGAAAATCTTCATACCATCTTTAAAATTAGAGGAACAGTTAGGGATAAAATGGAGGGGACTGAGAGGTTAGGAAGAGTGGAACATTGTGAGAATTGTCCCTTATTAAATGCAACTTGGCAACCTCCATCTTTTTCAATTGAGACAAAAGATTGGATATATATTTTTGGGGACTCTTGCCATTTAATGTCATGATTTCAGTTAGCTTAATATAATGCATGAGATAAAATAAAAGTATTTGAAAATAGGACTGACTCGTGAAACTCAGGCCTCAGAGTGGTGGGAAATATGATTTTGAGTTTGATGTTGATAATTTTGTTTTGTTTTGCAGAAAGTCATGATTCTGTACAAGTGAAGAACAGTAATCTATCTCAAATCACAATAATTGTGAGTTACTGGATTTTAATGAGCCGGAAACAACCTCTTGGGAACTCACCTGCATCCTCTCAAAACACTTCCACTTGCCTTTCTCAGCAGAAAATGCAATTAGGAAAAGCAGCAAGTATGATAAGGTGCTGTGGTAAAATGAACAGACCTCAGCAAGGCTTTGGTTCCTTAGGTGGTAATCAAATCTATTGCAGAGATATATTTTTTTTTAAAAAAATCAATGTTGCTATCTTTATACATCAACATAAACGCTTAGATTTTATTGCATGGAAGGAAGCAAACTGTAATGAAACAGCAAGGAATTTAATAGCTTGATCTAAGAGATGAATGTTCAACCTGTTTAAGTTTCCTCTATCAGTAATCTTCACATCTTGACTGGTGGTATGACTACACTTCACCTACCAAAAATAGCTCCCTTCATACATTCCAAGTGTAAAAATAAAAGAGTTGCACAAGTACCAGTATTTTCTTTTAATACTTTGCTGTTCACAGAACTTGGAAGAGTAATTTTCCATTTACTGTTTCTTGGCGGACACAAAACCTTTCCAATAATGCAGGGAAAATGTACTTGCTGCTACTTACTTGTATCACAGTTGGAAGCTTCTTTTTGTATTTTAATCTGAAGCAAATAGGTATGGGTGGTTAAAGGAGGAGGGGGGGCAGAAAATCCAGCACACAGGACCATTTCCAGATGTGGAGTTGTAAATGACAACTGAAATAATGGTTTGCTCTAGTGAAGCCCAACCTTTGGTTTTTGGACTTCAATTCCCAGAAGCCTAAGTCAATATCCCAAACCACTGATCAAAATGCAAGCAATTTGCTTAGACTTCTGAGAATTGAAGTCCCCCTGTGAGGCATGTGCCCCATGTTGGGAACCACTGCTCTAGTGCCCCCATTGCTGGTAGGCAAGGTGAAGTGAGGGAAGATAAGTTGGGTCAGGAGTTCAGAGCTAAGCTTGCCACTGAAGAGTACACCTAAAAATGAAACCCCCTTCTGTTTGAGTTGGAAAGACAAATGCAAGCAATTTGCTCAGAATTATGGGCATCCCACTTGGAGTGTGGGGGTGAAAGGGGAAGGGAAACAGGACCCTGTTATTGTGGTGTATAAAAATAAACTGGAGCAAGAGCCAGTCTAAAGCTGGTGTCTTATTCTATAGGTGGAATTGCTGCAGATTCATTCCAATTTCTCTTGGGATTGTGGTTTCAGCTCTATTGACTGTGCTGCCAGTGGCAGTGGGTTCTGGGAACTGTAGTTCAAAAGTATCATTTTCAAGCTGTGGCACCTCCCTGAATTGGTCATGGTTCCTGGATCTGAATATAAATATCCATATGTCACAAGCCCTTATAGGCAGCAGATTGAAGTATATGCTTCTGGTGTCAGAGCTCTTGAAAGGACAGAATTGTGAGGGCTTTTCTCAAAGCAACTGTACTGCAGCACTTTAAAGACTAATGGATTTATTTCAGTGTGAGGTTTTGTGATTATAATCTCCTTCTTCAGGCACATGAAGTGAAATATTTACTCAAAGGTTTACATATAAGTATAAATTGTATACTTTATGCCTTTACCTAGTGAAAGTGGACACAACACCCTAAAATAAAATTTCAATATCACAAAACGATTATTAAAATAAATACATCCATCTGTTGGACACCCATCAGAGAGGCTTAAATATTAGCTAAGGGTTTCTGGGACATTATCAAATTTAATACACAGATTACTATCTGCTGCTATATATTTTATATACTATATTTTGGTGTATTATACCATCTTCACTAACTTTCCTGCAATATTCTCTTTTACATGAGCACAACAGGATGTGCTCACACAAGTAAGAAGTTAAACACGTAAATGGTTAAACAAGTAAGAGGTTATGCTCTGCTTGGCAACTCACACTTTTAAGATTGAAAAAGGGACATTTAAAACTAATCTGAATAACAAACCATGGATCATTTGTTAGTGCTAGCTGTAGAAAGTTGTATTGACATGCATGCTTTTCTGTCATTCTGCTTGATTACTCTTTGCCTCATTACCTTGTAACCCATTTACCTTGTAACATCTTGACCTCTACATCTGATATATATAAACCATACCTGGAAGTTTTACTCCTTTGTCTGAAGAAGGGGACTTGATCTAGGAAAGCTTATAGTAAAAATATAGCGGTTAGTCTTTAAAGTGCCGCAGTGTTGTCCCCCCCTTGATATTTTTAAAACAGGTGATGAACTCTGAGATTGTTGATTATCTAAATATTCCACTCATCACTAAGTAATTGCCTGTCTTTTGAGCAAACATTGGTTAATCTTTGAATTCCCAAGATTTTGATCTAGGAAGCACTTCCTTTCTTTATTTTTCTCAACCCACTTTTAAAGCCAGAGTCCAATGCTTTGTCCATAGACTGGATACTTTTAAAATGTCTAGCACTGAGTTAAGAACCTTTGATCTATATTTAAGCTTTTAGATACACAGGATTTGTATCTGTAGTTTTCCTCAGCTGCCTCCCCTTCCAACCTTCCTTTGCCATTCTTTCATTTAAAAAAAAAAACCAATGGTTACTTTTGTTACCGCAAATTTTGAGAGTCCAACATATCCTTTTTATTTAACTCTTTAATAAAGGTACACACATGGGAAAAGGTATGAAAATAAGGGAGAAGCCAAAAATTTAATGGCTAGCAAAGAAATAACAAGGTTTAATTGGAAACCTCTCCAAAAGGAGGGGGGAGGATTAGCCCACTAGTCACGTAGACTCTGGCAACTAATTATGTCACCTATTGTGCCCATTTCCTAAGGCTCAAGAGCTTGCCAAAGGTGTGAAATCCTTGCAAAACTGGTTTCCTGATAACAAAGCAGAAATTCCTTTTCATTCCTTCAAACAACAAAAGGAATGAATGCCTGAATTTTAAAATCATACATCTGGTTTGATTCTCCTTAATAAAGTTTAATTAAAACATTACTATACACTGGCCAAGAAAGAAATATATAGGGAAAATCCAACTATTAATTAATAACCAGTTTAAAGCTTAATATTAAAGCCTCAAAAGCTCTATGTGAGCAATTGCAGTAGGAGATGGTGGCCTCCCGGGGGGGGGGGGGAGATGACTCATCGCTAGAAACAATAGGGACTAATGTCTTGTCTTTATCTCCTAAAAGCTCCAGAGAGATCAGTTCAATGGAGACTTTACCTGAGAATGGCCCCAAGAAGGAATGTGACAATTTAAGAATTGAAAGGAGACATTTCAGCCTTTTACAGTATAGCCATTGTATATGTAAACTGCAATGTGTGCTCTTGAAATTACCTTTGCACAATTTTACTAAGCTCTGTAACATGCAATCAAGAAGTGTAAATTACCTTTTTAATTGCCCTCACTTTAGTAAACAGAATTTGCCCTGCACTCATTGTTCCAGGTTTAAGTGGTCTTAAGTAAGAAGTGTATAAATATTGTTGTACAACAGGAAGAAGAGAGGCTCTGTCACAGCAATCATGATGGAGCCCCCCCGAGATTGGTTTTTTGTATTAAAACGTTTGAGGTGAAGACTTCTGGTCTATAATACCGGTCCCTGTAGATCAGAACCCTTAAAAGCCAATAAAACCAATTTTGTTTTGATCAAAACCATGTCTCGGTGTCAGTTCTTTTTGAGGTTAATCCATTCTCCACCAAGAAGCGAACCTAGCCCTAATTTTGCAGTAACACTTTGGAACAGTAACAAAATTTCCTGGGATGTTGAAGTGTTCTGAAGCCATCTTTTGTTTATTGTAGTTTCTGATATCAGATCTGTGGCTGTTTCATCCCCTCTTGGATAGAGGTTTTCCTGTTTGACTTATGTAAAGTTCAAAGGGACACCACTGGCAAAGGATGGCATAGATCACATTATTAGATTAACAACTAAAGTGCCCCTGATTTGTGGGATGATGTTGTTCAGTCCCACTGCTGCAGTAGATGTGACAACAAAGCTGAAATTTAGGCTTACAGGAGAACCTTGCATCCATGTTGTGGAGCCTATTGTTGCTACACATAGCTTTTGATATAGAGCTGCTTCTGAAAATTCCTGCTTTGAGAAGCTGTTACATACCTCAAAGTGCTTTGCACCAGAGGAACAATCTCTCAAGGCATAGGCATTTAGGACACAGCCGGCCTTCTTACTAGAACGAGCATCTGGTAATGTGTGTGTGTGTGTGTGTGTGTGTGTGTTTGTGTGTGTGTGTGTATGTGTGTGTGTAATGGGGTATGTGGCTAGCTGTTTCTCCTTTTCCTCTTCTGATTTGTACGTGTTGCTAGAGAGGAGGTGAGCAAGTTCTTCCTTCACATTACATTATTGCAGAAACATGAAAAGCAGAAGCTCACTTCTGCTACGTCCTTGTGAATCCCTTTGGTTCCTTTCTTTCATACAGACGTATACAAATAGGATCTGTATTGGGTACCAACAGTGAATTTATTCCTGAGCATGGATGGTAGAATAAATATGACAAGGCTTTTAACAATGCTTTGTGAAATAGCCAATATTTTTGCGGCTACTGCATGCCAGAAATAAAAATACAAACAATTTGGGACTCCAATTATAATTAGGAAAGGAACAACAAACAATATATTTCTTTTGAAAACTTTCTTCCGCTCACAGGATATCAGATCAGCAAGTGTTTGAAAGTAAATCAATGTGCAAGCAGGAAAACAATAATGTATTAGTGAACAAATCAGTTTGGTAGGCAGTGGAACTGAGATGCATTATTCATTCCTGTTATCCAAAACACTTCACTGGCTCTCAGAATCTGGTGATAAAGTATTCATAAAACTATATCCACCCTCCCTGAAAACAGTTTGTAATGTGATATTAAAGTTAAAAGTGCATTGAAGTATATTTCCCCCCAAAGCAACACATTTGAATAATCTTGGATTGCATCCATCTCATACTTCTTTTAAAAGGATCTTTATTTGTTTATATATTTATTAAAACTAAAAGAACTTGCATTGCATCAGAAATTTTAAAAACAACTGTTTTCTACTTGGTTTTCTCCCTGTCTCTTCAATAAATCCCAGTAGACCTGAGTAAGTTGTGAGTAACAAACTGTTTCTCTGGGATGAAGGGCAGGGTGATTTTGCCCATCATGGATCACAGTGTTAGAAAGTCATGACAGGGTAGTTAAAAGTCTCACAATATATTAAATGGATAATTTCAACTATTACTTGTTCCTCTAGATCCACAGTCTTGCCCCAAGTTGACCTCCTCCTCCTCCAAATATTGGTGATCATCATGATGATCAGCCATGAAGACTGTCCTGAGACTATAATACAGTGGCCTTTCTTCTGCCTTCCACATCACAGGATGACACCCATACCACTGATCCAGTTCTGTGAGTCACTTTCTGGTTCAAAGTCCTTTTGGCACTCAAAGTCCTTCTCAGCCCCAGGCCAGTATCGATGAAGCTGCTGCCCTCTAGCAAGATGGATTCAAGTGGGATTTAATCCATTTGGGGACCATCACCCATTTGGGGACCATCACCCAAGCTTCTAGTCCTCAGGGTTGTCAGGTTAGTTAACTGCCACATGATGCTTGGTGTTGAGACCCTGGCAGTATGGACTATTCTACTTCTATTACCATAGCAGAATAACCTGGTCAGACTTCTGGTGATCTAAAGCTTAGAAATTTTACTTTTTGGACTACAGTGCACAGAATTTCCCAGCCAGCAATGTTCATTGGTCATGTTGGCTACTGGATTCTGTAAAGTGTCCAAAAAAGTAAAATTTCCAAACTTTGCATTTTATTTATTGCCACAGGTAGAGCATGATCTCCTCTTCCAAGCATGATCTCCTCTTCCAAGGTGTCCCAAGTCAAGCTGTGTAACTATTTGGCACATGGCACATGCCAATTATTTTGAGACATTATGACTATTTTGGTACATGCAGCAAGTTACTTTGGCACATAAGGTTACTTTGGCACATAAATTCCTAAATGCACCCCATCCACAACCTGCAAGGAAGAAATGCCACCTAAAATCAATAGCCTGAAGTAACTTATCCATGTTGCCTTTACATACTGGATAAAAGGAAGAAATGAAAAGACTGTATCAGTTCTTGAAGAAAATGGGTTATGAGCTTCTTCTTCTTCCATGTCTAGGCCAGATGTGAAACTGCTAAAATGAAGGCACCTTTTGCTGAGTTTATTCTGCAGTTCCTTTTGCCTGACCCAGGGTGAGAAAGATTAGCTAACAACACAAGGTTGCCATTACCAGGGTATGCCCAATTGTGGTTCAAAAATAAATAAATAAATAAAAAGTACCACAATCTATGAGGAGGCTATTTCTGTGTACCCCAGACTGCGTACCCTGTGTTTTGGGCTATGTTATAGGAAAAACATCTTAGACATTTCCCCTTTCTTAGGAATTTAGACTTCAGGAGTAGACCCTTGCATGCAATAAAATCAAAGCATCATGTGTCTGGAAAATTCTGCAGGGAATTCTAGAAAATTTAAACAGGTTTGCAATATTGCAGCTTAGATGATTCCTCATAAATCAGTCATTTTTCAGAGTTTAGAAAGTTCTTTTTGGGTGACCATGCCTTGTGGTTTTTGGGGAGCTGTAGAGGCTAAAAGAAATGGTTCATCTAACAGAAGAGGACACCACCAATGTATGGAAAGTAGGAGTTAATTGTGCCACACATACCACTGATTGAAATAGATGTACTCATGGGAACTATTAGGGTGATGGTTCATGGATGGTCATTTAAGGATCCACCATGTGCTAAGTGCCACCACTTGGAAAACTGTTATTCTGTTGACTCTGGATGTGATGTGTAGTCATTCTTATTCTTTGCAACTGTAAAGCACTGCAAAGTCCCCACTATTGTATGGTATTAGGGATGCAGATGAATAAGTGTTCAAAATAGTCATGACATTTATCTATTGTTTTTGACAGCAAAGTGATTTTTCTGTTCTCATTCTTTATCTGAGATGGAACTGAAATACTGAGGTGTGTGTGTTTGTAATCTGGTGAACAGATATGCTGGGTCAGGATGAATCTCCTATATCTGCAACCAGTGCAGTCTAGCTCAGTGTTCTATTTTCCATGCCAGATTGTTTCAGGGAAAGTGCAAGAGGGTCTGTGTAGACAGATGTTTAATAATCTGTTCCATTAATTTCTCTCACCAATCACTAATAGCTGGTGCTCAAGATAATCCTCAAAGCATGAAACTTGATACTGTTCCCATTTTGGGATATTCTTGTAATCCATACGCATATTTAACATATCTTTGAATGTCCCATCTGAAAGTGTAATTGGTATTTCTGTACATCCCTAATATCATCACCCAAATTTCCTTGACATGCAATCCTGGACCAAGCAATCCCACAAAGTTCAATAAAACTCACTGCCAAATTGACATCTAATGTCTCTTCTTTCTCAGCTAGCACCAATATTTTCATGCTGAACATGGAATTATTGGGCTGTGTGTCACTCCAGATGGTGTGATGGGTCTTAGCATTTGCACCCATCAACAAATTCTGAGCTTTTGACATGCCAGATTTGGACCCATGTTGACTTCCAGAGCAATGCAACATTTGGGGCATTCCCAGAGTGACTCAGGAGCCCTAATGCGTCAATGTTGAGAGTGGTGGCACAAAGCCTGCATGGGGGCGGGAGGAGACTCCCTTTGTCTACTGAACCTTTCCTGACTCTCTTTTGTAATGTCACAAGGGCCTGCCCCCTTTTGACAGATTCCCCCCCTTCTTCTTTCCTGTCCTGATCAAACCCTGGACTGCCAAAATGAAGTTACTTTCTTGGCTTTGTCATTGACCAAACATAAGTCCTTATCAGTGCATGTTTCTGGAAGTAATTGGCAGATCAGTAAATGAACCAGATTCTGTATCTCTTCAGTCACACAGCATGTTGTTGTCTGCCAGCACCCCCTACTTAAGCATATTTGTCTTGCATTTAGGGACTCCAACCCTCAGCCTATTCAGAGTCCTCCAAGTGATGTAGGGGAGGTTGAGTTCCTCAGCCATAAACCCCTTTAATATTGTTTCTTGTCCAGTGAGATCCTTTCTTCATCTTCTAATTTGGTTTTTCTCCTGTGTGCCCTCAAGAGTGTTTGCTCTCACCATAAAGCTCTTCCTGGATATGATCCGGCAGACTTGAGCCTCATATCCATTCAGAGGATGTTGAGGGTTATTCTCTTAGTTAATTCTCTCAGCATCCACTGCTACTTCTTTCATTTCCCCCTGAAATCTTTGGAATTAGGATCTAGTAATCCTAGATGGTATTGGTGGTACAACAGCAGAGTCTTTTTGTTGTTGTTGTTCTCTGTTCTATTAAATATGTACTTGCTTGAAGTTATAGAGAGGGTATTACGGAGGTAAAACTCACATATACCAATATACCAAGTGATGGGCAGCCAAATTTTTTTACTACCACACGGTAGGTGGAGCTGATGTAATGGGCGGAGCTGACATCATGATGTCATGGGCGGAGCCAACATCATGACATCATGGGCAGAGCCAATGACGTGGACGGAGCCAAAGTTAAAAATATAAATAAAAATACATTACACATAAAAATGCAAATTAAATACACATAAAATACACATTAAATACACATTAAATAGACATAAAAACACATAAATACACATTAAATACAAATTAAATGGACATTAAAAACACACACTAAATACATAATCTACCCACCCACCCCAAATGCAAATACAAATAACTTACCCTGGGGAGCAGAGCAGGTGTGGCGTAGCGCGGCCTGGCCCAATGGCACAGCCTGGCCTGGCCCAGCCTGGCAGGTAGCCTGGATTGATGGTGGCCTGGCCTGGCCCAGCCTGGCCCGGCGGTGTGCCGCAGCCTGGCCTAGCACAACAGCTAGAGTCTGGTGTTTGGCATCAGTGTTGGGTGTCAGCAGTGGTCAGCGGCATCAGTGGTGAGTGGCGGCGAATGGCAGCAGTGCAGTGGCATGGCGGTGTGGCAGTGTGACACAACGACTCGAGCGATGGCTGGTGCCTGCGCCACCGCCACAGCCAACCACACCTCTGAGGAGGCCACTGAGGTCCTCCCCGGCTGCCCGACTCTACAGCCCAAAATGGCTGCTGGTGGGTGCGCATGAGTAAAACTACCAATCGATGCACGCACGCTGAGTACTGGAGGCGCACATGCATCAATTGGTAGTTTCATACATGCACACTCACCAGCAGCCATTTTGGGCTGCAGAGTGTGGCAGCCAGTAAGGCGACCAAACTGGTTGCCTCAAAAAAATGGTAATCACTCCCGGAGATGACCCAGGATTCTTATCACCGGTTCTATAGAACTGGGACAAACCGGCCTATGCCCACCACTGAATATACATATGATGCTGATGTACCTTGCATTGTTATCAAACAATCTCAAGTGCAGTGAACATGGTGAGCCAGTAGCAGTAAGTAGCATTGAAGACAACTGTGAAGCAAATAATTTTCTTCTCAATCAAGACAAGTCAGTTGCAGATTCCACTGGTTTTTAAAAATCACCAATGGTTGTCATATAATTTTATAAACTCTGATCAAAAATTCAATTGAAAAATTATTCCTATATGCCAATAAATTCACAAATAGCCCTCAAATTACAGCATTTTACTCAGATATCACCTTGTGCTTTCATGGGTTGGGTAACGTTTGCACAACAAAATGTAAAAGGAATACTCCATTGACAGTAAACATTTCCCCCAGAATTTATCCCCCAAGGTCTGTTTTAACTTCATGCTTTGGTAATTTGTCATAATACAAGAAAACTAAAGATACATTTTTATTTGGATTTCCACTAGCAGTAAAATAAATTGTAAAAACTGGTAACTGTCTTTAATTTGGGTTTACAAATTCAGGGCTCTTCAGCAGTTTAACGAAAGGTAGCATTGAATACTCTGCATCCATTTGGTCAAAATTATCTCCTGTGTTCTCAGGATGAGCATTAGGCAAATATTTGCTGTTGGTTGTTAGCGCTTGGCATCACAAATATTTTGTAGAAGCAATCAACCTTTGACCCTATTTGGCTGCTGGCATGAAACAGAGGGACAATACCTAATAGCTGTGACATACAGCAAGAGTCTATAGCTCATAGTATCTGACATGAAACGGTTGGTATCTGATTGCTTCTGACAGCTGACTTTCAGGAAGAGACAACATTTGACTGCATCTGATATGGAGCAATTGGTTTTTGACACAAATGTATAGTATCTGACATGCAGTAGTCAAGATGTTATAGCTGACCTACAGTAATAACTGGTATTTGATACAATCTGATGTGTAACTGAGACTGATGTAAGCAAAGACTTCTTCACCGAGATCCATTTTATCCATCTCATTCAACAGAACAACACTCTGCCCTGCAATGCAGTCAAGGCTTGTGCAAATTTATATCACCCCTGTTAGAGTGTGTAAGTCTTGGTCCAACACCTTGACGAATTGCAAGGCATATTTTGGCTATACACTAGTATCTCGGATAATGATGAGACTTAGTTCCACAAGTCTTGTCATTATCCGGGTTTTAACGTTCTGCGATGCATTGATCACACAACATTAAAAAAAAAGCCCTGTTCCCTTTCCAAAGAGGAAAGGGAACAGTGGGGCGATCAGCACTCATGGAATCCCCACTGCCCTTTCCAAAGAGGCAGGCAGTTCACAGCGTGGTATCGGCTGCTTGGGTTGGGGGTTGAACCAGGCGCATGCCCGTTCAACCGCCAATTGCACACTGTGATCGCAGCACCTGGGGAGGTCTGAGGAGGTCAGGAACAGCGCAGATCGGGTCCCCCAACCTCCCCGGACATGGCAGGGATGCCGGAGAGCCCAAAATGGGAAAAAAATAGAAGTTTTTTTCTCCCATTTCGGGCTCTCTGGCACCTCTGCTGGCTCTGGGGAGGTCGGGGGACCCAATCCGCAGCTGCGGGGTGGCTGGGGAAGCCTAGTGGGACTCCCTGTCGGCTTCCTTATCCATCCTGCACCTGCCTCCTCACCTGTGGGGTGGCTGGGGAAGCCTAAGGGGAGTCCCCTTAGGCTTCCCCAGCCCCCTGCCCCTGCCTCCGCAGCTGCGAGTTGGCTGAGGAAGCCAATGGGGGAGCCCCCATCAGATTTCCAGCCATCTTTTGCTGATATTGCCACGCTTCCATGCCTGCTACGACTGCGAATTCTCTGCTGCCAGGTATGGACAAAGGCTCCCATGCTTTCTGCCTTGAAGACAGAGTTCGGGTGGTTCTGACAACCCACCTTTGTCTACCAATGTGAAAAGGACTTGGGTAAGCCCCCAACTGAGGGACAGAAGCTGTGGAACTTTGTTACTTGACTTGTGCTTACAGCTTGCATGTGCCCATTGAACTGAACTTTATGAACTTGTATAGACCTATGCACTGCTTCAGTGAGTTTAACAGAGAAACCAAGAGACTTGTATATATCTTCACTTTTACTTCTGAGTAAACCAACACTGAGTTTGTCTTTGCACCAAAACTGCCTGCCTGTTTTGCTTGTCCATACAAGGGGCCAACCTCTGCCAGGTGCGTGCCACTCTACAGCCTGCAGCTACTCTGCTTAACCGCTTTACCAACAACCCCTATACAGAAACCAAATCATACAAGGATTTCATAGCAGTTCAGAAGCAGAGAATGAAGCTGTGTGGAAAAACCAATGTCAAAGTCTGCATGTAGACTAGGGAACATTTAGGAAACTGTACAGAAGGGACTGGGGTCAGTACAAGCAAACTGAACACTTTCCCTTTAGTAAACATGGGTTAACTACTGCTAAATCTAACCTTTCCAAAGCCCTTCAGTATCTAGCTCCAAATCAATAAATCTAATCCCTAGAGTGATCTATTCTTATCTCAAAATTCCTTTTACTGAAGGAGGTAAAATGGTGTAACTCTATGACTATGGTTTGAAATCACTAATACTGTAAATGGTTTCCTTTTCTCGGATGCTGCCATCAGGGACACCATAACTACTAATACTGCTCAGAAACCTTTTATGTTCGTAGTATCATACAGCAGAGGCCCATTGAAGAACACTTACGAGCAGTGCTCCGTCTTAAATGGCCTTGTAACAAAACCCGGAATGCACTGGCAAGACTTTAACATTGTCTGGTGGGCATCCCAGAATTTGATCTAATTATTTTATTTGCTGAACATCTTCACTTCCAAAACGAAATTCCATCTGCCCTTGGGGATCATCTGCTTTCTTTATTGCACCCAAACAGATCGACAGCAACAAACTACTGAAATCAATTGACAAAGAGAGGAAAAGAACATGGAGAAGGAAAAGGCATGGTTCCCTATAAATTCAGGGGTGGGAAGAAACAATTGATTGGTGCTGGGCAGTGCTGGGTAGATAGACAGTCACCCCAGTTCAGAAAAATATTCCCAGTCTGGTGGCATAGCGTGGGGGGCGGGGCTGGCAGGGGGCGGCACTTTTTGGGCTATGGGTGTTCTTGGACTACAATTCCCAGAAGCCCTAGCAGGAGTGGGTGCCAATATCCACCAGGGGGTGGCAAATTTGGCTTAAGCCTTGGGTGGCTGGAATCCACATGATGCTACTGTCCTAATCTCTCTCATAAAATGTTTTAAGAAAACCCTCCAACATAATACTCTACTGAGCCTCAAAGACTCTTAACTTCTGGCACAGTTGTCCCTTCCAACACATATGAAAGTAATTTATGTCCTTTAAAAAAAAACTAGTATGACTAGCATGACAAGGGCCTTTCACCTCCCTATTTCCACTGTGGCAGAATAAAAGGGGAACAATAGCCAAGAGATGCCTGCATTTCAGTGAGTAGGTCAATGTAACAACTTTGCGCCTCCTTAAGATTTTAGAGGCTAACAATTCATTGCAGACCAACTAGTGGAACAATATGATCAAGTTACTAGAGGCTTAGGGAATATAAATTGCGAAGGCTACTGTGAGCTTGCAAAAACAAACAAAACATCAGTGCAATAACTTGCTGTCCCTATTTTCTCCCTTTCTCTAAGGCTGGCTGTAACCTCTGATGTGATTTAATTTTTATGACCGTGTCCTAATCTACTGACTGTGCTTCTGCAGTAAATAGGAATGCACATTCTCAGATGGGTTATGATGAAAGGCTGTGTACTTGTTTAGTTTTAACAGTGTTAGGGAAGCTGTGTGTTATTTCACACTAGCCTTATGTTAGAGGCTGCAAAATGTCTACAGGAAATGGGAAATACCCGTATACAGTAATTGGTAGATGTGTTTAGATTTGGGTAAGTCTCTCCTTTTTTTTTTTGGACTATAGCCCTCCAAACTCCTGCTGCAAGAATTCTATAGTAAAGGTTTCTCTTGCTCAAAAGCCAGTTGTATCCAACACTAGGGTTCAGTGCTCATCTCTGTTTCAAAGCCGAAGAGCCAGCGCTGTCTGCATCTTATAGGGCAATCAGACTCATATTGTAACAGATGATGAATCAGATATTGTGGTTCTTAGCTATTTCAGGCTTTAAAGGATGTGGCTACCATTTTGTGCTGCAAGTACAGAGAGAAATTACCATGCTGGTAGAAGTAATTGTATTCTTCCAGGAGCAGGGCTGGCCATATCCTTAGCTTTAATGAGGCATTCATCTCAGGAGGTGGAGTGTCAAGGGTACTTTTGCCATCTGCAGCTGCCACCAGAAGACCACTCAGTGCTTTGTACAGCATCCTTCAACCACTTTTGACAGGCAGATTTTTTGCCAGCTGGCTTTCAGAAGTGGCCAGATGGAATGGACAGGTAGAATCCTCATTT
Organism: Furcifer pardalis; assembly: GCA_030440675.1. Classification (NCBI taxonomy): domain Eukaryota; kingdom Metazoa; phylum Chordata; class Lepidosauria; order Squamata; family Chamaeleonidae; genus Furcifer; species Furcifer pardalis. The sequence continues at coordinate 237,874,623 of CP126891.1, forward strand.
TCCTCTCCCTTTTCTTACAGGGTCTGCTGGTGCCACCACTGTCATTGGTGTTTCTGTTGCTGTTACCAGCAGGAAAGTCCTTGCTGATCTACCTTGTAGCAATAGCAATTGCAGCCATATACCACCTCATTTCTGAACCCAAGAGTTAGATACGACTGGCTTTCGAGCAATGGCGACCTTTACCTTTACCTTACCACCTCATAGCTCTGGGAAGTCCACAAGGTAATTAGCAATTTGCCCCCACTACATGCTGGGTACTCATTTTAAAGACTTCAGAAGGATGGAAGACTGAGTCAAACTTGATCCCTGTCAGGATCAAACTCACAACATTTTGGCTGCAGTACAGCAGTTTAACCACTGTATCATCAGGAATCATACATTCTCCGGCTGCTCACCGAAACCCAGCATCATTGGCTGAGGACTTTTGGAAAAAGCTCAACAAAGAACTTTCTTTCTCACTGTCTTTTGGTGGTGAGGAATGTGCTGCCGTTGCCATCATCTTCCTGAAACTGTTAAAGAGAAGACAGCAGTAAAGGTCTGGCTGGTGATCACTCCTCCTTCTAGTCTTCTTGTACCAACTGGGTCAAGTTGTCATTGTTACTGCCACTGCCAGGAGGGAGGTTCATGCTACCCTGCTTAGCCCACCCTGGCTGCTTTGAAGTAGTGGCATTATTTCAGAAGAGGCCAGTTGAAGCAGAACAGTGAGGGCTCTATAGCTAGTGGCTCTTCTTTCCCCTTTGACAGCTTCTTGCACTGTGTAGGTATGCCAGAGTTACTCTTGTTAATCCACAGTAAGGACCTAAATAACAGCTTAAACTAACAAAGCCCACATTTTTATCTCTTACAGGACCTTATTCTAATAAAATGTTCATTTCACTGAAGCTTTTTGCTGTTACTAATTGTTTCCAACATGAGCTTTTATATTGGCTGAGTAGCATCCAGCTTGGATTATGTGTGGTCCAGGCAGAAGGGGGCTTCGCACTCCAAAGTTTTGTCTGGAAATGAATCATTCATACAGGGCTGAAGCATTTGTTATTAAAGTCTTATTAACTTTCTCACATGTTTTCTGAGGAGACCTAGACTTCTAGTGGCACATCTAGCAGTGGTAAGAGGCAGATTAACATTCCCAGCACCTCTATAGTGAGCTTGACTAATAACCTTCATTTATATTTGATGTCAGTTCAGGTTATGGTTCAGATGCACACCACCTCTGATATATTTTTTGCTGCTTATTGAAAATTCTTTTGCTTACTTTGAAATTCGACAGATGATTTTCCTGAAAGAAATCTTCAAATTCACCTTGAAATGTTTTAGAGTTTTAGTTGCAACTCTAATTTTAGTATCTGACCTATTTAGAGAAATGCTATTTGGGAAATCTCTCCTCACCACAAAATGCCATTCTAGTTGGCCTTCTTTAGGTCTGTCCTTTCTTTTCACTAATATAATTGCAGTTGTCAAGTCAGTTCTAACTTACACTAACCCTTTCCAGGGGTTTCCCGGTAGTGAATATACAAAAGAGGTTTACCATTCTTTTCTTCTGAGGGCTGCTTTGGACTGAAGAATCAAACTCCCAACCATTCCCAATCCACTGAGCTATTCAGCCAACTTTACTTTTCAATAGTAGACTTAAAACAGAAAGAAAAATGGCCCAATTAGGTAATTCGTTTAAAATATAGATCATGTACATCCTCCTCAAGATATATATGACAGTACTTATACATTTGTGCCATCAATCAGAAGAGGTGCAATTAGAAGATTTACAGTAATTTCCAATAATTTCACTTCTGGTTAGCTAGTAAATCACTGGCTTTAATGGAGCAGTTATTAAAAATAAAGAGAGAAGCCTCAGAAAAAATATAGTGCCTCCTAATTTGTTGGGCTAAAAATTAAATAAGTTGCATTTGTTTAAAATGGATGGATAGGTCAGGGAGTAAGGTACTGTATCTGGCTGCAGAGCCACAGACTGGGAATTCTATTCTCCGCTGTGAGTCCTGGGAAAAGAGCCAGTTTGTGTAGCCTTTGGCAATCTGCACAGTCCCAGGGTATCTCCAGAATTAAGGAATGGTAAACTACTCTTAAATACTGTCTACCTGGAAAATTTTGAAAAGAGTTGCCATAAGTTGGAATTGACCCAATGGCATTGATTTATATTAAGTATTCACTACAACAGGATTTATTTTATATGGATTGATGCATCCCAGAGTCTAGGTCCATGGTGAATTGTGTTTGATGTTTTTCTTCTTCAGGTGCCATATCTGTTCCAGATAATGTCTATTATCATGGTGATAGTCTTTCTGTTCTTAACTACTCAGAACAGTTCTTTCAGGGACATGCCACACCAGTCTCTCAGGTTCTTCAGCCATGAGGTCCATCTACATCCTGGGCCTCTCATCCCAGGGATCTTTCCTTGCAGAGCGAGTTGGAGTATTCTGTACTTTATGTTGTTCCTCATGATGTAGCCAAGGTATTGGAGCTTTCTTTGCTTAATGCTCTTAAAGAGTTCTTTATCCATTCAGTGCAATACTTCTATGTCAGTCACATGGTCAGCCCATGATATCCTGCTTTCTGTAGATCCACATTTCAAAAGCTTCAGTTCTCTTTTCAGGTGCTTTAGTCAATATCCAAGCTTTGACTCCATATAGCAACACTGGGAATACATAGCATCTCATTATTGGGATCTTTGTAGGAAGAGTTAGATCTCTACTGCATAACAAATGTCACATTTTTATGAAGAAGGATCTTGCTTTTTCTATTCACATTTTAATATTTACCTCGGGATCCCAATTTTCATTTAACATACTCCCCAAATAGACAATTTTATCCATTATTTCAATTTATTGTGTTCCCACCATTAGCTTGCCATAAGTTGGTGTTCGCCTTATAACCCGATATATCATTTTCTTGGTGTTGAGATCCAAACCATATTCTGCGCCTGAAGCTCTAACTCAATCCAGCATCAACTGAAGATCTGCATGGTTTGTGGCCAACTACACTATGTCATCAGAATATTGGATGGTATTCAGGTATTCTCCATTAATTTCAATGCCCATGTTTAAATCTGATAGTGGTTCTGAAAAAATACTCTCCGAATATATATTAAACAGTGTTGGGTACAACACACAGCCTTTTCATATAGAGTAATACCCCGGATAACGCTAGTACCATATAGCGCTAAAACCGCATAACGTTACAAGATTTTTGGAAAAATCTTGTATCGAATAATGCGATTTTTAGCGTTATCCAGAACAAGCGTATGCCGGGGGGGGGGAGTTGGATTGGGTAGAACATCTACCCAATCCAAACCCCCCCAGCGCCCGCCCCCACGATGTTTGGAAAGGGTACGGGGTTTCAAAACATCGGGCGCGTGGCGCGCGTTAGTGGGGGTTAGGGCAGGATATGGGGGAGACCTCCATATCCTGCCCTAACCACGACTGATGCGCACGCGCCCGCACGCACCAATGTTTCAAAAGGGTAAGGATTCTTACCCTTTTGAAACATCGGGCGAGCGGCGGTGGGGGTTAGGGCAGGATACGGGGGAGACCTTCATATCCTGCCCTAACCCCGACTGCAAGCCGCCCAATGCTCCGAAAGGGTAAGGATCCTTACCCTTTCGAAACATCGGGCGAGCGGCGCACGTCGGTGGGGGTTAGGGCAAGATATGGGGGAGACCCCCGTATCCTGCCCTAACCCCCACCGACGCTCCGCGCCTGCAAGCCACCCGAAGTTCCGAAAGGGTAAGGATCCTTACCCTTTTGGAACATCGGGTGAGCGGCGTGCGTCGATGGGGGTTAGAGCAGGATACAGGGGAGACCCCCGTATCCTGCCCTAACCCCCACCGATGTACGCGCGCCTGCAAGCCACCCAATGTTCTGAAAGGGTAAGGATCCTTACCCTTTCGAAACATCAGGCGAGCGGCGCGCATCGGTGGGGGTTAGGGCAGGATACGGGGGAGACCTCCGTATCCTGCCCTAACCCCCACCGACGCTCCGCGCCTGCAAGCTGCCCGATGTTCTGAAAGGGTAAGGATCCTTACCCTTTTGAAACATCGAGCGAGGAGATGCGCCTCTCCGCGGGGTCTCCCCGGCCTCGTAGCGGCTTGCTGCGAGGCCAGGGAGATCCGGTCGAGGAGAGACGCCTCTCCGCGGGGTCTCCCCGGCCTCGTAGCGGCTCGCTGCAATGCTGGGGAGATCCAGGCGAGGAGAGGCGCCTCTTCGCGGGGTCTCCCCATCCTTGTAGCGGCTCGCTGCGAGGCCGGGGAGATCCGGGTGAGGAGAGGCGCCTCTCTGCGGGGTCTCCCCGGCTTGGGAAAGAGGCGGCTTGGCTGAAATTCCCTCCCCCTGGGCGGGGGTGAGGATTTTGACCAAGCCACCTCTTTTCCGGGCTCGCTATAGCAACGAGGATCGCAGGTCAAGGCAATGGATCAAAGCGGGGGGTGGCTCCCCCCGCTTTGATCCATTGCCTTGACGTGCAATCCCCGTTTCGCTCACCTAAACAAGGGTCGGCATTTCCGAATTTCCCCCTCCCCAGGAAAAGCCGGCCCTTGTTTAGGCGCTTTGCGATGGGAGTTTGGGTGCTGGGTTGAACGGGTGGGCGCTTGTTAAACCCGGCACCCAAACTCCCATCGCAAAGCGCCTAAACGGGGATCGCATTTCAAGGCAATGGATCAAAGCGGGGGGAGCCACCCCCCACTTTGATCAATTGCCTTGACGTGCGATCCTTGTTGCTATAGCGAGCCAGGGAAAGTGGCCGAGAGCGGCAATTTCAGCCAAGCCGCCACTTTCCCGGGCTCGCTATAGCAACGAGGATCGCACGTCAAGGCAATGGATCAAAGTGGGAGTGGCTTCCCCCCACTTTGATCCATTGCCTTGACGTGCGATCCCCATTTCGTGCGCCTGGGCAAGGGTTGGCTTTTCCGAATTCCCCCCTCCCCGGGGAGGGGGGAATTCCCTTGCCCAGGTGCACAAAACGGGGATCGCACGTTAAGGTAAGGGATCAAAGTGCCTTGACGCATGATCCCCGTTGCTATACCCATTTGGTAGAAGAGGCTCCCGCTCACACGCCTTTTCACGTGCATGCGAGCGCCTCTTCTCAGGTTTTTTTAGCATTGTTCGATCTATACCCGGGACAACACTAAAACCCGGATAACATAATGACTTGTGGAACCATGTCATAATGTTATCCGGGGTACTAGTGTATTTATGTGAATTTGAAACTGCTCTGTCAGCTGTTTTTCAACTCTAACTTGAGCTGCCTGATTCCAGTAAAGGTTGGTGATGATTCTGATATCTTTATTATCTACACCTATTTTCTTCAGTGCAATGATCATTTTCTCATGCTGGCATTTGTCAAACGCTTTTGCATAATCTATAAAACATGCATGCACATCACATGTCTCTACAGCTTTATATGAGGACCTGCATTATAAACAGTGCTTCCCTGGTAACCATAGAATTCCAGAAACTAAATTGTATTTCACTTGTGCTTTCTTCACACTTCTTATAAATTCTACTATGAATGATTTTCAGGAAGACCTTAAGAGCATGACTCATGAGGCTAATCATTCCGTACTCCTCACAGGACTTCACATTTGGTTTCTTCAGCAGTGTAACAAAGGTTGATAGCAACCAATCACTCAGAAGGATCCCTGTGTCATAAATGGTGTTAAATAGGTTCATCAATTCTTTTATGTTAAATTCGGACAGAAGTTCCAAAATTTCTATTGGGATGTCATCTGACCCTCTTGCTTTCCCATCTTTGGATCTTTGCAAATTTCTTACAACCTCACTCTCCAGTATTGCTGTTTCAATGTTGCTATTTATGACAGGCTCTTTCATCACTAAACAGCTCTCCTATGTATTCTTTTCATACATTGATCTTATCCCTTATTTCCACTGCAAGATTCCCATCCTTATCCTTTAACAATGCATGTGTCCTCTGTTGCCATCTACCAGTAACTTTCCTGATCTTTTTATGTATATTGAAAAAAAATCATGCCTATTTTGGTATTCTTCTATGTCAGTGCATCTGTCAGCCATATAAACCATATAAGTATTTGATGTTACAGATATCTATACTAAAAGGTGGTATAAGAAGAAGTTGCCATGTCCAATTCCATGGGGTCAAGTAATCCACTCCAGGTTTCATGTATCCCATGTGTTGCTAGCTAGCATTGTTGAAAACAATTTCCAGTCATTCTTGTACGCACACATTTATCCATGTATGCACAAAACATTGTACTTCATTAAAAACTAAAAGCCTCCTGTCTTCAGTCCAGCACATAGCTTACTCATCATATTTCCTCCAAACACAGATGAGGTACTCCACCCTTGTGATCTCATGAAATACAAATTTTATTTTATTGGACTTATACCTGGGATGGACTCCCACTCTGGGTGGCTTACACTATTAAAAAAGTGAAACAAACACCATTAAGACAATGAAACAACCCCCACCCACATAATCAAAATCAGAACCAAGGTCCCCAAACTCCTGTGACAGAAAGGGAGGGTGTAACAATCTGCTTACTCCCAAGTAGCATTCCTGCATCCTGGCAATGGGATCGCACCTGATTCTGCTTCCCTGGCCCTCTCAGACCCTGCAGTTCAGGCTTCACCTAAAAGGCTTCACCTAAAAGTGTGCCCAGTCACTCCTGACCTAAATCTAGGTAGTGAACAAAGGGTGCTCATGAAATTAGTGTAAATTCAGATAACGTGAGCCAAGTAACACTCCAGTCTCTTTCAGGCATTTTAAAAGTATATTGAAATCAAAGTAAGGTACAGAATATAGTTCATCAGAAGTTTAGAAAGCATTTCAAAATAAAGAAATAAAGAAAGCTGCTTATTTGAGGGAAAGCCCCTTCTGGTTAAAGCAATTACAGTAAGTGATTGCAGTTCAAAGTCCAAGAGAGTGTCTCTTCAGCCCCCACCTTCTGGGGCATTATCTCCTCCCTCAGGGTCCACCTCCTAGCTATTCCCCTAAGGGATTCCAACCAATGATATTACAGCATGACATGTCCATCACACATTAGGTTTCATTTCTCCCAACCCAAGAGGCTAACATATTTACATTCCAATCTCTCTCTGGTATGTGGTCTAAAGGGACTCCCACACATTGAAATCTCCATCTTGGATAGGCTAAAGCACAAGGTAATTTGGATGGCAAAATCTCAGGAAAAAGTGCAGTGAACCCAGTGAACCTTGATGCCTGGTGAGGGTGGGAACAAGATGGAGACTTAAAGCAGAGATGTTGATCTGAGTGGTGCTGAGGGTGAATTTTCACTCTCAAAGGATGTGACTAAAGGGTGAAACCAGAAACTAATTTCCAGAGGTTTCTAAAAATGATACAGTAGTCAATCAAAGTAAAGGTTGTAACTTCTAAAGCTATAATATAGGATTTTTTTTAAAAAAAATATTCCAACAACAGAACAGAACATCTGTAAGCATATTTCCCCTTAATGAAAACATAATCAAATCTCATCCCACAAAAAACTTAATTCATTAATTTTAAGAAGTACACATGGTTGCAGAAAGGTTTTACACTGAAAAGCTCCTTGAGGAAGCCCAATGCTTTCTCCAATGGCCTTTATTTTTTTAAATAAGTGTTTGAGGTTGTGAGGCTACTAAAAATATGACAAAGACTGTCTCATTTTTCCAGAAGTTTTAGAGGAATACCTCAAGAAAATTTTAAAATATTTCTCACTGTCTACTACATGACTGAGGAAGGAGATTCATAGAACCTCTGCCTCACAAAATTGAGGATCAACTACGATACAAGTTAGAGAAGACAACATTTTACCTCAGAGTGAAGAAAGTTAAGCTAATTTAGCAAGTTAGTTTTCCTAGAGAGCAGGTGGTTCTTCTTCTTCTTCTTCTTCTTCTTCTTCTTCTTCTTCTTCTTCTTCTTCTTCTTCTTCTTCTTCTTCTTCTTCTTCTTCTTCTTCTTCTTCTTCTTCTTCTTCTTCTTCTTCTTCTTCTTCTTCTTCTTCTTTGAGTGTCATGTTACCAATTGTGTTTATAATTTAGTCCATGGATAAACATGCTAGATTGCTGTGTATGTCAACCAGAATAAGAAGTATTATTCTGAGCCACACTTCTGGTTTTTACTGATTTCACTGACCAGCAGCAATCCTCCAGGATTTCAGACATCTGTTGAAGATGCTAAGGATTGAATATGGGACTTTTTTGGGGTGACACATGTGACACACTTCTGTTCCTTTCCCTGTGCAGTGACAGAATGTGACATCTTCAGTAGGAGAAAGCAGCTGCTTTCTTTCTCCACCTCTCAGTTAAGGATGGAATCAATAAATACAACATAACAGTAGAATGGCAAAGGGCAGCAATCAATGAAGGGGGATCATGTGTGAGCATAGTACCCAGAGTGTTTTGGTTTGTGTTATAAAGTAAGACGAAGGAGGAAGAAGAAAGATACCATTCTGTTTATTTAATAAAGCAAAAGCCCTCATGGCTCTCAGTGCTCTTCAACTCTAATTCTCTTTGATAACCATAAATTGAGCTGGTTCCTGTGTGCAGCTTCCTGTAACCAAAGTATAAAACAGATGCTGTCTTTCTCAGTTACTGTTTTTTCATTTAAATGACTTTGACATGGCTTTTCTTCCTCTAAAGCCTATCTGATTTACTGCATTGTAATTGAATCCTACTTTCTAAAAGTATCTATTTTTTCTTATCAATATTTCTCAGTAGAGGATGTCTTTCTGCTATTACTCAGGTTGTTAATTTGACATGTCTTTGTATATCTGAGACCTTGGAAAATGGAAAATGCAAGGGAATGCCTTCTGTCCTGAACAACCCAAAGGCAGATCTGTATGTAATTACATCAAAGAAAGATGAAATGTTTGTTTTAAATTTATATACTTGTATAAATAGGTATAGCTGCCTTCTTATTTGTACATACTATTAGGCAGGGCTGTAGCCAGGGGGGACCAGGGCCCCATGAAAACCCTTCTGAGCTAACAGCCCACCCCACCCCACCCCGTGGTGCCAATGTTATATAGGTAAGTGTGACATTGTTGCCCACCCTGAAATTTTTTTGCCCCTCCTGAAAATCCCCCCTAATCTAGAATCCTTGCTACATCCCTGTTATTAGGCATATTCCTAAAAAGTCAAGATCATGACTGGTGAGTGATAACATCTTTTCTGCCACTTATACAAGTGTCATATTGTAGAATGAATTGTTTCACTGGATACACTTGACAATCTCCTTTTAAGAAAGAAAGCATACTCATCAATGAAAAGGAGACCATATTTTCTCTGTGCCCAAGGTGGTTGAAGGAAGGAGTATTATACAGTCTGAAATACAAAATGTGACAGACAGACTCCTTTTAGTAATTTGCAAGTTGCTACTTTTGGCTAAATAATGAGGTACCAGTTGCATTACAAGGTGGATGCTAAGAACATGAAAATTGTAGCAATCTGGTTTTTTTGTTTCTGAAGATAGATATGTATGTATCCTTCTATTAATCTGAATTATTTCATCAAACTCTTTTCTATTAATGGAATTTGTACTGAAATCTTTCAGTACTAAGGTTTGGTAGATTGAGTTTTAGCCCACCATGCATGTAATATCTTTTATATTCAAACATTTATATTTAATTTATATTTAATTTGGCTCTTGCCCTAAAATATTTGGCTGAAAAGAATAGTGTTATTCAAAAGTCCACCTCTGGCATTTTGATCTGTGCAAACTACTTTGAAGTTTCAATAAGATGGTTGGGGATTTTGGGAGCTGTTATCCAACAAAGGAACATTTCTAAGTTCTGAGTATGTTCCTCTTATTCCCACTCTCCAAATAGACTAATAGTAGTTATATTGAGAACTAAAAGAACAATGTCTACTTATACTTTCAAACATGGAGGTGCTGAGGCTGTTGAACTGGAAGGGATACTGCTGCCACAACACATTTCAGAGCCAGCCATCAGATGCTCATCATGACTCAACAAAGGTATAGCACCTCCTCACTTCACCTACATCAAGCAATTGTTGCTGATGAGTGAGCCAGTGACTTGGGAGGAAAATGAACATTTGTCAGCAGTTGAAGACACCAGATGGAGAGAAGCTTAGAAGAGAAGAGATAGAAGCACTACACAAGAATGAGAGGTGGACTGAAACTACCACCAAGCAAGAAACTGCTTGACTACAAGTGTGTCTTTGAGGTGAAGCAGTGTGCAAAAGGAGGTTCAACACTACAAGGAAAGACTGTTTGCAAAAGGCTTCCTACAGAAATATGGAGAAGATTTCTTTGCTCTCGTTGTCAAGCATAAGAATGCTCCTGAGTTTGGAAGACTCCAAAGAGATGCAAGTCCAGCACCTAGATCTCAAGGCTGTATTACTACATGGAGAGATTGCAGGAGAGCCACTAACCAGGAACATCTTGATTTAGTCTGCAAATTAAAGAAACACGTGTATGGGCTGAAACAAACTACTTGTGCTTGGAACAAAAAAAAAAATGAATATATTTTTTTAAATAATTGCAACAAGTTTTCAGGTAATGAATATTATTGAACTTGTGGACACTCTCGACCTAATGTTGCAACACCCACAACAATAGACTTTTTGAAAGGCAGAGATGAGAATGAATCTCTGCCAAAGAACAGCAAGTACAGAACAGCTAAAGGAAAGCTTTTATATCTAACAACCACTAGTAGATCTGACAAAGTCACTAAGCAGAAAAGGTAGTTCAGCAATGCAAGGTAAATGGATGGCTGCCAGAAGAATAGCTAGATACTTGAAAGGAACTATGGACTTTAAAGTAAGACTGGCAGCTCTCAGAAACCCAAGACTTGTAGGATACAGCGATGCAGACAGGGCAGAGAATATTGCAGCCTATAAGTCCACTAGTAGTTTACTGTTTTTGTATATTGATGGAACTGCATTGTGGGCTTGTCATAAAGAAGATGCTTTGTTTTCCGCTGAATCAAAGTTTATTTTCGCAGCACAGTTAGAGTTAGAGAACTCAGCTGCTATAGCTACTATAGTTAGAGAAGCTGCTAAAGGATTTTAGAATAGATGAAGAGATGTCAATCAGAGTGATGGAAGACAAGCAGAACTGTAACAAACTGTCACAGAGTGAGAAGATGAATGCATACACCAAACACATTGGTATAAACTATCATTTGGTGCATGACTTGACCAAGAAAAGGACATTCTGGATGGTCTACTGTTCTACTTTGTAAAACCTGTGAAGCAAGATAGAACTTAAAGGTTCTTGCATGCAAGCTTGAGAAGGGGTGTTGGGAAAATAAAAGTCCTGTATGCATTAACTCTAGGTAGAAGTGGGAGAGGCTTTTTCAGCCTAGTGGAATTGTCCATTGTTACTAACTTGATTGGTAAATTCTTTTCCTGCTTCTGGCATTTCAGGTAAACCCCCACCCTCTTTTTGAATATTCTCGCTTCCATTGTCTTTGTTATTGAGAACCTCTTTCTTCTTCTGATTGACCAATTAGGAACCATGGAGATTTTCTCTATGTTTTGGAGAGAACATTTTTCTTTCTCTTTTTTCTTCTGACTGTAGCTATGTATGGCAACTGTAAGGATATCCTTTCCCACTTTAAATGGTTCTAGAATGATTTTATCATACAAAGTACTAGTTTATGTGAAGGAAAACAAGGAGAGGGGGCTGCTGAGACTGTACCTCATACTCTGCTAACTAAGAGGAATAACCAAAATCCCACCCATCCCCCATCTGACCTGGCATTCCTCTTTCAATGTTTGAACAGAAGTTACAGATATGATTATTCGAACCCTACCAATTCCATGTGACTTTAGTAAATTTGCACGATCCACCACCCCAGCATTATTCAAAGCTTTTGTTTTCCTGCCACTTCCTTCTTCACCTGTACAGCTTTAACTGCAATGTAGCCCTGCAGATCCCCAGATCATTAAGTAGATGATGTAGATGATCCTGTAAATAAGGAGTTCTCAACCTTTTATAGCCAGGGACCACATTATGCTCCCTCAGACAGCTTTGGAGGCCAGATGGCCATTTTGCCCTTCCTCCACCATATGGCACTTCCTGGTGTGGTGGGAGTGGTGGTGGGTCACATGAAATGGTGCCATGGGCCGCCTTCAGCATACTGGCCACAGGTTGAGAATCCCTGATGTAAATGATCCACCATGGTATAACCAACAGAATGCTATTACTAGATGTCAGAAAATAATTTTTTTTGGAATAGTAGCCATGTTAGAAGACTACAAGTGATAAGAAGTTAACCTCAAAATGGCCTTTTATGCTATCTCCAGGATTTGAGTCTCTGTCCCTCTGAACACCAGTTGCTGAGAAAGCAACTATAGCAGAAATCTAGCATCTTCCCGTATGTCTTCCTGTTGGGCTTCTACTAGTTATCTGATTAGCTGCTGCTGGAACCAGAATGCTAGGTTAAATCAGCCTCAGTCTGATCCAGTGGGGTTATTATATGTTTGTGAAAAAATGATCCCAAATAAAATGTGAACTGGTTCTCAAAAAAAGAAGATGTCTTCCAAGGAAAAGGTTGGGAAATCATTGCTGTGCTACACATAGTCAAGCACTCTTGTGTCTAGCTTTCAGGAAAGTAGTATAACAAATACTGACAGCCACTACTGCTAGTAATAAAATGCTGAGTGCCTTAGTAGTGTATCCTGATTTCCAAAGCAAAGTGTGCATTTAAGTTACAAATCCAACTACTTTGGCTCAAGAGTTACAAATGGACTTTTGACGTGAATTCTATGAGCATCTTACGTTTCGGTTGGCTGGTCTGGCAGCTCTTGCAATGTAACAAAAATCATGTACTTTTGCCATGCTGCAACACCAAAACTAAAACAGAGCCCCAGAAAAATATTGGATGAATGGGGAGATGGCTTAACAGGGAGTTGGCTTCATCTCCCCCTTTGTCCATGGCTTTCCCAGGGCTCTGTTTCAACCAGAAGTGCCTTCCCAGCCCCTCCAGAGTGGCTGGGGAGGGGCTTCGGGATGAAACAGAGCCCTAGAAAAGCCTTGGATGAGGGAAGAGATGGCTTCATCATAGGGAGCTGGCTTCATCTCACCCTTTGTCTAAGGCTTTTCTGGGGCTCTGTTTCAACCAGAAGTGCCTTCACAGCCCCTCCAGAGTGGTTGGGGAGGCAATTCAGGCTGAAACAGAGCCCCAGAAAAGCCTTAGATGAAGTGGGAGATGGATTCAGAGGTTCACTATAGAGCATGAAAATAGAAGAGGCTTCTATTTTCATAGCTCTATAGTGAAGAGCAGTCACATGGCCGAAAGGCCACACCCACAGTGTGGTAGGATTTTTTTTTAATGCCCACCACTGGAGCAAAGAAAGGAACCTAGTTAGAGCATTGCCTTCCCACTTGAGGTCAAACAATAGTTGATGACACTAACTTCCAACCTCCATTCTTGATTATAGGCCTTTACTTTCCTCATTTTAATGTTTTTTTTACTATTTGGACAGATTCAAATATATATCAGATTGGTCAGGCTACACATTGGCTTCAAGGTAGTAAACTGTAATTTTAAGGCAAATAATTCAGACGAAATAAAAATGTATGATAGTGATTTTTAACACACAGTTATCCAAAATTCATTTTTGAAGCACATTTGTGAAGAAGACCACAGAAGAAAAGGTGGTCTGTGCAGATGAGGATCTGGACTTCAAGACTTTCAGTTCCCCCATGGATTGGGCTGATTATGACTCAATTGGGACTGAGGGTTTTGTGATAATGGAGGGAGTGGTGGTTGTGGAGGAGGAGAGGAAGGAGTTAAATGAGATCAGAAAAGGATTGGTGGAAGAAAGTGAGAAGGAATGAGAGGAGGTGATAAAAGGGGAGCTGGCAATGAGGAGAAGAATGGAGCAAGGGTGACCAAATCAGGAGGACCTATGCCTGCTGCTGGAGTGGACCTTTATCTTCAAGGCAGCCCCCTGGACTGATGAGCTAGTGCAGATGAGAGTGCCTCTGGAGAAGGTGGAATGCCAAGCCAGAGATAAGATACCCCACAAGTCTTCATACGGGGAGGGAGAGAATAGCAGGAAAGTTGCCAGGCAGAGGTTCACAAGGGCTAACAGATAAGTTAGGCTAATGAACAAAGGAGAAATGTCAATCTAATGTGGAGATGCCCATCCTGGTGCCCACACTGCCAACAACATGTGGTATATCACTAAAGGGACTTTAAGAGATTTGGGGTATGTGGGTCAGTGAAGTAGCTATCAAGACCCTTTGTGCATAAATAGTTGTGTCTGAGCCAAACCTTGCCGTGAAAGAATTTATATTAAAATTGAGTTTTGTTATACCTTAAAACCATCAGTGTCTTCATCAAGAGTGTGGAAGAGGGTGGATAGAAGACAGCAACGTAATATCTTCTGGATTGTTTTTATTTACAGTCACCTTTAATTATTTTAGCACTCTATTCATACAAAATCTCATAGCTTGACACACACATCTACTTGGCAGTATGGTCATAGTTACCTGTGAGGTTCAACTGAATCTCCTGAAAAACAATTTGCTCCTCCCTCCCAGTCTCCCTCCCTGTGGTGAGCAGGCTCACCATGCATGCCTTTGCAGGCTGTATTCTCAGCTCTTATGTGGTCCAACACATCATGCCAGTAATTATCGGTGCATGAGAGTATCCTGTCAATCATCTTGACTGCTGGTATTGGAGTCATCAAAATGCAGACTGCCCTTTGTAAAGCTTGGTATCCTTTTTCCTTCCTGCTAGCAAGGAGAGCATGATGCTGTGTAGAAATATTGGCATTTTGAATCATGGATACAGAAGCACAATAGCCCACATTCTCAAACGGGAGGATTTTTCTGAAGAGCTGACAATCCCTATGAACAAAAGATGCACACTATAACATGTCCCTGAATCTTCTGCAAGGAGTGTTACATTAGAGACCACAGAGATCAAGGCCAAGAGGTGGCGATCAATGGAGGTGGCTTTTAGTTTCTCCCACAGTTTGGTCCATGAAATAAAATCAAAAGCAAATCTTAAATCTATAAAGGTGGCATAGAGTGAACTTGGATACTTCCAATGGTGGGTTGTCAAAATCTTCGCTACCCCACTGTGACGTCATTGACGTTGTGGGCATAGCCGATGTCATGACGTTGTGGGCAGAGCATTTTTTTTTAAAAAAAATTAAAAATGTCTGCGTCAAACCTCTAATTGATGCATGCACACTAAAAGAATAACTGTGCATGCATCAAACGGAGGTTTGACACATGTGCAATTCCAGGCAGCTATTTTGGCTGCCCAGAAAAACATTTTTTTTTTGGGGGGGGGCAGTTTTGCCACCCCCCGGCTACCCCTCCCAATGGGGCGCTACCGGTTCAGGCGAACCGGTCTGAACTGGTAGCATCCCATCACTGGATACTTCTCACGAAGGTGTTGTAGGATTAGGCAATTGTCCATGACCAATCTTCCTGCCCTGAACCCAGCCTGTTTCTCACCCTGTGCCACCCACGCTACTCCCAGAAGCAGAAGTAAAACACACACGCAAATGTGCAAAACATTTCAGTAAATGACCATCACAGCATTCTGCACATTTTACTTCCACTGCTGGGTAGAAGGAACCACATGGCTGGTCCATTCAACATGTGACCAACCCACGGCTTGAAAAGGTTGGGAACCCTGCCCTAGATTCAGTTAAAAAAATAGCAACAAACCTTCTGGTTTAAAACTTTTCATTGCAAATGTGTATTTTTAAACATCAATATCTTCTTTGAAAATGAACAGAAACAAACTTGTCACCTAGCTGCACTGGTCTGATCCAGCACAGCAGCTCCTGAGGACCATGCTGTGCATGCCTGCCATGTAGGTTTTAAAGTTGAAGTGCATTTCTGAGGTGGAGGGAAGAGGTGGCAAATCTAATCCAGTATAGTAAAGGTCTCCTTTGCTCAAATATCAGTCATGTCCAACTCTAGAGGGCAGTGCTTATCTTCATTTACTTGCCAAAGAGCCAGTGCTGTCTGTATCTGCAGATGTTTCCGTGGTCATGTGTCAGGCATGACTAGACAACAGAGTGCATGGAATGTTGTTACCTTTCCCTTTGAAACGGCACCGATTTATCTACTTGCAAAATTTCTTGCTTTTAAACTAGGTTGGCAGCAGGTCTGTAGCCAGGATTCTAGATGGGGAGGGTGAATACTTTTTTTAGGGGAGGGGGGCAACAATGTCTCTCTCTCTCTCTCTCTCTCTCTCTCACACACACACACACACATGCACGCACATGCACGTGCGCATACATACACACACACACACACATTAGAACTTTGTCCTGGGTGGGGGTGGGCGGGCTATTAGCTGGGGGACTGATCCCCCCTGGCCACCCCCTGGCTATGACTCTGGTTGGCAGGACAGACAATGGGCACACACTCCATCATACAGCATTCAGGTCTCGAACTGTTGACCTGCTGACCTTCTGGTTGACAAGCTCAGCATTTTAACCACTAAACCACTGGGGGCCATTAATCTAGTATAGACAGAGTTAAATATTAATTGATTCAGGCCTGGCTTTTAGGAATTAAGTACTCAAATCCAGAACCTGAGTAAATGAATATGCAATGTTGGATTCTCCTATGCTCGTGTTTTTAAGCTCCCAAGAGCTTTTAAATCCAAGTATGAAGAAATTAGAAGATTTTCAAAAATTCGTACAAAATGAATGGAAATAAAACCCTCTCTGTTCTTATTCTGCATACAAATAGAAACCATGTGTGTGAGTCAACATAGGGAATCCATGAAAGAACTCTCACTATTGGTTTATTTGCCCCCTATTTAGTATCTTTGAAGCAAAGCTGTTTTCCTTAGCAGAAATGGATTTTCACTCCCTCTCATCCCAAAAGGCTCACAAGACAGATTACTTTTCTGATAAATGTTTACTCATATGGTCAACGAGGATAAGACAATATTTGGGCCATAAGCTTATTGACCTAAAAGATGACAGCTTCATTTAAAAAATGTCAGCTGTACAACTCTCTTGTACACCTCCCTTCTCTGTCTGTGAGGTTTCTCTGGCTGTGTCTTTCATATAGGTTTAAAACCATTTCTCTGTATTGGTCAATAGGGGTCATGCTAATGCTTGTAATGCTAGCAGACTGAACATGTGTTCTATATTCCTATGATGCATATCCATGTAACCATATGGTGTCCCTTCACCCTCTTTCCAGCTAACATTTGGTTTTCTTGTTTGATTACTTAAGGATTCTGGGTCCTTTATCAACTTTGCCTGAAGGCATGGAAGCAAATCACGTTCTTATTCAGGCACTGGATTTTCATAGGTCATTTTATGGATTTCAGATATGCAATCAATATCCTGTCTCCACATTCTATTTTTTATGTCTAAGAATGGCCCTGTTGAAATGCCCGCAATCCCAGTGCCACAACAGTCAATCAGATGTTTCTACGAAGCCCAGGACGGCACAACTCCTACTGGTAAAGAAATAATTCCTTATACTGTATCTGTCTTGAACCTTCTACCATAAAGCCAGTGAGAATCTCATTGCACCTTTTTGCTCTTGATGGGAGACTGAGGGGAGAAATCCTCTTTCCTATTCACAAAAAGATTTCTCTGTATGAGGTTTTTTGTTTAAAAAGTAAATATTGTGGGATTTCTTAGATGCCTCCTGGTATTTTTCTTCCTCTGAAAGAAACAATGATGTGTACAGAATGTTTTATGTTTCTGCACAAAATGGACTCATTTACACACCAGATTTTCTGGAAAGGGTGATCAGCTCTGCAGAATTTGGCAACCTTTTTGCACAAAAGAAAAAGAAAGGGAGGGGAGGTCTTGTTTTCATAGGAAGCTGATGGATCTCACTGGTGCAAAGAAAAATGTTGGCAAGATATTTCAACACAGTGAGATTTGGAAGGTTGCTGAGAATGAGAACTTTTTGACATATTCTCCGTATCCCAGAAATATGTATTTCATCAATGCATTCTGCAATGATGCAATTTACAATGATGTGGTTAAGGAAGGCCACAGTCTTTCAATAGCTGCTGATCACAAAGAGTATATACACCAGGGGCCAAGAGTGTCCTACAATTGATGAAGGAGTTCAGCATGACCAGCTGTTTCCATATGGTGAAAAGAGGAGGGAATAAGTGGTGGGCATCAGCAGGTTCACACCAGTTCACCAAAAACGGTAGCAGAAATTCTGGCTGGCCCCACCCATCCAAGTTTTGAAATAAAGTAGTCTTAATTTGGGTGCAACCCAGGGCTTTCCCCCTGGCCACACCCACCATACCCTACCTGCAGTGTGGTAGTAATTTTTTTTTTAGTCCACCACTGGAAGGAATGATTTCACTTGCCAACATACCTTCCTATATTGGATGCAGTAGGATACCCATGTGGTATACTGGACAGAGTGATGTCTAGGGCACTGGATTAAAATCTATGCTCAGCTAAGGATACTCACCTACCTCCAAAGTCCTACTTGAAACAGATTCAGAGTCCACAGATCCAACACTATCTTAGTCTCTTGAAACATTTCACTTACCTTGAAAGCCCTACTAGGTTAGTTATCAGTTGGTTCTAACTTGATGATAGTATAACAGTAACAATGCTTCACAGTACCAGCTGCTGAGGAACAAGAGAGATATGGTGACTTTTCACTCATGTCCTACTTTTCAATTTCCCTAGCAACAAAGTGGGTATTATGAGCAAAACTTTTCAGAAGGTGCTGCTAGCCCCTTCCCTCTTTTATTTCTATCAGCAATTTGAAGACCTAACTCCTTAGAGAAGATTTCAGGAGGTCAACAGGCAACTAAGATGAGGAAATCTTTTAAAATCTGGTTTATAGATTAAAATTAACATTTTAAAATTATCTTGTATATTATAGTTTAAAATGTTCACTGGTTTGTGTTTAATTCATTTTGGATTTTAAATATCTTAGCATGCTGCCTTGGGCCTCTATTATGAGACGAAGGTGGTTTTAAAATCGATTGAATGAATGAATGAATGAAGGAATTTAAAATGCTGAACAGATAAAGGTCTTTGGTCGGAGATCCAATGTGGGTCTTATGTTTTGCTTTATTTTTCAGTTCAGACTCATTGGTTCCCAGGGACTCAACGGGCAGCATAAACTGGGTCCTGAATTCTCACTAGGTTAGAGGAAGGTAAACAAATGGAAAGTAAATGCAGGGTGGAAATAGTGTTGTTTGGCATTGGCGATACATGAGAATGAGCCCACAAGGAAGGGGGAAAAAAAGGTTGTAGAGCTCCAACTTAACATCACAACATGATGGAAATCCCCAGATTTTTTTTTAAAATGTGGAATCTCAAATTATTTTCCTTTATGTTAGAAAGAAAAAGTGCATGTTTTTGGAAATTATTAGCAAACCTGTTCAAAATGCCATTCACCTCACATTGTAATTGCATGGATGCCCTATGACACGGCCTATAGCAAATGGAAAAAGAACAAGGGAATCAAATTATGTACATGAAATAGCAATAAAATAAAATAAAAATGATTTGGAATTGAATTTTTTTTAAAAAGCACTGAAAAAAAAAGAAACCAGAAGCAAGTGATTGTTATGTTCATCTGGCCTAGGGGAGCAAGGCCATCTGCACAAGACTTGTTGCCATCAGTGCTACAGAGAGAGAATAAACTGATACATGATCCTTTCCCATTTGCTTTGGCTGTGATTTCAGAGGTTAATGTCTGATACATACAAGTTCTACAGGGTGGATTTTTAAGGCAGAGTTTCTCATTCTTTCTAAAAAAAGACACACAAGTGGATTAAGAAGCAGAGAGAAAAAGTATTGCTAGTACAGTATGTTGCTGAAGAAGACATTAGAGAGTCCCCTGGACTGCAAGGAGATCAAATCAATCAATCCTAAAGGAAATCAATTCTGACTGCTCCTTGGAAAGACTGAAGTTGAAGCTCAAGTACAGTACTTTGCTACCAAATGAGAAGACTCACTGGAGAAGGCCCTGATGCAGTGTGTGTAGATCTGGGTGGACTACAGAGGCTGGCAGATGACAGAGGAGTCTGGCGTTGTTTGGTCCATCCGATCACAAAGGGACGGACTTGACTGTGCAACTGAACAACAACAACAACAGTAGAATATGTAGGAACTAAGATAGTGTTGGATCTGTGGACTCAGGGTCTGAATTTGCTTTCACTTGAAAGATCATTTACTAATTTCCACATGCTTTTGGATATGGTGTAACTTAACTGTTCAAAGCTGTCTTTCTGTGAGAAACTGTACTGTATTTATTCCCCAGGTGATACTTCCAAGCTGAAGTTAAAGGGGCAATTAAACCACTTCCCATTCCTGGAACAGGATAGATCTCATGTTCATAATTGCTGTGAAGATTACAAAGTTACAGGGAATAACTATGGAGTATTCCTACAGAACATCAATACATCATAAACTTGTGTGTGAGTGTCTGTATTAACAGCCAACTTAATAGAGAGGGAATAACTGTCCCACAGCTGCTGAGGAAGATTCATATTTTAAAGTGTTTTTAAACAGCAGTTTTGAAATTATCAATTGCGCATGTTTATATAAAACTATCCTTGAATAACATTAAATTGGTGAATAAGCATGAGGATATTCTGAAAGCAAAGCTGTGGAAAGAATAAGGTATGTTTGGATACTCATAAATATATTCAAAAAAGTATTACCCCGACCTGCTTTTTATACATGACTGTTTCATTCTGTGAGCTCTTCCATGCCGAAAGAAATGGCGGACTGAACATGATTGCTAGAAGACTGCCCTTTATGCTGCCAGCACAAATGCTTAGGGATGGCTACAGGCTAATGGCTCTTCAGAGTGTCTCCTCCTGAAACTTTGGGGTAAACCATACACTTCATCCCAGTCTACAAGCTGTTCGTGGCTGCCAGGAAATTTTAGCAGCAATGCACAAGGCAAGGGTGGGATTTAAGCAAAGGACTGAGGTTTGCATCCCTTCATATACGGGCCTACAGGGGGAAGGAAAATTAGGCATCTCTTGATGGGTTTGAGGGGTGCAGTGGCTAAGTTGTTGAGATGCTGAGCTTGACAATGAGAAGGTCAGCAGGTCAGCAGTTCGAGACCCAGCTCCTCCCAACCTAGCAGTTCAAAAGCATGAAATTGCAAATACAGTAAAACACCGGATAACGATTAGATTGGATAACGCTAAAATCACATAGCGTTAAGTAATCTGGGGAGGAGAATTGGATTGAATAATGTTAAGGTCCTATGGGATGGATTAGATAACAACCGCTAAAGCCAGTGCAGTTACAATGTATCTCTATGGAGCTTTAACGTTATACAATCCATCCCATAGGATTTTAACATGGATCGGATAACACTAAAAATCAGATAACACCAAGACTTGTGGAACCAAGTTTTGGCGTTATCCGGTGTTTTACTGTAGATAAATAGGCACCACTTTAACAGGAGAGCTAACAATATTACGTGCATACCGGCATCTAGTCATGTCTGCCATATGACCGTGGAAATGTTTGCAGACACAGAAAGCACTGGCTCTTTCATTGTAAACAGAGATGAGCATTGTCCCCTAGAGTAGAACATGACTGGCTTTTGAGCAAAGGAGACTTTTTACTTTTACCTTTACTTTTACCTGATGGGTTTGGTTGTATATTTACTTTAAGTTATCAGGAGAGAATTTTTGTTTCTGACTCTCACAGATCAACTTTGCTTCTTCAGTCCCTTCTATATCTTGATTGGTTGGAAGGGCAATGGAATGGAAAGACTGGTTTGCATTGGGGCTTTCCTGTTTTTGTGGGGCCTGGTTTCCTGTTGTAATGACACTCTGGTCTTAAACTAGCAGTTATTGTTTTCTAAACATAATTTAATTAAAATATTCTCTTCCCATACATCTTTTCTAGCACTTAACGGAATATAAAAGAAATGAGGTTAGATCCCATTCCTTTTTATTTATCCATCTTAATAACGATACTGTATAAATATATACACATATAGACATCTTATACTGTAATTCACTTCTCCAATGAGTATGCCATGTAGGCAAGGCTCACAAGGTCAAGGTCTGACTCACAAGAAGAAGATGCCCTCTTACTTCTACAGATTGTCCAGGCTTCCATGAATCTTCTGAGTTTTGCAAGGGGGTAACTAAAATTTTATTGTAACAGCATGCTATTACTGTGAAGTAGTGCTACTGTAATGCAAAGCTTTTTGGGACTGGCTTAGTTTTCATGGGCAATTAAGATTTATTAGATTTCCAAAAGACCTCTTCCTGGTGGAAATGAATACTGCCAGAGGGCTGCAGTGGCTCAGTGGTTAAGAAACTTACTTTGTTAGCTGGAAGGATGGCAAGTCAGCAGTTCAAAACCTGGGTACTGCATGATGGATTGAGTGCACCATATCTGTCACAGCTCTTGGGGACATGAAAGGTGTCTCATTTGGGTGTTCCCTGAGCGGAGTTTCTTCCACTGTGGGGAAATTAGAGATACCTTGCCTTTATTAGTCATTTTATAGCCATTTATATAGTCTTATATAGTCACATTTAGCCTTGCTTTAGTAAACCAGCCTTGCCTTAGTTAGCCATTGAATTCTTGTTGTAGTTAGCTATTGAAGCCTTGTTTGTGCACTACAAGGAAGTGAGCCTGCCCATATTTGGTCAGCAGTGAGTCAGCAATATAGGACATGCCTGGGCTTGCCTGGGCAAGTCCAGGCATGTACACTGACCATGAGGCGGACCACCTTTACTCTGCCCATATAAGGTATTTCCTGTGAGCTATTTCCTGTAACCTGTAACCCCACCTGTAACCCTTCCCCTCACCTGCAGCCTTGACCTTATAAGGTTACAGGTTGAAATGCTTGACTGTGATTGGATATTGTTGACCCCCACCATTTCCTGTATACCTGAACCTAATAAATACATGCTAACCTGAGTGGGGGTATTCCAGACCCTCCCTTTCTTTTGCACCAAGATCTCAGACTGCGCAGTCTTTTCTTTCCTTCTCCCTTTGTTACTACTGCACCACGGAGCTGGCCTCCCACATCTGGTGCCCTCTCTGAGGACTTCTTTTTGAAACAACAATGCAGATCGCGTTTTGAAACCACAGCAAGGCAACGCGGGTGAAGAATTGGAGACAATCTGAACGTGCAACGACGCTGCTTCATCGCCCACGACCAGGAAGGTCTGCCTACTCACGACCAGAGGGAGGTCTGCTCACCCACGACCGGAGGAAGGTCCAAGGCGCCGAATTCGTCCTTTTCAGGATTTTTTGGGGTGAGTGAACAAGTCAAGTTAGACACAAGTAGGCTGAAATCATGGGCAGTTCCCTCTCTTCTCCGCAACAGAAATTTCAAAAAGACCTTCTTTTTCTGCTCTCCAAGAACGGTTACATTGCCACCCCAAAGGAAGTGGAAGACTTAATTTTTACCATTGACGATGTGTGGCCCTTCGTTCCAATGGGTGGCAACCTAGACCTAAAGACTTGGGACAAGATAGGCACAGTCTTCCAAGGCCACCCCATAATCACTGTGCCTGTCCAACACACCTGGTATAAGGTCCGTGTGTGTTTGCAAAGTCTCACCCCAAAGAACATCCTCCTAGACCTAATGCCGCCAGAAGACTTGCCTCAAATTCTTCTGCCCCTGCCCACTGCAGAACCTCCGGTTGCCTTGCCCACCACGCCTCCGCCTTACAACGACAGGGAATTCCCGGGTGAGAGGTGGAAGCCCCCAGACCCCCCGGGGCAGGAGCTTAAAAGACTGTATCCAGACCTTACCACCTCACCCCAGGTTGAGCCCACTGGCTTACAGCCCCCTCAGCTTGGAGGGCAGCCTGAACGACGTTCAGCCTTTTTGTCTCCTCTAGCCCAAGTCATGCTGGAAAGTTCCGGCGCTCATGCTATGGCGTCTCCTGTCATCCAGGGCACTCCGGCGGTGGCTGGAGCGACCGCGGTCCCTGATCAATGGGTTCCGCTAGCAAAGGAACTTAAAAATGCTGTTACTGAGTCCAGAACGTACGCGCCTTTTACTAGGGCGGTGATGGATGGCCTGCTCACTTTTAAGATGATTCCAGAGGACTGGCGTATGCTAATCAAGGACTTGATCCCCCCAGCAGAGGCAAATGGGTGCCGTGATCTCACCGCTGCATACCAGATGACCAATCCTTCAGTACCCATGGAGATACTCATGGGTGAGGGCTACTGGCCCATGGGCTAATCGTCATACCAGAAAAGGTTCAGCGGATGCCGTCCTACCAATACCTGGGACACAACCTTTCTGCTATTGCTTCTATTCCAGTCATGCCAGCCATCAAGACCCCTGAAGCCTTCACTTTGGTGCAATTGCAATAGCTACTTGGCACAGCATAGCCATCGTGGACATCTTTCACACACATCACGCAAAAACATTTATTCCCTTCCAGAGGTTGTGTCTGATCTTTTGTGCAGTTTACATAATATGACATTGACTCTGTTTGCTTTCGTCTTTCACAGGAGCAGGTGGTTGTT
This sequence comes from Furcifer pardalis, assembly GCA_030440675.1. NCBI lineage: Eukaryota > Metazoa > Chordata > Lepidosauria > Squamata > Chamaeleonidae > Furcifer > Furcifer pardalis. The sequence goes on from CP126891.1 coordinate 237,899,036, forward strand.
TTGTACCAGCATTCTGAAACTTTCCAGGTTGCCATCGCTGATTTTTGGGGATTTATCTGCCATAACCCTCCTCTGTCTCTCTCCCCTTCCCTTGCATAATGCAGTGACTCTTTTCACAGATGGATCACCTGAACGTGGGGCCCTAACATGGAAGGACCCCGAAGGCGAGTGGAAAATCCTTTTCACTGATAGGCAGACCTCTGCCCAGCGATCTGAAATTGCTGCTGTAATTCTTGCTTTTCATACTTTTCCTGATACTCCATTTAACCTGATTGTTGACACCCAATATGTTTACAGGCTTCCTTTTTACACTTGCTGAATATTATCTGTCTCCCTTGATGGATTCTTGCCTTGGCTGCCAGGATTGGGTTTGCTTAAGAATATAATAATTGTTGCTATTGCATTCATATGTGTCATGCTATGTTGTTCTCCCAGTCTCATATCCACACTCCATCAGTGTTGCTCTGCTGTTAAACCAGCCTCTGGTCTCACAAAAAAGCAAATTTATCAACTACGCTATCACACACTTGGCCCTGAAGCAGAGGAGCTGACTGGCGAAGAAATGTTGGCCCTGATGCGTTAGTAAATAAAAAATAAAAAAGGATGAGATGTGGGGAAATTAGAGATACCTTGCCTTTATTAGTCATTTTATAGCCATTTATATAGTCTTATATAGTCACATTTAGCCTTGCTTTAGTAAACCAGCCTTGCCTTAGTTAGCCATTGAATTCTTGTTGTAGTTAGCTATTGAAGCCTTGTTTGTGCACTACAAGGAAGTGAGCCTGCCCATATTTGGTCAGCAGTGAGTCAGCAATATAGGACATGCCTGGGCTTGCCTGGGCAAGTCCAGGCATGTACACTGACCATGAGGCGGACCACCTTTACTCTGCCCATATAAGGTATTTCCTGTGAGCTATTTCCTGTAACCTGTAACCCCACCTGTAACCCTTCCCCTCACCTGCAGCCTTGACCTTATAAGGTTACAGGTTGAAATGCTTGACTGTGATTGGATATTGTTGACCCCCACCATTTCCTGTATACCTGAACCTAATAAATACATGCTAACCTGAGTGGGGGTATTCCAGACCCTCCCTTTCTTTTGCACCAAGATCTCAGACTGCGCAGTCTTTTCTTTCCTTCTCCCTTTGTTACTACTGCACCACGGAGCTGGCCTCCCACATTCCACAAAAATCCTTTCAATCCAGAATAATTTCTGACACAAAATTATTTTTATTATTAATACTGCCACAATCAGCTTGTCAATATGCCTCCTTCATTTTTTGATTTTCCATAGTCTATGGAGACCATTATGATGAATCCCAGAACTCCAAAAATTCTGTCTACACCACAGCTGCAAATGAGTGACGGCAATTAAAAATGAGAGAATCTAATGGAAGATACAAAGTAACAGCATAAAATAATAATAATTTTGTGTCAGGAATTATTCCGGGTTAAAGGGTTTTTGCTGGAGAAACTCTGCTCAGGGGACACCTGAATGAGGCTCCTTTCATGTCCCCAAGATCTTTTTCCCATTGAAGTGGTCCCTATTTATCTACATCCAATTTCTTGCTTTCAAACTGCTAGGTTGGCAGGAGTTGGGACAGAGACAGGTGCCCAAACCATCATGCAGTACCTAGGTCTCAAATTGCCAAGTTGCTGACCTTCCAGCTAACAAGGTGAGCTTCTTAACCACTGAGCCACCACAGCCCCTTTCAGTATAAAATGGCACAAAAGAAATATGGATCATTGGTACTAACCTCTCATATCAGTACAGAGAGATGGAAGTCCAGTGAATCAGCATTGTAAAAAAGACACGGAAGTGCCAGACACGGAACATTGGGTTCTTGTCTTTCAGCTCATATTCTCCAGTCTTTAACAGAGAGCCATTAGCCTGTAGCTAACATTAACCAACCCAAGTGATTTATTTGAAGACATCTTGCAGGTTGTGCTCCATTAATCTAGAAACAGAAGGTCTGTTCAGCTTGTGCAATGGAAGGTTATAACTGTCAAGAACACCCAGGGAAGGCTTGCTAAATGCAATGCAGTGATGAGGTGAGAAGGGGATGTCAAATCCTCCTGATTTGTACAAGCTCCAGATACAGCAGAAATATGTATTTCCTGAACATATGTTTCTCACAGCAAGAGGTGTTGTTTCCTAGCCAATTCATCCAATTTACTGCTTCCTCAAAATATAATTCATGACAGAATACCTTCTTGCACTAAGTGTGCCAATGTATTATGTTGTGAGAGAAGATGGGAACACTAGTGTTTGAGAGGTTAGCTAAAAAGCCTTTTCTTTAGCTTGGGAGGGGGCAATGTGCAGTCTTTCAGATGTTATTGGACAGCAGCTTCCCACTATATCGTTGTGCTGTATAGAACTGGTGCACGTTGCAGTCAAAAATGGCATAGATTTTGTCCACCCTTGCTTTAGTTGTTCCATATGGTATGACATGTACTCTGTTAGGAAATGGAAACAAGCATTGTACTGATGAAGGCAGTGGTGGAAAATAGAAGTCACAACTCTGGACTGTAAATCAAAATGTTCCTCATATTAAGACACTGATAATAATCATATGAAGAAGATAAATGAGAATAGGAGGAAACAGATTCTAGTCAAAGATGATTTCAAAGTTGTTGTTCTTGTTTACTTGCACAGTCGAATCTGACCCTTTGCAACCCCATGGATCACTGCATGCCAGGCTCCTCTGTCATCTGCCATCCTCCACAGGCCACCCAGGTCTATGCCCATTGGGTCAATGATGCCATCCAGCCATCTCATCCTCTGCTGACCCCTTCTCCTTTTGCCATCGATCTTTCCTAGCATCAAGGCTTTCTCAAGTGAATCCTCTTTTCTCATTTGGTGGCCAAAGTACTTGAGCTTCAGCTACAGTATTTGTCCTTCCAATGAACAGTCAGGGTTGATTTCCTTCTGGATTGACTGCAGTCCAGGTGGAACCAGTGAGAAATTGTCAGAAATCAATTTGATAATCAAAATGTCCAGTTATCTGAGATGAAGCATGTAGCAGTATCCAATGGCACTGTTCAAATTGTAAGATTGCAGGATCCAGTGGAATTGGGATGAGATGGTTGTCTCTTGATTGCATCCCTAGCCCTGTAATTCCCCAAAACCATGTCTTGAATGCTTGGAAAATACACATTTTTGTGTATCTGCTTTGGTAGGCATTTAAATTATATATAATCTCCAAATAACGTGAAGTACTAGTTTTCCTTTTTGCAACATAGGTTAGACCGCATCTTAAGTATTGGAGACCACACTTTAAGAAGGATGCAGACAAATAGGAACAGATTTTGAAGAGGGCAATGAGGATGATCAAGAAATTGGAAATCAAGCCCTATAAAAGACTGAAAGGCCTGGGCATGTTTACATGATGATTTCTTAACTTTTTATTCATTCTAATGTTAAGCCTGCTTTATGCATTTTTCCTGCTCCTTCCTCCCATCCCCTTCCCCTCAACAATTTTCTTGTTGTCTGGAAGGTTTCATGTCTTAATCTCCTCAGTCATCATCTTCTCTCCCCTGTCAATGGGACAGCTACATGTGGAGTGTCTCCAGGCACTGGACTTGATGGCTAAGATGAGGTTCTCCTGACTTTCTTTCTCACAGGGGCACAAATGATAGCAATAGTAATAACTGTTATACAGTAATACCCTGGATAACGATTGCATCGGATAACACTAGAATCGGATAACGATGCAAGTTTTTTGGAAAAAACTTGCATCGGATAATGATTCTGGATAATGATTCTTAGTGTTATCCAATGCAATGGTCTGCGGGTGTGGGGTGCTTTGGGTAGAACTACCCAATCCACCCCCCACCTGCAGCAGTCTCTGTGACTGCAGTAGGGTCGGGGAAAAGCACTCGCCTTTCCCCCCGACCCTACTGCAGTCGCAGAGACTGCTTTTTTCTTTCTTTCCCTCCCTGTATTTAAACTACAGGGAAGGGGAAAATAGAGATATGTGATTGGTTCTCTAAAATCGGTTCGCTAAAAATCGGATAACGTCATGACTTGTGGAACCAAGTCATAACGTTATCCGGTGTATTACTGTATTTCTATACCATTCCAAAGCACTTAGTGCACTCTCTGGGTGGTTCACAAGTTAATTAGCATTTTGCCCCCAATCTCTCATTCAAAGCGTCATCATAAGTCAGAGACAACTTGATGGAACGTAACACCAACAATGTAAATTCATGATCAGTTCCACCTGTAAGCAAGTTTATCTTATAAGTTTATCACATGCCTCCTATTTAGTATTATTCTGATTGGGTTATAATGGCATATTTCAGTGCTTCCTTCAGTTCATCAAGTTTGCTCCCTTCTTTTTAATGTGAGATCAGGGGACTGTCATGTGCAGCTCCAGCTGTTAATTAAGTCTATATGATAATATAGAATTATTCAACATTACAGCACAATGGTCACCAATTTTCTTGGCAGGACTGGCCCTAATGTTAAGAGACTCAGAATTGAGACCAGGGCTCTTTAATTAGCAGCAATCTGCCATTGCTAGTGACATAATTTCTACTACACTGCCCTAAATTATGCAAGAGGCCTTTATTGACCTCCACTGGATATGTTCCAGTTTGCAATTTTTTTTAAGATGGTGGGGACTTCCAATTTTTAAAAACCCTTTGTAATGTAGGGCCTTTCCCTCAATGTGGCTGATATGCTGGGGCTGATATACTGAAATTACAAAAATGGGGCTGATATGCTGAAATTACAAAAATTCTAGCTTCTTTTTGAAGGATTATCTCATCGGCCATGAATATTCTCTTGTGTGAGTAAGATGCTCAGCATGGAATTTGAATCACGGTGGTAAATTTGTTCTATCATTGCTCTGTATGTCTATAATTAAGCCAAGGGTTTACGATTCAGAGGCTCGGCTTTGTTTCTTCTTAGCTAACTGAAGGAGCTCTCTGGAGGAAGCATTTTTGCTGCTTGTGCGATTAAAGTTATATATATTCCTCCTGAATTCTTTTTTCACATAACATCAAGTGCATTCTTTTGAAAAATGGATAATCTATAACAGTGTGTTTTTATAGGCAAGATCCGTTTTTTAAAAGTGTTAAAATAAAAGCAAGGAATGGAAGTAAAGCAAGAAAAATGGGATGGAGATGGGGGAATGAAGCAACTGAAAAGCGGAGCAGAGCACATTTAATTCATGGCAGTGTGGAATGCAAATATAAATCAGGCAATGTTTTTATTTCAAGATACCTTTATAGAAAATTAACATGGAACTGAATAGTCAAGAAGAATGTAAATTTAAATTCTAACATGAAAGAATTATGATGATGTCAAGCAACTGGTTTCAGAAATCTGCATTTTTTTCAAACTCTTGAAAATATTGCAATGTGTCACACCTGCAAATGCAAATAATGCGGGTAGAATGCTTATTCTCATTAATGCAATTGCCTTGAATTAGTCCAGTGTAGAAACAGTAGTACAAGGAGTTGTGCACCTAGTTGCTTATCTCTGATACAATGGGTTGTGTAGACGGCTTGCTTTACTGCTTGTGAAAAAAACAAACCATGTTAAATTCCACCCTTCCGCTCAATGCAGACCTACTAGCACAATGAGGTTTGCAGTAGTTCAAACACACAATTGGCTACAGTGTATAAAACACTGGGCATGTTACTGGGATGCATTCTTCACAAGTCGACATATTCCACCCTTGGGTTTGCTTTCACATTTATTTCAGGTCTGTGCTGGCATGGTATTCTGGGGGAATGTCCTATCATGCAACAGTGTACCAGCCCCTAACACACCCACTGAGACCACTAGTATCTCTCACTGAGTGTATCCATATGCCAGATTACAACAAAGAGAACAATCCAATCCAAGCAGTAGCAAAATAATAAATGCTATATACTGTCTGGCTAGGTTATCTTGCTATGGTAACAGAGTAGTCAACAGGGAAGGGTGATGAGACCCAAATGGATTAAATCCCACTTAAATCCATCTTGATAGATGGCAGCAGCTTCATTAATACTGGCCTGGGGCTGATTAAGACTTTTTGTGGCAAAAGGGCTCAGAACCAGAAAGTGACTTGCAGAACTGAATCAGTGGTATGAGTTTCACACTTCTTCTCCAAGGGAACAGCTAATTCATTAATGATAAATGATATGGAAAGGATTGCAATATGATGATGGAGAAAAAAATAACAGGGATAATGGGTGGCAGCAAGTCCTTATGGAAGAAGGTAAGAAATAATGAAGAACAGAACAGCAGGAAAAGAAAACACACAAAGATTCTCTGGGGAAATTTAGGATGTGCCCAACTTCCTACTGTGAAACAATTATTATTGTTATAGCAAAGAGATGTTGGAGCTAATTGGAAACATTGCTAGAGAGCCAGAAAGACCAGCAAACAATTGTTAAAGCAAATCCCTAATGTGTCACATGAATTATAAAAGCACCAGAACTAAATAGGATTTTGATCGGATTGAAAAAAAAAGTTGCAGATAGAGTCTAAGGACACCACTGTCAGGGATTTAGTGCGTGAATTCGATGTGTTGAATTATGCTCATTAGTTCATTTATTTATTTTATTTCATTCATTAGTTAAGGGTGTTGTTTCAAATGCTGTCCCCCTGACAACCGACCCCGCCTAGCAAAACTGTCACTTTTTCGATGCTAATTCCGAAAGCGATGACGTCATTGCTTTGCATTTTTGGCTTTTGGGTTCTACCAATTCTTAAAGTCGCTGATGCTATATTTCAAATGACATAACCCTTATTTTCGTGGGTGCCTTAGTTTTGGTGTTGCAACTTCTCAAAAGTACATGATTTTCATTACATTGCAAAAGCTGCCAGACCAGCCAACTGAAACATAAGACGTTCATAGAATTAACATCAAAAGGACTAGAATGATATATGCACAGTATGGGAGATCAACAACATGCCTGGAAGGGATAGATGCATGGTGCTCCTCTAAGTAGCGTATGTAGTCAATTGCACAAGCCAACTAACAACTAACATCATGACTAGATGGAAAGGAAGATTCTGAACAAAGAGGCAATTGTAGTTGAAACACATATTTTCTTGTGAAGGCTCTAGTTTAAGAGGTATCACACAGGAGGGGAAAAAATCTCCTCAAACATACCAACCTGAAGAATTGCTTGGGGAACTCCATCCAGAAAATTATATTGACTTTGGAAGAAAATATATTTTGATTTCTATCCATAGCATTTGTAAAGTGCTTGATAACCTTTATTGTTACAATCCCCTTGTGAAGGCAGTCACTGTTTGCCTTTACCAGAAAAGGATTGTGACTGAGAGACACACATAACTGCTGAGCCAGCCTTTCTATCCTACTGCAAAATTGGTAAAATTCTTAATCTCTGGTATACATTCAGAATACTTTAATGATCAACTTCTGTTTTGAAAAGGCTCTTTCTCTTATTCTAAACTAATAACAGCACAGTTTCCCTTATTCTGCTTCTTTTCCGATTTGCTAGGTAATCCTTCGGTAGTGTATCTAGGAAAATTCCTCAGATTAACTCCAGAATCCTCATTTGCCATGCCCTCCAGTTCATTTGTTCTACCTGTTCATTTCTTATCATTATTAATTTCATCTCCTCCTGCCGTTCCTCCAAGAAGCTATGGTGGAGACATGGCTTCCCTCAAGTTTATTCTCATACCAGTCCTGTGAGATTGGTCAGGTAAGATCAGCCAGTGAGCTTCCCGAGCATGTAGGATATTTTGAGTCCAGGGGGCTTGTAGGAAAGAAGCCAAACTGTGTTGTCTTGGGCAAAGGGCATAGTTCCAGAGTGCCCCCTAAAAGAAAAGGATGGAAAACCACTTTTGAATACTCTGTGCCTAGGAGTAGTTCTTGTACTTAGAAAACCTTGGAAAGGATTGTTATAAGTTTGAAATGGCTGCATATTATTACTATTGTTACTAAGCACTATTCATAGCCTCAGTGGTTTAGGTATCTCGCTGTGACAGTTGGATGTTCATTTCCTCTTTGTGAGAGTTTGATTCCCCACCATGCCTCCAGGAAGAAGAGCTAGCCTGTGTAGTCAAGAACAAGCTTTATGGTCTCAGGGTGCCCCCAGAAGAAGGGAATCATAAACCACTCCTGTGTATTCACTACCTGAAAAATGCTGGAACGGGTTGTCATAAATCAGAATTGACTTGATAGTAAAACATCGTAGCCTGGTTTTCAGTATAAGAAAGGGTAGAATTTGCCCTTAGTTTTGTAGACTTGACAGTTTGTAAACCCTAAGATGGAATGTGACAATTAGCAAAGGATTTGTCTTGTTTGAATGGAAGGAATGGTACCCTCAAGATATAATTTCAATAAGGAAACAAGCTTGCAATCCCCTCTCTTAATAACCTTGATTTTGCCCTTTGGAAAGTTGAGCGAAATAAAAATGGCACTTAATGGAGAAAAATTACCAAATAAAGCTGTCAAATGGGCACATTTACCCTCTGTGTTAAGCTAGCTAGTTTTGTAATTTGAGGCAGTCATTTCTTTAAACATCTGATGAATGTGTTAAGAGCTAAATAAAATATGTTGCATACTGTACAGCAAGCTCAGTGCATATCCAAACTTATAAATGAGTCAACACGTTCAAACTAATAAATCTCCATGGTACAATTTATGTTAATATTGCAAATGATGAAGCCTATTAGAACAAATAGCCAGTAAAGTAAGGAAAAGATATAAAATGATGATTGTGTTATATGCTCTGCATTTAATAGTATTCTATTTTTTCCTTTCTCTCTGTCATCTACAATTAAGAAGACATTTCTCATCATTAAATAACTATCCATGTCTTGATCTAGTTAAGATTACCAGGTCCTTTACTCCTGATCAGATTTTCAAAGATAGAAATATCTTTTCAATAGTCATTGTTTTAGCAAGCTTTTGTGCCTTTATGGTGTGCTGGAAAGGATATTAAAATATGTACAAGATTTTTATTTAAAAAATATATATTTTGCATAGACTACTATCACAAACATTTTAAAATAAGAAAGTCTTGAAATCTTGTTCAAGAGAATGAAGACGTTAGAAATAATGTTTCATTTTCCTTCTGCATGATAAATAAGTAAAAGAATTGCATTCCTAATCAGTCTTCTGTTTTCCAAATGAAGCATACTCATGGTCCAGGTTAAACATATGTTATCAGTAAAAGAAAAGAAAAAGACCTTGTTAGAAAATATTCATGGGCTAAAGCTGAAAACAACAACAACACTGCTATTAGATCACTACTGTTTTGTTCCCAGAATTCTGTTGCATCTCTCACTTTCCAGCAGTTGCCTATTGTTGCTGTGATGGCCGGGTTTGGCAACTAAAGGTGAGGACTAATCAGAGGACCTTCTATCCCCCATGGTCTTTTTTTGAATGCTGGCTTGTGGAACACACTTCATTATCTTAAAATTATTCTCTTTAACATAGCAATGGTAAACACTGTGACACTCATTCAATGGTCATGCCAAGTTGCTCTGGCACATCATTGCCCTACTTTCAGAAAATGTCCCTGCCATTGCTACCTCTTCTGTCACAGCAAAGGATCTATTTACAGTAGTTTGTTTTACCAACCAACCAACCAACCAACCTTGGACCTCTAAGAAAAGCTGCCATTTTGGACTGTGGTCTTACTTACCTCTACTTTGCCAATGACTTTCTTTTGAAGACAATAGGAGGATGGGGCTTATGTTCTTGCACTTCCAAATCTAGTTTTCCTGTTAGAGAAGGCACTGCAGCAGCCTGCTGCTTTTCCACTTCCTAAGTCTGGGATCATCTTACCTGTAGGTATCTTTCTACTTTTTCTTTCCTTGAATTGTTTTGCCAGAATAAGGATATGTCAGATACCTCTCTCTTTCTATCTTCCTGATATCTGGACCATATGGACCCCAAACTTCTCTTGCTTGTTCTTTGCTTTGTCTTCTCTTTCTTGCCCCATCTTCTTCACTCTTACTCAGAGGTAGTCATGTAGCAATATTTGGCTCTGTGCCATTCCCTACTCTTTTCTCCTTGAATATTGCTGCTGTTCTATATCTTATTGCATTTCCGTAAAATGCCTCTCTGGATTAAGTGAGTCCTGAGGGCTCAGCTGTTTTCCTTCCTAGGATCCTTATGGGTACTCAGTTACACACATTAAGCTTATGTTAATTTGGCAATACTGCCAGTTTCTAGGCCAACACTACTGGGCTGACAGCCACCTGTCACACAGCAGGAACAGAGCCATGGAGCTTTAAGAGAAGAGCCCTTCCTACCTCAACAAAATTTCAAATCCTAAGAGATAAGTTCAGGTTTGTGTAGAGACATATACCACAGTAGAATGCACTAGAATTTGAAATGGCTTTTTTTGCTTCTTGTAATTGTTTAGGATGGGACATAGAAAGGCCCTATATGAGACCCGTAAAAGGTTCATGGCTTGTGGGCAAAGGGTTAATAGAAATCTTTATATGTACATTATAAATAATGTAGAAAAATCATGGATCTTGACTGATAATCTTGCTTCAGAAATAAAATGAATCTGTCCCAATAAATATGAGTTTCTTAATACTCATTTTTAGGTATAGAACACTTTCAGTTTAATTTAATTTAATTAAAATATATGATGTATTAGTGGAACATAAATGAATATTCTCATTTTTATTGATATGTATTTCATTTAGTTTCTATGATATGTCTCCTCTTTTTCTACACTTTATCTTCTTGAAGGTTTTAAAGTTTAGATTTTTAAATGTTCAGGATCATTAGGTTCTCAACATATGCAAATTAATAATGCCCCAAAACAACCTTCACCAGCCTGGCATCCCCTGAGTGTTCTGAACTCCAGTGCCCATTTTTCTCATTTACTTTCTGACCTTTGTTGTTCATATTACAAAGCCAATTGCAACACCCACCTGAGGACTATTTGAATGTCTGCAAACATTTGCCCTCCTTCCAGCCCAGGAAATCAAGCAAATGATAGCCCTAATCAGGTATTAACCACACATATAGATGCAAAATGAGAGAAACAGGAGTAGAGGACACAGAAGGAGCCTATCTAAAGAGTGGAAACTGTTGTGAGTTCACTCAGGTGTCTCCTAGGCAAAAGTGCTGAGGCTGCCAATCCTTCTGATTTAAAAATATTGCAGTGTAAATGTGCTGATTTGTGCAACATTCCAATACAAATTAAAAAAATAAAGAAAAGAGCAGGAGTAAACTAGTTATACCCCTTTGTCTCCAGTTCTGTCATCTTTCTGTGTGTGGAGAAGACAATCTCTAGTACATGTTCTCCACTATCACTTGAGAACCACAATACTTTCTAAGGACTCCTTTATTCAGACCTGTCATTCTCAATACTTAGAGCAGGCATGCCCAAACTACAGCCATGGGCCGGATATGGCCCCTGAAGGCATTCCATCAGGCCCCTGACACCCTTGTCAAACTAGGAAGTAAATATGGATGCTTCTGTGCATGTGGAAAAAGAGGCCATTTTACTTTCTGGTTTGGCACAGATGCTTCTGCAAAGTACAATGGCAACTTTTGTGCATGCGCAGAAGCATCCGCGCCAAACCAGGAAGTAAAATGGCCACTTTCATGCATGCACAGAAGTGGCTGTGCCAAACCAGGAAGTAAAATGGCAACTTTTGTGCCTGTGCAGAAGCATCTGTGCTAATCCAGGAAGTAAAATGGCCACATATGCACAAACATGCCCTGTTCCAGGGGCGTTGTCTGGCCCACTCAGCTGCATGGTCAGGCCCCCAACCCAAAAAGTTTGGGCTCCCCTGACTTAGAGGATGAGGGAAAGGGTAATGGTTCATATCCTTCTTACATGCTTTATGTAAACATGTCACTAACAACAAATGAGCAGGAATATTATGGTTTCAATATGAAGAAATGTCTGCCCTTCCTGCCACACCCTGCCCCCCACAATGGCTATTTGAACAACTTGCCTGACAAAGAACTTTGGAGACTTCAGAAGCCTCACATTTTTGTGTCATTTTGATTGTTTTACTAAGAATATTAGCAGTGATAGGTGTTTTAGATCTCCCCCCTCTTCTTTCTCTCCTTCCTTTCCATTGGAGAGGGTTTCTCTGCATTTACCTTTATGCATGAACCCTGACAGATGCTACGTGATATATGTGATACCTGTTTACTCTAAAGACTTTTCTGTGTCACATTTGTGTCTTAAAGCAATGCACATAAACATATTTTATGTGTAAACTGTCCAATTAAGAAGGCAAATGTTTTTAAAATACAAGGATTTATTGGCATGAAATTTGCCATCTATCAATGCTGTATAAACTGTTTTACATAAAAAGCCATCTGGAAACAGGTTGTTTATCATATTTATTCAGTTCCAACTTGCCAGTTTAGAGCATGTGTCTAGCTCATTAACTGTCAAGACGCTTTGGCAGTAGGTTGGAGAGTTAGGCACAGTTGATATTTTGCATAGTGCATGAATATTAACAGGAGATTCTAGACAATGACACAAGTCAAATTAGCATCAGACACACGAAGTACTCTCCAAGTATTCTGAAATTGAGAGCCAGTAGTGGATGTAATAGTGGGACTGTGGTGGCTTAGTGGTTAAGATGCTGAACTTGACAACTGGAAGGTCAGCAAGTATGGTAAGCACTTTGAGACCTAAGTGCGGCACGATGGAGTGAGCTCCCATCTCTTTTCTAGCTCCTGTCAACCTAGCAGCTCAAAAGCAAGAAATTGCAAGTAGATATATAGGTGCTACTTTGGTGGAAAAGCCTGAAAATCTCTTGCTGCAGCTTCCGGGAAGATTAATGTAGGCCACATAGACTTGGGTGCAGCCAAGTAAAATCTGGGTTCATCAGGTTTAGCCATGAATTCACTGAGTGACTTTTTGGCAAGTCACTCCAAGTTTCCATTATTTATTTGTTGAGTGTGCAAATAATGGTGTCCCATGTATGGCTGCTGTGAGGAAAAATAGATGTTGATTATTAAGAGTTATTCTTATTTAAAGTGACATAGTGAATTATACAAGAATTTCAGTAGAAAATAAGAACTTCACAATTATCTGGTTAGAGTAATCCCTAAGAATGGATGCATAGAGGGAATCAATATTTTAGCAGCTGACAACTGCTAAAAATTGCTTATTTATTTGCTTGAGAAGTTTTTGCTTGGACTGTCTGATAAAATACTTAAGGCAGCTTAGCCTAAAATGCCCATAGTTGCTACCATTTAAGACAATTAAAGTAAACAGCAAAATAACAAAGGAAAATATAAAGCTATATGTAAACAGTATATGTAAACCACAAATGATTCTTGACTACAGCAACAGCCCTCCCCACCACAACGGGGTGGGTGGTGGGTGGGTGGGTTGGGGGGGTTCAAATATATACACTAATATAAGAAAGAGATTAAAACATTAGCATATTGGCAGGTCAAATACCTACCAAAAATCCAAAAGGTGTTCAGAGAGGAGAGCTATACCTTCCAAGAGAGGATGAGGCAAGCCTCCAGAGGAAGAGAACTCTTTTGCCCAGACACTACCACAATACAATATCTTATCTATTTTTCAATGCAGTCTAATTCAGATGTTGGATGCAGAAGCAGCAGAAGTAGTGGAAGCAGGTGGAGGAGACTTGTCTTGATATTTACATTTCCCTGCTCAAGGAAAGGAATTGTGCTGGCTTAGTGGTTAAGATGCTGGACTTGCTGACTGGAAGTCAGAGACCCGAGTGCTGCATGATTGAATGAGCTCCTATCTCTGTCTCAGCTCATGTCAACCTAGCAGTTCGAAAGCAAGATATTGCAAGTAGATGAATAGGTACCACTTTGGTGGTTTACCAATCCCTTCTTTTAAGGGTGCCCTGAGACTGTGCAATTTGCCTGGCTGGCCTATCTCTTGGATAATAAAACTCTGAGCCTCTGGCTCTGCAGACAGATAGTTAAACTACTGAGATACCCAACCAACCTTAATTTATTAGTGTCGTAATGTTACATTTAGATTAATTTCATTTTAATGGTAACCTTTTGAATGAATGTTTTTACCTGGACTTCCTGCTTCTGTATTTTTCTTAAATCTTTTTATGTATTACTGTGCATTGCAGTTCTGGGAGAAAGATGAATAAACCAAACAAACAATAAATAGGAAAGTATATGATCTCATCAGAGTGAACTTTTCTGCATCAAGATGTCCATCTCTATTCCTTTCTGCTCATTTTCAAATATTACAATCCAGATATTTTATTAGATCCATACCTGCTTTCCCCAAATTCTATTTATTCTTTTCTTCTCCAAATTATCATTTAAAATGGTTTTGAAACAGGTTACTTTCTTTTCTTCTCCTCCCACCACAAGTTAAATGGTTGATTGTCTAGCAAGTACCCATATAAATCAAGTACAGTATATCTTATTTTATAATCTGCATATGAACGACCCATCATGACAATTAGTGGGTGGGACACTGCAATTTATGTATGCTTGAATATGGATACAAGATTTGAAATTAAAATATGGACTTGTATGAGTTTTCAAAGATAGGCATGTGATTGATGTGCATTGAATATATAAAAATAGAATAGTTTATCCTTTTTCAGTAGAAAAAAGTTAAACCATAGCAGCTGACAACTGCTCATAAATTTGGATACTTTAAAGTCAGGAAGAGTAATTGGTGTGACGTGTTCCATCTTCTCTGCAATGTAACGGTGATCAAGAAAAATGACATGATATTGGAACCGTTTCTAAGCTTGCTGCATGCTACTGACAACTGTGCAAATTTTAATAACAAGAAAAGACCAAAGGATTCAATGAGACAAATTAACAGCCAATGTCCAATGTCACACTATGACCCCTGTGTTCTAATTAGTAACATCAACGTCCTCAATTAATTCATACTCAAAGGTAATGACTACTGATAAAGACTACATGGGAAAGGAAATATTTAAAGGGGATCCCAAATGGAAAATTTCTGGAATAAAAGAAAATGCACATTCAGATCTTTCTTTGATTTTTGAATTATTTTGTTAGTACAAAATCGATAATGACCAGAGTTATCTGCATCAATAATGTATTGAATGACTTCTTTTATCCAAAGGGTGAGAGAATAAATTTCAGATCTGTTCAGTTATTAACTAAGTAGATATGCTTATAATGCAATCGTAATTATCTGGTTGGTTATTAGAAATGTGCACTCTCTTTGGACAAATGTAGCAACATTGATGAAATTGGGGTATGAAACAGCATATATAGTAGACCATGGTCACCCATCAGATGGGAGGATACTCATACATTATTTGTGTATTCAGCCCTACAAGGTAGAAGAGGAAAGGAGAAGAAACAGAAAGTATGTTGCGTAGAGAGAAGATGGGAAGGTAGTTTCCAGTTCTCTTTCTCAACAGAAATTAACTGCTAGTTTTTTCCTTGAATAAGCCTATTTGTTTTCTCCCCAGCAGATGGGAAAAAGAAGGGGGAAAGATCAGAACACTGAATAGAACATCTTATGTTCTGCTTGGACTTCAATTCCCCATCCTGCACCAGCTCCAGGGTCTGTTTCATTTGTACTAGTCTTGATATTTACATTTCCCTGCTCAAGGAAAGGAACTATGCTGGCTTAGTGGTTAAGATGCTGGACTTGCTGACTGGAAGTCAGAGACCCGAGGGCTGGATGACTGAATGAGCTCCTATCTCTGTCTCAGCTCATGTCAACCTAGCAGTTTGAAAGCAAGAAATTGCAAGTAGATAAATAGGTGCCACTTTGGTGGGAAAGTAAAGAGCATTCCGTGTGCTCCGGTGTCTAGTCATGCCTGTGACATGACCATGGAAACATCTGCAGATGCAGACAGTGCTGGCTCTTTCGCTATCAACGGAAATGAACACCGAACCCTAGAGTCAGATACAGCTGTGTTTCAAGAAAGGGTGACCTTTACCTTTACTCAAGGAAAAAGGGGGACTGGGGTGGCTTAGTGGTTAAGATGCTGAACTTGATGTCAGGAAGGCTGACAGGTCAGCAGTTTGAGATTTGAGTGCTGCACAATGAAATGAACTGCCATCATCTACTTCAGCTCCTGCCAACCTAGCAGTTTGAAAGCAAGAAATAGCAAATAGATAAATAGGTACTGCTTCAGTGGGAAGGTAACAGCATTCCATGCATTTCCAGTGTCTAGTCATGCCTAGACACTGGAATGTGATGAATGAAACATCTGAAAACACAGAAAGCACTGTCTCTTGGGCTGTATATGGAGATGAGGACTGTATCCTAGAGTAGGGTATGACTGGCTTTTGAGCAAGGGAGACCTTTACTTTTTACTCAAGGAAATTGGTTTCTCCTCAGAGATATTGGAAATATTGTTGTGGGTATGGAGAAGGACTAGGAAGTAATCTTTCTAAAAGGGCACAGGGTGGGTGGGTAGTATGCCTTTTTTTTTTTTTTGCAAGCACTGTGTTCTAGCACTATGCCACTTCAAATATGGAATTTGACCCCTGGACAGATATACCACACCTCTTACAACCAGACAAAAAGTTGGCACATGCCAACTTAAAGACCACAGAGCAGTAAATGGACTCAAAGAAACACAAACCAGCTCTTGATTTGTTTGAACAGTTAGTTACCCCATGTCATGGAGGTCCTAGTCCTTTTTTTTTTTAGCCTGGTAAGATCTCCACAAAGAAATGAAGATTTCTGATCCATCTGCTTTCCAAGAAGGATTAGGCTCCCCCCCCCCCAAAGATCTGACTCAAAATGATCACAGCTCTAGTATATCAATACAGATGAATAACTCATCTGCTGTCTCTTACAACTGCTCGGGCAAGAGATATCATCATACAAGCATGTCTAGACAGTCTAAACAATTCTTGAACATATAATATGTATTTGTAAATAGGTTCTGACAGCTCAGGAATGCCAGTTGTTGATATGTGTGTCGAACAATATCCTTGTCAAATTAATTGGACATTGCTTCACATCAGCCTTTCTGTAGTTAGGTTGAGGCATTAACCTATGCATTGGAATTGCCTGTCTGAGTCAATAAGGAGATACTGTGACAAGGCACTTTCCCAGGTCCTCATCCATCAAGAATTATAGACCGAAAGGAGTCCTACAGCATTACAAGCTATTTCCAATGTTTATTTTACACTCCCTTAAAAAACAAAAGACCCTCTTGTGATCTGGTCAACCCTCCTATTCACAATTTTAAATGTTTAATAGTACAGTACTATTGATCAGTTTAGAGTAGCAATTTGCTTGTGCTGGCTTGAACCAGCACATAACAATTAGAAACATTTGGAAACAAACAGACAAGAAGAGTCTGGTTTTGCCATATTTATTTATTAAATTTAATTAATGAGAGACAGCAAAAGGAAAAGGAGAGTAATTTCCCCCTCCATGTATGAAGCAAAGAGTACTTAGCTTAAAATAATCTCTTTTATTCTTTCTTCCTCTCTGTGTGTATATATACTGTATATCTATATTTTAATGAGCTAAGGGATGTATGGTGATAAAAGGCTATTGTGACACAGTAGGCAATAGGAGGTTTCTGGCTACATTAGCTTCTCTAATCCAAGATAAGGACATGGTGTGTTCAAAAGACCAAGCAAGGAGCCACAAAGGAAACAGAAACCTAGAGAGGACAAAATCTGAGATTACAATTTAATTCAGGGGTGCCCAAACTACAGCCCGTGGGCTAGAGCCAGCCCCTGACACCAATTCATCCAGCCCACAAATTGCTCCTGGAGGCAGAAGTAAAACGTGCCTGTACATTTTACTTCTGCTTCCGGGAACAACGAGGGCTTCATGGGCCGGATGAATTGGCATTGGCGGCTGGATCCGGCCCAAAAGCCATAGTGACTGGTCCCCTGAACCACATGACTGGCTCACAGCCTGAAAAGTTTGGGCATCCCTGATTTAATTGAGCTAGATTTTCTATAAACAACGGGCGAGGCAGTTTCTGAAATGTCGATCAGTTGAAAGGGAAGCAGGGAGAAAAGAATAAGGAAGTTGTAGGAAGGAAAGTTGGAGAAATCTTTGGAAAATAAAGACTGAAAGGAGGAGTTGTCGGGAAAGGTTTGATGCAACTCATGTTCAGAGTTTGGCAAATTTACTTTTTAAAAAAACCACAACTCCCAGAATTCTCTGGTTGAGTTGCAGCCAGAATTCTGTGCTGGCCAAGCTAGCTAGGCAATTTTGCTGGTTGTTTCTTCAAGCCTTGCTCTAGAGAATAGTTCTTTATTCTCCAGTTCTTTGGTTCGATCTGATGTTAGAAAGATCAGCCAGCAAGGTTGCAGCCCAGGGTATGCCCGATTGTATTCACAATCTCTGAGGAGACTCATTTTGTATACCCCAGAGATAGCACTATATGACTGCAAAAGGGCAACAAATGTCTCACCATATCATATTCTTCTTCTTCTGTGTCTAGGCCAGATGTGAAACTGCCAAAATGAAGCTTCCCATTGGTGAATTCATCCTGTAGTTTCTTTCACTTGACCTAATGTGAGAAAGATTAGCTGGCACAAGATTGTTGTTGCCCACGGTACACTCAAATGTACTTCAAAAATACCACAATCTCTGAGGAGACTCTTTTTGTGTACCCTACCAGAGCCTTTTGAAGAGAGGCAGTCCTTGTTTCATTCCTTATGTGGTGAATCAATATTGCTGGAAAAGCAGGGTACAGATTAGCATGCAGTGGGCTGCAAAGTGGCGTATGCACCTGGCAAAGTTGGCCCCTTGTGCAAAGAAGGTAAACAGGCAGGCAGTTTTGGTGCAAAGGCAAACTCAAAGTTGGTTTACTTGGAAGTTAATGGCTGGGGTTCAAGAGCCGCCGCTCTGGGCAGCTGGAGCGCCACCGTGACCCCAGGCCATGCCCAACAGCCGGGATTCAAGAGCCACTGCTCTGGGTGGCTGGAGAGCCACCTCAACCCCGGGCCATGCCCAACAGCCAGGACTGAAGAGCTGCTGCTCCAGGCGACTGGAGCGCTGCTGCAACCCTGGGCCACACCCAACAACTGGAGCTGAAGAGCCACTTCTCCGGGTGGCTGGAGTGCCGCTGTGACCCTGGGCCACGCCCAACAGCCGGGGCTGAAGAACCGCCGCTCTGGGCGGCTGGAGTGCTGCCATGACCCCGGGCGACCCCCTACAGCCGGAGCTGAAGAGCAGCTGCTCCGGGCGGCTGGAGCACCACTGCAACCCCAAGTCACGCCCAACAGCTGGGGCTGAAGAACCACCACTCCGGGCAGCTGGAGTGCCGCCGCAACCCCGGGCCATGCCCAGTGGCCAGGGTTAGGTTGTTTTGGTGCTAGGACTTGGCCCTTAGGGAGAGGGCTGAACATCGCCTCCCTGGTCAACCAGGCCAGCCTAGCCCTGATACTGTTTGCAGCTGTCTGAAATCTTTGTACCTTGAACAACCGGTATTTTATTGCAAATGTTATTACGAATGTTTTTATTGTAATTTTATTGTGTATTATACTGTTGTGAGCTGCCCTGAGTCACGTGTGTGATTGGGCGGCATAGAAATATAATAATAATAATAATAATAATAATAATAATAATAATAATAATAATAATAATAATAATAATAATAATAATAATAATAATAATAATAATAATAAGAAGAAGAAGAAGAAGAAGAAGAAGAAGAAGAAGAAGAAGAAGAAGAAGAAGAAGAAGAAGAAGTAAAAGTGCAGATACATACAGTGCAACACAAGTCTCTTGGTTTCTCAGTTAGGTTCACTGAGGCAGTTCATAGCTTCTATACACAAGTTCATACAGTTCAGTTCAATGGGCATATGCAAGCTGTAAGCACAAGTCAAGTAACAGAGTTCTGCAGCTTCAGTCCTCCTGTTGGAGGCTTACCCAAATCCTTCTCTGCTTGCTAGGAGAAAAAAGGCTTGTCAAGCTAAACCACCAGAACTCAGTCCTCAAGGCAGAAAGTGTAGGAGCCTTTGTTCATACTTGGCAGTAGAGAATTCGCAGTCAAAGCAGGCACTGAAGCTAAGCAATATCAGAAAATGATGAACTGGCATCTGTGGAGCTAAACAGCAGTTCTGGAACACAGCTCCGAAAGCCAGCTTTGGAACAGCTCTGAAGCAGCATTGAAGCCACTTTAGGAGACAACTCAAACAATCTCCCAATAGCTGAGATCTATATATAGTAAAACCTCATATAACACTAAAACCTGGTTCCACAAGTCTTGGTGTTATATGATTTTTAGTGTTATCTGATGCATGTTAAAATCCTATGGGATCCATAGAGATACATTGTAACCACACAGGCTTTAGCGGTTGTTATCTGAAGCATCTCATAGGATCTTAATGTTATCTGATGCAATTCTTCCCCCCAGATTCCTTAATGTTATGCGATTTTAGTGTTATTCGATACTAATGTTATCTGAGGTATTACTGTACGTACACTGGTTGATAGGACTCACCAAGGTAAAGTCCAAACACCAGTGTGCTCTTGCACCAAGACCTTAAAGGTATACAGCCACAATATGCCTTGCAACTCCTCAGGGTGTTGAACGAACACTTACACACTCTAACAAATATCCCACAAAGTCATATGCAGATGAATCACATGAGCTTGTATAGTTGTAGAGCTTGATCCTTTATTTTTGATGGGGAGGGGACTAAGTTTCTTTATAATTGCCCTCAGCCTATTCACCCCCCCCCCCAATACTTCTAAAGTTTATGCAGAAGAAGAAGAATTGGGTTGTCAAAAAAGAGACAAATGAAAAATTGATAATGTAAAACTATGGGTGCATATATATTTCTAGGCTCTTCCTGCAACACTTGTTTTCTCTGGACACTAGGAAAAGCAGAGCGATTGCCTGAAAGTCCAGCTGACACCCTAATATCTGACAACACTTAGACCTGTAGCTTTCTAGAACTGGTTATCAGGGGTGCACATGGAGCAGTGCAGTTTGTTGGTTCTAGCAGCTGGAAAACTACTTTCTATAAATTAAATATACCTTGGATGCTTTGGAGTTGTTATTAAATGATGGTTGACATCTCCGTGATGACATTCCACACATGCAAATGGGCCTGAGAAATTAGGTCCATCTGCATGTGGTGTTTTAGTTATTTGGATATCATGTCACCTGCTGGCTAGGTGGACCATGGCATGTGTCCTCCATTTTCACTTTGCCCAATGGATCTGACAGATGACGTTTTGGTAAGTCTTAGTCCTGGCCTAACATCATTGACAAGTGATGATCAACACTGCCTAGTTAGACCACTCAAGCCCCCACTCAAGCTCTCATCTAGCTGAGGGGTGGTGGTTGTGGTGGTTTAAAATTAAATATACTGAGCAGGAAACTGTTACTAAGTGACCTATCTGATGATTAAGTCTGGTCTCCAGGAGCAAAGCATTGGTGGGTGCTGTTCTTTTTCTTATTAAACGGGGCAACTCCTTAAATAGAGGATGCCTTGGGGCAAAGAACAGTCATTTCATCATGTAACAAGTAGAAAATGGCCCCGTCATTTTTCAAGGAGTGAAACAGATCAAAAAGAGGATGTTGAGTGATTTCCAGATTCCCCTCTTGTCTCTTTCTTCTCTTTAGATACTGGCTGTATACTGTTTTCAATAGGATTCCAGCTGGCATACAGGTGCAAGATCAGATAAAGTAGTTTGCCTTTTCAAAAGACCCCAGGCGCTTCTCTCAGCAGAAACTCAGAGCCTTCTGCAATGTAGTCTGCATGCTAAGCATTATTACCCTATAGCCTCATAAATGAATTTTTTTGATCATAGTTTCATAAAAAAATGGCTGTGTTATTTATGGCAAGATTAACCATGAGATGAGATGGTATACTGAGCTATGTTAGAATCACAGCCTGATTTTATACTCTTTAAAAAAAAAAGCAATTGAGAGCAATCCAGTTCGTTTCAAGTTAAGCAAACCTTTCTTTGGTCTGAGCCAAAGGATTCTGACCTGTTTGGCAATTGAAGCCACTGATCTGCAATGATTTGCCCAGGCAGGAATTGGGTTTTCAAAAAAGAAACAAATGAATTACCTTTGAACATAGGAGTGAATTTGTTGGCCATAATATTGTAATCTGAGTAAACATACTGTATTCAATACCTTTTGTAAAAGAAATGCTATTTACATAATTTGTCAGCAACCCCAACAGGTACTAGACAGAATGAGTCAAACAAATGGTAGGACCTAAAACTTATCCTGAGCCAGGGTTCCTCAAACCTGGCTTTCCAGATGTTCTTGAACTTCAATTCCCAGAAGCCCTGATCAGCAAGTGTGCTGACTTGCAGTCCAAGAACACATGGAAAGACAAGTTTGAGGAGCCCTGTTCTGGCCTGCATTTGCCTAACACACAAAAGCAGCATTCACTCTGCCCCCCTCTCTCCTTACTTTGCTTGTTTGAAAAGGAATAAATCTGAAGAGGAGAGGTTTTACTACCAATTGAAGTTCTCCACATGATCCAGGACTCTTATTTTCAGATGTTGCTTTCTGAACAAGCCAAGCAATGACAGAGTGGACAGTGGATAAACAGATGATGAGGAACGAATGGACAACTGATTGATGATGACAGTGGTGATGATATGAGCCATGTATGTGACAGACTAACAAAACAGAATCAGAACTAATGAGAGTGAGTAAATTGGACAAGATTGCCCAAACATGTATATTGGTTCATCTTCAAACATGTGGCATTATGAGTAGAGTGGTACCTCGCTTAAAGAGCATAATGCGTTCCATGGGATTGCTCTTTAAGTGAGTTTGCTCTTTAAGAGAAACACCATTGTAAATGACCAATTGTGACTTCTGGCAGGGGGATAGCGAACCCTGATTAATTGTTAAACGAGTTTTTGGTTGGTTTTAGTTGTTAAGTGAGGCGACCATTCAGAGAAAATTCTACTCTTTAAGCAAGTTACTCTCTAAGCGAGCCGCTCTTTATGCGAGGTTTTACTGTATATGTTTATAAACATTCATACTGCTGCAGAATAGGGCTGCCCCGAATTTCGTAGCCATGATGCTACTAATTGGAATATATGGTGTGGTATCTAAGTCTACTATAAATAATAATTAACAACTTGAGGATTTCCCCTTGTCCCTCAAGAAAATCTTCCCTTGCTTTGAATATCAGCCAAGAATGTTTCTGCATGAGGCAAAATAATGCCAAGTCATTCCCCACAGTGTTAAAAATTTAACAAACTAATTTTTGCCATTTAATCAAATCCTCAAATTTGCAAACTAAGAAATAGATCTTCATATCTCTAGTCCATCTATGTTCCTTAGTTTTTCCTATTAAATTTTGTACTATTTTTATAATGCAACTGGTCATGAACTCTTCAGGGATATAGATACCCCTCCCCCTGCAAATGCCCTGGGAAATGTGTTTTGAAAGGCTGAGATACCTTCCAGGACAGAAAAGTATATGCCACAGTCAGGTTTTATAGGTAGTGTTCTAGTTCATGCCCTACCTTGCATGAGCAAAAACACTTTCTGAGGGAGGCAATATCTCTTTGCAAAATGCCCTAAAATAACATCAGTGAAAGCAAATTCATGTTTAAAATGGTCAGGGTGCTTGGAGTAAGCAAGGAGGCATTGGGAAATGTCAGCACAGATGGAGATTAAACCATCTTCACCTAATGTCAAACCTGCCATCTGTTTTTCTCCAAGAGTGCGTTAATCAGATTTATGTGGCAAAACACATTCATGGGATGTACTGTTGCTCAGACAGGCTTGTCTTTTCTGAACAGTAGCAGGAAAATCAGGCAAAAAATGAGAGGTTTTGCTTGTGGTTTTGACTATTATTATTATAGAAGTGCAAGGAGAACAGCTTTTATGAGATATGGTGCAATGGTGTGTTTTTAATTTTATTCACCAGTCAGTTTAGCCTCACAGAACTGTGTAACTTTTAGAAATTACCCTCTCCCTTTGAAACTTGCCAATTAGAACTAGTTAGTACCTTAAGTCACCTTTGCCTGTTGGAGCTCAGAGGAAACCAAGCTCTTTGCCTTGTGCCTGTTGACTCCTGAAAACTGTCATCTGGATGGCTACAGCAATTTCACCCCAGGAAACCATATGTCCACAGATGCAAATCCCAAAGGATCAACCTGAATTCTCCTCACTTTGTAGCTGCACCCTAAATCCAGGCAGCAGTTCATTTATGTAGGCTCAGGAGAATGGTATGGCCTTTGCTATTTTCCAAGCCTACCAGACCTCTGTTCTATTATTAAGAAATCCTGCCTCTTCTTCCATCAATTCCGATTGAGCAGACATATTAAGGAGGACCACTGACTAGATCAGGGGTTCTCAGCCATTTCACACTATGGCTGTCATAAACACATCTGCTTCCAGTTCTGGGGTTGTTGCTGTGGTTCGGATGGAATGGCATCAGGGGCTGCGTCTGGCCCATGGGTTCTAGGTTGCGAACCTTTGGACTAGATGGTAAGTCTTGTTAGACATTATTCAAATATGCAACTGGACACATTTTGCACAATAAGAAAATAAAATGTAAAGCAGGCAACAGGTATTTGTAGAGTTGCTGACTTTACATAGAAAACAAAAAATCTTATTATTATATAGTCTTACCTTATATTAATAGTATATTCCTGGAAATATTTATTTATTTATTTATTTATTTGAATTCATATTCTGCCCTACTCGCACAGGCAACTCAGGGTGGATTACAACCAATCCACAAACATACAACACACAGTTAAAACTCTAAAAACAATTTAAAACCATTTAAATCAACCTCTCGTTCCTTTAAGTAAAGGAGTAAAAGAGTAAAAGAGAGTGAGGGTAAATATAAGGTGTTAAATAAGATGTTAAATAAGCCAATGGGGAGGGATCAATAAGCCATCATTACCCCACACCATACCTGCCAGCCAAGTTTTCACACCTTTCCTAAAAGCCAATATCTCCATCTGGAGGTGCAACTCCAAAGGCAGGGGGTTTCACAAAGCTGGAGCAAACAAGGAGAAGGCCTTCTTTCTAGTGCTAGAGAGTCGAGCCTCTCTGGCAGATGAATAACTATGTGGCTAATGTAAAACCCTCATTAACACAGTTATTTAAAAAACAAATAAATGAGTAAAATAAAGAAACAGAAAATTGAAAGGACTATTATTATCACTATTACCTTATATTACTGAGACCAACTACCTGGCTAATCCAAAATGTTCATTAATTCAGGTTGAACTCTGCAAATAAATTTTTTATGTAGGAATACAACATTGATTTGGCATTACCAACAAAGAAAAGAATACTACATGATTGTACATTGTTTCATACTCTTCCTGACAATATCAACATTTCCATTGTTTCACAATAGTTAAATCATCACCATTTGGGGCTGGATGAGATGAATGCTGTTGCTTGCCACATTCCTACAATATTATTTACATCAAACCTACTTTTATGTCTTCAACTCAGTCTGTGATTCTGTGTTATTGTCTCTTCATCTATAGGAGCATTGATGCCTTTGGATCCTATATACACTCGGGAGTAGACATAGAGGTATTCATTATCTGACTCAGCTAAGAATCTGCTGGTTACAGGCTTGAGTTTTGGATTTTTATTGATAAGATGGTTGATAAGTTGATAAGCTGCAATGAATGTTCTGAGATTTGTCCCATTTCTATGTTCTTTGGATAATGCAAGAAAATGGACCGAAAGGTACAAGGTGGACTTGCAATCTTCATGAATGCCATACAATCAAATTGGCTTATATTCTAACAGATGTTCTGCCAGGTCAAGGTCTGTACCTAGCAACATGTGAACTGCTTCCAAATTTACTCAAGTTTTCAAAATGGCAAAGGGTAAATGGTGATAGATTAGTATCAACATCAAGGTGTTGATTCAAAAACTCATTAAGGAAATCAAGGACTTCATATATAATCAGCACCTCTCTTGTTAGGTATATACAAGAGATGTTCCATGATTTTTTTCCACATGCTTTGTTTCCATCAGAATTCCTTTCAGCAGCACTGTTCCATCTAGATGTGCTAACAGCTTTATGTTGAAAAGCCTTGACCTACTCATCAAGTAAGTGCTATTCTTTCAGTGCCAATTGCTTGAATGTAGGACAGAATGTTCTAGTGTGAAGGAAAACTCTCTCTAATTTTGAAAAGCATGGGGAGTACAAGGAGCAACAGTAGTTGTTTTCTGCAGTGCCCCAAAGTTCTTTGAGAGTCCTGACAAGCAAAAAATATGTACTTAGCCATACAATTTGGTACAATATGTGCTCAGCTTCACAGACTAAATGATTTGTAGTTCTCCATGCAAGGTTTGCCTGGTGGACTCCACAGCTAATCTTTAGAAGAAATACAGAAGATTATGGACTCCTACTCCTCATGTTGCATTGAAAGGAAATCCATAAACCTGCCTTTGCACCTGTGCTGACAGATGAGTGTTGTGACCAATGAGAATGCATGCATGAAGATATATCCAGCTGCTTTAGGTGGAGCTTCATTGCTGCAAGCATGATCAATTGCATCCAGCACACCTTTTGCACTACAGTTATAAGACCCAGTGGTCCACAGACAAGAAGAAAATCTTATGTTTCACCACCAGATTTGTAATGTTTTTCAATATTATATAGTTGTTATCAACTCTGGTTCACTCCATCATATCTCAGGGACACTACCAATGTCAATGTCTTAGTCAGGCTGTTTTGAATTGCTTTCTATGATGTAAAAATTCATGGGCATTTGAAGTCAAGAATTGACTCAGTTTCATATAGCCACTCTACAATGTTAGAGGAAAAAACAGACACTTGCTTATTACTCCTCCTGCAGAAAATAAGTATGTACTCAGAATAAATTTTGTTTTGAATATCTGTAAAGCGTGGCAGAGGAAGCCACCAATTTTATCACTTTTTTGTTAGCTTCCAATGTTGCTTTTCCCATGGAAGAAATATTTGATGTTTCAAGTGTCAAACAAGGTCACTATGGTAGGATTGTATGGTAGGGGCTACTGCCACCCTTATTGGTCCTTGTATGGCCCACAGAGGAGCTTCATGTGGGGTTTGAGTAGATAATGATGCTCAGTAATGCCTGAAGCTACTGCATGTCTCCCTTGTTACCCATGATAAGAAGGAACTATGGTTGCACTTGAAAAACTGAACTTGAAACATACTCTATACTTAACACCTTTCCTGAAAATATTTATCAGTATTGCACAGTTTGAAAATAGGTTTCATAACATGTGTCTGACATAACACTCCAGTAATGTAGCTGAACTTGGGTATTATTTATTTATTTTATTTATTACATTTCTATACCACCCATTTGGGAAATTTCCCACTCTGGCTGCTGTACATACAAATATCAAATAAACCAACAAAACACAAATCAAATCAAAAGTAGAACAACCAAAGTAAAATAAAATATTATACTTTTACCACCTTCAACTGTAGGTTGAGCATCATAATTTGCTTCTGATTGTTGATGAAGAGGAACATGAAAATATTCCATGTGCAGCTGAAATAATGACATCAGCAAGTATCAGAGTCTTGTCAGTAGGTACAAACGAGAGCTTAGCTGTATATGACACATGAAGTATATGAGCTAGCAAAGCTGCTGAAGATGGTGGTGTGTTCCTAGGGGGTACAAGCTAATATTTTCCTGCACTGGAAAATATGATTTTTCCCATTTTGATATAAAGTAATATAGCATCAGATGCCAGACACAAAATTTTAGGAAGCATGAATATATTAGGGACTATCAACTCAATAACTGATTCAGTGCATTAAAATAAAGTAGACTGCCTGGGTTTTTACTTTTCCTCCTTTCTGTTTGAATTATATAGAAAGAAAACCTTGTATTTCTCATAGTTTATAAAGAGGCTGTTTCCAAAGAGAAAATTGTTTAATTAAGATATAGGGCTGTACTCTATCAAATTGTGATCGAACTATTGTCAGCTGTATCTATAATTCAACTGGTTTCTTCCTTCTCAGCTATAAATAGCATGTAGTTTGTGTACCTCAGCAAGTACTAGTCTTTGTCAGCAAAAGAGGCCTCCTATTCTATTTCTTTCTTTTTAAGCACAAATTCCTTGAACTCTACCTCCAGCTCATACTCTGTCTTCTCCATCTTAAGTACAATAGAAGGAGCACATCTCTCTGTTTTATTGTGTTACAATTCTTTTCATTTCCCCTTGTTAATAATAGTTTGGTTCTTGCACTCTGTAGTAATTGTAGGAGCAGAAGCTTAGCACAGTTTCTGTCAAAAACTGAACAAAACAAAATATCTCTCAGACTAAAACTAGGTCTCTTGGCAGACTTCTGCCTAGAGTCTCAGCCTTAATTTCGACTGCAGAAGAAGCCAGAGGGCCAGTATAAGAATGCACTTTCCTTCTGTCAGTGCAAGTTTCAGAGCTAATATAACATTCACTTGTACTCCTTGCCTAAGGGGCTGCTGCCACCCTTATTGGTCCTTGTATGGCCCACAGAGGAGCTTCATGTGAGGTTTGAGTAGATAATGATGCTCAGTAATGCCTGAAGCTACTGCATGTCTCCCTTGTTACCAGTGATGGGATGTCAAAAATTCTACTACCACGCCATGACGTCATGGACGTCATGGGCGTGGCCAATGTCATGACGTCATGACGTCATGGGCGGAGCCAACGTCATGACGTCATGACGTTGTGGGCAAGGCCAAAAATAAATAATAATAATAAAAAAAATAAACATGCACACAGACCCGTAAATAACTTAAAGAAATAAAATAAATAAATAAATAAAATAAAAATTAAATAAAAGTACACCCACCCACCCAAAACACCATAAACCACCCACCCACCCCAAACACAAAACCCTCACTTACCCTTCTTGGGGCCGACGACCCCCATGGCCCGGGGCCACACGGCAAGGCACGCCCCATCGCCGCTGGAACCGAGGAGGAGGCGGGGCGCTCCATGTTGGCTCCAATTTTTAAAAAACCGGACCCGGAGCCACTGCCTGCTGCTACTGTCGCCGCTGCTGCCGCCTCCCGCCATCGCCATCGCCGGGGGGGGGGGGTGGAAGGAGGAGAGGGAGGGGACTGGAGTGCCGGGAGCATTTCTGTAATTGATCCGGGTAGATGCATTTGCTTTTTCCCTCCTTCCTTTTCGTTCCGGAGCTTTCTCTTCCCCGCCTTGCCCGTTGATCGGCTCCCATCCCTTTCGGGGGCGAACAAGTCCTGCTGCCGCCGCGGGACTCGCACGGAAGAGGTGGAGATGCGGTTTTCTCTTTCTCTCCCCCCCGGGGGGGGTTCCCTTTCCTCTCCTTGCCTCCCGTTGTTTCCCCTTTTACATCCATAAACCTCACGGGGGGTCTGGGGAGGGATCGGGGGGCAGCCTTTCCATCTGGCAGCGGAGATCTGTGGCTTGGTTTTAGAAGTGACGCTTCACACGTGACGCCAAAAAGCCCGTCTTCTTCGTTGCCGCCGTTGCTGCTGGAACCGGAGGAGGAGGAGGCGCGCTCCGCTGGCCTGGGGCGATGGCGGCAACGGCGGCGATGGCGATGGCGGGAGGCGGCAGCAGCGGCGACAGTAGCAGCAGGCAGTGGCTCCGGGTCCGGTTTTTAAAAATTGGAGCCAACATGGAGCGCCCCGCCTCCTCCTCGGTTCCGGCGGCGATGGGGACGGCAACGGCAGCAGCGATGGCAGGAGGTGGCAGTGGCGATAGAAGTACCAGGCAGCAGCACGCGGCGGCAAGCGGCTCCACAGGAGGCTCCAGTCAGGGGCGGCCGGATCCAATTTTTTTTAAATCGGAGAAAAAAACGGCTCCAATTTAGTGCGCATGTGTCAGATTGAGTTTCTGCGCATGCGCACTAAATTGGAGCCATTTTTGCTCCAATTTTTTTTTAATTTTCCACCCGGTGAGGCGTCCGATCCGGACGCCTCAAAAACGGTATTACCCCCACGGAGAGCCCTCCGGAAATCCTTAAAACGGTTCTGTGGATCCGGTCAGAACCGGTGTCATCCCATCACTGCTTGTTACCCATGATAAGAAGGAACTAATATTGCACTTGATAGTCTGGGCCCCTCGGGAATGGAGACAGCAAATTTAAAAGGGGGTGAGAACTGGCTAGGCTAGAGATAGCAAGACTCGGGCCTGGGAATAAGAGCAGCCTGTGTAATAATATGATTTATACCTTGTGCTTTAGCCTCATCCAAGATGGAGATTTCAATGTGTGGGAGACGCTTTGGAAAATACCTTAGTGAGATTGGAATGTAAACATGCTGGCCTTGTGAGTTGGAAGAGATGGAGCCTAATGTGTGATGGACATGTCATGCTGTAAGATTATTGGTTGGAATCCTTTAGGGGAATGGCAAGGAGGCAGACCCTGAGGGAGAAGATAAAACCTGAAGGTGGAGCCAAAAGAGGGGACACTATCTTGGATTTTAGCCAGTGGTGGGCATCAGCAGGTTCACACCAGTTCGTCAGTACCGGTAGCAGAAATTCTGGCTGACCCCACCCATCCAAAATTTGAAATAAAGTAGTCCTGATTTGGGTGCAACACAGGGCTTTCCCCCATGGGTACCACTTTGGTGGGAAGGTAAACAGCATTCTGCACACTCCGGTGTCGAGGCATGCCTGGCACATATCCACAGAAACATCTGCAGACCAGATAGCACTAGCTCTTTTGCTGTTAGCAGAGATGATCACTGAACTCTAGAGTTGGATAAGATGAGCTTTCGAGCAAGGGCGACCTTTACCTTACAGGTGCTACTGAGTCACAGGGGCCAGTTCTTAAGTTGGAGACACTAGAGAAAAGTGTATGTAAGACAGGGGATCGATCACGCAGTGAAAAGTATTCAAATATTTGCTGCCTCTGACTCTTAGGATCTGGGGAACTGCTGTCCAGCAACATCTGGAGAGGCTCAGGTCACCTGTCCCAGAGATTTGGGAATTATATTTGCTTGTTCATTCAGATGTGTCCGCCTAGAGTCAGGTTCGCCTGAGCAAGGTGGGGTATAAATTTGAAGAATAAATAAATAAATAAATTTCTTCACAGGAGGTGTGTATGCATGCAAAGCAATAGTGGAGGGTTTATGTGGATAGTTTTTCAAGTTGTTGGATAGCTCGGTGGTTTAGGAATCCAGTTAGAGAGCCAAAGAGTGGGAGTTCAATTTCCCACTGTGTTTCTTGGGAGAACAGCCAGCCTATGCTATTGTGGGTAAGTAGCTCAGTCCTCAGAAGAATGGAATGGTAAACAGAGAATCAGTGTATTCTCTATCTAGAAAACCCTAGAAAGGGTCACCATAAGTCAGAATTGATTTAACAGCAACATCATAATCAGACATGTTAGTCTGTGCAGGCATATCAGAGGAGAAACAAAACAAAAAAAATAAGAACAAAAGACACAAGTATGGAGTCACCTTAAAGACTAAGAGCTATATTTTAATATTAATTTTAATGTTTGTTGTTGTTGTGCATATTTTGAAATTTCAGCAACTGATTCTGCCTTTTCCGCTTCCATAGATGTTACCTCCTTCCCTTTTGTAATTTGGTTTATGCAAAGTCTTTCAGGGATAGTAACAGCTTTCCTTTATAAGGGAAGATAATTGATAACCTCAGAGTGCCTTTTTGTTGACAAATTAAGTTTCAAGCCTGTATATAAACATTCTTCTTATCCTTGAAGTCTCCTGTTATTTGTTATTTGTTTTTCAAAAACAATGTGTGCAGCATGAATAGGAACAGCATAAACTCTGTATTGCATTCAAAGTCTTGCACTAATCATTTTTTTAACCTATCAGGAACTAATTACATTGATCAGGATCAATCACTAGGCCATTTCAAGCCAGATCAATACAGCTCTGTAGCTTGCTCTCTTTCTTTCAAACTACCTCTCCCTCTCTTGTTTGTTAACTAGTTAATTAGAAATACATTGCATTCAGCAGCCACCTTCATCTTCTTTCATGTTCTGATCAAACCCTGGACTGTCAAAATGAAGCCACTTTCATGGCTTTGTTGTTGGCCAAACTTAAATCCTCATTGGTGCATGTTTCTGGCAGTAATCAGCAGACCAATAAATGAGCTGGATTCTCAACCTCTCCACATTCACACCCGTGTATTGTTGTCCACCACCAGCCACCACTTGAGCATGTTGATGTTACACCTAGGGACTTGGACCCTTAGCCTATTCAAGGTCCTCCAAATGACACAGGGAAGGTTGAGTTCTTCAGCTATATCTTACTTTAATGATGTTTCTTGCCCAGTGAGCTCCTTCCTCTATCTTTTAATTTGGTCTTGCTCTTGTGTACCCTCAAGAATGTTTGTTCTTGTCATAAAGCTCTTCCTGGATCTGATCTGGTGGACTTATTATTATTTATTTATTAGTCACATTTGTATTGCTGTGCACTCGCCAAGCAACTCTGGGTGGTGTACAACAATTACATCATGAACTACATAAATCCCACTAGAGAACTATAAAAAACTTAAAACCAGTAAAAAGACTTGAGGCTGATATCCATTTAGAGGATGTTGAGGGTCATTCTCTTGCTTAGTTCTTTTGTCATCAGCTGCTACCTCTCTCCTGATCTTAGGTGGGCTGATACCAACCAGAGGAGATATTTTCTCAACTGGTGAAGGTTTGAGGCATCCTGTCACTATACACATGGTATATAGCCTGATTTCTACTGAACAGGGTTGAAAATAAAAGAGCAATTTTATAAGCAACAGGGAGGAAATGTATGTTTTGCAAATACTGTAACTGCTTCACATTCAGTAATGACAAGGGCAAAAGGTGGTTAGTAAGTGAACTATAATGCAAGCATGTAGATGTAGAATATGGAAGTTTCTACAGTGTTCTGAAGTCCCCTGAGAATCCTGATTACCTGCACTGACCTGTATCCGGAGATATTGACAAAGATAGGCAGGGACAGTCAGCAGTCAGTTTGCATTCCATTGTAACAGTCTGAATTAGATGGACAAAATGAGTTGGAATTATTCATTAAATCAGCAAAAGCTGCTTGTCACTTGCTTTATCGCTTGATTAATGCCGGCAAGTGAAGGACTTAAAGCTGTCTGGTTCTTAGGGCATTTTAGAACACACTGTAAAGTCTGAACAGATCATCACACTGATGAATCAGCAAGGAAGGTCTTAAAAAGAATTGTCTGGTGTGCTTTGGCTTTGCCTTCAGAGCAAAAGTCGAATCTGGCAAAAAATCACATAGCAAGAGGCTACTGGCCCAAAAGAAGAGTCTCTTTTAATACTGCAGTAATTGGAACTGCAGTGGCTCAAATGGTTAAGACACTGAACTCGCTGACTGGAAGGTTGGAGTTTGATTCCTGGGTACTGCATGATGGATTGAACGCCTATCTCTGTCCCAGCTTCTGCCAACCTAGCAGTTCAAAAGCAAGAAATTGCAAGTAGATAAATAGTGAACACTTCAGTGGGAATGTAAACAGCATTCCGTGCACTCTGGTGTTGAGGCATGTCTGCCACATGTCCACAGAAACCTCTGCAGATACAGATAGCACTTGCTCTGGCTATAAACAGAGATGAGCATTGAACCCTAGAGTCAGATATGGGTGGCTTTCGAGCAAGGGTGACCTTTACCTTTTCCTAATTGTTTTTAGCTTTTTATATTGCCTTTTTCAAATTGCTTTGGATCCTTTGTAGGACAAGGGTTGGGTAAATATATGTTAAATAAATAAAATAAGTTTCGCTTTTCTCACTTATTGAAGCACATGAATACTCGAATTAACACATGGCATCTGTGAGAGCACATGGTTTGCTTTAATGCTCTGAGCTCTCTGCTTTGCCCCTTGATCATTCTGGAAACATGCAAACACCTTCATTTGGTTTATATTTTCACATTTGTCCAAAAACCTTGCACATTCCCTGTACACACAATCTGAAGCAATCAGGCTCATAAACCACAGACCTAAGCAAGAAAACCATCCCAATGAGTCCACTCAACAGGGACAAGATTTTGCTTGTTCTTTGGAGGAGAAATCTTGTACACACAGAAATGAAAGGGCCTGAAAAGAATGGCATTATTGCCTGGATAACATCCTTCTATACAGAGGGAAGAATACATTGCCAGCTAGATTTTGGAAAGTTAGGTTTGACAAGTAATTTAAGTTAAATGCTAGATGTTGGGAAATCAACTGGCATTAAAATCTCAAATTGAAATGTTTGTTACATTAATGTCTTAATTATTGGTTTTTCATACTTATTGTGGAATGCACATAACTATCCAGACCCCCCCCCCCAAATCTATATTTCCTTTTGAATGTATTTATCCTGAGCAAACACATCTTCTGAAGGGAATTGTCCCTTTTGCAAGTACTTTATGTTTGCTGGAGCATATGACAACCCAATTAGAACTATGCCAAAATCTTGATGGTTTATGGACAACTCTCATTTCTATCCCATAGGTTTTTGTTTTAATGGATATAAAGCTGCTAAAGGTCAGGTGTGAAAGCATGAGAACATAAAGATAGCTGAATTAAGCCAAAGGTCTATCTGCTCATCTTTTACATGCTATGCAGGCAGTCTCTCCCCTGGATCTTCACTCCTTGAACCCTGTTCTTGCCTTGCTCCAGCCTCTGAAGTTTTGGGACCCTTGGCCACTGCCCTTGGACTTCAGCCTGTCTGGGTGAGGAGGACCACCGGCTGGAGCACTGGACTGCTCCACCTGGAAGCGCTCCCGGGCCCGTCCCCATGCCGGACTTAAGAGGCCGGTGCGACAGGACTTTCCCCACCACCCTTGGACTTCAGACTATCCAGGTGAGGAGGACCACCAGCCAGGAGCGCTGGACTGCTCCACCTGGAGGCGTTCCCAGGCCCAGGCCCCATGCTGGACTTAAGAGACTGGTGCGATAGCCACCACTGCCTCTTTTGGAATTTGTTTGTGTGCCAGGGTGAGAGGCCTGAAACTATGAGAACATGTGTTGTAATACTGTATCATTGTATTCTGTTTTGTAATTGAATTATATATATTGGATTGGATTGTGTGTATTATATTATTGTGCATTTATTGTTCTGGGTTTATCTAAATTGTGATGATTTTTAATCTGTAGTATGATGTTATTTGATCATGTGTAATTTGTAACTGTATCTTGTATCCCTGTAAGCCGCCAAGAGTCACTTTTGTGAGAGGGTGCAGCATAAAAGTCTCAAAATTAAATTAAATTAAATGAGTTTGGCTACTAAAATGCATTGCTCAGGGATGGATAGGTAAATGGTTCTCTTTATATCCAGTCAAGTCTTTCTGTGCATAGGTCCATTTGTAAGTGCAATCCACTTATTTCCTACATTAACCTCTTGTTCTGTTTAGAACACAAAAATCAGATTTAGATATATTTTAAATTTTTCACAGAAAATATGCATTTCTACATGCTGTTTTCCCCTGAAAGTGTAGCTTCCTAAATATATATTTTTATCTTGTAATATGCTTTTATGTGAGTTCACCTTTGCTTCTGTTCCTCAATTACATAAATTGAATACAGGATATTTCAGCTGCAATTTTGCTTCTTATCTCCATGCATGAATGTGGCATGCAATCTACACACAGGATGTGACACTTGAACTCCCCGGTAACTATCCAGATCTCCTTAAGAAGGCCTGCTTTCCAATTTGGAAACCATAGAAAGAAAATGGTTACATATGTCATTGGCGGTGGCTGCCACTCGATCCGAGTATATGTTTTTCCTGCCCCAGGGCACCGAGAGGCCTCGTCTTTGAGGCCAGCTGGCTCTGGACCATCTTCACCCTCCAAGGCAAGCAGGGAAAATGCCACTGGCATGAATTTATTTAAGGTGGCTCCCAGATTGCCATGAAGTGACCCACACACTATGATCTCGGAGCCATCTCTTGCATCACATACGAAATGAAACATGCAGGATTTAACACCAGGAGTGCAATGGACTGCTGCATCCTTGAGGATATTATCAAGGTGCACCTTCACAGCCAGTCCATCTGGCATGGCCTCTTTCACCTCTATGAATGTTGGGAATCAGAAAGTGGGTGGTTCCTC
The DNA here is from genome assembly GCA_030440675.1 of Furcifer pardalis. Classification (NCBI taxonomy): domain Eukaryota; kingdom Metazoa; phylum Chordata; class Lepidosauria; order Squamata; family Chamaeleonidae; genus Furcifer; species Furcifer pardalis. The sequence continues at coordinate 237,934,889 of CP126891.1, forward strand.
CTCTGCTCATTTCACAGTTGGTCCCAATATGATGGTTTCCAGTGGCATTTCCTCCACTAAGGGGACTGTCACCCCACCCAAAGGGGCCCATCTGCCTGTAGCTGTTGGCCCCTTTGGGAAGTCAGGTTATTTACCACTGCCCAACACTCGGTGTTGAGTCACTGCCTGTATGGTCTATTCCAGTGTTTCCCAAATGCTGGTTTTTGGACTTCAATTCCCAGAAGCCTAAGTCATTTCCCCCTAGCACTGATCAGCCAATGTACTGACTTAGGCTTCTGGGAATTGAAGTCCACTACCCCTTGTTGGGAACCACTGGTCTATTCCATTATCATAGCGGGATGTCGGCCAGACACATTTGTCCAGTATGTATATATTGGATACATGCAATGCAGAATTAAAAAGAAATGGGAGATGTTTCATATGTGGTCTGTGCATCTACATTGCAAATATGATTAATATAAACCAGAGGTTCCCAACTTAATGCTGGTGGGCCAGATATAGCCCAAGTATCATTTCATGTGACCCTCCAAGGGCATCTGAGAAACAAAATGGCCATCCCTTTGAAGCTATTGGGCCAAAGGCTACTCCCATTGTCCAGGCAGGGCAAAATGGCTGTCCAGCCCTCAAGGCTGATTGAGAGAGTGTGACCTGGCCCCCAGCTTGAAAAGACTGGGAATTCCTGATGTAAACTATATGGCTTTGCTACACCTTATACTCACCCAATTTCAGGGTGTTTTTTGTTTGGGGGCTTTTTGTTGACTGTACTAAAATTGCTTTTCCTTTATCAGGCTCAGAAGACATTTGTTCTCTCAAATCATTATATAAGTGGCAAGACCAATAGCTTTATATAACAGGCAATGCCCCCATATGGCTGCTGCCTTTCCAAGTAAGGAATCTCTGCTCACTGTTCTCTGAAGCCAACAGTGTCCCTTATCATAACAACATGTTCCCAGATCTTTATTTTATTTGTGGTTTTTCTGCACAACAAAGGAATAGAACCTGTAGAAAGGTTTTTAAGCAGAATCAAGACTCTCCTGCAGGGTAAATTTGGTCTGCTATAAGGAAAGACCAATGGATAGGAACTGTGGAACTCAGGTCCTGAGGGCTTCCCATAGGCAACTATTTAGCTACAGTAGGATCAGAGAGCTGGACTAGTTTAGCTCTTTGGTATGATCCAGCACCACCTTATTTATGACTTTAAGCTTTTCTGGGAAGAAGATACTGCTTAGTTAAATCAAACTATGCTGTCTTAATGATGAGGAAACTAATCAAAGTTCTTGGCACTTTTTACAGCCTTGCATGTCTAATAGATATGTGATTGCAATTTTTCATGTTAATTGAAAACAAATGCTTTAAATTCCAAATCCCTATCAGCATTCAAGTAAGCCTTTCCATTCTTTCCTTCCTTCACAAATCTCTTGGATTTAAAATTTTAACTTTCTTCTCTATCCAATTTTCTTGTGTGTGTGTGTGTGTGTGTGTGTGTGTGTGTGTGTGTGTGTGTGTGTGTGTGTGTGTGTGTGTGTGTGTGTGTGTGTGTGCGTGTGTGTGTGTGTGTTGACATTGTAGATTAAAGGTATCAGAATTCCAGAGAGAGGGAGTTAAGATTTCATGTTTGCCTTTATGCCATTACTTCTTAATGCCTTTCATACCATAAAAGTGGCCTCAACTCTTACAGTGTATTCAGATATGTGTCACATTTGGGGACTGAGATTTGCATCAGCTGCTACATCAAAAGCACAGAATCAGAAGCCACACAGGAAAGGGCTGCTTTGCGGGAAGTGATTTCCTTTAAAGCTACTCTTCCATCTGTCAGGAAGTAGTAGCTCAACTGCTGCACCAAAAAGATCTGGGGTGGGCATGGATCAGGGTCAGGCCAGAGTATTATTCCTCATAAGTCATGTGATTGCTAGGAAACAGCTCACACTCTACTGCTTCACAAGTGGTTCAAAATGCAAGCTATTATACTGTGGGATCACATCCCAAGTTTAAGGTGGAATCATTCAAGTTTCTGTAAACTGGACATTTGAAGACCTTCCAAAATGGCTTATAAGAGTACCAGTTATGTTTGGGTGAGAATTTGGAATAGCACCTTGGTTTTTTTAAAATAACATTCTACAATCCATTCTACAAGATTGATCTTGATAGGGATTAAGTTTGACTCAGCCTTCCATCCTTCCAAGTTCAATAAAATAAGTACCCAGCATGTTTGGGGCAAAGTGCTAATTACCTTGTGAACCGCCCGGATTGTGCACTAAGCGCTATATATATAAGTGTAATTGATATTGCTTACTGCTATTCTATAATCCTTTTAGTGTTTTCATAAGGTTTGCATAACTTACCATGACTAACTGTGGCTAACTGTGCCAGAGCACATTTTAGTTGTACAGTTGTGTGTGTGACCAGGTGAGTGACTGAAATATATCCCAGCACCTTGACAGTTTTGCTGCAGCAGGATACACAAAGCTACAATACTAATAGGATTCTATTACTGATTCTTTTAAAAAATTACTTGGTGAAAACATTAATAAAAAACTCACCAAAACATTATATGGGTGGAGTGTATTTCCAAGAACACTTCCCAGATTCATCTGTAACACAGAGAAATTCTTGTGCAGATATGTGGTTTAGTGACTGTCATCTCTAGTTAACAGGGTTGTTGATTCCTACTGCTTTAGGACAGTGCTGTTGAATGTCCCAATACCTATGTTAGCTCTCTTCTGAAGAGCATAACATGAAAGCTGTTTAGTGTGATCTATGGAACTTGGAGATTGTAGCACTGGGTGTTTGAACTTCTCTGTCCATGCCACTCTATGCACCACATACATCAACCTCCCCTATTTTATTGTGCTTTCTATGCCTTCACTCCAAGGAAACAGCAAACAAAACAACAATAAAAAAGTAAACTATTTTCCATTTTCCATAACTCTCCAGCCCCTCTATATATCATGCTACTTGTACATATTTTAAATACCTGCTCTAGTTATAGAAACTGATGTATGAATGAGTGCCTGTTCATGCATCATTGGCCCCTTGTCACAGTGCTATAGCATCATCTGCAGTTGCCCATCATCCCCTGGCACTACAGCGGTTGGTTTCTGTATCTGTTTTACAATCCTTCAGTGTTCACTATGATGTTGTTACTGTTCTTCCAGAGCCATCAAACACATTTTCTAAAATAATAGCAAAGAAAGCAAGCAACAAAATTAAAAAGCAACAAACAAACCAAAGGATGAGGGAATCAGAATTAAGCATTATTTGTAGCCAACATTAATCATAAAGCAATAATTTCCCCAAAACAGTCAGTGTGGAAAGCTTTGAAGTATAGGTGTGTGTGTGTGTGTGTGTGTGTGTGTGTGTGTCTGTGTCTGTGTCTATGTTTCACATAATACTTGCTCTAATCATACAAAGCCTTCTCTTCCTGTGCAGTATGTTTACTTTCGTATGCCCTCCAGCCATGAATGATTCAAACTACAAAACCTTTTTCTGCTTGGGTGCCCAGACTGCCTTGTTGCTATTTACTTAGATCAGAGCATCTAACTTGCTCTTCAGCTGATCATAATGTCCGAACATTCAACTACAGCAGGTAGGTGCTTGAAAGAGCAAGAGGCTGACTATGGAAACTGTCTTACCATCTTTGGCACCTTATGTGGGCTATATTCTTGCATGTCCACAGTCAACATTTACAGAGAGGGGCTACAATTGCCTTTCGAAGCTGCAGCAACAAGAAACAACTTGTACGCTGCCCAGAGTCACATGTCGATTGGGGTGGCTATACAAATTGAATAAATAAATAAACTCCATGTAGCCCATAGCAGCAACAAGCAGCTGCCTGCTTTCCACAGGCATGTCTTCTTTGCTTCCTTATATACCCCTTTGGGTATCAAGGGAGACTCTTGCTCTGGTACTTATAGTGACCTCCACCTGAGTTATTTGGTGCTCTTGTAATGTTTCTTTGATGTTACCTCTCCACTTTCTACTGTGTCTGCCTTTGTGGTCTCTGTTCTTCTCTTTTCACATATGCCTTGTATGATATGAAATTCCAAGACATTTTCTCCAACTGAGGAAATCACTTTATTTGTTGTCTATGGGGTTCTATTCCAGTTCTTTCCCCAATAATCTCATTCCTGATTGTTTCCCTTCTAGTCACTCCAGCAGCCTTCCTCAGACATCTCATTTCCATGGTAACCAACTTTTGTTTGTTTTGTTGTGTCAATGTTTGCCAGGGGTAATATAAAGTGGGAATGAATATGCTTTGTATGATGTGTTTCTTTGTGCTGGCAGGTATTTATTGTCTTATGTTGTAAGAGTGGAACTGGCCCAATTTGGTTTTCTTTACTGCAATGTATGTTAGTCTCTTCTTTCATTTTCCCATCTGCAGTAAATGTTGAAATGTGGAATGAAACATTCCACAGATACTAGCCCCTTAATTGCAAAATTCCTGACCTAATTCCCTCCTATTGTTGTTCAAGAAATGAGGAATTAAAGAGTTGCTAGCCAGAAGAAGCAGAACCTGTGGAGATCTGGGGACACAATACAGGGATAAACATGGACATCTTTACTGAAACTGGCTATTCAGGTACAGTAATACCTCATATAACATTAGCATCGAATAACACTAAAATCGCATAACATTAAGGAATCTGGGAGGAAGAATTGCATCAGATAACATTAAGATCCTATGGGATGCTTCAGATAACAACCGCTAAAGCCTGTGTGGTTACAATGTATCTCTATGGATCCCATAGAGGATCAGATAACACTAAAAATCATATAACACCAAGACTTGTGGAACCAGGTTTTAGTGTTATATGAGGTTTTACTGTACTTTCCTGAACCCTTTCCTGCCAATAGCATGACAGCATTTGACTTTTATTTCTTTGTTCATCTTTTTAAAATATCCTCATTTGTTTGCTCATTTTATATACATGGGTGAGATAAATACTGGCCCAAACCACATGCAGAGCGAGGGGGTCCCAGTGCTGTTTCTCACAGTTCTGAAGATCCTCTCTCTGTGTGTAACAGTCACTACCTGTTTACAAAAAGGGGTACTTCTCTGTTTTCCCAGAAAGGAAGCATACACAGTTATACATAGAGGACTAATTCCACTCCAAAACAAGTTTTGAGAATATGATTTGCTATTTGATGGACTGAAAATTTGGGGAGAATTCAGTCAAGGTGGCATGAACCTTCCTAAGGATTAATGAACTAACATTTTCTTTTTCTTCCATGTCTAGGCCAGACATAAAACTGGCAAAATGAAGTTACTATTTGGTGAGTTCATTCTGCAGTTCCCTTCACCTGACCTAATGCGAGAAAGATTAGCCAGCAACACAAGGTTTCCATTGCCAGAGTATACTCAATTGTGGTTCCAAAATACCACAATCTTCAAGGAGGCTCTTTCTGTGAGCTAACATGACAAGTCACTAACCCTTCTTAAAGATGCCTCTGACACAAATAAAAGAAAAATCTTTAAGATTACTACTCTTCTACCATATGAATCTGATATTCCAGAAGCAGAATATATACAGTCAAGGGCATAGCTAATAGCTATAATATTTCCCTATACACATTTAACACAGTATTGGAAAAATAATAAACATTACATATAAAATATGGAAAAGAAATTCATCTTGTGAGTATATAGCTAGGAAATGAGTGTATATATTGAGTATTTCTCTAGGCATTTCATGATAGAAAATGTTCCTTCTAAACTGTTTTCATCCAAGCTAATATAGTTCCTGGATGGAGTGGTGGAACACCGTACACCAAAATTTCAGGGAAACCCATCATGCTGATCTAGTCAAAAGACATGCAGAGGGTGCAAAAAATGTATACACATTTTAAGAAAGGCTTATGAGTTTAATAATTTTACTTTTGAACTTCTCGTTTTTTAGAGATGGTTTTTCTTTAATATAGCAAGGAACTGACACACTGATGATTCCAGAGAGGAGCTATTGCAACAATGGTCCTTGTCGACATACAATCACACTCCAAGTGTCAAGAGATTCATCCCGCAAACAGAGCCACTACAAAATTTATGAATGATGACATAATGACCATCTTTATTATATTTATTTCTCTTCTTACAAATTTCTTAAAGTAATTATAAGGGATTGATACTGAGGAACCTCTTAGGGAGTCATAAAAAACCCTACATCTCCTTTATTGGAGGCAAACTTCCCCAGTAGGAAAGATCTGGTGAATATAATATAAACCCTCTGGAATTATTGAACAAATTGTTGGGATATCACAGAATGTCATGATGCACCCCTGCCTAAATATGAAGCTCTTATCTCTTCTTGATCCTTTTTTCATTCTTTTCATTGGCAATTCATTTGTAACTCAGGAACATCACATGCAAACATAATTCCATCAGCAACTTTTTCCAGCTAAAACACACACACAGATATACAGAGGGTGCTATATGGTGCTCAAAAGTTGTTACCATCAGCATCCAGACACTTCTGATGATGGTAAACTATTACTTAAACAACTTTGACCAAAGTGTCCACCTATATTGCTGTGCATGCCATTTCAATTCATTCCCAAAGTGCCACCAGTGTAGCCGGTTTTCTACGGTATACCACATCCTTTAAGGTCCCCTGTAGGTAAAGGGCAAAGGGTGTTAAACTCACCACAACTCTTCAAAATGGTCTTGCACTCCCTTGAATCACAACCATGCTTCTGCCATTTTCTTTGACTGTCTTGTCTGTCATATGGTAATGCTAACATTAACTATTTTGAGCAAATATCATACTACACATTGCTACCATAACTCAATTCAACTTCAGGCTTGGACTTCACTAATCCTCTTTTTTAGATGCTGGATAATTTTGACTTCTTCCATTCAGTAATACTACTGTGTCACCAGACAGAGCTTTGCATGAACATCAGCAGACTCTATCTCTTCTTCTATTACATCTCAAGACATCATGAAGATGACTAATTCTCTTTGTTGCCATTTCTCTTTCATCACCTGCTTTCTGTGGTGTGATAAATAGATCTAAAAATCTTAACAGTTTTGTGCTTTCTTGGTTGGCCTAATAAAGTTATAATTCTAATTTTGGAATTTATCTCACATCTCACTACTAGTGTAGTGTTTCAGTATGATTTGCTTTGGCTGTGTTTTTAATATTTCTTTTCTTTTGTACTCCAGAATCATAGAAGTAGCCAGAGGCAAGTTAGATGCTATTCTAGACCATGGTGCCTTTTCATGCTGAACCATAAAGTGGATGGTCAAGGTGGATCTGAACAGATGTACCCCATGAGTAGCAAGGAGAATCCTCACTGGCTCTTAGTGGCACCACTTCCAGGCATCCAAAATTGCATCAGGTTGCCTCTGTGCCTCCGCCAGGGAAAGAGCTCTCCACCCTTTCTGCTCTTTTCACTCTATACCCAAAATGTATCTTCCCAAAAGAGAATACAAATGGGCTAGGTTTTCATCCATCTGCCCTTCCCTTTGGTAGCTGATCCAAGTGGGTGCTGTTCTCCATCTCCAGCCAGACAGCTGAGAACCAGGCACTGGACTTTAGCATCCCAAAACACACCAGTGAACATCTTGGCACTGAAACTAGCTTGAACCAGAAAAACTGTATTATTTAAAAACCAAACAGAATGGAAAAAAAAGGTATGATCAGATGACATGTAAGTAAAGGTAAAGGTTTCCCTTGCTCGAAAGCCAGTCGTATCCAACTCTCCTTCACCCACATAGAGACTGCTGAATTAGAAGCCAAATATAAGCTATCACTAACCTTTCAGTTCACATAAAAATCTTGAATGGGGTAGAACCTTGAATCATGTTGTAGCTGTTTAGCCAGGCTAGTGTATCAATCTTTCCTCTTGAACTGATGAACCAACTCTTTCCTGTGCTGTTAGTGTAAAACGGTAAGCAGAGTAGCCTGTAGCGGTCTCCAAGTGGTATGCACCTGACAAGGTTGGCCCCTGGGGTAAAAAGGCAAAACAGGCAGACAGTTCTTGGTGCAAAGACAAACTTAAAGTTGGTTTACTCGGGAGGTAAAATTGCAAGTATATACAGTGTAACACAAAGCAGAGCGGTCTCTTGGTTGCTCAGTTAAGTTCACTGAAACAGTTCATAGGTTCTATACACAAGTCTATACAGTCCAGTTCAATGGTCATATACAAGCTGTAGTTACAAGTCAAGCAACAGAGTCCAACAGCTTCTGTTCTCCTGATGGAGGCTTACCCAAATCATTCTCTGCTCGGTAGGTGAAGATGGCTTGTCAGGCAAAAGGCATTCAGTCCTCAAAGTAGAATGTGCAGGAACCCTTGTCTATACCTGACAGCAGAGAACTCTTGGTCAAAGTCAGCACTGAAGCTAAGCAATATCAGCATATGAGCTGGCAAAGCAGCATTGAAACAGCTCTGGAGGGGGCGTGGCTTGGATGGAGTAGGAGAAGCAGCGGCTTTCCCTTCCTCCGCCATTAATGGGACTTAAAATGTGACTTTTTTAAAAAAAATAAAAGACGAAGTGGAGGAAAGGGACCGCTGACGAAAGCAGGAAGAGATCCCCGACCAGGGGAGAGGAAGAAAGAAGCGGCGGATTTGCGAGAGCGGGTGAGCGGGGGCCTGGAGAGTTCGGCTCCGGGTGACGAGGGGGCCTAGAGGCTCGGAAGAGCGCCGTGGTTCTCCCTGTCGCCCGTTGAGCCGCCTCCGGAGCCGGAGTGGAGCCCTGAGGGACGCCGCGGAGGTGTTTGCACCGTAAGAGAAGAGTTACGGAGATAGAGACAAAGACGGAGGTTGAAGCAAAAAGAGGTTGAAGCAAAAAGGTGCCGTTTCGAGAGCGCGTCCCCGGAGTCTGCCCCGTGAGTCGGATTGTCGTGAGTGGAGCTATGGTGGTGGTTTCTCACTGAGAGGGGGAGACGGGGGAGACGCGAAGAAGAAAAGAAGACGGATTATAGAGAGAGCTGGTCGGGAGAACTGAGGAGGCAAGGGGCTTGGTGGTGAAGAGAAGAAAGAACGAAGGGAGAAGTTCGAAGGGGGAATAGTTTGGAGGCTGGTGTTTTTTGGAGAGCGACTGACTATAATTGAAAGTAGAGAGACTGCCCCTCGATAACATCTCACTCCTGATAACATTTTTAATAAAAATCTTTCGAACTGTGATTTGGTGGGAGTGGAAGAGAACAGTTATCGGGTGCTGGGATTGGGACAGAGGGGCGAGTGGGAAGGACGCAACAACAATGGCGGAGAAAAGCGAAACCTAACTTGGAGTGTAGAAACGAAACTAAGAGCGGCAGAGAAGAAGGCTTTTTGTAAAACTTTTTTCCAGCTGGGCTTGGGTGGCCGTGTTATAACTTTATACTCTCCGGTTAGATAATGATTAATTTGGGGACAATCACCTTGCCTATTTGAAGAAGAAAAAAACAACAACAGCGGTCTCAATAGCATTATAGCTTGAATGTCTTTCCATTCCCCCCCACTTCCCCCACTTCTCCTTCTTGTTTGTTTTTTCTTTTTCTGGTATTTACGTAATAGACATTAAGTGCTTACTTTGATTCTAATCATACAGGACATAATATTGCAATTTTGGTGATCTCAATTTATACAAATATTGATTTAAGTATATAGTTATTATAACAGCAGTGGTTTTAGTAGTGTTATACCTAGTTTGCTCCTCCCTTTCTTATTCAATTTCTTTTTCTCTGGTTTTTGGGCTTGTCTACAATAGATAATAAGAGTTACTTTATTGTTGAATTTTGATAACTTTGGAGAGTTAAGCTTGGTGGAGAGGCATTAAGGTGATTTTAAAGCTGAGTTTCAAGTCATATAGATAGGTTATGCAGGAAGGGGAGGAGACAGTTAGACCTAAGGGGAGGAGAGAGAAAAAAGAGAAAGATCAAAAAGAAAAGGAAAGGCACACACCCTCACCAACAATGGAGACCACAACGGCAGCAATGGACTCTCAAGCAGGCGCTGGAGGACGATCAGTGGATGCACCGGATAGAATGGACAATATGTTTGCTATATTACAACAATTGGTTAAAAATGGAAATGAAAATCAGGTTGCAATGCAAAAATTGAATAAAATGGTGGAGAATAATTGTGAAGAAATGAAAAAAGACAGAGAACTGGCCAGGCTACAACATGAGAGCCTGGCCAGGACTCTGACAGATGTGCAGAAGGAGGTTACTGAGAATACAAAAAAAATTAATATGATTACTGAAACAATGCAAAAGGATTTAGAGCAAGCAAAGATTTCTATGAATGAGATGCTGATTCAAGAACATGTGATTGCTTCAAGAGTGTCTGTTCAGGAGAAAAGGATGATGATGGTGGAGGAGGGGCAGAGAAAACAGAATATTGTGATACGCAAAATGGCCGAACGAACGCCAGACAAGCTTAGAGATAGAGTAGTGGATTGGCTGAACTCCTTGAAAATGGGAAAAGATTTTGTGGCAGAAGATATTGGAGCTGTGTATAGAGTGGGGGGAAGGCGAGATAGGAGATCACCAAGGAATGTTCTGGTTAAGTTTGCAAATTGGGCGGATAAGTTAAAAGTGATGGCTTACATCAAACAAGCGGGGTCTGGCGTTCTAAAGATTGAGGGGGTTGATGTGGAAATCTACAATGACATCGCGCCAGAGGAAAGAAAATGGAAATACATGATGAAACCTGTGACGAAATTTTTGGCTTCAAAAGATATTAAGTATAATTGGAGATTTCCACAACAGTTGAGATTTTTTTATGAAAAAAGATGGCATATTCTGGATGATAGAACAGATGTCTTGGAGTACTTGACTCAATTAGGGTTCATGAAGGTGGCTAGTTCAGAATGGATTGCTATGAGAACTGACTTGTACGCAGTTGGGGTGATGGGCCCGGTACTGAATAAGGAGGGGGAGGTGGAAGGCGCAGTGGGAGGAGCGGAAGTGTCAGGAACATCGAGTGCGGAGCTTTTTGAATAAATAATATGCAGAATAAAACTATAATGGTGGAGGGAGGGGGGCTTTAGAAGAACATAATGCTTTTTCCCCCCGGTCCCCCCCTCCCCTCTTTGAAGGATAGAGGCGACATCTTGGAACAAGGTGTGGGGAGGGTTGCAGAAAATGAAAGAGTAGGTAAGTTCTTTTTTCTTTTCTTTTTTGTAGTAGCAGTAAGCAATCTTTTTCAAGTATTTTACTTTACAGGGTTATTTTGTACTGAGAATGTACGATTGTCTTTTTTGTTGTTAGATTGTATTCATTTTTTTGTATTTTTTCTTAGTTTTTTTTTTAGATTTTTAGTAGGGGATGGGGATAACATGTCCGAGGAGGAATGTAAAGGAGGGGAGGGATTAGTAAACACAAATGGTTAAGAATTTAAGGCTGATAACATGGAATGTGAAAGGGACAGGGAATGCCGTGAAGAGGAGGAGGTTGCAGATAGCGCTCAACAAATCTAAATCTGATATCATCTTTCTACAGGAGACCCATCAAAAATCGGCAGATACTAACAAATTATTTGTGAGAGGAACTGATATTTATGAAATGGCTTATGGGACATCAAAAGCAAGAGGTGTTGCAACCCTTATATCGGAAAAATTGGGTTTTACTGTGATAAAATCCATAGCTGACCCAGAGGGGAGATATCTAATAATTAAGGGGAGGATAGAAGATGAAGAGATAGCTCTTGTAAACGTATATGCCCCGAATACCAATCAGGCAGAATTTTTAGAAAAATTAAGAATAACTCTACAGAAAGAAGGAACGAGGAATATGATTATTGGGGGGGATTTCAATTTGTTAAGTTCCGGGATTGACACCACAAGTATTAAGAAGAGGAGTAATAAATATATTCTAAGCGATTGGACAAAATTAATGAATATAAAAGATGTATGGAGGGAACTTAAAGGACAGGAAAGGGACTACACTTACTATTCTCAAGTTTATGATATGTATTCAAGGATAGATTATATATTTGTAACGCAAGGGTTATTGAAAAATATAGAAGATATTAAAATAGGGACGTTTAGAGAATCAGATCATGCCAAGATAAGTATAGATATAAAATTGGATGAAGGTGACAGGAAAAGATATGTTTGGAGATATGACTCAAAATTATACAAAGAGGACAACATGAAAAAACAAATTATGGAGAAATGGGATGAATATTGGACATGGAATGATAATAACGAGGTCAGCTCAGGAGGGGTATGGGATACAATGAAAGCGATTTTTAGAGGAGAATCAATAAAACTGAGTAGTTGGAAGAAAAAATGGAACATCAATAGAACTCAGGAATTGGAAACACAATTAAAACAACTTCACCGGGAATATATAAAGGCTAAAGATCAGAGGGTGTTACAGCAGATACAGAAAGTAAAGAAGGAATTGGAAGCCCAGGACATGGAAAGGGTAAAAAAAGATTTGATATTTTTAAAAAGAGAATACTATGAGTATAGTAATAGAAACTCAAAGTTATTAGCAAAAGCAGCGAGGGATAAAAAAAACAAAGGCCAGGTAGGAGTATTGGTAGATGAGAAGGGGAAGAGATGTAACAAAAGGAAAGAGAAGGCGGAAATAATAGAGGCTTTTTATAAGGAGCTATACTCAAAGAAGCAGGTAAATTTGAACAAATTGGAGGATCACTTCAAAAAATATAATACTCTTTTAATAACAGAAGAACATAGAAATATGATGGAGGAACAAATATCTGTAAAAGAAATTGAGAATGTAATTAACAAATTAAAATTGAATAAAGCTCCAGGAGAAGATGGGCTTCCCGCTGAATTTTACAAGGATTTTAAGTTTTGGGTTGTTCCGAGATTACACAAATTATTTAATGGGATTTTAGAGGGAGAATCAACACCAGAATCTTGGAATAGATCTATCATCGCATTGATTCCCAAGCCAGGGAAAGATTTATATAAAATAGAATCATATAGGCCGATATCCTTAATTAACCAAGATGCCAAAATTTTTTCTACAATAATGGTGACCAGGCTAAATAGCTTCATAGCCAAATACATAAAAGATGATCAAGCAGGGTTTATAAAGGGTAGGTATATGTCAGATCTTACAAGGAGGGTAGTGGATTTATTGGATATAGCTGAAAGGCAAAAGGATAGGGTAGGTTTCTTAGCCCTGGACATTTTCAAGGCATTTGATTCTTTGCAATGGGATACAATACATGAGGTAATTAAACATTATGGATTTGGGGACAAATTTCAAAAAGTTATCAAGAATTTATATAAACAGGGAATAGCGATAGTGAAATTTAATGATAACTATACAGGAGAAATAAAACTGGAGGCTGGAACTAGGCAGGGCTGCCCATTGTCGCCCACATTATTTGTTTTGGCTATGGAACTATTGGCGAATTTAATACGGCAAGATAAAGAAATAGTTGGAATTGAAGGAAATAAAATAAGCTTGTACGCCGATGACACATTAATCACAATTAAACAACCAATACAAGGAATATTGAGGATTAATAAACACCTGAAAACTTTTGAGGAAATGACAGGTTTAAGGGTGAACTGGGATAAGTCCGAGATGATTTTAATCAATGGGAGTAAGAAGGATGAAGAAGAAATAAAACAAAAATTTAATATTCAAACTCCGGATAAAGTGAGATATTTAGGGGTAATACTTGCTAGAAAAACTGGGGAACTTAAGGAATTGAATTATGGAAAACAAATGAAAGAGATAGATAAAAAGATATTACAGTACAATAAGTTGAATTTATCGTGGTTTGGCAGGGTGGCAATGTGTAAGATGATGTTGTTACCTAAATTAAATTTCTTATTTGATGCTCTGCCAATAAAACACACAGAAAAAGAATTGGAAAAATATCAAAATACTATAAATAGATTTTGCAATGGGAAAAGAAAAGCAAGGATACCCAAGATTTTATGGTATATACCACAAAAAGAAGGGGGACTGGGTATTCCGAATATTAGCAAGTATTATAGAGCCTTTCAATTACGAAGTGTTATTAAATTACTAAATAGAGAAGAGCCGATATGGGGAAAATTAGAATCAAAAGAGTTTTCTAGGAAAGGGAAGGCATTCTTTTTATGTGGCGATAAGGATAAAAAAATGAGGATTCAGGGCAAGATGATAAGAGCAACAATAGAAGAATGGAACAAAGTAAGAAAGGAACTTATTCCAGGGATCTCAATGGTTACAGAATTAGAAGATTTTAACAACTTTCCGATAAAAATAGAAGGTAGGATTAAGGATATCTTATTAAAAAATGGGGTCTCTCTGTTGAAGGATTGGATCAAAATTTGTAGGGATTCGGAGAGGAGAAAGGAGCTCTATCTGCAACTGGAGTTGGATTGGTTTAAAGTCCTCCAGATAAATAATTGGAATAAGAAATTTCTTTTGGAAATGGGATCTGATAGGGAGCTTACAGAATTGGAAACATTGCTGGTCAAATTGAGAAAAGGAGACATAGGTTTAAAAGGGATAGTTAGTCAAATATATAAAATTTTAAATAAAGGAGGGAAGGCTCAACAAGTATTGAAAGATAGTTGGGAACAAGAACTGAATATAACAATTAATGAGAAGACTTGGGGGAAAATGTGGAGAAGACGTATTATGAGATCTATGTCGGTAAGAGTGAAGGAACATAATTATAAACTAATTTGGAGATGGTATAGAACCCCAGTAAAACTGCATTTAATGTATAAAGATGTGAGTGAGAAATGTTGGAGATGTAAAAAAGATAGAGGAACATATGAACACATGTGGTGGTCTTGTGAGGCTTTGAAGGATTTTTGGGGAAAAATAGAGGTCGAAATTAAAAATATATTGGATTTGCAGGTTGAACTGGGCCCAAATACAATTTTGTTAACTGAGACGGATAAATATAAAATGAGTGAGGATAAAAATGAATTGATGGCGATAATGTTATCGGCGGCCAGACAATGTATAGCCAGAAATTGGAAAAATAATGAAAATCTACAAAGAAGGAATTGGTATAATGAAATGTGGGATTTGGCACTCAACGAAAAGCTCACTTGGGAGATAAATTCTAAAAAGGGTAAAGTATCTGGTAACAACTTCTGGAGAACCTGGAAACCTTTTATAGAATATGTAACAGTAAAGAATCAGGGCATACCCCCTGCATTTGAGCAAAATGATTTTTGGAAAATATAAGTAAACATAAATCCCCGGACATTGTATATATCACAAGGGTGGTCTTAAAGACAAGAAGAAAAACTGAGATAGAGAATAACATATATTGGTTATGAGGGGATAGATGGAAATATAGTTTGGAGATTGATGTAGTAAAAAGTGTTTTATAATGAGGTAATAATTCTTGATGGATGTTAACAATACAGTACCATTATGTATGAGAGATTTTATTTTCCTTTTTGGATTCTCTGTTTATATTCTTTAGTTATGTAATTCATTTTGTTTTATGTATGTGTCCTGTTTTGTATTACTTTATATACCCAATAAAAAAATAAAAAATAATAAAAAAAAAAGAAACAGCTCTGGAAATCACCTTTGGAACAGCTCTGAAGCAGCTGGACCAAGCTCCCAGTAGCTGGGATCTATATACACTGGTCCTCAGGACACACCAGGATAAAGTTCCAACACCTGTGTGTTCCTGCAGCAAGGCCTTAAAGGCATACAGTCACACTATGCCTTGCAACTAGTCAGGGTGTAGGATGAACATTTACACACCCTAACATGTGCTCCTTGCTGTAACCATTCTGGGAAGCTTCCAATGGCTTTGGTCAGATGGCCAACTTGACCAGTTCAACAATTTATGCAGGAAAGCCAAAACCCTAACCAACCACCATTCTCTTCTTGGGGATGGTTAGATCCTTCAACCCATCTCCTGATCTTACCCCAGCCAATTGGAATTTGGGGTGCTAGGGTCATGGAGCAAATTTCTCCCTAGATGCAGTCTGCCCAAAAGTTAGCTCTTGCTAGCACAAGTGCCAACAATTAATCTGTCCCCAGATGTTATTAAACCCAAGGCTGGTCCCAGAGCAGAAGGGAGAAAAGAGTCTCCTTTGAGTACCCTCAGTTGGCTACAATTTTAGCATTTCAAGGCCATTTTGTCTCTAATCTTTATCCCCTTTATTATTAACTTTAACCCTTTTTGGCCACGTTTTTCATATGGACACTCCATCACCTCTTATCTTTGTAGTCTGCATGGAACATCAGACAATTGAGGCACAGTCAGCTAGGATTGAATTAAGGAATCTATGATAAACAATGCCCTTTTTCTCTTTGGTGTCAAAGTCAAGGATTTTAAACATTAAGAGATACTGGAAAAGATGAGTTAATCTTTAGAATATGGAGAACACTCTTGCATGGATATAACTCAATGAGAAATATCTCTTTCTGAAACCTACAATTATTTCCCTCTAATTCATATAATTAGTAAAATATAGGAGTGAATTTCTCATTATAACTTCTTTTAGCTCGAATGATGACTATTACATACTAATTAGAGTACACTGACAATTATCTTTTTGTTCTCAGATAAAATGGAATAAATTCCAACCAATTTAGCCATTTCAGTGTGGTCCTCTGAGGATTTCTTTCCCACATATTCTCCGAATATGCCACGCAGACACAGCTTGGGAAATATATTTCCTTAAGACTGTAATTCCCAGAAACCTTCAGCCAGTACAGCTAAGGTAAATGCTGACTGGGATATTAGGAGTTGTACACTCTCCCCCCTCCCTCTCTAACTGAGGGCTTTGAAAATGAAGGTTCACAACTGTGAGTATAGTTATACATGAGCTTTGGTCAAAACTTATGTTATATAAACAGAGGTTGGTGTCAGTGGACACAGGCCCACACTACTTGTCTATGCAAGTTGATGTCCTGATATGTATTCAAAATCTTATCAGTCCCCAGGCACCATGTTTGCTGATAGTTTAATGGACCAGTTTTCAGAGAGCAGTTGTGTTAGTCTGTGTTTCATTGAATATTATTATTTCCATCTGAGGAAGGGCTCATGACTTTAACATATATGGTCCTAGATATCTCCCCAAACTAGGCCTCTTATTTTGATATCACACCATGACATTTCCAATTAATACTCAGAATTCTTGAGAGAGAAATGAGTTAAAGGAGCTGCCATTTCAATACACTGGAGAAGTTATTTGACCATCATTTTTATTTAAGCAAAGGGAAAGTAACATGGATGCCACTATCTATACAACAGCAAATATGGAAGTGACCAAACTTGAGTGGAAACAGACAACTGATGGATGATTACTGGGCACTATTCATTCCATATGTCTGACTTGGTTATGACAACAGACTCTATAAACACTTAAAATTAATGTCCATGACTAATGTAGAGCAATGGACCATTGAAGAAATATGCTTGCTCCCAGCAGACATGCCACTGCTGAGGGACACAGATTACAAGCAATCCCTTGAAAAACTATTCCCATTGCCACTATGAAGCAAAACACCTGAAATGCCCCCCCCCCGAAGTGTATGAAGTTCTCCCATAGTATCATACAGTTAGAAAGGACCTCAAAGTTAATGAGTCCAACTTTGTGATTGTGCAGGAAATAAACTGACATACTTTCCAGGCTCTTCTTAAAGTCTCTAATGGAGGAGAATTTATTTTTCACTTTTTCAGAGTTAGTGACATCAGGAAATTATTTTAATGGTCATCCTTAAGCTTAACTGCACAAACAGTGCCAAGCTTAATGTTCTCATCCTATATGCTGGGGGAACTAGAGCCCTCTCTTCTTGCCACTGTTCTATAAGCACCCAGCAGTGTCCCTCAGAGGTGCCAGGAATAGAGAAAACATTACACTCAAGCACATAGGTCTATGGAGGTTGCTTGGCTGGTGTAAACTTTCACACCACTGACTCCAATGATCTCAGTGAAGACTTCAGTTACCACTATTGAAAATGTTAGTGGGTAGAGAAAGAAATGCCTTGCCAACAAAAACTTGTTACCCTTAAGGAAAAAATGTATCTATCTCTCATAGCAGCTGACTGGATCCTTCAGTAAGTGAGGAGAGTCTGGGAATTTGATTTCTTACTGTACTGCCAAGAGAAGAACCAGCCTGCATAGCTTTGGGCAAGCTGTGCAATCTCAGGATGCTCCTCAAGAAAAGTGTAAACCAAAGTAATGATAGCACATTATGTTGTTGTTGCCTATATACAGTAGCTTGCATTTAGCATGTTTTGCTGGTTGATTGGTCCTTCGAAGGTAAATATGGATTTAATTTGCAAGTTTGATTGCATAAGCATATCTTGCAAAAACTCATTGTGGGAGAGGAAGTGAGTTAAGTACAGTATAAGGAATATGCATTCCCCATAATGCGACTTCAGTTTGACTTCTAGGCCAGTATCATGTTGGATTTACAGAAAATACAGAACAGTGATAATGAAAATAGATTTTTTTTGGTCATTTTATGTGTGTCTGTTACAAGTTTAAAAGCTGGGTTAAAACTAAAAACCTTTACCAGGCACTGCAAGGGAAGATCCTTAGGAAGAGAGGTCCTGGACATAGATGGACTTTGTGGTTTAAGAACCTAGGCGAGTGATGTGGAATGTCCTCAGAAGAACTGTTCCAATGAGTTAAGAACAGGAACACTATCACCATGATCATAGCTAATATTTGGAACAGATATGGCACTTGAAGAAGGCACTGAAAAGTTGGCAGCAGGTGAACATTCCTAGAAGAGAATTCTACTCAAGCTTTTAAAACCCTGCAGTGTAAGAGGTTCATTGGGAAAGCACAGCTCCTCAATCTTCCCCACATGCAAATTTGTCACACCGAAGAAGAGAAGTATGATCTGTATATCTAACAGGGCTGGACTGATGGATGGACGTTGGTCTGTTTTCAGTATGACTAACACCATTGTTTTCTGCTCATTGATCCCACATGACCATCCAAATGGCAAACAGCCTTATTATAGGTGCAGACAAGTTGCTGCCATTCAGCACCAGGCTCTTCAAAGAGATATAGCTGAGAAGCTGTAATAGCAGCCTGGTTATTGGCCAACCGTGGGAAATAAACCTTGAGTTACAGAATTTATGACTCCATCTCTCTGAGACTGCACAATTTCTAGACATTATGACTAGCAATGGGAACCTTCTGTTTTATGGTGTGAGGACCAACTGAAAACAGTCAGCCTGACTATTTGGCATGATAGAGTTAGACACTTTGAGGAAATGTCTGCAGAGGACTATCCATTAACATGTTGAAAACAGGACTGTGAACCTGCCTAACTTTGTTTTCAGCATCAACTAGATTTGACTGGAGAGGAAGTGATCCCTACATGCATTACTTAAAAGAAACCAAGGGAAGTGATGCTCTTCTGATTGAATTGTTGTCTCCTTATAATCACCATTCATGTTTTTCTTAAAATTTTCTGTACCCTTAGACCAGGAGTCAGCAAACTTGGCTCTCCAGACATTTTTGGACTTCAATCCCCAGAAGCTGTGATCACCAGGCGTACTTGACTTGAGCTTCTGGTCACTGAAGTCCAAGAGCACCTGTTAAATGCATTGATTATTTTGTCATTATATTGTGTATTGTGTATTGATTATTGTGTATTGAGAATTATGTATTGATTACATTGTGATCATATTGTGTATAAACTTTGTTGTTTAATGTTTAGATGGAGGAAAGAATGTGGTAGATTTCAAGACTTTAGAAGAATCTTCTGAAATAGTTCAATTAGAAAAGCCTTTCTTAACCAGTTGCCATTCAGATATGCCTAACTAAAATACCCATCACCCCACATCTAGAGCATGATGGTAGTTGATGATAGGGAGTTTACTCTGAAACATTTGAAGAAAGTTGGGTTGGGAAAAGTTTTGTTTTATTGTGATGGTTCTTCTTAGAACCACTATTGTTCCATTTGTATTTTGGATATTTTAAAAATTGTGGTAATCAGTTATATTTCTTTCATTGGGCTGAAGGCCAGAGTAAAGATCCAGTCACTTTTATTATTCTAGTTGATGAAATATAGCAGGCTTTGTCTGGGAAGGCTGAACAGGCAACAAGAAAGATCTTACATACTGCCACATTCTTGAGTAATATCAAGCATCCCTGTAGACATTTTCAACAGGGTAGGTTGCATTGCAACTGTGATAATGATTCTTGTAGTAGTAAGATTTTAAAAAGTGTTAGCTTCCCAAGTAAAGTCAGAATTTGTCACCTTCAGCTTTCCCAGGATATCCTTTCTCCCTGCTTATGGTATGGAAAAATTTTCTTTCTGTTTTTCGTCATTCTATTGCATTATTTACACCTATGTTTGTGGCCAATAGGGAAAGAATTTGAATAGAAACAATTTCGAACTATATATAAAGTGATTTGCCCATTTGGAGAGAACGTCTTGGAAGTCCATACCATACAAGGCTTATGTGAAAAGAGAAGGACAAAGAGGATGAGGCAGACTCAGAGGAAGGCAGAGAGATAACACCAAAGAAATATTAAGAACACCAAAAAAATGCTGGTGGAGACTGCTAGAAGGGCCAGAACAAGAACCTAGTACTGTATCTCCCTTGACACCCAAAGGGATAAAAGAAGGAGTAAAGAAGAGAAGTTTGCAGCCAACAAGTATATTGATTTTTTTTAGCCCTTCTGTCCAAATGTTTGTTGTAGAATGCTAAGACCTATTCCTTGCTTATATAAAGAAGATAACATTTGATTCTAGAAGTATAGCTGGTTAATATCACTTTAGGGGCCTTATCAACTTCCATGTAACCAGAGCTCTCTAATTTTGGCTGTAACATCATATATAGTTTATCATTTTAGAATGCATTTGAAAAAGGGCCATAAATGCCATAAATTGCAAATATCTTCTACCTCTGCCCCTCCTCCAAGCTTTATAATTAGAGTTGAGAACCTGACTATACCACATCCAAATAACAGCAAAGCTAAGAGTTCCCTGATGTGGATCAGAGGAGGAAAAAACAAAAATGTGCTTGCAATGCATATTTATTAAAAAAAAATATTAGTGGCTACAACCAGTTTCAATCACTGGAGTTATATTCTGTAGTTTATCAGCTTGGAAACTTTTATCTGTAATAAAAAAGAGAATAATAATGAAGGAAAAACAGTACAAAACGGGAGGCTGTCAGCCCTTGTCTGCTTTTCATTCAGAAAAGGTATTGTGTTGAGTTTTATCAGCCTGATAGGGGAAGTTACAATAATATATTATCTAGTGCACAAATTTGAACAGAAAACTCAGTGAGATGTAGTTCCACTTAGGTGAGGCAGCAAAAGAAATTTTAGAATGTTTTATTGATGAGCTCTCAAAGACGTTTTTTGAAGCCATGCTTCTGTTTTTTGAATGCCAGAGCTTTTCACTCTCCTTTCCTTACAGATACAGCAGCTCTGTGCTCAGTTAAGGTTATCGCAAGCTTTGTGCACCATTTGAGTCTTCTTTAAGTCCTCTAAATTTTATCTGCAATACAAAACCAGTCTTTTAGGTTACATTCCATTTTCTAATGGTGTGATAAACAGAATGAGATATAAGGCAGAAAGTGTACGGTTTTCATGATAATAATTGTGCACTTTTGAGTAAATTCTGACTTATGGCATCCTTTTTCCAGTGTTTTCTAGGTAGAGACTATACAGACATGATTTTTAACCATTCCCTTCTTCTGGGGTGCCCTGGGACTGGGTAGTTTGCCCATGACTACACAAGCTGGCTCTTCTCTCATTGGGGAATCCACCTCCCAATATCTTACTCCACAGCCAGAAACCTAAACCACCAAATGATCCTGCCAGCTATGGCTTCCATAGTTGTATGGATTACCCAGTTGCTTTTTGACCTAAGCACAACAAAGCTATGTTTTATTCTGCAATTTCCAGAGTCCCCTGACTAGTATGGCTGGTGGCCATCTTGGTTAGATGATTCTGGGAGGTGACACCATTATACACAGTTGGCTCTGTCATTAGCAAAGCTATGTTTTATTCTGCAATTCCCAGAGTCCTCTGACTAGTATGGCTGGTGGCCATCTTGGTTAGAGGATTCTGGGAGATGACACCATTATACATTGTTGGATTTGTCATTAGCGGTACTGATTTAAATGATAAACCTGCTGCTTGGTCTGCTATGAGAATAGGCTGGTTCACTCCTAAAGCTAGCAATAAGATAATGTCTATGACAGTGGGAACCAGCCCACCCCCAGCACATTCCATTTTGGGTCTCTGTCAGGAGCAGTTACTTTTTTGGTAGAGGCAGGAACATTCCATTTTGGTTTGTTTCCGGTATGTGCAAGCACTAGGATCAAATCAAATTGAACCACCTGTTTTAATATCCACATATTATTGCTGGGTTAAAGTGGCATCATAGCCACTTAATGATATGGAGAAAATGGAAAATTATGTATTTATCTATTTATTACTGAAAATGGCAAAATGGACAACGAGATTAACATACAGTGCAGTAAGACAAACCAAATATTGGGACAATAAGCTCTGCTCTTACAACAAAGGCAACACTGATTGGCACAAAGAAACATGTCGTACAAAGTATATTCATTCCCACCTTATCTTACCACTAGCAAACACGGA
The DNA here is from genome assembly GCA_030440675.1 of Furcifer pardalis. Taxonomy (NCBI): domain Eukaryota; kingdom Metazoa; phylum Chordata; class Lepidosauria; order Squamata; family Chamaeleonidae; genus Furcifer; species Furcifer pardalis. Next base: position 237,957,365 of record CP126891.1, read on the forward strand.
CACTTACAACAAAATAAACAAAAGTTGGTCACCATGGAAATGAGATGTCTGAGGATGGCTGCTGGAGTGACTAGAAGGGATAAAATCAGGAACTAGATTATAAGAGAAAGGATTGGAATAGAACCAGTCTTAAACCACATACAGAGGCAACAAATAAAGTGGTTTGCCCATTTGGAGAGAATGTTTGGAAGTCCATACCATACAAGGCATAAGTGAAAAGAGGAGAAGGACAACGAGCACAAGGTAGACCCAGAGGAAGGTGGAGAGATAAGATCAAAGAAATATTAGAAAAGTACCAAATAATAAACCGCCCTGAGTCGCCATGGCGAGTGGGCGGTGATATAAATCTAAATAAATAAATAAATAAATAAATAAATAAATAAATAAATAAATAAATAATACCAATGGAGGTTGCTAGAGGTAAAGCTAAAATATGAGAGTGGCATGGGGGCTGTCTTTGGGGTACAAGTCTGAGAAGGGCAACAACCACAAGGGCAAATTCTTCCCACAAGGCTAAAAAGTCTCACTAAGAACCTTATTATCCCTCCATGTGTGAGTGTGAATGTTGCTCAGGAAGATGTAGGTGGCATAGTCCATGGGACTGACTGCCTCCTCTGAGACTCTGGGAATTCTGTGGGACATTTCAGAATGGAGCAAGTGGTGTTCTGCTGAGGTGAAAGTCACAAGACATATGCTGTTGAGGCAGCCATAGCTGCCCTTGCATTGCTGTGTGTTTGGCAAAGTCCAGCAGGCTTCCCACCACCTTCCAGATTGTCCCTGTTTGCTGAGAGAGGACAGGACAGTCATAAAAACCATGCTGCTGGGCTATGCTACACTACCAAACATGCCCACATGTTTAAGGGAGCCTTTCTAGGCAATGGGCTCATACAAGTGTTTAGGTGTAAAGCAAACCTGTGGTAGCCAGGCTGGTTGTGGGTTTGTTTGGTCTGACCACATCACACCAGCCCTGGCTAGTCTGTATTCGTTGCCTGTGGTGCACCATGCCAGATTCAAGGTGTTGGTGTTGACCTATAAAGCCTTGAATAGGCTGGAATTAAGCTATCTCAGGGTGTGCCACTTCCTCAGGAGTTATACTCAAAGCACAGGTATCTTCAGGTGCCATATTCATTTTGGATATGGGCTATCATCATGGCAATAGTTTTCCTGGTATTAACTCCCCAGAACAGTTCTTCCAAGAACATGCCACCCCATTCTCTCAGGTTCTTCAGCCATGAAGTCTGTCTACATCCAGGGACTCTTATCCCAGGGATCTTTCCTTGAAGAGTGAGTCAGAGTATTCTATATTTTATGTTGTTCCTCATGATATGGCCAAAGTATTGGAGCTTTCTTTGCTTAATTGTCTTAAAGAGCTCTTGTTCTTTATCCATTTGGTGCAGCACTTCTATGTTAGTCACATGGTCAACCCATGCTATCCTTATTAGTTGTCTGTAGATCCACATTTCAAAAGCTTTGATCCTCTTTTCAGAAGCTTTAGTGTTTAGTCACTTTCCAAGCTTTGACTCCATATAGAAACACTGGGAATACGTAACATCTCACTATTCTGATCCTTGTAGCGAGAGTTAGATCTCTACTACATAACAAGTGTCACATTTTTATGAAGGTGGATCTTGCTTTTTCTGTTCACAGTTTAATCTTTACCTTGGGATCCCAATTTTCATTTAACATACTCCCCAAATAGACAATTTTATCCACTCTTTTGATTTCTTGTGTTCCTGCCATTTATTTATTTATTCATTTATTTTTCATGCTTCTATACCGCCCTCCTCGCCAGGGCAGTTTACAACATCACAAAAAACAACAACAACTACATAATACAATCCAAAACCATCATCCCAGAGCTTCAGAATCCCAACTATAAAAATTTAAATTTTCAAGATTTATTTTTTTTTAAAAAATCAGCCATTCGCTTGCCATGAGTTGGTGTTCTGTTTATAACCAGATATTTTGTCTTCTTGGTGTTGAGATCCAAACCATATTCTGCATTTGAAGTTCTAACTTAATCCATCATTAACTGAAGATCTGCAAGGTTTGTGACCAACAACACTGCATCTTCAGCATATTGGATGTTATTCAGGTATTCCCCATTAACTTTAATGCCAATGTTTAAATCTGATAGTGCTTCTGAAAAAATACTCAACAGTGTCGGGGACAACACACAGCCTTGTTGCACACCTCTGTGAATTTGTACCTGCTCTGTCAGCTGCTCTTCAACTCTGACTTGAGCTGTCTGATTCCAGTAAAGGTTGGTGATGATTCTGATATCTTTATCATCTATATCTATTTTCTTCAGTGCTATGATCATCTCCTCATGCTGCATTTGTCAAAGGCTTTTGCATAATCTATAAAACATGCATGCACACCACATCTCATGTCTACATCAGGGGTGGCCAACCTTTTCACGCCCCTCAGACAGATGTGTGGGCCGAAGGTGTGGTTCCTCCCACCGCAATGGGTGCATTCACGGTGCGTATTCGTCTGTTTTCATTGCTTCCGCTGCTTCCCATTGCAGCGGAAGTGAGGGTGGTGCATATTTGGTGGATTTTTGCTTGGGGCATGTTTAGCACATTTGGTGTGCTTCCAGCACATTTTCAGCACATATGGCACATTTTTGGCAGTGGCGGGGTCCTCACCATGGGTCAGATTAATTGGCACTGTGGGCTGGATTTGGCCCATGAGCCATAGGTTGGGAATGCCTGCTCTACATCTTTGCACGAGGACCTACACTGTAAACAGTGCCTCTCTGGTAACCATAGAATTCCAGAAGCCAAATTGTGTTTCACCTGTTTTTTCTTTGCACTTCTTATATATTCTACTATGGACGATTTTCAAGAAGATGTTAGGAGCATGACTCATGAGGCTAATCATTCTGTACTCCTCACAGGACTTCATATTTGGCTGCTTCAGCAGTGTAACAAAGGTTGATAGCAACCAATCACTCGGAAGGATCCCTGTGTTATAAATGATGTTAAAAAGGTCTGTCAATTATTTGATGTTAACCTCAGACAAAAGTTTCAAAATTTCTCCTGGGATGTCATCTGGCCCTCTTGCTTTCTTATCTTTGGATCTTTGCAAAACTCTTACAACCTCACACTCCAGTATTGGTGGTCCAGTATTGCTGTTTATGACAGGCTGTACACCTCTTTCATCATTGAACAACTCTCCTATGTACTCTTTCCATACATTGATCTTATCCCTTATTTCCACTGCAAGATTCCCATCATTGTCCTTTAACAATGCATGCATCTTCTGTTGTCTTCTGCCAGTAACTTCCCTGATCTTTTTATGTACATTAAAAATGTGCCTATTTTGGTATTCCTCTATCTCAGTGCATCTATCAGACATATAAGCTTCTTTTGCAACTCTTTATTTTGCACCTAATCATCCTCTGTAGATCATTATATTTTTCCTTGTCCTGATTCTTATAGGTCCTTATTTTTATTAAATTGAGTATGTCATCTGTCATCCATTCCTTATTTTTATGGTTTGGCTTTTGTCTGCAAAGATGTTTCTTTCTAAATTTCTAGTTTATTTCTTTTTTTTATCCCCCATTTCTCTTCTACACATCTTTCCCCTTGATGTTTTTTCATTTTGTCTAACTCCTCACTCATTGTCTCTTTTGGCATTGCTCTTCATTCTTCGTCCTTAAGAACATTGACATCAAAAACATTTTTTTATTGTTTTAGTTGCAATTTTAGGTGGAGATGACATATTAGCGGGTTATGGTCTGATGAAATATCTGCTCTAGGATAGGTCTTTGCTGACAAGATGCTGTTACAAAACCTTCTGTTTATAAGAACAAAGTCTATTCGATTTCTGACAATATTATTTGGGCTATCGGCAGGGGACTTCCAAGTGTAAAGTCATCTAGGTGGCATCTTAAACCATGTGTTGGTGATCACTAGATCTTCTTCTATGCAGAACTGTACAAGGGCATATAGTCCAACTCAGCTATATAGGCAGAAAAAGCAATAGCCATATCGAGAGCTTTCTTTGACATAGCCCCTATCCTCTGGAATGAACTACCAGTGGAAATTAGAACTGCTCCTACATTATTAACATTTATTAAATTGCTAAAGACTTACCTGTGTCAGCAAGCCTTTCAAGGTCTATAAGATCATTAGAACTGCCAAGTATTAGCCTTGGATTTTTAAATTGTCATTACTTTCCCTTACTGCTACTGGCCGTAAAGTTATCTGACACTATCTGGTTTCATCTTTTTGGATTATTTTGGTTATTTTTGGATGATTATTATTTTTATTTTCATATATGCTTTTTAAAATGTTCATTATATGCTTTATATCTGCCGAGTGGTGTTTGCATCAAAAGGGTGGGGTAGAAATGTAACTGAATGGATGGATGGATGGATGGATGGATGAATACTTCCATCCTGTACTCCATACAATAATGGCTCTTGTGACCTTTAGATGGGATGGTGGCAGCAAAATCTAGGCTGAAATCCTGCTTAGTTTGAAGCAAGTTTAGTGGAGCTCTACTGAACATACTTACATAGGACAGAATCTCAAGGCCAGAAGCGGGAGACAGATTTTATTTCCCTATGGGGTTGCTTGAAATGTGTGTCATTTGGATGAGAAGATTGCACCAAATGGTATGCAACATTACCTCTAACATCCTTATTTGACCCCTCAGCCTGCTCTGATGAGCCTATGCAGACCCCATAGCTATTTCATCTGGTAGAGTGCTGGGCTGTTAAATGTATTGCTCCCTTCTTTCTTGCTCCAGGAGAATTCCCTGTTGTTCAGGCAGCTGTTGCTGATGGCTGCTGCCTAATACCACTGTATGGCTGAGTCCTCTACAGTGAGGCATCTAGCTCCTCTCCATTGGAAGCAGTGGTACCTTCACATCCTTCCCTTCACTATCATTGAAGAAGTGAGATGCAGCCAGTGCAGCATGCTGGCTACCTTGAATTAGAGCCTGCTCTTAAAAAAGAAAAATCAAGGCAGGACCCAACGCAGATGGGAGAGATGAAGTATTGGATTGGAAATCTGCTGCACAGAACACTTTTACATGTTATTTCATGGCTGTCTTAACTTAGTGGGAGCCACGGACACAGAAAGAAACCATAGGTCATAGTGGCTTATCACAAACCAGTTGCTCTAAGAGTAGTTTTTCTCCTTCCAGTGACAATGTGCTGACCTAGTCAGAGAAAGGATTTGTTAGTGGGTGGCTTTTTGCTTCCATTCTTCCCTGCCAGTTACAAGTTAGAAAGGATTGCTGTGGTCAAGAAATAGCCCCTCTGCTTTGAAGGGAAGGGACAATTATTTGTGCCATGCCTGGCTTCAAGGGACCATGCCAAGCTGGACTTAGGGGGTCCACTTAGGGATTCCCAGTGGAAACTGGCATCAGTGTGCTTCCCTTTTTCCATATTGTATCATGTTATATCATAATCATGAAGGCACCTGTGTTTTTCTGGCTTTATTAGGACTCAAAGAATAGATGCTCATTGGCATTGTGGCTGGTCCAAAACTTCCCATTCACACAGAAGACCAGAGAAATCACCTGTGCCTTGATTCCTCTGGACCTCTTCCCATTTGACTTGGCCCTGAAAACAATAGGTAAAAGTAAATGTCTCCCTTGCTCGAAAACCAATTGTGTCTGACTCTAGGGTTCAGTGCTCGTCTCCATTTACAGCCAAATAACCAGTGCTGTCTGCATCTGCTGGCATTTCCATGGCATGTGGCAGGGATGACTAGATGCCAGAGCACACATAACACTTTTATCTTTCTCACCAAAGCAGAACCCATTTATTAACTTGCAATTTCTTGCTTTCAAACTGCTAGGTTGGCAGGAGCAGGGACAGACAACGGGTGCTCACTTCATTGCACAGCCCTTGGGTCTCAAACTGCTGACCTGCTGATGACAATCTTCTGATCACCTTGGTCAGTGTCTTAACCCCTTAACCACTGCAGCACTGGAAAAAATCACTTGCCTGTAACTAGTGTGGAAAACTCTGCATGGAATGGTGTGAAGGAGCAGGTGTTACCACCTCAAGAAGGGGACTTGCCTTCTTTCTGGGGACAATGGGGACAATGATGTATGGAGAGCATTTTGTTTCCTGCTTGAAGCAGCAATAGAACGTGGCTTGTCTCTGCTGCTATATAGAAAGCAGTCTTGTGCTAAGGCAGAACATTGCTTTGTCTAGAGACTGGCTTATACCAGGATTTATTTCTTATCATTTTCACGGTCCATATCTCTTTGTATTGTCTATTGCTCTGACTGGCAGTGGTTCTTTGAGTTTCCGAAAAATACTTTGATTTCTGAATAATAAGATAAAATGAATCCCTTTGAAACCAAGGCTTTTAGGAAACACCAAATTGCTGAGCCGTAGGCTGTCGCTTAGTTTATGACTCATGCAACAAAGGGAGAAATCAGAGTGCCCTGTGATTTTGTAATAAGATGGCAAACCCAGCTAAAAGAGTCTGAGATTACATGTCAAAGCAACTTTTAAGTTTACAGCTCATCTGATGGGTGGTTAAAACTCTACAGAATAATTAGTTGACCAGACAGGTTACATACATAATTAGTGGCTCTGAGTATTATTCAAAATACATTACACAATTACACTGCAATTACTGACAAAATTAGTGATCTTACAGCTATTTAAATTATTCTAACAGGATTGTCATTGTGGCCTCTTTTATCATCAACAATATCAGCTAAGATAAAGTTGTTTCAGGATCTGCAGTTTCAAATGCAGTTTTTTTTCCTCTATTTTTTTTACAGATAGTTGGGAAGAAATATGTTATTAACTACATTTATCGCCTCTCTTCTTTTTCTCCAGAAAAAGCAAAGCACAACAAAAGGCAAAGTATAACATTTCTTGCTACCTACTTTATGTCTGCTCTGTAAAACTGGTTAAACTGAAAAAATGGATACCCAGGCTGGAATTACACATTGCCTCAAACTGGTATCACATATTACAAATTGAATTACACATTGCCTCAAACCTGGTTTATGATTTACTGTGCTTTAATATAGTGCACAGCGGTCACCATTTAAAAGTGTCAGGGCAAGAGAGCCTCTTCCTTTTATATAGGGTTTGCGTGTCTAGCCTCTTTGGCAAACAGCTGGAAGGCAGTGGTGGCCATGGAGTGAACTATCAGTGACAGGGTTGGTATAGGTGTGTTTTTGCTTTGGATTGCAAATATCTTGCAGAAAAAAAAAACCAACAACCTCTTATTTTGGATTATCCACTACTAGTACACAGAAAGAGCCTCCTTGAAGATTGTAGTATTTTTGAACCTCAATCAGGTGTACCTGGGTTACAGCAACCTTGTGTTGCTGGCTAATCATTCTCACACTAGATCAGGCAAAAAGAACTGCAGAATGTACTCACCAAAAGGTACCTTCATTTGGCAGTTTCATGATTAGCCTAGACAAGGAGGAGGAGGAGGAGGAGAAGTTCTAGCCCCAAACAACTCCATAAAGGTTCTTCTTCCTGCACCCAGTCACCTCCAATAGAGTTTTTACCTACACTTCTTTAGTCTCAAAAGTCCTTAAAAGACTCTTAAGTTCTAGTTTTCTTTCACTGCCCTACACTCACTCCATGTTAGAAGGGAAATGTTAGAACCTGTCACAAAACAGAAGAAAGAGACACCATAAGTATTGCAGCACCTTAAAGATGAATAGATTTAGATTTTCAGTGTGAGCTTTTGTAAACTGCATCCCACCTACTCAGATACATGGAGTAAATATATAGCTATTTATTTATTGTTGTGAGGGCAGAAATCAAGTAAGGAGAAACACAAGAATATATAGTAAATGTATAAAGTGAAAATGACATTGTTAAAACAAGAAAGGGACAGCTTTAGTTGCCTCAGTGGATGATCTATGTTAGGAACTGGACAAAGGGAATGTGTCCCTGTTTGTTTTGCTGGACATCTGAGGCATTTTTGATACTATCAACTATCCTTCTGGACAATGTCTGAGATGGGACATGGAGGCACAGTGGAAGGGAGAACTCAGAAAGTATTACTGGAGGGCTCCTTTTTAACACCCTGACTGTTGGCCTATGGCACCGTCCAGAGTTGTTTTTTGTTCCCCATACTTTTTAACACATACATGAAACTGTTGGGAGAGGCTTTTCAGAGTTTGAGGGTTCAAAGTCACCAGTATGCTGATGACACCCAACTCTATCTCTCTTTTCTACTTAATTCCAAGGAATTAATTGGTTCTAAACCAATGCCTGGGTGACAGTAAGGGGCTAGAGGAGGGCAAACAAACTACAACTTCAGAGAGAGGTGCTCCTGGTCAATTGGAAGGCAGAGGAGGAATAGGAATGCAACCTGTGCTGGATGGGGTTACAGCCCCCCTGACAACTCAGGTGTGCAGTTTGCGTGTGCTCTTGGATTCATCCCAGGAGCTTGGATACCCAGACTTTGGCAGGAGTTCACTTGCACAGTAAAAACTGATGCACCAGCTGTGTCCATTCTTTGAGATGTCTGCTTTAGCACAGGCCATAGTTACATCCCATTTGGATTAGTGTAATGCCCTCTATGTTGGGCTTCATTTGAAGATGGTTAAGAAACTTCAGTTGATTCAGAATGCAGCTGTCAGATTGCTGATTGGAGCCAGGTATTGGGAGCACATAATGCCACTGTTACATCAACTGCACTGGCTGCAAGTTTATTTCTGGATCCAATTCAAAGTGATGATAATTGTCCATGAAGCACTATACAGTTTGTGTCCAGGCTATCTTAAGGAGTGTATCTCCCCATATGAGCATCCTGGGCCCTTTAGAGCTCAAGAGGAGGTCCACCTCTTGGTCCCATTGCTTTTGCAAGTACACCTGATGGCATCTCTCAGATTATGGAAAACACACACACTCACACTCACACTCACACTCACTCTCTCTCTCTCTCTCTCTCTCTCTCTCTCTCTCTCTCTCTCTCTCTCTCTCTCTCTCTCTCTGGAGGTTAAGCTGGCCTCCTCCCTTTTATACTTCCACTGACAGTTGAAGATATTCTATTGTTTGAATTATTGATGTATGATATTTCATTGTGTTGTGACATTTTATTGTTCTATTGAATTGTTGCATTGTGTTTGATTGTGTTGTGAGCCGCCCTGAGTCGGTTTTCGCTGAGTAGGGCAGCATATAAGTTTAATAATAATAATAATAATAATAATAATAATAATAATAAAAAAGATCCACCTCTTCAGGCAAGCTTATAGCTATTACCATTTGTAACTTTTAAATGGGTCTCTGGATAGAGTATTTTTAGCTCTTTTGTTTCTTGTTAGTTTGTTTTTAAAGTTAATGTTTTTAATCACTTGATATATTTTAAGTATTATGATAGTTTAATTGTTCTTTAAATGTATTATTCAGGTTTTAATTTTACTTGTTTTAACCTTGTGAGATGCCTTGAGGATATTCATGGAGAGAATGGTGGCCTATAAATAATACTAAATGGATTTTAAAACAACAACAACAACTAAATAAAGAGAAATAAAGGCCAATATCTTACTGTGCAGACGTGGGGAGCTTGAGAGATGACAAGTCACCTAAGCCCTCAGTCAGGGTAAAAGAGCTGCCGCAGGTGGAATAATAGATGTTGGCTAATAGAGAACAGCTGAAGGAAGGTGTGGTGGTGGGGATATAAAGGTGGGTGTTACAAGGTTCAGGGGGATCATCAACTATGTCAGATGAGGAAGAGATATGGGGAGAGGCAGAGGAGTACTGGGGTCCCACCTTTGTGGAGCTGTGAGCAGGACAAGAGGACAAGCAGGACAAGAGGACAAGCAAAAGAGGACCACTTCCTCTGGTTTAGTCTATTTGGTCATGAAGATCATTGGTGACAGATTCTCCTGCTGATTCAGTTCCACCATGGACTTGCCATTCTCAGTACTCAATGTAATGAATTGTTGGGGCTTTTTAAAAAACAAGTACAGTACAGTAGTTTCCTTAAGTTCTTAATTCCCTGGGCAGAGCTAGAGAAGCCTGTGAATCCAGTCTCCAAGGCAGGTGCTGATTAGTTTACTTTGAATGTAGTCATAACAGGCTGAATACTGTGGGGACAGAACTAAGTTGATGAACATTGTGTGTTGTGCTTTAATTGGTTAAAATCCAATTAAAGAAGAGGGTTGAAGGAAAATATGTGTTTTGGTTATAGGGGAATGTGGAGGAGAAATACCATGATTTTTGCCATTGTTTAGGTTCACTTGGTACAATGTGTGCTTGTGAGTAAAACACAGCAAAATGTAGTCAACTGTGTTAGTAGGCTAGGCCAGGCCAGAGGAAATAGCTAGTTATGTTATTCTTGTTTTATTTTGGGAAATGGACTAGCAAATATGTTCCTTCCTTCTGTTCTTCTGAATCTTTATAATTGTACTTTTAAATAAATCTGATTGCATCCAGAAAAGTCATATTTGTTTTTTATACAGCTAAACTGGTATGAGAAAGTCCAGTTCCTTTATTTGTAACCCTGTCATTAAATTAATTCACACTGCAGGTCCTACCAGTCAGTAACTGAAATCAATCATAGATTTCTCTAACTCCGCTGCCACTGCAACCAAAAGTGGAAGTGGATGCATTTATGACAGCCGTAAAACATGCCTATGCATGCATAAACACAGTTATGTCTGCTGTAAATGTGCCCGCGCTGTCATAAATGCAGAGGCAGGTGCATTTACCTCTACTTCCAGGGAATGTGGTCAGGCCCACTCATCTGTCTTGGGGGGGCATGGTCAAGCCCATGGCATAAAAAGGTTGGGAACCTCTGATCTATATGTCATGGTAACTGAGACATTATGAGTGATGTACTCTGAAAATAATTTTTACAACTTGTATATTTGATTCATATATATGGTTGCCTTCATATGTCCATAAAAAACATTCTCATGAATAGAAACAGCTAGTGTACCTGTATGAGCCTTCCACATGATGTCAAACATCAAAATATAGAATCTCTATATGTGTAATTTAAGTTGCAATGCCATTCCCCAGCCCTGCATGCAGTTTGTCTTTGTTGATAGATTGTCCATTGTGACATACTGCTACCAGATTAAGAAACCATTTCAACAAGCACAAAATTTTTTATATTCTTTACTTGAAAACTGTAAAAAGATTTACCATCTCTTTCTTGTAGATAAATGAGATCTCCTTCATAACAGATCTACTCTTCCAAGAATGAAAAAACATTGGGCATTCCATGCTGCCTCTTTAAATTATAGTTTGTAAATCTGAGTTTCTACTTTTTAGAATTGGTAAATCAATTGCAGGGGCGGAAGAAACAGAGATATACACCCAAACCTGTAAAGTAGTCAGCTACTGAGGCCAAATCAGATGATTAAAACTCTCAGTTTCTCAGATCACAACCTGATATGGAGGTTTGTGGGCAGATTTGATCATCAGTCCAATGTGGGGTATATAATTCAACTTCAAGAAAAGCACATTTCCACCTGCCATTTAGAGCCTGCTATCTAGCCACAGAGGGACTGTGGTGGCTTAGTGGTTAAGACTATGACCCTGATGACTGGAAGGTCAGCAGGTCAGGAGTTTGAGAAGTGAGTGCTGCATGACAGAGTGAGCTCCCATCTCTGTCCCAGCTCCTGCCAACCTAGCAGTTTGAAAGCAAGAAATTGCAAGTAGATAGATAAGGGCCATTTTGGTGGGAAGGTAAACAGTGTTCCATGCACTCCAGAGAACACTGGCTCTTTGGCCATAAACAGAGATCAGCACTGAACCCTAGAGTCAGATATGACTGGATTTCAAGCAAGGGTGACCTTTACCAACTACTGTATATACTCGGGCATAAGCCTATTTTTTTAGTCCCAAAAAATGAGCCCCGAAAAGGAAACGGTTTATATTCGGGTCAATGACCACGAGGATCCCAATACCATGTTGGATTGAGATACACCAACAATGTAATTAATTATACCATATTTTCATGTATTTTGATTATTAAAACTCACTAGCACCTGCTGCATTTCCAACTCTTGGTTTATATTTAGGTCAATCTATTTTCTTGGGTTTTCAGGTCAAAATTAAGCATCTTGGCTTATATTTGGGTCGGCTTATATTCAAGTATATACGGAAGGTACCACTTCAGTGGGAAGGTAAATAGTGTTCTGTGCACTCTAGTGTCTAGTCATGCCTGCCACATGTCCACAGAAATGTCTGAAGACTCAGATGGCACTGGCTCTTTGGCTATAAACAGAGATAAGCACTGAACCCTAGAGTCAGATACTACTGGCTTTCAAACAAGGGTGACCTATCTAACCACAGAAAACAGAGGACCTGAACACCTTTTGATTTCTGAATATGTGATTTGTATTCTTAATACAAAATATTATAAAGAGCAGCAGCCTGTGATGAAACAGATCTCAGTGTCTTGCCAGAGATGCTGCTAACTTACCTATGAGATCCTCCCTATTGATCTTCATTCTGGACAGAACCAGCTGGGCTGTTTTTAATTTTTTCTTTTTATTTTGCTAATTTACTTCCGCAGAGTGCAAGTGAATTAGCTCATAACCCCCAAAGGAATTAAAAGAATTCCTTAATTATAATTATTTCTTACTTAGACAGCAAGCATGTGCCAGAAATTAATATGTGACATGAACAGACAAGCCATAACATTTTGTATAGTGTTCTTTGGCTCATGTCAAAACCCTCTTTTGTACAGAAAAACATTTTTTTCTTAAATTTAGTATGATGCTGTGATTTTGTTTTGCAATATTTTGACTTTTTGCTATAGTTTGCAATTTTATAGTAATTTGTTGTTTTTCATTCATTGCTATTAGCAGATAACTAGCATATACTACAAGAAGAAATAATATAGGTTTTGTAGCAATTAAGCAAACCATTAACTTAATTGCTGATCCTGCTTATGCCCAGGTGTACTTATTATATACAGATGGCTATCATGGATGTTCAGTAAAACTCACAGCTTACGAGTTAGATACAAGATGATGATATGGGTGACCTTCTGTACATTTAAGACCAAACCAGATGAAGTATTAGAAGTGCATTAGAAGCACAGCTAAATTCCCCTAGCAAAAGTGCCCTTCATTCTGGATTCTGAAAATGAGCTTGCTTTTGTTTTGTGGCCAGCTTTGAGAGTAAACAAGGTTACCTTGCCAGCTTGACTGTACAGTAATACCTCGTATAACGAACACTTCATATAACAAAAAAAATCGCATAATGAAGCATTTGTTAGCCAATGGCGATACCCTGCATAATGATTTTTTTTCCTGTTATGTGGGGTTTTTTTTATAACCGGGGTATACCCGGTCAATGGGAACCCTGGATAATGCCCACAGAGTAGGCCACACCCACAAAGTAGGCCATGCCCACAGTGTGGTAGTAAATCCTTTTGGAGCCCACCACTGAAGTAGACTAACAGTAGAATTTGTTGTTCGTTGCTGCTTCTGCAATACCAGAAGAACACAGAAAGTGTTGCTACATAATAATAATTTCATGTCAGAGATTACCCTGGGTTGAAAGTATTTTTTGCTGGAGAAACTCCACTCATGGGATGTCCAAATGAGGCTCCTTTCATGTCCCCAAGTACAGCCCTCAGGTACCAAAACCTGACCTTCCAGTCTCCAAGCTCAGTGTCTTAACCATTAAGCCATCAGAGGAGCTGCAGCAAGTGTTGCAGATCTGTTGCAAATGAAGACAAAATAGATTAACAGAATCCAGACTAATTTTGGTCCACTTTTGGACTGTGCAAATGTTTTCTGTTGATCAGTCAGCTCTGGATGAGCTCTGAAGCATAGTACTTTCCTGCAGCCTGATGACCTGCAGATATATAGAATGCACCTATCAACTCCAGACATCATGCTTTCTGCAACATCTTACTGGATGAAGAGATTTCAGGACCTATTTTTTTCTGCCCTTTTGGTCAACCTAATAAACATATCTTTAGAAATCTCCCCACAACAATCCTGCTCCCAAATAGTTCAGTTCTATCTGGAAATGTATGCAAAAATCAAGGATTTTACATGTGCAATATAGCTGTTAAATCAACTACATGGAGACCCAGGAGACTGAGACAAAGCCTGGTCCTTCTGCAGAAAACTGCTTTGCTCCAGATGAATAAGGAAACTATGAGAAGGATCTGCTCCTAAACCCCAGATTACATCAGTGTCTCAGAATGCAAGATAGCCAAGTGCAGCTGAGATAGACTGCTCAGCTTTTATGCAGTTTGTTCAAGTCCAAGGCCAGCTACTGAATAAAACTTTTTAACCTGTTGTGTCTTGTGGCCTTTTCCTGGTAGTCAGCATTTCTTGTGTTTCTATTCAATAGATGCCCCATCAATGTTACCTGGATTATCCAGTGACCTTGCTTCTGGCTGCTCCCTGTTTTAACTGTTGCTTTGATTTATAACATGACAATGCCTTGAACATGGTGACTTAAATTCACAAGAATGAATAATTTGGGGGAGCATCCTTGAAATCCCTAGAACAGTGGTTGACAACCTATCACCTGTGGGCCAGATCCAGCCCACAGCACCAAATCATCTGGCCCACTGCCCTCGCTGCCACCATCGTGTTTACAGCAGCCATGGAGGCATTTTATGGCAGTGTGTACAGTGGAGGGATCACCAGTCCAGCCCCCTCAACTGTCTGAGGAAGTGTGACCCAGCCCCTGACTTTAAAAGGGTCTCGACCCCTGCCCTAGAACAATAGAGGTTTCTCAGATAACATCACACTAGTCTTAAATCAATTGTACAGCCTCCCAATTGGTCTATGTTTAATATGTGGATGTTTCTCTACAAACATGGTATTTGAAGGAGTGTGATCTTACATATGATATGAAGCTGTCAATAAGTTGCAATAATCTTCTCTGGCCTATTGTCTGTCTCACCAACAGAAAAGCTTGGAAATGTGGATCAGACTATTCAGTGTACCTGTGTGACACAAATTAGCCCCTCTTCAAGCAAAATTTTGAATAAACACAGCTTGGCTGACTTTTAGGTAAACAGCAAATATGTTTTAATCTACTTAGCTATCAGTCATTTTAAGTGAGTCAGAAGGGGGATGCTTGTTTATTTATAAATACCTGAAGAGTCCTAAGTTAGGCTAGATAAAGTTCTTATTTAGTTTATGTTTATATATGAAATAAATTCTGTATTCAGAATCTGAGCAGCACAAACCTTTATAGTTGCTATCAGGCAGGGCATGATTTGGTCAATGGAAGCAATGGAAAAAAACATCTGTTTTGGTTTCATTCACATTCAAGTTTTACTTTATAATTCTTTCATTTCACATATGAAGCAGTATGTTAATTTTAGGAAGTTTCTTAAAAGAAATATGAAGTGACATCTTCCTCATTTCTACCAGACAAATTCAACAGAAATAGATGCTTATAATAGGGAGAGGAGTAGTTGTAACTATCTGCTGTATTGGGTGCTAGTTGATGAGTTTTTCAGGATATCATGAAAAGTCTAAAACAGTGGCAATCTATTGTAGTGATATTGTAGTGGAATTCATGGGCTGCAGTGGCTTAGTGGTTAAGATGCTGAACTTGACAACTGGAAGGTCAGCAGGTCAACAGGTCAAGACATGAGTACTGCACAACTGAGTGAGTTCCTGTATCTATTCCAGCTCCTGCCAATCTAGCAGTTCGAAACAAGAAACTGCAAGTAGATAAATAGGTACCACTTTGGTGGGAAGGTAAACAGTGTTCTGTGCACTCTGGTGTCTAGTCATCCATGGAAACATCTGCAAATGTAGACAAAACTGGCTCTCTAGCTATAAACAGAGATGAGCACTGAACCCTAGAGTCAGATATAACTGGCTTTCCAGCAAGGGCAACCTTTACCTAGTGGAATACACAGGTATGTGAATTTAGCCTTTTAAGATTGAAACATGCAAAACTCTGGGTCTGGGTTGACAAGTTTTTTTAACATGAAATCTGCTGTTTGATAAATTTGTAACAAAATCTATTCTTAATCAGTCAAGCGAGAATCTCATTTCAGTTTATTTTTTAACTTCCACAATTTCAACAAATCACATGGTGCAGAGCTACTATAAGAGTTAGTTAGTTAGTTAGTTAGTTTCTTTCTTTCTTTCTTTCTAGTTCAGAAGCCCCACTTGATAAATTACCAGACAGCCTCATTAACTGCAAAGCTTTGTCAGTTCCCTCCAAGCAATCAAGGTTTTAGTTAGACCCCCAAGAACAAATGGAAAGCTAAAGAGGAAGCCAAGCACAACCTTATTAATCCTGTGGTATGGATCGGCATTTGTCAACTTTATTGAAGTTTGTTGAATGGAATGGAGCCCTAGAGACCTCTCAATTACTTTATCTCTTAGCAATTAGGTACCTTCTCCTGCTCAGCTAAATCTGTTAGTAGGAGAGAAAAGGAAAATTGGTTAGGAGATTAACAGTACAAATCCATGACCTTTTGTGCAGGGATCCTTTTAAAGAAAGAAAAGTACATTGTTTTCTTTTAGGTCTACTTTATTTAAGGAAAAGAATATACTGTAAGTGATTAATCTTCATTTAATTACAAAAGGACTGAGATGACGCCTTATCAGCTTCCCTAGTCTATTGTTGTGCAGTCCTAGATTAAATGAAAAAAGAGTGTTCTCGCACTGCTCTGTTGTCCTGACTACTGTGAATAGGGTGTAGTCAAAGTACTGTACTGGAAAATTGATGGGAATGCTCTTTGACCTTTTTTAAGTGCTGCCTTACTTTCCCTTTTCACTTTTTAGAGGGGCCGTTCCACCATCAACCCACTTATGCTGAGTGAGACATTCCCACCCACTCTTTTTGTTATTGTGAATTTATTTTTCTAAAGAGCCTTGTAGCACCTTAAAGACAAGTCTGTTTTATTTGCTTATGTGTTTTATAAGCTTATGCCAAAACACTAACTTGTTATAAGAGTCTCTCATGGTTTGTTCACTTAGGTTTTCTGGACAAGGTTGTTTGACCCCAAATAAATATTTACAGGAACTACCCTAGCCAGATGGAAGTAGACACAGTTTTTCTTTCTTTTTCTCTTTTTGACAAGTTACACAACAGAGCTGTTCTAGAGCAGAGCTATCAACATCATCTCTTCTTCAGGAAGGAATGGATTTAAAATTTGAAGATTACACAACTCAGATCTAGGGTCTTGCAAGCTGCATCCAGATAATGTTTTTATTATAGTGCAGTGACTTAGTGGTTAAGATGCTGAGCTTGATGGTGGGAAATTTGGCATGTCAGCAGTTTGACACCTGAGTGCTGCACAATGGCGTGAGTTTCCATCTCTGTCTCAGCTCCTGCCAACCTAGTAGTTCGAAAGAAAAAAATAGCAAATAGATAAATAGGTGACACTTTGGTAGGAAGGTAACAGTGTTCCATGCACTTCAGCATCTAGTTATGCCTGCCTCGTGGCCGCAGAAACATCTGCAGATGCAGATAGCGCTGGCTTTTTGGCTGTAAACAGAGAACACCACCCCCTAGAGCATTGATGGCCAACATTTTCTAACATTTCTCAAAGCTGGAGGTTGTAATTTTCCTAGGCCTAGAAATCCTTTCTTTTCTGTGTAACAAGAATGCGTGTCATGAGACTGCTTGTTTCCCAGTACAGTGTATAACCATTCTTATCTCTAAGCTTGCTGAGTTCTCTCATGTTATGACTATAACATGTGTAAACAGGTTTCCATGTTTTGGGAACTTTCTGTTTCAATAAGAGCATACCCTGATTGGTTAGGAGGTACCCCACCTGACTGAAGAACCTCCATTTTGGAGAGAACATTTTGGATGTCTATGGGTTAACATCTTTCCCTGGGACTACTCCTCTTTTACTCTTTCAAAATGATTACCTAGGACTGTACTTGGTTTTGTTTTGGACTGTCTGTGGACTGACTAATGTTACTGGACTTTATTTACGTTTTCTCTATGGAATATCCTTTAAGAAACTTACTACAATAAATCTACTATTTTTGCTTGAAGATTTACGTCTCTTTCATCACCAAACCGCAGACACAAAGGATAGCTACCAAACCTCCCCAATTTGCTTCATTGCCTGAGCACAGTAAGAGTTCTTTTTGTGGCCCGGCTCTTTTACCTGAGGGGGCTGGATGTTCCGGTAAAGAGATTGATTCTCTGGAACGTAGGGGAGGTGCCCCCAGGGTAAGGCAGCTGGTTGTCTAACACTTGTCACTCCAGATGTTCTTGAACTTCAATTCCCAGGAGCTCTGATCAGCAGGTGTACTGATTTGGGCTTCTGGGAACTGAAGTCCAAGAACAGATGGAGTGCCAAGGTTGTCCATCACTGCCCTAGAGTCAGATACAACTGGCTTTAGAGAAAGGGATGAAGATCTAGCTAAGAAGAAGCAAAGACCAGTTCAACCAGAAATTATGCATACATAGAGGGAGGTCATCATTGTGTGTACATTTCCAGTTTTGTTGGAAATTGCCTTTAAGAAAGTGTGCATATAATTCTCTAGGAACTTATTGTCAGACTTGTTGACAAATAGCCAAGGAAGACAATTCTGAGTTCATATTAATCAGCTCTTCAGGGGGGGAAATCAACAGTCCACTTCCAATCAAACAACTGATGCAAACTTTTTTATAATCCAGCAAGTATGCATAGTAAGACTACTGTATATTTATTTAGCCTTAAATCAATAACATTCCAACATAATATGTTGGCTATTGATCTTGTCATGATGAACACCTGCACTTTCAAATTTATTGTTGTAACACTGTTGCTACCATTTAAGATGGTGGATCCAAATGTTGAAGAGTTCTTATCATCAGAAAGTTCTTCAGTGTTAGTTGGAATCTCCTTTCTTTCCATTTGAAACCATTTGCTTGAGTCCAATCCTCTGAAGAAACAGAAAACAAGTATGCTTCATATTCCATGTGACATCCTTTCAGATATCTGAAGATGATTACCATATGACATCTCAATCATTTCTTCTCTGCACTGAACATAGCCAACTTGCTCAACCATTCCTCATTGCTTGCTGATTAATCTCTTCCTTGGATGTCATCCACACAGAAAAAATGATAGCAAAATCATTTGTTTTGTGCTGAAATCCATTATTTCATGTCCTTGATGGATCAGTAGTAGTGCCACAGATTGAAAATGCCAATATGAATCACAAGCCCAGCTGGATGCAATGGCCAGTAAGCAAGAGTGCAATTCAGCACTTTGGACAGCATCTCTTTTAAGCTTTCAAATCAGGGTTTTTTGGTTTGTTGGTAGTTTTTTTGTCCTGATCAGCAAGACTCCAGAAAGTGAACAGCGCTACAGTCTGAGAAGATCCAAATGTGCATGCCTGATGAGATTAATATTGAGCTTCACCAAAATAGGAGGGAAAAATACCATGATTAAATCTTGCATAGAAATATTTATGCTAACGCAGAAAACACTGATAAATACTAAATATTTTGTTGTTCAGTTGTTTACAACTGGGGTGCCCAAACCTTTCGGGCTGTGAGTCAGACATGTGGTTCAGTGGGCCAGTCACATGGTTCAGTGGACCAGTCATGTGGTTTCTCACACCGGAAGCAGAAGTAAAACACACCTTGCAATCTGTTTTGCAACAGAATGAAATAGATTTTAAGCAGCCATTTTCTCTGCTTAAATCAGGTGTGTCCAAACTATGGCCCACAGGCTGGATCTGGCTCCTGACACCAATTCATCCAGCCCATGTCACCCTTGTTGCTCTCGGAAGCTGGAGAAATTGGTGTTGGGAGCCAGATCTGGTCCAAATGCCATAGTTTGGGTAACCATGGTTTACAGAGTATTGCTAAATCCAAAATTCACAGAAGGAAAAAATAAATAAGGAAATAATATTGGATATAGGAATGCTCAGAATATTCTGACCCACTGTGTGCCCAAAAGAATGGCATCAAGATTGAGACTGTCCCACTCTGTACCCATTAGGAAACATTCCAACTTACTCCAGTCCTGAGAGTGCAACACTATCTGTGTTAAAGAATAAGTAAATGCCACAAATGGAACAATTTGCAAATGCCTATGATGTGATAGTGCTATGCAGCACCTTAATTCTGTGACATGCCACTCACAGTAATACAGCAGCCATTCTTTTACATTCACACACACCCTCACTCCTAAGAATATAGTAATATTTCAGCAAAGTTTAGACAAGTATAGTGAAAGAAAGAAATATTCAAAAGCAGCCAAAGGTGATCTAAACAACAAACAAGATATTTTCTTCTTCCTACAGTCACCTGAAATGGCTTGTGGAGCTGCTGAATATATGTACAGTATGTCTATGTATCTTACCATGACCTCTCTCTACTGCCTCAGTAGTTGTAGAGCCCAAGGAAAATCTTGGATTTCATGGGGGGATGGGTTCTGCTGCAAGTCACCTTCTCCTGTAGTGCCAGTAATTCCATCTACTATATTAATTTCATTAAAGACTCTTTCAATTCCCAGTGGGTACAAAACATCCATTGCGGTGTTAATCAGCTCCAAGAATGAATGGCAACTCTCCAAACTGTACTCACCCAAAATTTCACAAGTATTCCAGTTCAGTCCATTTTGGAATATTTCTCCAAGGACAGCGAACATGCTAAATGACTATGCTCAAATCACATCTTGGTTTGCACTCTCCATGTTGCTTGGGCTTCTTGTTCTAGTACAAAATGGAGTAATGCTTAGCTAACCATTTTCTGATGCTACTTCATGATGAATATCAATTGGAAGAATTTCTCTGCCAACTATGAGTCCAAAAAGTAAGATTTCTATGCTCTGGATTTTAAGCAGTCTTGGCCTACATTGTGGGTACCCTGCTAAATTGGGTTATAATCAGTGATGGGATGTAACAGGTTCTCACCAGTTCTCCAGAACCGTTAGTAACTTTTCCCAGTGTCCCAGAGAACCTGTAGCAGCTTTTGGGGGGAACCACCTTCAGGGCTTACTTTTTCACTGGTTCCCCATGCCAAACCCTTGGTGTGCATGCACGCCTAGTGCTTGGCACATATGCATGGCCTCCTTGCTGTCCTCCCAAACAGGGAGGAGGAAGAGAAGCTGCTAGCCTGAAGATCCCTATAGCCTGAAGCTCCCTATTTTTATTATTTTGTATTTTTTTTCTTTGGCCCCGCCCATGACATGACATCATGATGTTAGCTCCACCCACACTGTGATGACATCACGGTGGGGTAGTAAAATTTTTGACATCCCACCACTGGTTATAATATTTTCTTGTTTATTACTCACTATGTGAAACAGCAGCTCTGCAGATGCTATTGTGGTACCTCTATATTATTGTTTATTGCCTTGAGTACCTTTGTTAATAGAAAGGAAGCATAAATATGCAATAAATAAGTAAAGTCAAAAATTGATAGTCTTTAGACATTCTGGCTGCTTAAGCTGTTAGTGAATTAGTGAGTAGAGCTCCACTAAAAGTGTTATTCTTTCTATAAGTAATTTCATAGGTGATTTGTGATCAGAGCATCCTTTGCTAAATTGAAACTGATATGGCTTTACTTTACCTATAAGCTGCCCCTAAACTCTTACTTCTTTGTTTCTGAATTTTGAAAAATTTTATTAATACGTGGCTAACATATAAAAACAAACATCAAAATAGTTTTTATTTCCTATTTAGTATCAAGAATTGCATTTTGTCTATGTGTTAAGGATTCACCTAAGTCTTTGATGGCAAACCTTGGCATTCCAGCTATTCTTGAATTTCAGTTCCCAGAAGCCCAAGTCTCTGTGAATCCACACAAATGGGTAACCCATTCATGTGGATTCACAGAGACTTGGACTTCTGGGAACTGAAGTTCAAGAACAGCTGGAGTGCCAAGGTTCACCATCATTGAACTAAGCCATGATACAGAAGTTGAAATGGTGGTCTATACCAGCCAGCTCCATCCCACAGGAGTATTACTTTTTTTTGAGATATTGGGTGGAGACCTGTCAGTTGGGAAAGGACATGGTGGCTGGAAAGCAGTATGAACTCTTCCATGACAAACAGCTGCTAACTAAACATTAACCTTAATTACACTAACATCCTGACATTTGCAGAGGTGCTTCCCCAAGGGATGGAACATATCTGTTTGTTATATGATTTTCCTCAGTTGCCAGTACAGAGGCTTGCCTTGTGACTGCTCAAGGTAAGCATGTGGTTAATTATGAGGAAATGCCATTGTGGGAAGGGAAATGGGTCAACTGTAGGGAACATATTTGGCCAGGTTATCCTGATATGGTAATAGAGTAGACCATACTGTCAGCAACTCAATGCTGAGTTTCAGGTGGCGGTTAACTAAAATTTGTATAGTCGCCCAGAGTTGCATGTTGATTGGGGCGGCTATACAAATTGAATACATAATAATAATAATCATAAAATCACTAACCTGACAACCTTGAGGACTAATGGCCTTGGGTGGCCACATCCACAGGGGAGGGTGATGGTCCCCAAGTGAATTAAATTCCATTTGAATTCATCTTAATAGACAGCAGCAGCTTCATCAATACTGGCCTGGGGCCAATGAGGACTTTATGTGCCAAAAGGGCTCAGGACCAGAAATTGACTCATGGTGTCATGCATCACGGTGTCATGCTGCGATGCAGAGGGCAGATGAAAGGCCACTGCATTATATTCTCAAGACAGTCTTCATGGCTGATCACCATGAGGATCACCAATATTCAGATTCATATATGGCAGAACAAGAAGAAGATAGGGAATGTGATTTTCCCTGAAAATCTAACCTGGCCCTCTATTATTATATATATATAAAATATCATCAGACCCTAGTATTTATTAAGCCCTGTTCCCGTCTTTGTCCCAGCTCCTGCCAACCTAGCAGTTTGAAAGCAAGAAATTGCAAGTAGATTAATAGGGACCACTTCGGTGGGAAAGGTAAACAGCATTCTGTGCACTCCGGTGTCTAGTCTTGCCTGCCATGTGACCATGGAAACATCTTCAGAAGCAGACAGTGCTGCCTCTTTGGCTATGAAACAGAGATGAGCACTGAATTCTAGAGTTGGATATGACTGGCTTTTGAGCAAGGGTGTCCTTTATTTTTACCTTTATAGATGGTTATTAGATTTCTTTTTCTGGCTCAGGCAAATCTCTCTAAATATGTTCTCTCTGTATCATGGAGATGGAACCATAAAATTAATGTGTATTTTATCACTTTATATGTTTTCACTATTTTGTATACTAATGTACCTTCATTGAATTTACCATTTGATTAATAAAATGGAATGAACAATTATACCCATTAGTTGTATTTTTCTGGTCTAATCTATGGTCCAGTGGTCTACACTAATAGATGGATAGTGTATATTACAAATGCAGCAACATTTGGACTGAGGAATAATATTGTGGAAAGTCTAAGACCTATCCTTTTGGATGATTCTACAAGATTCACTTTATGCAATTTTAGATATGAGAGTGTTTTACACGCTACATTGGTCCTGGAAATAGAATTCTCCTAAAATACAGCATTTAGTGGCAAGCATTCTGAGTGTCTTGAATTATGCTAACCACCATTCATCTAAATTATTATATTAACAGGAAAAAGGAGGTGGGGAATAGCAGGAAAGAGAATGCAACAAATCAGAGAGGAGAAATTGGTGTTGTGTAGAGAAGAGAAACTGAAATATAGTCACACTAAATATGTGGGTGGAATTAAGGAGGCTTTTTTTGTGGGGGGGTGTTTTTCTGTTGGGAGTTCAGAAGCAATTTATCTTTTCAGAATGCTTTTACATAGAGCCATTTTTTAAAAAGAAACATATGCTATATAAAGGGGTACTGTGATAGGAATAATACTCAGGAGGATAGCTGAACATTTGTTATGTTGTATTTTCATTGCTTTTGAAATTGTCTGTAGAAATAGCTATTGACCAAGGTCTAAAACTCCAGTCATCATCCCACATGCACTGTGAGTATTTATAAGGGTGAGCTGCCCCATTCTACTAACAGAGAAAACATATCAATGCTTACAATGAAATGCACGCACGGTTCTACACCCTCCACCGAAAGTTAGTGGAATGACCACTATGGCTGGTCTAGCTTTGTATATACTACAGGCAGACATATCTATCAGGTTCATTTTTTCCAGAATTTGATTTCAACATTTCAAGGTATTCCCATCATTTTTTTAAAGGGTAAGAGAGAATAGGTCTGTAAGAATATATTTTAAAAAATGCACACAAAGAAAACAAAACCAAGCCATGGGACACAGGGTACCTTCTGTCATTCATTCCACAATAATTTTCTGTGATTTGTGGCAAGGTGATAGTGGCACATTTGTGCAAGTCTCCCCTTTCCTCTCATCCAGGCAAATGAGGTATTTTGAAAAAAGGTATATTTTGCTTCAGGATTCACACAGGAATAGATCTATAAGGTAAGCCAGGGTTTCTCAACCTTGGGCCTCAAGATGTTCTTGATGTCAATTACCATAACCCCAAATCAGCATACCAACTGATCACAGCTTCTGGGAATCGAAGTCCAAAAACATCTGGGAGCTCAAGGTTGAACATCCACGTGTGGTGTACAGATTTTGTTTTTCAGGGGCAATAGCTACCTGAGGCAAATTTGTCCCAATGGATCTATTGGATTTTTCCATTTAGGTTAGGTTTTTGTCTAGTATATTGCACTGGGACAAAAAAAAATTCCTGTGCCATTTCCCCGGGAGGCCTGAGGTTAAGAAGCTGAAATTGTACCTTCTGGATGTCAGTAGATTAGTTCTATGTAGGGTTTAGGCGATATAAGATCTACTAACCATAACCTCATCCCTTTCAATTAGTCCCCCTTTTGCTAACCCTCAATACTTTGGAATTCCCATAAGAGTAAACCCCGAAAACACCCATAATCTTTCTATGCAATATTTTCATTTGTCTAGATAAGGTTGGAAAGGATATTAATTTACCTTCCATTAAGAATGCTGCTACTCTTCAAAGTTCATGCTATAAAGTAGCAACCATTATCATCTGGCACAAGTTGCACCATTCGTGTTAAAGTATTTATCACAATAATTGGCACAATTTTTCTTACTCTGCATGAAAAAAAACCCCATTCCATTTCTCTTATCTTGTACATAAGATACCACACCTTCTTCTAGTGTGAGAAGAGTAACTTTCCAGCTCTACATTGTTGCCTGCATGGAGGAAGCAGGTGAGGATTTATAAGAACAAGGAATCTAGTGACTATTCTTCACATTCTTAATCCTGTACCATGTTTAGCTTTTCTTTGGCTTTGGGTACATCACCACAAAGGGCTAGATTTCAAGTTCAGGGTCATTCTGGCAAATCTCAGTGGAGGATGTAGGATCATACATGCATGGATTTCATCGTGAGCACTGATCTGTTTCTCTGCTGCTCTTGACTTTGTACTTGAGGAAATATTTTTTTCCAAGGTGCTTCTTCTATGTGAATGAATCCTGAGACCAATCCACTCCAAAGGCATTTATGTTCATGTCCTCTGTGAAAAACTGAGAATTATGACTATGTGTAGAATTACCTTTGGAGCTAGTGATGGAACATTCAAGAAAGCAAATAAGCAGAATGATATACACTCGCACATTTCCATCTGAGTTCCTTTTGGGGGTTTGGTGAGTGGGGGGTGGAAAAGCTTGCCTTATTTACTCAGAGGCTTTCTTCCTTGGCTATAAAAAGGCTGGTGAGGAAAATGGTTTTTTGATTACTTTAAAGCATGGCAGCTGATATCTCAACTGTAATGGAAGGTATATGTGTCATATAGTGGCAGTAAGGATAGCTGATATGTACATAAACCTACTCTAAAGCCAGCTTAAGCTTCCGAAAGGCTCTGTGCATCCCAATGAATGTATTTGAGTTGGCAATGCTGTCTCATATAATCTTTTGTTTACTGTGTATATAGCTGTGTGCGTATGTGTGCGTGTGCATGCTCACAAACATAAGTGCATTGGTTTCTTATTGTATTGATTAAATTGCAGTGAGGAAATATAAATACACTATACTCAGCAAAGGCAGCTTTAGCATCCTGTTGTGTTGATTATTACAGAAGGGATAAATTCAACGATGGGATGTAACAGGTTCTCACCAGTTCATCAGAACCGGTACTAACTTTTCCCAGTGTTCCAGAGAACCGGTAGCAGCTTTTGGGAGAAACCACCTTCGGGGCTTACCTTTTCACTGGTTCCCCCACTGCGCATGCATGTCAAGCACTTGGTGTGCATGCACACCTACAGTGCTTGGCATGTATGCACGACCTCCTTGCTGTCCTCCCAAGTGGGGAGGAGGAAGAGAAGCTGCTAGCCTGAAGCTCCGTATAGCCTGCTCCCCAGGATAAGCGACTCACCTTTGGATGTGGTGTGTCTGTGTGTATTTTAATTTGTATTTAATACCTTTACCTATATTGACGTACTACCACAGTTCCTAAAAAGGCCTGGTGGCCTGGCTTGGGGTTTTTAAGCAAAGTCTTGGTGGTACCTCATCAATAAGCTACACCTGTGCTGTTCCAATTGCTATTCCATTGGAGAACCCTTAAGGAGGTACAGCTGATTTACATTTACATTAAGGCATATTATCCTAGAGAACTGGTTAGGCAAAGACTTAGTACCTAACTTCTTTAACTGTTGAAAAGTTGAAAAGTGCCAAAATGAAGCCATCTTGTGGTGAGTTCATTCTGTAGTTCCTTCCATCTGACCTAGTGTGAGAAAGATTAGCCAGAATAAGCTTTAAGCTCTGGTTTAAAAGATCTGGTTGATTTGCGTTTGGGATGGGTGGGTGGGTGTTTGAGTGGGTGGCTGTATTTTAATGTATTATTTATTTATTTATTTATTTAATTTATTTATTTACAGGTTTGTGTTGTGGGTGGGTGGGTTGAGGGGTGTGTGTGCTTATTTTTTTATTTTTTTCTTTGGCCCCGCCCATGACATCATGACATCATGATGTTAGCTCCGCCCACACTGTGATGATGTCACTGTGGGGTAATAAAAATTTTGACATCCCACCACTGGATAAATTGGGTTGCAATTCTAAAGAGTCATCAAGAATCCACAAGGAACCCACAGTTTTTCCTTCAGAATAGTGCCTATGAAATCTTCATAAAAATAAGATCAATATATTAAGCATAAGCAGGTGCAGAAACATTTGCTACTTCTGGCCTTCACTCAGTGAGGGTTTATTACAATGCTCACCAACACAATGGTGGAAAAGAAGAACTATATATATTGCCTGCCTTTTCCTTCTTGCTTGCTGACAGCTAGAAGGGGTACAAAATAAATCTAATGCTCTTCTTGTAGATAGTAGATGCCTCCATTCCCATTTTCGAGATGGCTGTAGATTAATAAAAAGATCTATAAAAAGAAAAGGACTAATCTATTTTGATTTCAAATGTGTTCATACATAATTTTGTTCCATCATTTCTACATCAACTTCACTTTTTAAAAAAGGTTAAAAATGTAATTTATTTCTGAATGTGTTTCCCCCATGTTTTACCTTGCATTTTTCTCCATAATACTCATTTGCACAAAATACATATTTTATATATACAATAGTTTGATAATTTCTTTCAAGTTAAGAAATACTTTACAAAACTTGAAAAAATGCAAAAAATAAAGGATAACCATTCCATGCTGCATGCTAGTCCAGTAAGGGGCAAATCACTTTAAAAGGCAAATTGAATGAAATCATAGCCCATCATAGCCTATCCCTACCTTTTAAAAGATTGAACCTTGGCACTCCAGCTGTTCCTGAACTTCAATTACCAGAAGCCTAAGTCAGCACACCTGCTGATCAGGGCTTCTGCAAATTGAAGTTTGAGAACAGCTGGAATGACAGGGTTCGCCACCATGGCTCTATGGCATTACTTACAGGAGGAGAACTGGGCTAAAAAATTACTGAGCTTGCGGTCCTGAGAAAGGTTCCTCTAAGACCTAAAAATCTTGGACTTTATATTCCCCTCCAATCTTGGGCTACAATTTGCTCTGTTAATGTGGGATAATTTCTCATTCAGTATAGCAGATCTCTGAAACAAATTCAAATACACTGAAAATAGCAGCATATTTCTTCCTCAGCAGCACCAAAAGCAGCAACAACAAATAGACTGATCTTCTCTTTATGGATAATAGAGAGTAAACAAAACAAAAACATAGTAGCACTTTAAAGACTAACTGCTGTATTTTAATGTTAGCTTTCATGGGTCAAGTTTACTTCATCAGACATAAGAGTGAAATTTCATAGCATCAATTTATCTGTTAATATGTGTTCTTACAGTATAAAGTTCATTTCCTTGAATAATTTGTTGAGCAAGTATTGGGAGAAACAGCTTATCTCCACTCTTTTGTGGAGTCAGAAATAGGAGTGAGACTTCCTGGCATCCATTTATATGCATTAGGTACAGAGGTACAGAATGATTGGTTAGCATAACAGATAAGTATATACTCAATATAGCTTTTTACAACTGGTAATAGCAGATGATTTCTGGTTATTATTCAGATTAGTTGTGAATTTTTGTCCTGTTGAATTGCAAATAGTATGCACGTACAAGACAAACATCTGGCATTAAACACTTGCTAATGAGTTGTTTACTTATTTGTTATGCTAACCAATCCCTATGTATCTGATGTATATAAATTGATGCCATGAAGTCTCACTCCTATGTCTGATGAGGTGGACTTGATCCACGAAAGAGAAGAGAGAAGCTGTTTCTCCTACTATTTGCTTCACAAATTATTGAAGGAAACAAACTTTACAGTGTAAGAATGTATATTAACAGCTATTAAAGAACTAGTTCTTGCTAGTGTTAACTTTCTGAACCACACTACTACAATATCTTTATTCAATGTTGTCATATATAATTTCCTTTTCGGCATCTCAGATGACTGGTATATATTATAGTTTCTTATGCACATTTTAAATTGTGCTGTTTCCGCACATCATAGACCTTAAGACAATATATATATATATATATATATATATATATATATATATATATATATATATATATATATATATATATATATATATATATATATATATATTGCTGTTTCCGCACATCATAGACCTTAAGACAATATATATATATACACACACACACACACACACACACACACACACACACACACACACACACACACACACACACACACACACAATTCTCTACCAACCTCCTCCATTAAATCATTATGAAAAGTCTTGCGTTATTCAGGATTCATCTATCATAGCCTTGTGACTGGAGGCAGAAGAAAAACACATTTTTATGCAGCATCTTGCGCAATATAGGAATCATAAGAATGAAGAGGGAATCAAATTATTTTCTTTACAGGCAGGGAAGAAAGAAATCAAGAGAGTTGGGAGGGAAATCACAAAAGTTAGTATTGTTTGTATTTTTAATGTGAAGAAAATGCACAGTACTGATCCCTAAAGGAAGAGCAAGCAGTTGCGCCCTGGGTTTCAAAAAAAAAAAAAAAAAATACTACAAGTGGATGAAATGCCTGGTAGGTAGATTTTCAGAAACTAGTGGCAGGTGTGGAAAAAACCTTTGTTGGGCCACAAAAATGACATAAATAGAGTCAGGGGGCACTTCAGAGCTTAGGGCAGATGAGGGGAGAGAAACAAACAAGTCAGAAAATCATTTTAGCTGAATGCTCAAGCTTCAGGATATATAGCTACACTTACATACCAAGATGGAGACTGCAAATATAAAGATTTTGTTTGAAGTTGATGATATTATGGCTATGAATCTCACAACCTCTAATTCTAATAAAGAAATCAAAAGGTGTGAAATGACTCTTTCCCCCAAGCACTGACATTTCCTTTACCTGAGACTTTTTTTCTCCCTTAAGAAATTGGATAGGAAATCTCAACGTACCTGTTGCTATTGTGTTTCCCTGGAGGAATTGCTAAACTGTACAGGATTATTACAATTCCTTGGCAGAATGGCATCTTTCCTGTGCAGGTTTTAACAGGAAGACTATTAAATTGTACAGAAGTTGGCAGTTTGCTGGGCAGAACCAAGAAGTGTGTGTGTGTGTGTGGGGGGGGAAGGGATTACAAATCAATTTTCTCTCTTTTTTTTGTAGGAAACCAGAACATCTTGCTAGGGCAGGGGGAAGTCTTGGCATGGCAAGATATTGGGCATCACCCAGAATGGAACATTTGACAAACAACCATCACATCCCTTGGTGGTATTGTCAGATTCCACTCCAGAGGATGTATAGTCCAATGGCTTTCTCCATCTTTAGAGATAAATGAATTTTAGCTGCTTAGTGAATGCTTCATTATATAGCTCCTACTGCAAAATATAGCAATTTCCATCTCTCCAGTGCTGGAGATTAAAAAAGAAATCAGTGCAAGCCAATATTCTCTAATATGTAGGTATTATCAAATAATAATATGAATCATATGCCATCAAGTGAACTGTGACTTATGGCCACCATTTTCAGGGTATTCTAAGGTAGAGAATACTCATTAATGGTTTTTCATTCTCTTCTTCTGGGGGCATCATCCTAGGAATATGTGGTTTGCCCAAGGCTGCAAAAGTTGGCTCTTCTGGGATACACAGTGGGGAATGGAACTTGCAACCTGTGGCCCTGCATCCAGATACCTAACTCACTGAGCTATCCAGCCAGCTAGGTATCTTCTAATGGGTATGAAAAGAGGATAAGAATGCAGAAGGTTACTTTGGAAACTTGGTTATTTGCTCTTAAGGCTCTTAGGTGGATGAGCAGTTAAGATGCTGAGCTTGATGACTAAAAGGTCAGCAGGTTGGCAATTTGAGATCCAAGTGCTGCATGTCTTGGTTGATAGATTGTCCGCCATGACATGCTGCTACCAGATTAGGAAAACATTTCAACAAGCACAAATAATTTGATATTCTTTACTTGAAAACTGTAAAAAGATTTACCATCTCTTTCTTGTAGATAAATGAGATCTCCTTCATAACAGATCTACTCTTCCAAGAAGGGAGGAAAATTGGACATTCCATGCTGCCTCTTTAACTTGTAGCTTGTAAATCTGAGTTTCTGCTTTTTTAGAATTGGTAAATCA
Organism: Furcifer pardalis; assembly: GCA_030440675.1. Lineage (NCBI taxonomy): Eukaryota > Metazoa > Chordata > Lepidosauria > Squamata > Chamaeleonidae > Furcifer > Furcifer pardalis. Next base: position 237,988,294 of record CP126891.1, read on the forward strand.
ATTGCAGAGGTGGAAGAAACAGAGATATACACCCAGACCTGTAAAGTAGTCAGCTGCTGAGGCCAAATCAGATGATTAAAACTCTCAGTGTCTCAGATCACAACCTGATATGGAGGTTTGTGGGCAGATTTGATCATCAGTCCAATGGGGGGTGCATAATTCAACCTTAAGAAAAGCACATTTCCACCTGCCGTTTAGAGCCTGCTATCTAGCCACAGAGGTACTGTGGTGGCTTAGCGGTTAAGATGCTGAACATAATAACTGGAAGGTCAAGACTTGAGTGCTGCATGATGGAGTGAGCTTCTGTCTTTGTCCCAGCTCCTGCCAACCTAACAGTTCAAAACAAGAAATTGCAAGTAGATAAATAAGTACCGCTTTGGCGGGAAAGGTAACAGCATTCTGTGCACTCCAGTTTCTAGTCATGCCGGCTACATGTCCATGCAAACATCTGCAGACACAGACTTTTTGGTTGTAAATGGAGAGGAGCACTGCCCCCTAGAGTCAGACATGACTGCTTTCAAGCAAGGGAGACCTTTACCTTTACCTATTTACTTTTACAGTTTCAAGGTGCTGCAAAAGAAGTTAGTGTTACAGTTATATTAATGCTCAGAAATAACTCATTATACATAACATTGTTTATTATTTTTAGTAGAGACATGTAAGTAATTGTTACAATTTTATTTTGTAGGTTCAATGAACAACACATTAGTTACTCAAATGTTGTGTAATTTAATTATTATTAAATTTAGTTTTGCAGGGCATTTAAAGGCATTTTACAGGAATTTTGACATTAATTCTTCAGATTTTGTTCCATTCCATTTTAAGTTCTAAGCAAAGTAGCAAAGCAAGTTTCCTCTGGTTTGTCCTTTAAAAACAAATAAGTTAATGCTATTCCTTAGCTTCTGCCAAATGTAGAATCCTGAAACCATCAGACTGATCTGGTCCAGATTGTATGAACTCTCCATTTGCAGCAGGACAGGAGGATTTGATTCAATGGCAAACTAAAAGTTATTCAGACTGATTCAGTGATTCAAATGTGTAAAATTAGGAAAGGAAAGCCAAATTGCTGGGAGGGGTTATGTCAATAAGTGATTAGGAAGAAAGAGGGGAAGCTGGATTTTGCTCAGTGATGGCTAAACATATAATCTGAGGCCAGAATTTCGCTTTAATCCCAGTGCTTGAGGGAACAAACTTTAAAGATGCCCAGTGTAGAAATCTCTGAAGTTAGCTTTCTCAAATTTAGCAAATTTATTCCATTTGTCAGAATCTATCCTATTTCCAAATATCATATATATCACCACAAAAAGAAAAAAAATGTAAAAACCATTTTAGTTTTTCAAAGAAAGAGTCTAGGAAGAAGGATCTGGATTTTCAAAACATTGCTTTCCAAAGCACAAATCAGTCTAGATAATACCAATATTAAAGATAAAGGTCTCCCTTGTTTAGAGCCAAAAGAGCCAACACTGTCTGCATCTGCTGACATTTCTATGGCTGTGTGGCAGGCATAACTTGACACCTGGAGTGCACAGAATACTGTTACCTTTCCCGCTGAAGTGGTACTTATTTATCTACTTGCAATTTCTTGCTTTTGAACTGCTATTGCCACAGACCAAAACAAGTGCCCTCACAAGCTGCTGAAAAGTATTTCTGTACTGAATATGGGGATCCATGCTGTGTCCTCTTATATACATTTTTAAGGTGGAGCAGAACTGGTCACTATAAAGAAGGAGATAATGTTTCCACATCTTTTTCTATTCTATTAGTGACAACAGAACATATTAATAAATGTTTAATGCAACAAATTATGTGAGCAACAGGAAAAATGATATAATAAAAGCAACCTGTCTACCAAAAAGTAATGAGTAGCAGCCTTCAAAATGTAATTTTCAATGCACTGCATTACAGTTTTGAAAAATAATACTTTACTTTCTCATTTCTCTTGTACTTAAAAAATATATCAGAATGCTTTTCAATCAGCAACATGAAGCACAGAGTAAGGCAGCATGTGGCTGTGTTATTCCTTCTCCATCATTTAATACTACATGGCAGTAGTAACTTTAAAAAGTAAGTAAAAACTTATATCCATAGCCACAGAATTATCCTCTGTTTTGTTATAGCAGGGGTGGGCAACCTGTGGCCTGTGGGCATGACCTGTCCCATGGCGCCAAATCATCTGACCCATGCATGCTGCAGCTGCCTCAAGAAATGGACATGGATGTGTTTACAACAGCAGTAAATGCACCTGCTGCTGTTGTAAATGTGTTTATGACAGCTGCAGACACATTTTACTGCAGTGTTTATGGCAGAGGGAACCACCAGTCTGGCCTGCTCAACTGTCTTAAAAAGTTTGGCAATCTCTGTGTTTTTAGTCATGGTACAATGTTATGATGGAAGAACTAGCCAATACGTGTCATAAAGTCCTACACAGTTGCTATATTTCATCATTTGACAAATATCCTGTGCCCTAAGCAGGTCTCTGGAGCAACAGAGACATTGTCCAAGGGACCAGAATTAATGTTATTTGTACTTTATATCATCAGGTTTGGACTAAGTTATGATGATTTTATAACAGGACTTTCAAGATAAGTGACATATTGGGGAATAATTCTACCCCATACACTGTGAGTTTCCATAGCTGAAAAGGGATTTGAATTCTGGTCTCTCAAGTCCTAGTCTGTCACTCTATCCAGTATATCACACCAGTGTAGATTGCTGCCTGAAGCAATACAAACTGTGAGGTGGAACAAAGGTATTGGTTGAGTGAAGAATATGCTCCACAGCCCATATTGCACCCCATGTTGCTTTCAGGAAAGGAAGGGAATTCTCTCAGCATCAGTTATGAATTGCTCAGTAGCTCAATGGTTTAGGTATCTGGTTGTGGAGCTAGTAGTTGGGAGTTCCATTCTGACTGTGCCTCCTTGACAAGGGCTAGGGCTGACAATCCAGAAGGCCCTTTTCAGTTCTAAGATTATTATTCGAAGATTAAATATTCCAGTCACCATAACCAAAAAACATAGCAGACAAAAAAACCTCTTCCTACCCACCTAAAAATGACCAGGGGTGTCTTTTTTTGAGGTTTCGCTATCCTTCTATTGCAATACCAGGGTTTGTTAGTTCGAAATCGTAGTTATTTTGCGTATTGCTCCAAAGTACAATGTTTCCACATTTAGCCTTCCTCAATTACTAGTGTAAGTGGATAGCAAGTAGATACTGCAGCAGTTGTCACCAGCCCACACCATTTCAAATGAAAGCTTTAAACTTCTGTGACATCTCACCGATCAAATTAAAGCCTAGAATTGGAAGAAGAATAGGAACAGAAAAGCTTTCCAAAGGGAATATTGAAGAGCAGACGGGGAGCTGAACATAGTTCATTTGCCTCTGCTATTCTCTCACTTTATTCCACCCTCATCCACTCCAGTGTATATCCAAGACAGTAGATTGGCTATGAATAGGCTTGGCCCTGTCATTAGGCAGGGCAAGGAATTTGTCTCAGGTACCAAATGTGTGTAGCATGAAAGAGCAGCACTGTGAGTTGTTTACTTTGGTGTTATTGTATTTTTACAGACAGGAATAGAATAAGGCTTATAGAATTGTCTATGCATATGACAAAATAGCTTAGCTAATGTATGGTATTATGTATTGTGACATGGATGGGAAATAATCTAGTTTTTGTTTTTTTGCCTCTGACATCAAAATGTCTAACCTGGACACCCACTATAGTGGAATTGTGAGAGTTTGTGGGCAAAAAGAAGAAATATATATTATAAATTATGGAATTACAAGCCTGCCAATACTGATGTTTTCCCAATGGGCTAAAAGAGGAAGCAAAGAAGAAGACTGATGTGTAAACCTCAAACTAATATGTCTGCTAGTACAGATAGCTTTACAAGTGAACTAGACAAATCAATGGATGATAGTTACTGGTTATGAGAGGTGTAAATTTCCTTCAATATCAAAGTTACTATAGCATTGTATGTCAGCTGCTGGAAAACAAGGGGAGATGATGTACTGTTAGAGCGGTATGAGAATGGAACTGCTTACTTCTGGAGGTGGTGAGTGTTCCAACAATGGAGGCATTTGAGAGAAAATTGGACAAGCACCTGTCAGCTCTGCTTTGATTTGGATTCCTGCATTGAGCAGGGTGTTAGACTGATGGCCTCATAGATCCTTTCCAACTAAATTGTTCGATGATTCTATGATTTCATGTAACACTTGTATCCTGCCTGTTACTTCCGAAGAGCAATTACAGTATAGTGGTGACTATATGAATGAATGTTGGACTTGATTGGTCTGTGGTGTGATTACCATGGCTCTTCTTGTGTTCATTAGCAGATTTCCATACCATGAAATAAAAAGAGAACTTTTAAAAGAAGGGTAAATCAACTGCTACCAGTGACATCATTCCTGTTGCATAATTCAGAAGCATACTGCATTGACCAAGAGACTACTACCGGTAAGAATTATTGGGAAGATATTTCTTATATAAGATGGACTGATCTTTTAAAGAATCAGACAATCCCAGTAATCTAATCAAGAAAGACACAGATATTCTCTGTTTCTTTGTTTTGTTTTGTTTAGCTTCTGTTTTCCTGCTTGTATTCTGAATGTGCTTTTTATCTGTCCACAGATGTTGTTCCTAATAGCAAAATATTGATAAAGAAGCCAAAAACAAAAGCACTTTTATGCTTCCAGTCACTGCTAATGACAACAATAAATATTTTATTCCACTTATTTCTGGTACAGTAGTGAAGTTTGATATAAAGAGCAGCTGAGAAGGAAGTTATTGGAAGAACTAAAGAGTTTCTGAAAGTCACAAGCTGCTAAAAGGAGGCCGATAAAAGACTGGCGGCGGAGGCAACAAAAGGACGCTCCCGCTTCTCCCGGGTCTTTCCACCTCGCCCGGGGATGGAACAAGCTGCCGCAGCTGTGGCTGGTGAGGTGTCCCCCCCCCCGCCCTCCCTCCAGGACCTCTTCCCATCTCGGCCCGGAGGCCGATAAAAGACTGGCGGCGGGGGCGACGAGAGTTGATTAGGAACAGCTATTGGCGGGCGTACGTTATACTTGTGAAAGTTGATGATATTTGTATTTGTATTTGTGACTTGATATTTGTATTTATGACACTGAATCATATTTGTAATGCTGAATGGAATATTATCTTGCTATTATATTGTTACATTTTTTTTAATATACTGTATATTGATTGAATTGCATTTTTCTGATTGTATTGTGCTTTTGCTTTTATAACTATATTGACTGTATTATATTTGTTATATTGATATGTTGTTGCTTTTATATTTGATACTGTAACATTGTGAGCCGCTCTGGGTTGCTTCGGCAAGGAGAGCGGCATATAAATACAAATATTATAATAATAATAATAATAATACTCTCATGAGCAAGGGCAAACAAAGGTAAGAAAAACAACAGTCAAAGTTGGGAGAAAACTTTTTGTGAATATAATTATTCAAGATTTACTGTAGATAAGACAAGAAAATGTACAGTGGCAACATACTTGATTCTTGGGAAATTAGTGGAGAGCTACAAGATCAACACAATTCAGTACCATTTCAGACTGAATTAGTGGGACAGCACATGTCAACAGTCTCTTATGCAAAAGAAAGCTATGAACTATAGCTATGAAAGAATTTGGACAATACCTTACCACAAAATGTGTAAAAATGTCTCTGACAGAAACAAAAATGCGAAAGACTGCTGTTATACAGCAAGAAGAATCCCTCCCCTTAAAAAAAACCATATAAAGATTTATTTCTTTTAAAATCCTGCATTTTATGAGTGCAGGATATTGTGAATTTGTATCCACAATTCAAGACACCAGGAAATGGCTTAATGTTACTACACAATATTGTACTCACCTTGCCAGTAGGAAAAAGGATGCCAGGCTTTCCATAGCAAAGGGCAGCCTGAATGTTGACAACACCAACATTCAAGATAACTTACAGCATACTCTCTTGTATTCACAACCATTAACACAGAGATAAAAAGCAGGATAAAATTCTAGAAGCTGAGTTCTTTTTTCAGTTAACCACTTCTCATCCAAACACAAAGCAATTGCTATGTTTTTTTGTGACAAGCATGAATGGTAGTTCACATTAATTGACATTGTTTGCATTATCTTTGTGCGTTATACAGAGTTATCCGATTCTACTTTAAATCACATGGGTCCATCCTATGGATCCCTTAGGATCTGTATTTTAGGGATATGCTTAGAATTCTGTGGTGTGTTTCAAGGGGATACACTAGAGTTTTCTAAGGATCTTACTAAACCACAAATTCAAGAATTCAGAGGGATGGAACCTTAGTTAAGATGGAACCAAACTGCTACAACTGAGATATCAGGCAGGTGCAGCCATAATGCAGCTTCTAGGCTCCATCTCATCTAGTTCTAAATTATTCCCCAACTCTCTCAAACAGCTTGGATGGAGGATGGACTTTCTTCACTACTGTCTGGAAGGAGGCAATCTGCAGCAGTAGATGCTCAAGTGCAGGGGTGGCCAAACATGGTGCTCCAGGCGTTCTTGGACTTCAACTACCAGAAGCCCAAGTCAGCAGTCCTGCTGATCAGGGCTTCTGGGAACTGAAGTTCAAGAACACCTAGAGCACCATAGTTGTCCACCCCTGCTCTAGTGTCTCTGTTTGTTGGCTTTGGAAGCAGGGCTTGCTGGCTTATCTTAAGCCTACCACACCTCAGAGCCAGTATCTTGACTGCTGCTTCCTTGACAGCCTGCTTGTCCACCCTGTGGGTTATAGTGCCTTGTAGGTTGCCTTGGAGGCCAAATAGTAATTCTTGGACTCAGTCATCCTGATTGGCAATGTAACAAAAAAAATGATCCTGGGTCATTTTATTTGCCTATCCCATTCAGGCTATATGAGGCATTATGGGCTGGTTAGTGCAGTTCTGTTGTTAAACAGTTCACAATTGCTAGGCAGGTAGTTTAGGTCAGGATGATAGAGATGAGTCCATCAGGGCATCTTTGGACAAAGGTGATACTGGGTGTGTGATGTGATACATGTGAATAGGTTATGCACACAATGGACACCATGAGATAGCTTTGCAGTACAATCATGAATAGAGTTGGAAATGCTCGTCTCTGTTTATAGCCCAAGAGCCAATGCTGTCTGCATCTGTAGACATCTCTGTGAACGTGTGCCAGGCATGCCTCAACACCAGAGTGCACATAATGCTGTTTACTTTCCCACTGAAGTGGTCCCTATTTATCTACTGGCAATTTCTTGCTTTCAAACTGCTAGGTTGGCAGGAGCTGAGACAGGGATGGGCACTCACTCCATCATGCAGTACCTGGGAATCGAACTCCATCCTTCCAGTCAGCAAGTTCAGGGTATTAACCACTTGAGCCACTGCAGTCCCTCCAATTGGTTACTTAGGGACAAACAATATAAAACAACTTCCTTGAATTTAGACTAGTATTTCTCTCTCTATGGTTATTGTGCTAACACCCACTGCATGCTGAGTTTGCACGAAAAGTACAAGGGTTAAGTACTACCATGCCACACTGCAAATCAGTGGCTATAAACAAATTTTAACAAATGGTGGCCTGAATTTTAACACCAAATTCTTGTGTCTTGCTTTATTATTTGACGGGTCGGGGGGGAATAACATCCTCCAAAATAATGGATTATCTCTTTTAGCACAGCAGCTGATGAAACTCAAACCAATCATCAGGAAGCAAAAGTTTACCAAAAATTGTCATCATACAGTTCAGCTCCTAGTTATTCTGACTGTTCTCCTCACTATCTGTGGATTGTGTAGCTCACCTCTTCTTAGTTCAGTTTCTGGAATGTACGTTTATCAACAAGAGATAAGATTCCGTCCTTCATATGAGACATTGTGACAACTATCATCGATTGATGAAGCCTGGTGACAGTAGCAAAAAGAAACTCATAAATGAAAAAAAAAGTCATAAAATTCTAACTGCATTTATTAACTTCAATTACTCTAATAGTAAACAGTTGCACGGAGCTTTATAAATTAGCAGAGTACATTCACAACTTGATTATCCATCTAGTCCATTAGCTGGTCTGAACATTTTACAAGCCACAACATGGGGTTGTAAAATGTAAATAAAGTCATTAGCTACTCTATTAATTGCAAGATGCAAGCATTGGGCACATTTGTATGGTAGAAGCAAACTTTTCATGGACTACCTATGGAACGTTTTAAAATAATATTCTGAATATGTATCATGAATGATTCACAGAAGGAAACGTCTAATCAATGTGGAGAGCAGGAGTTAGAATATATTCATAGGCTGCAATCATGTCACAGAGTTTAGAACATGGACTCTTGATGTAGGGGAGGATCCCCAGAGCTGTCTCAGAATATTTTAAGAAAAGGAGAAAAAAATTGCTGATTCTGACCAAGATCCATCTGGTTCCTGGACAGCCAAGTTTCTCTGAATTCAGTTGAAAGTAGGACATGTAGTGCCATTACAGTTGTAAACCACAGAATTGTTTCTGACCAATCACGTGTGGGACAATTGTGGCACATTGTAACATATTCAGCTATAAAACTATAAGTAGCTCTTTCTTTCTAATGATAAAACAAAATCACGTGTAGAGTAGGGTTGCCAGCTGGGTGGCATCCCATCCCATTCTTCTTCCATGTCTAGGCAAGACAGGAAAGTGCCAAAATGAAGGCACTTTTTGGTGAGTTCATTTTGCAGTTCCTTTTGCCTGATCCAGTGTGAAAAAGATAAGCTGGCAACACAAGGTTGCTGTTACCAGGGCATGCCTGATTGTGGCTCAAAAATACACAAACTTTGAGGAGGCTTTTTTTGTGATTAGGGAGCAAGCATATGGTGTCATGGAGACCTTTGTGATGTAATAGAGCAAGGGTCCGAAACCTTTTAAAGCTGTGGGTCAGTTCACACCCCCTCAGACAGTTGAAGGACCACATTGGTGGTCCCACCACTGCCATCATCAGGGTGGCCCCATTCACTCCCTCCACACAGCCGATGGCTGTAGTGGCAGTGTCTGGACCACCCCAAGCCTCCAGCATTCCTCCGCACACCACTGGCAGTGATGGCAGAACGACCCTGAGACCCCGCCACTCCACCCCATATTGCCACCAGTGGTGGTGGGACCACTCTGAGCCACCCACCACTCCACCCCACACTGCTTCCCTGCTTGGAGGAGCTGCATGGCATGGGTGAAGGAGGGGTCCAGGCAGTCCTCACCTGCGCTCAGACAGAGCAGCCACCAGGAAAGATGCAGGCAGTTGTGTGCATCTTCTGAGAAAGATGTGCTTGGACAGAGTAGCTCCTGGGAAAGATGTGGGTGGCTGCTAGCATCCACCACTTCCTCTGCCACCGCCTCAATCCTTGTCCTCTCCACTAGGCTTGGATTGTCCCTAATGATGTTCCATAGCACTGTGGATGTTGTAAGCCTTACAATATCCACCCTGCTATGGAGCATGGGCAGGGACATGCCAAGACAAGCGGAGGGGACAAAGACTGAGGTGGTGGCAGTGGCAGCTGGAGCAAGGGCACAACCCTGATGATTTGGTGCCATAGGTTGAGTATCCCTGTCATAGAGGCATAGTAGGTAAGAGTTGAGAGAGTCATTCCCCCACCCTCCAATTTTACTGCTAGTGCCAGGGCTAAATTGAGGCTCATGAGGTACACTCCAGGTACTACAAAGGTCCCAAGAAAACCAGGAGCAAGCAAGGAGAGAGAAACAGTGGGTATGTGCTCATGTATCCATCACACTGGGTGAATATGATACATATATCATTTTGTGCTGAACCAACAAGCCCTGGGCCCTGATGGGTGGAATTGAAAATAAGTTACTCATATAACAAAATGAAATCCTCTTCTCCAGTGCTGCTTATCCTGAGATTTTCTTCCCTGCCTAGAAACTTGGAGAAGCCTAGAAATTCAGCTATGACAGTTCAGCTAGAGACCTATCAACCTATTGGTGATGGCGGCAGGCAGGTTGTCACAGAAGGGAGCATATGACCATCAGGCATCCACCTCTTGTCACCTCATACATTCACTGAACCTATGGCAGGGTTACTGAACACTCCTATAGTCCAACACCAGCTTTCAGGCTTAGAGCATCCATTTCATTTTTACTCTTTCTCCCAAGTTCATTAACTAGAGACTTACAATTTTTTTTGCCAGACGGTAGAGTACTTTGGATACCTTAGAGTTGTTGTTCAGTGAGGAGTACTTGTATGAGTAGATGTCTCCATGACGACATTCTGCACAACTTCTGTTGTCCCTGGCAATTCTTCTCCATGTTGGACCAACATTTTTCTTTATAAAATCTTCCCATCTGTGAGGTGGTCTTCCCCCAGGTCTTTTGAGATCTCTCGGATACCAATTCATTATTCTGGCAGTCCATCTATTGTCACTTGTGCATGCAACATGGTCAGCCCACCTTAATTTGTTTGTCAGGTATTCTGTTATGACATCTTTTATCAGTGAGCTTCACCTGATATCCTCATTTTTACTTTATTGTGAAGTGAGATTTCGAGCATTGATCTCTCCATTGTACCTGGTGTTATTTGGAGCCATAGAGTATATGCTAAAAATGCAGTAGTGGCACAGCCAGGGATGGACCTTGGGAGCAAAAATGAGTACCATGCTGTCAATCCTCACTATCCACCTAGAGAACTGCAGGTGAGCTTGGCATAAGCACCCAAGATAGCATGAACATGCCAAGTCCCACAGGAAATGATATTAGTCATCACAGCACCTTTTGTCTCTTCTGGGAAAAGTTACTTTTTTGGACTATAACTTCCAGAACTTCCCCAGTTAGCATGCTTGGTGGTGGCTGGGGTGTGATTGGAGCTGTAGTTCCAAAACCCAGTTGCCTACCACCCTTCATTTTTTTAAAAATGAATAAGAGATTCTGTTTGGAGATGATGGACTTCTTGTTTAAGGGAAAAGATTTTCCACAGCCAGCAGCTTCAAGCCATAATCTTTCCCACCATTTAGCTAAAAGCTGCCACTGCTGAGATCATTGCCATGTGAACTCGAATACTAATTATAGTCACTCAAGCCAATAGCACTTCCCCTGGGTTCCCGCTATTTCTTGGGAAATGCAATCCAAACCTCACCAGTATGCCTCATTTATCTAAAAATTCGTTCACCACAAAAAATGTGACCAGCCCTTGTCTCAAACCTCAGGGCAAATTAAGCCGTCTCCTATTGCAAATATTAAATGTCTTGTAAAGATGCCATAGGAACAAACGAGCGGGTCTCCAGCTTCAGAGCAATCTGTGGGCTTGTCTTTTTCATTGTATGTTATCAATTAACCTGCAGCAAGTACCCAGGCTTCTCCCGCAGTCATTCTCCTGCTGGTATCTGGAGAGAAAGAGATAAATTGTACAGGGTTTTTTCTTCCTTGTGGAGGGAGAATACTTTTAATAACCAAAATGTTTCTGCACTTTGAATAATGAGAGCGACTTTTCTCTTTCAAATGCTAAATTATTTCAAGCTGAGCTGCTGGAAACTATTAATAATTCAAGGGACTTCTCTTTAGGTAAGAACAACATCTGCCGGATGGTGCAACAACACAAGAATTGCTTGACTTTCAAAGTTTATTTTACTAGTTTCACTGTTTGCTGTTAATTGAAAGGAAGCATCATCAAGGCATATGACTATAATCATTTCCTGAAAAGACACAGATGCCTGGGAAAAACCATTCTTGAAGTTTTAGTTCTTAACTAAGTGAAGTTCCTCCTGATAGCAAATTTATTTCCCTCAACACCCAATGGGGCAAAAGAGGAAGTAAAGAAGAAGAAGCAAATTTATTGTGATATGAAAGTACTGAAGATTCAAGTTTTACTGGATTTCAGAGTGAAACAAATGGTGCTCTGAAAAGAGAAGGAAATGATAGTGTTAATAGCTCCATGAGATCATAGGGTCACTGGTAAAATGTTGTCCTTCCAAACTAAGTCCAGATTTAACCCTTAGCTTTTGTGGACCTGGTGCAGAGGTGGTGGTGGTGGTCATTGTTGTTGTTGTCATCTTCATCATCCTACAACTCCTAAATTCTAACATGACAAAGGGAGAGTGCAAAACAAGATAATCTCAACACATCAAGACATTTTGTTGAGGGTTCTTAACCCCCATGGACAGTGGTGGGCTCAAATTACTACCACACTGTGGGTGTGGTATGGTGGGTGTGGCCAGAGGAAAGCCCTGCATTGCACCTGAATTAGGACTACTTTATTTCAAATCTTGGATGGATGTGGCCAGTCAGAATTTCTGCTACCAGTTCTGGTGAACTGGTGCGAATCTCCTGATGCCCACCATTGCCCATGAGATTTCTGGCCTCCAACACATAAATAGCACAAGTGATTTTGTACTTTAACTATGCAGTTTCTGTAAACTTTGCAAACTGTGTAAAACCTGTTGCTCAAAACCTGTTGTTCATACTTCTGAATTCCAGTTGCTGAGAACAACAGAATAAGCTGATTATGTCACATCTTGTTTACATGGTTTCCATAGGCCTTCACTTGGCAAATGTGAGAACCGCTGTGTTTAGTGCATGTCATCTGCCTAGATCTGACCTATTCATGATATAGAAGGTAAATATTACCCATCATATCTGGCTCATCCTCTTGTAGTCCCTTCTATTGGCCAGAGCTGGGAGTTGGCAAACAGGCTGAATTCCTGTTGAACATTCATCAGGTCAGGAAGAAGGGAAGAGTAGCTTGTTGTATGCCAAGTCCTATCAGCCCTGCCCTGTGTATCCAGTTGCACACTAACAATATTTGGAGAGATGGACATTTCCCATCCTTGTCCTAAGTCAATTGTTCTGTATGAAGTGCTAGCTCAAGTGCCAATTTAATAGAAAAATAGAATTGGATGATTAATCTCTATAGTACTAAGGCACTTTATCCTGTAGCTAGTCTATGCCCATCACCATTTGTATAGGGTCCAGTTTGTATACTACTAGCTCTAAAAAGTAAGACATAGTGCAAAATCCAACTTATTTTTCATACCACACGAGAAGGACATAAAATGGGAGGATGAATCTTTTCCTAGCAAATTTTGTCTTTGTGCTTCAAGTACCAGTCAAAAAATTTTGCTTGGTACCTGGAAGCTATGGATCCTACCAATCTTGTTATAGCTAGTATTATATTTGTATACCAAATTTCCCACAAAGAATTGTGCTCAAACACAATTGTTTCAAAAAGAACAAAGAAAACAACCAACACTACTATTATACACACTCATCATAACAGTAAAGATTTCTATGCAGGGAAAGACTTGAAAACAAGACTTCCAAGCAATTTCACCAAGATCTATTTATTCATTGAAATCCATTAAGTATTTCAAGTTTTCAAACATAGTAGAAAAAAAGTTAGTAAACATAAAGAAACTAGCTGTTATGGCTTTGAGCTTGGTGATGTGAGAAAATCCTATGAGATGTGATTTGAAGGCTAATTACAGTGAATGAATCGAATGAGAGAGATACGGCTCCCATCATATGCTCGTGTGGTATGTTTTCCCTTCTTGGCTTCAATCTGATTACAGATCATGATAAATATTCATAATATTGTGAGTGGATCTAATGTATATTTATAATTATTAATTCAAATGGTGTCAGAGCAGCTAATTAGGACTCGTTCCAGGCTCATTAATTCTCAAAGGGTGCTCTTTTCCAAGCCAGTGTTTGACAGATTTAGGACTGGGTGAATATGACTGTTTTGTTGCAATAAGGAGATCTGTCCAATGTGTTGGAAAGGAAACTTTAGCATTGAAGAGAGTGGGTTTAAAAATGATAATAAAATGCCCCATTTAGGACAGCTGAGGAGTGGTGTGATTTTTAAGATGGCTCTGGTAGGACTGCTTAAATGAAACAACTGCCATTAATTTATGAGCAACTTTTCAGTTTCTGAACTCTAGAGAATCTGATCCAGCAATGCCTTTTTGTGCATTATTATCCTTATTATTCTACAGAATGAGAGATGGACACTAATTGAGACAATGGCCATAATCCAATGTAAAGATTATCTGTGAACTGGATTTTACATAGATCCATTATTGGACTACAGAAGCAAGTTTCCTGAATCTGTGTTCTTTATTTGGCTTTATTTGGGATTTAACTTGGTAACAAAACAAAATCAAAACTGCATCAATTATTTATCCATTCCACAATCACAGTGTTACAATAAAGTCCTCTCTTGTATCTCCAGATAGTGAATTTCTTTGAATAGTGGGACAAAGAAGAGTATCTCCACATCAGAACTTCATGATCAGACAGGTATATGTACTGGCATTCATGCTCAAGACCAACAAAAACATGTTTCACGGATGAAAACTTGAATGCAGGGCTATTTAGGACAACAGTACCAAAAAATGCACTGGCTATGCCAAAGGTGACAGGTTCAGTCCTTACTATTTCCATCTAAGGCTGGGAAAATTTTTCTCTGAATCAATTAAGAACTACTGTGCATCGCTGTAGACTAAAGATGGGAAAATCTGTTTCATTTTCTACCATATTTATGTTTTATGAACTCAGGTTTTTGTTATATTCTTTCACAATGAACAGAAATGAAATTCTCCCTATTTGCAGTAACAAGTTCAATTTGTTATGTGCCATCAAGTCACTTCTGATTTATGACAATCTTAGGAAAATGTGATATCAAAGAGGGTTTATTGTCAACAGCCTGTTTGAGCCTGCAGACTCAAGGGTGTGGTTTCCTTTAATTACTTAGTCTATCTCATGTCCAGTCTTCACCTTTCCTTGGTGTCTTTCCAAGCAACACAGTCCATTTCAATGTTTTGTTCTTCTCTTCTTGGGTACTCATTTTTGTTTCTAAAGACATTTTGAGCTTGATTTGAACTAGCACTTATATATTTGTCTTTCTGGTATCTATAAAGCTCTCCTTCAGCAGCACATTGGGTTACACAGAAAGAGCTTCCTTGGAATTTGTGGCATTTTTGAACCATAATGTGGTGTACCATGGTAACGTCAACCTTGTATTGCCAGTTGACGTTTCTCACACTAGGTCAGGCAAAAGGAACTGCAGAATGTACTCTTCAAAAGGTGCCTTCATTTTGGAAATTTCACGTCTTGCCTAGACACGGAAGAAGAAGCAGAAGAAGCATATTTCAAAAGAATTGATTCTCTTCCACTTAGCTTTCTGTGCTATCTGTCACATTTATGCATTACAATCAGGAATACCAAATTCAGTTTACCTTATTCAATAGAAGCAGGTTTTCACACCATGTAGAGAACCATGCATTACCTGATCCCCATGAAGATTTTAAGGAGAGGAACCTCTAGAACAAAGCAAAACAAAACAATAGCACTACAATAAGTCTGACTCAGTACCATAGAATAGCATTTACCAGAGCAAGATTTGAGCAGTTAGACTCTATGGTTAAACATAGGTGATTTAATCATGTCCCATATTCTGAGAGAACATGTATCTGTGGAATATCAGAAACAGAAAATATTTTCCATGTACTGTTTAGTTGTTACCTATATGCCACAATAATAGCCTAGTACCTATAGACATTATTAGATGGAATGAAATATTGGGACTCTAATAAAAGACTAATCCATTTCCTTCATGGCACAAATAAATATATATACATCAGAACTGTCAAGTTCATAGTTGGGGCTATTCAAAAGAGAAGATGTTTTATTGATCAGATAGGGGCTGTATGCAAAGGTGATAAATTCTATTGATAATTTTATCATGAAAATTTTATATCTCATTTTAATGATATTGTATCATTCTATTTTCAAATTGTTTTATTCTATCCTATGTAATTATATCTTATTTAATGCATTGCACTACATTTTAACTTCATATGGTTCAATGACTAATCAATTAATAAAGAACGAAATAAAATAATGTCATATTTTAGCATTAACATGATGGGCATGATAAAGATTCAGGCGAGATTGTAGATAGCTACTCTCAACCTTTTGCTCAAAATCCTGTTTAATCCCAGTGGGCCTGGCTCCTCTAACTATCCAGGATAGCTTTTCCAATCAGCATAGAAAAGAACAATCCTCTCCCAACCTCTCATACAGGCCATGAGCCACAACTAGGCAAAACAGATCAACAAACAGAGAACGCTAGACATGTAAAGGAAAAAAGACCTATCCAGGATGCTTACCTTCCTGGCTCCAGAATCTTGGAGACACATAGTTGCTCTGGCCCCATACTTGCTCCAACTTGAGACACCAAATCATTGGAGGGCATTCACGCTAACCCGCTGCCAGGCCTTCCCTTCTGCAGTTCTTGAGGAAAAATTCCAAAAGACACCAATGTCAGAGAGACTATGCCTCTGTGACACTGGATAAATTGAAACCATAGAACACATTCACTACATCTACTCTTTTTATAGAGACATCTGGATCAAGTTTGTATCTCTGTTGCTCTGCAAGTATCCTGGCTGGTCAAGCAGCACATACACCTACTGGCTGCTATCTGATGAAAGGCCCACCTTCACCCACAACACTGTCAGATTCTGCACAGCAGCATGTAAGATCAGAAGAACAATCATGGCAGGACCTTCAGCCAAATAAACTACTAGCGCCAAAGCTTAGGCTAGTAATAGTTGTAACATTATTGATATACTAATTTTACTACTCCTTAACTTTGAGCAGAAATGCTATTTTTA
The DNA here is from genome assembly GCA_030440675.1 of Furcifer pardalis. Classification (NCBI taxonomy): domain Eukaryota; kingdom Metazoa; phylum Chordata; class Lepidosauria; order Squamata; family Chamaeleonidae; genus Furcifer; species Furcifer pardalis. The sequence continues at coordinate 238,004,931 of CP126891.1, forward strand.
AAACATCCTCATTTTAACTTTTGTCTCTTGATTTATTTTAAGTACCTTCATCTTAACTCCTGTTTCTTTTGCTGTTCTATGCTAGTCTTGGGCCATAATAAAGATTTGATTTGATTTGTCATTTAAATCAGCTATTTCAAATGGTTGGCTAAAAATAATAATGAATAATTGTCCGGTTTTCTAGTTATATTATGTGGATGGCATGCACAATTTGTAAAAAGTTATATACTCACTTGTATGCATATGCAAGATTCTTTCCACTGTTTTGTATTCTTATAAAATCTGGCAATGTTTTAGAAGCCAACAGAGAAATTGGTAAAAAAAAATCTTATTCTTAAGTCTACTATAAAAATGATGGAATTGGGATGTATAACAGCATGGATTATAAAAGGAGAGATGAAGTATGTACAATAATAAAAAAGGGGAGAAGGATGCAAGAAAAAGCCATACAGTAAAAAGTGTCTGCAAAAATAGCTTTATAGCAAGAATGATTGCCAGTCCTTATGTGCATCTGATATTGTGGTTCAAACAAACTTCTCTTAGACACATAGCTCACTGAGAAGAAACATAACTCCTTGGGGGCTGTATTGTGAGAGGTTTTCAAGGTAAGTACCACTTTTCACATGACTGAGAAAATTGGCTAGAGGTTCTGGACTTGATTTGAAGAGTCCCATTTCTTTTTACTTACCCATCTCCATCAGATTCAGAGATTCAGAGACGATAAAAAAGCCCCAAACAAATCCATTATTTTTCTCTATATAATAGGTGGCAATAAATAAAAGTCTGGAAGCATTGCATTCAACTCCACCTGCAGCCATGATCCCACCAGAGAGTACCACCTCATTCAATTTCCTACTCACATCTATATGTAGCTCATATTTCAAGCAGGAGAGGCACCTCATTCTACCACTACAGTATGAGGAGACCCTTTTGCTCTTACCATGGGCTTCCAGTACTCATCTCTGAACATCTTGGCACTGAGAAAATATGCTAAACATTGTGCAAAATCTGCCTCTCACTAGCTAATAAGTAAATCACTGGAAAAACCATTGAGAACAAATCTCCTGGTTCCCAATTTAAAAAGGGAGACAGACCTTACATGAGATGGATTGACTCTGACCATGACCTTCACTTTGTAAGACCTGAGCAAGGCTTTTCATGAAAGGACCTTTTGGAAGTCTTTGGCTCCTAAACTGGAAGCAATTTGGGAGCAGTTGGTCAGGACTGCAGTGGCTTAGTGGTTAAGATGCTGAACTTGATGACTGGAAGGTCAGAGGTCAGCAGTTCAAGAACTGAGTGTTGCACAGCAGAGTGAGCTCCTGTCTCTGTCCCAGCTCCTGCCAACCTACCTGTTTGAAAGTAAGAAATTGCAAGTAGATAAATAGGTATCATTTTCATGGTAAGGTAACACTCATGCAACATGACAATGGAAACATCTGCAAACACACACAACACTGGCTTTTTGGCTGTAAACAGAGATGAGCACCACCTCCTGGAATTGGACACAACTGGCTTTCAAGCAAGGGCGACCTTCATCTTTACCAATAATATACTGACTGAAACTGAGTAACTGGACTTATCCTGTGGGCTCCCTTGGGAGAGGTATTTCTCCTAAAGAATCCTCTGGGGACCACAAGTCAATGGGGAAGCCTTTACATTTAAAACAACAACAACACAACCACTAGTCTGTGTTTACTAGTACCTGTATCTGCAATTTTTGAAAATGGAAGTGGTTTCTCCAGAATGGGATAGAACATGAGGAAACATTTAATTTACAAAATGAAAATAAAAAATGCCATGCTTGATGATGCCATCAGCTTTAAATTCTGCTACTAGCTTTTTGACACTGTCTCTCAAAACTCTTTTTCTTTTTCACAATATAAGATGCTGAATGAGACTACTTGTGTCTTTTGTGCAATTACTGTATCTATATTAGAATGGTGCATTTCTTTTTAGGGGGACCCTATATACATTCTCCCATTGGGCTCAGTATTCCAAGTGGTTAACTCTTATGCTGTGCCTTTCAGTTCCTGTTATCAAATCTTTATTACGGTCCAAGACTGGCATAGAACAGCAAGAAGTTAAAATGAGGGTACTTAAAATATATCAAGAGACAAAAGTTAAAATGAAGATGCTTAAAAAGGAGCATTTTTGCTCAGAGGTAAGGACTAAAAAATTAGTACATAGATCAATAATGTTACAACTATTACTAGCCTATGCTTTGACGCTAGTAGTTTATTTGGCTGAAGTTCCTGCCATGATTGTTCTTCTGATCTTACATGCTGCAGTGCAGAATTTGGCAATGTTGCGGGTGAAGGTGGGCCTTTCATCAGATAGCAGCCAGTAGGTGTATGTGCTGTTTGACTGGCCAAGATACTTGCAGAGCAGAGGAGATATGAATTTTTTCTGGATGTCTCTATAAAAAGGGCAGCTGTAAAGAACATGTTCTGTGGTTTCAATCTCTCCAGTGTCACAGGGGCATAGTCTCTGATTTAAATGAAGGCTAAGAGCACAAGCTGGTATGTTCCTAGTTTAAATCTCATAATTGATTAATGAATCTATTAAGGTACTTTTGGTCAGCCACCATTATCCAAATTGATATCGTTCTTCCCCATCTGGTGCCATTTAGATGTATAGGACTACAGTTCTCATCATCTTCAATTAGCATGACCCAGAGTGATGGGGCAGGGGCTTAGATGAACACAGCTGTAGGATGTGTTGGTGAAGCTGCCTTATATATTTCTTAGAATAAAGATGCTGAAGGGTCACTGAATCATTTTCAATATTCTAAAACATGATGTACAAGCTAAGTATTATTTTATGGTGATGGCCTACCAAGGTATGATAAATTCTAGAGGTTTTGTTTAATGACTTGCTACATCTAAGAGTCATGCTCATTTATGTTCTTGCCTTTTGTAGTCCATTATAAGAATATGCTAGTTGGGTGAGAGATATTGCAGCAAACTGGCATGCTCACTGCAATACCTTAAGTATAGGGTACAACTTTTCATCTACATTTTCAATGGGAGCAGAGTAGGGATATTTAGAGTATGGGGAAAGAAATATTGTTCTTTGTGATTTTCTGATTCTCACCATGTTGAGACTCCTTGCAGAGACTTCCTTTTCTACCTTCAAAATTTCCCAGCTTTCCATGAAGACAAGGCCACTGGCCCCCTTTCTCCTTTCCCTTTCATTGTCAGCTCTTCTATTGAGTAAGGAGTTGCCAAATTATTGGCATTCTAATGCTATTTCCAGAGAATTTTAGGCCAGACAAGTGGCATTTGGACAGGAAATCAATCAGTAAATCATACAGGTTGTCTTGTCAGTAAATCATACAGGTTGATAGGGAGAATGGGCCCCTTGAAACAGAGAAATCTGAGTGGAAAGAGAAAAGAGGATTCCCTTCCCTCTCAGCCTCATGCTGAAAAGGATAGACTGCAAGATTCACGTTCCTCAAATTGAGACTGAGGTGCTGATACAGGCAGTGTAGATAAGATGTGCAGACATATAAGGGCAGTGGTGGGCATCAGCATGTTCGCACCAGTTCGCCAGAACCGGTAGCAGAAATAGTCGCTAAGACGCTTTAACTTGTAGTCCTAATTTGGGTGCAGTGCAGGGCTTTCCCTCTGGCCTCACCCACCATACCACACTGACAGTGTGGTAGTAAATTTTTTTGGAGCCCACCACTGTATAAACAGTGCATCCGATGCATCCCATAGGATCTTAATGTTATCCGATGCAATTCTCCCTTCCAGATTGCTTAATGTTATGCGATTTTAGTGTTATTCGATACTAATGTTATCTGAGGTATTACTGTATATATATGTTAGTTTCTCTGACCTTCACTTTTCCCCCATCTGCACATGTCATATTAGATTGTGATCCTTTATTTGTGTTTCCTGCACTAAAATTCACGTATTGTTATACACTTTTTATTTCTTTAAATTTTCCAATACACCTCAAAATGTGAGTTCTAGAAGGATTTTCTATTTTTCCTCATGAAAAATCTTGGGAAATTTAGCTGCAGAATTGAGCTTGGGACAATAAACCACAAGTTGAACCAGCTGGCAGAGATAGTATGAAACTTGGGATATCCCCCTCTCCTTTCTGTAGTCAGCTTTTGCAATAATGAGGACACAAGAAAGCTCAAATCCAGTTAGACTTTCTATTTTCAAAGTGAGGCGTATAAAGGATTAGGCAGGTGGTGCTTATTGAAGCAGTCAGATTCCCAGTGGCCTGACAAAACAGTTACTACAAATATGAATTAGAAATGCTACTCTGTTTTAGGGGTTCTGTAATTTTATTTCCAAAGAAAGCAACATTTTGTTTTTTTAGTTCCAGCGCAAACTGAGCAAGAAAGTGAAGATTCATGTCAGTAAGCCACTGCCAATTGGCGTTTAAGCAGAACATACCAGATTGACTCCAGTTTGACGTACATGCCACCTGATTGCATTGAAATGCGAATGATAAAGAACTAGAAGAAATATTGAAATTTAAAGCTGGAGGAAGAAAACAGGTGTGTGAAATAGGAGTAAAATCAGTTTTATTTGGCTTTAACCTACATGGAAAAAGGCTATAGGCTTAATGTAAGAAGGAGATATTTATTCCTTGGGCAACTTCTTGTTGCTACTCTGACTGTGGAGCAATTTAAAACCTATGCATTTTTATAAGTGTCCATTTTTTATGTTTGATAAAGATAACTCTGGCACCAGTTAAATAATAAATGAAAAAGAGGGAATGTTGTACTGCCAGAATACTAATAAAATAATGGTAAGAGATCAAGAACTCCTAAATATAAAAAATAGGGTCTACACTAAGATTTGAATGGGTACAAAAGAGGAAAACACAGGAAAGAGAGTAATAACAGGGTAATGTTAAGAAGTAAACAGTAAAGCTGTCTAATAGAAAGGGAGAAATAATAATATATATCCATTTGCTGGAGATGCAGGAAAGAATAATTGGACAGAGGTCAAGATTCCTTTTTTGTTATTTCACAAAAGTAAGAAGGAGAATAAGAATGGAGAATTCATAAAATGAGAGAAAGGAGTTATGTAAACAAAAGCAGAGTTTTTCTTTATTTTTCCTTATGCTGATAAACTGTTTTAGAGTACTCCCACTTTCGGATGTCACTAATGAATGCTCATTGTGGACATAAGACAGAAAATAACTCCTAAACAAAGCTTGTGCATGTGGGCAATTGAGCCAAAATTAAGCCATTTTTAAATATTAGTAAAGGTAAAGGTCTCCCTTGCTTGAAAGCCAGTTGTGTCTGATTCTAGGGGACAGAGCTTATCTCCATTTACAGCTGAAGAGCCAATGTCTGCATCTGCAGACATTTCTGTGTTCATGTGGCAGACATGACTACATGCCAAAATGCACGTAACACTGTTACCTTTCCCGCTGAAGTGGTACCTATTTATCTACTTGCAATTTCTTGCTTTCGTACTGCTAGGTTGGCAAGAGCTGGGACAAGCAACAGGAGTTCACTCTGTCATGCAGCATTCAGGTTTCAAACTGCTGACATGTCAACCTTTTGGTCATCAAGCTCAGAGTCTTAACCACTAAGCTCCTTTTAATATTACAGAGAGGCTAATGCAGGATTCTCACCCACTGAAATTAGCAAGCTCCAGAATGCTGAACTTTGATTGGAGTATACCTTTTTATTAATTCAATGTGTAATTAAATCAACACTGTTATTTACTTGAATTACAATTATGAATTGACTGTGTCATAGTTGTGGTGCATGTTTGGAATATTGCTCATCATATATTGCATTTGAGGTGGCTAGTAGCTTGATCATGAAAGAGGTAACTTGATGACATTAGTGAAATAGTTTTAAAGACTTAGAGCTATCTTCAGAATTTATTTGCTTGGATTTTTTTAGGCATTTCTGACATCAAACTATGCATTCCTTGACCCCCCACTAAAGATAAATATTTTATTTCTTTGAAGTTTTGCTCGTGAAGTCTGGTATCAATAGCCCTTAGAGCTGTAAGGAATTTCTTCTTCATAGTTGTTAAGAAGGACCCTTCAAATGACTTTTTAAAGTGGCTTGTATTTATTGATAATTTGGTTTTAACATTGTGTTTGTTTTATTTAATGTAAGTGGGGATTTTTTATTTATTTATTGGATTTATATACCGCCCTACTTGGTGTAACCAACTCAGGGCGGTGTACAAGACAAATAGAATACAGTCAACATGTCAGGAAACGACACATTTCCTCATGTTTCCCAAGGCTTGAGGCTGTAGATTATTTAGCTAGGCCTCATAGGAAATCCTTTGTTCCCTCTCTGTCTCATGGACTCATGTCATGAGACAGTTTGTTTTTCAGCCAGTGTTCCTGTGTTCCTATCTCTAGCTTCATGTTTTGACTACATACTAGAACACTGATTGTACATGTGTGTAAACAATCCATTGTTTTGAGAATGTTTCTCTCTGTTACCTGATTGGCCAAAGCTAACCCACCTGACTGCAGAATCTCCATTTTGCAGAGAAGTTAGTTCGTTCGTTTCTGGATCTCAATGGCATAAGACCCTGGCTATGGTGGGACTATTCTTTTTCTTTCTCTATGATTACCTAATGTACCTGGACTGTGTACTGGACTGATATCTGTTATTGACCTTTTAATCTACATTTTTCCATGGACTATCCTACATGAACCTGAAGAATAAAGCAGCTGTTTCTCTTTGAAGATTGTTGTTCTTTTATTGGCACACACACATAAGCTACGCTACCAGAATCCTCCCTTGTTTTGCTCTTTTGCTCTATTGCCTGAGCATAGTAAGAGTTCCTTTCTACGCAGCTTGGCTCTCTCAAAGGTGGAAGGTAAGGGTGAGAGTTCCAGGAATGGGACAAGGTGTCTCAGGAACTTGGGGGGAGGAGCCCTTATGATGAGACGGCCAATGTCTGATACAACAATACAATACCAAACAATAACCAGGCATAACAATACTGTGGTAGAACACCTCACAGCAATAATGTGGCAATACAATCAAGCAATAATATAGCAGTACAATCCAACAATACAATGTAGAGATATAATCCAACAACACAATGTAGTAATACAATGTCAAGAAAATACAATCCAACAATACAATGTCAAGAAAATACAATCCAGCAAAAAAAATGTAACAATATGGTCAGATATCATAGATACAGCGTCCTCTCACTGCCCGCAGTTGGTGGCAATCTTCTCCTCCTCTGGGTGAGATGGCAGGGCCTGGAAGGAGGGTGGGAGCATCCACTCACCACCTGCAGACGGCGGTCTTTTATTAACCTCTGGGTGAGATGGTGGAGCCCAGAGGGAGGGCAGAAGCATCCATTCACCGCCCACAGCTGGTGACAATCTTCTCCTCTGGGCAAGATGGCGGGGCCTGGAGGGAGGGCGGGATAGGTTTGATAAGTTTATTGCTTAATTTGTTTCTAGCATTGTAATTAGCCACTTTGATGGCTATGCTGAAAATGTAATGCAATAATGAATAAAATATTTTTTAAAAAAATTCAAAAGCACTGCAGATCTCAGTAAGCAAAGAAAGAAGATTTGTAGAAAAAGTAATGGAAGGAGTGAACAACAAAAATCTGGATGGTGAATCTAGAGTATCTGAAAGTTCATCTTTACCCTTAATATCTAAAGGTGTAGCTGGCTGGATAGCTCAATGGCTTAGTTTTCTGCCTGTGGAGCCAGAGGTTGGGAGTTTGATTTCCCATTTTGCCTTCCTAGAGAACAAACAGCCTATATAGCCATGGGCAAGCTGCACAGTTCCAAAACAGACCCAGAAGAAGAGCATGGTATTCTGTGCCTAGAAAATCATTGAAAATGTTGCTATATGTCAGAAATGACTTGACAACACACAATTATTATTATCTTAAGGCATAGAAAGGCCTGACATAACAGTTGCTTTTAAAGTATCAGATAAATAACCCTGCTGACCCTGGCCCCCACCAATGCCCAGGGGAGATAAAAGCTGCCTACCAACAGTTGGTTGTGGCGACAGAGTGTGATTCATGCTGGGACTGCTGGGACTGTTATTTAGTTGTTATGAGAGTTTTAAATGAATTATTCTTTTGCTTTTTGTAATGTGTTATGATGTTTTATGATATATGATATTGTGATTTATCTGTTGTTACCCCATTGTATTTTATTCTGCTGTAATGTGTATATGCTTTGTTGTTTATGTGAGCTGCCCTGAGTCGCGTTGTTGAGTGGGCGGCATACAAATGTAACAACAACAACAACAACAGAAAGCTATTTATTAAATCCTTTTCAAAGGTATGATGCAGCTGATAGTTAATTCTGAGCATACTGAAATGTCTATAGCAGTGTTTCCCAACCTTTGGTTTTTGGACTTCAATTCTTAGAAGCCTAAATCATTCCCTCAAAACACTGATCAGCCAATATACTGACTTAAGAATCTGGGAATTGATGCCCCCTGCTCGTTTGGCCTGGGCCACGTATTGGGAACTGCTGGTCTATAGCTTTTGCTTTTCATAGTGTGGTTTCTGTGTGAGAGGGAGTTTGTGTGAGTGTCATTTTGTTGCTGTTGGTTCTTAAGATGATTTACCTACTTTATTTTTGGGATAACCACATTGAGGTGTTTTTCTTCATTCCTGCATATGCTGTAGCTCAAGTCAGAGGTGTCATCATTCTTCATAGTGTTGCATTTTTAATATCAGAGGTTGAGTTCTCAAAGCTTTAGTAGATCAATAGTTTCACTTGTAAGAGAAAGCTGAGTACCAGGCTTAACTGGTGCGTATGTTAGGGCTGGTATGAAGGCCTGATAGGTTGTCCTCTCTTATGAAGCAACATTCCTATTATATATATATATGGGGTTGTGGTGATGGGGACAATTGCTTGGTCAATTCTAATGAATAATTCTTGTGGTTCTTTGTATTTAGTTGCCAAAACATGGATAGTGTTTAGTATAATTTGGCGAATTGTTCTTGATTGTTCTGTACAATTGTTACAATTGTGTGTTGCTTTTTGCAGCTCAGTCATAGGCCATACTTAGGGCAGATCCATTGCAATTACCGTGACTTAAACTAACAGTCATCAGTAACTTTTCTCACAGATATAAATGAGTAACTCTGAATTCAACCCATGGTGTTCACTTTCTATCCAAGCCTGATTAAAAAGGTCAGCATATCTTGCAGAGAAAAACTGAATGGAAAATACATTCATGAGAACCTGGCTGCAATTCTAAATGTAATGGGATATATTTGTAATTTGTATGGAGGAGCTATGCCAAGCAAAACTCCTGTGCAATGGAAGGAATGTATTTACAGTAGACTTTTTCAGACTTCAATTAGCCTTCCCACGTTCATCCATTGCCTGATATGATATATTAAACACTTCAGCCAATATTTAATTTGAGACAACTATTTTACCAGGCGCAGGATTTAAAACATAGCTTTTAGTGCTTTACAGATTTATGAAACATGTATAATTTGCTATTAAAACAACTTTTTATGATATACAATGGCACTTTCATGGCTTAAGGTTCCTTTTGTGTAACATTGTATTGTAGCACTAAAGCATGTCTAAGTTGTCATAAGTGAAGTTATATTAGAAAACCTTTCCATATTAAGTGTGAAAGAATTTTGGCAAGATTCAGATAGATTCACCCATCCAACTTTTTATTCAGGAATGCCAGGTTTTGAATCCAGTTAGAACAATGTTATTAAACAATTATCATTTTTGGCATGTGAAACAGTAAGAACTCTGATTGATTTGATTTATATACCATCCCATTAATGAAAACACTACTCTGGCTCAATTGAGCATATTCTTCTTTTTTGCTCATTCTATAGGGACACCCATGCAGAATTAATAATCCCTGTGCTGCGCCAATGCATAGGAAAATTGTCTGCCCAACAAGTTTCCTTCCTACTCCAGGACAGTAGTATTGCCATCATGCACAAAGTGGAGAGTTTTTGTATGAAGGTTTTCAGGATACGTCGGCTGCCGACTAGGAAGTCTAGTGTGGCTTTATAGTTTATTGAGATTGCTCCCAGACTGAGCAGCTGATCTATACTATTTTATTAAATTCCCTCTTCACTCTTGTCATTATTGGTTTGGTTATAATTTACAGAGTTTTAGTAAATTACAACTCCAGCAGAGATCATATTATATCCTTGTAATGAGGCTATCCCTCTTCTTTCCTTGTAAATACCTGTACACTAGAACCCTGGACAACGTTATGACATGGTTCCACGAGTCATGACGTTGTCTGGTTTTTAACGTTGTTTGATACATTGATCCAAGAACGCTAAAAAAAACCTGAGAAGAGGCGCTCCGTACCCTGCGCTAACCCCCACCAATGCACGCGCGCCTGCAAGCCACCCGAGGTTCCGAAAAGATAAGGATCTTTACCCTTTCGGAACTTCGGGAGAGAAGAGGCGCCTTTCCACGGGGTCTCCCCGGCTTGGGAAAAGGGTGGCTTGGCCGAAATTCCCTCCCCCTGTGCGGGGGTGAGGATTTCGACCAAGCCGCCTCTTTCCCGGGCACGCTATAGCAACGCAGATCACACGTCAAGGCAATTGCCTTGACGTGGGATCCCCCTTTCGCTCGCCTACGTGAAAATAACGTGAAAATCGTGTTATTCGATACAAGATTTTTCTGAAAATCTTGTCACGTTATGCAGTTTTCACGCTACACGGTACTCGCATTACTGTACAGTACTATACGGTACTCGTATTACTGTATTAGCATTTTATCTTCACAACATTAGGTTTTAGTAATTATTAAGGGATTTTAGTTATATTGTTCTTTTAGATGGGCGACCTGCTGTTGCATGTCAATTCTCAGTAGGCTTTTAGTATAGTTTCCTTTTATTACCTCTGTCCAGTCTAGTTTAGGATGTGCTGTTTATGCTTTTGTATTCTTATTATGCTGGTCATGGACTGTAAATAAAATTGAATTGAATTGAATACTCTGGGCAGTTTAATATCATAATAAATGGGATTAAAAATAGCAAAACACACCAGACCCTATAGTAGTGAATTCCATAGCTTAGTTGTATGCCTATTTGATTTTCTTTTGAATGGCTTGAATATAGTGATACACCATGAATGGAACAACTTTCTATTTATAAATGTATGGCACTTGATTTCCAGTGATCCTTTCTATCTAATTCACCTCTCAGGATCACTTGAATAACTGCCTGAGAATGTAGGGGAATAATCTGGAACAACATGTATAATACCAGAGCAAGAAACAATGTCTTTTTGGAGATGAATGGGAGTGAACAAAATATGGAAAAAATAAAAATATAATAAAATAAGTTTATTTCAAGGTCCCATGGTGGGAAGGTAGAGTTTTTATATTTTGTTTTGTTATATATTTTGTCTTTGTTTATCTTTTTTACTATATGTCTAACACTTTAACTGTTGTAAACCTCACATAGTGGGAAAATATCCCAGATGGGTGGCATAGAAATCTAAATAAATAAATAAATAAATAAATATTTTTTAAAAATAATCTGGAAGTTGCATGATGACCACATCTGCATTAGATCTCAAGTGTAGTGATCTGATTCAGTTTTAACTACAAAGGTATCATCTCACAGAATTCTGGGATTTATGGTTTGGTAAGGTCCTTAGCATTCTCGGTCAGAGTGCTCAGGTATACCTGCTTCAAATACAGCACAGAATGCTAAGTATCTCTGAAAGTAGAGACCCCCAAGGTTCGAGAGGATAGACCCATATGACTTGGCATTGGTGTCGACGTTTTCTTTGTCTTCAAGTACTGTAATCTGATTCTGAATATTGACTATCATCATGGTGATCAGGCATGAAGAATGTCCTGTGAACAATATAATGCAGTAGTCTTCCATTTTCCTTCCACAATGCAGCATGACACCCATACCACTGATCCAGCTCCATGAGTGTTTTTATTTTTATGATTTGTAAGCCGCCTAGAGTCAGGTTTTCCTGAGTAGGGCGGGATATAAATTTGAAATAATAATAATAATAATAATAATAATAATAATAATAATAATAATAATAATAATAATAATAATAATAATAATAATAATAATAATAATAATAATAATAATAATAATAAGTCACTTTCTGGTCCTGAGCCCTTTTGGCTCACAAAGTCCTCATCAGCCCCAGGCCATCATCTTGATGAAGCTGCTACCTTCCATCAAGGTGGATTCAAGTAGGATTTTTAATCCACTTGGGGACCATTACCCTTCCCTGTGGACTTTGCCACCCAATGCTGTTAGTCCTCAGGGTTGTTAGGTTAGTGAACTGCTGCCTGACTATCGGCACTGAGTCACTGACAGGATGTTCTACTCTATTAACATTGCAGAAGACTGCAAGGCTGGCCATATAACTCATAGTTGAATCAAATCACTATTAATCTGTAGAATAGGTGCAAAGGGAATGTGAACAATCAGATGTTCTGCCTCCAATTAGTGTAAGGAATATAATGCAAAGCCACTATGGATACCACACCATTGCAATATGACAGCAAGAAGCAGTCTAAAAAGTACCCATGAAACATAACTAATACCGTATCTCATAGATTGCAGTCTTAATAGAAATCTTCCAAAGTTCCTGTAGAAGTCTACTTTAGAAAAATAGTTACATCTTTCTATAGTTTTCTCAAGCAATCAAATAATAATACAATTTAAAATCAAAATGTGAGAAATACATTGCATTGCTTGTTAAACTGCTGCCAAAAATAGATCAATTGAATACCCATTCATGTACTTTTGGAATGAAGATAAGATAATTTTTTTAGTACTGCAAGAATGTTTTATTATAATATGTTTTCAATATTTTTTTTAAAGTACAGTACATGATATTATTATACAAGTCTTCTACAAATTGTGAGCTTAGGAAATGCTCTGGAATTTGACCTAGAGAGGTAATTTAATCCATTTGGTCTTTATATGATTGAGGAACTCTGTGGTTACCTGCATCTCAAAATTGGTGGTTTATTTGGTTTCGGGATGTTTTGTTCTTCCCAGAGTACTGGAGTATAAAAACAGTTGGATAAAAACTGTTGGGGATAAAACAGTGGCATCGCTAGGGGGGGGGGCTAGGGGGCTCTGGCAGTACTTTTTGGGCTATGTATGTTCTTGGACTATAATTCCCAGAAGCCCTAGCAGTAGCGGGAGCCAGCATCCACCAGGGGCTGCAAATTTCGCTTCAGCCCCAGGTGGCTGAATTCCACCCAATGTTACTGGGATAAAAACTGTTGTCAGATCAGAAAGTGTTGTTTTCCAGTAGAAGGAAAATCTAAATGTGTTGCCATTCTCTATAAAACAGATTTCTTGTTCACGGAAAATATCATACAAAGTCAGTTTTGATACTATTTTATACATGGGATCATTATATAAATTAGCAGAACATTCCTAAAAGCAGGTCTATTTTCACAGTGAAAATGATTAAGCTCTACTATTTTCAATGAGATTTGTTTGCAGCTGTGATCCAGATGCTATCTATTGTGTACCTACAGTTTAGAATAATTGGCCTATTCATCAGGAATGAGTTAGGTAGGGGTGACCAAAATATTCCTTTGAGAAAAAGAGATGAAGTTATACCTAGTACCCCTAGTAGCTTCTGGTATGTGATTTCTTTACATCTACAAAAAATTGGCACTTTGTTTACATGTTTGAAGATAAAAGTCCTACTGGGATAAAAGGCCCACCACATGACTGGTAACTCTCAACCAAGATAAATGAAAGGAAGAATTTAAGAAGATTCTACGTAGCAGACAAGATAAAAAAGACTGGTACGAAGTGTAGAACTGGATGGGTGACATTAAAGACCTAGTAGCAATACATTTATTCTTTTGTCTGCTTAGAAGTATATCTAATTAAATTCAATGAGATTTATTTGCACTTGTATCTTACCATAACTATTAATTACACAGTTTTGTTGTTATAGATTTACTAGACCTATGCAAATGTTCCATTGTTTGGGTTAGAACCCAGTGCAGAGGTTTAGAGTTGGATCTGATTCATTATGGACTGATTCAGGTCTAATCCAATCTGTTTTAAAGCCAGATGTAACTTTTTTTTCTTTTATCATGGTTATACATGAAATGTTTCAATGATTACTTTTGCCAAATTCCAGGTCAAAAAAAAAAAAAGCTTTTTGCTGGGGAGGGAGCGTGTGTTAGCTAAATTCAAGATAAATAAATCCAGTGTCATTTGTTTGTGCTGGACAATTTCAAAATTTTCCTAATAGTGTCTAAAACTGTTTTCAGTAATTCAAAAAACAAACAAACCGAGCCATGTAATCCTTATAAAATACAAATGTTCTGGAACGAGGTGCTCTAATAAAGGTATTTCATTGCCCCTGCATTTGTAAAGCTTTTATTTTGTTTTGTTTTCTCAAAAGTGAATTAAATTTTAGGACACCATGACATATTCTGAATGAATGATTTCTGACAGCTTTCGTACAGATGGATTGGGATGTTTGTGCTATTGACAATGTAAATTTCCTTTAACATGCTTATCATTTGTTAATTTATGTGCTCTTGTTCTACATCCAGGTACTGCTTGTGATCTACATATTATGTTTTTGCATATAAAAATAAAACAAACATCCTAAAAAATCCAGAATGGAATCAAAACTAAACAGATGGAACCAACATATGTGATGATAGGGTGTAAAGGGATAGGAGAGGCACTATAGTCTAATAAAAGATAGGGAACACCATGGCAGCTTCCAAATATTCTTGATTCCTGATTTGACTCTTCATCTACTCATGGCAAGCAAAGACGAATATTGAAGCTGTCATCATGCAAGCAATTCCACCTTTTGCTCCAGGCAGTGGGTAGGCCCCCTCCTTCCACATCCACCAACGAGTATACAATTGTCCACCAAGACTGGTGCCTAACCACATAATGAACAGTGTTCCTTCATTCATTTGTGAATTCAGCAGATGTGGTCTGTAATTTCCATCTTGCTAATATCCACTAGATCCATTACTTCCTCAATCCCAAGACGACAAATTCCTGCTGGTGTCATGTTTCTTTTCTACTCCTTCTTCTTATCTTTGTACAGAATAATGCAATATGAATGGATCAAGATTCATTGCAGAGGTTCTCAACCTTTTCAAGCCATGGGCTGGGCCACGTCCCCTCAGACAGCTGAGCAGGCCGGATTGGTGGTTCCCCTGCCATAAACAGTACTGTAAACATGTATGCAACTATCATAAATGTGTCTGCTTCCACTTCTGGTGGCAGTGGTAGTGGCAACATGGACCACATGAAATGGTGCTGCGGGCCAGGTCCTGCCCATGAGGTGTAGGTTGAGAACCTCTAATTTATTGCATTCCTTCCATATCTCTCCATCACCATAGTGGGGCATTGAGTGGTCTGATAACCCTGTTTTTGTTTACTCCTTGTCAATAAAGTGACAGATTTATGGGGACCAGGCCTTCAGCTTGGTCCACAGATTAAGCAACCACCTCACACTTGGGAAAGGAATGGATTCGATGATGTAGCTCAGCACTTTAGGACTGCCATAATATTATAGGATTGTCCCCAAGACTTCAATAGCAATTACATGTACATACCACCTCATATTGTTTAATACACTCTCTGGATGGTTCACAAGGTAATTGACATTTTGCCCCCAACATGCTGGGCACTCATTTTACCAATCATGGAAGAATGAAAGGCTGAGTCAACTTTGATCCCCATCAGGATTGAGTTCAATCCTGATCTCCATCAGGATTGAACTCATAACATCAGGAGTTTTGGCTTCAGTACTACAGTTTAACCACTGCACCAGAGATGGTCAAACTATGGCCCATGGGCTGGATCTGGCCCATGACATCAAATAATCCAGCCTGCACCACCCACATCGCTCCTCGAAGCAGAAGTAAAATGTGCCCGTGCCAATGCAAAACACTACCATAAATGCACCCACGGCTCTTGTAAACACGTTTGTGACAGCTGCAGGTGTATTTACAGCAGCATTTTGCACATGCATAGGCATGCTTTACTTCTGCTTCTGGTGGGAGGAACCGCATGACTGGCTCATGGCTCAATTTTTTTTTGCCACCCCTGCACCACACCATCAGGGTTCTTTTTGCAACCACACTACACTTTAGCTACTACTGCATTTTAATATATAAATCTCATTTAGAGAATTTTCCTTCTCAACCTGGGTAACTCCACGTGATTTGGATTACAGTTTCTATCAGTCCCAGGGATGGTGGAAGTTTCTGTTCAAGGCACTTTAGGGGAGAAATGTGAGCATAGTGTAATTCCAGCCAGGTTCAGCAGTTTAAATGGAGTAAACACAGTGATAGAAATTTGAAAGCTTTCTATGAAGAAATCTATTTATATCTTACAGTTCAATTAAACTGCACCCCAGCACACAAACAATTTTGTTTTGCACAGGGGTTAAATATACCCTTCATTACAAAATGTAATTACACTGGCATGTTTTGCAACTGACTCTCTTCCCTGCTTTCTCTGACAAATACACTCTCTCAAAGATGAGCTCCTCTGAAAATATTTCGCTCATGAATCTATTTCACAGCCTTTTAAGATTCCATGAATTGTTAATAAGTATTTACATGCTATAATAATAAACTAATAGTAAACTGTTTTAAAGAAAATGCTTCGTGCTGCAAGATCTTATATGGAGAGTGAGTACAAATGGTTATAGTGAATCCCAAAAGAAAAGGCATGTATAGGAGACATATATAATGGGCATATTTAGCAGATGACTATAATAGCTATAAACAACAGACAATACTTAAGAATTCTAATTGTAGGAGACCAACAAGATCTTGAACCTTTAATAAGATTTCTTGTGGAAATGGCCTACATCAAAATTAAGAATTTCAGCAAAGTTCCATTTATCTCATTAAATGTATTTTTAAAAAAGATATTCAGTCACTAATTGGATCAATTAATAACATTTTTCTATTGGGATTGATATTAATATCCTACTGACTAGACATATGCAAGTCAAAGTACTGTAAAGGCAACATTCATGGTTTTGTAGGCATATGCTATATATGGTCACTGCTCCTTGGAAATGGGATTGTCCTAACAATTTGAAAACAACAAATTGCAGGTAGATAAATGGGTACAACTTTAGCTGGAAAAGTAACAGTGATCCATGCACTTTAGTATCTTGTCATTGCTAGCTCTTTGGCTGTAAATGGAGATGAGCACTGCCCCTTAGTGTTGGAAACGTCTGGCTGTCAAGTGAGACCTTTACCTTTATGTATACAAGAAGATTCCACCTTCTCCACTTTCCTTTAGTTATCTTGTTGGCACTGACTTTCTCACCCAGGAGTTGGATTCAGTTGGAATACATGACAGTCGGAGGTTAAATAGAGGTGTGTAAGAATGTTTTCTTTACCAGCCAGATTGTCCAAGGGTCCCAGGTTTTCTAAACACCCTGTGAGTCAATTGGCTATTAGTCAGGGTGTTGCTGTTAGCTGAACAGCAAAATCACCATCACTTTTATTAGTATTGTGCACTACACCAGAGCAAATTCAAGTAAAATCAATAAAACAAAAGATGCCAACAACATAGATACAGATGCAGATTATGTACTTCAACATAGAAGTCATTGAATGGGCAGACATCCAAGAAGTGATAAACTAATCACCAACAAACCAATTAGATAGGTCAAGTGAAAATAGACCTCCCTACACCTAACACTTTTGACTCCATGGTTAGAAAATCCTAATTTAAATTTGTCAAACTCTATTTCCATACAACAGTGCAAAAGGAGAGAATTCCATAGCTTTGGAGTCAATTGGGAGAATGCCTGAAGCCTGAAATTTGCTACCTTAGTTCAAGGGACCACTAGATGTCTAGAATCTGTAGCATATGCCATGCCACCAGCTCCATTGAATAATTAGGTCAGAAAAAAATGTAGAATTTTAAATATCAAGACAAGGAATTTAAAATTTGTTCTTGCTTTGATAGACAGCCAATGCAATGCCTTTCAATGATGGGGAAAATATGGGAGTAATGCAATCAAGCTGGATTCATTAATGCTATTTTGCACAAGGGTGAGAGGATGGAGTGATGAAGAAGGAAGACCCATGAAAAAGCTATTGCAATAATGCGAGGAGAACAAATAGGTCAATCTTAGAAGAAATCAATCCTGGATGCTCCTTGGAAGGTCAAATAATAAAGATGAAGCTAAAGTACTTTGGACATCAAATGAGAAGAGAGGATTCACTTGAGAAGGCCTTGATGCTTGGAAGGGTCGAGGGCAAAAGAGGAAGGGGACAGCCCAAGATGAGATGGCTAGATGGTATTGTGGAAGCGTGGGCACAGAGCTGGGCGAGTTGAGGGGGATGGTGGAGGACAGGAGTGCCTGGCGGATGGTGGTCCATGGGGTCACAGAGGGTCGGAATCAACTGTGCAACTGAACAACAACAACAACAAAATAATGCAAGCATGACACCACCAGGACTTGAATAGGAAGCTCTCTTGTCTCAGGATTCAGGAAGTTAACAGATCAGGTGAGTATTAGCATGACACAAATTACATACCTTGACTGTTGTGTTCACAAATAATTGAAGCAACAGCTGATTATTCATTGAAACCTAGAAATCTGTGGACTTTGAGCTAGGGGTCACTTGATAACCCTGCAGGAAGAGAAGAGGGACAGTCAAGAAACAAACAAGACAATTTGAACAGACTTATCTAGTGAACAGCAAGGGAAAGAAACCTAAAAGTGGTTCTGTATTTACAGCTCTAGTACAAATTCTTTTAAAAAGTGATCATCAAGAATTAAAGAAGCTAATAGCTCAATGAGTAGGTACCCAGCTGTGGAGTCAGAGGATGGGAGTTTAGTTCCTCACTGTGCATCCCAGAAGCACCAGGCTGTGTAGCCTTGGGCAAGCTGCACAGATCCAGGATGTCCCAGGAAGAAGGGAATAGTAAACTATTTTTCTGAGTACTCTACCTGGAAAACCCTGAAAAAGATTTCCGTAAATCGGAATTGATTTGATAACATAGAATTATAATTGCAACTTTCACAAGCAAAGCATTATTTTCACATGGACCTTCCTTCTCCCAACCTTCTTAGCTAATGCAATTGCTACAAGTTGTAGTGATAAATTCTGGAGTTTAAGTGTTGCATAAAGAAATATACTTTTCTGTTGATATAAAGAATTATTTTGTTCACATTTAAGTGGTGTAATACAACCAGCTCTTAAAGCCAAGCCAATTTCTTCCCATTAATCTCAGCACATCTATCCATAATGTGTTCCCTCTCTCTAATCTGTGAGGCATTACTTTTGCCTGTTTAAATCCATTTTATTGTTGATGAACAATTGCTCCAATTTTTAACCTCAATCCTGTTTCAACAGAATTTACAGTATCTTATCTTCTGTAGAAGTAATAATCATCGTCTTGTTCCTTCAGTCCCAGCAACCATTGAAAAATTAAGAGATATGCTGATGCAACAACATTTATTATTGCTTGCCACTGATCTTCTGTGCAGTACAGTACTCTTAAAACATTCCATTCATTACACTGCAATTTCAGTCAATATTTTCCCTCTCAACAAGAATATTTGAAGGATTTGTGTCAACAACCTTGTGTTACTTAAAATATAAAGAGACTTTGGTTGGTTTGAGTTGACTTGTTTTTAAGAAATCAATGACGGCTAAGAGTATTCACTATATTTTCATACAGATGACATGTAAACCAATTGCTTTATGGTTTGGTCCCTTCCTCCTGCCTTCTTGCTTTTGCCATAATCAGAAATATACTTTTTTAACATGGCTAGAACATTTCCCATTAGCTGCATTTTGCCAGCTATTCTCAGTATTTATGACTTCATAATTCCCGAATCTGTCACAATCAGTACGGAAGGAGCGCGGCAGGGTGTAATGAAATAATTCGAAGAGAAATGTTGCAATCTGCTCTTCTCCCCCACCAGATGCTGAATGAATAATATTTAGGGACGTGTACTTATAAATCAGTGCACCCTTTAATTAAGCAACACATTTGACTAAGGAAGAATTAATTAGCAATTCATGGCATAAGCCCCGGCCCATTATCAAAGTGCCTCTAATGAGTGAAAGCACAATTGCTGGTGTGCCTTTAGAGCTAATTATCAGGAAGTTGTTTTAGTTTTTATTTCTACAATCTATGTAAAACAAGCAGACAAGGATCTGCTTTCTGAATGCTGAGCTGTTTTCCTTTTGTCTTTGAAATCCACAGTATGTGCCAACACCAGTACATGGGCAGATGGATTGCTCAGAATGTTGTCATGTAAACAACTTGCCAATTAGCTGCTCCTTGGCTGTGAAGGCAGCACATGGTTTAGCTTCAGTCACTGGGAGTTACTCACTCTATATCCAGGCACCATTCAGCACTGTACTCACTCCTTCCTTGTGCCACTTGGTGAACTGGTTTTTGCAATTTGATGTCTGACAAGGAAGATGGACCTTGTCAGACATCAAGCTCTGTTAAGTAGCTTTTCATTTTTGGATGTCAAAGCATCTTGGAAGCAAGTAAACCAAATTAACACAAAGGCATTTGGACATGCCAGATGCACATGTGCCTCATAGAGGATTTTGGTGTGCCAGAATTACTTGTGTCTTGAGGATCTTGGTTTATCATGATAAATATTTATGCTTTCCATACTGGTGCCAAAATTCAAATATAGCCTTGGCATAAGGGCGATAGAATGTGTTCCTGATACTGATGGACTTTCACTTTTCTTTCTTGGCTAAGCATCTTGGCAATTTTACCATTCGCAAAGTTTTTACATAAGCTCATATTTCCCTGGTGAAACCATAGAAACAAACTGGATGGTTGTTGGCACATGGAACTGTACATTAGTCTTTAATGAATTTATTGTCCCATTTGGCTTGGGGAATTCCATGCTGAACGGAACATTTTCACTTAATTTCTGCAGTTGGACTCCAGCCTTGACAAAGATGGTTCGATGAGTATAGATTAACATCCATAGGTGGTTCGGGCCACACAAAAAGTACACTGTTGGGGGGGAAGGCAATTGATTAGTCCTCCAATAAAAGGCTCTGTCTAGAAAACCTTGGAGCAGTTAGTTTTAGGCAGCAAGGGTCAATGAAATAACCTTGACATACAGTACTGTTGGAAGATCTATTTCTATGGACTTTTTTCTTCCCACATCTCTAAGTCAAGTGAGTTCTGTGCATGACAATCACTAATTGTATATGATCTTTTTTCACACATACCAAATGTGTGACTGTCTCATGTTTAACTGAGGTGATTTATGTAAGGTTGTCCATCTGAATCTTTCACAATAGGAAGTAGAGAACATCATGGAGACTTGTATGTTTAGCCAGAAAAGAAATGTCTGTATTTTTCTTTCAATTTGCTCACTTCTTTGGCCTATAGCAGTGGTTCCCAATTAGTGGTATGCATACCCCCAGGGGTACGCGAGATTGC
This sequence comes from Furcifer pardalis, assembly GCA_030440675.1. Classification (NCBI taxonomy): domain Eukaryota; kingdom Metazoa; phylum Chordata; class Lepidosauria; order Squamata; family Chamaeleonidae; genus Furcifer; species Furcifer pardalis. The sequence continues at coordinate 238,026,325 of CP126891.1, forward strand.
ATCAAGGGGTACGCGCAGCAATCTCTTAACTAAAATATTAAATCCTTAAAAAACAATAATGCAATAACAATTGCCAAAAAATTATTCAATTTAATTAAACGATCAGTAGGTAAGTCAATTGTATGCATCAAGCGCTTTCTCCCGCCGCGGCGGTTTTTCCCATGCCTCCCGCGCCTCTTGTCACCCGATCGCGGCTGCCCCCGTTCCTGCCTATTTGCTCATCATTGTCAATCAGTCAGTTCGGTTTATGTCGCGTGAGCATGTCGCTGTGCTCGTTGTGTTGTTTTAATTGTGAATTAATAAATATCCGTTGCACAGTGTCGCGTCGATCAGCCTTATATACCTACCTCAGTAAACGGTAAGATAATGTTTTAAAACTGTGTTTAAATTTGCACTTTCACTAGAAACTGCAATACAATGTAATGATGTTTAGAAAATAAAAATAATATTCAAGCTGCTTCAGTTGTAAGCAACTTCATGGATTCCATTTTCTAGATTTTAAGTTACATTAATACTATTTTCATTGTAAATTTCAATACAAAGCAATAATGTTTAATTTGTTTTCTACTATGTACCTACTTCGAATACAGAAGGACAAATTCATTTTTTTGCCTGTTCGCAGTTTCTCTCCCCCCCCCCAGTTTTCTAAGCTTTTTAATTACTTACATTACAAAAATACAAAAGCTGAGTTAATGTCCCCTTGTTTTTTAGATGGAACAGTGGCTGCTAAGGCGCCGAAAGGTTGAGGAGGAGGTATCAGAAAATACTGAACAGTCGCCTGCTAATGATGTGTCACCCTCTACTAGTACTCCGACACACACAAAGAAACCTTGATAACAAGGAATCATCTCTCTCTCTCTCTCTCAAAAAAAGGAAATATGATGATAGTTATATTCAGTTTGGTTTTACAAGCTCTGGAGATCCTAATTCCCCATTGCCGCAATGTGTCGTTTGTGTAGAAATGCTGTCAAATCATTCGTTAAAACCATTCTTAGTACGTCGCCATTTAGAAACCAAACATGCTAATTTGAAAGATGAATCTGTATCCTTCTTTCAACCTAAATTAAAAGACCTCAAACAAAGACAAAAATCTATTGAGGCGTTTTCCTTAAACATGAATATGAATGCCCTGCAAGCCTCTTTTCGAGTTAGTTATTTAATTGCCAAGCAAGCAAAACTGCATAGAATTGGGGAAAACCTTATACTGCCTGCAGCAAAAGAGATAGTGAAATGTATGTTCAGATAAAAAATGGCCCGAGAACTTGATGTTATTCCTATGTCAAATAACACTGTCTCTCGTCGTATTGCAGACATGTCAGATAATCTGAAAAACCACCAAATTCAACGCATTTTACAAAGCGATTACTTTGCCATACAACTTGATGAATCCACAGACATATCAAACTTGGCTCAACTTTTAACATATGTTCGTTATGTTCATTCCAAAAAGGTTCATGAAGAGTTCCTATTTTGTCATGCCCTTCTGAATCATACTACCGGGGAGGACATATTTCACATGGTTGACGGTTTTATAAAAGAAAATAAATTGGATTGGTCAAAATGCGTAGGAATATGCACTGATGGTGCCAGAGCAATGACTGGTCGTTTTTCAGGGCTTGTGAAGTGAATACAAGATGTAGCCCCAGAAGCAAAATGGACCCATTGTGGTATTCATCGAGAGGCACTTGTTTGTAAAAAAAAAAAAAAATCCAGCCTGCTTAGATAGTACTCTTTAAAATGCTGTGAAAATTGTCAATTTAATCAAGGCCCGTGCCACAAACTCAAGAATTTTTACAGACATTTGTAAAGAGCTTGGCAGCGAGCATGAGACCCTGTTGTTACATACTGAAGTGCGTTGGCTGTCCAGAGGAAGAGTTGTTTCGAGAATATTTGAGTTGAGACATGAAATTGAGTTATTTTTGACCGAGCAGGGACATGCCGAGTACAAATAGATGCTGACTGATTATTTGTGGCTACAAAAATTGGCTTACTTGTTAGATATTTTTACAAAACTGAATGAGTTGAATTTGGGGCTTCAAGGCTAGGATACAACCATATTCACTATGCAGGAGAAGGTTGAGTCAACAATCAAAAAAATGTCTCTCTGGACATCTTTGATCGACAGATGTAAATATGATCAATTTCCGAATTTAAAACTTTTTTTGGAAACTACTTCTTCATCAGTGAATGAAGATGTAAAATCAGCCATAAAATGCCACTTGCAAAATCTGTGGACCGCATTACGCACTTATTTCCCAGAAATATCGTCGCAATGGAACTGGGTAAACAACCCCTTTGGAAACTGTCCCACCGATCACCTATCCATCTCTGATCAAGAGGAATTAATAGACATCTCATGCAACAGTAGACTCAAAAGTTGTTTTGCAGAGCAATCACTGGTTAATTTTTGGGCTGGTCTTAAAGACGTTTATCATGTCAGCGAAGTAGCAATAAAACATTTACTGCCATTTTGCACGACGTACCTTTGCGAGAGCGGATTTTCCGCAATGACAAACTTAAAAACTAAACATCGTCACAGACTTCAACTCGAAGACGACTTGAGATTGAAGCTGATCAAAATGCAACCAGATTTTTCAGAGTTGTGCAAAGAAAAACATGCACATTTGTCACATTAATGAAACATGTGTTCTCTGTCATTAGAATGTCTTTTGATGATAATAAATATAAAATACACCTGATTTCATTTTTTATTTAATGTTCCTGCAATAGGTTTGAGGTCTTTCTTGAAGTGGTACGTAGAAAAAACTAATTGGGAACCACTGGCCTATAGATATAGAAATGGCTGCCTAAGACTGTGACACCTTCCAATACAAACAGGGGAGATAAGCAATTTTCTGTTGTGGATTTATACTGGAGTAAAGGAAATGGTTTGTGTCATGTCTTCATCAGGCATGTACCATGAATGCATACAAGAGACATACAGTTTCTCTTATTCACAGAAAAATAGCAATAGGATACTGTCTACTCTTAGACATTTATTTATTTATTTATTTATTTATTTATTTATTTATTTATTTATTTATTAGTTGCAATTGTATTGCCTCCCACATGGCAAGCAACTCTGGCCAACGTACAACAATTGCATCATGAACTACATAAATCCCACTAGAGAATTATAAAAAATTTAAAACCATATAATCCCCAATTAAAAATTCGATAAAAAATTAGCCCGTTTGCTTGCAACAACTCATCCTTTGTCCAGAAAGAATTTAATGGAAGATACAAATATTTATAGGTCATTAACACAATTTTCTCCCTGAGCTGATAGATTTCTACACACACTGAGATTTCTGTTTTTGTTTTTTAAATCGGCAATATGTAATCTCCACTGTGCCTTCTATAGTCAGCGGTTTGATTCACTCAGTTCACACCAGTTCGGCAGAATCAATACCTAATTTTTTGTTTTCAGAGAATTGGTTGTTAAAATGCCTCCCCTCCAACCTGGCCATGACTCAAGCCAAGCCTACTTAAAGGTGTGTGGGAGGAGGGTGGCCAGTACACAGAAGGCAATCTCCACCTGGGCTGTGACAGTGCCACGCAATCGCCACCTCGGCTGGCTTGCTGGAGCCACCCTGCCGCCACCCTGGGGGCTCTTAAGTGTTAAGAGGAGAAGGGCAAAGACCATGAGTCAGATGCAAAGGTGGAGAGATAATATCAAAGAAATGTTACAAGAACACCAAATAACACCAGCCCCCCTCCCCCCAAGAAAAAGAACTTTGCATCTTCCTCGATACCCAATGGGGTTAAAAAGGAAGCAAATAAGACCTATATCACAATCATAATGTATCATCATTCAGACGTCATTGTATTTCATCACACATCATCCTGTTAGATCATGACATATCACAGGCGGACCCATGGTTTAGGTATCTGACTGTAGAGCCAGATTTTGAGGGTTCAATTCCCCACTGTGCCTCCATGGAGAAGAGCCTGCATAGTCATAGGCAAGATGAGCAGTCCCTGGCCATCACCAGAAGAAAGAATGGTAACACTTTTGTGCATTCTCTACTCAGAATATCGTGCACTGGGCTGCCTTAAAACAGATTTGACTTGATGGTACACAATTATATTGTATCATAATGAACTTTAGATGCAAGCTACAATTGGAATTATAAATATTGCTATTTGACGGTGTCCAAAGTAGTCAGTAAAACAAGAGGAAGAATAGTGTTGTGCATTTCAGATTCTTAAAGGACTCTTCTTTCCTCTTCTGTGAATGTTTGCATAATCATGTCCAGAGTAACAAAAGGGATCATGATAAAGAGTACTCTGTTATGGTGTAAAAAACAACCACCACCCTTTCCTTTTGTTCTGTCACCAGCAGGAATGTTCACTCATATACTGAGACTTTTCAATATATGCTGGGCTGCTTCACCTTGGGTGACAGATGATAGACAGCTACATCCCTGTGTTTGATTTGAAACTTCGTTTTGTCTTCTTGTTCTATCAAATTTTGAACAACCTAAGAAAACAGGGGCGGAATATTTTTTACTTACAGCAGTTTCAGCAAAATGCAGACAGAATATTTAATTCACGCTTGGCATCAACACCTTTTGCTGATTGCAAATGAAGAAAGTCCAGAGACTTTCAGGAGAATAAATTCAAAAATAAGCTGTTTGGAGAGCATTTTGAAATGGAAAGTTTGTCCTCATAAGTATTCTTTTTCTGGCTTCCATAATTCTTTTCCCATCCTTCCCTTTTATCTTATCCATTTTTCTTCTGAATGTATACTTTTACTACTTATTAATAGAGCTGAAAAAAGAAGAAGAAAAATAAGCAGCAACAACAGTGTAATGTAATTCTGATTGGAAAACCCTTTCATAACTTGTTTCTTGGATCATGTCTATTGAGCTAGATTTAATTGCAAACATGGTACAGTGCTGTCAATGTTTTGTAGATAAGACATACAAAAAATGTTATACAAGCACATTTTATTGTCTGAGAATCCTAGCCTTTTGTGTGTTTTAAGCATGTTTCTAGACCTTGTGTTTGTTCAAAAACTATCAGCAGTGTGTTGTGAAGTCCTGAAGAATTCTTAAACAAGACTCTCTGTCTTATGTTGGGCTTATTATGATGTGCTATGAAGGCTGCATAATAGTTGAAAATGGGAAAAATAATGTAAAGATGCTTTATTTGAAGAGATATAATTAGAGTGATGATAATAATAAAGTGGATTTTTTTTTTTTTGCTAGTTGCATTTCTTTTTGCATCCTTAACTGGAACAAGCTCCTGTATGAAAGAGAGTCTTCTTCTTTGTCAGATTAACTAACTTGCCACATGATTCTTGGATGACATTTTCATTGGGGGTTTTTTTTACAGAGACCCCACCAAAGCTAAGTCATCAAGATGTACATGCCAGCCCATTCATCTGAAAAAAAAGTCCAGTCCATAACATTAGCAGCTGCAGTAACATGCAAAAACCAGACTGCCGCCGCCTGCAACTCGTATCTGAGAATTTTTTTCCCTGAAGCAGGAAAAATGTCATTGGCACAAATTTGTTTTAGGTGGATCCCACCTTGCTGTGAAGTGACCCACACACTCTGATCACGGAGCCATCTCCTGCAGCACATATGAAATGAAATATGCAGGATTTAGCACTAGGACTGCAACAGACTGCTGCAGACTTGAGGATATTGACAAGGTGTGCCTTTACAGCCAGTCCATTTGGCTTTGCCTCTTCCGCCTCCATGACCATTAGTTCTTTCTCATCTCATTTTACCATTGGGCCCAATATGATGGTTTCCAGTGGCATTTCCTCCACTGAGGGGACCATCACCCCACCTAAAAGAGGTTCATCTGCCCATAGCCATTGGCCTCTTTAGGGGGTCAGGTTATTTACCACCCCACAACACTCGGTGTTGGGTCACTGGCTGTATGGTCTATTCCATTATTGTAGTGGGATGTCTGGCCAGACAGTCAACTCTGATACATATTCATGTCAACTCCTGAAAACTTAATAAATAAGGGAATGTCTTCTTTTCCTGCAGATGTCTCCTCTATCACACTGCCATCTAATCTTTTGTCAAAGGACTGTCATTTGGATGCAGAGGACAGTGAAGTTGAGCCATTTCAGATATTTTCTTTCCTACTCTGACTACTTGGCATAATTTCCAAGAAAGTCTAAAGTGCACGATGCTGAGGAGGTCAAATTCACATTTGACTTCAAAGGAGAAAACTGATTTTTAAAAAGATGGAACTGGTTAAAAAAGATATTGAAAAGGAATGCCAAGAATATGAAATGTTTTATAATGAATAGAGGTTATTCAAAGCCACACTAACAGAAACACAGGTTCTGCTATAGCACGGGTCAGCAGAGATTCCTGGCTAGTGGTATGAAGACACTACCAGCATGATAAATGAGCATATTCAAGGAAGCTTTTAAAGAAATAATTGCTTCCTTCAGAAAACAATAAAAAATAAAACAACTTCATGTAAAAAAAATAACCATCCATCAATCAACAATCAGGAATATTTAAAAAAAGAGTTTGGAGAATTCTGAGACTTTGCCTGATCACAATCCTACTACATTCAGACCAATAGTAATACATTCCTTAAAAATATTCAAAGTAGAAAAGGGGCAAACAGGATGGTTGGAGTGTTGAGATGACAAGGGCAGTGATGGGATGACAAAAATTCTACTACCACGCCATGACGTCACGGATGTCATGGGCTTGGCCAATGGCATGACGTCATGACGTCACGGCCGACGTCATGACGTCATGACGTTGTGGGCGGGGCCAAAATAAAAATAAAATAAAAATAAACATACACACACACCGCTCCCTCTCAGCCCACCCACCCAGACACAAATAAATAAATAAAATAAAAACAACCACCCACCCAAAACACAAATAAATTACCCACCCACCCCAAATAAAAACCCCTCGCTTACCTTTCTTGGGACCCGGCACCCCGATTGCTGTCCACAGCCGCCGCCGCCGCCGGAGCTGCCTGCACCCCTGTGGCGTCCTCCTTGGGCCGGTACCTTTTTAGCCCGGCTCCGGCCATGGCGAGGGGCGACGGGCAGCCGCGGCTGCCGCGCCTCCCTGGGCCGTCCCCATGCCGCACCGCCGCCGCCTACAGCTTCCTCCTCCGCAGCGCGCGGCAGCCGAGCTCAAAAGGGACCGACCCAAGAAGGAGTCCACAGGGATTCAGGCAGCGGCAGCTCCGGCGGCGGCGGGCGGCGGCTGTGGACGGCGGGTGCAGGCACCCGGCCCACAGGCGCCCGGCGGAGGCGGCGGCAGCGGTGTACCCCGCCGGGCGTCCCCAGGGCATGGGGCTTGTCAGCAGCGGATGGCCAAGGCAGCCCTCAACGTGCCGCGGGGAGGCGCCCCCCTCAGAGGGCTGCTGCCGCCACCGCTGCCCTGAAAGTTCTAAATGTTTTGAAAATCGGAGCGAAAATGGCTCTAATTGACTGCGCATGCGCAGAAACTCAATCTGACGCATGTGCAATGCGTCAGATTGAGTTTCTGCGCATGCGCAGTCAATTAGAGCCATTTTCGCTCCGATTTTAATTTTTTTTTTCTTTCGGTCAGGCGTCCGGAACCGGACGCCCCAAAAGTGGACTTCCCCTCACGGAGAACCCTCCGGGATTGGTCTTACCGGTTCCAGAGATCCGTCTGGAACCGGTGACATCCCATCACTGGACAAGGGGCATCTGTGTGAGCTAAATGGAGATAAGGTAATTTAAGGAAGCTGAAATAATGATCTTAGTGTCTTCTCTACAGGATAAAGGATATTGATTTATTAATTAATTCCATTTCTATATCACTATCTAACAATAAAGTTACTCTCGGCAGTTTACAACATAAATATCCCCAACACTCAACATAAATAGGTAAAGATAAAGGTTGCCCTTGCTCTAAAGCCAGTTATATCCAACTCTAGGGTTCAGTGCTCATCTCTGTTTATAGCCAAAGAGCCAGCACTTTCTGTGTCTCCAGATGTTTCCGTGGACATGTGGCAGGCATGCCTCAACATTCAGTACTAGTTAGGTTAGCAAGTTAGGTTAGCATTGATTGACATTGATTAACATTGGTGGCTGGATAGGTCAGTTCCTGGCTGTGGAGTCAGCAGTTTGATTCTTTGGTGTGCCTTGTAGAAAAGAGTTAGACTGCATGGTCTTGGGGCAAGCTACACAGTCACCTTCCCACCCCTACCTGAAAGAAAGGAAGGAAGGAAGGATGGATGGATGGCAAGTCACCTCTGAATGGTTTGTATCTTTAAAAAATCCTGGAAAGGACTGCCTGTCAGAATGAGCTTGATGGCAAGCAGTTATTGTAAGTTATTGGCTTTCCCTGCTGGTATGACCGGCCTTCTGGCTGAAAAGAGGAAATACAAAGTTATCTCATCCAGTAGCATTGTGCTGGGCAGAGGATGCGCTTGTAAATATCTATATACATGTAAAGTTTTATCTATTATGTATCCAATCTTAATATGTATCCATTTTATTGAGTCAATTTTAATTATTATGTGCATATTATGTCCTAGTTTTTATTGTTTGACTTCCTGTATTTTGCCATAGTCAACTGACTGGCACAATAAACTTATTGACTGATTGATTGATATCTATATATAAATACTTGCATCCTCACAATATACATTTCTGAGGAAAGCAAGGATCAACTTCATTCTTAGCTGTTCAATGGGTACAATGAACAGAGCTGTCATTTCCATCACTTGTTTTGAAAACAACTCTCAAATTAATGAGCCATGAACATATCCTCAATGAGACGCATCAAATGCCACTGCATTTTCATTTTGCTAGATTTCCATTTGTTCACTACTCACCTTACAGAAACTGCCACATAATATTTTATTTATTTATTTATTTATTAAATTTAATACCCCGCCCCAATCGGGAGAACCCGACTCTGGGCGGCCCACAATCAGAATAAAACAAGAATAAAACAAGAATAAAACCATCACTAAAACGTCAAAGTTAAAATAATCGGAAGATTAAAACAACACAGGGATAGATACCAATAAAATCCCATGATCCAACCCAGGGGGGGCAGTCCTTAAATGAGCCACTTGGTATGGGAGCCCATGGTCCCGGGTCCCCAAATCTGTCCCGCCAGCCAGGTTTTCAAGCCCTTTCGGAAGGGCAGGAGCTCCGTCTGAATATAAAACAGAGTACCCAAAGACAGTGGGTGGTGGCAAGATGGAGTGGATATCTATGAGGTCTGCCACCCCATGTGGGGTAAAGTTCTGTCCCTTGCTCTAGTCTGTGTTCCATAGTCAAAGACACAGGAGGTTGAAAACAAATGGTTTCATTGGATTCACTGGTGGCATTCATTTTTAAGAAGCCACAACTCTTTTGCCTCTTTTGCCTCTTTTACTTTTGTTTTATGTTGCTTCTTGTCCAATATGTTTGCATAGACTAACACAGCTACCATTCCAAAAACTACAGCAATCTTCTTGCATGTGTGGCTGAATGAAAATTATGCAAGCTGCAGTAAGCAATTTTTTTCTCTCTCTCTGCCATTTCTCCCCCACTCATCATGTCCATCTAGCATGCCACTGCAGAAAGAAGAATCAGATTGCTCTGGTAATGGCCTGAACTAAAAATTTGCAGAGAATTATTTAGCAGGGCTTAGGAAGTTATATTAAAAGCAAGTGGTTGTAGTTACCTAACAATAAATTAGCTACTTTTATATTTAAAATTATTAAAGAAGGTCTTTAGAAAACATGTGATGACTTGTAGATCTACACACATAAAATCCTACTATAGACTTGGCAAGCTCAAAATATAGGACTTTGTGTCATTCGCTAATTACGCCTGCTCCTGGACCTGGACTCCTTGCATACAGTCAGACATGCTCTGCTCACCTCTAGACTGGATTATTGTAATGCGCTCTGCATGGGGCTGCCCTTGATGACCATTCGGAGGCTGCCACTGGTTAGAATGTGGATGCCCGTGTAGTGATGGGGTGCGGGTGTTATGCCCCTGCCTCACCTCTGCTACGGGAGCTGCATTGGTTGCCAGTGTGCCTCCGGGTGCAATTCAAGGTGCTGGTAATTACCTTTAAAGCCCTATATGGTAGTGGGCCAGGATACTTAAGAGACCGCATCACCCCAAGGACATCTACCTGTCCCACTAGAGTGGACTGGAGGGGCTCTTTAAAAATACCAACTGGAAAAAGAGCCTTTTTGGTATCCGCTCCGGCCCTATGGAACCTCCTGCCAGTTGAACTTCGTCTCCAGACAGAGTTACTACCCTTCAGGAAAGAGCTGAAAACCTGGCTGGCAGGGCAGGTGCTGGGAGGTGAACAGAGAGCAACCCCCCCCCCCCCCACTGGCTCATTTAGAGGAGGATCACGCATGCTTTAAAAGTTTTTAACTAGGTTTATTAATTGGTGCGGGTGGGAGGTAATTTCCCCCTAGTGTTTTTAGGAATTTTAAGGGCCTCTATAGTTTTAAATGTTGGGGATTTTTATGTATGCTACCTAGAGTAGTATGTCCTTTGGAGTAGTATGTCGTTTCCTGGAGGGAAGTGGGCAAGTCTGAGTTGTTTGCAATGTATTTTTTTTGAAGTGTGTATTGCTCTTGAAATGGTTTTATTTTTTGTTAATGCGATAGTTTGTAACTGTAATTTGTGATACTCTGTCTCTTTGTTAGCCGCATTGCAATTGTGGCAGCATACAAGTTTAATAATAATAATAATAATAATAATAATAATAATAATAATAATAATAATAATAATAATAATAATAATAATAATAATAATAATAATAATAATAATAATAATAATAATAATAATAATAAGTAGTAGTAGTAGTCTACTTCCAACCATAATAATAAATAAAAATCCACAATGTCAAAAGAGGGCTAATCATATTGAACTATATGGAGGATCTATCCCAATGTTTTCCATGTTAGACCTTTGTTTTTTGGACTTCAATTCTCAAAGGCACTGATCAGCAGATTTACTTATTTGGGTTCCTGGGAATTGAAGTCCAAAAACCAAATGTTGGAGAACTCTGTTCTAACCTAAATAAGCATGAGAACAAGGAAAGTTGTTTTAAAGAAGAATGACTGTTATGACATGATAACATGCCTAACTTGACTCAGCCTTCCAACCTTCTGAAGTGAATAAAATGAGTACCCAGCATGTTGGGGGCAAAATGCTAATTAACTTGTGAATTGCTCAGAGAGTGCACTGAGCACTATGGGGTGGTATATAAGTCTAATTGCTATTGCAGAACACCATTTTATTATTGTTTAGCTATCAATGGCCCTAGCAAGTCATTACATTCCTTTTTCTTAAAAATAGTTTTCAGATTCCTGGTAAAAAATAGTCTGGTAGATTACAATTTATTGAGAATTTTCAGTCGACCTATAGAAGTTGGAATCAGATGAAGCTTTCCTACAATAATAAAAGTGTTAATTGGCTTTCCCAGTGCCAGGATGATTGACTTATAAGTTATCAGCAACTATTTTGCCCCAAACAGACCTGGTGTAATCTGGGGGGCCTCCTGGATTCATGACTCCTACTTGATGAGCAAGTGGCAGTCGTGGGCAGGAGGGCTTTTGCACAACTTCACGTCATTCACCAGTTACACACGCTCCTGGACCAGGACTCTTTACTTATGGTAAATCATGCTCTGGTTACCTCCAGACTGGATTATTGTAATGCGCTCTACATGGGCCTGCCCTTGATGACAATTTGGAGGCTACAGCTGGTTCAAAATGCAGCTGCCCACATGGTGATGGGTTGTGGGCATTATGCCCATGCCTCATCCCTGTTGCAGGAGCTGCACTGGCTACCAGTTTGCCTTTGAGTGCAATTCAAGATGCTGGTAATGACCTTTAAAGCCCTATATGGTAGTGGACCAGGGTACTTAGAGACTGCATCAACCCAAGGACATCTGCCAGTCCCACTAGAGCAGACCAGAGGGGCTCTCTGATAGTCCCTTCGGCTAGAGAAGCTCGCCTCTCTAGCATGAGAAGGAGGGCCTTTTCTGTGACCACTCCAGCCCTCTGGAACTTCCTACCAGCCGAGCTGTGGCTCCAGGAAGAGCTTCTGCCCTCCAAAAAAACCTTAAGACCTGGCTGGCGCAGCAGGTGTGGGAGGTGGCTGGAGTGATGGCCACTCTAGGTTGGCTGATATAAAGGGTTACCCGGGTTTTTAGCTTAGTTTAAAAAACACAATGTGGCTGTTGGGGTGGGTTTGTGAGTTTTTAAATTTTAAATTTTAATCTTAAATTTTTTAAATAATGTTATATTTTAATGTCTTTGTTTGCAATGATTTTATATGTTTTAAGCCACCCAGAATCGCTTTGGCAAGGGGGCGGCAGCACATATGTGAATTATTAAATTAAATTAATCAACAGATTTTTGAACAGCCACTTCTATTATTGTGATTGTCACTGGCTGTACCTTTGCATCAAGTGAGTCTAAATAAATTATATGCCCATTAATATAAATATGCTAGTTAAAGTGAACCAGTGGACTTGATGATGATGATGATAATCTAGAAGGAACCCTATGGATCATCAGGTCCAGCCCCTGTTAAGAATGTACAATGGGTAACTGAACTAACCATTGATCTATCCAGCAGCTTTGTTTCTGCTACAAGAATTACTATTCATTTATGCTAGCAGATAAGCAACATTTGAAGACAATGAAAAAATTCAATTTTTAGTATATTTCAGGTTTTAAAGAATTAACAAAAATGCTAACAATAACAAAAAAGATGAACAAACTACATACAGTCATACTTCCCATAACGAATTTAATTCGTTCTGCGAGGCTGCTCGCTATACGAGTTTTTCGCTATGTAAGTCAGACTCCGATTACAAAAATGTTTGCTATGCGAGTCGGACTTTCCCTATGGGAAAACTTGCATAACGAGCGTTTCAAGGAAAAAAACTCGCATAGTGAAATTTTTTCTTGCTGGTATCTTGTTTCGATTTGTGTGGAAAAGAACAAAAACTCGTATAGCGAGCAGCCTCGCAGAACGAATTAAATCCGTTATGTGAAGTATGACTGTATGTAGTTTGTTCATCTTTTTTTTGTTAGTATTTTTGTTAATTCTTTAAAACCTCAATAAAAAATGAAATGTGTTATAAATCCCAATTAAAAAGAGACGCAAGGGACTGGAAAAATAAATTTCTGTTTGTTAGAAAGAAACATTTCTGCAGAACTGATTGGAGAAGTTAGTATATTTCAGACATTCATTGTTTGCATAGGACTTTTCTACAATTTCCTTGACATTTGAACATCTATACTTTACTTTTTTTGAGTTGTTTCATGTTGAAATGGCTTTTATATTCTCTGTAATACATTATTATTCCATTATTCACCTAACAAAGGTAAAAGTAAAATGGACTTATGGTTTCCTGGTATGATATACATTAGAACCCTGCATAACGAAAAAACTCAGTTCCGTACCAGCCGGCCCCCTCTGCTCTGGAAACCTCCTTAACCAAAGCCCCCAGAGGGCGGGCTGGCCGACAATAAAGCTTTACAGCCCTTAGCTGCTACTCATCTCAAGGAGGTTTAAACAGGTAGCGTGTTCAGAGGCTTGTGTGTGAATGCAATGCTTCTCTTACCCTTTTTAGTCCAATGAAGACACGTTGTTCAAACAAACGATGGTTTATTGAACAGTTATATTGATCAGGTTCATAAAGCATAAAAGTCAGTAGCATAAGTCAGTAGCATAAGTCAGTCCAGCAAACAGAGTTACAGTCCAGGTTCGTTAGGTAACCATTTTGAAAAGAAGAGAAAATCCCACACAATACCCAGGGTCTTAAGCCATTGAGAGCCAAATACGAACTAACTAACTTCTCTGCAAAATGAAGAATCTGCGATCAGGTGGGTTAGCTTTAGCCAATCAGGTAACAGAGAAAAATATTCTCAAAACAATGGATTGTTTTTACACGTGTGCAATCAGTGTTCTGGCATGTAGACAAAACATGGATCTCAGCTAGCTAGAAAGATAAGAAATACTGGAAAACAGGCAATCTTGTGACATGAGTCTGTGAGGCAGAGAAGGACAAAGGATTTTTTATGAGGCCTATTTAAAAACTGCAATTTCAAGCCCTGGGGAAACATGAGAAAATGTGTCGTTTCCTGACAACAGAGCAATTCTCTATGTGTTTTCCCGCTATGTGGTTCCCTATGGGAGATGCCCCACATAACGAAAATAAATGTTCATTAACCAGGGTTCACATTAAGTGGGTATACCCCAGTTACCAAAAACCCCACATAATGGGGAAAAAATCCGTTATGTGGGGTATCACCATTGCATAGCAAACACTTCGTTGTGCGAATTTTTCACTATATGATGCATTCGTTATGGAAGGTACCACTGTACTTTAAAGATTAATGGTGTATTGCTGTGTGTTTATGGGTTGTGTTCCATAGAGGTAAAAATGTCCTATGAACTTCTTGCAAAGTGCTATGAGATTATAACATTTATCTCCATGGACTCTCTAGATTACTTTTTCCTGTTGCATGCCTTGAAGGTTAAACATTGGTGCTTTCCATTTATTCAGGGCTATTAAAAATTTTAAATCTTTGTAAATGACACTTTTTGTGCCAGCCTTGCTGATGAAAGATAAAGAAATGTCAGTGACATACTAATGGTAACTCCCACTAACCCTTTGAAAGTACAAGCAGAGTAGAAATGGTACCCATTGTTAACTGATAAATGTTTTATTAAAGACATAAGGGCTATGGAGATTTGTAACTCTAATAACCCATTTTCTTATTTTAAATTCTCCAACATTATTTTTTGCTGAACAACCTGGGATATTTCTTGTAGGATTGTGATCTCACAAAGTCTCAGAAAATTGATATTTTTGCTGTCTAGGGGGAAATTCTCTCCCTTTGGCTCTAGGAACACTTTTTCATAAGACTGACTTATATAGTTATTCTTACCCATTAGCAAATATGATTTAAGAAATGGTACCTCCAAGGCAGACCTTTAAGGAATAAGGTGCAAACTACTTCCATATGGGAGCAAAATGTGAACATCATAAAAACTTCACATCTTTCATTTGGGGAAACTGGATCTTGCAATATAGAATCTTAATTTCTCACAAACCTATGCTACTATTAGAATATACTACTATTCTTTTTCTTCAGTAGTCCCTTGCCAAAATAATTGTGAAGGCCAGCAATTAATTTACCAAATTCATAATTACAAATTGCACAATAGCCACTAGTTTGGCAGCTTTTAAAAGGATTTGAGAAATTAATGGAAAACAGATTTGTGCTGAGAGGGATTTAAATTCCTGGAAGGGGGGGATGACTTCTTTTGGGCAGCAGCTCTGACATAGATTATTACCTCTAGGATTGGGATTCTGATAATCGTTATCCCAAAAATTACATTTTTCAAACTATGCTTCAGATATGAAATACTAAAAAATGGGGGAGAATGATCGCCTCCACATCTTTTTTCTATGAACATGTTTCAAAAATTATGATAAATTCTGAAATGCAGGTAATCATGACAGCTCCATGCATATGAATGAACTTGTTCTGAGGGGATAATCCCCATTCCCCAACTCTCTGTTTTACTCTTTGCTTTTCTCTTATTTTCATTTGTGGAAGCAAATTATCTGAGCAAAAACTCTATCACAAGACACTCTCCCAGAGAAGTAAACAAACAACTAATAAAATGGGGTAATTAGGTTAATGAGGTATGACTAAAATCCAGGAATAGGTAGCTGGCAGTAAAAAAGACATTTGACAGAAGTGACCCTGAATTATGTGCTAGTTATGTCTGACTGTATGAGCTGCTTATATGAAATGCTCTGAGCTTTAACAATTTATCTTTAGCCAACTGAAATTCAATACATCTCCTCACGCAACAACTATCCAAATCTGGTTACTCCTTGAAATATCAAATGTAAGTTATCCTTTAAGTAACATTTAAACTCTTGGGTATAAACTATTATTTAACACCTTCACATTAACCTCTATTTACTGAAAGAAAAGGAAGGAGCCAAAGTCAAGGTATCTTCTGTATATTACTGGTATTTATGTCCTTATTCAAACAGTGTTATTGGTTCAAAACTGAGAACCATTTTTGGCAGAAAGTCTATCAATTACAATAAATTAATAAGAGCAGAGAAGTGGATGACAATAGACCTCTCAATTTAATTTGCTGCAAGTGTTTTGAATATTTTACACATTATGTACAGAAAATGCTCTGTTTGAAAACATGGACTGTCCTTCCAACAATGGCAGGAAAATATCACCTTGAAAAGTCAGTCAGATTTCTGCCAAGAAACTTAATGATGGGCTTCCAGCCAGACTAACTGTCAGTAGAAGATCTGATTGAATATGAATGTAATGTGTCTTATACAAGTAATAGTTGTGTGTCATCTAGTCAATTCTAATGTATGGCAACCCTTTCCAGGGTTTTCTAGGTAGAGAATACTCAGAGGTGATTTATCCTTCCCTCCTTTTGGTGACACCCTAGGACTGTGCAGCTTGCCCATGACTGCAAAATCTGGCACAGTGGAGAAGTGAGCTTCCAACCTCTGGCTTTTTAACCAGATATCTAATCACTTCAGCTATTCAGCCAGTTAATTTGTCTTGTAGGTCATGCAAAATAAATTCATATTGTCCTGCAATTTGGCGTCTACCAAGGACATTGCAATTTGTGCCAAAAGTGCAGCTCCACATTTAATGAGGGAGGGAAATAATTGCTGAAATGCCATCATAAAGATATTGGTCAATTTCCCCATATTGCTTATGTGCTTATGTGTTGCTACATGTATGTATCAAATTACTTTCAATTTACAGTGAACTTGCTATCATTTTTAAGTCTGTGAGATGTTAAAGGAAGGGGTTTCCCTTGTGACTGCCCAGTGAACTTCCATGATCAAGAGAGAATTTGAACCTAGTTCATCTGAATCTGAATCCTTCCCCTTATTTAAAATAAAATAGTGAGACCTGAGAAAGTGGACCTGATCTATGAAAGCTCACAATAAAATATAGCAGTTAGTCTTTAAGCTGTCACAACATTTGTCTTTTTTGTTTGTTTCTTTTTACTATTGTTTTGATTTGCTTTTTCTCTCATACATCTGCACAGACTAAAGCAGCTACCATGCTGAAAACTATTTTGCACAATAGATACGCAAGTCTAATGTTTGGAAATATCTGAAGAGTGGCCTTGCAAACCACTACTTCTAGTTGAAATTTTAAAGACTGTGTTTCGTTGTTTCTCTTCTTGCTTGGCACAGCTAAAAGCATTTAAACAGTTGAACAGTTTTACGGCACAGAAAAGTAAAGTGATCAACAAATCAAGAAGGTAAGTATACATCTGTAATGTGTGTACATTCCCCCCTGCCCCGGAAATCGTTTTCACCAGGAACAATACCATTGGTGTGAATTTGTTTAAGGTGGATCCAAGTTTGCCATGAAGTGACGCACACACTGTCATCATGGAGCCATCTCCTGTGGCACGTATGCAATGAGACATGCTGGATTTAACACTGGGACTGCAATTTATGTATGTATGTATGTATGTATGTATGTATGTATGTATGTATTTATTTATTTATTTATTTATTTATTTATTTATTTATCATATTTCTATGGTGCCCTCCTCATGAATGACTCAGGGTGGCTAACAACAATTAAAAAAAACAATCATCAATAAAACCCACAATAAAATACCCACCTATCTAAGAAGAGTTAAAAGTTAAAATTTAAGGATTAAAAGATTAAAAAAGAGAAAAGATTTAAAAAATCACAAATTAAAAACTCAAATGTGTATTTTATGAGTATTTAATGTGTATTTTAATGTGTTTTATGTGTATTTTTATGTGTATTTTTATGTGTTTTATGTATATTTTAATGTGTATTTTTATGTGTTTTCATGTGTATTTTAATGTGTATTTTATGTGTATTTTATGTGTATTTAATTTATTTTTTATGTGTTTTTATGTGTATTTAATTTGTATTTTTATGTGTACTGTATTTTGGGTTTGTTTTTTTTTTACTTTGGCTCTGCCCACGACGTTGGCTCTGCCCATGATGTCATGACGTTGGCTCCACCCATGATGTCATAACATTGGCTCCACCCATAACATTGGCTCTACCCATGATATTGGCTCCGCCCATAGTGTGGTAGTAAAAATTTGGCTGCTCATCACTGCTCCAATCTCATAGTTAGGTGTACTTTTCTCAGAACATGGAAACATTCCTTGTTTGGACTAGCATTCTCAGAATCCCCCAGTAAGCATGGATGCTGCTTGTGGACAATGTATTCTGGAAAAGGAACATTTTAATAAAGATGAACTTCAGGAAAAATAAACTGTGTCATAGTGCAGCCATTAAATCTTGTGGGAGCAAAATGGGCCAAGAAATTCCACCTCATGTTGAATGTGAGTTTAAAATGCTCTGGAGTCTTTACAATTCTCAGTGCATTAAGGCGTTATTATGATGCTATGAGGCAGATCGTTTCATTTCTAAATAAAGAGGTTTATGTCTACTTATCCTTGGGTGTTGCTTATTACTTATTGGTATTTTAAAGCTATTAAATGAATTTTATTTAGGAGTCTGTCCGATGCCATTACTGTCATTTAGAGTTAACACAAGTATTTGCTTTTATGCTAATGTCACTTTGCAAAACTATTACACAGTCTTCTACATCTACTTGCATTGTCCTAGTGTTTGTTGTCAACAGTGCCTAATTTAACAATCTGTTTAATGCTGTATTATTTTTGTAACCCTCATCAGAATTGCTGCAGTCTTTTGTAATGATGTCTATGTCATTTAAAATTTAGCAGTGACCCTTTCTAATCGAAAACTGCATGGTGGAATCCCCTCCCCCACCCACACTTTTTTGTTTTGTTTTAAGTTATGAAATCATTTGTAACAGTTTGGTTCTTTGCTGGATTTGAAAGCTAAGCATCAGAATTTAACCTTTTCATGTTCTTTTTGATGTTCTTACGATAATGCAGACAACTATACTTTGATATAGATGTACTATACTGTACTACTAAAAGCTGGAAGAGAACAATATGCTTGAATCCCTTCACCTGTCCCAATTTGTTCTGCATAGTGCCCAGTTAAGGTGGCATGGTACTTATCTTGAAGATGAGACCAATAAGACTGAGCTAAGGCTTTAAAGGTTGTGGACTAAAAGTGGAAGGGATCTTTAATCATGGAAAAGTACATACAGAAGCACATTTTTAAAAAGGAAAGAAGGATTTGCTCACTTTTTAAAGTAATTCTCAGCAACAACAGCCATATTTCCAAATATTGAAAAATATCAGGCAAATTGTGTTTTAAAAACTCTCAACCTGAAACTTTGAATTAAAAATATGGGGTCATAGAGATTTCTGGAAACTGGTACAAGTTTTATAAAGGAGGGTAAGGATGAGTCCTATTGAGTCATATCTGGGCATGTTCAGCCTTGAGAAATAAAGACTAAAGGGAGATATGATTGCACTGTTCAATACTTGCAAGATGCTCATAATAAGGAAGGGCAGGATCTGTTTTCAACCATTCCAGAATACAGAACAATGGAACCAATGACCTCGGGAGGTAGAGAGCACACCAGTGTTGGGGACATTCAAGAGAAAACTAGACAGCCACCTGTCAGATACACTAACTTGGATTTCTGCATTGAGAAGGGGAGTGAACATATAAGCATTTCCAACTCTATTATACTGTACTGTGATTCTATTCTATGAATATATGGTTTGTGTATTTATCAAGACTGTTTACACAGAATTTCTCACTTTGCTAATTGAGACCAGCCTATATTGCTTCTGTGCAGATTCTGCATGGTGATGGCAAATCATGGTTTCTGAACAGGGGGAAATATCAACTTGTGCCCTTAAAAATAGTGAGCCAGACTAAATGGACATTCGTTTACACCAACCTAATATGACTGTTCTTAGAATGGAGGGGACAATGTAGCATTTATTTGCATATAAAGTATCTACCATATGAATGTCTGTTGAGAGATGGATGTTGCGGCCTTAACTAAGTGCCACAAATATAGACACCAGATTTTAAAATTTAAGCAACAAAGTTCCCTGCCTTGATGAGTTGAGTTGATCTGTCAGTTTGGCTTTCTCCTATCTTCTTTTCTCGAACTCACCAATTCCTTCCAATCATATTTGTGAATGAATACAGTACTGTATTATGTTTGTTTGTTTGTTTTCTTCAAAGGGAGCAATCCAAATGAACACCTGTCCCTCAATATGATGTGCAGAAAGATTGCTGTTTGAAGTAGGAATAAGTCACAATGTCACCAAGGAAAAATAAGACATCCCCTGAAAATAAGACCTCGTCCATATTTTGGAGTTTTTAAAAATATAAGGCAGTGTCTTATTTTCAGGGAAACACGGTACTAGATGCTTAACCTCAGAATAGGTTCTGTGCCAAGGAGAGATCCTATTATGTTCAGACATAAATCTAGAGTGGCTTTACCACCCCGCGGACATCAGAGCCAGCAGCTTTTTCCTGGACTAAACACATGCAAGCCATTGGAGAGCAATTTGGAACAAAACTTTGGATTCAGATGCTAGACTCTGGAGTAGGAGAGCACTGAGATAACAACCAGTGTTCCCCAAAATTTAATCTTCCAGGTATATGACCCAATAGTTCTTAAGAAGTTCTTTCTACAACTAGAGAAAAAAAAGATTCTTCAGGTTTATTTGAATGTCAAAACAAGACATTTCTAAGAAAAACTCAGGTAAAGTAAAGGGCATAATGTTTTTATAGGCAAAACAGGATTTTATAGAGGTGCCTTCCAGTTAGAACTTATCTGTGTGCAAACATTTGTCTGATATTTCAGTCTTTTAGAATTCAGAAAACAGCCCAGAGTGACTCCATACTTTTGCCACCAGCAGCAGAGCTCTTTGAAGCTAGCTTGTTCTTTGTGAAT
This sequence comes from Furcifer pardalis, assembly GCA_030440675.1. NCBI lineage: Eukaryota > Metazoa > Chordata > Lepidosauria > Squamata > Chamaeleonidae > Furcifer > Furcifer pardalis. The sequence continues at coordinate 238,047,209 of CP126891.1, forward strand.
GCTAAACTCATTCAAATTAGTGATGTACAAATCAGTCTAGATTTAAAACAAAATAATAATAATTGACCTGAATTTGTGATAGTGGTGGGGACTCAAACTCAAAGTATGCCCGGAAGCCTGCTTTTCGAAGTTATGTGAAATGTCATTTTTTCAAGTCCTACCATCCTGGGTTAAATTATTGAAATGTTCTTCAAATTAAAAAAAACTCATGTGGGAGCAAAAATTGCACGCATTTAGAAATAACAGTAATCCATAATTGCATAATGATTTCAGTGTTTTCATTCAATTCACCTTCAATTTTACCTTAAATAGCCTTCAAAGGGGCCTTTTAAAATGCAGCAATGGCAACAAAAATCTTTGAAATCTGCACGCTGTTACAAAGGAGGTTTTTCAGAAGCAAACTTACCAACTTCAATCAAAACCTGTTTCAGGTTAGGGAGGGAATAAATAAGCAACCTGAACCAATGTATAATTTGCATTGAAATGAGAAAACTCTCAATTTTGAGAGACTACTTCACAAATTGGACTGAGAAGAAAATAGTGCTGGAAGTACCGGTTATACCTCTGAATAGTTTGTTCTGCTCCTGCTTCAGGTGATAGCCTCTTTATCCTGAGGTTTGAATTTTATAGCTATATAGAGATGACAATGTTGTGAATTCAATTTAGAAGTACAGAAGAGCAAGGAAATTCAAACACACACACACACACCATGTCACTGGTTTCAAAACTCCATGCAGTATCAAGCTACACTTGCCATGAAGCAAAAGGATCCTATTGTTCACCAGAATATAAATCCACATTTCTCTCAGGTATATAGAGCCAATCATATTTTATTTGGACCCAGACTTAGAGACCCCCCCCCCAAAAAAAAAAAGAGAGAGAGAGCGATGGAGATAAAAATATAGGTTTGGAAGAGGATGCTGGATATTGCCTCTTTTATTTGTAAGAAAACTACCTGTGGCATGAGGAGGAGAAGACTGGAATGGGGGGAAATCCTACACTAAAACTATATAATTGTTTCTCCAACTTTCCAGTCTCTGTTACCAGGGGAGGAGGATGTCCCCTTCCAAGAAACTAATGGTGTCACTTATTTTGTGGTTAAAGAATTTTTAAAAAAAATTACCTCAAAAAAATCAACAGCATGTTTTATTATTTCTGTGGAGTTTTCTTAGAGATTTGTGAGCATGTATGATCACTTTTCACATATTCAGTGAGTATTTATTTATTCACATTTATACCCCACCCTTTTGGTGCAAGCACCACTCAGGGTGACTTACTCTCTCTCTCTCTCTCTCTCTCTGTGTGTGTGTGTTTAAAAAGTCCAAGGTCAAAATTGCACTGTTCTAATGATTGTTGACACAGGTAAGTCTTAAATTGTTTATGAATAAAGTAGGTGCAGTTCTAATCTCTACTGGCAATTCATTCTAGATGGTAGGAGCTACAACGGAGAAAGTTCTTGATGTGGTTATAGCATTTATACCACTCTAGATGTAACCACTCAGAGCTTACATGCCTAGGTGCTTCAGGTATAACTCTTAAGGTGCTCCCTCAAGTAACTTGGTCCCAAACCATTCAAGGCTTTATAGGTCAACACCAACACCTTGAATCTGGCACAGAACACCATGGGGAGCCAATGTAGACTAGCCATGACTGGAGTGATATGATCAAACTGACCAATAACTGCAATCAGTCTGACCATTGCATTTTGCACCCACTGAAGCCTCCATACTAGCCTCAAGGGTAGCCCAATGTAAAGGGCATTACAATAGTCAATAGTACCATCATCCCCCTGAGTCTCTTTTACTCAAAGCTAAACATAGCCAGTTCTTTCCGTTTTTCTTCATAGGGCTTGGTTTCTAGTCCTTTGATCATCCATGTTACCCTTAATTGGACGGAACAACTAAGAGAATGGACCTTCTCCAAACAGCAGCAGTTTGATGTAGCTGAGTACATCACAACACTTGTGCAATGAGTTTGCATTAAAGAACTCTTTGATATGTTGATTTAAAAAATTGCTTGTGGCTATTGTGCTTCTGTTCCACAATGGCTGCTTAATGAGCCAAATTTTAATCTTAGGTAAAAATTGTTAGTGGGAAATAATACCTGATTTGCAGTACTGCTGAACTCCTTACATCTGCATATTGAAGTATGTTGTTATAAATTTTACCAAGGCCACTCCATCACTGGTACCCCTTCCCACCCCAGGCTGACTTAAAAAATGCTACGGCGGCAGACACCAGGACCTCTCCACCCTCCCCTCTGGATTCTCCATCAGGCGGAGAGGCTACCGCAGCTGTGGGGCGCCAGGGCCACTCCATCACTGGCGCCCCACCCAGCCTCGCACCGGCTTAAAAGGACACTGTGGCAGTGGATGGCTCTCATTGGGACTGGATTCTTTCTTTTTTGGACTTCTCTTGGACTTTTCCCAGCTATCTTCTGTAGAATTTTGCTTATAATCATTGTGGGACTCGGTATATGTGATTTTTGTTTTTGCTGTTGCTTTTTGTAATACTTTTTTGTAACATTTTATTGTGATATTAATACTTTTTTTATTGTTACTGTGTTACTGTGGGGTATAAATTTGAAATAATAATAATACTGCCACCAGTACTACTGAGCTCTTACTGCTCATAATAATGCATAAGGCACCAATGTGCACCATAATTAAGTATTAGAGTGGACTCACTCTTACTAACAACTTGCCAAAAAAGCTGCTTATGACATGCCATTACTGTAATTGATTTGTTTTTGGACAATGTGGTGTAACAAATTGTTAGGGAGCATGAAATACCTACTATAACAAAGCAAAATGTAAAAAGAATGAATAGATTTTATGAAAAATACATTTGTTGCTGAATTAATTTACAAAGAATACCAGGGTAAGGGAAAAGGCATTGCTTTTAATACAGATTGCAAATTGAGGAGGACAGATCAAAGTTCTCAAGTTTTCAAGCCAAACTTGTTTCAAAGATGACATGGATGGAGGCTGAGTCATTTTAAAACCCTTATAAAATGCAATAGTGAGTTTACTAAGAGACAATAAAGGGCCTGAGGCAATAGCTAGCAAAAGCCTGATAGCCTAGGGCAGATAACAATAAAACATACCATTAGTGAGCAATTTGGTCTTCAGTAATGCCTGCTGGCTGGAATTGGATTATTCCAAAATATCCTTTGTCTCACTGGAATTTAGAGTTAGACCAATCCCATCAGAAGATGACTATGTAGTGATACAATTGTGTCTGTGAATGGCTGTGTCTTGCCAACTCAGACTGGCCAGGTATGATGCGCTTTAGGTTCTTTTTAGGACCTCAGTGACAAAATAAGCACTCAGTGGGTAAGCAAACAAAGTTTGATTCAGGAAATGTTTTAGTCAAACAAAGGATATTCAGAGACAGAGCTAGTAATATAAGAAATAGAAATTAAAAGAGGTGTGCATACTTACCGATCAGTATGGGTTTCCTGTGTCCTTTCTTCAGCTACCTGGGAGCTTGGGTTAAAGTAGCAAGGAAGGCTTCTGGTGGTCAAAAGAACTCCAAAATCTAGGATTTAAGGCTTTTGGAAAACTTATATACCTCATATAAAAAAGTCTGACCAGGTTATCCTGCTATGGTAATAGAGTAGACCATACTGCCAGTGACTCAACGTTGAGTGTCAGGAGGCAGTTAACTAACCTGACAACCCTGAGGACTAATGGCCTTGGGTGCAGAAGTCCACAGGGAAGGGTGATGGTCCCCAAGTGGATTAAATCCCACTTGAATCCATCTTGATGGAGGGCAGCAGCTTCATCAATACTGGCCTGGGGCTGAGTAGGACTTTGTATGCCAAAAGGGCTCAGGACCAGAAACTGATTCATGAAATTGGATCAGTGGTATGGGTGTCATTCTGCAATGCAGAAGGTAGATGAAAGGACACTGCATTATATTCTCAGACAAGTCTTCATGGCTGATCACCATGATGACTGCCAATATTCAGATTCAAATATGTTACAAGAGGAAGAAGATATACCCTGAAGCTAAAGATGTTGTGCTATTTGCCTTGGCTCTATGTCCCTTATTTGAAGGATGTTCAAATCCATCAACTACTGGTGTTTAATAAGTGTACCTGGTCCTTGGCAGGGGTTTTCTCTGCAGTAATGGCAAGTAAGCATGGAGAAAGCATGAGAAGTGCAAGGAACTAGGGGAACCATGGTCTCTCTACTAATTAGGCTCTATTGTGGCTGTTTCTGAAAAAAATAAATCCCAGGATCAGAACTGATCTGGCAGGAACTTTTTACTATTAAAACTTCCCTGCCTCCTCATTCTGAGGTAGAGCCCAAAAGAACTTCAGAACCTGAAATTTGGGGGGGGGGGGAGAGGAAGGAAGAAACTTCACATTAATTTAAATTAGTTCTTCAATTTTTATTCCTAAACATCTTTGGAGTACATCAATTATAGACCTGCATTTTCAAATGCTCAGGTATAAGGACATTATTCACCTGTTGGCTTATTCCATGAACCCAGCCTAAGGGGGGAAACAGTTTTTTAAGAAGTCCAGAAATATTGTTAAAGAACATGATACACAAGTGCCATCTCTAATCTATCGTTATATATTACCCTTTATAAATGAACAAGAAGCCAATGTTCGTTAATATCTTGAAATGTCAAGATCCTAAGGACAATCTTCACAGTCTCCTTTTCAACAACATATAAGCCCCAAATATACTTAAATTACTATTTTGTTCATTTACCCTGAACAATTTCATCCATTGTGATTGGCCTCAACAACTATATTTGTTCTGCAACTTAAACATGAGATAACAGGTTTCTAATTTAGAGGAGGGTTTATCCTCATTCTTTCAGTAATTTTCCTTATTTCTAATGTTCTTCCCTTTACTCAATCATTAGAGCAGAAATAAACAGGACAGCAGCTTCTCAACTAAAGGTGGAGCAGCCCAGTGGTGTAGCATGCGTTTCAGCCACCTGGGGCATAGGCCAAATTCACCATCCCCTGGGTGGGGCCCAGGACGCCAGTGGTGGTGGAGGGTCCTGGCATCCATCCCCGCAGCAGCCTCTTTACCCCAGCCACTAGGAAGTCCGGGGGCCGTGGTGAAGTCCTATGTATTGTAAATTTTTGCTGCCCCCAAAAAGTGCCGCCTGGGGTGGGGTGGGGGCAGAGGGCACACTATGCCACTGGAGCATCCTTACAACTGAAGGACATTTGATTATCTTCTAGTGTATTTTCTCAGTCTGGCCAGTTGCTTTGCTTAATGTAGCTTGTTTTGCTTAATGATTGGTCACTGGGAAATAAACAAGAGGTTTCATTTGCATGTTGATCATGTAAGCATGAACAAACACATTTCTGGATGTATAATGTTTTGTGTCCCTGTAATTGTAAAGCTGCTGTGTTGTGTCATGTAACTAATAGTCTCTCTATGCTTGTGTAGAAAAACTTGACATTCCACAAGAAAAATGATTTTAGTTGATTTTCTATGCTAAAATCTATATGACATTGATACACACTCGAGAATAAGACAAGGCAAAATGCTTGCTAAATTTATTTCTGCACCACATCCTGTGTCTCAGATTTGGTTTGGCAGTGCTGAAGCATTTCTGCTTTTGGATAGTTTTTATAAAGGAAATAAAGGCCAACTAGTGACTCAGAAATTGCTGGAATTCTACAGATAGTTTGTATCACCATAAACAGCCCAGTTCATTCCTGTAAAAACAGGTCCAATTTCCACTGTACTCATATGAATTGATTCCTTTTTATAAAGTTTTACATTAAGGCAAAATTTTGGATTTATTGGCTTCTTGCTGTCAAGTTACAAGGAGGTTAAGCTGCTATTTTGATAGTAGTATCTAATCCTAAACCTTTGCTCTTGAGAATATAATTATGAGGATAATCCCTCTGAAGTTGTCAGCCCCAGCAAACTTTGGCCTGGGGTTCCAGACTAGTTTGCCAGTGGGTTAGGGCACAGCTGATTGTGATAGAGCAGAAGCCTTCCAAGTGAGGGAGGCTAACCCATGAGGGAGAACTATTCAAAAGTGGGGAAGCATCTGGAGATATGGAGAAGCTACTGAAAGTTTAGTTCTAACTAAACAGATCAGTAAAACCTAGAATTCTGATCAAGGAAAAAGTCACAATTAAAATCCATTTCCAGTTAGAATGGGTTGTGACTAATCACAACTATTTCTGACTAGTCAAAACCTGTTATAACTGGAAACAGGTTTTAACTGTGACTGTTTAGTTAGAACTTGTTTTGATTAGTCAGAACTAGTTTCGACTAGTCAAAACTCATTCTAATTGGAAACGGGTTTTAACTGTGACTGTTTCCATGTTTGGAATTCTTGTTTTTACTGAGCCATTTAGTAAGAACCAGTTTTAACCAGGGAAACCAGCTTTCACTGAAAACTAGTTTTAACAGTAACATATACATTTGTTGCAGGAGCTGTGGTGGCTTAGTGGTTAAGACATTGAGCTTGATGATCAAAAGTTCAGCAGGTCAGGAGTTCAAGACCTGAGCGCTGTGTGACAGAACAAGCTCCAGTCATCTGTCCCAGCTCCTGGCAATCTAGCAGTTGGAAAGCAAGAAATTGCAAGTAAATAAATAGGTAACACTTTGACAGGAAAGGTAACAGTATTCTGTGCACTCCGGTGTCCAGCTATGCTTGCCACATGTCCACAGAAACAGTGCTGGCTCTTTGGCTGTAAACAGAGATGAGCCAGACATGACTGGCTTTCAAGCAAGGGAGACCTTTATATACATTTGTCAGAAAGCTACCACTGGGCATGGATTCCTTTTAAGATATAAATACCAAGTGCCAATATGGGGGTTTGCTGGTATGTGAAATGTGAAACAGTTCCCTATTTGCATATTTCCAGTCTCGTGCTACCACAGCTGTCCTCTAAGTTCTCTAAAGATGATGGATGATAATATAACAAGTGGCAAAGTTCAGTTAATGCTTGATAAGTACACAGGGATTTCTCAAGGGTGGCTGGCATAGTCTGTGATATTTGAATACAGCTGCTTAACTGTGAATTTTTAGCCTCATCCAATGCCACAATTAGCACAAGCTAATCAAGTGTTCTGAGAGTCTGAGCAAACAGAACACACACAGCTGGCCTGGCCTCAGGCTCCAAGACAACTGTGGAATAGAAACAAAAACTAATAATAATCATCTACCTATTTTCCATGGCCAGAGGCCATTTTTGACTATTGACACCTGTTTGCAAATCCATTTTGTGGAGAACTGAATTTTTTTAAAAAGTAAAAACAAAAAGGTTGTTCCATATTCATTTCCCACAGCTGATACAATTTATTTCCACAAGTAGACAGCTCTCTTTCACAAACTGAGAATCCATATGCAGAAAAATGATCTGCTTTCAGCCATTTGTGCTATGGAGCTGCATAAAGCTCACAGAATTGTTCAATTAAAAGATACATCTCTACGCTGAATATCTGTATAGACATAGGTGAATGACCTTTAACTTTGAAAAAAGACAGGAAATGTACCTTTTGCTGAACAAGTATGAGAAACAGATGTGTGAACCTCGCTCTCTGGCAATGCTGCAAATCTGTTTGTCAAGAGAGGATGGAGGGATTTTAAAATGTTGGGTTCTCCTCATTTTTCTCCCCTCTCCCACATTTTTGGTTCATTATTCATTCATTCATTCATTCATTCATTTAAATTTCTATACAGCCCTCCTCGCCAAAGGCGACCCAGGGCGGTTTAACACATCATAAACACATCGGAACAATATAGTTTATATTTTAAAAGTTCTTAAAATCTATAATTAAAACCAATTAAAACTACAACTAAATCTTTGTATAATTTAAAATTTTAAAACTTAAGGGAGCGGGGGGGGGGGAGGTCAAACCAACCAGCAGGCTGAGGTTGTTGTGCCTCCAGTAACCCAGACCTGCCCTGCCAGCCAGGTTTTTACACACTTCCAAAAGGGCAGCAGCTCTGCCTAGAGGCACAGCTCAATTGGCAGGAGGTTCCATAGGGCTGGAGTGGACACAGAGAAGGCCCTCCTTCTAGTGCTAGAGAGATGAGCCTCTCTAGCTGATGGCACAACCAGAGAGCCTCTCCAGTCCCTTCTAGTGGGGTGGGCAGATGTCCTTGGGACAATGCAGTCTCTTAGGTATCCTGATCCACTACCATGTAGGGCTTTGAAAGTAATAACCAGCACCTTGAATTACACCCGGAGGCACACTGGCAGAAAGTGCAGCTCCCAAAGCAATGGTGAGGCACGAGTATAATGCCCGCAACCCATCACCACCCAGGAAGCAGCATTCTGGACCAGTTGCAGCCTCTGAATGGTCACCAAGGGCAGCCCCATGTAGAGCGCATTACAATAGTCAAGTCTGGAGGTGACCAAAGCGTGTGTGATCATGAGCAAGGAGTCCCGATCTAGGAGCGGGCGTAACTGGCGTATCACACAAAGTTGTGCAAAAGCCCTCCTGGGAACGACTGCCACCTGCTCTTCAAGCAGTAGTCATGAGTCCAAAAAGACCCCCAGATTATGCACCGGGTCTGCTTTGACTTGAACTTGGTTGTGGATAATGTTTACTGTTTGACCTTTAACTGGCTGCCCTGGGTCTTAGAGCTTGTCTTGCTAGTCAGCCACCTATGTACAGGACACTGAAATTTTATGCAGTTAACACTGAAAATACCAAAGATAGAAATGTGTTCCTGTTCATGTACTGATTTAGGAGATGCACATTGGCAAGTCTTCATTAAATATGTGAACTGCATAAAATTGTCTCCAGCTCCTAATGCTGAGGCTGAATCATAGATGCAGTGGTAGCATCAAGTTCCCCTCCATGTTATTTCTGTTCAGTTTACAAAAGTCACTATCATTCAGAGTTAGTCTTCTGTGATTTGGAAGTACTATGCACCTGGATACCTACAAGAAGTTTAGAACAGGACAAAAGCTGCTTGCACAAGGATTGGGGGTAAAGGTGGCCAATAAATGAAACAAACAAATAAGGATTGTTACAAAAAAGATGATTGAGGCAAACGTCCACATGCAGTTTTAATACAGAACAGTCAAAAACTATGGTGCAACTTCTTACAAAGAAGGAAGGACTCTGCTTCAGAAAGTTTGTTCAAAGGCATATAAGAAACCAGTCCAGAAGATGGGTATGGCCAAATCTCTGCCTAGGCAAGAAAACTAAGTCAGATTCTGTTTCCATTTGTATATGTGTATTAAACAACTGAACAGAGGGAAGTTTTTTAAAAAATAAATAAAACAAATGCAACAATTTGCTAGGTGAATCTAGCAAAACTATAGGAATAACTTACCAAAGCAAATTGAAAATGGGATAATGGCTGATCCTCATCCCTGAACCCAGGGATGGAACACCTAACTTTGAGAGATTTCCTTTTTACTATCCATCTGAAGATGAGGGAAATAAATATCTCTTTCCAAGTCAAATATATTCTTTCAGGATAGCAATGGGAGGGGACAACAAATTCAAATGAATGGTTATTGAGAACTTGAGCCTGGATCCTCCAGGTGCTTTCTGTTAGGTAAGATACTGAGACTGGGATCACAATCTGCCTGGCCATATTCCTTTTAAACTGGTATTTCCAGAAAGTGTCTCTGTGTAGGAAAATTGTTCCTCATGTCCTCCCATGGGTGCTCCTGGAAGACAAAAAAATAAATTAGGAGATCCAATCACAAAGCAGTTAAATCTCAAGCATGGTCTCCTTAAACAGCCCTATTTAATAGCCATACGAGAATTAGGTAAGTATGTTCATATCAATGCTATGACATCACTGTCTTTTTGAGGATTTCTTCCATTTTTTAAAAAAGGGATGCATTTAAGTTACACACTGTCAGTGGTGTTCTGAAATAAGATTGAAGCAATGAATCTAGAGGGTTTTGGCCTTTTTGAAAACAACTGTCACTTTAGGACTTTTATATACAGTATAAATTTTGCTGGCTCCAGGCAGCTGTTTTAGAATAAAAATATGGAAACTGTTTTAGTGTAATTCAGCACCATTGTTGTTAATATTACTCTCTGGCTTAGTGGGTAGCATATAAAAAAAACAAGATTCCAGTTGAGCTGGATGGTGTGCAAGCTGTAGATATGACTTGCTGCCCAAGGGGATTCAACAAGATGTATAGTGAAGCAAAATCCTCTCTCAGTACACAAATTTACCAGGATCCTTAGTACCAGAATATATGCATGCCAACAGCTTAAATTCAAAAACAACGGTCAGGAATTTCTAGCCTAATACTATGTACACTTAATTTGCATGGCTCTCTGCACTGACTGGCATTTATTCCTATGTAGAGGTTTCTGGGGATGGGTAGCCAGATTAATCTGTTGTCCTAAAGACAAGAAGGTGCCTGAAGTCACCTTAAAGATGAAGAGGTTTTATCTGGCATGGCATGAAATTTCATGTACTATAGCACACTTCTTCAGATGCAAGACTGTATCTGGAGAACATGCCTGAGGAGGTACAGTACAATCCAGGAAATCTTCTACTAAATGAACATTTGAATCTTTATGATGCCTCATTGTTAATACCGTGTAGATGTGGAGATGGTTGGAGTAATTGTTTGTTGCACAGTAATTTGCCATGTCTGTTGTAGAAGAAAAGTCCATGTGTTGCCTTCAGGGCCCGTGGCCAGGATTCTAGATTGGGGGGGGGAGTATTTTTTCAGGAGGGGCAACAATGTCACACACACATATATAACAATGGCATCCTGGGGGTGGAGTGGGGCAGGCTGCTGGCTCAGGGGTGTGTGTGATTTCCCCCCCCCCCGCCGCCACCCTCTGGCTATGGCCCTGGTTACCTTTCTTTAGCTACACCTTCTGAAACATAGATGCAGCAAACTGTGCCCTTCCACGTGGTCTTGGCCTGCAACTGAAAAATAAATAATGAAAAAATAAATATTAAATAAATAAACTCCCTTTAGCACAAATAGAGATGATTAATTCTGGAGGCTGCACTTCAACAACAATATCTGGAGTGTTACATCTTGGCCAGCCTGTTCCAAAACTCAGCTACACTATGGCAGGAAGCAGACAGAAAGGCCAGGTTTTGAGTTCCCTTCGTAAATGAACAAAATGTAGGCAAGAACAGACCAAAAGTTTATCTAGTTCAGCATTCTTTGCCAATGGTAATTAGCCAGGATACCTATGGAAACCTCATAGGCTAGGCTCAAAGGCCTAGTGTTATTTTTCAGCACCAGGTATTCAGACAGAAAAGGTTTCTGATCTTGGAGGTGCTTATTACAAGAAGTAACGTCACATAGCCCCTTCCCCCATGAATTTGTCTAACCTTATTTTCAGCGCATCAAAATGACCAACATCACTTCTTGAGGTAATGAATTCTGCGTTCGAACAATATTCCTTGGGGGTCACTTCTAGCTATGCAATTCTGTGATTCTAAGAAGTATTTCCCTTTGTCTGTCCAGAATCTTTCACCACTGAATACTACTCAAGTGATAACACAGCATACAGGAATAAGAAGCCATACTGGGTTTTTTTACCTTGTTTGGGCTTTTGAGCCACCTGCAAAGGCCCCACCTTATATAGTTTATCGTTTGTTTTCAGAGAAGACTGGATATCCACTGGATATCTCTTTTAGGGGAAAAGATGAGTGGTCAAGGTTGAACAGTAGCATGCTGGTGAACATGTAGGTGAATAACTAACCCAGGGGTTGTCAATCTTTTTCAGCTGTGAGCTGGACCACGCCCCCTCAAACAGCTGAGCGTGCCAGACTGATGCTGTAAAACGTGTCCATGGCTGTTGTAAATGCATTTACAACAACTGCAGACTCATTTACACCTGTAGTACAACAGGCACGGACTCATTTGCAGCTGGGTGAACACATTTATGTGGCTATAAATGAGTTTGCGGTTGATTCTGGTTGTGGCAGGGGTAGGGTGGGGGCCGGATCCAGCCTGTGGGCCAGAGGTTGCGAACCCCTGAACTAACCTAAAACTGAGCTTGGAAAAGATGGGAACAGCCGAGGCAGGTTAGCTGGTTTTGAACTATTTATTCCAGGCTTCCTTTTTCCTCCTAATTTAATTGACACTTGATGTTCTTCTAGAATAATTTTTTTAAGTTTCAATTGAAAAACTACAGAAACCCCGAGAAGCTGTTTTTAAAATCAGTTTTGTAAGGGTTGTTTGTTTTGAGGGGAAAGGCACATCTCAGTTTGTGCTAGTGTCTCTGAGTGCACATTCATTTTTTCACTGAAAAAAGCTGTCATCTCTAGTTATTGTCTTCTATACCCACACAGTGGCCAGGGTGTGCGCATGTGTATTGGCACTCATGCGCACGCGCACACACAACACATGAAACACCTTGGTTCTGCTATAAATGTTTCATATTCAACACACAGTGGCAGAACAGCAAAACAATTTGTATTCACTCTGGAGGCATTCCCTCTAGTATGTTACCTCTGTTACTAGTTACCTGGTGCCCGCAGGCTCCTGCCAAATAGCACATCTTGTTCCTTGGCCTCTTTATTCCCAGAGCCTCTGCTGCTCAAACACAAAACAGGAGTAGATTTAAATCTTCAGTGGAGGCTGTCCTGGCCTGCCAAAGTCTATCATTTCAAAAACATGGGTCTTCTTCAGCCTCGTCAAGTTATTGCTGAAGCCAATCTGCTCTATCCTACTCAGCCTGGCACTGAAAATAGTAGGCAGTCAAGCATGTGGTTGGCAGCAAGCTTACTTCACCCTAACACAGTGGTTCCCAGCCTAAGGCCCATTGGCCAGATTTAGCCCACAGCACCATTTCATGTGCCCCCATCCAAGGGCATTTGAAGCTCTTGGGACAAAATGGCCACCCCTATTATGCAGGCAGGGCAAAATGGCCATCTGGCCCTTGAAACTGACTGAGAGAGCATGACCCAACCCCCAACTTGAAAAGGATGGGGAGCCCTGCCCTAACAGCAAAGGCAGGTCCTTATTTGGCTCATAAAAAACTGGTCAAAAGTTCTACAGCAAATAGTTATGTGGACACATCATGAGATGAGATAACACACTGAAAAAAATAAGTGCAAAGGTGATAGACCATAGGAGAAGAATGTGATCTAATGATAGATGTTGTTACATGCCATCAAGACATCCCAGATGTATACCAATCCTATAAATGAGCGATCTTCCAAATATCCTGTCCTCAACAGCCTTTCTCAGCTCTTGCAAAGACAAGCATATGAGATCCTTTAGCAAGTTTATCAATTTGACCTTCTTGTTTTCCTACTATCTTCAAGCTTTCCTAGCATTATTGTCTTTTTCCAGAGAATCTGGCCTTCTCATGATGTGCCCAAAGTAGGACAGCTTCATCTTCATCATTTTTGCCTCCAGAGACAGTTCAGGCTTGATTTGCTCTAAGACTCACTTTTGGCAGTCCAGGGTATCTGTAGAGCTCTCCACCAGCATCATATTTAAAATAAATAGAATTTTCCCTATAATCTTTCTCACTGTCCAGCTCTCATAGCCATACATGGTGATTATGATTAGAAAAGATTGGATGATCTTGGTCTTCAGTGACACATCCTTACACTTGACAAACATTTCTAATTCCTCTGTTGTTGCCCTTCTGAGTCTCAATCTTCCTCTAATTTCCTGCTTGCAGTCTCCATTTTGACTGATAATTGAATCAAGGTCTGTAAAAGCTTTCACTGTCTCAATTTATTCACTGTCCACATTAAAGTTGTTTAGGGTTTTTTTTATAGTCAAGGTTTTTGTCTTCTTGATGTTCAAATGCTTTGGTATTTTCTTCTTCCACTTGGACTAAAAGTCATTTCAAATCATTGCTCTCTTCTGCCAATAAGATAGTGTCATCTGCATATCTTAAATAATTGATGTTTCTTCCACCAATTGTCACTCCTCCTTCATCTGAATCTAGTCTGGCTTTCTGTATGATTTATTCTGGATGATTGATTTAAAATATTTATACATTGCCTTTTTCCTCAAGAGAACTCAGCTTACAATACTAAACCAATATTAAAATGTAAAAGAGAGAGAAAAAAGACAGCTTTGTTTTTATGACCCCCACCTCCAATAGGCTTTCAGTTACTAAAAATAAGTCTCTCTGATGAGAAAGGCCTTTCCCTGCTTGTGGGGGCCAGGCCACCCTTCAGCAGAAGGGAGTTCCATGGATTAGAAGCAATGACAGAGAAAGCTCTGTGTTATGGCCTCACTAAACACACCTATGAGGGTGGAAGAACTGAGAGAAAGGCCTCTCCTGATGGTTTAGTAAAAACTGGGCAGTTTATAAAGGGAGCTGCAGTCTTTCATGTAGCTTTGACCAGTGGTGGGATGTCAAAAATTTTACTACTCCACCATGACATCATCACAGTGTGGGCGGAGCTAATGTCATGACATCGTGATGTCGTGGGCAGGGCCAAAGAAAAAAATAAAATAAAATAAAAATAAGCACACACACACACCACTCAACCCACCCACCCACCCACAACACAAACCAGTAAATAAATAAATAAAATAAAATAAATAAAATAAAAATTACATTAAAATACACCCACCCACCCCAAACAAAAACCTGTCACTTACCTGTTAGTATAAGTGCCTGGGCAGCACCATGTTGCAAGATGGATATGGTAATCGTACCGGTTCTCTAGGATAATATGCTTTAATGTAAATGTAAAACAGCTGTACCTCCTTAAGGGTTCTCCAATTGGAACAGCAATTTGAACAGCACAGGTGTAGCTTATTGATGAGGTAACTCCAAGACTTTGCTTAAAAATCCCAAGCCAGGTCTGCCAGCTGCCAGGCCTTTTTAGGAACTGTGGTAGTACGTCAAATAGGTAAAGGTATAAAATACACCTTAAAATACACACAGACACACCACATCCAAAGGTGAGTCACTTACCCTGGGGAGCAGGCTATAGGGAGCTTCAGGCTAGCAGCTTCTCTTCTTCCTCCCCACTTGGGAGGACAGCAAGGAGGCCATGCATATGCGCCAAGCACTGTAGGCATGCATGCACACCAAGTGCTTGGCGCGCATGTGCAGTGGGGGAACCAGTGAAAAGGTAAGCCCCGAAGGTGGTTCCCCCCAAAAGTTGCTACCAGTTCTCCAGGACACTGGGAAAAGTTACTACCAGTTCTGGTGAACTGGTGTGAACCTGTTACATCCCATCACTCACTTAGACCCAACTCCAAGTAAGATGGGTTGGCTCAGTCATGAAAATCATGGCATTTAATATACAGGACCTGAATAGAAATGTTAAAGGAAGGGCTTTTTAGAGTTTTTGAAGTGGTAGCTGTGTTATTCTATGCAATCATACCAAATAAGAAATAAAACAAATAAAGACAAAAATGTAGTGGCACATTAAAGACTAACTGCTATAATTTAATGTTAGCTTTTATGGCAGAGATGAGGACTGAACCCTAAAGTTGGAGATGACTGGCTTTAGAGCAAGGGCTACCTTTAACTTTATAGATCAACTTCACTTCTTCAGAAACAAAAGTGAGATTTTATTTAAATACATCTCAGAAAACAAAACAAAACAAAATAAACAAAATAAAGTAAAATAAAAATAAAAAACACAGTAGCACTTTAAAGACTAACTGCTATATTTTCACTGTTAGCTTTTGTGGATCAAGTCCACTTCATCAGACAAGGAATGAAACTTACAGGCATGTTCTTATATACCAAATTCAGGAGGTCAATGGGAGAAGGGTTGGTGTCAAGCAAGATGACAGACAAGCAAGCACAAGAATGCAGTTTCACACAGCCATTAGCAACAATAGATTATTCATATAAACTCTAAAAGACTCCCTTTCAATCTCAAGGTTGCTGAGTAAATCCACTATGGTATCTGATCAACTTGTGACCTGCATGTCAGGGGGAAAAAAAACAAACTCCTGTACCTGAGTTCTTTCTGTTTTACTAAAGAGAATTGGCAGGAAAGTTGTAATATAAAATCATATAGCAATCTCTGCATCAAATTTGATAATGTTCCAGAAACCCTTCACTAATATTTAGCCCCCTGTGATGGGTATCTAACAGATGGATGTATTTGATTTCTGCTGTCTCCCTTTCAATCCTAGTTTTGTAATTTTTCTGTTCCAGAATTGCAACTTTCAGGTCTTGGATAGTGTCCAGTTAGATTGAAGTGGTTTGAGACGGGTTTCTCCGTGTTGCCATTCCGGATATCTGATTTGTGTCCATTAATCCTTTTGCGTAAAGATTGTCCTGTTTGTCCTACATAAAGCACGGATGGACATTTCTGGCAAGAGATGGCATAAATCACATTGGCAGAAGCACAAGTAAAACTGCCTTTAATGTTGTGTGTGGTGCCATTGGGTCCAGTAATACTGTTTCCAGAGCGAATGTGGGGGCATAGTTGACATCTGGATTTGCAGCAGGGTCTAGTTCCCATATCTGCTCCACTTCTGTGTAGTCTGCTGTGTGTCAATAGTTGTTTGAGATTGGGGGGTTGTCTATAAGCGAGTAGGGGTCTGTCACCAAGGGCTTTGGAAAGTGAAGCACTAAGATGGGTTGGAGATCCCTCATTATGCGTGTGAGGGGTTTGAGTTGAGAGCTGAAGGTGACAATCAGTGGTGTGCGATTGCTTTCCCTTCTGGGCCTGTCTTGTAGTAGATCACTCCTGGGTATTCATCTAGCCTGGTTGATTTGTTCTTTAACCATATTGGATGGGTATTGTAGTTTGAGAAATGCATTTTGTAAGTCTGTGAGCTTGGCATCTCTATCGTGTGGGTCTGAGCAAATGTGATTATATCTGAGAGCTTGGCTGAAGACAATGGATTTTGTTGTGTGTTCTGGGTGGAAGCTGGAGGCATGCAGGTAGGTACATCTGTCTGTGGGTTTGCGATATAGTGTGGTACTAAGATGTCCATTTTGTAATTTCACAGTGGTGTCCAGGAAATTTACTTGTTGTGTAGACTGGTCCAAACTGAGTTTGATATTTGGGTGAAAATTATTGAAGTCTTGGTGGAATTGTTTTCTATCGTTCCCCTAGCCAAGGTCAATTCAACAACCAACCATTGTCATTTTTCACAGAATATAGTCTGTAAATGCAAAATCTGAAAGGCAAATTCATTACATAATGTGATGCCACAAAGATTATGTTGCATCTGTCTGCTATCCATTTGATACTTTACAAAATAAAATTTAACAGGAATAAATCTGAATATCAGTCAAGGATCTTCTGTCCCTATAATGTGTAAAGCCACACTGGATCACATGATTTGCAATTTTATCTACTGTACTAACCAACTATTGTCATCAAGTACCTCCAACTGATTTTTGAACCATGTATAAATTATTGCCATAAAGTCTCACTCTTATGTCTGAAGAAGTAGACATGAAAGTTTAGGTGTTCATCTTTAGGGTACCACAACATTTTTGTCTTAATTTTTGTTTTCTTTCTTGTCTGGCATTTTAGAGGTCATTTATTTGTGTTGTGTGTGTATCCTCAAGTCTTGTTTTTACCATGCTAATCCGTTTTGTTCATTACTAAAGTGTTTTGTTATTAATGAACAAAACTGATTCCCATGGCACTTACTGGCTATTCTGAGATGCTCTATCCAGTAGCCTTATGCTCCACATCAATCAGGGTAAGCGAGGAGCCTTTGTTCAGAACACCATTTGTTGTTGTTCAGTCACACAGTCGATTCCGACCCTTTGCGACCCCATGGACCACTGTCCGCCAGGCACTTCTGTCCTCCACCATCCTCCTCAACTCGCTCAGCTCTGTGCCCATTGGTATTCTGTCTACAATACCATCTAGCCATCTCATTTTTGGCTGCCCCCTTCTTCTTTTGCCCTCGACCTTTCCAAGCATCAAGGCTTTCTCAAGTGAATCTTCTCTTCTCATTTGATGTCCAAAGTACTTTAGCTTCATCTTTATTATTTGACCTTCTAAGGAGCAGTCATGGTTGATTTCTTCTAAGATTGACCTATTTGTTCTCCTCGCTGTCCAGAGGACTCTCAAAACCCTTCTCCAACACCACATCTCAAAGGCATCTATTCTTCTGCGCTCAGCTTTCCTAATGGTCCAGGTCTCACAACCATATATTGCCACAGGGAAGCCGGCATTTTGAACTTGCCAAGTTTTTGCCCCCCCCCCCAATGATACTCTCTACCTGAAGAGCAGGGAAAGTGGGATGAGTAAGGTTTATGCTTTCTCTTTAACTAGAGTCCTGGGAGCCCAGGAAATTGCCCTAAGTGTCTCAGAGAAGGTCTCCTTGATACCCCAGGGGACACAGGTCCATGTGTGGTGTATTATAATACTCCAAATGGGGTGAAACTAAAGTATGTGTCACTTTTGCCAAATCAGAATTTTAAGAGTAACTTTTAAATTACATTTGGGTCATCCAGCAGGTTTGAACAAATTCCAAACCAAATCAGCCTGAGTTGGATCAATTTATATCATATTACTGCAGTTGCCTATGCTGCAATAGTACAAATCGAAGCAGAGTGGCCAGATGCAATTCTGGAATGAAGTAAAGTGAATTTATAAATCAGTTTATGTTCACAGCAGAGGTTAAACCCAATGGGTTAAAAATGTTCCCCATTTTTTCTTTCATAAAAAATGTTTAAATTTGTCTAGTACCTAGCTTTTTTGAAATTAGGCAAATATATACCCTTCTCCCTCTAGATCATTTATCATGTCTTCAAATTTCATGTTCATAAGCATACAAAAAAAATCTATATTTCTGTCAACTTGAATCCAGGATACAAATCAAACTGTATTGGGAACAAATGGTTCATCAAATTGGGATACATTTCAAGGCCCTAAATTGGCCTACTAACTGAGTCAGGTGATCAATTAACACAATATTGTCTGGAGCATTAAATTCTTGCATCTCCAGGGTGACCTGTAAGTCCCTATTGAATCTTTCTCTAAATTTGCAACTTATTGTATCCTGGGTGTCACCAGTATTCTTGCGCTCAGGTACCCACATATTTGTCACAATATGTTCTTCAAGTGTACATAGGCTAAAATTGGCCATATTTCTCTGGGGCAGGGGGAAGAAAAAATTATAATACATATGGATGCATAGGGACGTATGGGTCACCCTGTACATTATGTCTATGGGCAGTATATTATTGAGTTCTGCTGGGTGGGAGAATAGTTTCTCTTTTTCTGTCTATTGACATTTCAGAATTTATTTATTTATTTATTTATTTGCATTTAATATCCCGCCCCAATCGGGCGAACCCGACTCTGGGCGGCTTACAGCATAGCTCATAATATATATGGCCTAAAAATTCATAAAGAATAAAGAAGCTATTATTGAATGTAAAAGTTTGCTTGGGCGAGGTTTCTGATAGTGACATTTGCTTTGTCTTTCTTGATCTGTACTCTTACAGCATAGGCAGCTATAGTAACATAACACAATATTGAATGCAATGACATTTAATATTTAAAAAATGTGCTGTGAAAACTTGAACCGTTAAGTGGCCTAGCATGATTCCAAAGGGAGCTTGCGCTCTCAGCGTCAAAGCATAAAAATAATTTAATCATCACCTGATAAAAGGAATTGTTAGAAATAACTCAAAGCTTGTCCTATTGCATATAGACTAATTCAGGAGTTCATTAATTATTTGGCAGGTACTTAGCATAACAAATCAATTTAAGGTGACATTTGAGATGCTATAATTTATATTGAAAGTCAAAATCAAGATTAAAAAAGGAAGATTAAGCATCATATTTGTATAAGCAGGACATTTTGATCCACAACGAGGTCTTCAGCAGCTGTCTAGCTGCTGCAAAATAAATATATAAATAGCTGGCAGCTATACAGAGATGGGCAGGACCAAAAGGCAAGCCATTATGCCCAATGCCAGCAGGTTGGACCAAGTCAGGGGACGCTGGGGAAACCAACCCAGTGGGAGATGTTTGAAGCCAATTTTACTCACTCCAGACATCGGGTGACCTTGATCACTACCCACAGATTCCTGTTGGCTGAGGTGGTGACAAAAGGAACAGTTGTAAGACAAGAGACCTGTGGCACAACAGAAACTCCTTGAGAACTGGTAGACAACTTCTTGGTGATCTTGTTCTTTAGTGTTATTATTAAATTGTTACTAAAGTTCCAGTTTTGTAGCAAGACCTGTGTAGAGACCAGTTATTGCCACAATGGAGGAGGGCAGAGAGGCTAATAATCTCATACACAAGAAACGAAAAAGAACACACAAATACCAGAGTTACATCATAAAAACTTATAATAAATACTATCAAAACATTTTAAAAAATAATTATTTGAGATTTCCTATACAGTTTGATATTTTTAAGACAATTCAAATCTTTGATTCAAAGCACCTTCGTTTGGGTTTGTTGAGATTCAGAAACTATTATCTCCATAATTCCCTGGTCCCCTTTCTAAGTTACAAATTTCCTCTCTTGCCCATGATAAGATTGCAGATGGATAATACTCTGTTGATTAGCTACCTGTATTTCTATTTATCTTTATCTTAATGAGGTTGTAGAATTAAACCTTAATATGAAGAAATATTAAATATAACCAAGCCCCAAACAATTCTAAGTCAAACTTCACTTGAATCTAATAACATGGCTGGAAGATCTACACAAACAAGCCTCTTCAACCTATGTTTGGAACAATCCAGAAATAGGAAACATTTTAAATAAAGACTGCCACTGTCATTGATTCTGATCTGCATTGAGCATTATAATCAGCCAAGATCAGCGTATACCTATAGCAGGGGTGCCCAAATTTTTTGGCCCATGGGCCAGTCATGTGGTTCAGTGGGCTGGTCACATGGTTTCTCCCACCAGAAGCGGAAGGAAAACACTCCCTGCAATCTGTGTTTTGCAACAGGATGAGATAGATTTTGGGCTGCCATTTTCTCTGCTTAAACCAGGGGTGCCCAAACTATGGTCCACAGGCCGAATCTCGGCCCCGATGCCAATTTATCCACCCCATGCTGCCATCATTGCTCCTGTAAGTGGAAGGGAAACCCACTCATATGGGTGTGTTTTACTTCCACTTCTGGGAATGATGAAGGCAGTGTGGGCCGGATGATTTGACATCGAGGGCCAGATCCATCCTGCAGGCTGTAGTTTGGGCATCCCAATCTGCAGCATGTCATGAAACAACATATTTTCTAACGTTCTCAAAGCTTGGAGAGGACCTGGTTTAAACTAGGCCTCAAAAATCCTTTCCTCTCTGTCTCTGCGTGTCATGGGACAGCTTGTTTTCAGTTCAGTGTTCCTATTTCTTATCTGTAGTTAGCCTTATTGTGGTTACCACAGAGACACTGTCTCCACATGTTCCCGTGTTTTGAGAAACTTTCTGTTTCAATAGGAGCGTACCCTGATTGGTTAGAAGGTACCCCACCTGACTGCAGAATCTTGGGGAGAGCAGAGGGAGTTCCTTTTTGGATGTCTATGGGTTAACATCTTTGTTTGGAAGACTATTTCTTTTTGTTTTCATCATGATCACCTAGAGTGATTGGACTGTTTTTGGACTGACTATTGTTACTGAACTTATTTACGCTTTTCTTGATTATCCTTTAAGAACCTGATCAATAAAGCAACTGCTTCCGCTTGAAGATCGTCTCTTTCCTTAACATAATCTGACACCACACACACATGACGGCTGGCTACCCTAAACCTCCCTTATTTGCTTCATTACCTGAGCATAGTAAGAGTTCTGTTAATTCAGACCGGCTGTCCCATAGAGCTAACAAGGGCTACAGTTCCCGTAAAGAGACTGGGTCTCTGGAACTGGAAGGGAGGGGCCCTTGAATGGGATGGCCACATTCTGACACAGCATATATAGGGGCCTCATGGATTCCCTTTCTGACAAACACATCTGTACCTTTTGTTATTCAATCTCTTTCATAATTAAATACAAGGAATTTCTCAAAAAGCAGTTTTTTTTACCTGTCATAACTTAAAAGGGAGTGGGAATAAATATTGATCTTTAACTCTGAATTCCTTTATTTTTTGGTAACATGTCTAAATCTTCTCTAAAGAATCACAGAAGGTTGGTGATGGGGAGTGAAATGATTCATTCTCACAATGTAGTGTGTATCTGAAAGGCAAAATATTAGTAGTTCTTTTGATTTCAGCTAAACTCATGATTTGGTTCCAAAACTTTTGATTAAATTAATAAATGGAGAATTAAGGTAAATCATGAATTAATTAAAGTGGAAAATCCTGTAATCAGCTTCAATAATCAAAGAATATTTTTAAAAAAAACATTTCCTTTCAATATCAGTTTCAAATAGAAAGGCACTAGAGCTGAGGATACAAATGTGCCATTTGCCCACATTAGCCATCTGCTGAAGGAGTTGTTATCCAAGGGGTGAAAGAGCTATGGAACACAGTGAGTTTAAAAATAGCACCATCAAAGACCCCTCTCCTAAAAGGAGAAAGAGAAAATAATCTCTTTTGAGAGACAGACACCAGAGTTGCAATGCTAAACTAATTGGGTGTTGTCAAGTCAGCTCTATCTTATGGTGACCTTTTCCAGGTGTTTTTTCTTTTTTTTTTAGGTAGAGCATACTCAGAAATAATTTACCATTCCCTTCTTCTGGGGGTATCCTGGGACTGCGTAGCTTCTTTAAGACCACACAGACTGGCACCTGTCTTGGGAGGCACAGTGAGGATTTGACTTCACATCATCTGGCTCAGTGCCAGATACTGTGCTCACTGAACTATCCACCCAGCTAACTTGTTATCGTACTGTGACATCAAGATACTTTTGACTTACATTGGCCTTTTGGATGAGCAACCTCTAAAACTGGAGATCTCGACCTTTTAAAGCCAGAGGCCAGGTCACACTGCCTCAGACAGCTTTGGGGGCTGGACAGCCATTTTGCCCTACCACATGGCACTTCTTGGTGTAGTGGAGGCGGTGGGGTGCCACATGAAATGTAAACTCAAACCTATTACAGTACTTCCTTTAGGAAGCCTTTCCATCTCACATTTAGTCACCTTTTCTTGCTGCCCTTTACCTTTCCTAGCCTTATTGTCTTTCCAGACTTATGATATACTTAAAGTAAGATAGCCTCAGTGTCATTATTTTTGCCTTCAGAGATAGGTCAGGCTTGATTTTTTCCCCTAGGACCTGTCCAGGGTATCTACAAAGTTCCCCTCCAAAACCAAATTTCAAACACATCTACTTTTCCCCCCAGTTAACTTCATTTACTGTCCAATAATAACATTTGTATATGGTGACCGGAAATACAAGACCAAGCTTATCTTGGTCTTACTCTCCAGTGATACATCTTTATATTTGATGACCTTTTTCTAATCCCCTTATTGCTCCCCTTCCAAGTCCCAATCTTTTTCTGATTTCTTGACTACTGTTTCCATTTAGATTGATGATAAACCGTGGTATACACAATTTTTATTTATTTTAGTTTCATTGTTATAAGCATTAAATGCCTCCCTTGATTAAAAGCCAGTTGTCTCTGGGGTAGTGGTCATCTCTGTTTTACAGCCAAATAGCCAGTGCTGTCTGCATCAGTATCTATTTGTCTACCTGCAATTTCTTGTTTTCAAACTGCTAGGTTGGCAGGAGATGGGGCAGATGATGGGAGCTCACTCTGCAACACAGTACTTGGGTCTCAAACTGATGACCTTCTGGTCATCAAGATCAACTTCTTAACCACTAGGCAACCATGGCCATGTTAAACATGAAAGTGGTGTAATAATGCTATAGTCATTATTTTTGTCTCTTAAAGTTCACCACAGGGACTGCAGTGGCTCAAGTGGTTAAGATGCTGAACTTGGCAGAGTTTGAGTCCCATGTATTGCACGACAGAGTGAGCGCCTGTCTCTGTCCCAGCTCCTGCCAATCTAGAAGTTTGAAAGCAAGAAATTGCAAGTAGATAATTAGGGACCACTTCGGTGGGAAGGTAAACAGAGTTCCATGCACTCATCTGTTGAGGCATGCTTGCCACGTGCCCACAGAAATGTCTGCAAATGCAGACAGTGATGTCTCTTTGGCTATAAACAGAGATGAGCACTGAACCCTAGAGTCAGATATGACTGCCTTTCAAGCATGGGTGACATCTAATGTTCAACTGCTCTAATACTCTCTTTTCCACTTGCATCAAAAGCGGCTTCTGCTTTCTGCCAGTAAGATGGCGTCATCTGTAGATCTTAAATCTGGAGCCATCAGGCAATAGGCACGACAGAGTGCCAAGCTCTTTCTCTGAAGTCCTCCAACCTGCTTGTTTACTGCTATCACCCTCAAGGCATTTTCCCTCAGACCTACACTGTGCTGCTACAAGCAGCACCATCTCCTGCTGCTTTTCCTGCCCCCACCTCCCATATAGCAACATTATTTCTTCTGGTCTCATGGTTCCTTCTGACAGCCTCCTCTTGGTCTTATCCTCCAGATTAGCATTTCAACCATTCTGAATTCTTTGCTAGCCAGCAGATCTCAGATCCAGTATACGTAACATTAACATTTCTTTATTAACCTTTGAATGTTTACTTTTGACCGAAATAGGTAGGAAGAGCCCTGGTGATACAGTGGTTAAACTGCTGTACTGCAGCCAGAAGGTTGTGAGTTTGACTCAGCCTTCCATCCTTCTGTAATTGGTAAATTGAGTACCCAGCATGTTGAAGATGAAATGCTAATTAAATTGTGAACCACCCAGAGAGTGCACTGAACACCAAGGGGTGGTATATAAGTGTAATTGCTAGGTTAATTATTTTGTTAGCTTTTGATTTTAGATGTGGCCTTCTTAAGATAGCAGTTCAAGACAGGCCAGAGATTAGGGCCCCCAGTGCATATCTCAAGGAATGAAAATATTCAAACAGATGAGGTGGTTAAAAGACCAAAATCTATATGCCAGTCCCAGGACTTTGAACAGGATGTGAGAATTCATGTGTACTTAGGATAACTGGTAGGAGTATAAAATGTTTTAACGTCCTACATGCATCAGATGATGTTTGCACTGGCTGATGTTTCCTGAGTTATCTTCAAAGACCATTCCAAGCAGAGCTCTATGCTCTCATGTATTCTGGGTATAAGTACAGCTATGAATAACTCATGTGAAGCATGCAGAGTGACATTAGTATTCAGTTCTTTGTTCCCTTTATAAATGTTTATGATTTTTGCTTCTAAAGCTTTTAAGCAATATGGACCCATCAAATTCAGCTAAACTTGCTGTAACATTCTCTCTGCTCTTGAAGAAGGATGGGCATTGAGCCAAAATAGGGAATAGTGGATGTGACTCTAGACCTCTGATTTACCCAGCTATTTTTTTCCTTCAAATTTATGTAATCAATTTCATTCAATATTGTGCACCAGGAGAAGGAGAAAGAAGCATTCTACCTTGAGGCTAATTTTTCTGTCACATTCCACAGTTTGTAAACTAGAAACAGATCCATGCTTTCCAGCTATCTAGCTGGTTAGGCCGACATGTGTATCACTTCTTTCTCTCATGTTGTTTTATGGTGCAGTCATATGTGCCTAAATCTAAAGTGATACAGGGAGATTTCCCAGGCCTTGCCAACAAAATCATGGTGGAAGTTAACTGCAATAGTTAGGAAAAACAGAGGATCATAGCAGGAAGGAGGGGGAAAATCCCCTCCTCCTAGTTCCTGTGACAGCAGTTCTGCCAACAGAACAGTTGCCCATAGTTACATGTGATTTGGCCACAGGAGTTCTTACACTGGCAATTTGCCCTTTAGACTGCTGCAATGCATTCTACCTCCCCTTGAGGCAACATGGAAATTGCAGCTAGTACAGAATGGCAACCACAGTACGGTCTAGAACATGGGCCAGCCAGGGCCAGAGAGCCAGGGGAAGGGGCAAGAACCCTCCTGAGCTAACAGCCCACCCCACCCCGGGATGCCAATGTTATATATGTAAGTGTGACATTGTTTCCGCTCCTGAAATTTTTTTGCTCCTCCTGAAAACCTCCCCCCCCCCATTTTTCCCTCCTAGAATCCTGGCTACAGCCCTGGGGCCAGAAAACTTGGCTCTTCAGTTGTTCTTGGACTTGGAAACCCAAATCAGTACACCTGCTGATCAGGGCTTCAGGGAACTAAAGTCCAAGAGCATCTATTTTATAGAGCCAAGTTATCTTGTGAAATTGTTTTCATTGTAGGATTTTCATACAATGTGTCACACAATCATGGTCCGGTGAGTGTATTGCTTGGGGAAATTACCACCACATAACATGAAGGCAGAGAGGGTACGTTTTCTAGCGTCCCTATGGCTCAATGGTTATCATCTGATCTTCCTGATGGCATTATTCTTCTACCAGCACACGTTTTTCTGATATCAACCAGTTGTTAGCCTGTACAACAGAAAGAGAAGAGCAGGAAATTGATTAATCTGCCCTGCAAATCCATACAAGCTGTGACCAAGAAAAACCTATCAAGGGAATACATACCATTGTCTTAAGTGATTATTTATCTTCTTTTCATTTCAGCTAAAAGAAACAGCGATGAAGAGAGAAAAATGCAAAACATTTCAATTTGTTCAAGATCATCTTGAAATTTTGGAGATGTATTTCATGTCATCTTGGAAAAAATTATCTGCACAGTTTGGATGTGATGATCATATATCATCCTGAATTCGCTTTGCAGCCCTCTGCCCCTCATCAGAACTCAACATATTACTGCTTTCCCAAAAAATAACCTGGCTCACATTAAAACGACTCCTTGTTTTGTGGAATCCTATTTGTTCTATTTTCCAGCTCCTCATTTAGTCAACAAGAGACTGGAAGCTACACATGAGCAATTCCGAGTATATTGCCCAACGATATATTCTTCCACATGCATCCTAATAGCTGGTACACATATAAATAATTTATAAATGAAACACAAATGTTTCTTGAAAATTGTATATAGCCAGGAAGGCCTCAATAACTTTGAAAAATTTATTGGAAGGCACGGTATAAATACAATAAATAATAAAATGAAATAATTGTAATAGAATTGCATAATAAGTGCACTTACAGTAGTTTGCACATGATGTCCAAACCACAGCCTATAGCAGTGATGGTGAACCTTGGCACTCCAGCTGTTCTTGAACTTCAATTACCAGAAGCCCTGATCAGCAGGAGTGCTGACTTGGGCTTCTGGTATTTGAAGTCCAAGAACACCTGGAGTGCCATGGTTTGTTATCCACGGGCCGAGAGGAATAAAAGTCAAACCATTGGCCAATCTAGCCCAACATTGTTGACTTTTAACTAGCATTGACTTTCTTCACTTTTAGGTGGATTATTTCCAAACTGTACCAACAAATCAAGCTTGCTATAGTTCTTTCAATTATCATGACTATCAAAGTGGCTAAGATAATTCAGATGCTACACAAAAGAAGTGAGTTAAATTATGGTATTTTTTAAAAAAAAAATGAAACACATACCACAGCAAAAACAGCTATAAAAATAATTATATACAAAAAAAGTCAAATACTGTATAGAATAGCTCAAGATATTAATTCTATGTGCACCCATTAATATTCTTTACACTCACATTCATCTCCAAAAAGACATTATTTTCTGTGCTGGCATTCTCCCTTTCCCCTTCACTAGGACGTATTCCAAAAATTCTCCCCATATATCTTTAAATTTATTATCTTTTATTATTCTTTTTTTCAACTTGATCTCATTTGTCAATTTATCATTAATAGCTATATTCTAAATCTCTTTGCACAATTCATCAAGTTGTAAATCAAAATTCCAATTGTTAGTAATAATTAACCTTGCCATTGTGACCAATATCACAATCTGTTCTTTTTTCTTTTCTTTTCTTTTTTTGGCCATTCCAACTGTAAATTCCCCTCCAAACTAGATAAGAGTGCAATTCTCAGGCATGTATCCAAACTAAGAGAGAATATCTCATTCATTTTGACAAACATCATTTTCCACATTTTTTCCCATTGTAAACGAAAATAGGTACCAACTTTCGGATAACATCTCGAACATGTTTTGAAGTATTTTGAATCATAACTATTATAGTCATAACATAATCTAGTTATGTCATCTTCGCCTTCTCCTTCTCCTTCTTCTCCTTCGGCCGTAACCGAATACGAATATTGGCTATCCTCATGGTGATAAGCCATGAAGACCGTCCTGAGAACATAGTGCAGTGGCCTTTCATTTGCCTTCTGCATCGCAGCATGACACCCATACCACTGATCCAGTTTTACTAGTTACTTTCTGGTCCTGAGCCCCAGGCCAGTATTGATGAAGCTGCTGCCCTCCATCAAGATGGATTTAAGTGGGATTCAATCCACTTGGGGATCATCCACCTCAGGGTTGTCAGGTTAGTTAACTGCTGCCTGACACAAAATGTTGAGTCACTGGCAGTATGGTCTACTCTGTTGCAGGATAACCGTCGCAGACAATTGTATCTTCTTATTGAAAGAGGAAATTAATTACAAGTACTGTATGTTGTTTTATGAATAATTACTTCTGATTTCTGATAACATCTATGGCATTTGGGACAGATCATGCAACTACTTCTGTACTGATGAAATATCCCAGTTTAGTTCAATTAAGTGAAAAAGTTATTTCCTGGGCTTTTATTTATAGTGGAAATAGAATGGTTTGTCTTCTAATTACTGTAATATATATCAGAAACTTCATTAGGTTTTGAAAAGTATAAAATTTGGATTTAGAAGATGAAATGATGTCTTAATCTCATTTGGGATAGGGCAAATATGGATAAGTTTTCAAAATGCATGTTTTGAAAAGCATACTGTATTTGCCCCATTCTAGCGGAGATTATGCCAAGGACTCAGAGTGCTGTGTTTTAATGGGGGAAAGACCTACAAATGCAAATAAATGTATATTTCTACATATAAACCGCATCAAGATATTCATGGGTGCTATATCTGGCAATTCACCTTCAAGAATGTAATGAACTTGTCTAGATTAAAAATGTTTTATTCAAGACAAACACTGATGTTATCATTTAAGTTGTAAATCCTGAACTAATAGAAACTGGCTCTCATGTAAAACAGTGATTAATCTACGTTCAACGTAACCAAAATTAACTAACTGCTGTTCAAATATTTATTCTGTCATACATTCATCACTGTAATTTTGGCAACCAGATTTATGTAGTAGAATGACTAATTCATCACAATGGAAAAAAGAAGACCAGATGAACTTTTGGAATGGAGATAAGTGATACAATCCTGTTAAACCCTATGTAGGATTACCCCATACTTAATATATTTACATGGTGTCAGCAGGACTGCTGTGGCTTAGTGGTTAAGACACTGAGTTTGGAGACTGGAAGGTCAGGATTTTATATCCGAGTGCTGCATGACGGATCTTGGAGACATAAAAAGAGCCTCGTTCAGGTGTTCCCTGAATGGAGTTTCTCCAGCAAAAATCCTTTCAACCTAGAGCAATCTGTGACACAAACATTTATTACATATAATGTAGCAATAAAGTGAAAGGGAGTAGGCAATGAAACAGAGATGAGCACTGAACCCTAGAGTCAGATACGACTGGCTTTCGAGCAAAGGTGACTTTTACCTTTACCTAGCAATAAAATACTATAGTATTTTACTGTTGCATACTACAATTACACAAACTTTTTTTTGTAGTCCCAGAGTAATGACCAGACTATATAAAATGCCAATTTAGCAATTAGAAGCAAAGCTTTCTCAAGAAGTGAAGGACATTTGAATATCTTGGCATGGTTTTCAGCAGCGTTGTAAAGTTGTAGCATACTTACTTACTTGGTTACTTGGTTGATCTGTGTTTCACACATCAGGTTGACATGGTGGATCAAAGCAGCTCCTGCAGCAGTGATGAGGTGAAATAACTACACCCCACCACTACGCAGGCCTGCTATAATGAATGGGTCTTGTACACACCCTTGTTTGATGAGTTACTGAATATGTTGATGTGTAAGTTCAGAAGCAGTTGTAACATTGACATTGTGGAATTCTGTTCTGACCTCACAAACAGATGGGATGCAAGTGATAGAGCTGACCAAAACTCATCAATTCATCCTATGCCCTTGTGAATGCAGTTCAAAGGAACAGAGAGAATTTTAGACTACAGAATTCAAAGCCCTGTTCGCATCTCTAAACAGCCAGTTTAATTATGCTATCATCTAATCTCAAATGCACAGGGAAGTTTGGCACCTCAAGAGCAAACTAAAAATGAATTCAGGTCTCAGGAGGCTTCCACTATGGCATCATTTGATTTGAAGTTTGCTTCCAAATCATGCACTGGTGATTTACAAAACATCCATTCAAAGCCAGTGTTTGGAAACGGTGCTGTTGTACATGTTACAAAAGAGGTACAGGGTTATGTGGGCAAACAACCCATGCTGTTGTTGTAAATCAAAGCACCATTAAGCAGAATTTTTTTGGAGATGGGATATCAGAGAAAAAGAGATACAGTAGTAGAATGGATGGCTTCTTTTCTGATGAGAGATCCAAGTCCTCTTTCCTCTCATTTTCTCTCTCACAGTAGCAGGGCCCCACAAAGAATTTCTCATTTCCTATGAAATGGTAGGGTATTTTGTGGTGCTTTCAACAAAAGCTCTCACACTTTTAATAATGATGCTTGCATAAATTGTGGTAATTATGCTGCTACCTTGCTTCATAAAATGTTAAAGAGTTTTTAATGGGTTGTTTGCATCTGTCTGATTGATCATCTTGTTCTGGTTTCCAGCAATCTGTCTGCCAGGGCCCAAGTCACTGGTAATCCATGGCTAGGTAGATTTTAAGTCACTAGACCAGGCTTCTCTGAGAGAAGGGCAGTGCAGCCATATATCAACTCTTGCTGCAGTTCTTCCTAGCATTCCTTGGCCAAAAGCGCACGTTTCTGGTGTTGGTGGCAACACCTCCAGTGCCAGTGTTGCACTGGAGTTGGGTGCCCTGGCTAAGGGGTAGTGAGCCATCCTCTTTGCTGTCCAACTAGTTGTGATACAGTGGGGCACAGTGACCAGTCCATAAGGTTGCATCCCCAAATGAAAATGGTCTATGGTTCTGGAGGGCAAAGGGCTCATCTTCTTCCCCCAGGGTGATGAAGATGGACAGCTGTTTCTCCAGGGACTTTATGTTGTCCTTTTCCTCCCAATGAGCCCCACATGCATCGTCTTCCTTGCTAATCACACCTGTGTCGTCTTCCCAGAGCCATTGCTCCTTCATTTCTCCCTGCCTGCCCGTGTGCTATCATTCATCAGCATCCTTCCCTTTGGGATGCCCTGTCTTGATAGTCCATTTGAGGGCTCACAGATGATGCAGATGACTCACCAGGGGCATCCCTCTTATATTATCATATATTATATAATCATTTGGTCCACATTT
Organism: Furcifer pardalis; assembly: GCA_030440675.1. Taxonomy (NCBI): domain Eukaryota; kingdom Metazoa; phylum Chordata; class Lepidosauria; order Squamata; family Chamaeleonidae; genus Furcifer; species Furcifer pardalis. Next base: position 238,078,430 of record CP126891.1, read on the forward strand.
AGAATTGCCCTATCAGTTCAACCCTTCCATTAAAAGGTCTTATTCTCAAGTTTAAAATTAGTCATGATTAGTGAGACCCAGCATTTATGCCCAGATCCAATTTGGTCACATTTCAGGTGATAAGATTTATGCCCAGAATATACCACCTGAACAAACTCAATTGCATTTAATTTTGGAAGTAAAGCAAGGTTAGGATTGTGGTGGCTTAGTGGTTAAGATACTGAACTTGATGACTGGAAGGTTGGTAGGTCAGCAGTTTGAGATCTGAGTGTTGAACAACGGAGTGAGCTCCCATCTCTGTCACAGGTCCTGCCAACCTAGCAGTTTGAAAACAAGAAATTGCAAGTAGATAAATAGGTACCACTTCAGTGGGAAGGTAAAAAGCATTCCATTTCTAGTCATGTCTACACATGCCTGCCACATGTCAATGGAAATGCCTGCAGATGTAGACAGTGCTGGCTCTTTGGCTGTGAATGGAGATGAGCACTGAACCCTACAGCAAAGTCAACTCAAAGCAAGGTTACACTGCAGAGTTCTTGGATGGGAGCACACTGGAGATTATGAGGGTCTCTCCAGGTAGAGCTAGGAAAGAATCCTGCATGAAACCTCAGGGACCTGCTGCCAGTCAGAGTTGGCAGTTCTGAGCTAGATGGATCACTGATCTGACTCAGTGTAAGACAGCCTCCCATGTGCTTATGTCTCATCAAAGGCATCCTTCATTTCAGAAATAGAACCACAGTAGGAGACATTACCATGTGCAGTATCTCAATTCTTTGTTATCTCTACTTCTACCCATTGGTAAAGATCATACATTTTAGTCCTGCTGTTTGTCTGTCTGAACATAAAGTTACCCATGTTTATATCCCCTTTCTTCCCATCTGCATTTGAAGCCAGCCTGATATCCATTTCCACATCTCAGTGTTCATTTTTCTTATGTGCATCTGGGGGACACCACCCATAAAGCATTTATTTTCCTTCCCTATTGGTTCATCCATATTCCAGCCTTAGTAAATATTGAAGCTGGCATTTCTCTCTGCAGGCAGATATGTTTCATAATGCATGTATGGAGTATATTTTATTTATTCTGTTTTTTTGTAGATCCCTGTTTGCATACATTTTATTCTTCCTTGCCCACCTCACTGGGAAATGTGGCTGCAGGCCAGCATTGAGGAAAGAAACATTGCTTGTGACAATGTTTGGGATAGAGGACATGAAAGGCAGAAACAATAATCAATCCTGTGTCTTAACAGCAGCTTTAAAATATTCAAGACCTTTGGTATGATGGTTCAGCAAAATGCCATCCCTGCTAGGCAATTAAGCATCTCTTGACAATAGCTTTAAATAAAAAATTAAGGAACCTCTACTCTCTCTCTCTCTCTCTCTCTCTCTCTCTCTATATATATATATATATATATATGGCATCTGGCTGCAGAGCCAGATGTTGGGTGTTCAGTTCCTCACTGTGCCTCCTAAGAGAAGAGCCAGCTTGTGTAGTCATGGACAAGCTGCACAGTCCCATAGGGCTCACAGAAGAAGGAAGTAATAAACTATTTCTGTGTATACTCTACCTAGGGAAATCCTGGAAAAGCTCACCATAAATTGGTGAACTCTCCACATTTTATATACGATGAAAAAAAGGAGGAAGGGGAAGGCAAGAAAGAAAAGGCTCTATGTCACGGATAGACTCAAAATATCACTTGAATGAGCAGGCTTCAGATTTCCTGTTAAATTAAAGCAAAGAAGTATTTATTTCTTTTATACCATTATATCCCTAGGCACACAGATTTTTCAATAATATATGTGGACAATCAAAGCCATCAATGTTCCAGCTGATCAATTTACAAAACAAATTGAGGTAATTTGCCAAATGTTCGTTAAAAAATATGTTCTTTTCAAGTGTGTACTGCTTCTGGATACAGAATTATTGTCTTATCTATGGAGGTCCTAATAGACACAAATAAGTGGTAGCAGCCATGAGGTTTAAATGAAAGGGTCAGTATCCTATATGTAAACTAGGCGAGGTAAGAAGTACATAGTACTCAGACATCTACAAATGAATTTGCAGTGCCCTGATCCAAAGCAGTTTTCTTACTCAACTGCAATAATATATTATGCAAAAAGGTAAAGGTTGCCCTTGCTTGAAAGCCAGTCGTATCTGACTCTAGGGTTCACTGCTCATCTCTATTTACAGCCAAAGAGCTAAAACAGAAGTGTAAAGTTTCATTCACCTTGATGGTTTCTCACCTAGTTGCCTTGGTTTTTATGGATATATGCAGCACCATCTTTCCTTCAAGTGGAGATACTCCGTGTTTTAAGTCTTTGTTTCTTGTTGAGGTCTTTGAACATGACAGTTGTCTTACAAGGAGAATGGTAACACTAAATTTGACATTTCCACGACAACACACTAAGACATCTTAGAGAATTCTCACTTTCAATGTCATAAAAGAGTTGCTGACGTTAAACTAAAAACAGCCCTTTCTCAGACACAAGCATCTTTCTCAGAAATGATGGTAAATGAGAAATGCAACTTCTATATATCTGGCCAACAGTATGCTGGCTGCCTTACCAATACTGTGCATGTTTGGGTAAGTGTGAATGTCCTTTTAAAAAAAACAACTCACTTAGATCATATATTTTAAAAAGTTCCAGTTGTATCACAAGATCAAAACAAAAGGTTTTTTTTCATACCAATAGTTTTTTGCCTATAAAAAGAATTTTACTTAGTACATTTTTATGCTACACTTTTTGGAAGAATGTCAGGGTTGGATAAATAGCTCCTCCAGGCACGTGTCCTCATAACACCCCAATGAAGTAGCCCAATCTGAGTGACTAGCTCTTGATCACCCAAAGAATTTGATAGATGAGTAAGGATTTCAGTCTGAGTCTCCCAAATTCAAAGAAGCTGTGGATTATCCATGCAAAGTATTTGCCCATTATTGTATGCTGTGAAAAGCATACAGTAGTAGTAGCAGTAGCAGGGGTGCTGGCGCTTCACCACTCTGATTTATGTTCGTCTTATACAAAACATGAACCTTTATTTACTCACTGTTTTAGAGATAAGGGAAATACACTGTAAGGGCTTTAGGTCTCAGTTATTTTTTCTCCCATTTGACATGTTGAGTTGGGATAATGGGAAGAGTTAAGATCTTGCACATCTGGGACTTCTGTCAATCAACTGGTGGCATGCCTCCTTTTTTGCCCTGTATGGTCGCAAAATTTCCAGTAGCACAGATGTTTACTGCTGAAAATTCCCCAGCCACAGGTCAAAGACTAAAGAGGTCAAATCCTTCTCTAAAGAGACATCCCTCTCACACCTTGAAGAGGGAAATGGTAAAAAAAATATCCATTGCCCATGAAAGTCTCTCCAAGGGACCATAAGATTGTGCATTTAACCCATTTTCACAGTGAGAGTTTTACCTCATGCTAAAAGTTACTGGGGTTAGAAAGAACTGAAAGCACTCAAGTGCCTCAAATGTGTCACCAGGTTGGCACATAAAGTCCCTAAATAGTAAATCATGCTGAATACATTGGTGTGTTGCAGCAAAGAGCAGCAAAGAGAATTGTTCAGCCTGAAAATCTCCCTTTTCATTCTCCTTTCCTAAAAATTTACAACCGCAAAGACTTTCATGAGTCTAGAACAGCCAAAATTCAAAAGTAATGCCTTTCCAGCCAAAGTGTTATTGTTTATGATGTCTTGCTTCCACAAGTCTGCAATATATAAATAGTTGGATTTCCTGAGAAGTAGATTTTATTGATATCTGCAACAGTTATAAACCTTTAATATGTTCCTTGGAAATAGTAACAAAATGAACCTATGCATTTAAAAATACATTCTAACAGTTGAATATTAGCAAGGATACATTTATCCTGGACTTTCAACAACATTTTTCTCTCTTAAGAAGGTTTGCTTCAAGTTATGTTTTTGCCTGATTTTAGCATAAACAGCCTTAATCTAAGAGGTAGTGAATTAAAACAAAAGTTCAATAATTGCATTGAAAGGAAATATAAAACTGCTAGTAAAAAGATGATCTTTTTAAATAAAAGGCATAGCACTGATTTCCTTCAAATTGTATAATTTCTTCTCTTACACATTTATCTCAAACTATGATGCTTAGAACACCAAGCACCAAGCATCTTGTCACTCTACAATTGTTTGGTAACAAAAAAAAAAAATCTTTCCACGATGTTATGTGCAATCAAGTCACTTCTGTTGTATGAGTGAATGACTTCCAAAATGTCGTATTATTAACAGCTCTGCTCAGATCTTGCAAGTCAACAAAATCCCGTGTTGATTTTTTTCAGTTCTTTCTGCCCTCCCTGACAGTTAAAAAAATAAATCTTTTCAGTAAGTTCACATCTTGAAAACTTACAGTTGAGGCTTCTTTTATTAATACAATCTGTTTCATGTTCTTCTTTCATGTCTAGGTCAGACTTTAAACTGCTAAAATAAAGCTACCTTTTGGTGAATTCATTCTATAGTTCCTTTCACCTGACCTAGTGTGAGAAAGATTAGACAGCACAAGGAAGTGGTCATTGACCAGGGTACGCTCAATTGTGGCTCAAAAATACCACAATTCATCAAGGAGACTCTTTCTATGTACCCATGTTTCATGTTAATATTCCTCTTTTCCCACTGTTCTCTTCCACTTTCCCCATCAATACTGTATTTTCTGGTCAGGTCTGTATTCTCATTATATGTGCATGGCAGGATAGACTATGGGAGGAGTTCAATTTGGACTTGATTGAGCACTCACTAATATGCCTTTCTTGTAGTTTGTGGTATATGTGAGCTTCTCATCCAACACCACATTTCAAATGAGTTTATTCTTTCGTGTACACCAGGCATTCACAATCTATGACTCATGGACTGGACCAGGCCCCCAACATCAACTTATTCAGCCCATGCCTCCCTCTCTGCTCCCAGAAGCGGAAGTAAAATGAACCCATGCATGTGCAAAACACTGCCATAAATGCATTCTGCACATGTGTGACCATGTCCAGAAGGCATGGTCAGGCCTGTGACCTGAAAACATTGAGAATCCCTGTTCTACATAGTACTGATGAAAACTTAGACCTTGAAAATCACAAAGAGACATCTAGCAAGGAGAAATGCAGAACCTAAGCCTTTTTTATCATCAGTTAACCGCTACTCATCCAAACACAAAGCAATTGTCAAGACTGTTTTTCAGCAACTTCCCTAGGTATCTATTGCTTGAGAAATATGGATGATTACCAAGTGTCATGATGAAATCTTTGCTGGGGGTGGATTGATGGGTTTATATGTTCAGATAACCAATCATATTCATGAGTCAACTGGCCATTTAACTGATTGCAGATGTGTATGGAGAAAGGTGGTTTTTCTTCACATTTCAGATCTTAGGTTTTACAGATTCAGAGTACATGACAGAAACTGCTAAGTATCTTGTGTATGACATAATGAAGAAGTGGAAGATCCATTGCATTTTGTTAGAGAACATATTTATGGCAGAATAATTAAGGAACTTTTGGAAGGATCCCCACTTTTTAATTATCAGATAAACATATAAAAAGCATACAGTTGCTATTGTCTTGTAGAATGGTAGGTGAAGTTGAGGTTGAAGATTGGTATTTAAATCTGTTTATCCTACAGTACCCAATGGGTTTCTTAAACTTTATGTCATTCAACCTCAAACAGAGTCTGACGTGAAAAATTAGGATGACATTTGGAAATAACCACATTTCTATATGGAGTCAGCCAGCTATGGAAAATATATTGAGAACAAATATCTTATTTGTTTCAAATTTAAGATTGCACAATATATTCAGTATAAATAAATCACTGAAAAGAAGTGAAGATTATGTTGTAGAGAGACTCTGATCCAGAAATCCTTGGGCGCAGCAGCGAAATGCATGGAAGATCTCAACAGTATGTTGCACAGCACACAAAATTTAGTTACATCTAATACAGATATGGGTTTCTACCTGATCAAACACTGGTCTCTCTCATCAAGACAAAAACATCAGCACTGTTAGATCAACTGTGGGAGGATGATGGTAACCTGCAACCCCGCTTTAAGTGTGATGTACCAGAATAGGACATTTTTGTTCCCCAGAGGCACACTTTGTTGCAGACTCTACACAAAAAAGAGTTATCATAAAAGAATTTGTTCTGTTGTTCACATGTTTGCAATGCCCTTATGCTCAAACCAGAACTGTGGTGACTTAGTGGTTAAGATTTTGAGCTGAATGACCGTAAGGTCAGCTGTTTGAGACCCGGATGAGCACCCATTGTCTGTCCTAGCTCCTGCCAACCTAGCAATTAAAAAGGAAAAAAAATGCAAGTAGATAAATAGGTAAGGTTTCAGCAGGAAAAGTAACAGCGTTCTGTGTGGTCCAGCATCTAGTCATGCCTGCCATGTCACCAGAGAAACATCTATAGATACAGAGAGTGCTATCTCTTTGGTTGTAAATGGAGATGATCACACACACACACAGTCAGATATCTCTGGCTTCCGAGCAAGGGAGACCTTTACCTTCACTTAATTTCAATTCAGATTGCTAGGTAAAAAACAGCTGGGACAAAAATATTCCAACAAATGATATTGCATTTTGCCTGTGTGAGAGAGAATCATGATAGTAATATAACAAAAGGATATGCTCTTGTGTTTCAATATGTTGCTTTGATTTAATGCAAGAGGAAATGCAGCTGGCACTGGGCACCATACTACAGAAACACGCCAGCCTCATTTGATTTTAAAAGCCAAGCAGGCTCAAGCTAAGTTAGTTCTTGGTTGGAGTACTGTCTGGGCTCTCCAGACAGGATTAGGAAAGTGTCTTATCTGAAAACCTGGACAATCAATGGCAGTCAGAATTGACAGTGTTTTGGCCAGTTGGTGATAATCAAGTATGCTAGTTACAAGTTGTTCATATCTTCCCTATACCAAAATCAGCCTTAGGCCATGTAACATGGCTATGGCCACACAAGGTTGTAGCTACTATATTCTGAACCAGCTGCAGGTTTTGGACAAAGCAAAAGGGTCCTGCTACACTCAACTCACTTGTAAATTTACCAAGTCTGTTTACATCACTTTTGTAGTTTTTTAGTAATGGGTTATCCATTGCTGGCTTGCTGGCCTGTCACAACTTCACTCTCACCCCTTTGGCCAGGACTTGAACAGGGTAATACAGGATGGCCTTTGTGGCTACCGTGGCAGCCCTATGGTGCAGGGCCATGGTGTACTTCGCCCAGTCCTAGCAATCCCTTAATTGGACCTGTCACCACTTCTCACAACATGGATGTGGGGTTGGACTTTGAGAGGCACCAAACAACACTGGTGGAGGCTGGAACAATAATTTTGCATCTTCCTTGACACCCGAAGTGGTAAAAGAGGAAGCAAAGAAGAAGGACTACAGTAGTCAGAACATTTCACAACTGGATATAGAGTTGATGAACACTGATGAATCGAGGATCATCTCTCAATGTACATGCATTTTCTTTTTGAGGGCACCTCCTATACATCAGTCCAAAAACTCAGTTAAAACCATCAATTCAAAGTCTTCTGTCTTGTTAGCATTCAGGCCCAGTTTCTTGGCCTTTGTTCTACCCATCACTGAGTCCAGAACATGTCTGGCCTTTTCTGATTCTGTTGTTACAGAGAAACAGAATGGAGTGTCACTGGAATATTGATGATCTTTCAGTAGATAAGCACCAGCATAGAAAACTTCTGGCCTGTGCCCTTTTCACAGCAGAGTTTCACTCCATCCTAATCTCCAGGGGCAATCAGCTGTGTTTCACCAGCTCTTTGGAAAATGTTGAGGGAATCCTTATTTTAAAAAAGAAATGATTATTTATGCTAAATTTTTAAGTTTTTTCCTTAGCAGATTGCCATTAGTAATCAAAGCATCTTGCTCAAGAAGATCTTGCTGCTCACATTCCACTAGGATAAAAAGTAGAACAAATAAACAAAATCACCTCTTGAAGGTAGTTTAACAGCAATAACCAGAAAGCCCAGGGTGTTGTAACTACCATATTACCATATAAAACCACCACCCCTCAATTCACTGGAAAAATGGAGTGCATCTTGTACTGTTTATAGTGGCCTACAGTGGGCTATTTGGGTAATAATGGGGTGCATATTATACTCTGATGTGTCTTATACACCAGAAAATATGGTATTTGTCATTCTTTCTACCAATTTGAGGTGAGAAAATTTCCAATGTTAGTGTATCATCAATGCACACAAAGGTAAAGGTCTTCCTTGCTCGAAAGTTAGTCCTGTCTGACTCTAGGGGGCAGTGCTTATCTCCATTTACAGCCAAAGAGTCAGCACTGTCTGTGCTCGTTTCCATGGTCATGTAGCAGGCATGACTAGATGCTGGACAGTACTGAACACTCTTACCTTTCCTGCCGATGCGGTAGTTTTTATCTACTTGCAATTTCTGACATACTGTATACGGAAACAAATGACTCCATTTGGTTCATCTCTAAAATAAGTTTGAACAAATCTGCTGCCCCCAGCACTTAAGCTCCATACCATCATATGTTGGAAGCGTATTCTAAGGCTCAAACAGTTAATGTTTCAGATACTTTGTACAAATGATATCTAATTTCCTGGCTCCACAGTGGGTTTACAGCATGCCGGGGCAGTTTTCATTTATTCCAGTTGGAATGAATATGATCCTCAAAGGAGTCTGTATCCCTGTGGACAATTGCCAGAGTGTCGTGTTACTCTGTTTGCACCTTCTTTGCAATCTCTCGCATGCTATATCTTCTGAGTTCCCGGAATTGATAGAGTATGAATATGCCAACTATGCTTTGCCAGGGGAAGTGCAACAGAGACAAAGTTTTAACAGGCTTGTTTAAAATGATCAGAAGTCTCTAATAATGGTGTTACCAAACTGCAATGGAGCAAAAATGAAAGAGAACATTTCAAGTGGACGAGGGGACAAAGGTTGATGACAATCCATTTTTATACAGTATTATAAATGGGTACAGATTCAGATCACTCATAGTGATCCATAAAGACATCTGCGAAACACAGCACTTAGTGTCAAATTCTCTTTAGCAATTTGCAAATCACAATATTTTGTGATTTCCCCCAGTTGTTTGTCCTCAATTTGTGCATCTCCTGGTATAGCAATGTCAATAAACCAGACCTTCTTCTTTTCCACAACAGTTATATCAGGCTCCTCCAGTTTTATATGTTTGTGATTTATTTGCCCAAAATAAATCTAATGGAATCAACTCTGCATGATATCAAAAATCTTAAGGGATAGCTTGTCATATAATGTCAGGGATCAAGGTGCTCCCCAGATTTGAAGAGGTGTCTTGAAAAATTATTAGTTTAAAATTCTTGGAACCATAATATTTAGAATTTAGACTGAGCATAGTATCTTTAAAGTTACAAGCTTTCCCCTACATCAAAGGTTATGATCCCTGAACAAATCATCTTATACCATCCTTAAATTAGGCAATTATATTGGATGAGATAAACTAGGAGGAAGAATGTGCTATCCTACATTACCAGCCTTTAAGGGATTGAACATAACAACAACAACAACAACAACAACAACAACAACAACAACAACAACAACAACAACAACAACAACAACAACAACAATAATAATAATAATAATAATAATAATAATAATAATAATAATAATAATAATAATAATAATAATAATAATAATAATAATAATAATAATAATTGCTTATTTCTTTTAACATCTGGGTGGTTTGAGTAATAATTAGCAGAAAGGCAAGAGGCAGAAAGAGCATTTAGATGTTGAGAATGTTCTCCCAACTTCATATCAGCCCATATTTACAGTAACATCTTGACAAATTAATTAGATTAAATGCCTTAGTTGAAAAGAATCTAAAGATAATTTATCTAAAGAATCTAAACATAAAGAATCTAAACTCACTTTCTAAGGTCAGACTTAAGCTCTGTTATTGAAGTATTTCAACACCCCCACAAATAGACTCCAGCCCTCTCTGTTGTTGCTAGTCAACATTTTGTTGTTGTTCAGTCGCACAGTCGATTGCGACCCTTTGTGACCCTATGTACCATTGTATTCCATAAAAATGACTATCTGGAGAGGAAATGACTAGTGTATCCCTAAAACAATATAAAATACAATATTCAGACAAATGTACAAATATGATACATTTCTGGTATACTTGTCCAGATTCAGAATGACTATGGGGTAGAGCAAGAGACGGTGTTCATCCTTGGGATAGAATAACATCATAATGGATCTTTCACAACTTTTGTGGATTTGTAGGGTTAAAAGGAATGTCAACAAATGTGTGTCAGGAAAGAGATAATCCAAAGTAGTACAATAGACTATGTGCGTAATCCGATGGGCATAGATATATTAGTTTGCTGTTGTTAAGTGCTATCAAGTTGTCTACAACCAATAGTTATCATATCAACCAGAGTGCTCCAAAATGTCCTGTCCTCAACACCTCTGTGTAGCTCTTACAAACTGAAGCCTGTGGTTAATTTAGGGAATTAATTTCTCTTTGCATTTTCAGAAAATCTTGCTTTCTCTTGTTTTTTCCCTTATGTGACCAAGGTAGGACAGTCTCAACTTCATCAGTTTTGCCTTCAGAGACAGTTTTAAATTTGCTCTAGAAATGTTGATCTTTTTGGCAGTCCAGGGTCTCTTTTCTAATTCAGCCACTGCTGCCCTTCTGCTAATTTCTTAGCTGCAATTTCCATTTAGACTGATGATTGATAAGCAAGCCATGTGCAGTTTCCTCCTCTTGACTTCATTGTAAATAACATTTTGATGTGGGATTAAAATGGTATCTAGGCATTTATAAAATTTGCTTAGGAAGCAGTACGTATTGGGTGGTTTTCTTGGCATAAGTTTATTTGTGATCTCTTTAATTTCCTGCTTCATAATAAATTGATTTAGTGTTTTTGGTTGTTGTTCTATAATTTATTTGCACTTAACAGAGGCAACTAGATCCACTGTGTCATTTGATTCACAGTGATACATGTCTGCATAGAAGTCTTTGAATGCCATACTAATATAAAATGAAGAGGTGTTTGTGTTTGTTTGTTTGTACACTTAATTATAGCAATGGCATTCCTGTTACCCCCATGGCCGGCCAGCATGAGTTTTTGTTCCTATACAGCCTTTGCTTTGTTTAGAATGATAGAACCATAGAATAATAGAATGGGAAGGGTCTTCAATGGCATAAATACGTATTTTTTACATAGGCAGATCACCCTGTATCACTGGGGGATATGTTCCAAGACATTCCTTGGATAATGGAAACCATGGAAAATTAGGAATCTTGTATATAAGCAAACAGATCAAATTCAAAGAGGCAGGGGGTCACAAATGCTTATGGTATTTTAATGTGTGCTAATAAGCGAATTATCTGGACCCTTTTCAGTCAGGATTCAGGCCCAGATATGGTACTGAGACTGCATTGGTCACACTGGTGGATGATCTCTGGCATAAGCGGGACAGGGGCCATCCCACCATCCTGGCTCTCCTCGATCTCTCAGTAGCTTTCGATACCATCGACCATGGTATCCTTCTTGGACGGCTTCGAGGATTGGGGATCCAGGGCACGGTGTTGACCTGGTTCGCCTCTTTTCTGACGGTTCGGACTCAGTGTGGTTGGAGAGAGAGAGGTCCAACCCTAGGTTGCTCCCTTATGGGGTACCTCAGGGCTTGGTTCTTTCACCTCTCGTATTTAACATCTACATGAAGCCCCTGGGTGAGATACACAGATGATACACAGTTGTACATCTTGGCTCGTGGGGATCCTGGCGATGCAGTCAAAGTCCTGTCCAGGTGCTTGGAGGTTGTGAGGGTCTGGATGGGGGACAATGGGTTACAGCTGAACCCTGGCAAGACTGGGGGGGTTAGGGGTCCCGGGTCAACACAGGAGTTACCATCTTTGGTTCTGGATGGGGCTAGTTTGCCTCAAACAGACCCGGTACACAATCTGGGGGTCTTCCTGGACTCATGACTCCTGTTCAATGAGCAGATGGCCATGAGGACTTTTGGAAAATTGTGTGTAATTTGCCAGTTGCACCCACTCCTGGGCAGGAACTCCTTGCTCATGTCCACCTCGGACATCAGCCCTGTGGGATGGGAGGAGACCTTTGGCCAGGAGTTCAAGGACTGCTTCCAACTGCTGGTGCTCCCGGACCCCACCTCCATGCCAGGCTCAAAAAACCACCGGCCGCACCAGTCACCTTGGCCTCTGACTTCAGCCCTGCGGGATGGGAGGAGACCTTTGGCCGGAAGCGAAAGGACTGCTTCCACTTGCTGGTGCTCCTGGGCCCCACCTCCATGCTGGGATCAAAAACCCACTGGCCACACCCGCCACCGCCATCTCGGACTTCAGCTCTGCTGGATGGGAGGAGGTTTGGACACTTAATGAGTTGTATTGAATTGCATGTATTATATTTCTTTGTTTTTGTTGTATTTGGTTGCTCATGATTTTGTAACACTGTATTTTGCATTTCTGTAAGCCACCCAGAGTCACTGTCGCGAGTGGGATGGGGTATAAATCTAAAAATTAAATTAAATTACCCACGCCCTGGTCACCTCCAGATTAGATTATTGCAATGTGCTCTACTTGGGGCTGCCCTTGATGACCATCCAGAGGCTGCAGCAGGTCCAGAAGGCGGCACCCCGGGTGGTGTTGGGATGTGGGCATTATTCTCATTCATCCCTGCTGCGTCTGGAGCTGCACTGGTTACCAGTTTGCCTCCGGGTACAATTCAAGGTGCTGGTCATTACCTTTAAAGCCCTATATGGTAGCGGGCCAGGTTACTTGAGAGACCGCATCTCCCCAAGGGTATATGTCCATCCCACTAGAGCGGACTGGAGAGTTGCCTTAGTTGTATCATCTGCCAGAGAGGGTCGACTCTCTGGCATGAGAACCTGGCTGGCAAGAATGGTGTGGGGTAGTGATGGTTTATTGACACCATCCACACCTCTGCTGACTTATTTAACTTCCTTCATCTACTCTCCTATTCCTACCTCCATTCCTTTTATTCAGTTTTTTTTTCAGTCTAGGGAATGAGAGGTTGTTTTTAAATTGGTTTTAATTTTTATTTTGTTCTTTTAGTGTTTTTGGTGGTGTATTACATGCCGGTTGTGCTCCGCCCTGAGTCGCCTGTGCGAGTAGGGTGGAATATAAATTTGATTAATAAACAAACAAACAAACAAACAAGATGGCTGCTGTGAAAAAACAATCTGTGCCTTTTTAACATTACATTATAGATAGTGAACTCTAGCAGACAGCTTTGCCAATATACCATAGAAATACATATATATATTGTTCTTCAAATATTTTTTAATTAAACACTTTTGGACTCATGGAAAACCAAAACAGCACCTGTGGATATGGTGGACAACCTGTTCTGTGTCCCCACCTCTTTTTTATTTTTCTGTTCTTTTTGAACAATTTATATCCTTCAGTTGCTGTATTACACTCATGGGAGTAATCTCACTAATTTTCATTTACCCCCATCAAGTCATTTTTAACCTTCTGAGCTAAAATTTCCAGTTCTGGTTTGTTTCCCATACTCCTGGCGTTTGTACATGGACTCCAGATATCGTATGATTTGTTGCTTGCTTTCATTTGAATATTTTTAATGAAAACTATTATTGGGCTCTATTAGTGCTGCTTGCTCTGTTCTTATCGTACCCAAGCCTTCTTTCTTTGAGTAAGCATATCTCTGTGTGTGTGTCTTCCAGTTTGATTTCAAACCCTTTTAATGAGGTTCTTCATACTGTGACCAAAAACATTCTGCCCAGTTCTTGTGAGGTACAACCCATCACTTGCTAGCAGTCTATCTTCCAACAAGCAAAGAAAAAATCCAAATCCTTCAGGTCATCATACCTCTTTACCTGTAATATTTCCTTTTCAATTCCTTTTCTGAGGAAACTGGTATAAAACTATGTGGGCCCTAAAAATCTTTGAGTTTCCTTTCCAGAGCTTCAAAATCTAATGTGATTTCTTTATAGTTTCTCTTGGCAGCATCATTCATTCCCACATGGATGAGAAGTAAAGGATATGCATTCATTGGTTTTATGAGTGGTAGCAATCTTTTCATCACAATTGTGATCAAATCTCCAGGGAAATATCATGCCTGGCAGATCCATGGATCTTCACAGCATATTTCACTTTCAGTGCCATGCAGCAGAGAGTCTTCCTATTACAACTATTCTTCTCTCTTTATTTTTGTTGGGTGTGGATTCAGTGACTTTGGTTGATTGAGTTTCACTCTCTTTCATTTCCTCTGGCAGCAACTCCAGTTTGTGCTCCTCTGCATGCTATCTGCCAGATTCCTGCTCAATAATGTTAAAGTGGTTTTGCAATTCCACTGGTGGAGAGTGGCTTTTCCTTTTGTATTTAACTGTGACTCTTTTGCATGGTATTTTCTCCACTATGTTTTTTCTCTCCTCTCCATTCTCCTCCTCTGTTTTTCCATGCTGTTCTTCTACCTCCACTGTACTATATACTCATCATCTTCTGTTAGAGCTTTACACATGGTCTCTTGCTGTTGCAGTTCTCTCAGATTCTCTTCCAACAGTGTGACCACTTTGCACTTGCTATGTGTGCATGCCATGGCGTTTTCAGGCAAAAGACAAACATTGTACACACTTTGCAGGTCACCACCACAGGTGTCTTTTCTCTCTATAATCCTTGTTATCTTTTTATTCTCTTTTGTTTGTCTACGAATGCACTTTGTTTTGTCTTCGCTACCTTGAACATGTCAGAGTCCAAAGCAAGGGGAGCTGACTAACAACATAGCTATTAAGAACCAATCCTACTAAGCTAAGATCCAAACAACAATCCTATCCAATTCCAAGTCAAGACTGTGGGCAGACAGGGGAACAATGCAAGTCCAGTCAGCAACACATAGTCCAGGTGGGATGGAAGACTAAAAAGGAGTCAATATGAACAGGAGGAAGTTACATCAGAGCTGAAATGGGAGCAAGAATGAAAAGAGAAACCGAGAACATGGGTAGAATCCAGGAACAGATCTAAAACACGTGGCCTACAGAGAGCTGAACAGGACAAAACACCATAGCAGGTCAAAAGCCCTCCATTATTGAGGCAACCTCTGGAGGGTGGAGCCAGTTCTTCTATAGCTCTTTCTTCAGGGTTCTCAGGTGGTGTTCATGAGGGGCCTGGCAGCTGAGGTAAACTATGGGTCTAATCCTGCAACTACCAGGGGTATTTTTCTGGCATTTGACCAGCAGATGGAGCCCTGAAGCTGTCTCAGAACCTGACAGAAGGATAATACAGTATGTCTTCAGTATAATATATAAGTAAAGGTAAAGGTCATCATTGCTCGAAAGCCAGTCATATCTGACTCTAGGGTTCAGCACTTATCTCTGTTTATAGCCAAAAAGGCAGCACTGTCTGTATCTGCAGACATTTCCAAGGACATATGGCAGGCACAACTAGACAATGGAGTGTACAGAATACTGTACACAACATATTTAATATTGCCCATGTCAAGCACTTTTAATCTGCTCTTTTGTTGATTAATTCAGTCAGAACATCATTACTTCCTCTCCATCTGTTTTGCATTTTTTTTTGTTCAATTGCAGTCGATTCCGACCCTTTGCGACCACATGGACCACTGTCCCCCAGGCACTCCTGTCCTCCTCAACTCACTCAGCTCTGTGCCCACAATACCATCTAGCCATCTAATTTTTGGCCGTCCCCTTCTTCTTTTGCCTTCACCCTTTCCAAGCACCAAGGCTTTCTCAAATGAGTCTTCTCTCCTCATTTGATGTCCAAAGTACTTTAGCTTCATCTTTACTATTTGCCCTTCTAAGGAGCAGTCAGGGTTGATTTTTTCTAAGATTGACCTATTTGTTCTCCATGCTGTCCAGGGGATTCTTAAAACTCTCCTCCAACACCACATCTCAAAGGCATCTATTCTTCTGTGCTCAGCTTTCCTAATGGTCCAGCTCTCACAACCATATATTGCCACAGGGAATACCGTTGCTTTGACTATACGAATTTTTGCGCAGACAACAGCATTATTTCTTTGAACAACAACAACAACAACAACAACAACAACAACTATTATTATTATTATTATTATTATTATTATTATTATTATTATTATTATTATTATTATTATTATTATTATTATTATTATTATTATTATTATTATTATTATTATTATTATTATTATTATTGCACATAAATGAAAAGCAGAGCAAATGTTTGCATGTGAAGCTAGTCTCAGCAACAGAAACCTATCCTATGAATTTGTCTACATCCGTGGTGGCGAAGCTATGACACACATGCAAGAGGTGGCACTCACAGCCTTCTCTGTGGGCACCCCAGCACGGAGTTTGGCCAGCAGCCCAATGGGAACACTTCCTCCCTCCCCCCCAGCACAGAGTTCACCCCACTGTTCGGGCACTCAATCTCTAAAAGTTTTGCCTAAATCATAAGTATGACTCTGGTGTTCCATAAAAAGATTGCATTTAATCATAAGTAGAGAGGACAATTCCAGCCATTTTTCAGGGTTTCTGATCATGTGAAATGCCCTCAATGACAGAGGACCCTTCTCTTTGGATTTAGTTCTCAGCACATGAACATGAGACTGGGGGGAAAATCCCTAGTCTAGTTTGCTCCCTCTTTTTACCAGTTTTCATTTTTTAAATGCCTGACTAGAGTTACGGTTCTCAGGAAATGATGCCTTGAGCCTTTCAGATCAGCCAGGCCGTA
Source organism: Furcifer pardalis (assembly GCA_030440675.1). Taxonomy (NCBI): domain Eukaryota; kingdom Metazoa; phylum Chordata; class Lepidosauria; order Squamata; family Chamaeleonidae; genus Furcifer; species Furcifer pardalis. The sequence goes on from CP126891.1 coordinate 238,095,150, forward strand.
CTAAGCCTGAACAATGTGACTGCCAAGGTCTCCTATCAGGGTGAATTTCACCTGATTAAGTCCTTCATCCGAACAAAAGCTATATGCAGGAAGGTTAAAGTCAAAAGCAAGGTGAAGTATAAAGTAAAAAGCTTTGCATGATTATGATGTTAATTGGAGTAATCTTGGTGCAATGTTATCCTTACATTTATTCCTTCTATTTATATCTACATAATACAATCAAAGCTCCAGAATCCAAGCTTCAATTATCAACAACAGCAGCTTAATCCAACCCGCTTTGTGCCCTCAGATCATTGTAGACACATGGAAACAGCAGACTCTTTTAAGCAGAGGATCTAGTACACCAGAAGTTAGCTCTGTGCAAGGATATCTGAGCTCATCTGAAATTGTGCTTGGCCATCATTCCTTCTTTCCTGCAACTATCATCTCACTGCTCTTACCTCTCTCAGTGTTTCTGGCTATTTTATGATTACCTGTTACACTGAAATGGTGGCAGAGAACACCAGGCATCACCATCCATTCTATCATAGTAGGCAGTGATGGGGAGCCAAAAATTTTACTATCACACTGTGGGTGGAGCCAACATCATGGGCGGAGCCAACATCATGATATCATGGATGGAGCCAACATCATGATTTCATGGGTGGAGCTAACAATGTGGGTGGAGTCACAGTTTTTTAAAAAACATAAAAATACAATACACACAAAAATACAAACATAAAACATAAAATACAAATTAAATAGACATTAAATAGACATAAAACACATAAAAATATGCATTAAAATACACATTAAACAGACATAAAACACATAAAAGCACACATTAAATACTAATTCCACTCACCCATCGATCCACCCACCCCAAACCAAACCCGAGTCATCACTCACCCTGGGGAGCAGGTGGCAACAGAGGTGGTGTGGCCTGGCCTGGCAGTGCGGCCTGGCCCAACGCAGCGTGATGGTGAGGCCTGACCCAGCGGCGCAGCCTGGCCCAGCCTGGTGGTGTGCCATGGCCTGGCCTGGTGCAGCACCACCATGCGACATCGGCGAATGGCATCAGTGGCATGCAGCATGGGCGCCGTGTGGCGTGCGGTGGTGGTGAATGGTGGACCAGTGCTGCGGCGGCAGTGTGTGGCAATTTGAGCAAGGTCCACAACCTCAGCCGCCACCACCACACCTCTGAGGAGGCCACTGAGGGCCTCCCTGGCTGCCTGACTCTGCAGCCCAAAATGGCTGTTGATGAGTGCGCATGGGTTAAAATACCAATTGATGCATGCCCGCCGAGTACTGGAGGCGTGCATGAGTCAATTGGTATTTTAACGCATGCGCACTCACCAGCAGCCATTTTGGGCTTCAGAGTCAGGCAGCTGGTGAGGCACCCAAACCGGTCACCTAAAAAAAAAAAAGGTAACCACCCTGGGTGGTCTCCCAGAAAGGTTACTAAACCCTCCCCCCGGAGACCACCTGGGATTGTTACCACCGGTTCTACTGAAACGGGGCACACCGGCCCATGCCAACCAATGATAGTAGGGCAATTTGTGATCCTCAAGACCTTCTTGCATCGTAACTCCCATCAGTCTTAACCAACATAGTCAAAGGCATGAGATAATGGGATATACAGTTCAAATGATATCTGCAGAATCATGCACTTTGTGTCCCAAATGAAATTATGTTTCCATAGTAGAACAGCATGACACCCACATATTTGCCCACAGAAGAACTGTAACCAAACATTTTGGCAGTTGAGCTAAGAAGCAGCATCTAACACCTACTCCATCATAAGAACACTCCATCAAAGTCTTCTACTTTGGTTGTTTTGTGAGGTGGTATTTTATGATTTTATTGTACTGTTGCTGTTTTGACTGTAAGCCACCCTGAGTTGCCTTGGTGAGTGGGCAGCAATATAAATCTGAACAAATAAATAAATAAATAAATAAGTCCTGGGTGCAACCTTGTATGAAAAAAAGAGGAGGAGACTGTGGTATCCCCCAAAACAAAGATACAGTAATACCTTGGATAACGTTTACCTCGGATAACGCTAAAATCGCATAACATTAAGTAATCTGGGGAGGAGAATTAGATCAAATAATGTTAAGGTCCTATGGGATGGATCGGATAACAACCGCTAAAGCCTATGCGGTTACAATGTATCTCTATGGAGCTTTAACGTTATCTGATCCATCCCATAGGATTTTAACATGCATCGGATAACACTAAAAATCGGATAACACCAAGACTTGTGGAACCAAGTCTTAGCGTTATCCGAGGTATTACTGTAAGTGTATTTTGTTACAAAGGAAAAGGCAAGTACACAGAGTCTAAGTTCACCAGTAGACTCACCTCTAAAATCTTAGTTGCTTCACCCTAGTTACACACCAGACTATAGATGTGGGCATTTTTCCCCTATTGAGCATCTCATTCTGTCTTTCTGGTGGATTCATTCTTCCATTCCTTTGCTTTGATCTGGTGTTAGAAATATTAGCTGGCAAGGTTGCCACCCAAGGTATGCCTGATTGTATTCACAATCATCATGGAGGCTCTTTCTGTGGACTTATTTATTTATTTTATTTATTTATTGTTCACATTTAGTATCCCGCCCCAATCGGGTAGGCCCGACTCTGGGCAGCTTACAGCATAAACTACCGTCATAGGTAATCTATAATCATAACAATATATAAAACTTTAAAAATTCATAAAGATTCATAAAAATTTAAAACATTAAAACATTAAAACAGATAAAAACAAATAATAACAGATACAAATACCAGGTGGGGGGGGGGATGGCTGCCCTTAAATCAGCCATCCTGGATGGGAACCTACATTACTGTGTCCCCACACTTGACCCTCCAGCCAGGTCTTTAAGCCCTTTCGAAAGGGCAGGAGCTCTGTCTGCAGGTGCAGCTCTGTCGGAAGGAGGTTCCAAAGGGCCGGGGCGAACACAGAGAAGGCCCTCTTCCTAGTGCTCATGAGGCGAGCCTCCCTAGCCGATGGAATAACAAGAGAGCCCCTCCGATCCGCTCTGGTGGGACGGGCAGACGTTCTTAGGGTGACGCGGTCTCTTAAGTATCCTGGCCCACTACCATATAGGGCCAGGTAATAACCAGCACCTTGAATTGCACCCAGAGGCATACTGGCAACCAGTGCAGCTCCCGGAGCAGTGGTGAGGCCCGAGCATAACACCCACACCCCATCACTACCCGAGCTGCCGCATTCTGGACCAGCTGCAGCCTCCGAATGGTCACCAAGGGCAGCCCCATGTAGAGCGCATTACAGTAATCAAGTCTGGAGGTGACCAAAGCATGTGTGACCATGAGCAAGGCGTCCCGGTCTAGGAGGGGGCGTAACTGGCGTATTACACGAAGTTGTGCAAAAGCCCTCCTGGCCACGACTGCCACCTGCTCTTCGAACAGTAGTCGTGAGTTCAGGAGGACCCCCAGATTACACACCGGGTCCTTCTGGGGCAAAACTGCCCCATCCAGAACCAAAGTTTGCAACTCCCGTGATAACACGGGGCCCCTTACCCATAGCCACTCAGTCTTGCTGGGATTCAGTTGTAGCCCGTTGTCCCCCATCCAGACCCTCACAGCCTCCAGGCACCTGGAGAGGACTTCCACTGCACCGCTTGGGTCCCCACGGGCCGAGATGTACAACTGGGTATCATCTGCATATTGATGATACCTCACCCCGTGGGAACGGATGATCTCACCCAGTGGCTTCATGTAGATATTGAATAGGAGAGGAGAAAGTACCGAACCCTGAGGCACCCCATATTGAAGGGGCCTAGGACTGGACTTCTCCTTCTCCAGCCACACCGACTGGGTCCTGCCCCTCAGAAATGAGGAAAACCAGGACAACACAGTGCCCCGGATCCCCAATCCTTGGAGCCTTCCCAGAAGGATACCATGATCGACGGTATCGAAGGCCGCTGAGAGATCGAGAAGGGCTAGGACGGACGGATGGCCTCCATCCCACTCCCTCCAGAGATCATCCACTAATGCAATTAGTGCAGTTTCCGTACCATATCCGGGCCTGAATCCTGACTTGGGTTTGGACAATGACAAAACAAAGAAAGTGGCTTCATTGTGGCAGTCCAGGGTTCGATTGGGACACAAAAGAAGAAGACCAATCAGGCGGGGGCTGTATGCCAGAAGGGGCAAAACTGAAGCTCACAAAACAAAATGTGGCAAGCTAGCTTTCTTTCACCTTTCTGCCATCTTTTTCCTCTCTTGACTCGTCAGTAGCATACACACATAACCAAGCAAATAAACAGACTGAGTGAGTGAGTGAGCTTCAAGGTCACACATGCAAGTACATTATCTGCAGGAACATTAAAGGCAGGCAAACAACCTGTAAATTACACTGGACTAGGGGGAAAGCAAAGTGAATTTTCTCAAAAGCAGGGGAGAGTGAAAAAAAAATCTCCAAGCAAGTCTATATTAAAAACCTATTGAGGAAGGTAGGGATTGCTTCAAGATCTCTGTCTGTCAGACGACAGTTTTGAATGCCCAGAGTCACATGAGCAGGCCAGACTACTGCGTACTGCAATAAACTAAAACATTTGCTGGCACTAGCATAGCTACATTTTATTCAACAGGATTAAATTTGCTTTTGTATTGTTAATGACCGTGACATGTTTGCAGAAACAGCTACATATTTGCTATCATTTGGGGCCTGCTATACAATAATCTGCAGAGCAACTTGTGAAATAAAATAAATTGTTGCATGCTTGTTCAGTATTCTTCGTTACTGCCTAATTGCAACCTGACTTTCAGTGATATCCGAGCAATTTAGACATTCCAGATTTCCTATTATTATGCAATGCCACCCAATATATTTCTCAGTTTTCAGGGCAGCATTGCCAACTTTTTTAACCTTCTCTCTCTTTGCAGATGAGGAGCTTGAACTGGTGCTTTATGTAAGTAGAACATTACTTTTGTTGACAGTCCAATAAAATGTTTGTAAATCAATGCTTGGACCTCATAGATTGCTCAGACTATTAAAATGACATGACTTTAAAAAAAAGCAATGGCACCTAATGAAATCAGTAATCAAATGTTTTTCAGATGTGACTTTTGCTAGACTTGAAGGGGGGGGTTTCAGTCAATGCAGGTGGAAGGTTTTTATTTTGTTTTGCTTTTCTTAAGTGAAAACAGAAGACAGAAGAAATGTGCAGAAAATCCAATTATTCCAGGCCTCTGCCAAAATGACTTGTTTAATATTTCTTCATATGAGTGTTAGAAAAGTATCTTGAGCCTTTTGACATTCTTTCAACATTCACTGTGAACATATTGGCATTTGTTTCAATGCTCTTCATCCTCACAATGATTTTCCTTCTTCACCCTCACTCTCCTTGAACTTATTTGACAACCCTGTCTTTGTTCTCTGATCAGCTATGACAACTTTTGTGATTCTGTCAGTGGCACAATGCTATGCCTCATGCTATGTTGTCATAGGTGCCCATAAACAAAATCATGTGACTTATCCTCAGCAAGTGGATTTACTGGCAATGTGCACAACTCTGGATAAGGACAAGGAGGACAAACGAGAAGTAGTAGTAAAATGATACTGAGAAGAAGAGAAACCAAGGAAGCAGAGAAGGACAGGAGAACTCTGGAACAATATGAGTATTCAACTCATGCCTTTTGTTTGCTGATTTGCTTTGGCAGTTTTTTTGGCTCTGCCCCAAATACCTAGTTAGGTATTTCATTTGTTCATTTGCTTTTATATTGTTTTTTTCACAGAAGACCATGTACCAAACATCTCCCAAATATCAATGCATCAAAAATTGGAACAAGCAAATACAGTATTAGCTTTCTGGAATTCAACTCTTGGAATCATGGTGCTATCATCCGAAAGTAACTTCTCCAAGCTCCCTCAAAAATATATTGTACCTGAAAAATAAAAGTGATTAACAAAAATAGTACTAAATTCAACAAAACATATAACCAACAAGCATAGGATAAATTCAATATGATGTGTTACCAGTATTTAATCTATAAAGACAAAAATTAAAGCCATCCTTGCAATAAATAAATAAATAAATAAACTGCTCCTAACCCTAAGAGTCTTGATGCACTCAGAGAGCAATAGCCTGACTCAACATATAGTTTGAGGAGGTAATGGGCTCCTCAAAAGATCAGATGCTTCTCAATTGACCCTCTCAGAATGGAAACTGACATCAACAGAAAGACAATGCTGTGTAGTAGTGACAGTGGTAACTCCCCTAGATCCTTTGAACAAGATGGACTCTGTGGTTGGCAGCAGTAAAAATAGGCCATCGACACACAGAGGTCCCACTTAATACTAGGCATCAGTGAGAAATATGCGGCCTTTGGAGCCATTTCATGTGGCCCTCTGACACCTTTCCTGCCACTGCTGCCACCACCGCAAGTGGTGGAAGCACCAAAAACAGGCAGAAAAAGCAGCAAAAATGAAGTGCCAAAACACACCAAAAATGCACAAGAACTTGCTGAAAATGCACAAAAAACATGCAAGAATACATGTGAGAACTCATGCAAAACCACGTGACTGGCCCGCTCAGCCATCTGTGGGGGAGTGATCTGGCCCACAACACAAAAATGTTGAAAAAGCCTGACCTAATTTATACAGATCTCTGCTTGAAGTTCTGTCATATAGCAGTCTTCTATTTGAAGGTACCCACTCTTTTTCAAGAACTGCCATTTTGAAGGTGAAGAACTATTGGGAAGGAGAACAGGGCTTTCAGAACCTTATGTGCCTACTTTCAGTTGCTAGCCCCAGCTAGAGTAGACTAAATCAATCAATAGCTGAATGATGAGTCAATACTGAAATAAATCCCACTGATTCAGTGGGCCTACTCTAGTATCTATCTTTCTCCATACAGTGCATAATTCATATCTTTGCGTATATGCCTATTTTCTGAGCTAAAGAGCACCAGCGATTGTAACCTCCTGAGATGAGGTTAACTTCCTTTTTTCTTGATTTTAATCTAAGTGGCAACATGTTGAGACAGAGATTTTTAATAAATAAATAAATAAATAAATAATTAAATGAAAGGATGAATAGAATAGTTATGGATGTCAAAATCAACCTGCTGCTGGGTCATTTATTGGGATAATATTACTTTGGAGAAAGTATCGATACAGAGGCATTGAGGGAATATCACAGCACGCAAGGAGAACAGGTGTCTATGTTTCTGCTCCAGTCATGCTGCTAAAATTGTATTTTTATGATGTGTACATATACAGTGTTAGTGTTTCTTTTTAGAAAATGTTTTGTTATTGGATAAATTTGAAATAAACATTCTAGTGGGAGAGGGTTAATTTGTGTATGACTGGGGAGACAAAAAGGTCCCTTTCCCCTTTATACTGTGACACCTATTATTATAACTTACCTCACACTACAAATATAATGGGGCAGGAAGATCTACCTTTTTAAACCTTTTGTTCCAACACAGACATCTCCCAAAATTATGAAATCAGTGTACCAATATCCAAGGGATACAATTCAGTAATTTCCCTAGAGCACGAGTGGCCAACTTTGATGTCCCTGGTGTTCTTGGACTTTGATCCCCTGAAGACCTGATCAGCAAATGTGCTTATTTGCGCTTCTGGTAATTGAAGCCCAAGAACACCTGGGGCATGAAGGTTGGCCACTCCTGCTCACAGAGGGCAGCTCTAATTCCCATGGGGAAATGCATCTGAGTAGACTCATTTAATCTATTACGATGCATGTGTTAATTTATCAAAGTAAGTGGAAAGTCTTGACTAATTCTATGAGAAGACATCAGATAGATTAGGGACCAAACAACATGATATGTGGCACATTCAAACAGCAGACAATCCCTGCTTCTTTTGCTAGTGTAAAGAATTTTGTGCACATTCCCACCCAAAATACACATTGGAATACATATTTTGTTCAAAACTCTATATCAGAAAATCTGGAGATATGCAGGTCTAAGGACTGCAAATTTGATAATCCTTATCAAATATGAACCAAAGATAATAAACCCCATTGTTTTTTATGATTGGTATGCACTGACCAGTTAGCTTTTATTCTCTTGACAAAGGCAATATAACAATGGGCAAAATCATTTTAGATAAATTTATGTTGGCATCACCTGGACTGAGCACAGGAAATATTTAATTTAAAGTAATGGCATCAGATCCAAATTACACCGATATAAATTTACATGAACAGAATTTTGCCTACTACATCATGTTGGTTATCAGCTGCAAGAATTTGAATTTCTTTTTCTTAAATACACTCTCTCTTTTTTATTAACATAAGATATATGATCCCAATCAAGTCATCTGTTAAGGACAAGATAATGTGTTCATGAAGACTTTTGCTTCACTTTGTCTACTCCATCTGCTCTGCATGGGATCAATGCTTTGACTCAAAAGTGCTTCTGATACAAGCTGTGGTTCTCATTTAGTAAGTTATCACTGCAAATGGCTGGCTAACTGCAGAGGAGTTGCAAAACTATTTTCAGTAAGCCCTATATCCACCTTATAATATCTCCCCTCTGAAATTTGACAAGTGCAAATGGAAGATTGTAGCTGAAAGGTTTGCAAGGGAAAACACAAAGTTCTTTTCTTTGTGATAAGTTTCCTGAGTTCTGTTTAATGTGAAGCAGATGATCCAGAGGGATGCTTTCCCCCTTCACTTTTTCCATCTTAACAGTCAGAGTGTAACAACTGTATCAAAAGTGTGACCTGACCTGGTGAAATATGCCTTGGGAATAAGATTGGTGTACTGTTAAGTTGTTCAAAGAGCCTCAGCAAAAGTACTATCATGATGGAGACCTGACAAAGGAGGAACTCATGTCCTCTTTTAAAGGGAACATTTTTCTTTGTTGTGATGGACAGTTTAGAGCCAACCTGCAAGTCAACAGCTTTCTTCCATATATCAGTTAATCAGAAGAAACTGGTTTTTTAAAAAGGAAACTGAATAATGTAGGGTCACCAAGAGGCCAGAGAGCCAGTTAGTATCTAGAGGGAGATGTTAAAGTGAAGAGTTGCAAGTTAGTTTTGATCTGCCTGGTAAATAGCAATTCACTTTCTTTTTATCCACATTCCCTAATCTTCTTCTTGTCCTAAATGTCTTCTGCAGATAAAACAGTGGAAGGTCAAACCAATATAGCTACAGAATCTCAGTTAGAAGGACTGCTACTCTTGTCTAGGTCAAGATCTGGCAAACTGTATTGGTATGCGCCATGTGCTATTTTAGTGTGTTTTATGATATTTTTATTGTATTGATGTATATTGTGTTGATTGAATGTTTTATACTGTATTAAGGATATGTTTGTAAGCTGCCCAGAGTTGCACTTTGCGAGTGGGGCGGGATATAAATTGAACAACAACAACAACAATTTATTAAAGATGATGCCCCTCAAGAAAATCCATGTACCGTACTTTCAAATATACTCTGTCTGAAGCATGGATATTTTTTTCTCATGTATTCCCCTCACCACAGATTGCAACAGAACAAGAGTAGGTAAACCATCATTTTTATTACTTCAGGAGAGTAATCAAATCTCTCTTAAACTTCAAAACAACATTTGTATTTGCTATCTACTTCTCCCACCAGAGGCGTAGCTACCGCCGTATCTGCCGTATCAATTATACGGGGCCCCCGGGCCACGGGGGCCCCCAACGTGCGTAAGCAAAACAAATCTTTACCCTTCCTAGGGCCCCCCAAACAAATTTTTATACGGGGCCCTGCCAAGGCACGCTACTCTTCTGTCTCCCACCCACCACCCCGGCAAGGATTGGTGCCTTGCCATGGCGAAGGGGCTTGCATGGTTTCATGTGGCTATGGGTTATGCCCTATAGGACCACCCAAGATGGACAGATCTTAGTGGAGAACTCAGACTTATTGTGATCCACTGGAAAAAGAACTAGCAATCCACTCCAGTATCCTTGCCAAGTAATTCCCAAGGACATCATTAAAAGGCTAAATGATATAACGCTGGGAGATGAGCCCATCAGGTTGGAAGGTATCCAATATGCTACTGGAGAAGAGTGGAGGTAAGTACAAGTAGCCCTAGAAATAGTGAGACAGCTGGACCAAAGCAGAAAGGATGCTCAGCTGTGGATGTATCCAACGGTAAAAGTCCAATGCTTTAAAGAACAATATCACATAAGAACCTGGAATATAAGATATATGATTCAAGGTAAGCTGGATGGGGTCAAACGTGAGATGGCAAAACTGAACATCAACATCCTGTGGAAAGAGTGAATTAAAGTGGGCAGGTAAAAGAGATGAGTGCAAAGGTTGGCTTGAAACTCAACATCAAAAAACCCCCAATATAATGGGATCCTGCTCCATCACTTCCTGGCAAATAGAAGAGGAAGAAATGGAAGCAGTGACAAACTTAACTTTCTTGGGATCCAAGATCACTGCAGATGGGAACTGCAGCCATGAAAGAAAAATATGGGAAACCTAGGCAGCATAATAAAAATTAGAGACATCATCCTGCTGACAAAAGTGATGGCCTTCCCAGTAGTAATGTATGGCTGTGAGAGCTGAACCATAAGAAAGGCTGAGTGCAGAATACCAGATGCCTTAGAACTGTGATGCTGCAGATGTCATGGACTGCAAGGAGAATAAAATGGTCAATCCTAAAGGGAATCAAACCTGACTGCTCCTTGGAAGGACAGATAATAACACCGAAGCTCAAATACTTTGGCCACTCAATGAGAAGAGAGGACTCACTGGAGAAGATGCTGATGTTAGGAAAAATCAAAAGGAAAAAAAGAAAGGGGCAGAACAGGATGAGATGGTTAGACAGACTCATTGACATGGTAGGCACAGATATAGGCAGACTCTAGACTACAGAGGAGCCTGGCTTGCTGTGGTCCATGGGGTCACAAAGGGCCAGACTCTATTGTGCAACTGAACAACTATTACTTTTTTTATTGAAGGTCTTTTTCTCCTGTCCTTAGATTGTCCACGTGTTTATTTAAATAGCAGATATTTAGGTCAAATATTCACTTTTATAGTGGTTCATGGACTTGATCACCAACTCAGCCAGTGGAATTTTTTTTGCATTGCTTCTATTCTACCAAGGTTTTAATACAATGGCTTTGTCTGGCTAACCTTCCAACCTTAGAAGGGGGAAGGAGAGAGATAATTGTAAATCTGCACATGCCCTTCATGACAGTCTCTGTGTAGAAAAGAGAAGTCATGCCTCTCTTCTTTTGCTTGAATTGGAGCATTGCTAAGGTACCTACATGTGATCCTCCTTTCCTGCTCTTCTTAGCTTCAAGGACTACCAGGTTTCAACGGGAGGGAAATAGAGAGCTATACTTTCTTTCACCACAGAGATCCATCCTTTTGACTGCCTTCCATTTTTAGGTTTCTAGATGGAAGGCTACCATTCTGAAATCACAAAATGAATCTTTATTGCCATGTCCAAAATCATACATGGAAGCAGTGGATCTGAGGGGTTTCCCAAAGATAAAACATAAGGAATAAGAGCAAGAATTGCTAGCAGGAGTTGGCAGTAGTAGAAAGAAATACTATTGAACCTGTAAAAGCTGCCTAATCCTGCAAAAGAGAAAAGCAACTGTGTCTGAGAGAACTGGAAACAGAAAATGATGAGAAATGCAAATGGTTATTGCCATTCCTTTGCTCTTCAAATATAGTTTTCTTTCTGAAAGTCCTTCTAAATTGGGTTAAATCTCTACAAATTATAACCAAAATAAGTTTTGACCCTGTCTATACCTACTGAGAGCAACTGTTTCACACATCCCCATAAAAGACTTCATGGAGGATCTGGATTCTTGCTGAATGGGGCAGGCTGCACAGCAAAGGAAAAATTAGAGAGACCTCTACATTCAGAGGAATGTTTTAAATTTTCCTGAAGTGACAAAATATTATCTTGTTTTGTCTTTTGTACTTTTTTTAGGCATTTTAAAAAGTACAATATTCAAATCAGTGGTGTCGCGCAGACTTCAGCCGCCTGGGGCGAAGAACAAACTCACTCCCCCCCAAGCTCGCCGCTGCCGCCGCCGCCCCCACCCACCCACAGGACCCAGGCAGAAGGCGGCCCCCCTGCTGACGAGCGGCGCGCATGCGTGCTGCCCGCCTCCTTCCGCCCAGCCAGCCAGCCCCCAGGGGCTCCCCGCCACGGCGCCACCCACCCCCGACGGGGCGGCAAAATGTCCCCACCGGTTTGGCCTCCCTCTGCCTGGGCTTAGGAAACAGGACTTCCCAGGTGGAGGGCGGACCTTTTGCTGGTGAGCGCCCTGTGCGCACTGCTCGCCTCCGCCCACCTGCCTGCCCACCCGGCTGGCCGTCGGGGGCTCTCCGCCGCCTGCCCCTGGCGGGCGCCCCGCATGCACATGCACACCGCTCGCCTCCGCCCGCCCACCCAGCCAGCCGTCTGACGGCAAGCTGGGTGGGTGGCTGGGCGGGCGGAGGCGAGCAGCGTGCGCACGCACGTGGGGCGCCCACCAGGGGCAGGCGGCGGAGAGCCCCCGACGGCCAGCTGGGTGGGCGGGCGGGTGGGCGGAGGCGAGCAGTGCACGCGCACGTGCGCACGCGGAGCGCTCGCCAGCAAAAGGGCCGCCCTCCGCCTGGGAAGTCCTGCTTCCTAAGCCCAGCCAGAGGGAGGCCAAACCGGTGGGGACATTTTGCTGCCCCCTGAAAGCCGCTGCCCCGGGCATCCGCCCCCCCGCCCCTCCACGCTACGCCACTGATTCAAGTTAGCTTTGGGATAGAATCCATGTGATCTTGTACTTTTCTCTGTTTCTGTCTCAGTCTCTCTCATACTTAAACATACATTACTTTAAAAATAATTCCTATATATTGTGAGAAGAAAAATGAGCTAGTCCCCAATTCCTTATCCCTTGCTTCCCCCTTCCTATTTCTCATCTTCAAATACAATCTGTTGTGCTCTTATAAACTTAACAGGTGACATTGAGTTTGACTGAAAGGTGTATGCCTTCCAGACAACTCAAGACAGCTGCCTCTCAAAATTGGTTCCTCACTGGCTGGCATGTGACTTTCACACTCCATATTTAAACCTGCTCTGTCTTCTGTTTTCTTTGTGTTGTGTTTCTCACATTTCCTCAATTTTGGCTCTGGGGTTTGTGCTTCTATCAGAATTTGGAAGCTTTGGGATCTGCTTTGCCAATAGGGTGTCACTTTACAAATTTAGATCCCGCAAGCACTAGTACCTCAGCTGTTAACAGTTTTTTAAAAGCAAAGTGGCTTTAACTGGGTGCCCAGCATTGCTGTTCCCTTTGACATCTAGTATGGATGGTGGAACCATGTACAAAAAGCAAGCAAGCAAGCAAGCCAGAAAGCCTCATGTGGTTTTTAATTCTATTCTTAGCCAAACACTGCAGAAGAGCTAAACGTAGACACCATTTATCACAGTTTTATAGGCCTTTTAAAACAGCACAAAAGATGTACTTTCCATAATCAAGGTGATGTGTTTTATTATTCTCATCTGACAGCATACCCTTTAACTTTAACTTAATAAGACTTAAAATGGCTCCAAAATAATAAAAATGTGCAGGAACCAAAACAGAGGCAAGAGATATATCACTAAATGCAAATAACCTATCACTGTTAACTACTATACAACCCAGCCTAAAACTGAGCTCAGGAAGATGCTCCTGACGTATCAAAAGTGTGTGAAGATTCAGCCAGTGAGATAGTACAATACAGTAATATCCCGGATAATGATTGTACCATATAGCGCTAAAACCGCATAACGTTACAAAATTTTTGGAAAAATCTTGTATCGAATAACGCGATTTTTAGCCTTATCCGGAACAATCTGGGGGGGGGGGGCGGGAGGGGTTGGATTGGGTAGAACATCTACCCAATCCAACTCCCCCCCCCAGAGCCCGCCCACATGATGTTTGGAAAGGGTATGGTCCCCCATACCCTTTCCAAACATCGTGCAGGCACGCACCTGTCAAACACGGCTTGAGGAGGATACGGAGAAAATCTCTGTATGCTCCCCAAACCGCGTTTGACACACGCGCGTCAATGCACCCGATGTTTGCTTTCCAAACATCGTGCAAGCGCGCCCCTGTCAAACGCGGCTTGGGGATGATATGGAGAAAATATCCGTATCCTCCCCAAACCGCGTTTGATGCGCGTGCGCCAATGCGCCCGATGTTTGGAAAGGGTATGGTCCCCCATACCCTTTCCAAACATTGTGCAAGCACACACCTGTCAAACGCGGCTTGGGGAGGATACGGAGAAAATCTCCGTATCCTCCACAAACCGCGTTTGACGTGTGCGCGCCAACACGCCCGATGTTTTTTAGCATTGTTCAGTGTATACCCCAGACAACGCTAAAAACCGGATAACAACATGACTTGTGGAACCAAGTCATAACGTTATCCAGGGTACTAGTGTACTGTGTTCTTGAGAGCCTGTCTCTGTGTACACCAGGAAAAAGAGAGCTTTGCTTGTTTTGTTTTCCTAAAAATTGAACCCAAAGAAGATGACATTGAGAATTGTCTAATCCTAGCACTTGTGTATTAGAACAAGGTTTGCAAGGTTGAAAACTTGATACTTTTTTTGAGTAGCACTGACAGCACTGACTATGATGTCATCTACAATTCCTCCTCTGTTTCCCCTCTTTCCTCTTTGAGGCGATCTGCAATCCTTGAAGTAGTTGGAAGAGAAATAGATTTTCCCAACAGCAGTAGTTTTCTCTATGCTATTCCCTTGGAATGGTTTCGCCAAAGACAGCCCTTTTTAAAAAAATAATAATGAATCTGCATAAGAAGAAAGCAGAATTTATTATTTTTATTCTGCACCATGAGCATCCCCTGCCAGAATCTCTAATACTCACATCGTCTGCCCTTGCTGTATTGCTGAGAGCAAAGCGGCTGTTCTCACTCAAACAACCAGGATTACCAGGAACATTTTAAACATATCATCTGGGGATGGCATAATTAGGTTAGGTTCATTCAAGTGAAAGTAGAAGCCTACTCAGACTTGCAAAGACACTTTCCATATCAGGTTTGAAGTAAACTGCATAGCAGAGCCTGGAGCCTAGGAATCCAGAAGGAGCCAGGAACAGCTTTATAAAACTGGATTCTACAAACAATGTCATATCTTTCTTCTTCTGAAAATCCAAGTGGGTCCCTTAGTTCTTACCAGTTATATAGGGAAGCCAAAGCCCTCAGTTCTCATCTCTTCTATCAAAATAACACTACTATAACAATGGACACAGTCTTTTGCAATACAATTTCTTCCTTTATAGATTTCTATGAGAAAATCAAAACAAAACTGAAAAGTATTGTCTCACTTTAATATTAGCAGATTAATTTCTGTTGGAGCTGCTGTGGATTTAAAAAAACTTGTTTGATTTTCTTTGTTTGTTTTGATTTTCTCTCACACGCTGAAACAGATACACAATATTTATCAATATATTTCTCCATACAAACTGTGTCTCTATAGTACATTAGGTAAAGGTAAAAGTTTCAATTGCTCGAAAGCCAGTCGTATCTGACTCTAGGGTTCAGTGCTCATCTCTGTTTCAAAGCCCAAGAGCCAGCGCCACTTCAGCGGGAAGGTAAACAGCATTCAATGCACTCCAGTGTCTAGTCATGCATGCCACATGTCCATGGAAATGTACAGATGCAGACAGCACTGGCTCTTTGCCTATAAGCAGAGATGAGCACTGAACCCTAGAGTCAGATACAACTAGCTTTTGAGCAAGGGCGACCTTTACCTTTTACCTAGGTTCAAATACAAAATGATTAGTGAAAGTCACTAGGTAACTCTGGGATAATCATTTTTTCTCACCCTGGCCTTTATTACACAGTCATTATGAGGGAAAAATAGGGAGGAGGAAAACAATGTATGAGACCTTTAGTTTGTTAGGGGAAACTTGGAATATTAATATAAATATTGCCCCTTCTGAGGGAGTGGTGGTGGATCTTTCATTTCAAATAATATTTCTTTGAAAAAAGAATGCCTGTAATTGTATTTATTTAAGAGAGGTATCCCATAACATTCTCTAGAAAGAGCTCAGAACAAAATAGAATTTCAGGTCATTGCTATGTTTTGGGTGGGAAGAAAGTTGCTGAGTTTAAGACAACCAGAGCTTATTTTTTTAAAGCTTTTAAAGTTTCAGAATTTTTAGAAGGTTTTTGAAGAAATACATCACATAGAATGTGGTTTGTGCATTACAAGTTACTTTGAAATTTGCCTAGTTTTCCTGAGCATAGCAAGTACCATTGAAATTTCCTGGACCAATTCAGAAGCATATGTGTAAGGTTAGGCAGTAAGGGGTGTGTGTGTGAATCACTATTTGAGACTTATTCTTTGTTTTGGGTATTTTCAGTCAAGGTCAGGTTTGTTGGCTCGCAGGGTCACAAATGAGATTAACTCCTGATTTCTCAAGAACTCTTCACTAGTAAAGATGGTACTGTATAATATAAACCAGGAGTGAAAGCAGCTAGTTCATAAATTGGGCCAGATGTACTCCTCATGAAGCTACACTGATAAGATATATACATCCTGATTTCCTTCTTTTCACTACAGATCTGACAACTGTCTTTGAGTAAGATACGGTACATATCTTTTTGTATAGGCCTGAAATAGAAACAACAGGCTTGATGCAGACTTAAATTCTTCCGTTCATCCTTTATAAAATATTGGCAAAGATAATATGATCCCATATTTGCCAGTATCGAGTTACATAAATCATACAGGTGGAGTTTTAGCTGGATTGGAATACTGGAATATTTTATATTGAAATGATTTACTTCAGTGTAATGGAAATTCCGGACTGCAGTGGCTCAAGTGGCTAAGACACTGACCAGAAGGTGGGAGGTCAGCAGTTCAATTCCCAAGTGCTGCAGGACGGAATGAGCTCCTGTTTCTGTCCCAGTTCCTGCCAACCTAGCAGTTTGAAAGCAAAAAATTGCAAGTAGATAAATAGGGACCACTTCAGTGGGAAGGTAAACAGTGTTCTGAGCGCTCTGGTGTCATTCCTGCCACATTACCATGGGAAAGTCTGCAGAAGCAGACAGCGTTGGCTCTTAGGTTTTGAAACATAGATGAGCACTGAACCCTAGAGTCACATATGACTGGCTTTGGAGCAAGGGAAACCTTTACCTTTTACTAATGGAAATTCCTCCACAGAAGCTTTTAGAACAAGAAGGGGAGATTGCTGGGCAAATTAAAATGCTTTAAATGAATGAACAATTACCTTATCCCCTGCTACTTCAGCATTTCTGGCTCCTCTGATAGTTCTTCCTCTTTTCACAAGAATCCCATCCAGTGAGCAATCATATACCAGAAAGAACAGTACAGCAAAACAAGGTAGTAGCAGCAACAGTAATAGCAAGAACAGTAGTGGTGGCAGCAGCAATAAATCAATTTCAATAGTTTATCTCATATCTAACAATCACTATCCATTTATTTACACCCTGTTTTTCTACTAATAGTTCCCAAAGTGGCTCACAGTATATAAAATAAGAATAGCCACTCAGAGTCGGGTTCACCCGATTGGGGCAGGGTAGCAAATGTAATAAAATAAATAAATAAATAAATAGGCAAAACAAATCATAAACAACATAGATATTTACAAATAACTATCAATAGATAAATAACAAAACACCCAACAACATATTGAATAAAATATAAAGGAATGGTGTTAATCAAGCAGTTTAAATGAGAGTGTCAAATGTAAAATAGATTGGAAAATATATTGGAGACAAGGCCAAATAGATCATTGTTCAATGCAAGGTGACTTGGGGTCTCCCCAGTTAGCAATAGCAATTACACTCATGTGCCACCCCATAGCATGCACTGTCTGGTTGGTTCACAAAGTATTTGTATTTTTGTATTTTGTATTTGTATGCCGCTCTATTTGCCGAAGCAACTCAGAGCGGCTAACAGCATAAATCACAAAATACAGTATCCCATAACAAAACACATCAAAGTATCATATAACAAAGTATCAAATATCAGCAACACATCAAAGCATCACATATCATATACATTTGACAAAATCCCCCATCACAATTACAATTAAGACATCATAAAAATATTTCAGAAACCCTTCAAACAGTTCACAAAAATTACAACCCTACCCCCCTCACTAATTCCAATTCCCTGCTGCTTCTTTCCCCCTCAGCCTAGCTGGCTGGGCAAGTGTCCATATTGGTGGTGGAGCAGGAGGACCCACACAGCTGTTCCCGCTCTCCCAAGTCCGAGGCCAGGCGGGAGAGGCACGGAGTCCGGTGGGGTGGCGGCGGTTCTTTTCAATGCTGCCAGCCCTGGTGCAGCTGGTCCCACTCTTCCCAGTCCAAGGCCAGGCGGGAGAGGTGCAGAGTCTGGTGGGGGGGCGGCAGTTCTTTTCAGTGCTGCCAGCCTCAGCGCAGCTGTTCCCGCTCTCCCAAGTCCAAGGCCAGGCGGGAGAGGTGCGGAGTCCGGTGGGGTGGCGGCGGTTCTTTTCAATGCTGCCAGCCCTGGTGCAGCTGGTCCCACTCTTCCCGGTCCAAGGCCAGGCGGGAGAGACGCAGAGTCCGGTGGGGCGGCGGCAGTTCTTTTCAGTGCCGCCAGCCTCAGCACAGCTGTTCCCGCTCTCCCAAGTCCAAGGCCAGGCGGGAGAGGAGCGGAGTCCGGTGGGGTGGCAGCGGTTCTTTCAATGCTGCCAGCTCCAGCACAGCTGGTCCCACTCTCCCCGGCCTGAGGCCAGGCGGGAGAGGCCATTACCATTTTGCCCCCAGCATGCTGTATACACATTTTACCAATCTCAGAAGGATGAAAGGCTGAGTCAACTTTGAGTCCCATCAGGATTGAACTCAGATCATGAGCCTATAAACCTGGGATATGCAGACAGTCTGTCATTCATTGCAGTCTTTTTCTCGGTATTCTCTTGATCTCCTCTCTTAGTTTATCCCTTAGCTCTCTCTAACAGATGTTGCTCCTCCTCCTTTTAGCTCCATGTTCCCTCCTAAATGATATAACATTCAATGACAGTAGGGAGGTAGAGCAACTAAGGCAGGAAAAAAGTTCACAAAGCATGAAAAGCAAAAAAATAAAAATAAAAATTTACAACCAGCTCCTAACAGTTGTTGTAGCTGGGACCTCCTGAATAAGGAGAGGAAGGGCATTTCTTTAAGAGATGACATCATGGAAATAACCAGATTTCTTCCTCTGATCCAATTGCACCCTAAACATGAATACATCAAAGCTCCTCCAGGGAGAATTAGCCATTGACCTCAGAGCAATGCAGTACAGTAGAGTGAAACCACTATATATCCTATTATCCAGTGATAGGAATGACAAAAATTATACTACCACACCCTGACATCACAGACGTCATGGGTGTGCCCTTAAAAATTTTTTTTTCAGGCAGCTGGAATGGCTGGCCGTAATGGCATGATGCCGCATTAGCACACCAGCCTGATGGTGCGCCATGCCAAGGAAAGGCCACCACCACTACCGACATTGCCTTTAAAAAATGGCTGCCCGTTACAGTTCTATTTCTTACTGCGCATGCGTCAAATAGAGGTTTGGTGCATGCACATTAACGGACAGCCATTTTGGCTGCCCGGGAAAAAAATTCCAAACTGGGTCGCCCTGGGTTCTAAGAACCCTCCTGGCAAACCAATTGTGATGGGAGCTACCGGGTCAGCAGACCCAGGCGGACCCGGTAACATCCCATCACTGCTATTATCCCAGTTCTAAATTTATTTATTTATTTATTTATCCAATTTTTATACCGCCCTACTCGATTGGGCCGACTCAGAGCAGTTTACAGACAAAAACAAAAAACAAAAAAACAGCAAGTTCATAAATACAACATATAAATATCAAAAGTAATCAGTGTAAATAACAAAAAACATCTCAACATCATTACAGCATCACTACAGCATCAAAAGTAAGCATCAGTTTTAAACAACAATCCAAAAATTACAAAGTCATCAAATTCAGAGAGAAAATTACAACAATACCAAAAGACCTGACGCCACTGCGGCCTTTTGAGCCCTGGCCGGGCGGACCCTCCGGGAGCAGGTGGAAGCATCCCGGGCCGGATGGGGTGGTAGCCTCTTCCTCTGACCCGCAGATGTTGCTGGCAGCGGCTTGGAAGTTCTGCCGCCGCCTCGGTCTTTTAAGCCCCAGGCGGGCGGGCGGGCGGGCGGGCGGGCGGAGTCTCCGGGAGCAGGTGGAAGCGTCCTGGGCCGGATGGGGTGGTGGCCTCTTCCCCCGACCCACAGATGTTGCTGGCGGCGGCTTGGAAGTTCTGCCACCGCCTCGGTATTTGTATTTGTATTTGTATTTGTATTTGTATTTGTATTTGTATTTTGCTTTTAAGAAGAAACCCTGGTACAAAGCAACTCTCTACAAATGGAAAACTATCTTCTTGTGCTACCTCTTCTGAAGCCACTAGAGATGTCACTCTCTGCATCAACCTGCCTTGTATCCAGCTTTTTTGTAAAAGAAACAATAGGTAGATGTCAAACAGAGATGACCTTACTTACCCATATCAGAATAGCAGGCAAGGAGAAGGAATTGTAACATTATTCTAGAGAACACTTTGATGCACAAGAGTTTTTGCATTGACAAGCTAGACATTTCATGCAAAAAATTTTTGCCCTTTTTGCAAAATTATCCCTTTGCACAAAATTGCCTAAGTAAAGCCCCAAACCAGTCTGTTGCTGCTTGCTTTAATAATTTGAAGTACAGTATAATATAGATTCTATTCGTCTTTCTTAACAAGTCCATCTACATCTGGTATTTTGTGTCTGGAGTTAGTCATGCTGATCTCTTGACTAAAGGTAAGTAATAAATTGTAAAATAATATGCATATTTAGAGTTTTGCCATTCATGTTAGAATAGGTTTTCAATTATTTTGTTGTTCAGTCGCACAGTCGATTCCGACCCTCTGCGACCCCATGGACCATTGCCCGCCAGGCACTCCTGTTCTCCACCATTCCCCTCAACTCACTGAGCTCTGTGGTCAATTATATAGAATTATATTTCAATTATATAGAATGCATTTTGGAAAAAGTATAAATGCCATAACACTTACATGTTTTTGTACACAAGTTCTCCTGAATACTTATAAAAGTTGTCTTTATTAAACACTGCTCTTCCCAAATGATATATCTGCTGAAGAGGTGTTAGTCACTTCAGTGGTAACAGTTGTCTAGACTGTTACCAAGGATAGATTAACTTGTCATTTGCTTGAAAAAGCAGGATCATCAGATTCTTAGTCAACTGTACAAACCAAACTATTTTCATATTTTGAGATTTTGTCTCTTTCTTGCTCAGTGAACTTTCAAAGTGGGATGTTGTTATGAGGATTGACAAAGACAAGTGAGATAGAGCTGAGGAAACAACAGAAAAATGCCACATTAACTGATGGCTAGTCTTTGGAACAAATGTGAATCTGAAAGCAAAAAAAGCTATGGTAGAGCCTCTGTGAAACAGCTATTCATAATATAAACATCTACCCCAAATCTCTAGTGTATTAAAAGAAACAGATCTTTGGTTCTATGCTTGAAGTGAAAGGTCAGAAGGTGAAGCTGACAGATCTGTTGAAACACGGACCAAGGTAAGTAGATAATACTTGTAGAAAATACTTGTTGACATCAAGCCAAGCATATGTGGTCTTTCTCTTACTTCTCAGATTCACTGATTATGGAAGACACTACAATCGATGTTGTTACTACCATAAGCTTATTTGAAACAACCAACTGTATAAAATTTTAAAACCAGTAAATATATCATATTAAAATATAATCACTTACTGAAATGTTATTATATTCCTTATAGATACTTTGGGCACCAGAAAGCCAAATTAAATAAATTCTAGCTCAAACCAAGCTTGAACTCTCCTTAGAAATATAAATGATTAAAGTGAGGTAATCATAATTTGATAATTTGATTCATAAGAAGACATGACTCCTTGGAAAAAGCAACAGTATTGGGAAACTTTTAAGGTAACAGGAATAGATTATTGGGCATCTCAGGAAACAAAACAAAACAAAATAAAGTAAAATAAAAATAAAAAACACAGTAGCACTTTAAAGACTAACTGCTATATTTTCACTGTTAGCTTTCGTGGATCAAGTCCACTTCATTATTTTACTTTATTTTGTTTGTTTTGTTTTGTTTTGTTTTCTGAGATGCCTGAACCACAGACTAACACGGCTACTATTCCAAAGAATAGATGAAGATCTAACAAAAGATGGCTTGATTCATTCAAGGAGACTCCAGTCTGGATTTTGCAAAAACAGAATAAGGTTGTTGATTATAGGATTTTTATAGGGTTGCTGTAAGGGGGAAGCAATGTAATTTGTTGTTGTTCAGTTGTACAGTCAATTCCGACAAAAAATTAGGATGGAGTGTGGTTGTGATTGTGGAAAAATGATGGTTGTATGTCCTTTAAGTAAACAGGTCACACCCTAAAGACGCTGTTTAGCCCCACCATTTCTACCATGGTCATACCTGTTTGTGCTCCCCTCCCCCCATTTGTGGGAACATGTGTTGCAGTTTTTTAATGGAGATCTGGAAACACACAGTCAATGTGATGGATCTGATGACAGAGTCAGTTGACATGGCTCCTAAAGAATACCATTCAGTTGGCCTCAACTGTGTGCCCTTTACTCAGGTACAAAGTGAGTTTGGGAGCTTCCACATAGCTCTGGTTTTTGGTATATTTTGAGAGGCATTGCAATGCATTACAGAGGATGGTTATAAAACCAGACTGTCTGTTTCTCAGGTGATATATCATGAAAGCTGTTCATACTTTTAGCAATAAAGTTAGAATCAATGAGCACCCTTCCTAAGAATCTAATCCTTTAGGTGACAGATGGAAACTTCTAGCACAGGGGTGCCCAAACTACAACCTGGGGGCCAGATGCAGCCCCTGATGCCAATTCATCCAGCCCACAAAGCCCTCGTCACTCCTGGAAGAGGAAGTAAAACACACCAGTACAGGCTCGTTATACTTCGGCTTCCAGGAGTGACAAGGGCTTTGTGGGCCAGATGAATCAGCATCAGGGGCTGCATCTGGCCCCCAGGCCATAGTGACCAGCTCCCTGAATCACATGACCGGCCCCCAGCCTGAAAGGTTTGGGCACCCCTGTTCTAGCATATGTTCCCAATGTAGCAAGTTGCTGCTACTTCTTTCTTATCTGCAACCTAGGAAATGAAAGCTTTTTAAATCCTAGAATTCTTTTTGCATGTGGAAGAGCAGACTCAGAGGTTTTCACATGGGATAGCAATAGCACTTGTGCTTATATACTGCCCCATAGTACTTAGTGTACTTTCTGGGCAGTTCATAAGGTAATTATCATTTCACCCACCTCGGAAGGATGGAAGGCTGAGTCAGTCTTGATTCCCATCAGGACTGAACTCACAATTTTAGCTTTAGTACAGCAGTTTAACAACATTAGTTTTCCTTTCAGTACAGTAAACTGTTGCATGAAGCTGAGCTGCCACTGCACTGGTAAGAAGCAAGTGCATGTTACTGGGTTGTGATTTGGAGTTGAGAAAGTTTTTGTATTCAAACATATTCCTAGGAAAGGGGTTCCCAACCTTTTCAAGCCAGGGGCCAGGTCACACTCTCTCAGTCAGCTTTGAGAGCTGGACAGACATTTTGTCCTGCCCTCATGATGGAGAAGGCCATTTTGTTCGAACAGTTTCAAAGGGGTAGTTGTTATTTCTCAAATGCCCTTGGAGAGGTGGGGACCACATGAAATGGCCCTGTGGGACAGATCTGGCCTGTGGGCCTTAGGTTGGGAACCCCTGTGCTAGGTGATCATGCCTAAAGGTTGGGTCTGTTTTACATACAAAGGAGCTGTTGGGTTAAAGCTTATTCCTGTGCAAATATCCTTAGAGTTAAGCACTGATTGGCATGATTTGTGGTAAAATATCTTAGCGTGCAACTTTTATATCCAGCCAAGCATATTTTGGTTTTACTCTACCCATACTCCTAGCTTGGTCTATAGATGGCAGTGACTTTTCTAAATTGGAATTTGATCTGCAGCTGAAAAATGAGTAACTCCCTAGAAAAGGATCCAGAGCTATCTTTAGGGGAAATAAATAATAATTGCATATAATCAAGAAGATTCCAATTTATGGCAACTTGTCCCAAAGTTTTCTAGTAAGGAGTACTCAAAAGTGGTTTATCATTCACTTCTTCCAAGAGCAGCTTGTTCAAAGCTCCATAGCTTGCCTCTTATCTCAAGTGACATGGATAACTAAATTCCCAGTCTTTGGCTCCACAATGAGATGTCTAACTCATTGAGATAGGCAGACAACTCAGAGTAAAGGAACCACCTATTAATTGTACAGTATCACTATCTTCTTTGGATAGAACCACATCTTATTAGATCTCTTCTAGTTTATTACCTTTTCCAGGCACCGATTTGGAATATGCAGTCCATAACCTTCATTTGATGATGAAGAGAGAGGGAGAGCTGCTGGTCATCATTGGATTGCCTCTATATCTTTCCATTTCTTCAGACAGCTTCTACCAACAGTTTCAGGTTGATTTTCAACACTACTGACGATAACAATGTAGAGAGATTGCATTGTGTTGGAGAGGAGGTTATGAAGATCCTGGTTCAAGGATACATAGGCTTTTAAAGATTAAAGTTATTGCTGTGAATTTCATTTGAAAACAAATAGTCAACATCAGGCTCACAATTGCCACCTCACAATAAATGAAGCAGACCTGTTTTTTAAGTGCCAACAGACCTTACATGAAAATAAAAGCTGGATTGAGAGATAGGGATGTATATACTAGTATATGTCACCCATTTTAAAAAAACTCTTGACTAGACATTTGATATTATGGGCTTTTCTGGAAAACGAAGAATCTGATTCCCACTGGCTTTGCTTATTTCATCAGTATTTCTGATGGCATTAGACATCAGAATTAAAAGGATGCAAATATGTATTGAGGCTCAGCTGCTGTCAACAGATGTGAAGGTGGGGTCAGACTCCTTGAGAATTTTGAAGGCAAAAGCCCTTCAGGTCCCAGTATTCTTCACATGGACTCCCATATTTCATGGTTAATGTTTTGCAGGGTGATAATGACAGGCTGGGAAGAAATTCTGCTGATGGGTATACCAAATTGGTGCCAGTCATACTGGGATGCTCTCCTTCCTCTTCTGTAGGTGGAAATTTTCCAGTTTGAATAACATGTTTGAATTAGGTTCCTTGGTGTTTCTCCAATTTCAAGCTGGTATTATCCTTTTCCATTTGGCTTTCAAATCAAAAGAGATTCACAAATAGCAATGAATGGCCCAAATGTGATCTGAATGCTATGCCAGCAATCCATATCAAACTCTCTTAATCAGAAAAGAGGAGTTAATCCCTTGCAGTCTAATTTATTTCACATGTATTCATTCTTAGGTCTGTTCATCCTTGTTTCTTAAAAATAAAAAAGGGAGTCATACAATTTGCAATTAAATAATAGTGAGCTATTTTGAATGTATTCTCTTACAAAAATGCAAATTCTAAACATACTTTCTCTGAAAGCATGCACCTCTAAATGTATATTATAAAATATGCATTTTCTTACTTTTAAAAACTAAAGATAGCGTTGCAAAATATGAAGTGTGCCATGTGAAATTGATCTACATTCTAGGGAACTGCCTATTAGGTTAGTGTACTTAGAAGTCTGGACAGGAGAGGATTCTGAAGAATCCCTGCTCTACCCCTCCCTTGCATCCAAATCTTTAGCCAGTATTGATTTTCCATTCCTGTAGAGAAGTGTTGGCTAACCTTGGCAATCCAGGTGTTCTTGGATTTCAATTCCCAGAAGCCCAAGTCAGCATTCCTGCTAATCAGAGCTTCTGGGGATTGACATTCAAGAACACCTGGAGTGCCAAGGATAGCCATAACTTCTCTAGAGCAGGCCCCCAAAAACCTTTTGGTCTATGGGCTGGTCATATGGTTCAGTGGGCCAGTCACATGATTCCTTCCACCAGAAGTGAAATTAAAATGGGCCTTACAATCTATTTTGCAACAGGATGAGATAGATTTTAAGGCTGCCATTTTCTCTGCTCAAACTATGGCCTGTGGGCTGGATCTGCTCCCCCCCCCATGCCAAATCATCCAGCCTATGCCACCCTTTCCACTCCCAGAAGTAGAAGTAAAACATGCCCATACAGACACGTTTTACCTCCACTTTTGGGGGCAGCAAGGGTGGCACAGGCTGGATGATTTGGCATTGGGGGTCAGATCCAGCCCATGGGACATAGTTGGGCACCCTTGCTCAAGAACTTTGTACCCACATCAGCCAGTGCTAAGTAAATAGCACCCCCCTTTCAGTAGCCTACTTCCTCAGACTGGCCTGTGGCAGCTGGTTTTCCAACGGCAGAACACAAGACACCAAAAGGCTGGAAATCTGCTCTTGGTAGGATTCTCCCAGAGAAGCTACTCACTACAGGGTTTGCTTTACAGCCAGATGGAGTTGTTGTTTGTACAGTTGTACCTCGCTTAAAGAGGATTGCTCTTCAAGCAAGTTTGCTCTTTAAGCGAAACACCATTGTAAGTGACCAATTGTGTCGGGGATTGCGAACCCCGATTTATTTGTTAAGCGAGTTTTTGGTTGGTTTTATTTGTTAAGCGAAGCGACCATTCAGAGAAAATTCTGCTCTTTAAGCGAGTTAGTCTTTAAGCGAGGTGCTCTTTATGCGAGGTTTGACTGTATATACATTATTAATACCAACACCCACTAATGTACATTTACAATTTCCACAGTGCCAAGGGGCAGGAGCCTGATGCTAGAGGGATTGCAGTTTAAAACTGGGCACACAGGAGACAGCAGAGAAAAGAACAGAGTCAGACTCAACAGCAGCTGAAGCAAAGAAATAAAGCAAAGCAATTGCACTTATATGTCACCCCACAGTATTTAGTGCACTCTTTGGACAGTTCACAAGTTAATTAGCTGGGTACTCGTTTTACCAATCTTGGAAGGATGGAAGGCTGAGTCAACGTTAAGTCCTGGCCAGGATTGAACTCACAACCTTTGGGTTGCAGTACAACAGTTTAACCACTGCACCACCAGGGACCCTAGCCAACCTAAATAGCCAACCTGGACGGCTATTTCCATTCATTCTCTTAAAACACAGTTTTATAGAATAAATCCAATTTATTTAATAGAAAACTCACTGACCTATGGACGGAACAGGAAAGTTGTTGGGGGAGGAAGCACCCTCCTTCCTCAGACTGTGAGCTGCCTATGGTGCAACCATTTTAGGACCTGTAGTGTAAATAACAGCATCCAAATCTTATGGCTAAACAGAACTAAAGGTTCAGATATGGTGTCCAGTGTTCCTCCTTTGGGCTATGTGGTTTTCCAGAAAAGCTGTATGCCCAGCACAGCTATACAAATGGTGTGCCTGTTTCTCTGAGTTGGTTGATGGAAGCTGACAGATGGCTCATTCACTATGATGTATTTACATACAGTATTTTGAAACAGTTTGGAACCCTATGTCCCACTGTTCTGCCTGAGATGAAAAGGAATAGCAACCATAACATTCTCATTGCTTCCTAACATTCTGGGAAGATTCTGAGAATTTTGCCTGGATTCATGAGATGCTCACCAAGCCTAATATGAAATTACCAAACATTCTGCAAACATTCATGGTTTAGCCTTTGGTGATCTGGTCCATTTCAGATGAGCTAGGACAGTGATGACAAACCTTGGCACTCCAACTGTTCTTGGACTTCAGTTCCCAGAAGCCCAAGTCCCTGTGAATCCACATGAATGGGTTTACTGCACATATGCAACTTGAAGTCCAAGAGCAGCTGGAGTGCCAAGGTTCACCATCATAGAGCTAGGCTATAGTTCCATCTATTCACAAACTAGAACAGCCACAATCTTTCTTAAAAGCAGCAATTAGATGGTTATCATTTTACATATGAAATTTATGGGGAGTTTAAACCTTTTTATTTTTGTTATATTTACACTTTTGTTATGTTTACATTTTGTCTTTCAGCCCACCTGAATAGTTCCTACTTAGAAACAAATTAACTATAATTGCAGCTTCAATAATCACTTTTTAAAATCCTCAACAGAAATAACACCAAGTGTCCATAGCAGCAGTTTTATAAATTTGGTACTGTCGCACAACAGGGCTCCAAAATTCAGAATTATACACAGCAAAAATCCAATAATTACTAATGCTTGGACATTATAGTAATTGTTCGGAGTGGGTTATATGGTAGATTAGAATAGCATTTTCATTTCCACTAACAAGAGGATAGGAATATACATTCCAATGTGTTCTGCCAGTAAGTGAATCGAATTTCTTGGATAATACATCTGCTGGAGTCATTCAGCCCACATTCACCAGATTGCCTTTACAATCTGTATTGTTCAGGTTAACACCAAAGAACACCAATGACACAAATGAGAAACAGATAGATCTGTATAGTATATAAGGAGGATAATGTACAAATTTGCATCTGGATGTGTTTCTGCACACACACACACACAAGATAGCGTGCATGCATGTGCTTTACACCCAGAACTACACATTCAAAATCCATAGATTCTTCATTCTCTCATAATAACTTCTGAAATATAGAAAAGAGTAGATCACAATATATTAGGAAGAAGCTGCTTGTTGTTATTACAAAGGCTCACCAAAGTAGACAATGAACTAAGGTCACTGGACTGTGGTCATTTCTTGGACTAATAATAATTTCATGTCAAAAATTATTCTGGGTTGAAAGGATTTTTGTGGAAGAAACTCCACTCAGGGAATGCCCAAATGAGGCTCCTTTCATGCCCCCAAGAGCTGGGACAGAGGTGGGTGCTCAATCCATCATGCAGTACCCGGGTCTTAAACTGCTGACTTGCCAGCCTTCCAGCTAGCAAGGTGAGCTTCTTAACCACTGAGCCACCACAGCTCTATATCTTGGACTGAAACTCTCCTATGGGCAGCCGTTTGTTTGTTTGTTTGCTTGTTTCTTTTGTATTGCCAAATTATAAAGAATTTGGCAGAATTATCTGAGCATTTATGATACAATTTTAGCAGATGGTAGTAAATTTCACCATGAAAATGAAGCCAGATGTAAAACAGAAAGTAGTAATTTCCACATTTCCCTGTGTTTGGATGGAATAAATTTTCCATTTAACATGATAGCTCATTTTAATGAATCTAAATAAGATCATCTGAACTCAATATTTCTGTTGAATTTCAATTACAGTAAAACCTTGTATAAAGAGTGCCTCGCTTACAGACTAAATTGCTTAAAGAGCAGAATTTTCTCTGAATGGTCACATCACTTAACAACTAAAACCAAACAAAACTTTGCTTAACAACTAAATCAGGGTTCACAATTCCCTCCCCCCCCCCAGCACAATTGGTCACTTACAGTGGTATTTCACTTAAAGAGCAAACTCGCTTAAAGAGCAATCCTGTGGAATGCATTATGCTCTTTAAGTGCGGTACCACAGTACAGTATCTTTATTTTACATGAATGTACCAAATTAAAATATTGCTTGCTAAATGAAACAGTTTCAATCGGAATTTGTCCATTGTCCAAGTCAGACATTTTTTAAACTGCTGTTAAAATGGGTAAGACTCTACTGTCAAATTAAACGTCAGAACATGAGATAAAACCTGAGATAAAAACTTGAGAACACCCCTTCTGTCTTCTTTTGGATCAGACCAAAAAGCTTATGATCACAAGCATCCCCACCAAATAGCTTTGGGAAAGTCATGAAAGTCATTGCAAGACCTCTTTCCGGGTTTTACTAGTAGCAACTGATATCCAGCAGATTGATACCTCTTACATATGATCATCATTGACATTTTCTTCATATTTGTTTAATCCACATTTGAAGCCACCTATATTTACATTTCATAGCTAAGTAAGTTCTGTTTCCAGTCAGTTCAACAAGACAGAAATCTCACATTAGGCAAAGTTTTCCTTGCTTGAAAGCCAGCCATGTCTGACTTGGTGGGTGGGGGGCAGTGCTCATCTCTGTTTAAAGCCAAAGAGCCAGAGCTGTGTTTCCATGGTCAAGTGGAAGGGATGACTAGAAGATGGAGTGCTTCGAATGCTATTACCTTTCTTGCTGAAGTGGTACCTATTCTTCTTCTTCTGTGTCTAGGCCAGGGTGAAACTGACAAAAATGAAGGCACTTCTTGGTGAGGTCTTTCTGCAGTTCCTTTCACCCAACCTAGTGTGAGAAAGGCTAGCTGGCAACACAAGGTTGCCATTACCAGGTTATACCTGGTTTAAAAAGGCCACAATCTTCTAGGAGGCTCTTTCTGTGTACCCCGTGGTACCTGCCTACTTGCAGTTTTTTGCTTTCAAACTGCTAGGATGGCAGGAGCTGCGACAGAAGGCGAGCACTCACTCCATCACACAGCACTTGGGTCTCAAAATGCTGACCTGCCAACCTTCCAGTCATGAAGCTCAGTGTCTTAACCACTAAGCCACCATGGCCCTCACATTAGGACTTGGATGCTGTTAAAAATTAAATTCATTATCACCTCCTTCTGGCCAGTACCACTGCCACATGTTCTAACACACAGTCATTCAGGGTGCCTCTGAATGGTTCCTGAAATGTTGCTGTGATTGGAGCATGACTTTACTTAATTTATGTGAGGGCAACTGAAGTCACCTGCTACAAGGAAACTTTCTTCTATTGATACTTCCCTAATTTCAAATCTCAAAATCATCTGGAGCTTTTTAGTCAGATATCAGTTGCCTATCACTGTGGCAATGTTGGGAAACAATCCTATTCTACCTTCTCTGTTCTTAGTTACAGAATGGCTGTCTAGAGATGATTTTACATAGTTGAAGCTCTTCAGAACAACATGTTTCTGTTATGCCTACTATACCATTGGTAGTTTGTGATTAAGAAAGGGGATGAAGCCCCCCCCCCCGTATGGGGTGTGCTCTCCAATTGGTTCATGAACTAACCCTGAATTATACCCACACTGAAGTGCTTTTTCCAATCCTTTAAAACTAAGTGCTTCAGCTTCCACTTTTTGGCTTCTGGCAATGACATCGATGCACCAATTAAAATGTTATCACTCTTCAAATGTCTCTAGCAATGCAATTCTTCCATTGCCTGTTGGTTTTGGGTACTGGCTTACATGTTTCACAGTGTGTTCATGACCTATTTCCACCCCACACCCACAAAGCATTTTAAAATGTGATCCTCATGATGAGTTATCCTGAACTGGAAGAGTTCCAATTCCTTTTGGCCTCCCCCCACAGGGAGTTTCGAAACTATTCTGCCACATTTTTGCTGTTAAGTGCTAATATTCTAGTTCTATTTTGTGTCAAGGGGAGTCTACAGTCCCTTTTGCATGGGTTGACTGAACTTATCCAAATTTTCTTTAATGCCTGAGCAATTTAAAATCACACTTCCCAATGCCTCAGACTCATCTTTAGACTCTTCAGGTTTGCCTTTCTAGGTGGCCCCCCATAGGAGGTTAGTAGAGTTTTAACCTCCACTGCTAGATGCCTAGATCAACCAAATTTAGGTAAATATTGACAACAAAGAGATTGCAAACTCAACATTGACCTGAAATAGTCGAAATAGCATGAGCAAACATGCATTATTAAACAAGACTTTACAAAAGTCATATTTCAGGAGAACAATCTGGGTGTGCTGATGCCTTCAAATAACAGTATCAACTCTATAGCTATTTCAGCTGTTTTACCACCAATGAGAAGAACTCCAAAAGGAAGCTACAGTCTTTCCTAGGTTTTAGTAGCATTCGTGAAAGATATAAGGATAAGGAATAAATTTTAATTTAATTTAATTTAATTTAATTGTTCGGTTTTTATGCCGCCCCACTTGCCTAAAGGCAGTCTTAAGTATGTGAGAGAAGGGGACAATCTAAGTAAAACCACAATTGAATCCAGATCAGTCAGGGCAGGAATTAGCAGCAGTTTTACTACATATTTTTCACCAGTCCCTTTCATACTCAGAGAAAATGTATATTCCAGCTTCAAAGTGATGTGGTTGTGTGGCAAATCTGGGGTCACGTTGATGAAGTAGGAGGCTTTGAATCCAATAGGTCCATGGCTGTGCTTAACCTGCTCTCAACATATTTTCTGGTAAAAATGCCACTGCTAGTATTTGTATATCTAAGAATCTTTCTGTGGGCTTACTACAGATCTCTCCAGTTTTCCAGGCAGCAAATCTGTTGCAGTATCAGTAGCCAAAACAGACCAGGTAAGCTTCATAAAGACTGAAACAAGCTGACAAGTATACAAAGGAGAGTCCAAGAAACTGGAACAATATCAGCAACATGTTGAGATATTATACAAGGCAGGTGGGATTATTCAGAAGTGGAATACAAAAAAGGAGTGAAGGCCCTACCAATCTAGCTTCCAGTTAGAGAAGGAGACATTGAAGAAGTCATTAGCTAGTCATGATGATGTAACAGCAGAGCTACTGTTAGGAACCAACATTCAGCATATGACTATATCTCTGTCAGCTCATACTAACATGAACAATACTCTTCTATAGATGTTGTAACCTCCCCACCTTTGATACTGCTGTTTCACTTCAGAGGCTGCTAGGATTATGACTTCATAGAGGATCTTCATTGTCAAGGAGTCTTCTGAGGCTTGCCCTTCTCCTAGTTCAGACAGTCTCTTAAACAGGGACTCTTTCAGCATCTCAGTGTTCAAGGGTGTTGGGTGTTCAGCTGCCCCCCCCCTTTGCAATTAGAAGACCAGGTTGCCAGGATTCATCTTCTCCTGGACTTTAATCTCTGGCAGATCCTGGGTGGAACTTCATTCTAGGAAGTGAGGGACTTTGAGGCAGAGGCACTACACACAGAACCAGAACTCTTCTGCTTTAGTAGAGCAGTGTTTCCACTCCATCCCCAACTAGGAATAGAACTGTTCTGTTGGTCATCCTGAGATGTTAGGCCCAAACTACACATTAATTTTAGCATATCAGAGAGTATTTTAATCTTAGCTTTTGTGGATCAAGTCCACTTCATCAGACATAAGAGTGAGACTTCAAAAATGTTAAATTTTTATATAACAAGATAGATACAAGAAAACTTCCCCTGAATTCTTTTAGGAAAATTTGCTTACTGAATATTTTATTTACTAAACCTGTTCACATAAGATTAGGTACTGCATTGATTGGAAGATAAATCTATAACAATTGGGCATGACCACCTTTTAAGATACAAGGCTACAGGAAATGAGAAACTCTACACCTCAAATTCATTCTTGTATTCCCAGTTATTTAAGGCACAGCAGACACAACTTCTCTTGCAGCTGAATATGTTGTTGTTACTATGCCTAGGGCCAAAGAGCTGCTTGGGGGATGTAGCAAAGCAAAATAAATTCCCATGATACGTCAGACATATTTTTGAAAGTCAGCTCCATTTCAAAATGGAGGTCTCCACGTGGCATGGAGGAGAAACTGCTGTTCAAGAATTAGATTCCTGAAGCCCCTGGGGTAGCTGTACAAGGTTTGTGTGACATTTAAAAAATCAAATTAAAAGCCTTCTTGACCAGGAGCAACATTTAATTAATTGCCTATATAACAGCTAAATATTATATACAATAGCCCAATGTTACATGTATTACAATGAAATGGAAACATGATTTGGATCATTGGGAGTGGGGAAAGTTATCCTAGATGTGGTTTTTGCAGTTACAATACTTTATTAGAGTTAAATGAATATTTAATGAAATGAATACAAGCTTGACTAGTTTTGAGCTCTTACATTTCTAACATTTGCCCGATGAAAAGAAATCATTTCTATTATCAAGAAAATACCAGTGTTCCTCTCAGGCACACTTATTTTAAGCATACATATACAAGGTCCCAGAACAGAGACTTGAGAAAAGTCACCCTAGGAGATATCCCCCCACCAAAAAAAAAAAAAAAGTTCTGGAATTCTGTCTATTGTAGTAACTAATGAAGAAAAACCAGCCTCCCTGAATCAGGTTCCAAATGAACAATCAAACCCTCTCTGGAAGCTGGTAGGTAAGTAGGTAGGTATTATACTGCCCCCACCCCCAGGGCCAAGAACCAAAGTGGTCCTATTACTGAGGAAGTATATCTTTCAAGGTTTTCTGGTCCCTTCTAACTTTGGGAGGAAACAGTTTGGATGCAGGGGATGGAATGTAGTGTCACACTAAATTTCTGTGGCTACCCATCTTTATGCTGAAGTGACAGTTCCCCCTGAACCTGTTGAGAAGTCTGCAGCAAATTCTCTGCAGTAATGATAGGAATGCCCCCCCCCCAAAAAAAAAAATCTAAGTGTGATTGGCATTAACAAGGTCACATCAGAGCAGCAAAGTGTGCCACTACTAGGTGCCACCTACTTTTTCAGACAATATCTCACCAACTCTTAGGTCCATGTTTAGGACCTGAGCAGTAAGGTTCCAAAACTCCAGTCTGAACATCTGGTGGACCGCAAACACCTGCATCATCACTTTCATCTTAGAACTTCAGAGATGGCCCTGTTATTCCAGCATAGCAGATAAAAAAATCCCCTTTCTATTTAGGCAGGTCTAAGGACAGAATTTTGACTGCATGCACCAGTATTCTTTCTTTTTTTAATTTTTAAAATAAAGGCTGAAACCCTGTTGCTTTTTTTAGACATGTAGAAGGCAAATGGTGTAACATTCAGTTGATAGTTAACAAGTTCTTGCTGAGATTCTTGAGCATGTGCTAGGCCAGGAAGTGTAAGTAGCAATGTATGATATGCTGTGTGTCTTCCAGACAACCAGGTTTCTTCCAAAGTCCTATTAGTATTTTGACTGAAATGTGTTAGTGCTTTAATTCCCTTTTGATATTATAATCGTTTTTTAAAAATATTTGAAACTTATTGTATTTCAGTATTACTATCTTGGAATCCTGTTAGTTGTGTTTTTAATTTTATATTTTTATTTTTTCCTATGGTCATGCAGTGTGTTCTTTTATGTTTACTGCATTTATTAGGGATGCTGGACAGATTGCCTAAAATTCAAAGTCCAAATGGAAGCTGGCCTTTCTTAAATGGATTGGGAGCTTTTTGAAGCGGAGTGGTTTTTCATCTGATTGTGACAACAGAATCAAATGCTATGCCACTTTTGTAATTCTGTGATAGTCAAGGGAAGGCACTTCAGATTTTTTAAATATCTAATGGAGTTTGTGACGGGGCTCCAGTCTCAGCAGATCTGGGCCATTTTCCCATCAGGATTCAAACCAAATGTAGGGATATTATATTCATTTGTCTGGAATTATTGTTTACATTTTATGTGCAGTCATTTGCCTGGGGTTACATTTTTTTTAAATGAAAGAAAACTGAGAAGGTTTTGTATTTCCTGATACAAAACTCAAGGCCTTTCTATATGAGGATCAAAAGAAATTATCATCACACATAAAATCACAGATAAGTCATTTTAGGATGAAATGAAATATTAAGCAGTAGGAAATCTGTATTAGGGTAGGGGGTCATAGGCAGTGGTGGGGTCCAAAAATTTTTACTACCATACTGTGGGTGTGGTATTGTGGGTGTGTCCAGGGGAAAGCCCTGCATTGCACCGGAATTAGGACTACTGTACTTTATTTTAAAACTTGGATGGGCGGGGTCAGCCAGAATTTCTGCTACCGTTTCTGGCAAACTGGTGCTAAGCTGCTGATGCCCACCACTGGTCATAGGGTAGCAGAAGAAGAAAACATGATTTGCATACAAACTGTTTCAGATACAATACCTTTCATTCTCGAATAGGAATAGGAAAAACTGGTGTTTGATACTCTGAACAGTCTTTGCCAGTAACTGAAGATCAGGAGAGGACAAACTGTTGGAAATACTGTGCCTTTCACTAGAACCCTAAACCAGGGATTCTCAACCTACAGCTTGTGGACCGGATGTGACCTGCGGCACCATTTCATGTGCCCCCCTCACCACTTCCACCACATCAGGAAGTGCCATGAGGTGGAAGAAGGGCAAAATGGCCATCCAGCCCCTGTAGCTGTCTGAGGGAGTGTGACCCGACCCCTGGCTTAAAAATGTTGAGAACTTGTGCCCTAAAGTCTACCCATAACCAGCTGCAAAACAATGGGTCTGAAAGGCACATGTAGACACCTAGCTCAACTAGTTTTCAGTTTTGGGAAGTGGAGCACACATACAATCTTTTCATACAGAAATCTAGTTTTGTTTTTTCTTACATTTTCATAAGTTTAATGTAGGGTTTTTAAAAAAAGAAAAACCATTGGGAAATGGAAAACCTTTATTGATCTACTCCAAATTGTTTGGCAAATCACTTGGCAGTTTATCTCATGCACACTGCAGATGTAGACACTGTCAATCTAGTTCAACTAATGCTAGGCAGCTTTATATGTTTCTCTTTTCCAACCTGAGCCAGCATGCAAGAGGGTATCTATGGAAATGAGGATGAGGAAATGCAAGCTACAATCACATCTCCTGCATGGCTACAAATGAAACATAACTATTGATCGCAGAGACTAGAAGATGTGTGAACACACACACACACTTTTCATTAAAGTTATCACTTCTTCTTGCATATTGGCTTTAAATGGGGAAAACATTTTTTTCTCTCCTCTGATTGTATACATGCCCCTTGATTTATATTCTTTACGGCATTTTTATGAGCTTCTTTAGCACATCATACAGCATAATAACAGCACAGTAATTGTGTTGGCTGCATGTCCTGGCACTTAATTATAATCCTGTCAATGGCATTTGCCAGTTTGTCTAACAGAATAACCTTGCCATGTGGCTGACATCCAACTTTACAAGGGGAGGGGGGAGTGTCAAGGAGTAAAAAGAAAAGGGGTATATATACATGTGTTCCTGACAAATAAACCACATGTACTTGAAGGTTGTAAGGAGGACACTTCAGGAGAATGCAGGTTCCTGCAGGCTGTTTATGCTTCGGTAAAAATAGGATGTAAACTTCCAAGCAAGGACAACTTCCAGGCTCCTTTGGGGAGATGAAACATGTTGGTCATATTCATATTGTTGATTTGCAGATCAGGCAGATGACCATAATTGTAACCAGTACATAATAAATGAATGACCATTTCCTTTACACAACCATGACAGAGCAACTGGAGTCTGGCTATTCAACAGTAGCCAATTTGTTTACAAGCATCATTTCATCTACCTCCAAAGAAAAACAAGCGAAAACTTCTTAGAACCATATAAATTAAGGCCTAAAGCAGGGGTGCCCAAATTACCCATGGGCCATATCTGGCCCCTGACACCAATTCATCCAGCCTCATTGCTCCTGGAAGTGGACATATGGACACATTTTATTTCTGCTTCTGGGAGCAATGAGGGTGGTGTGGGTCAGATAAATTGCCATTAGGGACCGGATCTGGCCCATGGGCCATAGCTTGGGCACCCCTGGCTTAAGCAGAGAAAATGGCAGCTTAAAATCTATCTCATCCTGTTGCAAAACAGATTGCAAGGCGTGTTTTACTTCCATTTCTGGTGAGAGGAACCATGTGACCAGCCCGCTGAACCACATGACTGGCCCATAGCCCACAGCCCACAGCCACAAAAGTTTGGGTACCTCTGGCCTAAAGGAAGATGAAAAACTCTCTCGGTAAGTAAACTCTGTCTGATGGCTTCCGGTTTACTTGAAAAAACTGAGATTATTTTTCTCTTTGGTTTTCCATATATTCCACCATTCTGAAGACATATGTGGGTAGAGAAACAATGTGGCAATAACTAAAAGTAGGGAAAATGTTTCAGGTATCAAATGTGACTATCTGTAAATTCTATCCCATTTCCCTCATATTTCTGTCTTCTCCTTTTCTTCTGGTGGTATCTTACTTATAGCGCTTATGTGTAAATTTGTCCTCATACACACACAAGTCTTATTTGGCATCAGCTTTCACAGGTTTCAACCCTTTTTCATCAGATGCATCTAGCGAGCTGTAATCAATGACAGTAGATGCTAAATAAAACTTGCTAGTCTTAGAGGTGCCACAAAACCCTATTTTGGTTGCTGCAATGGGGTTACAAGGCTTTGAGCTCCTTTCCATTTCTAAAACTGGAATGGCATCTTTTCTTTGGGAAAATAAATATAAGATGTAGAGGAAAGGAGACAAAGAGAGGTAAGCAGAATGGAGATCAAAAGAGAATTGTGCAAAGTTGACTTACAGTACAAGCAGTACCAAATCACATAACTGGAACTGTACAGAACAGCACCCTAGGCAGCAGTAATGAAACAGACTTTAATAAGGGTAGAAGAAAAGAGGCAGGGAGCAGTAGGGGAAAAAATTAAAATGGCTTGTCACCTAGCTAGGGCCTAACCATCCAGGCTGAAACCAAAAATTGAAGTAAAGGAATGGATTGCTATCAAAAGCAATTGAACTGGTCAAAGAAATAGGTCCCATAGCTGACTTTAACCAGAGTCTGTCCCAAGGAATCTCCAGCAAGTCACAGCTAAGAGTACACACTGCCCTCCAGATGTGAACCTGCAGCTGTAACAATCTTCAACATTTCAGCCTGTGATATAACTATCAAATATTAACTATGCTGAAATCCTGCCCTTGGTATCAGAGTGCTCTGCAACTTAAAAGCTTGCAGAATGAATATGTAAAATGCACAATGCTGCCAGGAATTATATCATTTAAAGTGTTTTCATGCTGGCTTTGGAAACTGTGAAGACCAGGTTTTTGAAACCAAGAGGTAAGAGAATGCTAATCGGCAAGTTTGGAATGCTATCCGTTGGTTTGAATTGATACCCGTTAAGTCTACCAGTTGAACGCACAGAGTCTGATTTCCCCTTTTCTTGCTATTTTTCTTGTGTTGTGTTTCTACACTTTGGAAAAGACAAAAAACCTTGATTTCTTCTTCTTTTCTTCCCAAACTTGATACAGTGTTTGATGCTAGGGATGCAAACATTGAGAAACAGAGATGCTGTCATGTGATGGAACCCAAATAAGGTGAACACAACAGAAGAAAAAAAAGAAAAGTTGGGTTTCCTGTTCCTAATAAATCAGGGAATAAAATAACTTTCTGAAAACATGTTTTAAAATTGTCATAGAGTAGAACTATAAGGAGAAAGGGCAGGTACCAGAAAGGACAGGTTGAATTTCTTAGTTGGCAGTAACATTTCAAGCTTTGTGTGAGGGGTGCTACCCTCCTGGGTTTTCTTTCCAGTTGTTCAGCACCATGAAATCAAAGTCGAAGGAGTTCCTATGAAGGCTTGTCCCATTTGATCAAAGTAATGTGCAGTGCTGCAGATAATGTGGTGGCTTTATTTAACAGTTCCTGACATAGGTGCTCTGAGTGTATATAGCATATCATACTAATTTAAAACAACATCTTAAAAATAACTGGAAACCAGCTCACCAAGTATCAAACTACCACTAGGTCACAGTGGTTTGGTTGTTGTTGTTGTTTTTTGGACAGTAGAATAACAGCAGTTTTAAAAAAGTAAATTATATGAATTTTGCAAAATCTTAGGTTTCAGTTGCAGGTTAGTGTGTGAGAAACCTACGTGCATCTGACTCATATAAAGCCACGCTACAATATTAGAAAAGAAATGAAGCAAAATAAAATTAAAATGGTAATAAATAAAGTAAATAGTGGCACTTTAAATACTGACTGTTATATTTTAGTATGAACTTTCATGGATCAAGTCCACTTTCTCAGACAGGTTGGGACTTATATTTCACTACAAATTTATTGAGTATTATGTAACCCCAGCATGCAGTTAATACTAACACACTAACCAGTGAGATGGGAAATGACTTAAAGGAAGTTGTATGCATTGTTTATCTCTAAGTAGCCAATTAAATAGTTTCTTGTCTTCCTGCCCCAAGGGTTATCTGACCCTATTTTTACGTCTTAAGTCCTCTATTTGTTCTGATCTCTTGTCTCCTGTTTCTACCTTTGGAAGAGGAGGATGCCTTTTTAATAGCATCTCCATCTTTATTTAGGCAATGGTCACCCTTGCTCAAAAGCCAGTCATATCTTCTGATCTCATTTTGTGAGTAAATGCTATTTTTCTTTCTCTCGAGCATCTACCAAGTGTTTTTATCAGCTGTGCTTAAAAAAAGGAAAGAACTGGGGAGACTTGCATTCAAATACAAAAGGCCTAAAACCTGCCTCTCTTTTCTGTATAGCTGTTAAAATAACTTAGACTCCCAGGCTTCCCCAAACAGTATTGCTACTACATATGGCAGAGGGCTGTTGTCTGCAGAAATAATTTTTCTAAGCATGGAAAATGTGTAAGATGGTCTTATTAATCTGCTTTCTAAAATTCAACAACAGACTAAACTGGTAAACCAGTATCCATACAGGGTGGTTGGCCTTATATTACTTCTGAAGTCACTTCATATACATTAGGATTTTCAAAGCATTTTGCATATATTATCTGAGACCTAGCTAAAGACATAGCTGAATGAAATGGACAAGATGGTGGTATGGACTGTCATCTACATGAGACTTCAAATAAAAGAGTGCATGTTGTCAGCTCAGTTAATAGCCCCCTCCTCTCATCCTTGGATCTCCCACGTGCCACCTGCCCATTAACTCAGGTATTCTGGCACTCCCAAAGACTCCATGAGGTCCTGGCTAAACCAAAGCCACTTTCAGACACCTGCCTTAAGTTAGACAGACACTTGCTATATTAAAGCAAGTAACTTGTGGATTGCTTCCCGGAGCGATTCACTGACATAAGGGAGAGTTACAGATAAGATAGCATGAATGTGGCTAGATTCCCTTGTGATCCAAAATATAACATGACGTCTTGATGAAAGAAAAGGTTTATTTATTGAAAAACACAGCATTCAGTTCAGTCCATAAAACAGGTTCCAGATCTTATAAAAAAATAGGTTCCAAGGAGAAAACAAGCCAATTGCCTCTTTCCCATCTGAAAGTAAAACAAACTTGTCTTATCTAAAGATCTTCTTTTAAATAATTATTTTTCAATAGTTCTTCGTCTCTTAAGCCCTGATTGGGCTTCGATCAGATTAACCCATGTTTCCTCTTCCAACTCTAAACTCCACCTAACTGACACATGTTCCTTTTAGGGGAACATGGCTGTTGGATAGCAAATTAGCATACACCAATAGAAATGCATTAAAATAATAACAATGTCTTTCTCATGTTAAGGTTCCCAGACAGGACTCTGTTTACCCATCTGGCCATTCTTGTGATATGAGGCAGCACAGATCCTCCAACCCTAAGGCCAGGAATTTTCCAGCTTCTTCAAAACATCAAGCTGGTTACTTTGTCTACTTTTTGTGGGGTGGAGGAGACTCTTCCAATTCCAGTCTAGTGGAGCAACAGACACCTAAGCCATAATCTTCATTATTGTCCTAATTTTCATTTTCTTCCTGTTATTCTACCAGCAGGTGTTGAACATCATCATGACCATCTGCACTTCAAAATGCAACAGTTCTAACCAAAGATGTTGTGTTTCATCCAAGCCAGTCACATAGATTATTCATCCAGTAGATTTTCTATCTGCAGATATGTTGTTGAATTTTTTTACACAGGAGAATATACAAATATTCACATCTAGTGGTAAAAGTTACTTTTTTATATAACAGCTTCCAAAATTAGGATAGCCAGATTGGCCCTTAACCATGGTGGCTATAGGATTCTATGAGCTGTATTTCAAAACAGTACTTTCCCAATGTCTGCTAAGTACAGTCCCAATGCAGCTTTGTGACATTGTGCTGAAGGTTGGGTTAATCATTGAGGTGGTTATGATGCTTCCAGGGGGTCCATTAACAACTCTGGTTCTTCCTAACCTTGCTATCTCCTCCTTCTTGCCATTGCATTCCATCCATCTGACCTCTAGGGAAGTGCGAGCAGTGATGGAGGAAGAGTGATATCTTCTACTTGTCCTTCATTGAAAATTTGGACTACAGCTCCCAGAAACATGCTAGTTGGAGGATACTTAGTCCAAAATGTAACTTTCCTGAGCTCTAGCCTTGCATTCTGCTGTTTAAGCAGCTTGTGGCTTGTTTTCAAGAGCAGCAAGCAAGTAAACAGATAGAAGTGACAAAGGCGAGCAATTTAAAGAGAACACTTTACCAGAGGAAAGTCAGTGCTTCAGGGGGCAATGGTGTGAGGCTATAGAAGAGGACATCAATGAAGGCCTCCTTGCAAGTTTAACCAGGGGGTCTGTGGCTCACTACTGACACTTTGGACTATCATTGTGTATGCCTTCATGCAATAAACCACCTTTTACCAAAGAGAGATGTCATTTTCAATTCTGTATAATTTCTGTATAATTCATTTCTCTATAATTAAATTTTAAAAGCTATGTAACCTCAGCATAAAATCCAAAAACAAGGATTATGTCTGGAATGTCAGGCATGTGCACCTTAGTTCGCTATCAACCATATCTTAGTTACCATTATTTTATGTTCCTACTTCATGTCTGGCCAGACATCCCACTACAGTAATGGAGTAGACCAAACAGCCAGCGACTCAATGCCAAGTGTTGGGCAGCAGTAAATAACCTGACTCACTAAAAGGGCCAACAGCTACGGTGGGGTAATAGCCCCCTCATTGGAGGAAATGCTACTGGAAACAATCAAATAGGGCCTAATGGCAAAATGAGTGGAGAAGGAACTCTGATTCCCAAAAGTCATGGAGACAGAAGAAGCCATGCCAGATGGACTGGCTGTGAAGGTGCACCTTGACCATATCCTCAAGGCTGCAGCACTCCATTGCAGCCCCGGTGTTAAATCCTGCATGTCTTGTTTAATATGTGCCCCAGGAGATGGCTCCGTGATCATAGAGAGTGGGTCACTTCATGGCAAACTGGGATCCACCTTAGATGAATTCACACCAATGTCATTTTTTCCTGCTTCAGGAAAAATGCATTCTCGGATGCTAGTTGCAGCCAATGACAACCTCATGTCTTGCTTGTTACAGTGCACTCTACAGAGGACTACCCTTGAAGAGGGTCCAGGATGTTCATTCAGTGCAACATGCAGCAGCTAATATGCTAACTAGTGCATATTGTAATGGTCATATGCAGTGGTGGGATGTCAAATTTTTTACTACCCCACCGTGATGTCATCAGTGTGGGCAGAGCCAACATCATGACATTGTGGGCAGAGCCAAAGAAAAATAATAAATAATAATAATAAAATAAAATAAAAATAAGCACACACACACACACCCCTCAACTCACCCACCCACAACACAAGGACAGCAAGGAGGACAGCAAGGAGGACAGCAAGGAGGCCGTGCATATGCGCCAAGCACTGTAGACATGCATGCATACCAAGTGCTTGGTGCACATGCGCAGTGGGGGAACCAGTGAAAAGGTAAGCCCCAAAGGTGGTTCCCCCCAAAAGCTGTTGTCGGTTCTCTGGGATACTGGGAAAAGTTACTACCGGTTCTGGCGAACTGGTGAGAACCTGTTACATCCCATCACTGGACTCCAGTACTGAAAGAGCTGTTCTGGTTGCCAGTTGTTTACCAGTACAAATTCAAGGTGTCAGACATGTGTGATCTTTTGTTTCCTATAGGGCTCTTCTTGAGTATGGCGCAATATAACAAAGGAAGGGCAGGAAAATCAGAAAAATTA
Organism: Furcifer pardalis; assembly: GCA_030440675.1. NCBI lineage: Eukaryota > Metazoa > Chordata > Lepidosauria > Squamata > Chamaeleonidae > Furcifer > Furcifer pardalis. Next base: position 238,138,623 of record CP126891.1, read on the forward strand.
CCTCCCCCAATCCCAGTTATTTGTGAAATTTTCATCTTCATTCTTCTGCCTAGATGGAAGAAGAGTCCTGTAAGACTAAAGGTAAAGGTAAAGGTTTTCCTTGCTAGAAAGCCAGTCATATCCGACTCTAGGGTTCAGTGCTCATCTCTGTTTCAAAGCCGAAGAGCCCGTGCTGTCTGCTTCTGCAGACATTTCCGTGATCATGTGGCAGGCGTGACTAGACACTGGAGTATGAGGAACACTGTTTACCTTCCCACCGAAGTGGTCCCTATTTATCTACTTGCAATTTCTTGCTTTTGAACTGCTAGGTTGGCAGAAGCTGGGACAAAGACTGGAGCTCATTCCGTCCTGCAGTACTTGGGAATCAAACTGATATTTTTAACATATTGTAGTGGTCTAAATAAAAGTGTTAACCACCTTTGCTTTTGAATTTCTCCACAGGTATTTGTCATCTCTCACTTTGACCTTATCTCTTGTTCTGACTTCTTTCCCAGAGACAGAGACAGTACAATTGATGCACTTCTGGAAATGGATTAATCTTTCATTCCAGATAACTCTTCCCTCCAGCTGGGTTTTGAAGCACAGAAAGAAAGGAGGCCTGGAATGTCCATTGCATACACTGTAATTATTTTGGAGGAATAGAGCCATTCAGTTTGTGAAGCTGTCAGTACAAGCACTATACACTACTCACAGGAAGAAAAATTGAGAAACTGACAGTAAAGCCTCTGCAGGTCACTTTACACATTGTTTTAATACTTGCTCTCCCGCAGGGGCAGTGCAATGATGCATTATTAAGAAGAAATATTTTGCAAGCATGCTACAATCTCATAGAGAAGAAAAGATGCATCTGAGCCAAGAGACAAGCTTAACTGCTTATATCCATAGGGAGTTCACACTGCTTTTGCACATCTTGGCTTCCATCTTCTGTTGGTGGAATGAGACTCTAACTATAATGTTAGATGGTGCAAAAAGGTGTCTGGATACTCCAAAATTTGAAATAGTAAACTTTGCAAACGTCAAGATACAGAATTACATAGAAAGGTATGTGACCCACTTAAGACCAGTCAAAATGGATCAACTGGGTTAGTAAAGCATGCAACAACAAGCAACAGCCAAGTTTGTAAATGAATTCAGCTCCTGAATCTTGTCCTAAAAAAAAATAAGAAAGCTATAGTTTTTTTTTTGGGGGGGGGATTATTTTGAGACAGTAAAGATAGTAAGAACCCTAATCCCTGCTAGAGATTTACAGTTGCTTCCTTACCTCTTGAGCTGTGGTGGTTTGGTGGTTAAGATGCTGAGTAACTAAGATGACCAGAAGGTCAGCAGGTCAGCATTTCAAGACTCTGGTGCTGTGTGATGGAGTGAACTCCCATCTCTGTCCCAGCTCTTGCCAATGTAGCAGTTTGAAAGCAAGAAATTGGAAATGGGACTTGCCCCATAGACTGGCTTTTGGGGCCACCAGCTAAGGCAGGAGACAGCACAACTTGGCACTCTGGTTTTATAGTATTTTTATTTTATAGCCTCTCAAGCAAACCAACTCCTGCTTGTTTGTTAAGTCATAAGAAGAACCATGGAGCTGTACATCTGTGAAATTTATTTGTTTGTTTGTTTGTTTAGATTTATATTGCCGCCCACTCGCCAAAGCAATTCATTACTGATGGAGCAGAGGCTAGTGCAAGTTAAGAAAGTACTCAGGTTAAGTATTATCTAAGTCTTACCTAAGTTTTAAATAATTTTAAAAGACCTTTTAATCCAAGCTCATTTTATACCATCTATGAGCGGCTTTTGAGAAAGGGAGATCTTTACCTGCCTTACCTGTTTTAAAAAATGAGATGTCTCCTTTATTCTCTGTCATAGTGTTTATAAAATGGCTAAGTGTGGCTAATCTTGTGTAACTATAATTTCCTCTTATACTTAAATTAAATCTGCTCTGCTTTATCCTCTCAATTTTATTGCCATATTGTATTCTTAGAAGTAATTTGATTTATTTTTATATTGTGTTCTCATTCCTTGTTTATCTGCTGTGATTTAAATCAACCTTCAAATTCATTGCACCTTTTAATGACATCAGATTACCTCTCGTTACACCTGTCATCCACTGGGGCAAATAAAGGTTCCCATTTATTTATTTATTTATTTTCATTATTATGATTACTGTATTTGTATCCAGCCACTGAAATAGATACAGTGGAGGAAGCCTCCTCTTTCTCCACAGATCTGACATTTTATTATTAGATTTGACAAATGACCTTGAGTTTGTAGTTATCATTTCCTGCCACATAGGACAATTGATAATATGGGATAGAAGTCTCGATATGCTCAGAAGTTCTTTGAGCAAGCTTGAGATAAAAATGTAGAGGATAAAACATATACAGTAATTTACAATGCAATCCCTTACATGTCTGCTTAGTTCCATTGCATAATACCAGATAGATATGTTTAGAAATTAGCCTTAAGAGTACAAGAGGATACTCAGGAATCATTAAGAAGCACTAGTAGAGAAATTAACTCTTGCGAACTTACCTGATCCAAATCTCCAGAACAAATCTGTGGATTCATATTTAATTATCCTACCGGCCGTATATTTGTCTGACTTTTACAGTATAATCATATGCTAATAAAATGTACCAAAATGCATTTTAAACAGTGTATTTTAGAAAGCCAGGGATGGATTAGTTGTGAAATCCAGCTGGACTAGACAACCTTTGGGTGAATTCCATCTCTACAATTCCAAGTTTCTATGGTAGTGTTTCCCAACCTTTGGTTTTTGGACTTCAATTCCCAGAAGCCTAAGTCAATTCCCCAAAGCATTGATCAGCCAATGCACAGTGGTACCTCGCCTAAAGAGCATAATGCGTTCCACAGGATTGCTCTTTAAGCGAGTTTGCTCTTTAAGCGAAACACCATTGTAAATGACCAATGGGGGGGGGGGATTGCAAACCTCGATGTATTTGTTAAGCAAGTTTTTGGTTGGTTTTATTTGTTAAGCGAAGCGAACATTCAGAGAAAATTCTGTTCTTTAAGTGAGTTGCTCTTTATGCGAAACGCTTTTTATGCGAAGTTTGACTGTACTAACTTAGGTTTCTGGGAATTGAAATTCCCCTGTGGGACCTGGGCCCAATGTTGGGGAACACTGTTCTGTGGTCCTATTCAGGCAATATGTTTCATTAACTCACCACAGGAAGAAGGGAATGTTTGTCACCCTACTAACATATGCAGAAGTGAACTTATTTATCCATTGGTGCTCTGCATCTGAATTAGGACAGCCACAGAACCACACCATCTCAGAGACAGGGAGAAAAACTTTGCAGTTCACAGAGAATGAGACAAGGAAACACTTACATCCCTCGTGTACACATTCCTTTTTCTTACTGCAAAAGAGAACTTTTGACTGAAGCAGATATGCTCCAGAACACACCATGCTCCATCCAGCACCACAGAAGAGCTGAGCGGGTCAGCTTTGTTGATGCAAATCACTCTTCTTAGGGCCTTGGAGGCAGCTATAGGCGGGTCATTTAGAGCTCCTTTTTCAACCCTGATAACTCCTTTAAAAAATCTGTTTCATGGAGAGGCAAGCCCATTCTTCTCGGGAGCTCTGGCTTGGTTGCCTGGCTTGCGACTCCACCTTGGAAACGGAGTAATGGCCTCTGCAGTGATTGCTGATGTGTGATAACTGCCCAATGAATTATGCATAAGGGATCTGTACCTGTCTGTGCATTTCAAATATACCAGGGGGCCTGCAGATCTCATTGCCCAGTGACCTGGAATACAGTAATTCCAAGAAATGTATGATATGGTTCAGAGCATAACAGCAAATGTGTGTCTGACAAAGGCCTGGGCAGTCATTATCCTGAATCCTGAGAGTAATCTTAAACTTAATGCATGCTGTGAATAAAATGTTCACTAAGAATAGCAGTTTGAGGAAGGTGGGTTTTAAAAAAATAAATAAGGAGGAGGAGGGAAAAAAACACCATTTTGAATTTGTTTTGAAATGTAAAATGGAAGAAGCCATACTGTGAGGATGGATTATATGAATGAGATGATGTTATGCTTGGGAGAAAAAGGAAGAGACCTGGGTTTCACTCATTGGGTGCTCTAAAGTGCAGCCTGAAAAAAATATCAACCAGTAGCCTCCAATCACCTTACTGGCAGGCAACACAGGAAAAAACCTCTCCTGCCATCTAGAACAAGAAAGAATGCCATGTGGCCCGCATGTCCAACTGCATCTCTCACAGTGGAGAAGGAGAGGGAAAAGATCACCACTAATATTTTAAGAATAGCCAGAGCATTCCTCAGCTACTTACGTAAATAATGCTATGTCTGAAAGACCCTGGAGAATCCAGATTAAGATTGAGCATTGTTCAAGACTGACTTTTGGCAACATTCATATATCCGGCCAAGAAGCAGCTACTGCCATGGAAATGAGTGATGGCAGTGAAGAGAAAAGCAGTGCTCCAAAGACTCCATCATTCAGCTGTGCAGGTCCAAAGTAATGAATGGGAGAATGAATGGGCAACACCAAATGTACATGCTTTTAGAATTGCATTTTGTTGAGGGGTGGTGGTGGAAGAGAAGCAAAATTAAAATATGCAAGGTATGTGTCTGAAATTTGGCTCACTTTCTCCAAATTTCGTTTATGTCAATGCAAAACCAAAGAAATTACAGTGATTTCAATTATCAAGTTCAAGTCGGTAGGAAACTGAGGACCCAAATATACAAATTGGCTCGGGCCTGAGCTCAAATTAAATTAGATGGAACCTGTTTCCCTGTAGTTCTAATTGGAATTTATCTCAAAACACTCAGCAGGCCTCTGAATTGAATCTATGAATCTGTGCAGCTCAGGTAAACAGATATTATTCATCCTGTGTCCTCTTCCTTAGTCATTTTCTCACATATCTAAAAGACCTAAAATCCTTTAGTTTGGTGGGTGACAAATGCCCGAGGTCTTTGAACATTTTATTTCCCTTTTCCCCACAGGTTGCCTGGCTCTATAAATCCTTTCTGAAATGAGTCTATTCAGACATATTCCAAAGACCATTATTAGGTTCTTATTTCAAATATTTTTCTGCCTTTTAAAAAACAAAAATCCAAATCATGCTCAGACTTGAAATTAGCAGTTGAGCATATGTATCATAAAAACACAGAAATGTCAGTATATTTATTCATCTAGTGGAAAGTGTGTCTTTTTTCCTGTCTTTATATTCATGAAGAGGAAGGTGGTAATTTTTTTAACTAGACATTTCAATTGTATAAAATTAGCTGTTAGTTTTTTTCCTATAAAACTGCAGAATTTAAATTTCTAAAGGAACAAGCAAAATGTTATTATTAAAACTTTTGTACTTAAAAGCTAATGCAAATTGATCTCAATGGTTATACTATTTAATACTACAGGTACAAAAGAAAGATACTAGAGGGAATATCATGTATAAAATATTGATTTAAATACAGTAAAAACCCTGGTTACAACTGCCTTGGTTTAAGTTTGCTCCAGTTTACAATGGCAAATCCTATGGAAATGCTGTCCCAGTTTACAAATTTTTAATGTATTTGTTTCAGTTTACAATGATCAATTCAATTCAGGACCATTTTTTTATTTTTAATGCATCCCTATGGATGTTTCGGTTTACAATTTTTTCAGGTTATAACAGAGGCTGTTGGAATGGACCTCTGTGATAACCCAGGGTTTTACTGTAATCTGTTACTTTGTCTTTTCTCACTTAATTAGTGGATCATGCTATTAACAAAAAGCACTGTACCTATCTATGCTGTTGGAGTTCTGGAAGCATCAGTAGAATGTTCAGTCACACAGCTGGGTCGGACACTTTGCGACCATGTGGACCACAGCATACCAGACTCCTCTGTCATCCATCATCCTCCAGAGTCTCTCCAGATCTTTAGCCACTGTGTCAATAATGCTGTCTAACCATCTCATCCTCTATCCCCCCCTTCTCCTTTTACTTTTGATCTTTCCTTCAGGGTCTTCTCAAGTAAGTCCTCTCTTCTCATTTGGTGGCCAAAGTATTTGAGCTTCAGCTTCAGTATCTGTCCTTCCAAGGAGCAGTCAGGGTTGATTTCCTTCAGGATTGACTGATTTGATATCCTTGCAGTCTAGGGGACTCTCAAAAGTCTTCTCCAGCACCACAATTCAAAGGTGTCTATTCTTCTGAGCTCAGGCTTATCAGTAGAATACCAATTGCTAACTCACATTTCTTGTCCCACTTAGGGCAGGCTTGTTGTTTTTTGTCTAGCAGGAACTGTTTTGTCTCATATGTTACCTGTCCATTTTCAGAACTATGCTTCAGCCAGTCAAGTTCTGCATTAGTTATTTCATTGTTAAAGACCATCTTTCTTTTCAAAGAAAACCGATGTCCAATCCAATAATTACAGGTACCCTTGGTGGTATGAGAATAAAGTCTCTACCAAGAGGGTTAGCAGATGTTAGGAGCAGGGTTAATATAAATGGATGGCATTTGAAGGCACCTACCAAATGTGACATCCAAACCCTGCAAAATTTGCCAACTTCTGGAGTCCCCTGGGCTATTTGCTTCTCAGCACTGATGTCATGACAGAAATGGGGAGAACATAAGGCAAATTTCAATCCTTATAGCCATTTCTTCTTGTTTGATATACAGAATGAACCTGAGGAGGAAAGTTAAGCAAATGTGCAGTGGCAAAAGCACTGAGGAAAGGGACAGCTTGGGATCTGAGTGCAGTGGGGCTCAACACAAAATTTCAAGTTTAGCCTACCCTGTTTGGATAATGTGCTGGTCTTGTGTGAACCCACACAAGGCATGCCCACACAGGCAGAAAAACTCATTTCAGTAAAACCCCTACTTGCGTAAAAAAATCTGTTCTGTAGACTTGTTCTGTAGGCTACAGCTGAATCCCGGCAAGACTGAGTGGCTATGGGTAAGGGGCCCTGCGCTAACACGGGAGTTACCAGCTTTGGTTCTGGATGGGGCAGTTTTGCCCCAAACAGACCCGGTGCGTAATCTGGGGGTCCTCCTGGACTCACGGCTACTGTTCAATGAGCAGGTGGCAGCCGTGGCCAGGAGGGCTTTTGCACAACTTCGTGTAATACGCCAGTTACGCCCGCTCCTGGACCGGGACGCCTTGCTTATGGTCATGCATGCTTTGGTCACCTCCAGACTTGATTACTGTAATGCGCTCTACATGGGGCTGCCCTTGGTGACCATTCGGAGACTGCAGCTGGTCCAAAATGCGGCAGCCCGGGTAGTGATGGGATGCGGGCGTTATGCTCGGGCCTCGCCACTGCTTCGGGAGCTGCACTGGTTGCCAGTTTGTCTCCGGGTGCAATTCAAGGTGCTGGTTATTACCTTTAAAGCCCTATATGGTAGTGGGCCAGGATACCTAAGAGACCGCGTCACCCTAAGAACATCTGTCCGTCCCACCAGGGCGGATCAGAGGGGCTCTCTTGTTGTTCCATCGGCTGGGGAGGCTCGCCTCGCTGGCACCAGGAAGAGGGCCTTCTCCGTGTTCGCCCCGGCCCTCTGGAACCTCCTTCCAACTGAGCTGCGCATGCAGACAGAGCTCCTGTCCTTCCGGAAGAACTTAAAGACCTGGCTGGCAGGACAAGTGTGGGGTTCCAGGGGTGGGGGTTCCCATGTGGGGTGGTTAATCTAGGGATACTACCCTTGACGACACCCCCAGATACTGTTTTTAGTTTATGAATTTTAAAATTTTTATATTGATGTGTTTTATTCTGTGCTGTAAGCCGCCCAGAGTCGGGCTTGCCCGATTGGGGCGGGTTAGCAAGTGTGAGAAATAAATAAAATAAATAAATAAAATTTATGTAAATCGGTTTTTTACTTAACTCGAAGCAAACCCATAGGAAAAATGATATTTTTTTACTTAACTCAAAGCAAACCCATAGGGAAATGATATTTATGTAAATCAAAGCAACCCCATAGGAAAAATGAATTTTTTACGTAACTCAAAGCGAACCCATAGGAAATTGTGTTATATGAATCGGGACATTTGTGTAAATTGGGACAAGGTTTTAGTGCAAAAAATCATTATGTAAGCTGAATTTTACATAACTCAAGGCATATATAAGTCGGGGTTTTACTGTATCTGGGTTGCTTTTGGTGTTGTTTAGTTTGCGTCATCCACGCTAGATAATCACTAGAGTGGACCAGTTTTTCCTGAGAGGACTCCAACCCACAACTTTTTCAGCACCTGCCTGCATATATCCTCAAGTAGTAGAAAAGCAAATTTTCTGATGAAAAGGGATAATATTTCCCAAAATATCATTCATTCCCACAATTTACAGGATAATGTCTAAAAGACTGATTATAATTAAATGCTTTCCACCTAGAGAGATGACAGAACTGTTTGCATGGAAAGGAAATAGATGTTATTTTTACACTCCCTTTAAGCTTGTTTCCTAGTCATTTCCCCCCTGCTCTTTTACAGGTAAATGTGTTTGTAAACATTTATTATGTGAGATGAGAGCAAGGAGACGCATTCAGCAATGTGACATTTATACCTACTTATAACTTATTAGGAATCTTTATAAAAGTGATGATAAATGTCATGCCGTGACACCTTGTATTTTGCATATCATTTAAGCTGCTTTTGTTGTTTGCTAACACAATTTCTTGCACACATCTATTTGCAGATGGAAAGAATTTTCCATGACAAAGGATAGTTGTTCCAGCACCTTTCTGCAGTTTAGCACAGTTGGGATCATTCTTTAAGCTTTAAAGCACAATTATATGAATAGGTACTCACAAGTAAATCTCACTTTATTCAATGAAACATATGCCCAGGTTAACTGATTGTAGCCTTTATCATTTAAGTCACACCAATCTCTTTATTTGGTACATTGGTATCTGGGATGGAGGGGTGGAAATGTTCCTCCTCCTATATGGAAAAAGAAGTCCAGTCCTACCCCTTACTCTAGAGGAAACCCATTAGCAACCTCACATTGTATCTTTCAGCTCACAGTAAAAGCACTTAGGGCAGCCATGTGCTTCATTGCTCCTGAGATGGAAGTTTCCTCCGCATCTTCAGCCTTCTTCCTCTCAAGGCAAAGGGGCGGGACCAGAAGGTGAAGAAGATAGAAAAATTCCAGGCAGGAAACCTCCCACTGCCTGTAACTGTTGGTAGCCATATTCTGAGCATCGCCTTGCCATGGTTGTCTTGGCAGGAGATAGGTTAAAGCCATGATGGCAAACTTTGGCACTCCAGCTGTTCTTGAACTTCAATTTCCAGAAGCCCAAGTCCCTGTGAATCCACACAAATAAACCCATTTGTGTAGATCCACAGGGACTTGGCTTCTGGGAACTGAAGTTCAAGAACAGCTGGAGCACCAAGGTTCACCATTACTGGGTTAAGGGTACTGGGATTCATCACCCAATTGAATCCATTTTGATGAAGGGCAGCAGCTTCATCAATACTAGCCTGGGGCTGAGGACAACTTTGTGTGCCAAAAGGGCTCAGGACCAGAAAGTGACTCATGGAACTGGATCAGTGGTATGGGAGTCATGCTGTGATGCAGAAGGCAGATGAAGGGCCACTGCATTATATTCTCAGGACAGTCTTCATGGTACGGGTACACAGAAAGAGCCTCCTCAAAGATTGTGTTATTTTTTAACCACAATCGAGTGTACCGTGGCAATGGTAACCTTGTGTTGCCAGCTAATCTTTCTCACGTTAGATCAGGCCAAAGGAACTGCAGAATGGACTCACCAAAGGGTGGCTTCTTTTTGACAATTTCATGACTGGCCTAGACACAGAAGAAGAAGAACCCAATAAATGCCTTGGGGAGAAGCAGATGTAGTTTGCAACAAAAACTTTATTAGAACAAAACAGAACTGGATGGAAAAAACACAAGGCTAGACAGTTCAGCCACACAAACACACCAAAAAAAAAAACCATGCCCCATACCACATAACATTTATTTATTTATTCACATTTATATTACTGCCTACTCGCCAAGGTGACTCAGGGCGGCTTACAGTCAAAACAGCAACAGTACAGTAACAATCATAAAATACAACCTCACAAAACAACCAAAGCAGAACACAGACTAACTCCCCTCTGGCCATTGATGGGGGCCTGGAGGTGGGGGCGAGGGCTTCAGCCACCTGCCAGGCCATGATGTCTTTTCCCTCAGGCTGTTGGTGCGGGCCCAGAGGAGGTGACAATGTTCTCAGCCACCTGCCAGATCATGGTGTCTTCTCCCTCAGGCTGTTGGTGTGGGCCCAGGGGTGGGGGCAAGATCATCAGCCGCCTGCCAGGCCATGGCATCTTTTCCCTCAGGCGATTGGTGTGGGCCCAGAGGAGGGGGCAATGTTCCCTAGGATGGGAAGACAAAAGCCGAATTACCAAGCTTTTTGAGAAAACTGAAACAGACCTAATACATTCCAAAAATTCTCTGCCCAAAACGGAAAGAAGAAGAAAAGCAGGACATGCCTCTGGCTACTTGGCAAAAGGTGTGCACATCAAATTCTCCATTTAGCAGAGCAAATGCAGAAGGTATCACAGGGACTCTGGCCCTCCTTGGCAGGCAGCAGAAAGACTTCCATTTCCTTCTGCAAATGTACAACATCTGTTCCTAGCTCTTTTCCCTAACCTAGGCCAGTGATGGAAAACCTTGGCACTTCAGGTGTTCTTGGACATCAATTACCAGAAGCCCAAGTCAGCACTCCTGCAAATCAGGGCTTCTGGAAATTGAAGTGTCACCTGGGCCAACCCCATGCTTAGAAATACAGGGCAATTACACCCTAGACTCACATGCACTATGTACTCTGGACCAATAGTGGTGTTTTTTTTCCCCATGCAAGGTCATGTGGAAGATATTTTGCCCAGCCATAGCCCTCTCCCTGGATGATGCAACTCCCCACAGGTTTTCCTTGTCTAGGTGCACAGAATATCTAATTAACAATGTCTAGAGAAGGTGCAAGACCGATAAGCAGATCATGTGGACCATACCACCTTCCATCTGTAACACTTTTCCTTCAAGACCATTTGGCCAGGCTCTTAAAAACCTCTTTTAGAACTTTATTGTACTTCTGGGGCCATTTCTTCACAATATCATTTGAACTACTTACTGTATTCTTGTTTGGGGGGAAATATATACTGTGAGAAATCATGGAATTTGACCTGCTTTGTGAAAACTGTAAAGTGGCAACAGAAAAAAGGAAGGCAAACCCAATGTACACACAGTAAATAAAATAACTTTCTTCCAAAATAAAATATAGTCCTCATCTCTACTCTTGGAAGCAGTTACTAGAAATTGCAGGCACTCTTTAGTCTTCTACAGCCCACTATCCTCCCTGTTGAACAAATCAGCTTACTAATGAAAAATACTACATCTCTCCTCAGCAAATTAATCGGAGGGGTAAATCATAGCAGTTGTCTCCTTTTCAGGCATTCTAGCTCCCTTTGGTTCCCAAGGGGATTGGGATGAGATAGGGGGAAAGCACAGTTGGGAGCTTAACCACTAGGCAAAGTCAGTCAGTTATGTCAGGTAGCACATAGGTTGGATGGGTAAGGTTGGGCCCTAACTGTTGAAGGCCGGTGCCATATGGCATTTTCTGCATCCTGCTTAGCCGGTTGTCCAAAAATTACATGAGAAGGTGCTTGCCTTTTGCCTTCACTAAAATAACTTTCAGCTGTCAGTCCAATTGGCTTCTATGCACATAATAGAGGGGCATCATCTTGCTCCTTGATTCTCATAATTAAAAGACATTGGCTGGCCCTGCAGGCTGTTTCAGCTCCAGATCAAGTGGGATCTACCCACAGGAGGCATCATTATAATGCCAGTGTTGTTTTGCTTTGGGGAAGTACCTAAGCATTTCTTGGAATGATTAATTTTAGGAATCTATGGTTCTCAGATTTCTCCAACCAGCGTAGCCACCAGCTGTGGAATGCTGTGAGTTTTTATCATTTCCAGGCTTTGTATTTGAGCTAAAAGAAACTGAAAGCTGTACTTCCTAAGAATCATTGCAGCCATAGAGAGCATAGATTGAGTCAAAGGATTGGTTCATCTATCTGTTTTTCATACTGAGTGACAGCACTTTTCCAGAGTTTTAGACTGGTGTTTTTCTCATATCTATCTGGAGATCCCAGGGTCACAAAATTAAGACTGAGTTGCCTGATAGGAAAGCCTTCTCTTCTTGCATGGAACATGGGAATTTAAAGGCAAGACTTACTCTGCAGCAAGCAATAGCTTATTGGCTGGCAAACTCTGCCATTGCCAGTTTCCCTGGTTATGAATTTCTTTTCTTTGTCACAAGCTATGGTTGGACAAATTATGACATCCAACAATTTATAGGGAATCTCCTTTGAGCTTGATGTTCCAGAGCAGTTTTAGAGTAATATCAGAAGAAAAATCAGGGTACGAAGATCTTTCTAAAATAACATGGGTGTTTTTTTAAGCTACTAATCCTCATCTAATTATGAGTCAAATCTGGGAGGAATTTGGCCATCAACTGTTGTAAATTTTTGTCCTACACCAGGAATAACCAACCATAGTGCTTCAGGTTTTCTTGAACTTCAATTTCCAGAAGACCTCATCAGCAGGTGTGCTGGCATGGTGATTAACGGGTTAATTAACTGTTAGTGAGCTCTGTATCTGTCCTTACAAGAATTCAACAATACTCAACAGTCATTCCTTTTCTACTAAGTTTTCCAGTTGTTTGAACCCTTTTCACATGCAGGTTTAATAGTATGGATGTAAAATTCTTGCACATTTTATAGTTCTTGACAAGAAAGAATATCTTAAAACAGTGATATCCTGTCAAATAAATGATAGGTTGCTGGAATTTTCTTTTGCTTCTGTAGGAGAAAAAAGATGTATTTTTTCCTAATCAAAATCACCCATAGTTTCCCCCTTCCCCAAAAAAAGACTGTGGGTCTTTATATCTATATCTATATCAAAGCCCTGAAATACAGAAGAAATGAAAATGTCTTAAAATTTGGATTAGGTAAAGGTAAAGGTTTCCCTTGCTTGAAAGCCAGTCGTATCTGACTCTAGCAGTCAGTTCTCATCTCTGTTTCTAAGCCAAAGAGCCAGCGCTGTCTGCTTCTGCAGACGTTTCCATGGTCATGTGGATTACAAATGTTTAAATGTTTTATTCTCACATGCAGCTATGAACTAAATGAAGATTTGCATCCTACTTTATTACATACAAGTATGTTCTACAGTAAAAGTATGGAACATTCCTAAATATGAACTTCCATCAGCCATCTGAAGCCACACAGTTCAGAATTCCGTCATCTACGTTGGGAGCCCTGACATTAAGCAGGGTTTGGTGTCCACCACAGGGCGTAGAATGATGTTGCAGATGTAGTGATAGTTGCAGTGCCATCTTGGAAATGGGAGGATGGTATGTTGAAGTGATATTCATCTCCTGCCCTGTTTGCTTTTTATAAGTGAAATAAGAGGGAGGTGTCATCCTATTCTTCACCTCAGGATACAGTTGGGCCATTCCTACTCTAGTCAACAGCTTTATTTTGTACATTGTACACTTTGACTCTAATACAGAAAATCATAACATGCTTAAACTCCTTTCAATATTGTGTGGAAATGGAGATCCCACTAAGATATGCCACCAAACTATTTTTTGATAAGCCATTGAGCACAAGAAATGGTTAGAGGATGTCGAAGGCTTCTGTATGTAGAAAAAGGTAGGATGATGATGATGATGATGATGATGATGATGATGATGATGATGATGATGATGATGATGATGATGATGATGATGATGATGATGATGATGATGATGATTATTATTATTATTATTATTATTATTATTATTATTATTATTATTATTATTATTATTATTAGACTTATATGCCGCTCTACTCACCTCACCGAGGCGACTCAGAGCAGCTCAAATAATATAGGCAACATATACAGTATCACAATCTCAAATATAAATACAGCATAATATAAAAATATAACAACAGATGCAGCACAGATAATGCAATCAATAAATATTTCATAAAAAGGAAAAAACACAATAAAACAATACAATAAAATATAGTGTAAAAATACAGTACAGTCAAGAGAGACAGCAGTCTTCAGCCAGCCTGCCAGTCCACACAGCTACCCCTCATTCTCCCCATCCAACTGGCAGGGAGAACTCTGTGCTGTTCCAGGGGTGGTCGTGGAGGATACTTTAGCTATCAAAAGAAAGATGAATGGAAGATGATGATGGATGTCACAGAAATATATTTGATGTGGTGGTGAAACTTTCATAAATCGTACACTAGGAACTTTTATGTTCAAAGCGAGCAGAAAGCATTTCATTTTATCAAATATTTGTAGCGAGAGGAAATAAAAATAGCTTCTTCAATTAAATAGCGTTGAAAGAAAAATCAGAGATGAGTTCCTTTTTGTGTGATGTTAAGCCAGAAGTTTCAATAAATTTGAAATATTAGGCTGAAGTATATCTGCAGGACGTTTTTGATAGTTTGAAGAACAGGGCCATAGACTGAGCTAACAGCCCGCCCCACTGCCCCACCCAGGGCAAAGTTCTAATGTTATATATGTGTGTGTATGTGACATTGTTGCCCCTCCTGAAAAAATATTTGACCCCCCTCATCTAGAATCCTGACTATGGCAACCCTGTTGAAGAAGCAGCCCTGATTCCATGACATTCTCTGAAGCCTTGAACCACATCTCTGTCACCACCAGAAATCTGATTAACTGGGAGGAAAGAGGTTGTCTTTTCATGGAAATGAAAAACCAAACCCTCAAAATCATTTTTTAAAAACCCAGCAATATCAGAAAACACGTTTCTTATTTTTAAAAAATAATTCCACTAATCTCTTAATATTTGAAAAGGAGTTCCATCTAAAACATTGTTTGAGTTGTTTTTAATCCAAAACCTCTATTGACCAAATGCATCCAGCAGTCTCAGCTATCACTCACAGCCACTGGCACATACAAAAAAGTCACTCTAAGAACTCTATTGGCACCATTTTGAAGACACTGTTGGATGGGAATTGAGGCTATGTAAGGATTCTGTGGTCCAGTTTGGATCTAATTTGGTGATTCAAATTTGACATTTTTTGCTTCAGATTGTTTTGTACTTGACAAGATCTGATTCAGACTGAAATCCAAATTTTCATTTTCCTCACTTTTTCTTATTTTCACAGAGAAACAGAGGAAAAACTCTGTGCAACACCCCATCTCCTCCTCTCACTTAAGAAATATTTTGGAAAATCTTATATGATATCTCAGGCATTCCCTGGTATTCTCTTTTTTTCTGGAAGAAATATGAAGCTATATAGCTGGGGTTCTCAACCTTTTCAAGCCAAGGGCTGGATCATGCTCCCTCAGACAGCTTTGGGGGCTGGATGCCATTTTGCCCTGCCTGCCACATGTGGCACTTCTGGAGGTGGTGGAGGTGGTGGTGGGCCACATGAAATGGTGCCCTGGGCTAAATCTGGCCCCCAGGCCATAGGTTGAGAACCCCTGTGATATAGGATTATTACAATTCCTGTGTAGAATGGCATTTTTTTTCCTGCACAGGATTCACAAGAAGGAACATTAAGCTGTAAAAAAAAAAGTTGGCAGTTTTCTCTTCTCCAAAGCTATTGTTTTCCTCATAAAGGAAAATCCATAGTTACCATGTAAAACTATAAAGTTTCTCCTGTAATACATATAGAGTCTGATGTGTAAACAGAAAAGTAATTGACTGCAAAGATATGAACATTTCTTTTCTTTCTTTTACTACAACTCTTAGGGTACCACACCCAGTATAGCCTGTGGTTGGCTGTGGTATTCTGGGAGTTGTAGTTCAAAAAAGTAATGTTTTACTTTTCTGGTGAATATACAGTACAGTGTTGGAAGCCAACCTGATACACTGAATCAATCTATTATAATTGGATGATATCGCAGATCCTCTTTTAACTGAAGAACAATGACGGGCAAATTCATTACCCTCTGTTTCCTTATGCTATCTGACTTGCAATCATCCTTTTCCAATAGCTTTTTTGATGGATTACAGACAATTTCACAGTAAATCTATCGCTTCCTAAAACAAAACAAAAGGGGTGTATGATATTATTTTTAAACTCAATAAACTAGTCAGAAGAAGGACCAATGTGGAAGAAGCAGCCATTCAATATCCTTTGGAAAAGAAAACAACTTATGTTGCAGTTTTATACATTGCATGCACTAGAAGCAAAAGGAAGTCTTTTCATTCCTTGGTAAATTATGCTTCTCAAAGCATCCGCCCATACATGGAAAAATGGCAGACTTATTCAGAGACATGTTGGACATTTACCCCTCAGATTAGCCCTTCAGATAATATAGAGAATTAGTTTCTGGGTATACTTGATACCCCTTTGGTGTGCTGAAGCACTAGTGTATTATCATATTTTAGAATTGAGGATTGGATCAGATTATTTCACTGATTTGTTTTTTGTTTTTTTGTTTTTAAGAAAAAGAGTGTCCATATTTGTTTGAGGGTGTCCAGAAAGTCTGTTCAACACAGAGGTCACTGTACACAAGGAGGGAAGCAGCTTAACACTTTCATTTTCCCCACGGGTTGTTCTTCCAACAAGAACAAGAACAAGAACAAGAACAAGAACAAGAACAAGAACAAGAACAAGAACAAGAACAAGAACAAGAACAAGAACAAGAACAAGAACAAGAACAAGAACAAGAACAAGAACAAGAACAAGAACAAGAACAAGAACAAGAACAAGAACAAGAACAAGAACAAGAACAAGAACAAGAACAAGAACAAGAACAAGAACAAGAACAAGAACAAGAACAAGAACAAGAACAAGAACAAGAACAAGAACAAGAACAAGAACAAGAACAAGAACAAGAACAAGAACAAGAACAAGAACAAGAACAAGAACAAGAACAAGAACAAGAACAAGAACAAGAACAAGAACAAGAACAAGAACAAGAACAAGAACAAGAACAAGAACAAGAACAAGAACAAGAACAAGAACAAGAACTATACATCCATGCAAACATGTAAGTTGTATTTGCTCTGAGACAAAAACTATCATTAGTTTAGGATCTCAACCAACTGACAGACAGACAGAAAGAAAGGTGGGCTGATGGACAAACAAACAAACAAACAAACAAACAATTTCTCTTCTCAAGGAAAGAACAGCATGCAGTGTGCAAGGCTTTCATCTTCACAGCACTACACTTATCTCTTTATGTCTGTAAGACAAAGATGTGCAACATAATGTAGGCAGCATAGAGAAGAAAAGGCTGTGCAGGTGCGAAGGAGGCATGTAGAACCAAGGCCAAGACTGAAGCAAAAAAGCATTGGGATTTGATAGTCCTTATTGTTACCACTATATCACTACAATGGGCATAGAAGAGGGACTGCTTGTGAAGTAGACTCATTTAAATCACTAGGGTTTACATAAATGTTGATTTACTACTCAGCAATTGACAGATGTGCTGTAGTACTTCTTAGTAGCACAGGAAAACATGAGATTTAGGGAAAGGTAGCCATGTGTCTACCCAGGCCACAGTGGATTAGTGCTTCAGACACTGAGCTTGATGACTGGAAGGTCAGCAGGTCAGCAGTTCAAGTATACTCAGGATCTAGTTCCCTGGGAAAATTTGGCATTCAAGACAGAAAGTTAGACAACTATACTCAGTGTTCAATCTCTTATGGATACAAAGATGTTCCAGATGTAAAACTGAGGATTTTGTAGCTATATTGGTCTTACCGTTCACTCCTGAAGGGACCACCCTGCTATCTATCTGTCTTGCTGGTTCCCTTTCTGCTATGGGCCTCAAGCATCTTTTCTAGTAAACCCCAGATAAGCCATGGAGTGCTTTCCCATCTGTAGCCTCTACTGTCATAACTTCAAGTTCTGGCATATTTAAACTGAATGCAAAGGGAATGTTTCTGTTGAGGAAGCTTAGTTACTCTCATGAGAAGAGGGATTCATTCTTCAGTTCGTTTGGTTTGATATGGTGGTAGAAATATTAGCGGGCAAGGTTGCTGCCCAAGGTACACCTGCTTGTATTCACAATCTTTAAGGTGGCAAGAACAAACATTATTGAGAGTACACAAGAGCAAAACCAAATTAGATGATGGAGGAAGAAACTCACTGGACAAGGAACAACATTAAAGGGGAATATAGCTGAGGAACTCAACCTTCCCTAAGCCATTTGAATAGGCTGAGGGTTGGAGTGCCTAAATGTAAGACCAACATGCTCAAATGGAGCCTGCTGGCAGAGAACAACATGTTGTGTGAATGTGGAGAGATATAGAATCTGGCTCATTGATTACTGCCAGAAACATGCAGCAATGAAGACTTACGTTTGGCCAACAACAAAGCCAAGAAAGTGGCTTCGTTTTGGCAGTCCAGGGTTTAATTGGGATATGGAAGAAGAAGAAGAATGGGAAGAGGACCCATGTTGTGTAGCATTCTCCAACCTTTCTCTCAATATCCCTTCATTCTTCTTTCAACATGGCATTTATGCTCCCCTGTCTAACTGTCCCCACCATATCAGCCCATCACTGGGCAACTAGCCATTTTCAAGAACCAATTTCTACTGTGGACAGTTCTTTGAAATAGATGGAAAACTCACTGGGACTCTCTCAACAGATAGAAAATGTGGGCAGAAACATTGTGGTGTCAACCTCCCCCCTCCAAATATATATATATATCCTCTTTAAAAGCTTCTTCCTGAGCATACTTCCTCAAAAGCTTCCTTGAAGAGAAAGGTCTTTACTTTTCAGCGGGAAGTCAGAATATTACATCCAGCTTTAATGAAAAGTTACCACCATTTGTCCATATATATTTTTTGCAGTGTTAAGTGGTCACCCTAACCATAGAAGCTAGGAAGATGAGGGCTTTTTACAGTACATAATTTGTGTTCCCTAGTAGCCATTAGAAAATATGCGAAGTCATAAAAAAGGAAAAATAAGAGTCATTCAGTTAAATGTTTGATGAACACTCTAAATACAATCAATGGTGGAATTACATACTCCAGAAGAATAGAACTGTCCCAAATATCTGTTTTAATATGACAATATGTGCTTGTACATAAAATATAATACATACAAATATATGTAAAATGACTGCTGTGGAAAAACTTGATTATAAACTCTTTGCTGTCAAATTATATAGTGATTATTTCTACAATCTGCTCACCTACAAATATCGTAGTACACACAATGGTCTTTTACATATTGCTTAAAATTAACAGGGATTTGTACAATTAACCATTACTAAGTAACCATTTTAAAGACTTTAACAATGCCTCTCTTCCATTCTATTCTTCTATTGCTTCTAAAATGAACAAAAAAGATCTTTTTGAAGTGGTAGCCATGTTAGTCCGTTCTTTATTTGTGTCAGATGCACCACCTGCATATAATAACATACAAAGCTAAAATTAATACATCTAAAAACAAAATAGAATTAAAAAGGACTAGGTGACATCTACCCAATAGTGGGCCACCTTAACAGCATTTCCTCTTGCCAACATAAGGTCCTGCTAAGTGCATGTTGAGGGGCATCATGTGCATTGTATCATATGGGAGATAGTTTGTACTTCTCCGCATTCACACAGACTGTCGTCTACAGGGAAGCCCCCCTTTCTCAGATTAGCTCTTGATCTTCCTTCCCCTGCACACAGTCTATTTAAAGCTTTCCACACAAGCCGTGGTTGTTCTTGGCCAGGCGGTAGAGAGTCATGTGGTTCTGCCCAGTTATTTGGTAGCTCCTTGCTCACCTTCCATAGTTCTACAGCAGTATGTGGGGGCTGGTTGTTTGGAGGGGCAGAAGTGGTGAGGAAGCTTTAGTCTGTGCAAGCATATCAGAGAGTAAACAAAACAAAACAACAAGGAAGTGAAGTGGTGGTACCTTGAAGACTAACTGCTATAGTAAAGCTCACATTAAAATACAGCAGTTAGTCTTTAAAGTGCCACCACTTTTTGTCATAGAGACAGCATAGAGACCTTGAAAATTCCATCAAAGTGTTTTGTCAAGTCAAGCCAGCCTAAATCAACGAGGACAAATAATTTAGTGAATAATCTTTACATCCCAAGTCTAGAATATGGAAAAAGCCTACGGAACCAAAAATAAAAGATATTACCGGTACATACGTGCTGTATTAAATTTACAGACAAAAAACATGAATTTAAACACTTAGCTCAACAGAGATCAACTTGAGAGTGAAAATATATGGCCATATTGCGATGGAAGGGAGGAAAGTGTAGAATTGTTTTGTCATATTTTTTCCTTCAAGTTATCAACAAAAAGCCAAAACAGAGGGAAAGGGCTGAGCTGATGAGAAATAAATTGAATAGTACCTTCAGAGCACCCGTAGTCCTGCTCCAGCCTGGATAAATCTGATAGGTTTCAATCATTGACTGTTTATGTTTACAAATCGGCCAGATTAGGTAGGACATGCAGTGTGAATTAGCAAAATGTAACATTGCCAATAAAGGAACTGGAAATCTCCCACCAGTTTATGCTCTACATAAGTAGTACAACTTCTTCTGTTTCAAGATAGCTTTTATTTTTAAAAAATTGCTTCAAGATTCAGAATTACTAAAACGTAGGTACAAAAATAAGAAAAGTTGAATAGATGCTCTAAGAATGGAAAGACAAAAGAAGGAAGAAGGGCAGAGGAAAAGAGAGTTTGCTGGTACATAGGCTGCAGTTTCCTAAAATGAAATTTAAAGGAAGCAGCAAATAATGGTGGGGGAGGAAAATTCCTTGTGAAAGATAAGGACATATAAAAGGAGAAGATAAAAGTGATGCAGTGATAGATGAGAAAAGAGAACCAAGGGAGCATAAGACTGCCCTGCCCAGCTGACACATGCCTGCCCTGCCCACTCGACTGCAGGGAGAAGTGGTCCAGCTGTGGGGTTTTGTCAGCTTTGAAAACTGTGCTGCCCGACTGATGTACGCCTGCCCACCCAACCTCCACATACTCTGGCATCATGGACCCTGCCCGGGTCCAGGGCTCAAAAGGCGCTATGGCGGCAGGATTCCACCACCTTCCCTGGGACTCCCATGCGGACCGGGCAGGGAGGCCATTGCACTGCCAGATGCTGAGATCTCCACCTGCTCTGGCGTCATGGCCACTGCAGGACTTCGCCATGGGGTGGATGATGGTGTGTTGCTGTATCTTTAAATGCTTTGATATATTATTTTAATATTGTCTTGTTATATGATATTTTGTTATTTAATATTTGTAGCTGTGATATATAGTTTTGTTGGGACTCCCGCTTGTTTTGTAACTTTGATTGGGGATTCCTTGAAAAGTTCTTGTTTTTGTTATTTGATATTTTGTTATTTGATATTCAGTTTTGATGTATTGTTCGTTATGAGCTGCCCATGGTTCCTATAAGCAATTGGGGTGGCATATAACAACAACAACAACAACAACAACAACAACAACAACAACAACAACAACAACAACAACAACAACAACAACAACAACAACAACAACAACAACAACAACAACAACAACCTGTAGATGAGGAAAGTGGATGAAATAAAAAGAGGGCACTCTGCTACTGACACATAAGATACCATGGCATATCATACATCTGATCAATTCAGAAACAAGTGTGCATCCTTTTGATCCTACAAGTCTTTTTCTGTTTTACTTTAGGAGTCCTTTCCCTTTAATTTAATATAATTGCTTAGGTGTCTATTAGGCTCAGGAGAGCAAACCATAAGTCAGCCTGACAATATTATGTGTGTTGCATCTCAGCTTTAGCACAGAAATAACTTACTATGCTGACAGCAGAAGCAAAATATGTCAGTCAGAGATCTAGGAAGATTTAAATTCATATAGCCGCTCCTGTTATGATGAAGCATGAAAGTCAGAAGCTGATAGCTCCCTATTGCATATAGGTGAAGAAGGAGTCCCATTAATGCTTTATCAGTGGTAAAGCCACTGCTTGCTTCTTAACCCTCTGGGTTAGGGATGTGAATGTTCACTTTTGTCACAGTCAAAGGCAAGGATAAGGGACACACGCTCAAGGCAGGCTGCCAGAAGCGTGCACTTTGCTGTCCCCGCCCCGGAGGAGACAGGGAACAAGTGCGCACGAGTGCTGGCTGGACAGGGGGGAGGAGCCAGTCCTATTTAAGGGCCTGGATCCTTTCCGTCCTTTTTCTTTCAGTTTCCTCCAGGCGAGTTGCCCTCCCTGAAACATTAATGTGATTTTCTTGGTCGCTTTACTGGGAATTTTTGCTTGGACCCCTGACTGGCCTTGGGACCCTTATTTTTCACCCATCCCACACTGATGCTTGGTTGAGGTTTGTGGTGTTCTTTTGTTTCAGCCACTTTGGCGGTCAACACAGCTGAGGATACCAGTTTCAGCAAAAGAAGACCCATCTGCAACTTAAATTAACCAACTGCAGAATTATGTTACAAATAATAGGGTTGACAAAAAGGTAAATTGAGTAGGGCGCATACTGAAGCTGTGACAGCTTGGTTGCCAATGGAGCACAAATAATAGAAAATGTTAATCAGGACTGGATAATCTAAAATATATACAGCAGTAAAGATATCCCTCACCCGTGTTGCCTTGGCCGCCGTGCAGGCCAGTTATGCCACAGTTGAACTGTTGTTAATAAAGTGGTCCGTTATTTAAACCAATTAAGTTGTCCATCTCCTTACTTGGGGGTGGGTCAGCAATGAACAACACTTTCCCCCCTCGTCACAGAGATGACAAAGGTTCCCCCACCAACACCAACACTATTGACAAGTGTTCTTGCATGAAATTTCACTCAACCGCTGTGGTTGATCCTTTTTGAATAGATTTTTAAAGAAAGAGAAGCATCAGATGGATTGTCTTCTTCAACATAGTTCTTCAGTGCTCATTGAGTGTGTGTGCATTAATTTCTGAAGGAAAGAAACATCAGTTTTGAGGAGAGATGGTTTATCAAGACTCCAGCAACCTTCTGGGATAAATTAAAAAACACAGCTCCTTGACTTTCTCCCATTCAAGAGTTGAAAAATCTTGTGGGGCTTGAAAAACTTCATTGAGATGCATCACCAGGTAAGGCATCTTTATATCCTTCCTCTGAGTGCCTCATCCACCACTACTGTTTTGGCAATCTTCTTTTAGGCAAAGGTAGAATAGTTAACAGGGGCCCATCATGGATTATTGGTTAAGATGCTGAAGGTTCCACTTTGGTAGGAAAGGTAACAGCATTCTGTGTGCTCCAGCATCTAGATATGCCTGCCACATAACCACAGAAACTCCTGCGGATGCAGACAGCACTGGCTCTTTGGCTATAAACGGAGATGAGCACTACCCCCTAGAGTTGGCTACAACTGGCTTTTGAGCAAGGAATCTCACTACCATTAAAATAGTTGAGAGATGGCTGGACACTTCAGTGGTTCATTTGGCTGTGAAGACGGAGGTTGGGAGTTTAATTCCCTACTGTGCCTCCTAGTAGAAGAGGCAGCATGTGTGGTCATGGGCAAGTTGGAAGAAGAGAATGGTAAACCACTTCTCTGTGTTTTCTACCTAGAAACCCCTGGAAAGGCCCATCACATGTCAGAATTGACTTGATGGCACATAATTAGAATAGTTGAAGCTAAAGGATTCTGTGCACCAGCCCTGACTTCCAGATCCAGATCAATCTTAACATACAATGAACAATTCTAGATGCATAGTTTATAAAATGCATATTTCATGTTCTTTGCACAGTTTTTTTAAAAGGAAGTTCTCATTCATCTTTACCTGAATGTGTTTCACTAAAAGCATCTAGTAATTCCTACTTTGGCAGTTGTAAGGATAATACACCCACATTATCCCACTATCAGAGGACTCATTCCATCTTCCAGAGACCTGCACCCAGTCAAGAAGCTCACATAAATCTTTGTGCTGCTTCAGAGTACCTGTGGTCCTGCTCCAAACTAGAGAAATCTATGATAGGTTTCAATCATTGACTGCTCATGTTTACAAATCAGCCAGATAAGATATGGCATGCAGTGTAAATTAGCAAATGTAACATTGACAATAAAGGAACTGGGAATTTCTCACCAGCCTATGCTCTAGATAACAAGTACAATGTCTTCTGTTTCAAGACAGCTTTTATTTTAAAAAAAAATAGCTTCAAGATTTAGAATTACTAAAAAAACAAGTATAAAAATAAAAAGGAACATTTTTACTTTTCCCCTTTCCCTCAAGAAAACAAGAAAGGCATATCTACCTATATTTCCAGTTTTATCCAGCTAACACATTTGGTTACATCTTTCTACTGTTTACTCACAAGCAAGCCTAAGCACACTCCTTTCTTCTCCTGATAATCACATGCATCACATAGTAATAATCATGGTGCTTCCCTTTCACATTCCAATATAACAATACCCAATTTTCATCATTCCACCTCTCCAAGTATTTTAAAGAAAAATATCACAGCATAAAATGTCTATCATTCCTAATTTTGTTCTCACAGTTTCAGCCTGTTTTGACTATCTTCAAGAGTAAACAAATCATCACCTGGTTTGAAGGCCATTTCCCAGGCTTTCTTTACCCCCTGCTCAGGGGGTAAAGGCTGAAGTAAAGGCTCCATTTTGATTCATTACAGCATTCTACGTCAGTTCCACCAAATACCAATCAAAACAACTTTTCATGCCTTAAATTCACTATCTATTAAAAGAGTAGCAGTTTCAACGCATTATTAAAATGTCCCATTGCACAGGGTAGTTTCCTTGAGGTCATATTTCCACTCCTAAATACTAATCTATTTTGCTTTTGAATACTGTACATAAGATTCTGGATGGGGGAAAACGGGCTACAGCTGAATCCCAGCAAGACTGAGTGGCTATGGGTAAGGGGCCCTGTGTTATCCCGGGAGCTGCCAGCTTTGGTTCTGGATGGGGCAGTCTTGCCCCAAACAGACCCGGTGCGTAATCTGGGGGTCCTCCTGGACTCACGACTCCTGTTCGAAGAACAGGTGGCAGTCGTGGCCAGGAGGGCTTTTGCACAACTTCGTGTAATATACCAGTTACGCCCACTCCTAGACCGGGACTCCTTGCTCAGGGTCACACATGCACTGGTCACCTCCAGACTTGACTATTGTAATGCGCTCTACATGGGGCTGCCCTTGATGACCATTCGGAGACTACAGCTGGCCCAGAATGCGGCTGCTCGGGTAGTGATGGGGTGCGGGCGTTATGCTCGTGCCTCTCCACTGCTTCGGCAGCTGCACTGGCTACCAATTTGTCTCCAGGTGCAATTCAAGGTGCTGGTCATTACCTTTAAAGCCCTATATGGTAGTGGGCCAGGATACCTTAGAAACCGTGTCACCCCAAGGACGTCTGTCCGGCCCACCAGGGCGGATCGGAGAGGCTCTCTTGTAATTCCATCAGCTAGAGAGGCGCACCTCTCTAGCACTAGGAGGAGGGCCTTCTCCGAGACCGCCCCGGCCCTGTGGAACCTCCTGCCAATTGAGCTACGACAACAGACAGAGCTCCTGCCCTTCCGGAAGGGCCTTAAAACCTGGCTGGCAGGGCAAATTTGGGGATTGAAGAATGTTGGATCTAATGTTGGGTGGCTGATCAGATGAGACAGCCACCCCCACCCCCCTCTGCCCTTGCCTCCTTGCTCTTGCCCTTGTTCTTTTAAACTTTTGTAATCTGTAAATGTTTTATTTCTTTTAGCCTAATTTTTAGTATTGTATTAATCATATTTTAATTGTTAATAGTTAAATGCTTAAATAGTTAATGGTTAAATAGTTAAATAGTTAAATATGGGGCAGGTGGGACTGCCCTACGGTTGTTGGTTTGTTTTTTTTTTTTTTTACTTATGAACTGTGGTTTTAAGCTATGTATTTTTAATCTGTATTGTAAACCGCCCAGAGTTGGGTTTACCCAATTGGGGCGGGGTAACAAATTGAACAAATAAATAAATAATAAAAATTCTAGCATCCCCTTTTCAACACAGCCAAAGAAGTCAATGTAATAAAATTATATTTCTTATTCTCATTTTGCAGAAAGACCAAATCAAGGAGTAAGTAAGAAAAGGGTTAAGAGAGATTAAACAGCCAAGTTATAAAATTGCAGCTACGTGTGACCTATTCAGTAGTATGATATGTTATTAGTGCTCCTTAGGCTCATACTAGTGGTAATGATCTCTATAAAGAGCCACAATGCATAAAGCATCCCTTTTATAGTTGTACAATATTTCTGCTATGTGAAGTAGTAGCCAAATCTTTAAGCAATCTTACAGCACAACTGAATGTTGGAGGTACCCATTCAAATATGAACCAACTTTTAGGCATTTGCTGTCTTGGGAGTCCCCATCTGTGACTATCAGGACAGAAGGAGCAAACAAACTGAATCCTTTCTATTGATGCATGGCTGCTGGCTTAACGTCTGAATCCCTAACTGTGATAAGGCCGTCCCCTAATGAATAGTACTAGCATGAGTCAAGAGTACAGTGGCAATGGCGCCAGTGGAAAAAACATCTGGGCTAGATGCTGTATCCAAACTGTCAAGAGTTGACACATCTACTAGTCTAGATCCAGTGTGGCTTGATTTCCCGAAACCCACAGCTTCAAATGTCCACAACAGCATTTGTATTGGCTAGGTTTAGCTCTGGCACTGAGATGTTTCACAAACCCAGGAATCTAATGTACCAACACCAGCTGAAAGTTCTGGTGAGGCAACATGTACTTGGTGGGAAGAGATGAAACTTGAAAGGAAGAGTTCAGCTCCAGCCATTTTTTTCCAATCAAGGAGCTAGCTGGGAGTTATTCTTGGCTCTGCACTTTCTGGCTACCATATGGGGTCTTGGGACTAGCCTAAACACAAGTGCTCCTGGGTTTGGAGCATCTGGATGCATGTAAGGGATCATCTCCTTACATCTCATTTATCTATTCTATCCTTAGATAAATACAAAGGCCACCCTTGCTCGAACACCAATTGTATCTGACTCTAAGTATGGTGCTCATCTCCATTTACAGCCAAAGAGCCAGCTCTGTCTACATCTGCACTCCAGGCCAGAGCTGCTAGGGAGCGACAGGGCACCTTCTATCTGAAGGTCACTCCTCACAATAATGAACTTCATAGTAGGATTTAGAGCTTTATCTATATAACAGGTTTGGAATGGGCAGCCTTCCTAAAGGACACCTATAAAAAGCCCTGTGTGAGGTGGAAGCCATATCTGCTCTGTTACTTCCCAATGGAACATATGTAACAGAGACAATTAACCAAAAAATTTTTTTAAAAAAACTTCCTATTACCAATACAGTGAAATTAAAATGTTAGTAGCCCAATTCCTACAAAGTAAATAAGGAAATAGGAACTTACCTCATATAGCATTTGGGCAAATGGGGAAACATTTGAATGACTCTACTTAATCTTTTGGGTAAGTGGGAAGCATATATGGAAAGTATCTTATAATCTCAAAAGATTTCTTACAATGAATGTGCAACATTGTGCAAGTTGACATATGATAACTTAGTTCCAAAAGAAAGGAATTTTGAGGACTTTTAAAAAACATTCTCATAGGTTAGAACAGACAAGTCGGTTCCTTTTTTCATTTGAGGCTATTCTGAGCTTGCTGCTTCATCTTTTAAAAATAATAATATGAAGATTAGTACTTTGTACATCAGAATATAGGAATCTCAGTCCAATTTTCCTTTATGCACACAAAAATTACAACTATAAAACTGGTTTCTATTTCCAGTTCCTCACAATTTCAAAACACCAGTGGCTTTTAAGGTTTTTAAAAGCCATGAAGAGACAATGAACAATGGATTATGAATATTTCTTGACAGATTCGTTTTAACTCCAGGGGAAAATATATATATAATTATGCAAGTATTTTAATTGCTTCAGAATGTGCTTGCTTGCTTTTGCTACTTCCCCTGTGATCTTTTATGATGGCCTCTCCTATAGTTTACCATCTCAAAATCTTGTTTGTATAATATAACTGAGACTATGATAATGTCATACTCAATATACAAGGAATTAATTTTTTTCCCTGCATTGTCAACCACTTGGTTACAGAGTTCGGGAAATCAACTGAGGCTATGACATATTCTTGTGAATCTCAGGTGGGGTTTTGTTAAACAGTCACACTTTTTATATCCCTAGCATAACACCTGCCCTCCTCAACCCAAGCTGAATTAAGGATTTAGTGATACAATGCTGCCAGATCAAACACTATAGCCATCTCAAGGTTGTCTAAATCCATACAACAAATTGTTGGTTTGCCAGTCAAATTGACTTCTCCACATGGGTAATTTCCATGTTGCTTTCAACAAGCATTAACTAGTGACAGGTAACTTACTGTTACATAGGAATGCATTGTAGATCAGGACTGATCTCCATGGCAATTCTGCAATGAAATAGCACCAGAAGCAGTTTCCATGTAGCAAAGAGTCTCCATGAAGCAGCTCATACAGGTCTACTCTTCTCAGTAGTGATAGCAAGCCACAATTAGGAATGGGATGGGGGAATGATTTGCAAGCTGAAACTCAATTATGCTTCCAAATTCATGCTTCTTCAAATGCTGCAGCAGAGTTCTCCAATCCAAAAATGCTTACAAATTGTATATTTTTTGGTAAAATGAAAAGCACACCAAAATACATACAAAGTTTTGCAAGATTTTTTCCAAAGTTCCTTTTGCCGTGCTAGTGGAAGAGCTGTTCTGGTAAGTTGAAAGCAAAAGCTCATACTACTTCTTTTTGTCCTTTCTTCTAATCTTTCCCACTGCAAGCAGAATGATTTTTAAAAACACCTTAAAGACCACAAGCTTTAGTGAGTTGTAGCTTACTTCTTCAGATACTATGTAGCAACCCACAGAAAGCATATGCCAGATAAAACAGCACTCTATAAAGTGTCACACCATTATACAGGGAGGAATCCTCTTTGTTTTTACAAAGTCTCAACTGGATCATTTCATACATGGTTGTTCCTTCACTGGCAGCAGCCCAAGGGAGAATTCACAAACCTCTTGTGTATGCAGAAGCCCTGGTGCATTAAACACAACAAATTACTAGAAGCACAAACAGATCTTATGTGAGCATAACTACAAACTGGGGATCATGGGGAATAATACATGCTGTAAGGAATGAATGTACTTAGAGTAAATGAATGTATGAGAGGATTCGCAGAGTATTGGGTCAGAATTAATTGGGGTGAAATTGCCTTGGTAAAAGTGCAGGCAAAGACAGTGAAGACGTGGACAGAAACAAAATGTACTTGCTACCAAGATTAGGCCCAAACACTGTTTATTAACTAACCCTAGGGAGAGGGGAAGCTGTAATTTTTTATGGCAGAGTTGGGCTTGAGATAGTGAATATCCCAGGACTTGTCTTGTGTTTAGAAAAATCCAGGCCGGACTTTGCAAGTAAAAGTGTCCTGGCTGGTACGATCCCAGACTCAAACATTTCTGAGAGGAAAGCATCTAGTGATCATTATACATGCCACCTAGATAGTTCAATGGTTTAGGTATCTGGTTGTGGAGCCAGGCATTGAGAGTTCAATTCCCCTCTGTGCCACCTGGGATAAGATTCAAACTTTGGTTCCAGGGTGCCCTGAGAAGAAGGGAATGGTAAACCACTTCTGTACATTCTCTATCTAGAAAACTCTAGAAAGGGTCGTCATAAGCCAGAATTGATTTGAGGGCACATGATTATGATTATGATTATGATTATGATTATGATTATGATTATGATTATGATTATGATTATGATTATGATTATGATTATGATTAGTAGTAGAGCATCTACCAACCCAACAGTTCAAAAGCAAAACATTGGAAGTAGATAAATAGGTAACACTTTGGTGGGAAAGGTAACTGTGTTCCATGCACTTCAGCATCTAGGCATATGTGCAACATGACTATGAAAATGTCTGCAGATGCAGACAGCGCTGGCTCTTTGGCTGTAAATGGAGATGAGCACCACCCTCTAGAGTCAGATACTACTGCCATTTAAGAAAGGGAGACCTTCACCTTTACAACTGCAGGACATTATGCTCCATATTTCTTTTGGGGTTTTTTGCTGCCAAATTCCTTTCAATATTTATGTTCATGAAGTACTCTGTCTATGGGAGCTAACACAACTAGCTGATGATACAGTAAAACCTCGGATAACGCTAAAACTTGGTTCCACAAGTCTTGGTATTATCTGATTTTTAGTGTTATCTGATGCATGTTAAAATCCTGTGGGATGCATCAGACAGAGGCGTAGCTACCGCCGTATCTGCCGTATCAATTATAAGGGGCCCCCGGGCCACGGGGGCCCCCAACGTGCGTAAGCAAAACAAATCTTTACCCTTCCTAAGGGCCCCCAAACAAATTTTTATACGGAGCCCCGCCTACGACCCGAGGCTCCAGCAACCAGATGGGGAGGGCCAGCCAGAATTTCTACTACCAGTACGGGAGTACTGGGCCATACCAGCTGAATCTCACCACTGAGTACATAGGTGCCCTACATTGGTTAAAAGAAGTGGGGTGGGGGGTGGGGGTGGGAAATGTTTTTTAGTTAAATGTGAGATGGGAATGTAAGATGAACTTCATGCATTCATTGTGTGAAAAAAACTTTTCCATAATTAAAATAATGCAGACTTCTGCTTGTGTGC
Source organism: Furcifer pardalis (assembly GCA_030440675.1). Classification (NCBI taxonomy): domain Eukaryota; kingdom Metazoa; phylum Chordata; class Lepidosauria; order Squamata; family Chamaeleonidae; genus Furcifer; species Furcifer pardalis. The sequence continues at coordinate 238,169,164 of CP126891.1, forward strand.
CATTATTAAAACATTTTTAAAGCAGACTGGAAGGAACAGGGCCCTACCTACAACCATCCTTCCCACTTTTACCACAATGCAAAGCGCACAAAATGAGAAACTGATGTTACAAAGTGATAAACCTCTTTGTTCATTTGTTCTTTCATGTTCTACCTGCTTGTCCCACAATTAGAATGTCACACATTGGTCTCTGGCCTTTATTCTCCACAGCTGATACTGCACAGAGGAAATTATGCTATATTCAATAAGGTCCATCTAACATGTAGCAATTATCTTCAGGGCGGTGGAGATACTGCACAGCAATGCCTCACCAGCAAAAGAAAAGCTCCAGTGTAGATCCTGCCTCTGTTTTCTGATTTATCTTCTGATTAGTTTTGTGACTCATTTTTCTCTGTCACTGTGCCAATTATGACCATATTTGAGATTACTATGAGCTTTATATATGATCAATCAACCACAGAGCTTTCAAAAACTTACCTTTTCTGAATACAGTTTCCAGAATCCTTTAGCCAACGTGGGGTAGTCCCTTGCTGGTTGATGGAAACTGTATTCTCCCAAAGTAACTCTTTTCCATGATCTGATCCAAGGTCATCTTAAACCACTGATTGCAAACTTTTTAGCCCAGAAGCCCAGGCTCCCCTCAAGGCTGCAGGTTCCCCACCCCTGAGTCAGAAAACATAGGAAATTTTAGGAGCATAAAGACTGAGGCTTCCAAGCTAGTTCTACATAGCCACTTCTATATTTCATGATATGATTTAATTCACAAATTGTGCATATGACATAGACCCTTTGCGACCCCATGGACCATTGCCTGCCAGGCACCTCTGTCCTCCACCATGTTTCTCAACCTGTCCAGCTCTGTGTCCATTGCATCTACAATACCATCTAGCCATCTCATTTTTGGTTGTTCCCTTCTTCTTTTCCCCTCCACCGTTCCCAGCATCAAGGCTTTCTCAAGTGAATCCTCATTTGATGTCCAAAGTACTTTAGCTTCATCTTTACTGTTTGACCTTCTAAGGAGAAGTCAGGGTTGATTTCTTCTAAGATCAACCTATTTGTTCTCCTTGCTGTCAAGGGTACTCTCAAGACTCTTCTCCAAATTTCAAAGGCACCTATTCTTCTGTGCTCAGCTTTCCTAATGGTCCAGTTCTCACAACCATACATTGCCACCAGAAATACCATTGCCTTGACTATGTGAATTTTAGTTTGCAAGGTGATGTCTCTACCTTTAACTATGTTCCCCAGGTTTCTCATAGCTTGTCTCCAAAGAATCAGTTGCCTTTTTATTTCATGGCTTCAATTATCATCTGAAGTGATCTTGGATTCTAAAAAAGTAGTCTGTCATTTCTTCTACTTCTTCCCCATCTATTTTCCAGGGACTTATAGGGCCTATTGCCATTATCTTGGTTTTCTTGATGCTGAGATTGTGCTATACTGCACTATATTGAAACACATATGTTCTTTTGTCCCTGCAGATATACATGTACAGTACTTGGTCCTTTCATTTTATAATACAGTCAAACCTCGCATAAAGAGTGTTTCGCTTAAAGAGCAACTCACTTAAAGAGCAGAATTTTCTCTGAATGTTCGCTTCGCTTAACAAATAAAACCAACCAAAAACTCGCTTAACAAATAAATCGGGGTTCGCAATCTCCCCCACAATTGGTCACTTACAATGGTGTTTCGCTTAAAGAGCAAAGTCGCTTAAAGAGCAATCTGTGGAACGCATTATGCTCTTTAAGCGAGGTACCACTGTATTTTCATTTTGTTTGCATCTAACATGTTTGTTTTCCTTATTAGTTTCCAGTTGAAATTTGTTTGCTATCATTTTATTTCATGGAAACATTGCATCTTATCCTTAGCTTTAATGTGTCATGAAAAGGCAGCAAAATATAAAATTAATTTGACTTGGGTTCTTGGCTATGAAGCAGACTCTGGGAGTTCAGTTCCCTACTGTGGCCTTCAGCAAGAAAAGCCAGCCTCTGTAGTTGAGGGCAAGTTACACAGCCCAGAAGAAGGGAACAGTAAACCAATTCTGAGTGCTCTCTATCTAGAAAACCCTCGGAAGGGTCATCATAAATTAGAGTGACAGCACATTATTATCTTTGCTGTATATTTACTATCAAATATTATCTACTAGCTGGTAGCAAACTTTGGGTTCTAAGTACTTTTATTTGGGTTCTGGCAATGTTTCATCTTCTATCTTAGGTAGCAACAGATCTTTGGTTGGTCCAATATAGGAGCTTTAAATTCCATTATAAACTTTACATGTTCACTTAGTCAGTTTTTTCACTCCAATCTCCTTATGAAGATAATATGATACAAGTCAGCCCTAATTTTGATTTTTTTAGATTTTCAACAATTGGTATGCAAAATATTTAAATCACATGTGCCTGTTATTAACCCAGGCAAATATAATTCCTGTTGTGTAAATAATTTCTTGTTTATCTCAAATGTCCTGTTTGTATTTACCATTTTAATAAAAACCTGAGCATATTTTTCTTTGTTTGATTCAGCTTCTAAGCAAATTGTTTTTTGTTTCAGTCATTTAAAAAAGCCCCAGTTAATGTTATGGAGGGTTTGGCCTTTCCCCCCCAAAAGTGCCTCTGATTTCATGCCATGTGGTACGGTGATTAAACTGCAGCACTGCAACCACAGTTGCTGATGTTGTGAGTTCAGTCCTGACGGAGATCCAGGATGACTCAGCCTTCCATTCTTTTGAGGTTGTAAAATGAGTATCCAGCATGTTGGTAGCAAAATGCTGATTACCTTGTGAACCTCCCAGAGAGTGCATGAAATGCTATAGGGCAGTATATAAGTGTAATTGCTATCGTTATTGCTAGACCAGATGTTAAGTCAGTAGAAGATTGTGAGGGAACTGAAAAAGTATTATTTTTACTCACAAGATTACTGCAAAACATTTCTGACCCCCACCTCAACTCTCCATCAATGTCTGGCTATATTACTGGTGGAAGTCTCCCCGCTAAACATATCAAACTATGGTGCTCCAAGAGGAGGTTAAATAAAAGGAGGAAGGGAATTAAGAACAGTTGATTGAGAACCACAGCAAAATGCCATTTTGTGTGCTTTTGGAGATCAGCATTCCTGTGTCTCAACAAATTGTTCTGCCCATGAAAGCTCATTTGTAATAATTACTCAATTATAAGGTTAGCTGAGCTACAAGGTCAATACTCTGCAAGCTTCTCCTTTCAGCACAGGCAAACATTCACAGGGAGGCAATAATTTCTTACAGCTATAAAAAGGGAGTAAGGTCTTGTCACCTGTTTGTAAGTGCTGCTAGAATGTCAAGGCAAACAATGTGCTAAACAATGTGCTTGAAGGAATTTACTTGACTGAATTTGCCTTACTTTATTGTCCATGAGGGGAAAAATAATTCAGAAGGGTAACAATATTTTCACATTGACAGCCTTGGCCACAGAATTTGAGAGAACAGTATGAATGGCTCAACAGACAAGGTTTTATCAAACTGCTGAAGGAGGTTTGTTAAAGAAATCATTGATTTTCTTTTTCAAGGATAAGTCCTCATTTTTCTCATGCCATTGTCATCGTTGGTCAAACTGGATAGGCAGGATTTTGAATCACTAGAAAATGATGCAGAACCTTTGGCCAGAGGCAAAAGTACAGCAAAGTATCATCTGCCTCTGTACTATTCCTGCACAGATAAAAATCTAGCATTTCCAGTCTTTGAAAAATATGGTATTTTTATTTTTGTGCTGTTGTCAGGTGCTACTATTTGGATTTTGATTTATGACAGTCCTAATGAGGTTCAAGGTTTGTTACCACCACCACCCCACTTCTGTGAGTATCCATCACTACAGAAATTTGAGTCCAAGTTTCCTTAGCCCAGTTCAACACACTACCCACTCCACTGGCTCTCTTTGCTGGTGATTCCTATTTAAGGGAACCTTTCCATCATTCCCTCAGAGATGGTTTATCAGTCTCTTTCTGGCAGCACTCTGAGACTCTGTAGGTGTCACAAGACCACAAAGGTAGCAAGGCCTATACAGCATGAAGAAACTCAGGGGGTGGACCTAGAAAGCACTACATTTGCTACCCAGTCATGCTACCTAAATTATTCCTGGGGTGTGGTGTGCTGATGTACCCCAGCGAGCTTAGGCACCACACAGCAGTGCTACACAGAGAGTCTATTCAAGGAGAGGCCAACTAGCAAAGTCCAAAGAGCAAACCAAGTTCTGGTTACTGGTAGTTCAAGCAGTGTCTAGTCCAAAGTATATCCAGTGGTGTTGTCAGGGTTGGCAGAGAAGTCAGGGTCACAGCAGGCAGGTCTAAGCAGGCAATCTCAAGAGGTATCCAAAGTCAAGCAAGGCATTTGCCTTCAAGCAAGGTATTCGCCTTTGCACTGAAGAATTGTACTGATGCTGGAATGCTGCAAGAAGCTTGCCTAAAAGCCTTGCAACTAATTGCTATCAACTGAGAGCCTTCTCTGGTAACTAGTTTTAGCTTGCTTGTGTTGCAGGTGTAGCTCCTTTCTGAATCTTTCCCTGACTGAGGACTGATCACTGTCAGAGTTAGACTTCTGATCTGACAGGTCATCTACCTAGGGAAACAGAACTGAGCCAGAAGCAGGCTGAGATTTCTGGTTCAGGACATTCTCAGGTTCAGGTGCAGGAAGAACTGGGCTGGGCATAGGAAGTGCCTTCTGATCCAGGTCATCTTTGGAGTCTGATGAGGACTGGATCACAACAGGGGGGTGATTTCCACACAGGCTAATGTGCAATGTCAGGGGAAATCTTCCTGAGATCTATCACTATTCCAGGGAGGTAATATGAAATCCCAAAGTTGTCAACTTAGAGCAGACATGTCAGCCTTCTATGGCCATGATGACAAACCTTGGCACTCCATCTGTTCTTGGACTTCAATTCCCAGAAGTCCAACTCAGCACCCTTGCTGATCAGGGCTTCTGGGAATTGAAGTTCAAGAACACCTGGAGTGGCAAGGTTCGTCATCACTGTTCTAGGGTGATAACTGCCAAAACACTCAAAAAATGACTGAACTAAGTCTATGACTGGAAAATAAAATGACAGTGATCATTTAACAACAGTGAATCAAACAGTGAAATTTATATATACTGTATTTTAATTTACTTTAGCATATTCCCAAATAATAAGCAGAGTTAGTTTCATAGCCACACATACAATAAAGATCTAGCATGTGGCCAAGAGCAACATTACTCTGCTGTTATACCATTCAATACTCCCTTCCAGGTTTTTCCACAAATTACCACTCAAAGTTCTTGGAAGTCTCCAGACCCAAGTAACTTTTCCACAGAAGTTACTTGCTCACAGGTTCTCACCCATTCCAGATGCTACCAGTTCTTGCTAATTGACAATTCATTCCCAAACTACCTTGCTATTTGACCTTAAACAGTCCTCCTTCTCATGGAGATAACAGTGAAACTGAGTGATGTCTCAGTTGTTCCCACTCCAAGATTCATACACACACAGAGACACTTTTTTTCTTTCAGGAAGACCTTTTTCAAACTTCTAAAAGCAGCCTCAGGAAATCAGGAATGACTCCATATTAACAATCTCTTGACAACATGTGACCCCATCAGCCACTCACTCTCTGGGTTACTTGGTTAGTGCCACTTACATAAAACACATAAAGCTCAATAGGAATTCAAAATCTTGGCTCCAGACTCTACAGCCAGATCTTCCAATGCACTAAGCTATACAGTGGTATCTCACTTAAAGAGCATAATACGTTCCATGAGATTGCTCTTTAAGCAAGTTTGCTCTTAAAGCAAAACACCATTGTAAGTGACCAATCATGACTTCTGGCAGGAGGGATTGTGAACCCCGATTTAGTTGCTAAGCTATTTTTGGGTTGGTTTTAGTTGTTAAGCAAGGCGACCATTCAGAGAAAATTCTGCTCTTTAAGCAAGTTAGTCTCTAAGCGAGGTGCTCTTTATGGACGGTTTTACTGTATTCATATTTGAGTTACATTATTGTTCTGTCTTTCCTCTAGTGAGATGGAGGCAGTGAACAAAGTTGTCTTCTTCCCTATCTTCACAATATCTTGTGAGGAGGATTAAAGTAAGAGAGTGGCAGACATTATGTCTTCCAGTGACTTTATGACTCAGTAGAAAGTTGAAGCTGGATCATCAAATCAAACACCCTAACATCATGCTCTCTCAAGGTGGGCAAAATGTATTGTTTCAAATGGACCTACTCTAACAGTGCAATTTTCCATGCTAAGCAACAGAATTTTAGCTAATATCTGGAACTCTTCATGTAGAAATATATACCTGTATGCACAATGTGAAGCATGTGGATAGCATGATGGTTTCTAAAGAATGATCTGCTTAAATAGGAATTCTGGAATTATGTCCAGGTGAGCTGAATGGAACACACTTCTGAGTAGACTATATAGGAAGCAATTATTAATGTGGTTTGAGGGTTTACAAGGTCTGTGGGCCCATGTTTTCAGGAAATTCTTTATTCCAATCTATACTTTTGTCCAAGGGACAAGGTTGGGTCAATGTGAATTGGTTTTTGCAAAGATCAAAGTTGCAAAACACCCCCAACTGACTAGCATTCTTACTTTCTAGTGCATGTAAGATTTGGTATTTATATGCCCTTTTGTGAAGCTAATGTTGGTTGACACATTCCTATCAAGAGAAGCTTAACAGAAAACATGCAAAATGTTGTAAAAATGGGCTTACGATCATGGATGAGTAAACTTCCCTGTTTCTCCAATGAACTGCTGATTGAAACACCATCTCCACAGGCATCTTTTACACTCACAAATAAAACTTGGCCACTTCAAGTCCTGTGTGCAGAGAAAGTAATGAATAAACATAAAAATAAAATGGAAAGTGGAAATAAGATTCAGAAGAGGAGCCAAAGAATAAAGGTGTTACAAATACTTGACCACAGAACCTAGAACCTGAAATATACTAGGCTAAAATAAAAATAATTTTGAAGACAACTGGGAAGCCATAATCAAAATCAAGTATTTTATTTTTGCTCAAGTTTTTCACATTCAAAGGAAGAACTGGGAACATCATGTACAGCTATTTTATTGATGCTAGAGGCAAGGTAAATTTTTCTCTGAGCCTTTGTTGAGCTGCCAAAGTCTGCTCAAGGTCTGAGTTAAGTCCCCATGGTCTCAAGGTTGACTCAGCCTTCCATCATCCAGAGTTCAGTAAAACATGCGCTGGTGCGCTACATCCTAAAAAAGACCATCATTCAATCCAAATATACCATCCAATTTCTGCCCTGTCTCAAACCTCCCCTTTTTGGGGAAAGTTGTTGAGAAAGCGGTGGCACGGCAGCTCCAGGGGGTCCTGGAGAAAGTGGATTATCAGGACCCAATCCAGTCAGGCTTTAGGCTAGGACACGGTATGGAGACTGCATTGGTCACATTGATCTCTGGTGACAGCGAGTTGAAAGGTACTCCTCCATTCTCACTCTTCTTGACCTCTCAGCGGCTTTCAGTACTGTTGACCATGGTATCCTGCTGGACTGGCTCCAGGGGTTGGGGGTCTGGGGTACTGTACTGTCCTAGTTCTCCTCCTTTCTGAACAGCTGGGCCCAGTCAGGGTGGATGGGGGGCATGGAGTCGAGTCTAAGACAGCTCACGTGTGGTGTGCCTCAGAGCTCGGTCCTCTCGCTCCTACTCTTTAACATCTACATGAAACCACTGGGTGAGATCATCCAATCCCACAGGTTGAGATATCATCAGTATGCTGATGATAGTTGTATCTCTGCCCGTGGTAATCCCAGGGATGCAGTTAAGGTCCTGACCAGTTGCCTGGAGGCAGTTAGGGTCTGGATGGAGGACAATGGACTACAGACTGAGTAGCTGTGGGTGAGGATACCCAGCACTGATAAGGAGTTATCACGCTGGTTTGGGATGGAGCATTGTTGCCCCAATCCAACCAGGTGTGCAACCTGAAGGTCCTCCTGGACTCATGGCTTCTGCTCCAGGAGAAGGTTATGGCCGTGGTCAGGAGGGCCTTCGGGAAAGTGCGTGTTATTAATCAATTGTGCCCACTCCTGGACCAGGAGGTCCTGGTTACAGTCACCCATGCCCTGGTCACCTCCTGTTTGGACTATTGTAATGCGCTCTACATGGGGCTGCCCTTGATGACCATCTGGAGACTGCAGTTGGTCCAGAATGTGGTGGCCCGTGCAGTTGTGGGTAGTGGTCATTTCACCCGTGCCTTACCACTGCTGTGGGATCTGCACTGGTTGCCTATATTTTTCCAGGTGCAATTCAAGGTGCTGGTTATCACCTTTAAAGCCCTTCATGGTAGCAGACCATGATACCTCAGGGACCGCATAGTCCCTAGGACATCGACCCATCCCACGAGAGCAAACCAAGAGGGCACCCTCCATAACCATCCATTGGGGAGGCATGCCTTTCTAGCACAAGGAAAAGAGCCTTTTCGATTGTAGCCCCCCCACTATGGAACCTCCTCCCGGTAGAATTACGCCTCCAGGCCCAGTTGTTACCATTTAGGAAAGAACTGAAAACATGGTTAGCAAAGTGGGTCTGGGGGCTGGGATTGTGAACAAGCTCCCTTTTTGGCTCATCTGAGGTTCCCCCCTCTTGTAATTGTTTTCTAATGATTTTTAATGATTTAATGATTGTATCTTTTTAAATGTCATGCTGTTTCTATACCTGTTTTAAGAGATCAATAAGGCACAGTGGGGGGCAGCATTATTATGTTGGAAGGGCTTTTAAATGTTTTTTATATTGTTTTTAATTGTTGCTGAGCAGCCAGTGTGGTGTTCACTGGACTGTGTACACTGCCCAGAGTCGATTGATTGGGACAGTATATAAATCTACTGTAAAAAATAAATAAGTACCCAGTGTGGTAGAAGCAAAATGCTAATTACCTTGTGAACTCTAAATATGATGGTATGGTTTATAAGTGTAATTGCTATTGCTATAAGTTATTCCGTACTTCCTTTACTCAAGCACCATTCAGGTTCTGCCCAATTAAATAATAACTTGCTGTCAATTTGATTATAATTTATGGTGATCCTTTCTGAATATTCTAGGTAAGAATATTCAGAAATGATTTACCATTCTCTTCTTCTTGGGATGCTCTGGGAATGACTGACTGACTGACTGATGGACAGACTGACTTTGCTGGTCTTTTCCTCCTCTTTAGAATCCCTGCCTCCATTTTATTGCCACTTCTGAGCCCCCTTAGCTTTGGAACCTCCTCTATACTTCAGTGCTTCCATTTCCATTTCTTTCTCTGCCCTTCTTCTTTTGTTGCACCTCACTTACCATCCCAAGTATTATTAAAACCCCACTGGCTATGTCATAACCACATGCCTATCTAACTTCACTTAGTACTCCAAGGGACTATCATTGATATGTGAGCCATGATGCAAATTCTCCTGGTGTGCCATTTGGTCATGCTCCTGGCACCACAACTCATACCTAGGCTTTGTTAAGCCCATCCACTACTGGACACTGGGGCAATGTGCTTTTCTGGATTCTTGGACTCTGACAGAGTAATAAATAAGGTTAAAATTAATCTGAAGGTAAACAATGGAGCAACTAAAATAAACCAGTAGCAAAAATAAATGGCACCCTTCTCTGGTTCTATCTGTTCCACATGGAGGAAAAAAACCCTTTTCTGTCAAATATGTAGTATTTATTTATTTATTTATTTATTGGTTTTCTATACCACCCATCTGGGTGTTATCCCTCTCTGGGCAGTGAACAAACAGAAAATAAATAACAACAATACCCACAACAAATCATAACCCACTACCAACAAATATATCATAGACTAAATTAAGATAAAATAAAAATAAAAATAATTTTCACAGTTCTTTCTTTATTTATGTCAGAGGCACCACCATCATATAATAACATACAAAGCTAAAATTAACATATCTAAAACGAAAAGGAATTAAAAGGACTAGATGACATCTGTCCAATATTGGGACACCTCAACAACATTGAGGAGCCTCCCTGAAGATTGCTACTTCAGGGATCGGGCATCCCCTGTGAACAGAGATTTATCACTGGCAACAGAGATTTTTCACCGGCTAATCCTTTCAACCCAGAAGCACCAGAAGTAGAATTGTCATAGTTTTGAGTCATGACTCAAAAACAGAATCTCCTGAAAATCCAAAGGGATTCTTCATGCAAGAGACGGGAACTATATAGCATATATGATGAAGAGCTTGTCATATTCTTAAAATATAAACATGGTTTTATCTGTTTTTACTATTTTCAAAGGTTTTTGAGCCACCTTGTACAGTATCTTTTAGTAGGAAGATGGGATATAAATGTAATCAATAAACGGATTACTGATAATGGATAATTTTAAAAATTATTCCTACAATGACAATTAGAAAATGAGGGGTTTCAGGATTAAATTCAGTGGCTTGTGAAGTTTGTTCTTTGGGATTGGTGATCTCCCTGTTTTGCTCTTTCCTGGAGCAGAAGTTCCCAGGTTCCTTTTCTGGAACCTATTCTTCCTTATTTAACTGTTTAGCTGTTTATTTATTTGTCATTTTTTTTCTATTTATACAGCACTTTTCCCCCACGTGGCTCAATTGGCTACATGGCTCTTCTCTTCTGTTTTGATCCTAACAATAACTTTATGACAGAGGTTAGACTGACCAACTTTGACTGGCCTCAAGTTAATTTTATGGCTGAGCAGAGATTTGAAAACTAGCTCTTCTGAGGTATAGTCTAACACTTTGTCCACTACACTATACCACACCAGCTCCTCTTCTCAAAGAAATGAACAGGGCATCTCTTCCTTTCTCTGTTGGCTCGGAAGGACACCGTAATTGATGGTATCAAATGCAAGTAACAGGAGAATCAACATAGGGTATGATTACACAAGCAAGCCAAACTGGAGCAATTCAGCTTTGTTGTAGCTTGGTTCACAATCTCTCTTTTTTAATTATTTGTTGCATTTATAGGCCATCTCTCTGACCTTTTAATCTTGTATTTGGTATAAGTGAATACACAGAGACCCCAAATTGTTCCAGTGCCAGTGTCAATGCTGGCCCTCGGTCTGATGCAATTTGATATTGTGCTCACAGCCCAAAGTCCTTTGATTCTACCCACAAGGACAAGGTGATCCTTGGCTCTCCTTATCTTTTCTCTTTGTCAATGCATAGGTGAGCTAATGGTAAATTAATGTGCAGTGATAACATGATACTGTATCAGTGGTTTGTTTTTTTAAAATACTTCAGGACAACTAGGTAGAAAGACTGCAGGGGCGCGTGTTTCTGCTGTCCTATGCCTCATCTTAATACATCACCGTAATGCCACCAAAGTCACATCCCCCCATCCTTTTATAGAATGAAAAAATGACCACACAGGGAAAATGTCCCAGTGTTATAAAAGAAGAAGTCCCCAGCAACAAAGGAAAATCCTCTGAATCAGAAAAAGGAAACTGTGTTGATTTTGTATTGTCTGATCATTGATAAATGCTTTGAATTTATCCATGCTAATTGGAAAGCAAATCCTGAAGAATTTCTTAACATAGCCTCAGCCATAGTCACACTCTCCTTCACCTCCCATCAGCATTAGTTGTCCATGCAGAAGAAAGAATGAAGCTATGGGTCCAGGGAGGGACACTTTTTGTCTCCGGATGTTGTTGTACTGAAATGTCCATCAGCCCTAGCTAGCACAGCCACAGTGGATTATGGTGGGAGCTGTTATGTAACCACATCTAGAAGACCATGGGTAGCCCTTCCCAAACCTAAAAGAAACATAACTGTGCCCAGTGTATTGGGTGACAATGACACCTTGTCTATTGGTAAGTGAGGTGTGCTTCCTCAGCCATCCCGCTGCTCTTTACATTGTTATTAGAAGCAAAAGGCCAGTGTGGACTGTGGCTCACTTGCCTGCCCACCGTGTAAGTCTGTGTGTGTAAGAGAGACAGAAAGAGAGAAATGGAGAGAAAAGGCATGAGCAAGAAAGAACTGCTGCCTCTTGCCCCATCTCTACCCATCTTTTGCTGCTGTACCTTCCATCCTTCCAGCCACAATGGGAACAACCCACTACTTTTGGGTGTAGTACAGCTGAAGACAGTTAATGGCATTCAGTCACTTGGTAGTGGAGCCGGACTGCAAAAGAGCAAGGTTTAGACTTGAGACTCAGGTTTTGGGTTCTGTTTTCTGGAACTCAGGGCAATCCACAATTTTGGGATATCCAACCTGGCCACTCAAGGGACTGTGGTGACTTAGTGGCTAAACCAATTAACATGATATGTAGAAGATGAGCAGGCCAGCAGTTCAAGGACCACGTGCTGCATGATTGAGTGAGCTCCCATCTCTGTCCCAGTTCCAACCAACCGAGCAGTTCAAAAGCAAGAAAATGCAAGTAGATAAATAGGAACCACTTCAGTAGGAAGGTAATCAGCATTCCATGCACTCCTGTGTCTAGTCATGCCTGCCGCGTGTCCTTTGAAACAGATGCAGACAGTGCTGGCTCATGGGCTATAAATGGAGATGAAAACCAAAACCTAGAGTCGGATATGACTGGCTTTTGAGCAAGGGCACCTTTTACAACCTGGCCACTCACATTTTGATCTTCATTCCTATTTTTATAACAAACCATTTATTTATGCTCAAAAGCTCTCTTCTCTTTTTCTTTACCTTGTATACTCTAAAGCTCCTGAAACTCAAACACTGTCTGCCAGGCATACACTATTTTGCAATAGTTGCAAAAGAGCCTGTACAGTGATACAACAAAGATCCACCCTCCTCCACCCCTGTGACATTTCAAAAGCATGTTCCTAGCTATTGATACTGCTGTCTCAGGGAGCAACATGCTATTGTCAATATCGTGTCTTAAAACTATAATTAGAACATTTCCCTTACTTACATGAAGCTGAACAGAAAGAAGGCTTTCACATTAAAGAGCAGTAACTGAAAGCAAAGAAAAACTGTGAGAAACAGGAGATGGTGCAGTGTGGAGAGATATGAAACATAATTCCTGTCAAGAGACAGTCCAAATGAAGGAACAATGACTAGAAATCTCTTCAAGAAGAACTAAGACGGAAAATGATGCTTGAAATTACTGGCCAACTTGATGCACAGCTCAAGATCATTTTTTAAGAGAAGAAGAATATCATGTTTGGTGTAAAGAGAAATACAATTCTTTAACACTGCACTTTTAAAAAATAATCCCTGTTGGAAGCTGCTCAGTGAACTGGATTAATGGACAGAGTGCAAGGAAGGCTGTCAAGAGACCTTGAAAAATACAGCATATCACATCTGAATCGGTAATCTATCATACTGATGTCACCACTCATGGCACACATTCACAGGGAGACTTCCAGGGCAGCATAAGATAAATGTTACAAGCAATCAATTCAATTTTCATCAGATTTCCTGTGAAGAAGGAAAAAAGCAACTGAAAAGAATTTAAAATAGATTAAATCAGCTAATGGATCTTTTATACCTTTTAACAAAGTTCTGTTTGATTTAAGTGGAAATGAGATTCCACGTCAGCACAGGTTTGAAAGTCATCAAATTGGAGAAGTCAAGTATCATCCCCATCAATTTTTCAGGCCACGGGCTGGTCATGTGGTTCAGTGGGCAGGCCACGTGGTTCCTCCCAACAGAAGTGGAATCCCACTGCCATTTTATCTGTTTAAACCAGGGGTGCCCAAACTATGGCCCATGGCCAGATCCAGACCCCAACACCAGATAATTCAGCCCAGGCTGCCGTCGTTGCTCCTCCGTATGGGCACGTTTTACTTCCGTTTCCAGGAGTGATGAGGGTGGTGGGCCAGATGAACTGGTGTTGGGGGCTGGATCTGGCCCATGGGCCATAGTTTGGGCACCCCTGATCTAGATGACTGAACTTGTTAAGAAAGTATGATAGTCTTCCTTTCTCTCTTTTCAATAAGTTTCAAAGTGCCACAAAACCCTTTTTATTTTCCTAAGCTTCTACAATTCTATGCATATCAAATCATGAGCAAGTCCTACAGACCTCAACAGGACTTATTCCCAGGAGCAAGAGTGCAATCCTCACAAGCCAAAATGTCTGAACACCAGCTGAGCCAGCTTTAGACCAACTGAAGCTAATTCCAAAGCCTCTTAAAATTATTGGAAATTGCTTAACTGGATTAACCTTGTCTTACCCTAGTTTGTTTCAACAATGTGACTGGGTCTCTGGGCATGAAGACTGTTGGAATTTGACATCATGCAACTCCCTTGCTTCACTCCTACTCTAGCCATTTTTGGGATTTTCTGTTGGCTTGTTTCAGTCAATAAGCTTAGTGATTAAGATGCTGAACTCGTTGACTGGAAGAGTCGAGTGCTAAATGGCAGAGTGAGCTCCTATCTCTGTCCCAGCTCCTGCCAACCTAGCAGTTTGAAAGCAAAAATTGCAAGTAGATAAATAGGTACTGCTTCAATGGGAAGGTAACAGTGTTCCATGTGCTCCATTATCTAGTCCTGCCTGCCTCATGACCATGGAAACATCTGCAGATGCAGACATCACTGGCTCTTTGACTGTAAACAGAGATGAACACTGAAAACTAGAACCAGATAGAACTAGCTTTCAAGCAAGGGTGATCTTTACTCTGGTTAAGTTGATAGATCCCTCTGCTGACAGATTTGAGATCGACTGCAGAAAGTTTGCCAGCAGAAAGGCACAAAAGTGTGCAAACATGAATGCTTGCTCATAGTGCCTTCTGACTCCTTCCTCTTGTCCTCCTTGCTGCCAATTTCTGTACCTAACTCCCCACCATGTACATTTCCTTTCCTAATGTGTCAGCTGCCCTTCACCTCCCATGCCCTTCTCACTCTAGTAGAATATCACATCAAACAAAAGTTTTATGAGAAATCATTGCAGTACTTTGGTACCTCATCTATTTTTTTAAAAAAAGGTTTACAATGGCCCAAATCCTGATGCTTAGCATAGTAAATTACACTAAAGTATGCCCAGCTGAATTTTTCAAAGCCCTAAAAGATGATGGAATCAAATTATTGCATTCTATATGCCAGCAGATTTGGAAAACACAACAATTGCCACAGGATTGGAAAAGAGCAGTATATGTTCCAATCCCCAAAAAGGGTAATGCCAAAGAATGTTCAAATTATCAAACAATTGCACTCATCCCACTCGCTAGCAAGGTGATGCTCAAGATAATACAGGATAGACTTCAGCAGCACGTGAAGAGAGAATTACCAGAAGTGCAGACTGGGTTCCAAAGAGGCAGGGGGAATAGAAACCACATTGCCAACATACGTTGGATCATGGAGAAAACAAAGGAATATCAGAAACAAGTCTACGTCTGTTTCATTGACTAAACCAAGGCCTTTGACTGTGTGGACCACAACAAAATGTGGCAAGTATTTAAAGAGAGCACCTTATATGCCTCATGAGAAATCTGTACAAGAGTCAAGGAGCAACAGTTAGGACAGAATACGGAATGATGGAGTGGTTAGAAACAGGAAAAAGGAGTAAGACAAGGCTGCATTTTGTCACCCTGCTTATTCAACTTATACACGGAGCACATAATGCACAATGCAAGGTTGGACAAATCACAAGTTAGCATCAAAATTGCTGGGAGAAAAATCAACAACTTGAGATACGCAGATGATAATACCCTAATTGCGCAAAGTGAGGCAGACCTAAAGAAGCTGCTGCTTAGGTTGAAAGAAGAGAGTGCAAAAGCTGGCTTGAGACTCAACATCAAGAAAAACAAGACAATGGCAACAGGCCCTATCAGTCCCTGGATAACAGATGGGGAAGAAGTAGGAGCAGTGACAGATTTTACTTTCTTAGGATCAAAGATCACTGCAGATGGTGATTGCAGCCATGAAATAAAAAGGCGAATGATACTTGGGAGACAAGTTATGAGAAGCCTGGGGAATATAGTTAAAAGTAGAGACATCACATTGCAAACAAAAATTCACATAGTCAAAGCAATGGCATTCCTGGTGGTAATGTATGGTTGTGAGAGCTGGACCATTAGGAAAGCTGAGTGCAGAAGAATAGATGCCTTTAAGATGTGGTGTTAGAGGAGAGTTTTCAGAGTACCCTGGACAGCGAGGTGAACAAATAAGTCAGTCCTAAAAGAAATCAACCCTGACTGCTCCTTAGAAGGTCAAATAGTAAAGATGAAGCTAAACTATTTTGGACATCAAATGAGGATTCACTTGAGAAGGCCTTGATGCTGGGAAAGGTGGAGGGCAGAAGAAGGGGCAGCAGAAAATGAGATGGCTAGATGGTATTGTAGATGGAATGGGCACAGAGCTAGGCAGGCTGAGGAGGAGGATGGAGGACAGAGATGCCTGGCAGGCAATGATCCATAGGGTCACAAACTGTGCAACTGAACAACAAAGGCCCAATGAATCCACGGGGATTTTGTGAGACAACTCCTTCATAAATTCTGTTGATCCAAATGGGTCTACTCTAACTGCAACTTTTTTAGCATAATAAGTAAGCACATTTGAATCAGTGGAACTTGCAGTGAATTAACTCACCAAATTTCCATCGATTCAATGGGCTTACTTTAGCGTGGTTTACTATGCTAAGCAGCATGATTATGGCCAATGAGTCTAGCATTAAAATGATGTTACTCCTTGAAGTTTATTGAAATAGCACCAATCTCAAGAATATAGGTCAGTGCTATGTCACTTTGTTCACTGGGATCTAATGCTGATTTTATTACAAAAGTTTACAATTTTGTGGGAGGCAAACAAAGCAAGAAAGGCAAGACTTCACTTTGACACCTTCCATCAGTGGGACGATTAACAAACTATGAGCTGAAGACACGCACATTAAAGGTCCAAAAGTTACAGATATTTACAACTGTATTGTGCAACACTGATACAAAATAACATGGAAGGCACTAATGTTTATAAAAAATCATATGCCAGGCTGAACAGAAAGAATTGGAAAGTCACAAGAAATGATTGGCAGCCATCCATATCCAAGCAAACATTGTCTAAATATAGGATAAAACAGCCATTTGGACATTCAAGCAAGGGCAAATGCCAGCCCAGATTGGCATTGTCTCCCATTCATCACAGCTACCTAAACTTCACTGTCCAGAGTTCTCAATGTTTCTTAAGTGTTACTGCTCTTGTTATAACTGTGTTCATAAGGGTGGTGTATTGCATCTACACTTTTCCTGGTGATGCCCAATTTCTCAAGATGTTGTAGCAAGTGTTATTTCATGATGCTTCAGAATAAGTGTGTGAGACAGAGCAACTGCTGAAATCAATGGAGTAACAACTAAAAGGAATTGTATGTCATCCATTCTGCTGCTATATTTTGATTTTAACAAATGGAGCCTGAACAACCATTAAAAGCTGATGAGTGAATTCAAGTGTACATATTTTATTTGCAACAGCTGCTTTTGGGGGGAAAGAAATCATTAGTTCAATATGCCTTAGTTACGTCAATTATTATCCATGTGTATCCAGCAAACACAAAGCCGCTCCCCCCCAAAAAAAAACAAAAAACTTGCCACTAACTTCATTTTGGTAGTGTATCTGAGAATTGTCCTACAGATCAAAGGAAATCACTCCCCAGTGACAATTTCATCAATTTCAAAATCTACATGACAATTTCCACAGATGTTGACAACCTCTTGCTTTTTAAAAGATGCTTAGGTGAAATCGTTTTCTCTCTCACTGCTTTAAATGATATATTTAAAAGGCCTTTCTTCAATGAGATGTCTACTACTATGAAGTGAGTTCACTTTTTTACATTTATTTTGCTGGGCATCATCATTAATTGACTGGTGTCAAGGGACAGAAACAGCCACTTGTGTATAATAATGAAACCCAGTGATCACAGCCATTTTGTTTATTTATCATTCATGTACATCCTAGCCTTTCTTCAGAATGAAACTCAAGGGAGAATGTATATGAATTTTAAGCAGCAGTGTCAGCATCAGGTTTGAGGGGATTATGGGAAAGGTAGCCTGCCATCTATGCTCCCTCTTCTCGAGCAAAATCTTTGAGGAACTGGCCTTCACAAACTTAACAAGCAGTAGAAACAGGTTTCTGCTTGTGGCATCATTGCCATAAAATAGGGATGGATAGACTATCATCTATGGGTCACATGCAAACACACTTCCTCTTCCCCTGAGATTTTTTAGAAGCCTCTAGCATCTCCAAGGCCCATAACCAATCTCCCCCTGAAATACCCCCAAAGTGTGTTTGTTACTCCTGAAACTCTCAGTTTTGTAGTCAAACACAGCAGCCACTCTGGAAAAAAAACAATCAAACCCCAAAGTAGCTGTCTAGCACAGATGTGAATGGAGAGTTCAGTTAATTAGCTACCAGTGTGTCTAAGGAACTAATCTGGTTAAGTTTAAGTTAGAGGGAAAATGTTTAACAATTAGGGTAATGCTGAGTTAGATGATTAGAATATAAACCTAACAGGGGAAAAGCTAGGAAAAACCCACCGATTATATTACTAATTCCCCTGTTTTGAGCTTTAGGAAGGTGGAAATAGCTACGGGGATGTTTGAAAAATTTACCTCCCATTCTTCCTATGGATGCCCTTATCTTTTCCTTCTCTACCTCTCTTAGACTCACAACATCTCCTTTTTATCTTACTAATTGACAAGTTTTTTAAAAAAATTAATGTATGGCAAATTAACAAGTAATTTCCCAGTAATAGTCACAGGGCCTCAACATTTGGTTTTTTGGGAGAGACGAGAAGCCTCTTGGTTGTATCTAGTGGAGAACAGAAGAACAACATAACTTTCATATATCATAAATACTTCATGTTTCAAGTCATCCTTATTATTTGGGGTTTAAAATCTCTCACATTGCACAGTGGAGCTAATTTAATAATGAAGTTTACTGGGTTTGCTATAGTGAAAAAATTCAAAAAGTCTCAACCTACTGCTTAAAAAAGGAAATGGACACAAGACTATCTGCAGACTTTGCTTCTTATACTCTACCATCTTCAGAAGAGACTTAAGGTGTGGTGTGGTGGAGAGACAAAGGAAACTACAAGGAGGGGGCAGGATTTTGTACCCTCAGTGATGCTTCCCAGGTCTTTCTTCAGTATGAAGCAACATAGGTCACTTTATACTCACAGTTCAAGTTTTATTGTTGTTGTTCAGTCACACAGTCGGGCCTGGCCCTTTGCAACCCCATGGATCACAGCATGTCAGGGTCCTCTTTTATCTGCCATCCTCCGTAGTCTGCCCAGATCAATGCCCACTGCATCAATAATGCTAACCATTTCATCCTCTGCCACCCCCTTCTCCTTTTGTCTTCTATCTTTCCTAGCATCAGGACCTTTTCTAGTGAGTCCTCTCTTCTCATTTGGTGGCCAAAGTATTTGAGCTTCAGCTTCAGTATTCATTCTTCTAAGGAGCAGTCAGGGTTGATTTCCTTTAGAATTGGCTGATTTGATCCCCTTGAAGTCCAGGAGACTCTCAAGAGTCTCCTCCAGCACCACAGTTCAAAGGCATCTATTCTTCTGCGTTCAGCCTTCCTTATGGTCCAGCGCTCACAGCCATACATTACTACTAAGAAGATCATTGCTTTAACTATGTGGACTTTTGTTGGCAGGGTGATGTCTCTACTTTTTATTATGCTGCCTAGAGTTGCCATAGCTTGCCTTTCAAGGAGTAAGCCTGATTTGCCCGCCTCTTACCCAAAAAACCTAACTCAATTAACTTGGTCAATCTTACCACTTCCTGTTCCAATCCCCAATCTCCCCCCCCCCAAAAAAAAAATTTTTTAAGACTGATGCATATCCCAGTGATTCTTAGGGCACAAAATTGATCCTT
The DNA here is from genome assembly GCA_030440675.1 of Furcifer pardalis. Classification (NCBI taxonomy): domain Eukaryota; kingdom Metazoa; phylum Chordata; class Lepidosauria; order Squamata; family Chamaeleonidae; genus Furcifer; species Furcifer pardalis. Next base: position 238,188,923 of record CP126891.1, read on the forward strand.
GGGTATTTTATGGAAGGGGCAATAAGGGAGAAGGAATATGCCTGCATGACATATGGTAGCCACTATGCCCCTTCTTCTCTGGCTTCCATACATAATCATGTGTAGTGTAGCTCAGCTGTGGGGTTCATGCAGCATGGTCTTCTTCTTCTTTTTTCTTCTTTAATGCTCCTGTTGCCAAAATAGCGTTCCAAACACCTCAACAGGTTGTGCCTGTCACCTGTAGTGGCAGGAGAGAAACAAAATAGACACAGTAAGAGCATTTCCTTTAGTTTATTCTACAATAAAGGAGATCACAAAGGCTAATCACAGGGAGTTGTATCTCAAATATTGCAGATTTATATTCCTTTCACAACTCAGGTTATGTGTCTTGATTGTACATCAAAAGAATACAGAGCATGTTGAGTAAAAAACAAAAATAATATCATGTCCTGACATCTTACTTCTTTAATTTCTGGACTACTTAGGACAGTCATATAGAGAAACAATAAAGAAACAGATCATACTGTGCCTACAAGTAACACTTCTGCACTTCCATTTTATGCTGTCGCTTCAGCACATTCTCCACAGGGTATTTACGTGAACAAAGATCACATTATTTCTAAAGCTGTAGCAACTTTTTTTTTACAACATTCCAAGGAGTTGTAATAACATTTCACTTAATTCTTTGCTTCTACATTGTCCCCTTCTTTACAGCCAGTTAGCCATGTCACAATGCAAGTTAACCTAGAGGGTGGGACAAGCATCCTAGCACCACAGCCTTCTTTGCGTTTCCATGAGTAGATTGAGCTGCATAGAAAGAGCCTCTGAATCAACAATTTTGTTCCACCTGGTTTCTGTGGCAGAAACTCTCATGAGTTCATGGAGACCAGGAGTAGAACCATCAGATACAGTCTTGATCACCATTTTATTTCCTAAAGAACATCCACAGAAAGCCCTTTTTAGTAAGGGAATGTTACCCAGAGTATGATTGGGGAATATTTTTCCAATCAAGGACTGTAGCACCTCTACCAGCAAAACAGTAGGTAGAGACGAAAGTGGGTGTATCGAACCCTGAACTTCCAGTCTTCAAGCTCAACATCTTAACCACTAAGCCACCACAGTGCTGCATTGTTATGCACTATCAAGTAGCTTCCAAACTATGGTAATCATCTAAAAGGTTTTATCATAACCAATCCTGCTCATCTCCTACAAATTCAAGTCCTTTATTGAGGCAAAAAATAATAATTAAAAAGGCATTTACCTTCAGGCATTCTCCCTCCATCTTCCTTGTGGTAGAGGGTCAGAACAGAATAAGTAATTTTTTAAAATCAATAACCCAGACAATGGTTAATTGGTTAAGGGGTATCTTGGAAAGAGAGTTAGTAGTTTAAGAGGAGTGTGGACAGCCTTAGAGGTTACTATTTAGCCCATGACTTGCAGGTTCTCCACCTGTGCCTTAGTACTTGGGAACCCTGATATTTACCAAGATTGGCCAGCTTTGAACCATGCCAGGACTGGTAGCAACCACAAGAGTGAAGCAGCATGCCAACCTCTATTGTGTTAATGAAGCCATTCAAATAAAAGACAGTCAGATCACTACATCTAAAAAGATAAATTGCTCCTGGCAAAATAACCTATTATGTTTGTTGGATGTCTTGTCTCTTCACTTTTTCATATTTTTCTATGATATATGCATCATTTTGGTGACAAAGTTTGCTATTCCCTTGCTTTAAGGGTTAGCTTTCTGTCAGGAGACATTTGTATGGAATCCCATATTGTTGAATAAATCATGGATCTGTTAGCATGTAAAATAAAGCAGCATGGACAGGCTTGCAAATAATTAAATATTCATTTGCACAAAAATGAAGAGAATGCTAAGTACAAAAAAGCCTGGTTGAGATTGGACTGTGTCTTTTCATGAAAGAATGTTTTAAAAAGATTAGGGCATCAAATAGCCTGTTGGTTATTGATGGAAGCAAAGTTCAGAGACTCACTGTTGGACAGAAGAGTGCAGTGTTCCTTTTAAATTTTATGAAAATTGGTTGGTTTTGCTTTTTATATTTAGCAATATTCATTTAAATAGGCATTCCTCAGAAGTAACCATATCTTGTCTGAAATCAGGAAGCAATTACCTCTCTCACCGTCAGTAAAAATAAAAATGCAAGTTTTGTGGCAACTTTAATACCACCAAATTTATTTCAGGCTAAACATATATGGATTAAAATCCATTTCTTCAGGGGGGGTTGGGGGCCATATGTTAAGGTTTTTTTAAAAAAAAATTACATGCAGGACAGGAACCATGCCTGATAGAGTTATTATATTCTTATATTCTTTTTCCATGGAACTCAGCATACTTGGGCCTTCTTGGTAGCACCACTACTCTCATCTTACATCAGCCATGCAAGTGGGGTACACAGAAAGAGCCTCCTTGAAGATTGTGAAGTTTTTGAACCACAATCGGGAATACCCTGGTAACGACAACCTTGTGTTGCTGGATAATCTTTCTCACACTAGGTCAGGCAGAGGGAACTGTAGAATGAACTCACCCAAATGTGGCTTCATTTTGTCAGTTTCACATCTGGGCTAGACATGGAAAAAGAAGAAGCCATGAAGGAAAAAAAGTGGCAGGTAGAGTCTAAGGACACTACCGTTAGGGATTTAGTGCATGAACTCGATGTGTTGAATTATGCTCATTAGTTCATTTATTTCTTTTATTTCATTCATTAGGTAAGGGTGATGTTTCAAATGGGGAAAAATAAAGACATTATGTACATAAAATTAAGGTTTCATAAAATGTTCATAAAATCTAAGGTTTTCTGAGCTAAGGTAAAGGTCACCCTTGATTGAAAGCTAGTCATATCTGACTCTAGGTTTCAATGCTCATCTCTGTTTATAGCCAAAGAGCCAGTGCTGTCTGTGTCTGCAGACATTTCTGTAGACATGTGGAAGGCATGAACACTGTTTACCTTCCCACCAAAGTGGTCCCTATTTATCTTCTTACAATTTCTTACTTTTGAACGTTGTGTTATCCCAAAACCAGAAATCCCAATTTCATTTGTGTTTATTTTTTTATATATTTTACTTTTCAATAAAGATGCTTTTAAATTTTATTTTCTATTCTCCCTGACTCTACCCACTATGCACACATCTCCATAAGCAACCCACTGTACACACAACTGCATAGGATCTATTTTTAATAAATATTTCAATAGTCAAACCGCAAAGTAAAAGAGTTTTTTCTTCATGATTCCTTGAAAGGAGTTCTTCAATAAGAGGGAAAGCAAAAAGGGAAAGTGGTTATGACTTCAAAGGAGAAACTTGCTACAGTGTATCCATTCGCACAATAATGTATCTATTCTGATGTGGAGAGATACTTTGTTGAAGGAAAGAAGGTTAGAAAGAAAGTTTTTTTGTTTAAACCATCATAGAAAATGTTTCTGAAGTCCAATCCAAATTGTTTAAGTGTCACAAGAAAGGTTATTATGTCCTCTATCAATCACACTTTGGATCACTTCTATTGGTTGATTGGTTTGGTCACAGGCTCACTATCAATCGACCCCCGCCCCTGAAAATATCACTTTTGCGAGTCACATTTTTTCTTAATATCTTTGTTGTTGATTCCTGCTTCAGTGTCATTCTTCTCCACATGTTGTATTCAAATTGTATCCACCTCGAGAAGTTGTTATATTCAGTTTCTAACATGGTTTTCCCTTTTATTTTTGTGTTTCTGTGAGTGGTATTTTGTAAAATACTTCATAGTCCCCCCCAAAAAAAGTCCAATTTCAAATGTAATAGTGTCACCACAAAGGTTATTTTTTCTTCTTTCAAACCCACTTTGGGTCACCTGAATAGGTTGTGTGGTTTGGTTGCTGGGCTGCCCGATACTGACCCCCCCCCCCACGAAGATTGCATTTTTTCAAGGCAACTTTCAGAAGCAATGATGTCATTGCTTTGTATTTTTGGCCAATGGCTCTTTACATTTCTGAAAGTCACTGAGACGAACTTTCAGTCAATGTAACCATTATTTTCATGGGTGCTTTAGTTTTGTGGCGGCAGCTCATCAAAAGTACATGATTTTTGTTACATCACAAAAGCTGCCAGACCACCCAATCAACATGTAAGACGTTCATAGAATTCACGTCAAAATTAAATTAATGGTCAGTATTGTGGCTGAGCAGGAGTTGAAAAAAACTAAATTTGCTTAGGTGCACTTGAATTTTGTATCCATTTTGAAACAGAGAAATAGGAGAAAACTTTGTTCTAATTATAATAAAGCAGGGAGTGAGAAAACTTTGGCTGTTCAAACATTTTGAATCAATCTATTGAAAATTTTGCCAGTAAAATAACCAAGGAGCTGTAGGCATCATAGTCCAAAAATGTAAAGGTCCAAATGTTCTCCATCCCTGTTCCAGGATTCCAAAAGCAGAAGAATCAAGTACAAGGAGCAAACCCAGAAACTGGGGCTGAGCCTTGTGATATCATAGGATATACTCATTTAATGATACAAAAGGTAGAGCAGGTAAGGACTTGGGATGGATCCCCAGCTTGCAATACTATTGTCTTGACTTATGCAACAAAAAGATACATAAGTCAAGACATCAGTGCTTAGTGACTTCTCCCAAAAGACAGGGAGGACCAGCATCAGTACACCAAAAAGCTTGGAGGAAAAGGACAGGTCTGGAGAAAGAACTTGTAGGTACATATTTTGGGCCCATTCTGCCATCTGAGCTATAAACACACATTCATGCTAAACAGGTAATCCCTAACACCAAGTGAAAATAGGTGCAGCTGAAATTCTAGGTTTGCAAGCCATCACGTGGGCAAAAAAATTTCTTTATCTAGTCACACGGATATTTATTTCCTTACCTGGAAAAGCCTTGCATACTCCTGACATTCCAGCAGGCATCTTCTGACCTGCTAACACCACCCTGCTCTGATGCCATTTCATATATTTTTTCAGTGTAAGGACTGTTTTACCTGCAGGTTGATTGGCATGCTGCATGTCTCTATGAGCATATGTAGAATGAATTGTCCCTTCTATGCCAAATAAATTTTAGCTGTAATCCCATCTGCCCCCAGGTTTTGTAAAAGAAGACTTCTGTTAAAGCACAATGCAGCTTCCAGGTAGGCATGAGGTCCAGCATGTAGAAATTTAGGACAGGTTTAAAAAAACCACTAGCTTTTCAGAAATTATGAAGTCAACCCTTGGGAACAGCATGCCCTGTCATTAATGGATGATAACCAGTGTTAATGAGAGGCTTAATGAGGCAGTTTGCTGAGAAATCAGCACATTCATCTGTGGCAACAATGTAAAAAACCAACACCCCACACTGCCTTGCTTATGGCTGCAAGTCTGAAGAATAGCTGAACGCTAACTCTGATAACAAGAAAATACCCGAAGGCTTCCCAAGTAAACCCCCCCCCCCCAAATAACAATGATCTCTGATTCTTAATTAACCTTGTTGTGTTAGCCAGAGGAATTACTATTGATAATTCAACCATGTACCTTTTGACATTCTTCCTCAGAGCAGGTTTTGGGCATGCAATACCCCCTGCCCTTGTGGGATGTAATCCTGTTAGTAATATCACTGTCTGTTGCTATGGAAATCTACCTAGAAATACAAATTCTGAACAGTAATGAAGGTGTGTGCATGTTTACTTGTCAATGACTGTGACTGTTTCACTGTGTTTCTCTTTACAGAGAATAAAAACAGTGTATAAAAATTACTGGGGCATGTATTTGAGACCAAGCAAGTGTGAATGCAAAGAGTATCAGTGAACCTCTTTGCAATAAATACATTTCTTTGACATTGTTCCATGTAAGAGTCCAAAGATGATTGACTAAATAATATAAATGGTAAACATTTTTAGATGCTAGAAACAGGAAGGCTCTGCTTTCTGTCTCAGGAGCAAAAATAAGAAACATTATTTTTGGGGTTTATAATCCTCAGAACTCCTGCAACCAGCATGACCACAGTCCAAACAAAAGGGGAAGGGGCTTTTCCAAGCTCAGATTGGAGGCATACCTTTCCCACTGGCTAGATCAGGGGTCCTCAACCTTTTAAAATCGGGGGCTGAGTCACCCTCCCTCAGACAGTTGAGGGGGCTGGACTGGTAGTTCCCCCACCATAAACCCTGTGGTAAACGCATCCACGGCTTTTGTAATCATGGCTGCAGCTGCCCAAAATGCATCCGTGGCTGCTGTAAACCAGGTCCTTAGCCAGGACCTGAGTTAGCTGTTTGCCCACTCTCAAACTCCCGGCTGCTTTGTTGCCCAGTCTGGAAAAATATTCACCCACCCACATGTAGAATCCTGGCTATGACCCTGCTGCAAACATGGCCATAGCCACTTCCGCCGGCGGTGGCTGCAGCAAGGCCAGGGCCAGATGATTTGACGCTGTGGGCAGAATCCAACCCGTGGGCCATAGGCTGAGTCTGGTCTAGATACTGAGAACTTACAACAAGGGATAACAGGTTTTGCCATTATGTAATGCTTTAAGAAACTTCTTGATGCAACCATATGGCTATATTAATCACTAGGCAAAACATTAAGCTTTTTTAATTTCTTATTTCTTATCTTTAAATGTATTTTAACAAGAAACTCAAAGCATCTTGCAACAATAAAAATGTATGTTTTTAAAAGTTATATGTAAATTACAATGTCAAAAAATAATAATAATCAAACCCAATTATTCATCAATCTAAAAATCCAAAGAAAAGACAGAGGGAAATGAATATTTTAAACATTAAACATATTCTTAGGCTGAAATCCCATGGGGGGAAATTGGCCTAAGAAACAGAAATGAAGGGTGAGAGCGACTCATAAAATTCTGTGAAGTTCACAATTTGTTTATTGCAGATATCAGCCAACAGAATAGATGGCTGCCCATTTGGACGTGGCCAGATGGTCAGTATAGAAATCCATAACTGGAAGCTGGAGATGGAGAAACTTTATTCTCTCTTCCAAAACAAGACCAGGAGTGGGTTATGTAATGAACCCAGGGAGTCAATCCTCTGAGCTTGACTAGAAGGCGTCCTGTCCAGCCCAATTATTCTCTATTTCTCCTTCTACCTTTCTCGTGGCCTAAAGACCTTGCTGCTCCAAGGTGTGTGGAAATAGGGGGCTAGGAAAATCTTCTCTAGGTTTCCCCTGTCTCGTGTAACCAGAAGCAAAATCCTTTCCTGCCTGGTATTTCACAACAACCAGATTCAGATAAGTAGGAGTGAAAATTTGTGGAAGAAACATAAGACAAGCAGATGACATGGGGTACACAGAAAGAGCCTCCTCGAAGATTGTGGTATTTTAAAACCACAATTGGGCATACCCTGGTAACAGCAACCTTGTGTTGCCAGCTAATCTTTCTTATACTAGGTCAGGTGAAGAGAAAGAGAGAGCAGCTGACACCATCTTATTGGCAGAAAGCAGCAATGACTTGAAACAACTTTTAGTAAAAGTGAAAGAAAAAAGTGCCAAAGCAGGAGTGAAGAAGGTAAAAAGTATGATTTTGAAAGAACTACAGAATGTCTATAGCTGAAGTTCAACACTTTACAGTAAATTATACAGGTCTGCAGTTGGTTCATGTATCTTAACACCAGAGACAGGAGGTGGTACCTCAGAACATCTTACCCATGCTGGGTAAAATATGCTGAAAGTTAAAATAAAAAAATGTAACATTTAATATCTCTGTAAAAGTGGTTGGTTGTATGTAGATCAAATGACAGCAGCACAAGCAGATGGTATAAATCATGGCATTTTGGCAAGTTTTTGGTTACACATTACCCTATGGCCCAAAGGGCAATGGCCTTCTGTCTCACTGTAGGGACCAATGTTCAAGATGTTAGTGCCTTCAGTGAGGACCAAAAGACAATCTGAAATTAAACTGTTCATGTTTACACACATACAAACACATCCACACACCACATACATGGCTTAATGTATCATCTAGTGAGTCAGTTTACAAGATCTTGCAGGTCTTTGATATTCTTCAAATGTTATGTTACGCAGACACCAATTATAAGTGTTGAGAAGATTTTTTTTATTTGCTGTTTACGTTCATCATCATGAAAACCCTTGTTTTATCCTGGAAAGAACTGGAAGCACTACTGAATGTATCAGTCCTTTTAAAATCTAGGCAAAGGAAACAAGCAAATATAAATATAAAAGTTCTTATCACTTATCACCAGAACCTGACAGCTGTGATTTTTTATTTATTTACCGTATTTGCCGGTGTATAAGATGTCTGGGCGTATAAGACGACCCCCCAACATTTCCACTCAAAATATAGTTTGTTATATACTCGCCATATAAGACTACCCCCTCTTCTGCACACCTTCCACACATCAAATAAAACATAAAAGAACATCAGATTTGATTTCAACATCTCCCTGTGGCTGGCACTAGTGCGCAAGTGCGCATGTGCGAACTCTGCGTAGACAAGGGGCGGGGCGGAGCACCGCTGCTTCCTGCCGAGCAGAACAGGCTGGTCATGCCGAAAAGGCTGGCACCCCTGTCTTGCTGCTGATGCTCGCCACAGCCACGCTGGATACCGCATGATACTGGATGGTATGTAGAATGAGGTGGGTGGGCATCGGGAGGCCACTATGGGCAGCTATGTCTATCCCAACCGAAGTGCACCTGGCGTATAAGACAACCCCCCCCCCTTGGAGGCATGTTTTTCAGTGGAAAAAAAGTAGTCTTATACGCCAGCATATACAGTACTTATTAGATTTGTATGCCGCTCTCCTTCCCGAAGCAACTCAGAGTGGCTAACAGCATTACAGCAGTGCTATAAACTCAAATATAAATACAACATTGTGTAAATAATACAATCAGGGAAATACAATACAAAAATTTCAATACAGAAAATTCAGCAGCAAAAACCCAAAGCAGACAGGCTCACAGTGTCTCCGTAATGGAGCCTGGGGCTTGATGTCTGCGATGGACCCCAGGTTCAACATCTTCAACAGAGCCCAGGGCTCAACATTGTCCTCAGTCAGGCTGGCTGGAGGTGCACCCAGCAGTGGCAGTGGTGGTGGCAAAACAGTACAGTTTTTCCTCTCCCAGACTGGGAAAGGCTGGTCCAGGGGCTGCTGTGTTGGCAGGGAGAGTCCATTGACATGTGGTGGGCCGCAGCGAAGATGAAATAGCCATAGCCAGTCCTCACAGCTGCCTCCAATCCCTGGCCCAACAGACTAGGGGGACCCGCCGTGGGTCTCTTTGCCTTTTATCCCTCCCGGACTGGGAGGGACTGGCCCGGAGGCAGCTGTGCCGGTGGCAGGAAAGGTGTTGGACCCATCACAGGTCTCTTCACCTTGATGGGGGGGAGCAACCAATTTTTGAGCAGTAAAATGTTTCCCTCTTCTAAAAATAATATTTTTCATTTCCTTTAAACAAACAAACATCCTCACATTTTTGAAAGACACATTTCTTATTACTGTATGTTGACTGAAGCCGCCAAAAAGAGGCAAGAGGGAGAAAAATAGAGAAAAACCTAAAATTGCTATATGACAGATAGATATTCCCTTCCATAATGCATTTAAGGTTCAGACTTCATTTTGAACTTTGACGTGAAAGCTTTGGAATTCAAAAGCTGCCCCTGGAGAAGAGCAGAGTGTTCTGAAAATATTACATTTTCCTGTCATCCTTCACCCCACCCCACCCCTACTCCCAAAAGGAATTGCTCAGCTGAATCCCAGGGCACTACTTTGAACATTTTTCTGGAGATGTGCTGTTTTGCAGTATCAAAGCTTCATCCTTGCAGAATACACCTTTGATCAGAACTAGGAGAAAGATTTGCAGCCATATGAAATCTGACTCATTTGTGGTTTCATTAGACATTTGAAGTTCCATCCATTTGCATCAAAGCCCTTGCTAAAGTTCGCAGACCACTTGAGTGGAATCTTTGATGGTTTCTGGCACAAGGTTTTTATGAGAAATTCAGAGGCTTGCCAAGCTTGATAGGCAGCAAAGGAGGAAATATTTGGAGCACTAAATCTTCCACGCCATGTATAATGCTCTATTATCTATGGGGATGAAAACTGTACTAGTTTCATACTACACCCGTGAATCTGGAAGATCTCCTAAAATGTGTGATTCATCCTGGCTGTATGTTGCTGAATGGGTGTGTGAGTGTAAAATATAAATAATAAATAATAAATAATTCCTTGGAAAAGAGGAGACTTTAAGAGACATGTTAAATTAATCTGACCATATAAGTATGTGGGAGGACACTGAGAATCTTGACTGATGACTGGAAGATACTCTGGTCACAGGGTTCACCAGCAACTAAGGAAGAAGAGAGACTGTTCGATTGCATGCAAAGGATAAATTAATTCTATTTTAGACTCTTGGTATAATCAATGTTTGATATTGTATCCTTCAGGAGAAGAGTCAGCCTATGTAGTCATGGGCAAGCTGCACAGTCACATAGCAATCCCCCTCCCTTCCAAAGAAGGGAACAGTAAGCCAATTTTGCATATTCTCTACCTAGAAAACCTTGGGAAAAGGTTGCCATAAGTCAGACTCAACTTGAAGTCATGCAAATATTTACCTATAATTTATTGCCATGTTTTCTGTTAATGGGTACCTGGTTAGGTTGCATTTTAAAAGTGGGATAATTAGAAAGAATAACCGAACAATTTAATTTAATACATAATGTTTTCTGGTTAATTTAAAAAGGTATTTTTAAAAAGGATTTTAGGAGTATTTTGTGCCACCCACTTATCAGTCTTTTTAAATAATATATATCACTAATTAAGAGACAATGATGCAACAAGAAATGTAATGAATGACTAAAAAGCAACATTAATGGCAAAAAGTTACTTTTTCAGACTTGGCAATAAATGACATAACATATTACTTCTTAAAGCAAGTTTTAAAGCACTGGAATAGAGCAGCTTGATATTAAGAAATGAAAGACTCTCTCAAACAGAAATTTAAAAAGAAACATAATGTGTCCAGATGGTTTATGTCCTACTCAGCTTCAGTTACTTTATAATTTAACATGTGCTACCAGTTCCTTATAATAGAAATTCACATTTCCTCAAAACTTCATGTAAAGAGTCTGGAGCACAGATTCTCACCACATGTAAAGGCCATTACTATATACATTTAAAGCAACATCTGTTGCATTTTTCATTCTCTTCGAGATAAGAGAAAACACTGAAATAATCGGAGGAGTTCCTACAGATGTTGCTTTCTATCCCTGGACACACAGTTTTTTACATAGAGGCCAAGAGAAATGGTATTTGCGAGATCCATGATTAGATCCATCAAAGTTTTATGTTGCTTATTTTAAAGCAGCTGGAATAGAATAATCTCCTAATGTATTTATAATTGTCAAATATCATTTAGAAACATCATTGTGTACAAAGCAAATTGGTAGTTTTACTATGTACTTTGCATATTGTTTTTCTGATGAAAACCTCTACAAAGTTATGATAAGACACAGTAGTTCCCTCATCGCTGGAAGGGAGATTTGGGTCATAAAAAATAGTGTCATGGCTAAAGCCTCTTTCCCATCACTAATTTCCATTCAAATATCATTATGAATTTACATTCCCCCTACCCAATCTATAATGGTAGTTATGGTCCTGCTCAGGAGATATGAAGTACAATGGGATAGGAGACACAGAACATTTTACAGCATTGTACACAGCCAACTCAACTTTTGACAAAATTGAGAAGGCAGGCTGTCAGTTTTCTGAAAGGCTTCTATGATCACTTGGTCTAAATGAGAACTGACATTCTCCTCGTGAGTTTCCTTCCTCTTGGCTGTAACATGAAGTAAAATTCATAGTACTGTACAACATAAAACCTCCAAATGGTGAGCTTCCTTGTCTGCAATCCAGGGCAATTGAAGCTGCCAGCAGTGGTATGGACATTCATGACATTGTAGTATCAACTCATATCTTGAGTTCTGTAACAAGGTTTGGAAATGAGCCACATGCATATCAATCACAGATATAAAAGCAATGCATATATTGGATCCAAATAAAAATGCATTGCTCCATAACTCAGTGGCTTGTATTGCTCTTGGCTTGTTCCTAGAAGTAAGCTCTGGTATTTCAACAGTGGTCCAGGAAGAACAACATATGCAGACCTAAAGAGCTGTTATAGACAAGGCACTTGGATGATGAAGAGTGAGAAGCTAGCAAAAGGAAAAACAGCCTCTGTTGTGAAACTTATATCAAGACTAGCTTGCTACCTAGCTAAGAACGTGTAAAAGAGATTCCATGAATATATACATCACAAAGTTCCTGACAGAAGCAAGCATACTAGGGTGGAGATGGTGCTGGAAGAAGTTAAATCTTCAATGAAAGATAATATACAACCTTCTGAGGAAGTTTACTTTACAGTCAAACAATTCTTACTATTAAGAAAAGATGTCAAATGTTTAGTCTGAATACATTGGGTTTCAAACTAAAGAACAGAGTAGCTGAAAAGGCTCAGTTTCATGAGCGATCCCTTTATACATTTTAAGAAGGCCATCATCTAATCATGTCATCTGTTCTTCAACTTGAATATACCCACCTCCCTCAACTGTTCGTTACAGGACTTGGTTTCCAGACCCTTTATGATCCTGATCACTCGCCTTTTGACATATTCCAATTTACCAATACTATTCTTATATGTGGTACTCAGAAATAGACACAGTATTGCAAACGGTATCTTTCCAATGTAGAAAAAAGTCCTCTCTGTGCATTCTAGGGTATATGGGGATAATTTAGCTATATTTTCAGAGGACCCTAGTACCCATCCCTTCCCAGAACCAACAAAGTCCTGAAAATCCTTTCCACAGTTGATGGATGTGACAAAGAAGAAAAATGCCATTGGTGTGAATTTGTTTAAGGTGGATCCCAGCTTGCCATGAAGTGACCCACACACTATGATCACGGAGCCATCTCCTGCAGCACATATGAAATGAGACATGCAGGATTTGACACCAAGACTGCAATGGACTGCTGCAGCCTTGAGGATATTGACAAGGTGCGCCTTCACAGCCAATCCATCTGGTACAGCCTCTTCAGTGGTGGGCAGCAAAAAACTTCACTACCACACAGTGGGTGGAGCCTACATCATGGGAGGAGCCTATGTCATGAGTGAGCCTATAGCATGGGTGGAGCTTACATCATGGGCGGAGCCTATGTCATGGGCGATCTAGTCATGCCTGCCATATGGCCATGTATACATCTGCAAACACATGCAGCACTGGCTCTTTGGCTGTAAATGGAGATGAGCACTGCACCCTGGAGTTAGATACGACTGGCTTTTGAACCACTTGCAGGGACAAAACCTGATGAGGCAGTGCAGGGAGGTGGGTGTGGCCACCCCATTTCGCTACCCCCCTTCCTGAAGGCCACCCAATTTTGCCAGCCCCCTGCCCAGAGGCCACACAATTTTGCTACCTCTCCTGCCCGGGGGGGGGGGTAACCTGTTGCTGCCCACCACTGGGCCTCTTCCACCTCCATTATTGTTGGAAATCAGAATCAGAAAATTTTAGCCTGTATTGTTTTGATGTTTTTTAGGATGTGTTAAACCGCCCTGGGTCACCTTCGGCGAGGAGGGAGGTATAGAAATTTAAATAAATAAATAAATAGTGAAGTGGTTCCTCCACTCATTTTGCCTTTGGGCCCAATATGATGGTTTCCAATTGCATTTCCTCCACTGAGGGTGACAATCACCCCACCAAAAAGGGCTCATCCACCGGTAGCCGGTAGCCCCTTTAGGGAGTCAAGGTATTTACCACCGCCCAACACTCAGCATTGAGTTGTTGGCTGTACGGTCTATTCCAATACTGTAACGGGATGTCCAGCCAGAGAATAAAGTTCCAAAATAATTTTGAAAACATAGTGGTCTCTAGACGATTGGAGTCTGCCCGCCCTTATCCGTTTTAATGATGAAGGTACAGATGCCTTTCTTATGGTGCAACAACTTAATTTAATACAAAACTTTTAACACAGTAATCTATTTTACAGTCAATATTGGCCAACAGTTACTTCACTGTCCCATATTTTCTCAGACTTTCACAATCCCTTGAATGCCATATGATGTGCTGTCAGCAATGAAGACACATGGCATCCATTGAGCCTCCCAAGACTCCATTCATTGTTACTCCCAGTGCTCCCTTTCCCTCCAATAGGAGGGTTTGTGAGGTATATTCACCCTGGCTTGGTGCTCTGCTTCCTGCAGGAGAACTTTCACCTGGACTATGTCTCCAAACCATGTGTCCCCCTTAAATATAAAGCTCCACCCCACACGTAATCTCAAGTTCTGTTGCTCTGGGTGCGTTTCCGTGACTTCTTTCCCTCTTTTTCAGTCTCTGCCCCTTTTATCTCCTCCTCTGTTTATTTCCTCCTCTTTTTCCTCCACCAATCCCTAGTGCTCTACCCCCTTCTTCCACAGCTTTTAACTCTTATTCCTCTCCCACCTATACTATCTTTACTCCCACCTCCTCTTCCCACATCTCTTACTAAACCACAAAACCACCAGGGAGTTAGAGGTCTCAAACTCTGGACCATGAGTTCTCAACCTTTTTAAGGCAGAGTCACAATCTCTCAGACAGCTTCAGGGGCTGGATGGCCATTTTGCCCTTCTTCCACCACATGGCACTTCTGGTGTAGTGGAGGCAGTGGCAGGCCACATGAAATGGTGCTGTGGGCCACATCTGGCCTGTGGGCCACAGGTTGAGAATCCCTGCTCTGGACTCTCATCTGCAGGGGTTGATGGGTGCCTTGTCACCTAGATTTCTTCCACAAGGATCCACATGACTTTTTTGTTTTTGTTAAAAGTTGTCCACCTGTGTTTGCAGGAATAGATGTAGTCTCCAAGCTCCAGGGACTGGCATTTTATATCTCACTCTAAACAGAACTTACATAGACCATTATAGAGGAAACTGGATAACTCTGATGGAGCATTTCTCTGTTCCACTCTTTGCACTTTAATAAAATCTGGTGTTTGCCTGTACATTGCAAACACTTTATCTGAAAAATATGAAAGACTAAATTAGTAATGCATGTATAACATAACCCTAAGGTATACATTCAGATAAGCTGTGCTTGAAGTCTCCTACATTTTCCAGTTTAAAGTATTTAAGCCTAAACTAGAGGGATGTAATTAAAAAGTCCTTAGATGCCACTATGACAATATCAAAAGCAATGTTTTTAAATTTCCCAATGACTTACAATGATATAGAATTGCAGGACTTGTTTCTTCTTGATTTAACCTTTATTCACTGAAGAAGGAGTTGACTGTGTGTACCTCCAGTGAAGTATTCAGCTCCTTCTGAGAACTAAATGACGCTACAATTTTGGACTGACAGAATGGCTTTGCAGAACCAGCATCAAGAAGAAACTTTGTCTTAAACCCAGTAGGTTATGGGCACAAAGAGAGAGGGGGGAAAGCTTTAGGAGAAGTGACAAAACTTTACAATATGTAAGACATGTCACTCCATTTAAGGCCTTACTTGGTTTATGATCTAGGGATAATTTAGGATAGGGTTAGGCACCATCTTTGAAAATATGTTTTAAAAGAATTCCTCAACTGGGGTATTTTTGCATCTAAGGCAACGACCCGAGGGATATTAATGGGACAAAGTAGTGAATCCAGAGACTTCTTGTGTTTAACCCAGAATTCAAAAATCACAATCAGAAGTGAGGAAAAAGAAAGAAAAGCTTAGGAAGATAAAAGAAAGTATGCTCTTAACTTTTGTGCTGCAAAGCCTTTGACAACATCATTGAAGTCTTCTGGTTGCAACACTGCCAATTTTAGATTCAAAGAACAGGAACGGGTGGAGCAGGGAGAACAGATGGAAACTTTGTAGAGAAGAGCAGGTTGCCTGCATTGCCCTTTTAAAAAGGAAAAAAGAGGAGTGTGTACAGTATTATCTTTTTAGAGTCCCTCCTTCTCTCTCTTCCAAGAGATTGCCATGGGAAACCAATGGGGCATGGCTGGGGTGGGGGGTGGAATGAAAAACCTAAATCTTTGCAGATGACAGAGTGTCAGTTTTGCAAATTGACACTGGAAGTTGTTCTGTCAGTTGATAGATCAGAACTTTCTTGTGATAGAAAAAGCCCTGTAATGCTGTAGTTAAACTGCTAAACTGCAGCCCAAACTGCTGCTGACATTGTGAGTTAGATCCTGATGGGAATCAAGGTTGACTCAGCCTTCCATTCTTCCAAAGTTGGTAAAATGAGTACCCAGCATATTGTGGTGGGGGAGGGGATGCTCATTACCTTGTGAACTGCCCAGAGAGTGCACTAAACACTATTGGGGGTGGGGGTATATAAGTGTAATCACTGTTACTGATAACTGGAAAAATGATGAGGGAAATTATGTGCTGTTACTTTTATTGTAATTTATGCTATTGTGTTTTGTTATATCATGGATGTATTGCTATTTTTGTTCTCCACCCTGAGTCGCATGTTTGAGTGGGTGGCATACAAGTCCAATAAATGAAATGAAATGAAAATGAAAATATAATAAAATGCTCCATTCTGCAGATTGCTGCTGCCTAAATTAGAAGTCCTTATGTGCTGCCGTGCCATTCAATCTATGACCTGGCCTTGTTGTTTTTAACTTTCCCATTTAAAGGAATAAAGTCATCTGACTGAAATGGAAACATACAAATACCATTACAAATCCAGACAAGTATAAGAACAGCATGTTCCCCCAAAAGCATTGGAGGCTTAGCAGAAACTGGGTTGGGGCTTCAGTGCATCTCTTGTTTGGGAAACCTTTATGCATCCCGATAGGTATGCATCCCGATTGTTTAAGAGGTGGCAATAACATTATGTAAGCAGCATTTGGAACTCACCATATCCTCTTATTCTGGAATACTGAAGGCCACAAAAAGAAGGGTGTTTTTAAAATTGTTTCTGAACAAAAGCCCTACTCATTTCATGTTTTATTCATTAAAATATTGGTTATTTCATCCCCCCCCCTTGTTGATTCTCGATACTCCCATTCACCTTCATCTTTAGATACAATTGTTCCATTTTTCTTCCATTTTCAATTGCTTTTGGTATTCCAGCAGGAAAAAATGTATCAATGCCATTCATGATGGATGCCATTTTGATTTTCTCCAAATGTAACAGAAATTGAAGTGTTTTATAGCATTGCGAGGAGACAACAGTAGCTGACAATATAATAGTTGTCCCATAGTTGGATGAGGTTTCCCTGGAATGCCTCAGCACACTATCCAGAGTGTTTGGAGAAAACAAAATGGTGGTTAACAGTTGCTGAAAGCAACTGCTGCTTATGCCATTGTGTTCTGAGTACATAAGCCTTCTCATCTCTGAATACAATGAGCCGGACTGTTGAATGGGAGTCTTATGTGCATGCATGTACTGTATTCCCATCTGGTTCCATTTTCCATTCACCACAAACATCATGTGCACACTGTCTACCTTTATGTGCAAAGATTTATGCACTGATCTCAAGACTTGACGTTTTAAAAAGGGTAAAAAAAGATATGTCTGCCCTTTTCCATAAACTTCTTTGACAGAAATACACCATAAGCTCTTTCTCACCAAATTACATTGTGAGGACAGGATAACAGGAGTGAAATTCCTACCCTAAATTCAATGGTTGTTCTCTCATGTTCTTCCTGGGAGTTCTTCAGGAGGTGCCTAATGTGTGCCTAGGAGGGCCTGGCCCCAACTTAGTGGTCATGTGACAGCAGGGAGAGTAGCTGCTCAAGGACATAGAGGACAGTGCGAGTCTTGCTGCCCCAGATTCTATAAAGGAACTATGACTCCCAGGAAGCACCACAGCAGATTTCTTTTTTTTTAAATGCAGTACAAGGAAACATAGCAGTTTCTAGGGCAGTGATGGCAAATTTTGGCACGTCAGCTATTCTTGGACTTCAATTACCAGAAGCCCAAGTCAGCAGTCCTGTTGATCAGGGCTTCTGGGAATTGAAGTTCAAGAATAGCTGGAGTGCAAAGCCATCACTGTTCTAGGGGGACAAAATCTGGAGATCTGCAAGATTTGTGATGGTGGGTTGCAGATGGTCCCAGAATTCTGCCTGATGATTTCTGGGAGAATGCTGGGAGCTGCAGTACAGAAACACAAAAGAGCATACGCCAAACACTGCCATATATCATACCAGGGAGTTATCTCTCTAAAGGGCTTCTACACTCTCCATGAAAGTTCAAGTCCACAGCTTGGGTGTACACCTTAATTGATCCCTGAACCTGGATATGCAGGTTTCAGTATGGTCAAGAGTATTTTTGCCGGTGCCATTAATGCTGATGCACCAGCTGCATCCAATTGTTGAGATGCTCAGTCTGCCTACACTGACACATACCTTGATTACTTTAATGTTGGAATACTGTAATGTACTCTACATGGGACAGCATTTGAAGATGGCTCAGAAACCTCTGGTGGGTCAAAATGCAGTCGTCAAAATTGCTGACTGTTGCCAGGAAGAGTACTAGCTACCACTCCATTTCTGGGGTAAATTCAAAATGCGGATTTTTTTTTTACCTGTAAAGCTCTACACAGCTTGGGCCTCTGACCTTATCTCCTGGTTTCTCATATTTTCAAAGGAGGCCCCTCTCTTGGTCCCACTGTCATCACAGGCATATTTGCCAAGGATGCAAGGAAGGGTCTTCTCTGTAGCTGTTATCTGTGGAATGCTATCCCTTGGAAAGTTAGGTTGCTCACACACATACATGCACCTATGCTTTGGACAACAATTAAGCTGCCTTTTAGTTACTTAATTTACTTAAAACAGAATGCATCAGTAGAGTACAATGCAAGAGAAAAATGAATCACAAAACAATTAGGTTAATTAAAAGTACTGCTGTCTGTTTTCAGTGAGGCTTCCACATAAACATTGTAGACTCACATACCCTTTGTAGTTCTGTAGCTCTTATCTCTGTGTCATGGTTCCCAGGCTTCAAGTGAACTGACAGACCTAGCTGCTGCCTAAGGCCATGACAAACCTTGTATTTATATTTTGAGAGGGTGGCGAATTTCAGCTCCCCCACCCTGTCCAGCCAAGGACCACTTGACAACTAAGCAAGGCTTCACTCTCTGACAGGGGTAGTTCAGGCCCCATCCCACCTTCTAAATCTTTATTTCTTAACTGCCGAGCAGTTTGTGTGTGTGTGTTCTGGCTGATTTATGTAGGCCCAAAAAGCCTCACACATTGCTTTTAAAGAGTAAATTACTTCATGCCACTGTATATCAAATTATGCAATTTGACACTATTAATGATGCCAGCCATGGGATGATGATGGAATATACTATTATGCCTTACTTAAATGTATAACTGTAAGAAGTCCAAATAATTCTGTGTGGGG
The DNA here is from genome assembly GCA_030440675.1 of Furcifer pardalis. Classification (NCBI taxonomy): domain Eukaryota; kingdom Metazoa; phylum Chordata; class Lepidosauria; order Squamata; family Chamaeleonidae; genus Furcifer; species Furcifer pardalis. The sequence goes on from CP126891.1 coordinate 238,208,210, forward strand.
TTTTAATGTGGGCTTGACTCACTACTCTTTTAGCCTTCTTACAAAATGAAACAGCAACTCATATTTCACTCCCTTGTATATAGTAAAAGGAACCTGACCTTGTTAAATAAATAAGATGAATGAGACATGAGGAAATAAAGGGAGAAACTGTCAATGGAAGTAATACTCAGATGTAAAAGCCCCCTTTTTTCTTTTGCTCAAGAAATAGATTCTAAGAGCAATTTGCAGTGACAGTGAAATACTTTCTTTTGCAATGAAATTGCATAAAACCCTTGACATCAAGGGGAAAAAACAAAAATTCAGCCTAGCCTTTGCCCACTGGCTCCCAAACTCTTCCTTCCTCTTCTAGATTAGAGAGTACAGTACTGTATATAAATGCAATCCACAGGGGGGGGGGATGTATCTTTGCTTCATATGGTCACATCATGTTTCATTTTGATGATTCCAGCTTCATTGTATCTTTATGTTTTCTTTTCAGGCTTTACTTTGGGTTATTTTTTCTCCATTCCTTATTGACTTCTATGCTTAAAGCCACAAAGACAGGTTCTGCACTCTTGACAACATCTACAGCAAGGGTTGCCAACCTTTTAAAGTTGGGGGGGGGTCACGCTCCCTCAGACGGTTGAGGAGGCTGGACTGGTCATCCACGCTGTAAACGCTACCAGTCACTGAAGTGTTTTACAGCTGTTTACAGCTCTTTACACCACTTCTGGCAGCAGCGGGAGTGAGGGCATGGGGCCCCCAGATAATTTGGGCCTACAGGCCAGATCCAGCTCATGGGTTTTAGGTTGCCTACCCCTGATCTACGGCATGGTTTTTTCTCTCTTCAGCCATAATCCTAAAGCCTACAGCTCCCTGTAACCTTTGGCAAGAGAACTATGTGTTTCTCTGGGGAAAGTATAAATCACCTCATTCCCAAAGGTTTTGGGTCTGAGAATCTAACAAATAGAGCCTAGATTTCTATATCTTAAAAGAAGGCATAGACGGATGAGAAAAGCAATATGATCTTGAACCATAGTAATTAACTGCTTCTCCTTAACTCAGAGTTATTAATATTTCACAGTGGCATTCACTAGATGGAACACTTAACCTTCACAAAAAATATTATATAGACAGCCCATCTGTTTAAATACACCTGTTTTAAAAATATTCTTTAAGCTGATTTTATCACTATATTGGAAGAAGCAAGATAAATGTATAAATAAGTCATTTTCAGGGAAAGATTGGAGATGTAACCAGTTGTTTTGTTTTTGCAAGACCGCTTTAAAATCTGTTTGTGCATTTATCTGTAGCAATACATCATTATCATCTTAATAATCATCATTATCTTTAAACTCTCAGAGCTGGAAGAGACTCTACAGATTATCAAGTCCAACCTCTGTTAAGGAGTTATAGTGGGAAACCAATAAATTTAACAGTACTGTACTTTTAAAAAATCAATGCAAATTCCCTGCTCCAATGATTGAAAGGAAAAAGAAAACATTTTACTCATATTAGTTATATTTTTATCCCACTTTTCCTTCATTGTGCTCAAGAGAGTGCATGTAGTTCTTCTACTTCCCAGTATATCTTCATAACAACCTGGTAAGGTAAAATTCTCCCTTGCTCGGAACCCAGTTGCATCCAACTCTAGGGGACAATGCTCATCTCCATTTACAGCCAAACAACCAGCACTGTCTGCTTCTTTAGATAGTTCTATGGTCATGTGGCAAGCACGACTAGATTACCTTTCCTGCCAAAGTGGTACATATTTATCTATTTGTATTTTCTTCCTTTCAAACAGCTAGGTTGGCAGAAGCTGGGACAGACAACATGAACTCACTCTGTTGTGGAGCATATGAGTCTTGAACTGCTGACCTGCTGAATTCCGGTTGTCACACTCTGTATCTTAACCACCAAGTTACCACATTGCATAACCTGGTAGAGTAGGAGAAGTTGGGAGACAGAATGACAGATAGAAGGTAATTGAATCTGATGTCACAATGCAGACCAGAAACTTGATCTCCCAAGTCTCATTCTCACACTCTGACCACTGTGTCACTATATTCCCCATTTTACTGGAAGGGCCTTCCCCCTCCCCCCCCCCCGAAGCAAGTCATCAGGAGAAGTGGCTAATGACACTGGACCAGACATCCCATGTGTTACCACTAGCCCCAATGGGATTTACAAAGTCTTCTTCCGTGTCCCAATCAAACTGCCAAAATGAAGCGACTTTCTTTGTTTTGTTGTTGGCCAAACCCAAGTCTTCATAGGCAAGCCAGCATTTTGTTAAGAAGATAGGTTGCATGCTTTCTTATAACAGATTATTGTGATTTTTGTGCAAGACAAGAAATAAATTACCCCATTGCACATTTGTTAAAATTACTGATTAACTGTTAATCATTAATTTTAACAAAAGTATAAAGGGTCAATTTAGGTTTTATTTGTCTCTCCATGTAGATCATTAACATTAAAGATGCTTACACTCAATGATTTAGAATAGTCCAAATTATAAAGCAATCATAAGGCAGTGAAGGTTAAAAATATTTGGAAGCAAGCACTTTAAACCCAACTGTCCCCCCCCCCAAGAAAAATATTGTTGCTTAAATATACTTCTCAAAATCATAGTGTGTGTGTAAAAATTTCAAACATATTTTAGAAATGTGAAAACAGAAGAGAAACTTTGAAATGCTCAGAAATTTAAAAAAAATCAAATTAATTGTTCACCATATCAAGAGCAGCAGTTGATTTACAAATTAACTCCATTCAGTATGATCCAAATCAGTTAATTATCTTAACTTATTTGGGCAACTTTTAAAAACATCTGAATTTTTGTACCAATTGCTGTTAAATAATACAATATAATAATAGTGCACTTAACTCAATTTTGTATCTTACTGCAAGCTTGTGTATCGTTGCTGTATAATTAGTCTTGGAAATTAGAAAACTGAAATAATAATCAAGAATTCAGTCATAACAGCTAAAAACAAGCACCACATGCTTTGCTCCCGTTTGCCTAGAAGTCATTTTGAAGGAGGAAGGTAATCTTTCCATTCAGTTAGAAACTGACCCTTAAGGTTTTTTAGGGTAACAGATTAAACAATCATAAACAAGCATTTACATAGTAGCCACTACCAAACTGATCAAAACTCATTAAGCAGGAGAAGTGGTGGTCTTTGTCATATAAACCAGCCACATAATTAGGTAAAGTATGCCAGAAGATGGTTTATAAAAGCAGGACTGAAATGCACACTTTCAAGCCAGTCAGATGACTTACAATCTCTTTTTTTTAAAAAAATTATATATATTTATGACATCTATAAAACAGGTTCTATAGTTGTTATCTGGCATCACACAATTTTTTGAAAGTGATAACAATACACTAAAATATCAATTAGTAACAATAAGGAGTGAGACGAGAAACAGAAGGCTTTTAGAATTACACTGGCTAGATACTGAAGTTTCACAATCTGTAGTTAAACCAACTCTGCAAAATGAAGACTGCAAACCTGAAATATCAGTCTTTTGCATGCTGGAAGTATCAGGTTTCACCTCTGATGAGTAGATTCAAATACTTTTCTCTATCTTTGTAGACAAATGAATGCCAATTTCTCAGAGAATCATCCATTTACCCAGATCAAAGCACGTGGTTCCTGTTTTGGTTGAGAGGAGAAGCATCCGGAAACATAGTGACAGAACTACATAGAAATCTAGAGACAGAGAGCCAAGCCAATGGCCTTATGTGATGTCTGCTGCTAACATGCTATGATGGTGTTGGTTGTGTGGCTTCTGGGGGCAAGAGCCATTTTTGTAGCATAAATTTCCCAAGTCAAGCAAGTATTGGGAAGGGTCAAATGACAGCTGTGAGCAAGATGAAAATAAGAACGGATGGTTATCTCCTCTCTGTGTGCACGCACATGCCACATCCTTTCTGATGCATGGAACTGGTAGAAGACCACAGTTTTTACCCATGTCTTTGGTAAGATGATCCAATCTTAGATTGCTCTTTACCATAATTAAAAACAAAAAAAAAGAGGTATCAAAATGAGGAAAAGGGAAAAACCTAGCAGTGTGAGGTGAGGGAATAATTTAGCCCTCTTTAAGCTCCTAAAATATTGTATTATATATCCAAGAACAGGAGTGCCCAAATTATGGCCCACAGGCTGGATCTGGCCCCCAACACCAATTCATCCACCCCCAAAACCCTCATCACTCCCAAAAGCAGAAGTAAACTGCTGTGCCTGGACAGGTGCATTTTACTTCCGTTCCCAGAAGTGACAAGGGCTTTGTGGACCAGATGAATTGGTGTTGGGGGCTGGATCCAGCCCACAGGCCATAGTGACTGGCCCCCTGAACCACATGATCAGCCCATGGACCAAAAAGTTTGGCCACTCATGTCCTAGAAGGAGACCAAAATGGGAGAGAGATGTATGTCATGTTTCCACATCTTGCAATGTTTAGAATGTTTCAAAGGAAAAGGAAGAAAGATACAAATGTCTCCCTTTCCTCTATTTCTTAGTCATCACCTTTTGCTTAAGTTCCCTTACCAGCAGATTTCAGAGATAGGTGTACACACCTTTGTATGACTTTGCTTTCTGGCTTATGTATTACCCTACACTAACACACATACATAAACATAATTTTTATTGCTCTTTTAGTGTGTTTGTGGTATACCATATGCTGGTTGTGCTACACCCTGAGTCGCTTGTGCGAGTAGGACAGAATATATATTTGATAAATAAATAAATAAATAAACAAATAAATAAAACACATACAATCTCACCCATGAAAAAGATCTTGACAACTGTGACAACACAGTAAAGCATCTACTTTCCTTTTGTTTGCTTGATGCCAATGACACTAAGGTTGAGGCAAGAGGAATGTGGGGATAATAGCTGGCCAGGAGACCAGGCTTGTGAGCAGGCAAAATAATGTTCTGTGCTTTAGAAATCTCAGAGGTCAATAAAGACAGATAAATGCCATTAAAAATCTGCACAGGTTGTTTATCAAGCCAGAGCAAAGAAGAAAGTTGCCTTAGAGTGCTTAGCCAATAGCTGGAAAAAGCCGTGTGGATCCTCTGGAGATAGCAAACCTGTCAGCTGATTGATTCTGTTTGGGATGTCTTCTCATCTTTATGATGGAAAGGTCTGAAGCCATTGTTCTTCTCAGCCTTTTATGGCTTCCAGTAGAGGTTTTCTAACTTATCTTCTGTTACAAGCTACATTTCAGAACACTTTACTCACAGTTGGGATATTTCTTCTTATTGACTGGATCAATGGCAATTTCCCATTTAGCTGTAACATCTTTTGCCAAACTACACTTCAGGGATGGTTGACAATCTTCTCTGTTTGCACCCTACAAACACCTAGGACTGTGAATTGAACAGGAGCTCCAGAGTTTGTGGAACAGACAGGCAAAAGGCAACTCCTGAGCATCTTGGTTGTAAGAACCCTAGCTTTTAGATTATTAGATTTCCATATTCATGCACCCTTTCATTTTTTCGGCATTTATTGGGTTGCTCATGGAATCTGTTTTTTCAAGAAGTAAAAGCACTACTCACTGAAGCTATGTAGAAAACACAAACATCAAGGGGAAAGGGGGATTCTAAAATTTACTTTGAATAGAGGAGAGTTAAATTAATGCTGTTGTTGTAAATACTCTTGGAGCCAAAATCCTTGCCAATCCAGTAGGAATCAGGGTTTCTCAACCTTGCCCACCCCCACCCGGGTGCTTTTGGACTTACATTCCCAGAAGTCCCGATCATTGTTCTCAGTACATGTTCTGCTCTAATTTAAAACCTGGGGAAAGGATGGGATGGTGTCATTTCTGGAGCAAAAACTGGGTGTTCTGTAATGTCATTTACCTATTAATTATATAACATTTAATACATTATGCAACATTCCCTCTGGAGCTGACACACTGCATATATAGGTCTTGTTCCTTTATTAGATATTTATTTGAACAAGATCTCTGTTCAAAGATTTGTGGCATTCCTTATTTTTTATTTACTTATTATTCATATTTATCCACCGCCCTCCTCACCAAGGTGACTCAGGCAGTTTACAAGTCATAAGAAACACCACAATAAAAACATAAAAACAGAAGCAGAAACAGAGCAGAAACAGAGAAGTGCCTCCTTCTGGTCCCAGAGAGATGTGCTTCTCTGGCCGATGAAACAACTAGAGCCTCTGCAGTCTGCTCTGGTGGGACAGACGTTCTTGGGGTGAGGTGGTGTCTTAAGTATCATGGCCCACTACCATGTAGGGCTTTAAAGGTAATTACCAGCACCTTGAATTGCACCTGGAGACATACTGGCAACCAGTGCAGCTTCTGGAGCAGCAGTGAGGCATACCACCCACATCCCATCACCACCTGGGCATTCTGGACCAGTTGAAGCCTCCTAATGGTCATCAAGGGCAGACCCATGTAGAGCACATTACAGTAATCAAGTCTGGAAGTGACCAGAGCATGTATGATCATGAGCAAGGAGTCCCAACCTAGGAGTGGGCGTAACTGGCATACAACACAAAGTTGTGCTAAAGCCCTCCTGGCCACGACTGCCACCTGCTCCTTGAGCAGTAGTCACAAGTCCAGGAGGACCCCAAGTTATGCACCGAGTCTGTTTGGAGCAAAACCACCCCATCCAGAACCAAAGATGGTAGCTTCTGAGATAATGCAGGACCCCTGACCCACAACCACTCAGTCTTGCCATGATTCAGTTGTAGCCTGTTGTCCCTCATCCAGAGCCTAGCAGCCTCCAGGATAGGTGGCGTGCCTTCCACCCTTCTCTCTGGTCCTTCACAAGAGTGGTCATCCTTTGGGCCTGGAACTCTTTGGATTCAACTGTTGGATGAAGTTTCTTTGAAAATGTTTCCAAAGTCACATAACAATTACACATTTGTAGATTCGTGTACTTGTGAAAATATCAAGGTTGAGAGACCTTTGGCATGCTGACTGTCTTGACTTAGAATTACAAGACCTTAGATATCACCAGGAGCACTATGTCTGGTTCTGAGCACCACAATTTAAAAAAAGATTTTGATAAACTGGTTCCAAGAAGGAAATATTAACAATAGTATAGTCTGCAAAATCCATGAGGTACCATATATACTTGAATATAAGCCAACCTGAATATAAGCTGAGGTACCTAATTTTGACCTGAAAACCCAGGAAAATAGATTGACCTGAGTATAAGTCGAGGGTAGGAAATGCAGCAGCTGCTAGTGAGTTTTAATAACCAAAATACATGAAAATATGGTAAAATGAATTAAATTGTTGGCACATCTCAATCTGGCATGGTCTTGAGACCCTCGTGGTTGCTTGACCCAAGTATAAACCGAGTCCCTTTTTGGGGGCTAAAAAATTAGGCTTATACTCGAGTATATATGGTACTAATATCCCTCTCTTTGGCATCACTTAGGCATCATCTACAATACTGTATCCTGTTCTGATTACCCCACTTTAAGAAGGATGCCAAAAAACTAGAACAAGTTCAGAGGTGAACAACAAGGATGATCAGGGGACTGAAATAACTGGGCATGGTTAGCCTTGAGAAAAGAAGACTGAGAGAGGATGTGAGAGCACTTTTCACACACTTGAAAGATAGCCATAAAGAAAAGAATTCCATGCAAATAATTCATAATGAAAATCATCTTTGTTTATGCTGGACAGCTCAATGATTTAGATATCTGGTTGCAGAGCCAAGGGTTGGGAGTTCAGTTTCCCCACTGTGCCTCCTGGACAGGGACTGGACTCAGTGATCACTGAGTCTGCAGTTCTGCAGTTCTAAGATTATTATTACTGGACAAAGCCTAAGACTCCACTACTATGCTGTAGGATAAGAAAGTTGTCTTCTCAGATTGAGGTAGATGAAACTTTCCTACCTATGTAAAGCGAAGGTCTAAATCTCTCCAAATTGGTGGATTTTCCATATTTGAGTTTTCTTCATTTCTGTCCATATGGAATGAATTAGTAGTTTCCCTTGAACAACTAACAGAACAACATAAATATACTACCGTATATCCCGGTGCATAAGACGACTTTTTGCCCCTGAATATCATGTCTCCAAGTGGGGGGGTGGTCTTGTATACCGAGTACACTTCAAAGAGCTCCGCACCAAGCACCAGGAAGGGGGAGGTGGGGGAGGAGGAGGAGGAGGCTGAAGCTGGGCTTCCTTTTGCGCTCCAGGCTCCTCTGGTCGTCGCTCTCGCCCCACCCCAAGGAGGAGGAGCCCAGCCCAGGGCAGCAGGCGTGGGTGAGTCGCGGGGAGGGGAGAGGGGGAGGGAGGGGCGGACGTGAGTGTGTCTTATCTTTGTGTGCATGAGAGGGGGCAAAGTTAATGCCACTCTCTCTGCTCGCCCTCGCCCTGCCCGCTTGCAAAGCTGGAGCTTCCCTTCTCTCGGAACGATTGGTCTGTTTGCTCCAAGGCTCCACAGTAGGTCAAGCCCCTTACGTCCGAGGAAATGGAGAAACGGGAGGAGAGAAGCCAAAAGGGGCGTGCAAATGGAAGTTGTGTGTAAAAATGTTGCTTTCCAGGGGAGGAGTCGCAATCCTGTTTATTTATTTATTATTGTTTTTTCCAACGATGCATCCAAGGCAACAGAATCCCGTCTGCTTCCTTTTGGCATTTCTCTCTCTGCCTGCGTCTGTCTCTCTCTCTCTTTTTCCCAGAAGTAAGGGGTTCGATCCACTGCTTTATGGCATGAGCCTTCGCTGAAGGAAGCACACCACCTCACAGAATCCACTCCAGTCGTGGCCGCACAACAGGCAGCAATCGCATGTCCATTTGAAGTGGGGGGGAAGGGAAGTAGCGAGCAGGATGTGAAAGGACACACAAAGGTTCGCACTGGAGGCTGAGGAGGGAGGGGGCATTGTTGCTGGGGAGGGGGCAATTGCCTCGTAGTGGAAGGACTTTTCAGGCACCTTGTTACTCAGGAGTAAGTTCCCTGCTCCCCATTCCACTCAGCCCTTACTGCCTCTCCACCCACATCTTTTCCCTCCTAAGTAAAGAACCCAATCCATTGCAATCCACAAGCTAGGTTTTCCTGGGTTGTTCGGGTCACCCGTCCAGACTCAGTTTATTATTCTTCCTCTTCTTCCTTCCTTCCTTCCTTCTTCTTCTTCCCTTTTTATTTTTCTTCTTCCCTCTTATTATTCTTCCTTTCTTCTTCTCATCTTCCTTCCTTTTTCTGTTTATTATTCTTCCTCTTCTTCCTTCCTTCTTCTTCTTCCCTTTTTATTTTTCTTCTTCACTCTTATTATTCTTCCTTTCTTCTTCTCATCTTCCTCCCTTTTTCTGTTTATTATTCTTCCTCTTCTTCCTTCCTTCTTCTTCTTCCCTTTTTATTTTTCTTCTTCCCTCTTATTATTCTTCCTTTCTTCTTCTCATCTTCCTCCCTTTTTCTGTTTATTATTCTTCCTCTTCTTCCTTCCTTCTTCTTCTTCCCTTTTTATTTTTCTTCTTCCCTCTTATTCTTCCTTTCTTCTTCTCATCTTCCTTCCTTTTTCTGTTTATTATTCTTCCTCTTCTTCCTTCCTTCTTCCCTTTTTATTTTTTTCTTCTTATTCTTCCTTCCTTCCTTCTCTTCTTCCTTTTTCTGTTTAATGTTCTTCCTCTTCTTCCTTCCTTCTGTCCATAGGGTCCACTTGGAGTGTTGCGTGCGCTGAGGAGAGGAGTGTGTTGTCTTTGGTGAATTAGGTTTAATAAACTTGCACTGTTTTATGTTTACTGTACATGTTTGATAACATACAGCCTTGTGACAGTTTTCCTGCATGTCATAAGCATTTAAATATAAATTAACATGTTGAAATCAAATCTGATGTTCTTTTACGTTTTATTTAGTGTGCAGAAGGTGTGCAGAAGAGGGGGTAGTCTTATATAGCGAATATATAACAAAATCTATATTTTGAGTGGAAATGTTAGGGGGTCGTCTTATACACCCAGTCGTCTTGTACACCGGCATATACGGTAATTGGTTCTCCAGATAGAAGTTATACCAAGAAGTAAAAAATGTGCTGGAAACAATCCTAACCTCTTCATAACAAAAAAAGTGGGTCAGTCCAGTCAATTGAAAATACTTAGTTGTCACAGTAGCATTTGAGAAGAATGTTGCATTATTGACAAAGCTATTGTTTATTTACTTTGGAAGCAAGAGAGAGGCATACAGTAAAACCTCACATTCCTTGACTATTGATCTATCACAAGATAAATCAGTAGCAATTACAATTACATGTATACAGCACTTGTGTACTTTCTGGGTAGTTCACAAGGTAATTAGTGTTTTGTCCCCAACATGCTGGGTACTCATTTTACTGGCCTCAGAAGAATGAAAAGCTGAGTCAAGCTAAGCCCTGTCAGAATCAAACTCACAATGTCAGCAGTTTTGGCTACAGTACAGCAGTTTAACTCCTGCTCCATTGGTGCCTTTCCCCCCCAAAAGAAAATATCAAACTGACTGATAAATTTCCTTACAAATGGCTCAATTCAAGAAGAAAACAGTTACCATTAGAATTGGAGGGATTTTGCAGGATGCATTGCCACTTATATGCTAAATGCAAAAGAGTGGCCTTCCTTTGGATGTAGTAATGTGTATGTTGTCAATGCAGGATGTGTGTGTGTGTGTGTGTGTGTGTGTGTGTGTGTGTGTGTGTGTGTGTGTGTGTGTGTGTGTGTGTGTGTACAAATTATTACATGCAAGTCTACATCTGAAAGAAACCATAACTAGATTCTGTGTGAGGAAGAAAGGGATAAGTGCAATCATCAATAAAACCAGAGTTTCCAAAATATCTATCTCCTAACAGAAGATATAATGGAAGTCTGTGTAATATAGCCTCAGTTAGTGCACTGAAGCTCCTTCTAGAATGGATGATATATATTTTTGACAGTACTGTACTCTCAGACTATTGAGCATAGGACAGGGAAATTATTATGTAAATGAGAATTATCTTATTGGTTTTTGTATCATTCTCTCTCTCTCTGATTTCCAGGTAATTGGCAGAGTTGACATGGGAACAAAGCACATGATGGTTGGCTGAATAAGGTAATATCAATGGCGTACTTTTCCTTTATTCTGAAATGGCTGCAAATATTTGTGTGTGTCACTTTAATTTCATTTTCCCTTAATTGGTTCCAATGCTATTCTGATGTTATTTCATTTTAACATCAGTCCTTTCTAGCCCCAAGGTACAATAAAGTACATGCTTGAAAAATATATTATAACAAATGCATATTTGGAAAGAAAGTATGGTATAACTCCCAACAACAGTAGACCCATACTTATTTATTGTTGGTTCAACTATCAGAATCATATCAATCAATATGCTACCTTGAAAAAAAGAAAATAATTAAAGCAATAGCAGAGGAGACCTACTGACTAAATGGGATTTACATAAGTTTTGGTTTACTATTTAGTAGTTGATTCATAAAGTTTACTTTCTAGTTGAGGCTATCAGTAGGACACTGGCCATACTCTTTCTCTTATTCAGTTTTCTTTTTCCCTTAAGATCACTCATAAATATGCATAATCCTTCTTCTCAAAATAAATTCTATGTTGTCTTTTCTTTATAGACCTTGGGATTAATAGTAAGCATAAATAAGGAGTAATTCTTAAAGCAATATGGAGTTACACTCCTCAAGGAGTGAAAAATGGCCAAGATGGACTGTTGGTAATATTTTCACACTTCATTAATACACCAGCTATGGAATTAAAGGCCATTTAAGGTATTCTAGACCAATACTTTTGTTATGTTCTTAATTGGAATGTTCTTTACCACCTTCACTAGGAATACCAGATCAGAAGCATCGCATTCTCTGAGATTTTCAGTCCCAAGTCCAAGAGGCAGAAAATGAATGTAACCACCTGAGTGTGCTGGCCAAAAGCTGAAGCCTGACAAACCTGGTTTTTTAACCTTAGCATTGTAAAAGAAATGTCTTTGACTCTAAGTTTAAGAGACTGGCCACTTCAATTGTGTAAGGTTTAAATTAATTTTTAAACCATCCTAGAATATCCTCAACCTCCTGCAGTGGGGCAATTATAAGTTCTCTCAAGATGGGGTCACTAATCCAGAATTTACCTTCCCCACCAGAGGCCTGAAGGAACTTTGCTTTGAAGTTGATCATGTGTTTTTTTTTCATGCATCATGCTCCAGTTCATTCTCCAGTACCTTCACTTAAGGAATAGGAATCTGAAGCTTCTTTGATGTGGTTTGCAGTCCAGCATTGGGAGGACTGTCAGCTTCTCACTTCTGGCTTCACTGGCACAGCGAACTGGCTATGCCAGTGAAAATCCATGGCTTGTGTTTTGTTTTTTTTCCAGCTTTACCTTGTCTTCAAAAAGGTTCAATTTGGTCTGGAAGGGGAGGCTGGCATGAGAGTTCCAGCAAGTTAGACCTAAAGTTACCTGACATTTCTTACTTAAAACTTGTATTAAAATTGAGTATCTAGTATCCACCTAGCATGGAGTTTCTTGTAATAATTTCTCTGTTCTTGATCTAATCAAATAAGGGGCTGCAGTGGTTCAGCGGTTATGAAGCTCACCTTGTTAGATGGAAGATCGGCAAGTTGGCAGCTCAAGGCCTGGGTACTGCATGATGGATTGAGCACCCATCTCTCTCCCAGCTCTTGGGGATATGAAAGGAGCCTCATTTGGGCATCCCCTGAGCAGAGATTTTCCAGGAAAAAAAAAACCCTTTCAACCCAAAATAATTTCTGGCATGAAATTATTATTATCTTATCTAATCAGTGTTAATCATTGTTTTGGAGAGCTCTCATATTTTGAATGTTCTTTATAAGAAAAACTTCATAAAGCCTAGATACCCTGCTTTGTTAGTCAAGGAAATACAAGTACAGCATCATTTTTGTTTGGACTTGGAAATTATCACCCCACACTACCCAAATCTTCATACTTCAAAAAATCATACTTCAAAAAATGTAATGAGTAGAAATTTTCCAGGAATTATGGATACAATTGAAATTAATTGGTTTTGTTATACTTGTTGATTTGAGCCACACCTCCCAGACCAAATGATGAACTGATAACAATCTGTTGTAACAAATCCATATTTCTAGTCAAGTGATGCATTTCATGAAAGAAATGACAACATTTTAATAATCTGCATTGATAATTTGCAGCTGAAACTGGGTAAATACATTATTCCTTGTCATGGTTGAAATGGGGCCTGTGTGTTCCTTGAATCTGTAAATGAGATTTCCCAGTGTGTGTGTGTGTGTGTGTGGGGGGGAGAGGAGTTATGGTATGTTCCAGAGAAGGATTGATAGTCAAAACATGCTAGCCACGTGTTCTGGAAGAAATGAAACTTAATTTGTGATAGACATGTGATACTGTGTAGTGTTTGGCTGAAATCCTTTAGGGGAATAGCCAGAAGGTGGAACTTGTTGGAAGAGATAAAAGGAAGGGGGAGGAGAAAGTTCTTTCTCTTTGCTCTTCACCATGCTTAGTAAGTAGTTCTCTGGAGTCTGCTTAGAACTTAGCAAACATGTAGGGCAGTGGTGCCCAAACTTTTTTGTGTGGCCTGGTCACACAGCTGCGGGGGCCAGAGGTGGGATGCTCCCGCTGCTAATAGTTTTGACATCAGCAGTTGTGGTGGCCGCAGCAGCAATTGTGCTTTGTCCTGGCTGCTCCGAGCAGCCTCTTCCTCGGTCTCATCCCCTCTGCAGCCTTTTCCAAAGCTGATTGTTGCATCTAGGAATTTTTTTTGGAGTCTCCTGTGTTTCAAAATCCATGGTGCTGGAAGGGTAAACCTGGTGCACTGTGACGACATCATCCCAGGCATGCCAGGGGGCTCTCCTAGCGCCACAAATTTTGAAACATGGAGGCTCCAAAAATTTCCCCAATGCAGTAATCAGCTTTGGCAAAGGCTGCAGAGGGGATGGGAATGAGCAAGAGGCTGCTCGGAGCAGCCCAAACAAAGCGTGATCGATGCCACCACTGCTGCTGATGTCAGGCGGTGGGCGTGGGTGGGTGGGTGAAGTCTGCAGTGAGCCCGGGTGCTCACCATGGGATGCATTAAAGATATGCAGGGGCCTAATTGGGCCCACGGTCTGTAGTTTGGGCACCCCTGATGTAGGGCTTTTAAGCTAAGAGGGGGCCCTTTGGTTTCCACACTTAGTCAGGCTTTTATTGTTTTCAATGTGTTTACTGATTTAAAATTGCTTCATTGCCTAGAATTGTTTTGCATCCTGAAACTAAGAAATCTATAATTGGCTTTACTTACAATATACTTTTTAAATACATGAAGATGACTGGAGTGGTTTAATTTCCTAAGTGCTACCTTACTTCCAGCCGGGACTTAGGTCAAGACAAATGAGAAGGCAAGCTAAAATCCAAGTTTGATTAGCTGGTGTGTGTGTGTGTCAATTCAGGTACGGTCCCACCTAAGGTTCTACTTGTGAGTAACACGGGTCCATTACATTCCTATATATAAACAAAAACTCCATGGAAAGCTGACACACAAGAAGGAAACTCTCCTCTGAAGATTTGTTGCATTGATTTGTTGCTTGGCACTACTTGCATAAGTAAAACAAGGAAGGAGAGTGGAATGGTTAGACTCTCCACCACAACTATCCTGGTAATTCCAGATTTGAGACTAACTGAATAGGGCTCATTTCTATATTTCTAAGATTTAGAGAAGCACACTTGAGTCATGGTAAGTTCATATCCATTACTGTGTCCGGAGGGGGGGGGGGAGACATACAATAATATGGACATTTTACCACCATCTTTTAGCAGACTCAAAGGTAGGAAAAGAAGGTAGGAAAACAAGAAGCCAATGAAAATAGTTTTGAGAGATCTATCCATGCCTAGCTGTAGCTTTGCTATCTAGAGTCTAGATTGTCTGGTTATAGATTCTTGCACATCTCAGCTCAGGTATTCCCATTATTCCCAGAAAAGTGTCCTACTGCTTAAGCCTGGAATCTCAGGTTTGAGTTTGGATGTTCGGGTGTCTTGTTTTACAGAGCGCAGTGCTCTATCTTTATTGGAATTGGATTACAGTCATCTGTTTAAAGGTATCTCCTATTTTAGGATTGTTCAAGTCCAAGTTTCGTTTAAAGGAATAGCAAAAGGAACCTTTAATTTGCACAGCAGTCTTCAGCTGGACAACTGACTGGGGAGGCACTCACATCATGGTCTTCTCTGAACCTTTGGAGAGTCATTATTGTCAATCAGAGTTGTCAATACTGAGCTAGATGAATCAGTGGTCCAATGCAGTATAACACGACTTCTTATGTCTCTTGAACTTTGAGTGCCATCTTAGATCAGTATCAGTGAGAAACAGAAGACAAAAAAGAAAATAGAAAGACAATAGGTATAAGAAAACGATAAGAGTAAGAGGTTTCAATTAATCAATTAATGTTTAAGGCCATTAAACAAAGAAAGCTCCAATACATTGGACATATCATGAGGAATGACATAAAGTATAGAATACTCCAACTTGCTATGCAAGGGAAGATCCTTGGCAAGAGGGGCCCTGAATGTAGATGGACCTTGTGGCTATTAATTCCAGGTATTCTTATCACATGATTTATATGCTGGTGGCTAAACAACCTGAGAAATTGGTGCAGAGTTGCCTCAGAATAATTGCTCTGAGGAGTTAAGAACAGGAAGACATTTCCTATTATGATAGCCAATATTCAGAACAGATATGGCACTTGAAGAAGAATAAGAATAGGAAGATTATGGCGGCGGGGGGGGGGGAGGTGAGCAGATGAAAACGGGAAACGGCCAGGAATCCTAGACTGACTTAAACAGAATCAGTAAAAACAATAAGAGTTTCTACTCACAAGCTTAGAAAACATGACACAGTAACAGCAAAAGGAATTAGGAAATAAAGAAGGAAAGTCAGCAGCAGGAATGAAGAAATGGAACCAACTAGATCATACTTTTGAGCAGGATACAACCATTAGTGGTAACAATTCAGGGAGGAGTTTGAAGGGAAGTGGCCATTCAGCAATGGCTGATAGAATAGCTCTGCTTGCTTAATCATCAATCCCTTCTTTCCTTTTTCCTTCAAAAGCTTTCCCAGGATTACTTCACAAAAAAAACATAATACTCAAATAATGCGACAAAAGTGCTACTTGTATATAAACAAAACAGCAATAATCATGCAATCTACGAGAGCTAAGCAGCACATTCAGAGGTTCCATGCTGTGTCTTTAAATATTAATGCACAGTTGAGGTATAAATAGAAACAAACATGCTTGCAAGTCTAATAAGGCTTTTGTTTATAAGAAGCAGCAATAATTCAAAGCCAGCTGGAGTACAAAGTGTTTCCAAAATTGTAGGAAGTGCCAAATGAAATAATTATAGCTTACAACCAAGATAATATGGGGAAGCAATGTGTACATGTACTTTGCTGGTCTCCTAAACAAGGGATTTTTAAAACTGTTTTTAAAAAGTGGCTAAATATTTAACATATGATATTTATGTCCTGCTTTCATTACTAAATAAAATGATAGTTTTTCATCCTGGCTTGAGAGCGTGTCAACTGTCTTGACTGCTTCCTTATTTGGAACATCTAGACCATTACCTTTTACTGGTTAATGTGGGAGACAGAGATTTCTCTGTGTGCCTACTTTTGTTGTTGTTGTTGTTCAGTCGCACAGTCCAGTCTCACCCTTTGCAACTCCATGGATCACCACACGCCAGGGTCCTTTGTCATCTGCCATCATCTGTAGCCTGCCCAGATCTACACCCACTGTTAATGATGTCATCTAGCCAGCTCATCCTCTGCTGCCTCCTCCTTCTTTTGCTTTTGATCTTTTCCAGCATCAAGGCCTTCTCCACCGAGTTTTCTCTTCTCATTTGGTGGCCAAAGAACTTGAGTTTCATCTTCAGCTTCAGTATTTGTCCTTCCAAGAATCAGTCAGGGTTGGTTTCCTTTAGAATTGATTGATTTGATCTCTTTGCAGTCCAGGGGACTCTCAAGAGTCTTCTCCAGCACCACAGTTCAAAGGCATCTATTCTTTTGCATTCAGCCTTCCTTATTGTCCAGCTCTCACAGCCATACATTACTAATGGGAAGACCATTGCTTTAACTGCTGGCACAGTGAAGTCTCTACTTTTTATTATGCTGCTTAGGTTTGTCATGGCTTGCCTCCCAAGAAGAAAGCGTCTTTTTATTTCATTGCTGCAGTCACCATCTGCAGTGATCTTGGATCCCAAGAAGGTAAAGTCTGTCACTGCTTCCATTTCCATTTCTTCTTCTGTTACCTACACAGTACAGCTATAGTACCAAGTGCAGCCATATTAATAATTCCAGTTTTGCCCCATTATATATATAGTAGTTAAACTATTGGTTTTATGTGGAGAAACCATAGACAACAAACATTATATTTTATTTTAGTTACTTGCACATGTATGAGTATGAAAAAAATATTAATAGCTGCATGTGAACTGCAACACTTTAACATTATTGTTCTATATCTATTAGAAAATAGTAATGGAAAGGGAACTTTCATCACTCTCTTTAAATAATATCTCAGCCATGCAAATTATTTGGTATCATACACAACAGAAGTTTGGTCTCATGGCCCAAACATGGGGATAGGAAGAAGTGTGCACATCATGAGGGTGTGGAAATCCAATGGGCTGCAAGGAAATTCATGAAGGGATTTTTGAAGCCAAATAATAGATTGTGAGGTATGCCTACATGAGATGGAAAGATATTTTCCTGAACCTTTGTACCTACTCCACAAAGTCCTAGTCCACTACTTCACAAAGGACTCTGTTTTGTCCAATAGTTATGACAGTCAATCATAAGCTATGGTAAATTCTATACCAGTCGATCATAGTAAAGTTAAATGTCTCCCTTGTTCGAAAGCCAGTCATATCCAACTCTAGAGGGTGGTGCTCATCCCCATCTATAGCCAGAGAGCTTGAAACATGAATGCAGCATGACGGAGCGTCCACCCATCATCTGTCCCGGGTTTTGCCAACCTAGCAGTTCGAAAGCAAGAAATTGCAAGAAGATAAATAGGTACCACTTCAGCAGGAAATGTAAGTGTTCCACTTGCTCTGGCATCTAGTCATTTATGCAACATGAACACAGACATGTTTGCAGATGCAGACAGCACTGGCTCTTTGGCTGAAAACAGAGATGGGCACTGCCAGAACACAACTGGCTTTCGTGCAAGGGAGACCTTCAGTTTTGCTAGTTTCACCCTTTAAATGAGTTTCCCTGGCCAATCAGGGATTCAAATTCATTCTTCCAAGTTCTAAACCATCACTCACTGGGTATATTATACTGTCATAATCATTGACTGCTACTCATATCTGAGCATGCATTTTCCCTGGAAGTCATTTTCTCCGTTGATGGTTGTGTCAGTGGTGACTCAATGACCCAATCTTGGCATGAAACCTGCGATCACACACATTACATTGAATAGTTGGTGGAGGGCATGATTGAGTGTGATGAAGCTTCCATGTTTGTCGCTCAGTCTCTTCATGTCTCCAGCATTCTCCTTTGAAGTGATTGGTAGCAGCAGAGATAGTTTGGCGCCAAAGTGGGGGGTCTACGGCTGCTGCCTCCCAGGTTTGTGGGTTTATACTTGACACCTTCGTAGTTTGTTTCATCTGTTCCTTATAATGATTCAAAGGAGCTCCACAAGCTCTTATACCGGAGCTAAGTTTCCCATAAAGAATTTGGTGAGGAAGCCTGGAACTGTCCATATGGCGGACATGCCCTGTCCATCTAAGATGATGGGCTATGATGGAAGTTTCAATGCTATTTACATGTGCCTTCTCAAGAATTGCTATGTTGGTGACATAGTCATCCCACTTGATGTTCAAAATGGACCTTAGTTTCTGTTGGTGAAAACACTCAAGCTTTTTAATGTTTTGGCAATAGAGGGTCCATGTTTCATAACCATTAATAATATTAATATAACATTGCCCCCTGACCCCCAGAGTAAGAGACGGACACAAATGTTTGGTTCAAAAATTGGGCCGCTTTATTACCTTTTAATTAACTGGTAACTTTAAACTGGTTTGTAAACAACTATAAAAAATGCGGGCTGGTGTAGCACTGGTAGGGTTACCTTGTTTTCAGATGTTAAATTACTTGACTCTGCCTTAACAAAATTTCTAAAATTTTCCCGCCGCTGATTTCCAATTTTAATAACCAAATTACATAATTAAATGCCAAGTTGTCCAACTGTGGCATTCCTAAATTCCTGCGTCGCATTTGACTGAGCATCCCATTCCTCTCAGCTTTCCTCACAACTTGGATGCCCAATCAAACGCAACCCATACCATTCTGACATGAATGGATTGCCTTACCCCACCAGTGCTACCGGCCAGCAGCGAAATCATTCGCAAAAGAAACCTCAACCATCCATTGCAGTGTGGGAAGGGCGAAAACGCCAAGAATCAAGGAGCCAATGCAGGTTCGAGCAAAAATTCCCTTCCAACCCAATGTGTGACCGAAAACAAGTCACACTTCAAGGAGCGTGACCGAAAAGGGGGGCAAGAAAGAGACCCGACAAGCATGGGCTCTGCTTTAATACAGCTCCGCCCCTGGCCTAAACATTTGTATCCATCGCTTCCTGAGGGCGCGGGCAAAGCGTGCTCCTTTTGCAGCCACTTCTGGGGCATGACCAATGGTTTTGTATACCACAAGCTTTGTATGAACTGTTAAATCTTTGTTCATGTTCTGGTGTAATAAATGACCAAAGTCAGAATTGGCACCATCGATTCTCTTCATCACATCCTATTCACAGGTGCAGTTCTTAGACAGGATGCTACCAAGGTAA
Source organism: Furcifer pardalis (assembly GCA_030440675.1). Taxonomy (NCBI): domain Eukaryota; kingdom Metazoa; phylum Chordata; class Lepidosauria; order Squamata; family Chamaeleonidae; genus Furcifer; species Furcifer pardalis. Next base: position 238,227,957 of record CP126891.1, read on the forward strand.
GAAAACTGGTCTCCTGTTCCAATGTTGAATCTGAGATGGTAATACTGAATTCTGGAAGGGCTGTCCTTGGGGCAGGTTGTGCAAGTATAGTCAAACCCCGCATAAAGAGCATCTCGCTTAAAGAGCAGAATTTTCTCTGAATGTTCACTTCGCTTAACAAATAAAACCAACCAAAAACTCGCTTAACAAATAAATCGGGGTTCTCAATCCCCCTCCTCCACAATTGGTCACTTACAATGGTGTTTTGCTTAAAGAGCAAACCCGCTTAAAGAGCAATCCTGTGGAACGCATTATGCTCTTTAAATGAGGTACAACTGTATTCTGAGAATTTATGGTGAGGTCAAAATGATCATATCCATTCTTGAAACAATTCACTGACTGTTACAGCTCCTCAGGCGTGAGAGCAGGTGATGCAGTATCATTGGCACATTGCATTTCCATTATTGTGTTAACACTGGTTAGTCTTCGGGAATGAAGTCTAGTCAGATTAAAGAGTCCCCTGTCAAAACAGTATTTAATCTCTATGCCTGTGTTGTTATTAGACCTTTCATACTGGATGGCAGCCAAGTAAAGTGCAAAAGGATTTGGAGCAAGCACACAGCTCTGCTCCAATCTGTGGGTGATTGGGAAGGCATCTGATATGATGTTTTGATAGAGAACCCTCCCAGACATGCCATAATGAAGCACCTGGACCAGATCTACAAAACACTCAGGACAACCAAAGCATCTCAACACAGCCCACATAGCAGTTTTTTTTGACATAATCAAAAGCCTTTTCAAGGTCATAAAATACCAAGAAAAGTGGATTCTGTTGCTCTCTGCATTTTTCCTGAAGTTTTCGTGCACAGAAAATCATGTCCATTGTGTCTTGGGAAATACAGAAACCACACTGAGATTCTGGGAGGACCCTTTCAGAGATAATTTGCAGGCGACTGAGCAGGATTCTTGTGAAAATCTTTCTGGCAATAGATAACAGTGATATGCCACAATAGTTGCCACAAGTATTATGATCACCTTTCTTAAAGATGGTGATAATGGTTGTCTGGCCCAGGAGTCTTTCTGGGTTCACCTTATTCAGAGCCTCACAGAATTCCAGGTACTTCAGTGGAATTGCCATCCATGGCTGATGGGGATGTTGTGGCGCTTCTTGAAGAAAATCCTCAGCAGCGGTAGAGTTTCAGTTTAAAAGCATGCAAAAGTGTTCCTTCCAGTGCTCCAGGATTTTCTGGCCATCTGTAAGAATTGTAGCATTGTCAGCTGCTTTCAGAGTACCTGACAAAGAGCAAGATGGTCCATATAGTTCCTTTATGCCATCATAAAATTTCCTTAGGTCACGAGTGTTAGACAACCTTTGGAGTTCCTGAGATTTTTGTAGCCACCAGATGCTTTTAATTTCTCTTATTTGTGCATGGCATTTCCACTTTAGTTCTTGGAAATGAGCTTTCTTCATCTTGGAGGATGGATCTTGAAGAAGAAATAGATAGGCTTCCCATTTGGCATTGATGAGGCATAAGATTTCATCATTGTTGTCATCAAACCAGTCTTGTCACTTCTTTTTCACAAAACCAATGGTTTCCTCAGAAGTTACTATGATAATATGATAATATTTTGAAGTGAAGCCCATTGTTGTTCGACATCATGACTGCTGACTGGGTTATTCAACAGCCGGCTGGAGATCTTATTCTGAAAATCCACAGCAGTGGACTCATTAAAAAGTTTAGAAATATCTAACTTCCATTTGGACAGGTTATGCAGGTACCTAGATGGTCTTCAGTGAAGAGAAATCCTGAGTCTGGAGATCAGAAGCTTATGGTCTGTCCAACATGATGATGTAGTCACACTGCCGGGTGATGATGTAGTCAAGGATGTACCAGTGCTTGGAGCGGGGATGCATCCATGTAGTCTTAAAATGGTTGGGTAGTCAAAACTGAGTGTTGGTGATGAAGAGCTGAAGTTCTGCACAAAGACCAAGAAGCAGTAGTCCATTGGAATTGCAGTTACCAAGTCTTTGCTTACCTATTTCCTTTTCCCAGAATTGATAATCCCTTCGAACGCTGGCAATGAAGTATATTATATAATATCGTGAATTCAATTCATTTCTGACCTATGCTGAACCTTTCCAGAGTTTTCTAACTATAGTGTATTCAGAACTGGTTTTCTTTTGCCTTCTTGTGGGGCCACTCCAGGACCGTATGGCTTGCGTAAGACAATAGAGGCTGACTGTACAAGAGACACAGTGGAAAACTAAACTCCCATGGAAGCTTGTTGTAGAGAATGAGATACATATATAAACATATATACACTGTATGCAGTTCTCATGTCTTTGGGCAAAAGACAATAAAATAATAATAAATGATAAATTAAATATGAACCTTTCCCTTTTCTCCATCTGCACTGCTTAGATTTAAGTTGCTACAATGGTAGAGTAATTGAGGTCAAAGAACTTAAGGTTCTCAAGCAGTTTAGAAGGATTCCAGAAATCTTTTAACAGATCTTCTGTGCCAAGTTCAGGAAACAAATTTATCAAATAATTTTATGCTTTAGGCTTAAAGGAACCCTTCAGCTAACAAATATTCAGGTTGACAACTATTCTGGCGTTGAATCTGATTAGGTTTCAGCATGGTTGAACAAACCATACTTTCTTATTCACACAGCCTTTCACTGTTGGCAAGCCAATATTTATTTTGAAACCATCTTCCAAAGATTTTGAGGGAAAGTGCATTATCAAATTGGTTCTCTCTCTCTCTCTCTCTCTTTTAACAGGGACTTTCTAAAAGCTCCTATGGTGGTACATTTTCAGTTTTCAGCAGCTGGGCACTAAGCATATTGAAAAATTGCATGACATTTTTGGTGCTGTTCTAGAGATATCACAAGTAATTATAAAATCATCAGAGGGCTAGACATATAGCCTCATACGATTAGGTGTCCTGGAGAAGAGATAGCCCAAATCTCATTTCATATGCAGCTCCCTGTCTCCTCCGTCAGGCCCAATTTCAGGTGTAACAGGTCTATTTGCTCACTCTTCCAGAGCAACTAACTTCATACATTGGATACAGAAGAAATACGCTTTCCCCATGAGCAGTTTTATGCACTTTGTGGCTATTTGAGCAGGCTTTACAGTACAGTTATTTTGAATCCACTGGAAGATCAAGGATGTTATGTGAATCCAGAGAGGAAAATTAGATTCCGAGTTCTAGGCATGACTTTATAGAAGAATTCAGAATATCCCCACATACTGTGTATGAAATAGACATATGCATCAATTTACTTCTTGATGGGGGTTTTTAAGCTAAAAATATGCAATTAAGTATCAATAAATTATGTTGGCTTCACTCAGACATGAATAAGCTTGACTGTGTTCTTGATTGCAGCAAATGTCTGTGTGTGCATGCTTTGCCAAAATAAATATTTTGATTTGCCAGAATAAACAAAAGCAGTGAGAAAAATAAGAACACTTCAGGACATTATGACATATAATGAGCCAACCCTTAATTTTTAGAATTAAGTCACCATAGAGATCAAACAGCAGTAGAAACACAGTAACTGAATTTTCAGTGGCAGGACTGCATCCATTCATTTAGGCAGATGATGATCAAGAGAGAGGCTTCACAATTGTATCACACAATGTGTAGAAATATTTTTTTCCAGGGCAGACACACTTGAGGCAGAATCTGAAACATGAGGTTGGCCACAGAGTCTCTGGTTTGGATATCCAAGCTGTCTGGGAACTGAATGAGGCAAAAAGCTGAATAGAGAGCCAATGCCTTCCCTTGACAAGTGCCTATTTAACTAGAGAGGCTCCCCCTTTCCTAGGTTGTGGTTAACTTACTAGCTGGTTCCAGCATAACTGGCTACAGATGATAAGGGGGGCACCTCCGAGGCAATTATGAGTCACTTTATCTCCTCAAAAGGTATGTATTCCAAATAAGCCCTAAAGGAGAGTGGGATGAGGGTACCAAGAGCTAACCCAAATTAGAAGATGGAGAAGGCACTCACTGGAAAAGGAAGATATGGCTGAGGAACTTTACCTCCATTTTGTCACTTTCAGGATCCTGAATAGGCTGAGGGTCAGAGTCCCTAAATGTAAGACCAACATGCTCAAGTGGGGGTTGCTGGTGGACAATAACACACTGTGTTAGTGTGGAGGTGTAGAATCCAACTCATTTTCTGGTCTTCCGATTACTACCAAAAACATGTACTGATGAGGATTTGATTTTGGTCAACAAAGCCAAGAAGGTGGTTTCATTTTGGCAGTTTAAAGTTTAATCTGGACATGAAAGAAGAAGAAAAACTTCTCAAATCTAGTCCTGATCTAATCCTAAATTAGTTGCCAGTCAGATAATTCTTTACCTTACCTCACCATGGTCTCATTGAAATCATCTAGAAATAAAAAAAATCAGTAAATATCCACATTGGCTGATTTTACATTTGAGTTCTTAAGAAATAACAGAATTATGTTTCCGGGTTCACAAACAACTGATTTACATGCTAATTTCAAAATTTCTAAACTTCTGGATTCTGACTTTTACCTTAAATGATGGGGTGCATAATACTAGCTTCCGAATTTTAAAATTTGAACATCTTAATAAGGAAAGGAGACCAGTTGTTTTCTTTTTATTTTCTACTACAAAAAGCAAAAAAAAGAAAAAAGAAAAAAAGATGAACTATAGTTTTGACACTGAATCTGCAGTAGAAAAAGTCCCTACAAATATTACACTAGAAATTTGTCATCAAATATTAATTTCAGAATACTTCAGTTCCTTGAACTAGTGTTTTGCACACAAAAGGGGCACATTGCTATTTTGCATATATTTACCAGGAATTAAGAATGAGAAGAGAGGACTCACTTGAGAAGGCCCGGATTCTAGGAAAGGACAATGGGGTGGCAAAAGATGAGATGATGCAGAGGGGCATAGATTTGGGTAGGCTATGGAGGATGGCAGATGACAGAGGAGCCTGGCATGCAGTGGTCCATGGGGTTGCAAAGGGTTGGACTCAACTGTGCAACTGAACAATAAAAGGAGTATTTAATTTAATTTGGCTTACATTACTCTAGACCAGGGGTGATTGATCGCGACTATTAGTCCAGTCGATCGTGGAGGGTAGTCAACTTTTGAGGCGTCTGGTTCCGGACGCCTCACCGAAAGAAATTTTTTTAAAAAAAATCGGAGCAAAAATGGCTCCAATTGACTGCACATGTGCAGAAACTCAATCTGACGCATTGCACATGCATCAGATTGAGTTTCTGTGCATGCACAGTCAATTGGAGCCATTTTTGCTCCGATTTAAAAAAAAAATTATTTTGGAGCTGGAACCTTTCAGGGCAGTGGCAGCGGCGGCGGCGGCAGCACAGGCCCTCAGAGGAGGGCACCTCCCCCGGGGCACGTTGAGGCCTGCCTGGGCTGTCCGCTGCCGACAAGCCCCCATGCCCTGGGGACGCCCGGCGGGTGCACCGCTGCCGCCTGCAGCCACCTCCTCTGCTGGGTGCTTGTGGCCTCCTCCTCCTCCTTGGGCCGGTGCCTTTTTGGCCCGGCTCCGGCTGCAGCGCCCGGCGGAGGAGGAGGCTGCAGGCGGCGGCGGTGCGCCCCGCCGGGCGTCCCCTGGGCGTGGGGGCTTGTCTGCAGTGGACGGCCCAGGGAGGCTCGGTGGCCGCGGCCGGAGCCACCGCCAGAGCCACTGCTGCCCGCTGCCCGTGGCCGCAGCCGGAGCCGAGCCAAAAAGGCACCGGCCCAAGGAGGAGGAGGAGGCCACAGGGCTGCAGGCAGCAGCAGCTACGGTGGCGGCGGCGGCAGGCGGCGGCTGTGGACGGCGGCTGCAGGCAGTGGCTCCTGTGGCCACGGCCTTCGGAGGAGGAGGAGGCTGCAGTCGGGGGTGGCGCGCCTTGCCGGGTGGCTCCGGGCAATAGGGGTTCATCGTCCCAAGGAAGGTAAGCAAGTGAGGGTTTTTTATTTGGGGTGGGTGGGTAATTTGTTTGTGTTTTGGGTGGGTGGTCATATTTTTATTTTATTTTATTTTATTTCTTTATTTCTTTATTTAAGTTATTTACGGGTTTGTGTTGTAGCTGTCTGGGTGGGTGGGTGGGCTGAGGGGTGTGTGTGTGTTTATTTTGCTGTTTCATTTAAAAATTCCAGAGGTATGTGATTGGTAGATTGCTCAGGGTTTCATCAGTAAACAGTAGATCTTGGGTCTAATTAAGTTGGCCACCCCTGCTCTAGACACACATAGGTTTGCAAGTTGATTGAAGAGTCTGGGAGCTGGCAGTCCAATACAATAGGAGAGCTTCAGGTTGAAGGAGTCTGGTTCACATGATATATGCATATCACAAAATAAAATAAACAAAATAAAATAAAAAACACTGTAGCACTTTAAAGACTAACTGCTATATTTTTATTGTTAGCTTTCAGACAAGGAGTGAAACTTACAGGCATGATTTTTATACACCAAATTCAAGGGTCAAAGGGAGCAGGGTGTGTTCAAGCAAAATGACAGACAAGCAAGCACAGCAATACAGCCTCCCACAGCCATCAGCAACAATAGTTAATAATTCAGATTAGCTCTAAATGTCTCCCTTTCAATCTCAAAGGGTCTGATAAACCCCATTCTGGTCTCTGATCAACCTTTGACCTGCAAACAAAAACACTGTACTTGGTTACTTTCTGTTTTGCTAAAGAGAATTGGCAGGAAGGTTGTAATATAATATATAAAATATCTAGCAGCATATAGCAATCTGTGTATCAAATTTGATAATGTCCCAGAAACCCTTCACTAATATTTAATCCCCTGCGATGGGTGTCTAACAGATGGATGTATTTGATTTCTGCTATCTCCCTTTAAATCCTAGTTTTGTAATTTATCTGTTCCAGTATTGTAACTTTCAGGTCTTGGATAGTGTCCAGTTAGATTGAAGTGGTTTGAGACAGGTTTCTCTGTGTAGCCATTCCAGATATCTGATTTGTGTCCATTAATTATTTTGCGTAATAATCTATTGAATAATCTATTGTTGTTGGTGGCTGTGGGAAGCTGTATTGTTGTGCTTGCTTGTCTGTCATTTTGCTTGAACATACCCTGCTCCCTTTGACCCCTGAATTTGGTGTATAAAAACCATGCCTGTAAGTTTCACTTCTTGTCTGAAGAAGTGGACTTGATCCACAAAAGCTAACAATAAAAATATAGCAGTTAGTCTTTAAAGTGCTACAGTGTTTTTTATTTTTTGTTTATTTTGTTTTGTTTTCTGATATGCCTGAACCACAGACTAACACGGCTACTATTCCAAAAAATTCATGATATACACAGTTTTTCTGCTGAAATCCTGTCCTTATTTCTTAGCAGAAATATATTGGATTTCATTGCAGAGTTGTATGTAACTATATGGTACACAATATTTGAATGAACCTTAATTTCTTGTCCTTATATTTTCTTTACTTTGTATTAACTAGATGTAGCAAATAAAACAAAGAACATTTTAAATGTTTACTTTAAAAAAACTTTAAAATATTTGTGAGTTCAATTTCACCTTCCTTTGTCTGTATTCTTCTGCCACACAAGAGAGAGGCAAAGTGGCCATCTGTGATATCCCCACCCCCTGTTCTTTTTAATGATTTTTTTATCTTGTTCTACAGGTACAGAAAGAATAACAATGAAGCAAACAATGTCAACATGGAGAAATTCATTCCCAAATGTTACCTAACTGCAAATTTCCCAAACTGAAAACAAACAAACAAACAGTAAAGATTCCAATAAAGAGAAAATTTTGTTTTTCTAACTCAAGTACATATCATGGTTATTTGTACTTCTTGAACAGTGAAGCCACCCCAGGGAGAGACAAAAAAGGGACTGCTTAACAGCAGTGGGTTTCCTAATAAAAAGCAAAAAGAAAAATGTCATAGGGCACATTGAAAGAAAAGAATGACCTTGGCTTCTCATCTAAGAACGTAGCTTACACAGCCATCACATAGCATTGATTCCCATCCCCAGATGATAAGATGAGGTCTCCCAGAAGGCATGAAAGCTGTCTTAGTCAACCACTGGTGCTGTTATTAAGTTTGCACAATAAGTCTATGCCCAGTAATACTTTTTTTTGTTTTATGTTTGGATATATATATTGGCAAACAAATTAATCTTGACATTAAACACATCCATGATGGGATTGCTCACTTGCAGTCCAATCCAAAATCTCATTGTAAAAAGTGTATTGAGGTTTTACACAGGAAACAATAATGAAATGTTTAGTCGAGAAAAAGAAGTACTTTTTTTATTTCCTTCCTTCCCCAACACACTTTTTGGTCAACTGTTTTACTGGTACTTTTTATGAAAAATTAAATATGCAGATAGGCTCAACCCATTTGGATATCTAGTGATGCCCAAATGACACCTAGGCCATCATTTTGTTGCATCAATTTGAGTAGAAACACCTTTGGCTGACCATGCTACACCTGATATACTATATAGAGCAGTGATGGCAAACCTTGGCACTCCAGGTGTTCTTGAACTTCAATTCCCAGAAGCCCTTATCAGCAGGAGTGCTGGCTTGGGCTTCTGGTAATTGAAGTCCAAGAACAGCTGGAGTGCCAAAGTTCACCATCACAGATATAGGGTGTCAAATAGCATAATCTCATGAATTGTTGTTGTTATGTGCCATCAGGTTGTCTCCAATGTATGGTGATCCTATGAATGATCAATTTCCAAAATGTTCTATTCTTTATAACCCTGCTCAGCTCTTGCAGACTCAATTCTGTGGGTTCCCTCATGGAATCAATGCATCTCATGTTTGGTCTTGCTCTCTTCTTGCTGCCTTCTACCTTTCCTAGCATTATTATATTTTAAAGAGAATCTTGACTTCTCATGATGGGCCCAAAGTAGGAAAACCTCAGCGTCATCATTTTTGGCTCCAGAGACAGTTCAGGTTTGATTTGCTCTAAGACCCACCTAACTAGCCTTTCTGGCTGTCTAGGGTATCTGCAGAGCTCTTCTCCAGCACCATACTTCAAACGAATCAGGTTTTTTTCCTGTCAGATTTCTTTACTTTGGCATCCATACATGGATTTTGGGAACTCAATAGTGTGAATGATCTTGGTCTTGCTCTCCAGTGATACATTAGATGATCTTTTTAAATTCCTTCATTGCTACCCTTCCAAGTCTCAGTTACCTTCTGATTTCCTGGCTGCAGTCCCCATTTGGATTGATGACTGAACCTAGGTATACAAATTACGTCACTGTCTCAATTTCTCAATACCTATATAGGACAGTTAAAATAAAAAGTGAGCTATAGCAAGTACAGTAGATTAGACAGATGTCCTTCTTCATCTTGTATTGCTCATGAAGTCAAGTACAGTGTCATTTCATAAGGAAGCTAAGCCCACTAGTTAGTGAGCGGCGAGCAAAAGGTTTTGCTTTTGAGGGCTCTGCTGCATGTAGCAGTAGAATAATAATTTCATGTCAGAAATTATTCTGGGTTGAAAGGATTTTTGTGGAAGAATCTCTACTCAGGGAACGCCCAAATGAGGCTCCTTTCATGTCTACAAGAACTGGCACAGAGACAGGAGCTTAATCTGTCATACAGTACCCTGGTCTCGAACTGCTGACTTTCAGCCTTCCAGATAACAAGGCGACCTTCTTAACCACTGAGCCCCTTGCACATAGCAGTCAAGGAATTTGATTATGATTGATGATCATTGCATGAGCAGCATATTTGTGTGTGTCAGCACTCCTGACCTGAAGAATATTCAGTTAGTTAAGGTACCTTATGCCTAATTTCTTTTCCTTTTCTCCTAAAATCCAGTTCTAGAAATAATGACCAGCTATGCATTTGTGATTAAGCTGCTGACCTTACTCCAAAGTCAGCAAAAATATGAAATGGCCCAGATGTAAGTGGCATGATCCATTTATCACATCACTTCATGATCAAACTCCAGGTAATCTTTATGTGCAAAGGGGACTCTATGCTCTGTAACATTAGGGTAGCTGAGACCCATAGGAAAACAAGAGTATTGTTGTTGTAGTTAACATGTGGCCAAGTTGCTTCTAACCTATAGCAGCCCTGAGAATCAATGACGTCCCAAAGGTCTTCTCATCAACATCCTTGCTTAGGACTTGCAAACTAAACACTTTGACTTTAGTTCAATTTTTATTGGTTAGATTTTCATTGTTTCCCCCCACTGTCTTCAGCTCTTATCAGCATTTCCTATAAGTCTTGTTTTCTTATGATATCTATGACACCCCCCACAGCTTGACCAACTTCTTTTGAGAGTCAAGGCTTGATACAATGTACAACACACTTATTTTCCTAGTGGTCCACTGTATCCCTAAAGATGTCCTCCATGAATCCCCAATTTTATACTATCTAGCTTAATGAAGAGTTCTAGAGAACTGGAAAGCTTGCATATTTTGTGTATGTTGAACTTAATGAAAGCATTGCCCATTTGTGGATTTTGTTTTCTTACATTCTTATAGATCAAGATACAGTAATACCTCGATAACGTTTACCTCGGATAACGCTAAAATCACATAAAGTTAAGTAATCTGGGGAGGAGAATTGGATTGAATAACATTAAGGTCCTATGGGATGGATCGGATAACAACCGCTAAAGCCTGTGCGGTTACAATGTATCTCTATGGAGCTTTAACATTATCCGATCCATCCCATAGGATTTTAACATGCATCGGATAACACTAAAAATCAGATAGCACCAGACTTGTGGAACCAAGTCTTAGCGTTATCTGAGGTATTACTGTACCCACATTTTTTCCAGATATTCTTGCATCATGCTGCAGTAATAAAATATGAACCATTCCAACTGCCAAAGTCTGTATTAGCTAGATCCATAAAAATGATATCCACTGGAACAAGAGGGCTGTTTTGCTTTGTTCAGAAGCTTGGAGTTGTGGGCTTCAGCATCATTAGATAACTCAGTTCATGTTCAATTAAAAGAAATTCGCACATAAATGTAGTTAGGTTTTCTAGACAAGGAAGTGTGTGTGGGTTTTTTTTTTAAAGAAAGAATAAACTAGAAATAATCACAATTTATTTATCCATTTATTTCAATCAGTTACACTCCATTTTTCAGTTGGCAAGGTTCATAAATCAATAGAAAGAAGGCAGGTTGTCCTCTCAAGTATCTATTCGATTCACAGCTATAATTCTCAACATGGTTAACCAGGAATCCAAATAGTGAGGGATTATGGCAATTTAAGCCCAAAAGATCTGGAGAGCAACAAATGACCATCCATGGTTTTGCAGACTTAGTATCAACTGGCTTCTTGAGTTATCACAATTTGTACAGTACTAGGTATTATAACCACTTTATTAATTTTTTGTTACAGGCTTTATGGTGATGTGAAAATCTCTTTCTCACTTGTTCCTCCTCAGCAAAGTCCTATACCAGGGATTCTCAACCTGTGGCACCATTTCATGTGGCCCCCACCACCTCCACCACACCAAGAATTGCCATGTGGTGGAGGGAGGCAAATGGCCATCTGCCCCCCGAAGCTGTCTGACGAAGCGTGACCCAGTCTCTGGCTTAAAAAGTTGAGAACTCCTGTCCTATAGGGTTTTCAATACACTGGCAAAGAGGCAGTTTTTATATCTTATACTTTTATGGTATTTGGTAAGCCAATGAACTCTTAATAAAAAAGAGTTCAGAGAAGGTCATGCCTTATGCACTTGAACTACAAGTATGAGGGGTGTTAAGTCACTGGCAGTATGGTGTACTCTATTACCATAGCAGAATAACCTTGTCAAACTTTGGGAGATTTCTTGGCTTACCAAAACATCACTCTTTCCATTCTTGCTGCTTCTTTTATTTTTCCACTTTATTATCTCTATGCTTTCTGTGGATGAAAATATTCCAAGTTCCATAAATTGCCCATGATGTTTCTTATTTTTTCACCATGCCCTCACAGATTGGCTTCAGAATACAAGAGTAATTGGTCTTTCATTAGAAAGTGTGGCGTGTGTGTGAAAGTGTGTATGTATGTGTACATGCACCTACCCATACATGTGTTTCCCTGCACATGAATACCCTCACACCTGTGGCTCTCTACTTTGCCACACAAGGAGTGAGACAACAGCAGTTTCTCCAACTTCTGAGACATTTTACACCACATGCTGATGCCTGTGAACTCTGCGAAACTGTTTCCTTTGGCAACTTGTGGTTTTAATTGCTACACATATGGTTTTGTTCTTTTTCATTTACCTAGAAGATGGAAGGGGGCCATAACTAGGAGCTTTTTACTCATTAGAATAAATGTCACAGTTCCACCTCCCCATCCCGTCCCACTGCTTATTCCTTCTAATGTTCTTCCAGTTGAGCAAGCAAGTTTGTAGAAGTAGTTTTAATTAAAGTGCATACATCTGGTGGCAGCTGTGCACCTAATGAGGGGTCTAAAGGGTCACTGACAAATGTTTATCTAAGCACTTACTCTTGTTCCCTCCTAGAAACTGTGTTCATCTCTAATCCATGCCACGGGTAATGGATGTTGCTCTTTTCAGTGCCAAGCAGCTCTTTCTGTTGATGATGTAGCTGTTGTTCTTGCATTTCTTTGCATGAAAGCTCATTAAGAAACAAAAATTAAAGTATGGCAAGCAGGATTATTCTCAATTTGCAATGAGCACATGCAATAAAAACAAAACAGCCACCCACCTCTTGTGTAGAAGGAAAATGTTCTACTTGGCTTTTTCATGGCTTTTTACAGTCCACTGTAGGAGATTATCCTTTTTACAAATATCCAGTTTGATTTCAAAGTTACTCAGCAGGGACAAATTACCTTTTTATTGGAGTTACCACTGGCTGTTATAGTCCAAAACTGCAACCTGTGCAAAATCCAAATAAATTTCCCTAAATGTAAAGACGTTAGTCCAATGTGTTCCAATTAATTGATTTCATAGTTACCAAACTCTGTGAATGTGTTTGTTGCAGACTATTGGTCTGTGAATTTGCTTTGCTGCACTTTGGAACTGAATCCAGCATCATATAAATTGGTCCAAACCAGGGCAAGTCCATTATTATTTCAAGCTTCAGCTGCAGTGGGTACACAGCTCTAAAAAAATAGGTGTCTGCCTCCTCAAAAATTTTGGTATTTCTGAACCACAATTGGGTGTGCCCTGGTAATGGCCACTTTGTGTTGCTGGCTAATCTTTCTCACATTAGGAAGGGGAAAGAAACTGCAGAATGAATTCACCAAAGGTGCCTTATTTTGGCAGTTTCATGCCTGGCCTAGATACGGAAGAAGTTTAATTGCCATGGTTTCCATTAAGGATTCCTAGGAGTAGTGGATAAAAACCCCTCCAGAGATTGTAGTTCCCTGTTCATAAATGCAGAGAGTCAGAATTCATGTTAATCCAGTTTTACTTTATGCATGGTTGACACTTGATTTGATAATAAAATAAATATGGAAGATGATGATACCCTGAGATCATGCTTCATTACCTTTGCAATAATTTGCTTTGGTTCACTTCTGAGATTAAACTAAGAGTCCCAGAATTCCCCGGTCAGTATAGTCAATAGCCATGCTACCCAGGGTATTCTTGGAGATGCAGTCCAGGAGAGTAGAATTTCCCAAGCTCTCCTCCAACTTATATAACATTTCATAACTTCTTGAATGAGTTGCCTAGTGATATATCTAAATTTTCCATGAGGACATTGAATTATTTTGTTAATCACTAATCATCCAAGCAATCCATTTGACAGATGATTATTTGTTGGCTTGAATCCATGAGCTTCCATCATCAATCCAAATGGGGACTGCAGCCAATAAATCAGAAGATGATTGAGATTTAGAAGGGCAGCAATGAAGGAATGAGAAAAGATCACCAAATACTGTACAGTATAAGGATGTAGCACTGGTGACCAAGACCAAGATCATTCACTCTATTGTATTCCTGATCACCATGTACAGATGTGAAAATTGGACAGTAAAGTATGATGATGAAAGGGACATTTATTTGAAATGTGGTGCTGCAAAGGAGAGCTCCTAAATTATATCAGATATTGCATAGGCATCTGAAGGTGCTTCTACTCAAAAGAATTCATAGAGGTCACCATGAGTTGGAGAGGAGTTGAGGGCACATAACAACAAACAGAAGTAGAAGCAGTGACAGACTTTACTTTCTAAGGATCAAAGATCACTGCAGATGGTGACTGCAGCCATGAAATAAAAAAGCAACGGGTGCTTGGGAGACAAGCTATGAGAAACCTGGGGAACATAGTTAAAAGTAGAGGCATCATCTTGCAAACTAAAATTTGCATAATCAAAGCAATGGTATTCCTGGTGGCAATGTATGGTTGTGAGAGCTGGACCATTAGGAAGGCTGAGCGCAGAAGAATAGATGCCTTTGAAATATGGCGTTGGAAGAGAGCTTTGAGAGTCCCCTGGACAGCAAGGAGAACGAATAGTTTGATCTTAGAAGAAGTCAACCCTGGCTGCTCCTTGGAAGGTCAAATAGTAAAGATGAAGCTAAAGTACTTTGGGCATCAAATGAGAAGAGAGGATTTACTTGAGAAAGCCTTGATGCTGGGAAAGGTGGAGGGCAAAAGAAGACGGGGGCAGCAGAAAATGAGATGTTGATGCAATGGGCACAGAGCTGGGCAGGGCACAGAGCTGGGCAGGTTGAGGAGGATTGTGGGAGTATAGGGGTGCCTGGCGGGCAATGGTCCATGGGGTTGCAAAGGATCGGAATTGATTGTGCGACTGACCAACCTTGACGGCTGAGAACATTGTAGCTTAACGTTGCAACCTGTCCCTGTTTTCCACAACATGACAGGGCATCCCCTCCTCCCCCACTTTTCGGCTCCTAAGGCTCCCAGCCCCACATCCAGTGGGGAACGAAAGGACCAAGGAGGGGCTGATACTATCTAAAACTCCGATTGTTACCACCCTGGTCAAGGGATGGGGAGGAATCCTACTTGCGTGCTCCAAACAAGCAACGCGTAGAAACCAACCAAACCCTCCTCCCCTCTACCCGGGTCCCTCCTCCCCTCCCTGAAGCGGACTCTTCCAAACCTCATTGGCAGAGGTAGGGGAGAAGTAGGCATTTATAGACGTACCTCCCCACCCGTGGAAGGTCCGGCTCCCCTCACTTCCTGAGTTCCCTTCCCCAAGACTCTGGCTATTCTCCGGGGCTCCTTCCGCCCTCTTAGAGCTGCGGCCGGAGAGTCCCTTGGGCACCTTCTCCGGATGGTGCCTCCCCTGCGCTCAGCCCTCGTAATGGTGCGTTCCGCTGCAAGGACTCGGTGCGCCTGGACGCCCGGGCGGCTCTGCCAGAGTTCTCGCAGCTCCTTGGCGTCTGGCTGCAATTGCCGGCTGCTCGGGAGACCCAGCGGTGGCTTGGGCTACTGCTGGGCTGTTACTCTCTGTGTGGGTTTTGGTGGCTCTCTTGCTACTCTTTCCTCCTTCCCTGTCTCTCACTCACTCCTTCTTTGAAATTTTTACTTCTGAACATTTTCTTGCTTGGTGAGTATTTTTTTTCTTCCTTCCTTCCTCCCATTGCTGTCCCTCCTCTTTATTCTTTCCAAATCCCAACGGGGAAAAAAAGATAACTGGGGCATTATCTTTTTTTTTTATAGTTGCTCTTTGGCTTTTTGAAAGAGAGGACTTCCTGTTTCTTTTGTGTTTTGGGAAATTGTTCATTTGTTGGGCTTGCAGTGTTGAGGTGTAGCAACTGATCTTCTTCTCCCCCTTTTTTTGGCTTTCTCTCCCTGCCTCTAACTAATTTTTCCTTTGCTTGACTCCCTTCTGACTTTCCCTTCCAAGCATCCGTTTTTAACAGCCCTCTCTTCTGCCCTCTTTTAAACCCGTTTGACTTTTTTCCTTCAAATGCTTGACTGTGTTCACTTTTCTTTTGTCTTTGAACTCTTAAATGTTTTCTCCTTTATTACTAAGCTGTCTTTAGAGCTTGTATCTTGGCTTCTTTCCTTTTCTTTTAAAAGAACTTGGACATGCCTGTCAGGACTAAAATCTTTTTCTCTCCTTTTTGAAATGATACCTTGCAAACTGGATTTCAGATGTTTTGCACTGCCAGTACTTTCCACCTAGTGTTTTTTTTTTTTAGTTCTGTGGTCAGCCTGGATGGGGCAAAGAGACAAGAAATGCAGTATTGTGCCAACAGAAATAGGCAGTAGAAGGGGACCAGGTTTCTCTCTGTGTTTTGTCTGCATCTCCGAGCACTTCAAGTGTATTTTAAAACATTTTCTGTATTAGAGAACCACCAAATTGAATAAAAGCAACAACCCTTTATGTATTTGCATTAGCACTGAAGTGTGTCCTACACAGATGTATTGGTCTCTTTGTGAAACATTGTACTACTGGCTTATACAGTAATACCTCATATAACATTAGTATCGAATAACACTAAAATCGCATAACATTAAGGAATCTGGGGGGAAGAATTGCATCAGATAACATTAAGATCCTATGGGATGCTTCAGATAACAACCGCTAAAGCCTGTGTGGTTACAATGTATCTCTATGGATCCCATAGGATTTTAACATGCATCAGATAACACTAAAAATCATATAACACCAAGACTTGTGGAACCAGGTTTTAGTGTTATATGAGGTTTTACTGTAACTTTCACACTGATCGATGGTAGTGTAGATGGGTGTTAGTGTAGAACAGCCTTAACCTGGTGCACTCCTGCCCCCAGCCACCTTTCAGGTAATTTAAATTTTAAAATGTATCTTCTTAAGTGTTTGTACGTCACAACTGTCCTTTAACCACTAACCCCAGGTGGTCTCCAAATAATCTAGTGCCTGGTCAATTCAACATGTATTTATGAAGCTGTGAGTTAAGAGCTGAGGAGTAAGCAAACTTTAAACACACATAGGAAACTGCCTTACCAAGCCTAGTAGGGTCCCTTATGGTTGGAAGCAGCTCAGTAGAAAGATTTCCACATCACTTGATATCCTTTTTAATGTGCAATGCCAGAGGTTCTATGTGACTGTAGTTTGCCCCTATATTCTGCTCTATTACTCAGTTTTTATTCTGTCAGGAAGTGTTTGTGCACATAATACGATGTTCAGGTGCCAACATATAAAATACACTGCAATGCTCTGCATTCTCAATCCTCTTAAGAACCTAGAGTGGGCTCAGAAATGGTGTAGCTGAGAGTCTGTGACTTGCCTCAGGCTGTGTAATGAACTGAGCTGGAAATTGAACCTTGCCCTCTTGCATCTAAATCGAACATTGCTGTGGTTGCAGCATTGCTCTCTCTCAATAGGAAGTTTCATCTTGCTGCTCAGAAACAAGTTATACTGAATGCAAAATGTACATCTATTGTGCACCAACTGGGATGTGGGAGCTGAAAGCCAACATGTGACTGATAATTGCACTGAAGCAGAATATGCCCATTTAGCATTTAAAATGTTTGTTCCAAGATTACCCGCAGAGTGCTGTGTTTCTCATTCAAACCTTGTACTCTAGCCTCACTGCAAAAATTGGGCACCATTTGAACATGTGTTCTGAAGGATTCGTAAATGAAGATGATCCTGACAGATACTGAGTAGTTAAAAGAACACAAAACTGCTAGAAGTAAACAATACAAGAGTGCAAGTATAGTCTTTGTGTTTTGTCCCATCTTAGCAAAACCTACAAGTGTTTTTCTTGAATGGGCTATGTTGAAACTTCTCTTTGCTATCATTGGAAAATGTAGTTCACAAGCATTCTGTTTCGTAAAAGGTCTTTCTAATTGATCTGTCACGGGATACATAACATGTCAAGAACATTCAGAAAAGAGGCAATATAAAGATAAATTGAGGATGAGATTATTCAAGTTGAACAGGCAGCCTTGATCTAATTGCCCAACCTGCAAACTAATTCAATGGAATTAAAACACTATTGTACAGTCTGGCAGATTTGCAAATTGGATTGAGTAGAAGATGCTATAGAGTGGCAATATTCTATGTTAAAAGCGTTGACACAGTTCTGCTTTTTCCGATGAGTCGTCTCTAGTGCTGCTGCTTCCTTTCTTATGATAGTTTGTATATGATTTTATGGTAAGTCAATAGAATTGCATGCACATGAAAGAAGCCAGTGAAATCTCCGCACTGGGAAAACCCATTGCTATTTGGGACAGGGGGAGAGACAAGCACATGTCACACAGAGGATTTAGTTTGATCATGGCTTTGAAGGTGTACTTGCAAGATGCACAAAACTAATAACTTTTTTGAAAGGGGTTTCTTCCTACTGCTCTTTTTAGTTTTGAAAGCCTCAGAAGAGAATAAGTCTAACAGCAAAGGAACTTGTGTTCTGTGTAGAAGAAGCTAGACAACATTGAATAATGAAGCAAAAACAGAACATCTTAAAAGCTACCTGCTTTCAATAGTGACTTGTCATTGGTATTATTCATATTTATAGCGGTTTTGTTGTTGTTGAAGAGAGAAATCAGGCTTGCGCAGAAGGTGTCTCTTCGAGAGGCACACACACCACCTATTAATATTCCTTGGCTTCCTAGCAGGATGCCACTGCATGATGCATGTGAGTCCTGACTGTTGAGATAAAGTTGTAGATGGGTTTCAGGGGAATAGCAAAACAAAGAGAGTTAGTCTCAGAAGGACTACTTGCCTCTTCTGAAAAGGCAGATAACAAGTGATTTTTGGAGGGATGCTTTATCT
Organism: Furcifer pardalis; assembly: GCA_030440675.1. Classification (NCBI taxonomy): domain Eukaryota; kingdom Metazoa; phylum Chordata; class Lepidosauria; order Squamata; family Chamaeleonidae; genus Furcifer; species Furcifer pardalis. Next base: position 238,246,563 of record CP126891.1, read on the forward strand.
TGTATTGTGCTTGTGGCTCTGAAGACTTGTTACAAGCAACAAATATGTCAGGAAGGGAACTGAGAACTTGTGTGGCAGGGAAGAAAATGATAGGATGGAGGAAGAAAGAGAGTAGGGATTAGGGGGAGATCATAAAAGAGATTAGTGGATGAGAACATCATCAAATAGACTGGTGACTAGCCAGTGTGAGTTTGTGTGTGCGCGCATGTTGGCATTTATCAAATCAAACTTTAGCTACCGGCTTCTGGTTTACAGAAAATGAAAGTCAAATTAACACTGTTGATAAAGATCAGTTTATCTGAAAAGAGAGAATGATGTACCTCAACTTTTTAATCAAACTAAACACTAAACAGAGCCAAGAGCAGGATTTAAAAGCAGGCCATTACCAGTTCCTTTGATCAAGAATCAGAGCATTTTGATTATGATGGTTGCATGTGGAAATAATAAATGCATATGGAAATGTTAGGCTTTGAGGTAAATGTAAAGTTCAAGACAAAAGAAATGAGTACCTGAATGTAAATTCACTTCCTCTTTGGTAGCCAAGAGCTAAGGAAACTAGTAATTTGTTAATATTATATAGTGTTTATCTACTTTATGGAAGCATTTTCCAATCTGGTGTTCTCCATAAGTATTGAGCTGCAGTTCTCATCATTCCCAGCTGACTGGTGGAAAGATATGACTGGTAGCCAGACTAATAGAAGACATTGAGTTGAGGGAAGCTGCTTTCTGGTATTCAAAAGTATACCAGATACTGTCCAGTAAATATTATAACTCCACTGGGAGATAAATTTGCCAATCAGTTCGGAGGGAGGGGGGTTCATGCAGAAAACAGGACCACAAAACTAAAATCAAGCCAGTTGTGCCACTGGAGGTTTTGTGGTTATGGTTTGGTATTTTGGGGTAAACATTTGGCAGGACTGAGAGATAGGCCAAAGAATGTGGGTTTTGTCACTCAGGAGAGTATACCTGTCTAACTTTGTTGTACGGAGAAAGTAGTGGAAGAGAGTTTGAGAATGATACATTTGAAGACTGGGCAAAAACAGTTTTTTTCTTGACCATGGCTAATGAAAACTTTGAATCCTTCATAAGATGGAATGACACTGTGATTAACAAACACTGGCAACAATAGCCTCAGTATAGGTCACCTCCCCCTCCCCCCCCCCCACACACACACAGATTCGGTTTCCAAGGTTTTAGTTATCTGCGGGTCTAAAAATATTAAATAAAAAAACTTCTGAAATACATAATACAGTACTGTATACAGTGGTACCTCACTTAAAGAACATAATGAGTTCCATGGGATTGCTTTTTAAACAAGTTTGCTCTTTAAGCAAAGCACCATTGTAAGTGACCAATTGTGACTTGGGGGGGATTGCGAACCCCGATTTAGTTGTTAATCGAGTTTTTGATTGGTTTTAGTTGTTAAGCGAGGCAACCATTCAGATAAAATTATGCTTTTTAAGTGAGTTAGTCTCTAAGCAAGGTGCTCTTTATGTGAGGTTTTACTGTACTGTACAGTATATGTATTTCTATGGCATAACCCCATAGCTGACCATTAGAGGCTGCTATCTGCATTGTAAATATAAGGTCTGCTATCTGCATTGTAAATATAAGGTTCACTGTTATCTGCAGTTTCAGGTATCCGCAGTAGGTCTCAGAATGTATTCCCCTTGGATAAGGGGAACCTGGATATAATCCTCAGTTTCAGTTAATGTTAGTGGGAGCATTTTGGACAATGTGACATTGAAAAGAAGGGAGCAGAGAATTATGTAGCCTTTCCTGAGTCCTCAGTTTTGATAAACCTAATTCCATTGGTGCTGATATTTGGTTGGTTAATGGTCAACCTGAAGTTTCAGCTATATACTTTAGAAGTCATTTTACCCTGGTACAGTAAAACACCGGATAACTTGGTTCCACAAGTCTTGGTGTTATCCGATTTTTAGTGTTATCTGATCCATGTTAAAATCCTATGGGATGGATCGGATAACGTTAAAGCTCCTTAGAAATACATTGTAGCCGCACAGGCTTTAGCGGTTGTTATTCGATCTATCCCATAGGACCTTAACGTTATTTGATCCAATTCTCCTCCCCAGATTACTTAACTTTATGTGATTTTAGTGTTATCCGATCCAATCGTTAGCCAGTGTTTTACTGTATCTGTATTTTCATCCCAGGAAACAGCCAGATATGTGTTCTTTCTTGTGATGAAAATACAACATAGAAGCTCAAGAATTTTTTCTATTTCAGGTGTAATAACAAGAGTTGTGTTTTCCTAGTGATGTGACAAAAAAATCAACAACAACCCACCAAAGAATTAGTATGACGAACGTGGGAAGAATATGTTGATAGAAAGGGTGCATTTAACAAGCAAAGCATTGTAAAAGAAAAGCAGGAACAGCAAGTCTGAAAGAAAGAGTTGAATAGGTGTAACTTTCCCATATATTGCCACAGCAAATGCTTTCTAAATTCATAAAATTTTACTAGGTGAAAGTGTCCTGAGTTAATAAGAAGCGATTTTCTTCTAACCCATAAAGCTGTAATAAGGTAGTTAAAATGTAATCCTAAACCTACACTTTTCATACCTATATTTACAGTAGTCAGTTAATCTGTAGAATTCACCCTGATCTGGATAATCTGGAACTAGAGGAATTGTAGAAAGAAGCTTTTGATGAGATACTGAAAGGCAATAGATGCAGACTTTTTTCAGACCAAGGATATGTCTTTATTTATTTATTTTACTAAGATGCTTGAGGCTGTTGCATTTTAAGAAGACAAAGCTTTTGTTTTCAGGCTGGCCTAAAAAAAATGCCAGGGATAAATTCAAAGGAAAGGTTTCCAGAAGTTGTCATCTGTGATTAAGCTGATCTGTGTTGCATAAGAGCACAGTTGCTGTTTGGTTATGTTAGTTTGCTCATTTTCTTTCCCCCACGTATTGAGCATGCTCATTAGTTTGAATGGATAGTTGTATCAGGCCTCAAAATTGAAGTGTGTATTTTAATTACAGAGACATAATTCCACCTGCTTGAATCTATTAAGGAAATTTAATTCTAGCTGCTTTTGCAAAAGACCAAATTGGTGTGACTGCGAAAAACAACATTTTAGCATTCCAGAGCTTTGGCAAAAGAAAGAAGGATTAGTTTTGCAGATGGAATGCCTCAAGGGCAAGCTAATTGACATAAGCAAAGATAAAGGAAATAGAGTGGTAGAATTTATTTTTTTAATTAATACTTCAATATTTTTTTCAGATCTTAAATCTATCTATTGGTATAGTTCATTTGTAGTATATCGAACTATTAAAGGGGAAATGAACATTGCAAACTCTCCTGAAACCATTTTTTATAACAACAGAAAGAACATAGCAGAACTTTTTACCTTGGGAAGATTACTTTCATTTGTTTTAACCCTGGACAGAAAAAGAGATGATCCACACATGCACGGGCATCATGTGACAGCTTCCTGTATATGTGCAGTCCAGTCAATGAATCACATTTCAATATCACATCACTCTCTACTCTTAAAACTCTGTGAGAGCTAACAATATGGATGTTTTGACATGTTCTTTCTGTTATTACATTGGTTATTGTATTGGCTGTTTTCCACAAGTGATCTGCCATTTGATGTAGCCATTTTGTGATGGACACATATGGACTGAAGAAGTGGTTTCTTGGGTTAATCTGACATTCTAGTATGCAGTTAAGCAACTGTTTCCCTCTGCATACAAATGTTTAATATCAAACTTTTTAAAACTGAAGATCTCAGGAGAAAAGGCAACCACATTCACATGGATGGGATTATAGGTGGCAAACAGCTTGGAACCTTGGCCTATCAGGATTTCTTAGCAACAGTGATCACTACTACAACATTAACACAAATGTTGTTAGATTTTCCCTTTCAAATTCAACTTGTATCTTCATTTCCCTTTTATAGATACAATTACCCAAATACTAATATACAACTGACAATTCAGAAAATAGTGTATTTATCATTTACATTGTTCTCTACACCAGAGTGTATTCCTGTAAAAATTGAACATACAAACATGAAAATATAACATTTAACAACATTAATGTTACACACCCACATCAGCATAAAGCTCTTTGGAATGAGCATTGATCAAAGAAGAATTATATCAACTGCTAACAAACCAGTTAAATGTTCACATGACTATTCAGCTCTTCTGACACTAGTGGATCCAAGTTGAACTGATAGGTTTACAAATTTCATCTGAATTTATCCAGCTCAGCTTCCTTGGGGAAAGTGCTGGGTGCAAGGGGAGAATACCACAGCTTTGGAGCTGAAGCCTGTAATTCACCACCTTAGTCCAAGAGACCAATAAAAGCCAAGAATCTGTAGACCAAGTCCTCTCAAGAGAAATATACCATGCCACCAGTTCTGCTAAATAGAATAGACTAAGAATAGAATCATAGGGCTTTAAACGTCAAGACGGAGATTTTAAAATATGTCCTTGACCGGATAGACAGCCAATGCAGTGTACAATAATGGGAAATATGGGAGTAATGCAGTAAATTTAAAACCACTCACAACACGCTGTTCTGTAATAAGCAAGGAAGGAAGACTCACTAAGAGGCAGTTACAGTCATCCAGGTGTGAAACCATCAGGGCATGAACAAATTGCTAGTAGATGGAAATTTCATTTCTTGGCTATTGCAACCACAAACACATGAAGCAACAGCCAATCAACCACCCACTAAAACACTGAGATCCATGGCCACAAGACAGGTCATTCAACAACCACAGAGAAAGGGAAGGAGAACAGTCGTGGGACTGGCAAGACGATCCAGAGCAAGACTTCAGTCTTACCCATATTGAATTTCAAATGATGAGAACACATCCATGATGAAATAGCTAATAGTCAGCTTGTCAAGGAAGTCCAGACTTCATCACTAAGCTCAGGATAAGAGTGCTACACTTGGGTATCATCAGCATAAATATGATAATGAAGATGCATTCTACTAAAATTTAAAACACCCAAGAGAAGTATATATTGAGAGAAAAGAACCAGGCTGAAGACTTAGCCCTGTGGAACACAAACAGTAAGGAGAAAATATTGAGAGTTTGAGATTCTGCCCATAGTAATTTAAAAGGAATAGCTTAAGAAATAAGAAAACCAAGAAGGTAATATTTCCAGACACATCAAAAGAAGGCAGTCTTGCCAAAAGATGCTGATGGCGAAGGATGTCAAATGCAACACCAACACCGGTGGTGGGCAGCCAAAATGTGGGTGGGGCTGCCGTTGTGAGCAGAGCCAACATCATGACGTTGTGGGCGGAGCCAATGTAAAATAAAATAAAAATAAAGAATCAGTATACATAAAAATAAAATTAAGTCACACTACATAAAATACCACACACACACACACACACACACACACACACACACCCCTGAAACACAAAGAAAACAAACCCTAGTTCCTTTGCTGGGATCGGGGACTCAGGGAGCAGCAGGTATGTGGTGGCGGCACGGCAGTGAAGGAAAGGCTGCCGCCACTGCTTCAAAGATGCCACTGCTGATGTGAACAAAGCATGTACCTGTTACATGATTTGTTTATTAGCCAGAGTGTAAAGGTGACACGTACACCTGAGCTAGCTTGCTTGCCAAGCGTAACTGTATCCCAAGTGTGCCTCCAGGATCCCTGGAAGAAGCTTATTGCTGACAACCCACATATATACAAGGGTTTGCTGATTTGCTTTGTTCACGTTAGTAAACAATGTCTTAGAAAAGTCTAGTGTAGCAAGACTTTCCTAAAGGGAGGGCGTGTCATGGGAGACATTTTTTTCCTACGATTCTCAAAGCTTGAGGTTGTAGTTTAACTAGGTCTAGAAATCCTTTCCTCTCTGTCTCACAAGACTGTGTGTCACAAGACAGCTTGTTTTCAGTTCAGTGTTCCTATTTCTTATCTGTAGTTAGTCTTATTGTGGTTACCACAGAGACACTGTCTCCACATGTTCCCGTGTTTTGAGAAACTTTCTGTTTCAATAGGAGCGTACCCTGATTGGTTAGAAGGTACCCCACCTGACTGCAGAATCTCCATCTTGGGGAGAGCAGAGTTAGTTCGCTTTTGGATGTCTATGGGTTAACATCTTTGCCTGGGGGACTATCCCTTTTATGCTTTCACAATGATTACCTAGAGTGATTGGCCTTCCTGGATTGGTCTTTATGCTATAGGACTATGTTTTGTTTTGGACTGTCTCTGGACTGACTCTTATGCTTTAAGAACCTGATCAATAAACCTACATTTGCTTAAACAATGTCTCTTCATTAAAGGGTAGGAGATGCAATGCATTCACACACAAGCCTCTGAATAAGCTACCTATTAAACCTCCTTGTGGAAGAGAAGCAGCTAAGGGCTGTTTAGTTGCATTGCTGGCCAGCTCGCCCTCTGGGGGCTTTGGTTTAGGAGGGCCAGAGAAAAGGGGGCCGGCTGGTACCGTGACAGCTGCTCAGAAGTGCGCATGCATCAAAATACCATTTGACGCATGCACACTTCTATTTTTTAGTGTGCATGCATCAAATGGTGTTTTGACACGCACTTCTGAGCAGCCATTTTGGGCTGCCCAGAAAAGGAATCCTGAGGGCAGCTGGAGAGGTGACCAAACCGGTCGCCCAGGGGTTTACTACCACAACCACCCGGCGAACCCCTACAGATTTCTGCTACCGGTTCGGGTGAACTGGTCTGAACTGATAGCTGCCCACCACTGACCAACACTGATTAATATTGTTGAGCCTTGGCCACTAGAATATTATTCAGAACTCAGGAATGCTTCCCCAGCCAGTCCGAAATGGTTCAATGGCATTTTAACAAGTTAAACAAGGGGGCAGTTGAGATAGTGTGACTGTCTCCAAATTTTTAGACAAAAAAGGAAGAATATATTAAATAACAAGAATAAAAGGAACAGGTCAATAATTAGGAAAAACAGAATGATCAAGGGGAGATATTTTTCAACAATGGATGGACAAAAACATGCTTATGAAAATTTGCCAGAAGTGAACAGTTCATGAAACTGGTCAAAAAAGGCAAGAGAGAAGAACCTACAGGGAAATAAAGAAAAGTAGGAAAATAATTGTTTGGAGCAATAACTAGAAGGGAATCAGACAGAATCACAGAATCTTGCTTCTGTGACACCCAGGAAAACTCACATTTGATCCTCTGGGAGCTGAGGGAAAGGAATAAGGAAGGCTAACGTCTGTTTTAAAAGTTACACACATTTTTAACTTTTCTCAGTGATGGCGAACCTTGGCACTCCAGGTGTTCTTGTTTCTGGAAATTGAAGTTCAAGAACACCTGAACTGCCAAGGTTCATCATGACAGAGTTAGGACATCAACTAAAGGAGATAAAGAAGCATCTAAACTCATGTAAACAACCCTAGAGCCAGCAAATGTTTAGAAGTAGGTCTATAAATATCATAGTTTTTCCATTATTTACCTAGTATTCTGAAAATGTTTATCTTCAAAGTCGTTCACCCACATGTTCAGTTTTAACTTAGATGTTCTGGGTGGCCTGGTGGAATTTTGTGTGTAACCTACTGTTGTTTTGGAAAGTTGTAGTATTCTTTTTCTGTAACATTTGTGAAACTATTATTTGCATAACTGGAGAAAGTTTAAAGCCGCTTGAGTGCTAGGATAAGGGAATGTAAGAGATGCTAAAAGAAAAAAGGGCAGGTTTTAAGCCCCAAGTGAATATACAATCCAGTACTAGAAACTTAATTGGCATAAGCTAATACTATAGGAGATTCAAAACTAGCTAGGTCATGATACTGCTACAGCATATGAATATTTTGTCGGTGGTAATTATGGTAAACAAGAAACAGACAAGCTCCTCATAACTAGTGAAGGGCAGCCAACCTCCACATATTTTCTCCTAAGAAGTCATCTTCAGAGCTGTGTGGCTATGTGTGTCAAAAGCAAGGTCATGAGTAATAATTAATTTAAAAAATTGTTTTCCTTTCTATAAGGCATGGTTGAAGCAGTCTAGGCACAATGAATCTCCTTGTGTGGTGAAACCAACAGAGACAATGTTTTAAGGAGGGAAAAAGTTTGAGTATTAGCTTTGGGAAATGGTTATGTGGCCAGATTCTGAGGGTTAAACTTTAGCTTCTTCTTCTTGTAAAAGACTTAATCTTTCATCCAAGGTCTGTACCCACCATTGTAAGCAGCACAATTCTGGGTTTCCATCCAGAATTATACATGGAATTTCCCCTCTATCAATAGCTAAGTGTGTTGAGAAATAATTGAGGAAACAAGCATCATAGTAACATGAGGGCACACAAAGTGGTCCACACATTAGTAGGGGATGAAGTGGCTCAGCAGGTCCATATTTCGCATTGTGTGCAATTCTGCCCTAAGTTCAATGATACTGTAGTGTCAGGTTTCTACATCAAAACTTGCCAGGTTGCAGGGTGTCAACTTGAGTCTCAGGAAATTCCCATGTTTCTCTCCACCTGTAGGCCAGGAGACCTATCTCAAGGTAATCAGCACTCAATGAAGAGCCACCACCTTCCCTGCTTTAAAAACAGGCTAATAATCTTGCAACTAGCATGAGCTTTCAAAGGCAAATGAGACATTGCTGTCTTTGCATAGTCTTGATTACAATACTTGGCTCCTTTAGTAGCATAGTTGCATATATCTCCTATGAGACAGGTATGTTTTCTTCATTGTACTTTAGTGATTTGTTTTCTGATGATGTTCCATTCATGTCCCCTCCTTATTCCTATCATTTCTTGAACAAGACCCAGCTAGGAAAATGGTTCATTGCTTAATTCCTTATACCATTAAAGGAAGATGATTTTGTTGCTTTTTTTGGAGGATTCATTCTCATATACGTATATTCTTTTACAAGGTACGAGTCTACAAGACACAGCCTGAAACTATTCAAGTGTAATAGAAAATCCAAACTCTTAACTATTTATCTCCTCACTTCCTATAATAAACATTATTGAGCCACATTAAACTTGGTCATAATTTTGCTTAATAGGCGTATGTGAATCACTTTGTTTCAGGTAGAGATCCACCAAACAGGCAAGCTTACTGTAAAAATAACACTTACGTAGTGTGTTTAATATAATTTCCCTTTTTTGGGCCTTATTTGTCCTAGCAAAAATAATGTATTAATATACTTAGTTAATACCTGCTTAGTTATAACCATAGAGAGAGATGCCTGCAAGAAGTACATGTTATCTTTCAATGAAATATAGTGAATGTGAAAGTTGATACATTTCAGACTATGATACTGCATCCTGATGCATGAATAGTTATTAAGCATAGTGTTATGGTATCCTAAGGGCTGTGGTGGCTTAGTGGTTAAAATGCTAAGTATGATGACTGGAAGGTTGACAGCTCAGCAGTTCAAGACCCGAGTGCTGCATGATGGAGTAAACTCCCATCTCTGTCCCAGCTCCTGCCAACCTTGCAGTTTGAAAGCAAGAAATTGCAAGTAGATAAATAGGTACCATTTTGGCAGGAAAGGTAACAGCATTTCATGTGCTCCCACATCTAGTCATGCCAACCACATAACCATGGAAACATCTGGAGATGCAGACAGAGTTGGTTCTTTGGCTATAAACGGAGATGAGCACCAAACCCTAGAGTTGGATATGACTGGATATGCTGGCTCTTTGACTGTAAACCAGGGGTCAGCAACCTACTGCCCACGGGCCAAATCTGGGCTGTGGCACCAAATCAAACACATTTATGACAGCTGCAGATGCATTTATGGCAGGGGGACCATTAGTCTGCCCCCCTCAACTGTCTGAGGGAACATGACCCAGCCCACAATTTAAAAAGGTTGCCAACCCCTGCTGTAAACTGAGATGATCACCGCACCCTAGAGTTGGATACGACTGGCTTTCATTTACCTAGAATGGCAATGAAACATGGTTAAGGGGGGGAGATGATTAAGTACTATACTTGCAGAAGTCTACAATGGTATATAATTTTCATAACCACCTCCACAGATCTGGCCAGCATCCAGGCTTATAATGTGTGGAGAACAGGACCTCAAAGTGCTTTGCTGGAACATGATCATAGGAGACTTAATCAATCTGTATTGTGAATATACTACATTTCTCAGCCAACATTCTGTATCAAGTGAAATCAAAGAAAAAGGGAAGGATATATCGAATAGTTAAATTTCACTAAAACAGCTTCTGTATGACAGGACATCAAAAGCCTACAAGGAACAATCATTCCTGCTGCTGCAACATCAAAAGCGATCAGGGAAAGGTAATCTTAAATGGGAATTGAAGGTTTTCTCTCATCCAAAAAGGCTGCTCAGTTTTTGTAGTCTAAATAGTACAGGCCGGTTGCGCTATATACTAATAAGTCACGGTCGTGGTAGTTGTTCTGTAGGATAGCAGCAGAAAGCTCATAGCTTGAGCAAGTATGTGGGATTGTATTGATTCAAGGAAAGGAGCAAATGGAACAAAAGCCTGCTTTAACAGCCTTGTTGCACTTGAACAGAGGTTGTTTACGTTGAGTAGAATAGTCACAACTCCCACATTCAGTATATTTTGAGAAAAACTTCAGCAGAATTGGTGGTAGATCTTAGTCTGTGACCAATTTTAGTCTTAGCCAATTTTACATCTCACTGCTTGTTTCAATACCCGTATCTACAGCAGCCATCAATCCAGTGCCACAATCCTATTTCTTCTAATCCTCTTCCTCTCCCTGTCTGTCTTTTTATAGTTCAATGTAAAGCTGATGGGCTATTTAAAGTGTTACCTAGCATTAGGTGAAAGGGACAGTTTTCCAAAGTCCCCCATAGCGTATGAACACATGCACTGTACTGTAGAAAGTACTTCTATCTGCTGTAGCCTGATGGGGTTGTTTCTGTTTCATAGTTATTTTTATCTTCTTTTTTGTCTGCACAGAAGTGATCTAGCAAGTAATACTTAAATGCAATGATAAGAAGACTGAGTACTAAACTTAATAGTTTAATAAATAAAAATAAAATTTCAGGGCAACTGGGAAGAAAGATTACAAAGATGGGTGACCAGAGTACCACCCATCCTTTTGCAGAATGAAGCAACTGTTTTCATGGGGAAAACATTTTAGATTGATCTGGCTTATCAAAACCACATTGTCTATTAATTTACCCCTTATTTCCAAAAAGCAATAAATTCTTGACCTGGCTTGGCTCCCTTAGATTCTTGGAATACATAGTCTATAAAGCAGGAGTTCTCAACCTTTTAAAAGCTGTCCCTCAGACAGCTTTGGAGGCCGGACGGCCATTTTGCTCTTTCTCCACCACATGGCACATCCTGGGAGGGGGGGGGGAGCCAGATGAAACGGTGCTGTGGGCCACAGGTTGAGAATCCCTGCTATAAAGCATCACACACACACACCCAAAAATTAAAAATTATTTCCCTTTATCATTCCTTTTTTGTTTGTTTGTTTGTTTTAGTTTTTATGTCAGCTTGTCATATAATGCTAGGTTCTACAATTCCTTGTACTATTCTTCCAAACCAATATGTATATACACTTTCTAATTCTTTGCTATTAGCAATCTCATAGTTGTCACCATAATTACAATCAATTCTTTCTTGTACTTATCAGTGTTTATATCACTTAGATGGCCTTCTTTTGAAGCTGTAGCTTCCTTTGGGCCAGAGGAAAGGGTAATGCAAACTCCAGGACCCTCTATCAGGGAATTGGGGATAAAATTTGTTTTACCCACTAGGTGCACCATTTGTAGCCAAATAAAAGTCAATTAGGAATATTACCTAGAGATTAGAAAAACAAAATAATATATGTTGGGCAGATGCTATGCTCATGGACTTTTCATAGGCATCAGGCTGGCCTCTACAAGATGGCAGACTATACAGGTCAGTGGCTTGTTTTATGTTCTTGTTTGAATTTCCAGTGTCAAATGTGGGCAAAGTTTTATCATTTATTCATTTCCATCCCAGTTTAAGAGCTACCAACATGCATTATACCGATAAGCCATTAAGCCTCTCCTAGCAGCCAGTAACTAACATTGGCTTAGATAGAGGGAAACATGCAATTTCTTTACAGCAGCCTTTATGCACTCTGCTTGGTCCTTGCTTGTTTATTTTCTTATGCCTTGCCACATCACTTTGAAACATTGATCATCTCTTACACTCCTTCCTCTTTGTTCTGTCAGCAAATGTTATTAAATGTGCCTTAAATTACCTTTTCTTTCCCCAAGCAGACAGGCTTTGTGTATTCACAGATACATTGTTAAGTATAAATTATGGGGCTCTTTTTGTTCGTGCTGTTCACTCCAAACCTTCTAGAAGACCTTTAAGGCTTCTCGAGTATAGGGAGGGGATTTTTCTTTCCCGCCTTCTATCAGCTGCCCCTAAACTCCTGCAAAGTAATCTGACAGGCAAATATAAAATGTAGACACACTGGAAACAGAAAGAAAAGCAAATCAGTCACACCAAAACTGAGAATGTACAGCTCAACATGTAGTTTCAGTAATCTCTTTGCCTCAAATCTACATATGGGAGGGAGGATTCCCAAACCAAAAGACAGATTTACAATTTTTAACGTAGCAATGACAACTGAGCAAGGACTGAGCAGAGTAAAATTTCAAAGTACAAAAAAAAACCTACAGCCAACTCAGGATGTAGCTAAAAGGATAAAGAAATGTATGTAGCATGACTTTTTAATGATGTTTGATGCATGGCTTAGGCCAGTGATGATGAACGTTGGCACTCCAGGTGTTCTTGGACTTCAATTCCCAGAAGCCCAAGCCAGCACTCCTGCTGATCAGGGCTTCTGAGAATTGATGTCAAAGAACACCTGGAGTGCCAAGGTTCGCCATCACTGGCTTAGGCTCTCTTTTTGAAATTGACTGTATCACTAATAACAACTCACTGTGCATTTACACCAATTTTTATTGGGTCAGAAGCACACAAAGGTGCTTTCTGGGTTGAAAGGATTTTTTTTCTGGAGGAACTCGCTCATGGGATGTCCAAATGATGCTCCTTTCACGTCCCCAAGATCTTTTCCCACCGAAGTGATCCCTATTTATCTACTTGCAATTTTTTGCTTTCGAACTGCTAGGTTGGAAGGAGATGGGACAGAGACAGGTGCTCATTCCATCATGCAGTCCTTGGGTCTTGAACTGCCAATGTGCTGACCTTCCAGTTAACAAGGCAAGCTTCTTAACCACTCAGCCACTGCAATCCCAATTTAAACCAATGTATTAGTGTCTTGCGACCGCTACAACTAGTTATGAGAACCAAATGACTGCTGGAAGAGGGGAAGTCTTGTGAACTCTTACAGCCAATATTTGGAACCTACTAGAGTAGGTTATGGACACATGGAGAGAAATACCTTCAAAACTGAGTATGTAGGCTAAGATGTATCTTATTCACCAATTATGTCAATTAGTTTTTCAGTCTGAATTAATTCATGAAACCCCAGTAATACAGCCTGCAAGGATCTTATACAGTGGGTAGGAGAGTTGCCCCATTAAGTAACAAGGTCCCAAACTGTATAGGGCTTTTTGGTAAGTACCGAAACCTTGAATCTGGCACAGAATGCAACAAGTAGTCAATGGAGGTGTGCCAGATGAGAGGATATATGAACATATTTCTGAGCACCCATAAATAGCTTGGCTTGGACCATGTTAATTAATTGATGGATGGAATATGGTGTGCAAATACCTGTCTTCTTTATGTTATGGAAGGTGTACATTATCCATTGTTTTTGGCTCTGCTGGGCTTCTATCAGTATAGAAGTTACTGTGCAATAACATATGGAGGATTTCATGTCTCCATATCTTGCTGCAGAACTTTAAAGTTAATGTCATCACTTTGGATTGTGGTTCAGAAGAGTGGGAGCCAAAACCACTTTTTCAACATTGAGACAGGAGATGTGATGCAATCAATGGGTCATATTCAGCTGCTATATTGTCAACTAGCTGAAACCTGCAGAGTATCTTCAGTGACAGATTCCAAATTAACTTCAACCCACATAAATTGTATGTTGCAGAACTGGCATTCTCAAACTGAGGATTTTGGAGACCAGGGATATGGATATCACAAGACTTGTATAACTGTGTGATAATATTAAACTTATTAATGTAATAAATAACACTTACAATGCTGCATTTCCTGTGGTCAATTAGTACATGGTTCAAAAACAGCAATGCAAGCAAATTGGGAAGTAAAAGTAACATGGGAATTTGAGCAAGTGTAGTGCTTTGCCTACAATTAATATTAATAAAGAGTCAGTTCTGATTTTGTACATGTTTGGAAATAACACTGCTTACCTACTGAACTTACGTTCAATTGGAAGTGTTTGGTTTTCAAGAACTTGTTTCTTAATTTTTTTCCCTGGAACTTCTACAAAATAAGACTTCTTGACTAGTCAAAGAAAGTACTAACTCAGTTATTCTTTCCCATTATTTCAAAAAATGAAGAAAATACTGCTTCCAAACAGAAAGGAACACTGTGCTTTGATAAAGATGACCTGAATCTGTGCATTTATCTTTTTTTATTATTTCAAAGAACATAATGGGGGGGGGGGTTGAAAGTTATGATGGGGGAGAGAAATACGAGATGAATTGACTCAAAACTTTTAAGGCTGTGAGCTGGTCATGTGGTTCAGCAGGCTGGTCATATGGTTCAGCAGGCCAGTCATGTGGCTCCTCCCACTGGAAGCGGAAGTAAAACATACCTTGCAATCTGTTTTGCAATTGGATGAGATAGATTTTAAGCTGCCATTTTCTCTGCTTACACAAGGGGCACCCATGGGACGGATCCAGCCCCCAACGCCTATTCATCCAGCCTGTGCTGCTCCCATCACTCGCGGAAGCAGAAGGGTGCATTTTACTTGTGCTTCTGGGAGCGACAAGGGTGTGTGGGCAAGATGAGTTAGTGTCGGGGGCTGGATTCATCCCAGAGGCCATAGTTTGGGTACCCATGCAATAAAGGAACCTACAGCCTTGAGTTTACAAGAACTGATCTTGGTTCTTAATGATAGGACATTTTGGAGGTCATTCATAGTTGTTAAGTCAGAAAAACCTGACAGTACATAATATGAAGTGTCTGGCATGTTTTATAGAAACAAGTCATTTTTGGCAATTCTTTCTTGGTGAATATGTTCAAACATAGTAGTGTTTCAATATTTCAATAGCAACCTTTCTCACCACATTTAATCTACATGTAATCTACATGTAAAAAAAATCCCTGGATTTCAACACTCAATCATATGCATCATACATATGCACAGTGATAGGATGACAAATTTGTTACCACCACTCCATGCCGTCATGACGTCATGGGCGTGGCCAATGTCATGAAGTCATGGGTGGAGCTGACGTCATGTAAATAAATTAAATAAATTAAATAAATTAAATAAAAATTAAATAAAAATACAACCCCAAACACAAACCCCTCACTTACCCCTGGGAGGGCTCGGCAGGGGCGGATGGCCAGGACAGGGCAGGCCTCAACTTGCCTGTGGGGGCTCGGCGGCCCCAGGGGAGGTGCCCTCCTCTGAGGGCTGGTGCTGCCTGCCCACGCCTCTGCCGAAGTCATCGCTGCCGCCATCACCACTGCCATCGCCGCCATTATCGCCATCGTCACCATTGCCGCTGCTGTCATCGCCGCCGCCGCCATCACCGCCATTGCTGCCGCCGTTGTTGCTGCCACCGTCATCGCCGCCACTGCTATCACTGCCACCACCATCGCCGCCGCCGTTGCCATTGCCACCATTGCCATTGCCACCATTGTTGCTGGCGCTGCCATTGCCGCCACCGCCGCCACTATCGCTGCGGTCGCCACCGATTTTTTTTAAAATTGGAGCCAAAATGGCTCCGATTTACTGCGCATGCACAGAAACTCAATCTGAAGCATTGTGCATGCGTCAGATTGAGTTTCTGCTCATGCGCAGTAAATCGGAGCCATTTTGGCTCCAATTTTTTTTAAAAAAAAATTCTTTCGGTGAGGCGTCCGAAACCGGACGCCTCAAAAGTTGACTCCCCTCCCAGAGAATGCTCAGGGATTGTTCCTACCAGTTCCAAGGAACCGGATGGAACCGGAGTCATGCCATCACTGCACGTGCAAGAGAAAAGAGACACAGGTGTGAAAGAGAGTAAGGTTTTTTTAAAATCATAATTTCTAACAATGTTTCTGGAGAGCTGATGTAGCTCTTATACATAATTCCAGTGTTGATCTTAAGGTTTTGCCAAGCCCTGCTTAGCACATATCAAGTGGTGGAAAGGAAGTGGTGGAAATGAAGCAGCAACCCTACAGGGGAAATGCACACAGGTGAATCACATTAATGCTGCCATGTGCTTCAGGTGCTGTCAATGAGCTTTATTGATGAAAGAATCATTGAAGCTGTGCAACCAGGGTCTAAATGACTGTCACATCATATTAGCTTCATCATGCAAAAAATAAAAAAATAAATACTTGTCTGTTTTGCTACCAAAAGAAGCCTGCCCATTATGGGTGATTTTTTTCCCTTTTATTCAAGATCTCCTGCTCAGGTCCCTATGATCTGTAATGTTTTGAGGCTAAATATGTTAGGCACATACCACTCGCCATGTGCTAGCTAATTCCTCCTGCATCATCATCATTACCAGCACAACCACCACAAACATCACTGAGTAGGTCCAGGGCTGGGATCCAAGCAGTAGGGTTCCAAAACTCCAGTCTCAACATCTGGGGGGTGGTACACATCTGATAATGATAATTGTGTGCCGTTTAGTCAATTCTGACGTATGTTGTAGAACAGTAGACATTTGCTCCTCCAGAGGTTTTGGACTTGTCCAATAGTAAGGTATTCAAAGAGCTGAAATCAGTGGTGGGATTCAGCAGGTTCACCTCAGTTCATTAGAACCAGTAGCAGAAATTCCGGCTGGCCCCACCCATCCAAGTTTTGAAATAAAGTAGTTCTAATTCAAGTGCAACACAGGGCTTTTCCCCTGGTCACACCCACCATACCACACCCACCATACCACACCCACAGAGTAGGTAGTAAAAGAATTTGAATCCACCACTGGCTGAAATCTAAAACATCTGGAGAACCATAAGTTGAGAATCAGTGCTCTAACTAGCAGAATCACCTTGGATGTCAATACTTTTCATTCCAGGGTTAGTGAACTGTTGTGCCTTCAGATATTGCAAGTTACATCATCCAGTCCCTTAACATACTCTTTGTTGGGTGGGACTGTTTAGAGTTGGATTTCATAAACATTTGGAGGGTAATCATTTTCCCCCACTTGAATGTTCACTTATCATTAGAGGTTATCATAAACATGTGATATGATTGGAAATCCACAAAATATTTATTCAGTGTACTATTAAGAGGTATCCAGGGATTCCAGAGTCATTGCACAGTATGTAAACATCTTTCACCAAAATTCAAGATGCATAAGAAATGGAAAGGATAAATATATTGGTACTAAATCCTTATATTCCACAATAAAAAATACTGCAGTCTGCTTGGCATTGAGATAAGGAAATGAAATAACTTTCAGCTTTGATCAACGCCAATGAACCTGACCAATTCTGCAGCCACAAATACATTTTATCTTAATTGTTATGAAGTTAGCACTTAAGGAGAATTCATCCTGGCTTTGTCCACCAATGACATTATTATATCTATGAAAGTTTGGACATAGCTTAAAGATGAAAGATAAAGTCCTGTCTAAATGTTAGTGACATAAATGCCGAAGCCTACAGTCCATTAGGATGTTCTCCTACCTGAGTCCCATTAAGCTCAATGGGGAGTTTCTTGCTAATATTATCAAAATATGCAAGACAGAGAAACATAGATCTTATTTGCATCTATCTGTGTGGTTTGTCATCTTAGATTAAAGGGACAAAATATTCAAAGTGAATTAACTTGCATAATTTGTCCTCCAACAAGTCTATCAACCCTTCATGGAGGCCCATTAATGGCTCCCCAAACCCTGCTTACTTAAAAAAAATATCATGCTAAAAAATTAAGAATTTCTGCTATTATAGATTTTTAAAGAGTTCTGCTCTTAAGTCTATAAACTCTTGTTCTCCTGTATTGAAATAAGATTTAAGTTCTTGTCTAACTTTTATAGCTCTAAACTTACAGCTGAAATGTATTTATCTGACAACTTCAGTTCATATATTTTTTTATTATTATCACCTACAGCTTTTGCTCATAGTGATAGAATTATGTTTAAAAGTGATATATTTTTGATTTCTCAAGAAGTTACGTGTTTTCAATAGCTTCTGGATTTTAATGCATAAATCAAATCAGATGGATAAAGCTTGTAAAATTAGACAAGCAAACGTTGGCTGGAATCATTTTTCTCTGTGTACTTCACCATGAATGAAAACAGTGATTTATTCTTAGCCTCTGGAGAAAGATGGAGCATGTATAGAAACTACATTTTTGCCAGCTTGCCAGGGGACAAGGTTGATTAATTCCTCCACTTTGTCATTTTTGGTGAGCCAAGCAAAAACAAGTAAATAGGATATACCTAACCAGAGGGACTTTGAGGTGATTGTCTTGATTATCTGATTCCCAGTGGTATTTAACCCTTTTAGGAATAAATGTTAGCTGTGATGGACAACCAAAGACTCAAACTGCTATTGATTTATTGATTTGCTGATTTATTTTCTATACCACCTGTCTGATTCAGTTCTCATTCTGTGTGATGAACATACACATGTATAAATAAGAAGAATTACAGTACATCAACTCTCCTACAGCTTGAATACATTAACCCAAAATAAAATCATTACATCTTAAAAACAATGGTAGTGGTAAATCTACAGATATATGTGACAACAGAATCAGCTTGTGGGCAAGATATTAACAAATGCCTTTTTGAAAAGCTCCACTTTAGCCAGTTTGCAGTATACAGAGAAAGGGGGAGCCTGCTAGAAATATGGTGGCAGGGAGATCCACTCTGATGGAGCCAAGACTGAGAAGGCTGTGTTTCTGATAGAAGTCTTATTGGCCTCCCATGGGGTGGGCAGTCACAGTCTGAATTTTCGGAGAGATCTAGTTGTCTTGACTGAATTCGTCAGCGAGAGATGT
This sequence comes from Furcifer pardalis, assembly GCA_030440675.1. Taxonomy (NCBI): domain Eukaryota; kingdom Metazoa; phylum Chordata; class Lepidosauria; order Squamata; family Chamaeleonidae; genus Furcifer; species Furcifer pardalis. The sequence continues at coordinate 238,265,584 of CP126891.1, forward strand.
TCTCTTTTTTTAAAATAACTTATTAAATTTTTAAAAAGACAAAAAAGAAAAAATACCAATATAACAAAAGAAATACAAACAAAATACATTTTGTACTGTTCTAATATATCTCATGTTTACATTATGTCACACTAAAAGCATTTTATTTATCCAACGCCTCGATATTCATAATACATACCATAAAACTTCGCATAAAGAGTACCTCGCTTAGAGAGTAACTCACTTAAAGAGCAGAATTTTCTCTGAATGGTCGCTTCACTTAACAACTAAAACCAACCAAAAACTCGCTTAACAAATAAATCAGGGTTTGCAATCTCCCCCACCAGAAGTCACAATTGGTCACTTACAATGGTGTTTCGCTTAAAGAGCAAACTCGCTTAAAGAGCAATCCAGTGGAACACATTATGCTCTTTAAGCAAGGTACAACTATATTTCTTATTCTTTTAATATATACTTCTTATCAAACTATTTATCTACTTCCACACTCATAAGTAATTTTGTTTATATATATTTGCTTGTACAGTATTTACTTTTTTATATATACAGTTGTACCTTGCTTAAAGAGCATAATGTGTTCCACATGATTGGTCTTTAAGCGAGTTTGCTCTTTAAGCAAAACACCATTGTAAGTGATCAATTGTGACATCTGGTGGGGGTGATTGCGAACCCTGATGTATTTGTCAAGTGAGTTTTTATTGGTTTTATTTGTTAAGCGAAGCGAACATTCAGAGAAAATTCTGCTCTTTAAGCAAGTTACTCTTTAAGCAAGGTGCTCTTTATGCAAGGTTTGACAGTATTAGAACTTATTATATTTCTATCACAATACCACATATCAAAAAGAAGGGGGAAAAGAGAAATACCAAAATATAAATATACCCAGTGATATATACAATGCCCTGGAGGATGCCGTATATCATTTTTCAATATTTCCAAAAACTCAGTTGATCTGGTGCTGGCCTGCCACCTTCTCCTCTAGTCAATGTAGATTCCACAAATGGTTGCAGTGTGAGAGATGTTCTATCAAGTAATGAGGCCCTAAATCATTCAGGCATTTCTAGGTTAGACCTATAACCTTGAATCAGACCTAGAAGCCTACAAATAATCAGTACAGCTGTGCTAGAGTAGGGGAAGTGCAACCCCACTGTTGGATCCCTGCTACTAACTAAGCATTCTAAACCTGCTGCAACTTCCAGACTTTCTTCAAAGGAAGTCCCATGCAAAGCACATTGCAACAATTGATTCTTGAGATTAACAATGTGCTGTGAGGGACTTCATATCTAGGAATGGGAAAAGTTGGGCTATCTGCCTAAAATGAAAAAAAGACAGCCCTGGACATACCAGCTATTTGCTTCTCCATGGAGGGAGCCAAGTCCAGGAAAGCACCCAGATCCCAATCCTGAAGAGTGACACCATATTTACAAGGTTGGATATTACCCAGGCTACCAAATGAATCAGATGGATTTCACAACAACAGTATCTCCATCTTGATTTGATTCAACTTCAACCTGTAAGCTCTCATCCAATCCATTATCACTGCCAAACAACAGTCCATGACTCCCACAGCATCTACTGCAAACAATGAAAAGGAGAAATAGAATTGTGCATTATTAGAATATTGATATTACACTCAAAATCTCCAAAAGACCTTGCCCAGCAGCTTCGTATCGAATGATACCGAACAGCATAAGCAATATGATATACACCTGCAGCACACCATATTGCTAAATCCATGGGTTTGAAATCACCTTAACCAGCTTATGGACTCAATCTATAAGGAAGGTTCAGCACAAGTCTAAGGTTGACACCTGATTGCTCCCCCCAATAACTGGACCAGTAAGATACTGTGGCCAGTGGTATAAAAAGCTGCTGAGAGATCCAAGAGGATGAGCAGCGAGATATTACCCCTATTGGCCTCCTGAAGAATGTCATCTAGCAGGGTGATCACTGCTGTTTCCATCCCTTGCCATGGCATGAAGCCCAAGTGAAATGGATCTAGACCATCAGGATCCTCCAAGAATGCATACAGCAGATCTGCAATCATGCTTCCCACCAACTTACTCATGAAATGGATGTTAGATATTGGTCTAAAGTGGTCAAGATTTTGCTATTTGTTTATGTTTTTTTTTGGGGGGGAAGGGGCTTGTTATTGTTTACTTCAAAGAAGTATCTGAAAGAAGTATTACAAATCAGTAGCCCATCCCACCATCACTTCTCTGGCCAGTTTCACAACACAGTAAATGATATGGCCAAGTGGGGAAGTCATGGCATGGCATCATACAAACACCATGTCCATGTCATAATGTGCCACAGGTTAAGACAAGATGGTTCACTGAACATCTCTTCATGATTAGCTGTACCAACATCATGGTCCAAATCCCTTCAGATGCTTCAGCCTTTGATTTAAAGTTCTATAGTGCTCGAAGGGTTTTCTTCAAGTGTCATAAATTTGACCTTGACAAGAAAATGTGTGTCTGACAGCTTGAGCTTGACTTAGTGAGCCACAGGCTCTACAAAACAGCAATAGAGAGGATAGCTATATAGCTATCTTCTGTCAATTCAAGAACACTTTTTAAAAAGATGCATCAGCTATAGGACACTAGTATGCACATACTTACCCTGATCCTAATGTCATTCCTCATGCAGTAACACCACCATACATCTGTCTTACATGCATCTTGAGCAGTAACATCTGGTCTATTTTGTTGAAATATTCTGATCTCTTCATATCATTGGCATTTGTATTCTTCTGACTCATCTCTCTCAGACAGTGGTTCAGCTCCTTCCTGAATTGATGATATCAGAATTTAATGTTGGGGACTCCTGTTCAGTACTTTAGCTTTTGGCCTATTGGTATCTGTCTGGATTCTGTTCTGTTGCCATGCTATTTAACATATAGGTGATTGATGAGATTGACTGGAGTTTTGGGGTTCAGTGTCTCCACTATATGGATCACACCAACTCTTCTTCTACTTTCCGTCCAAAGCTGAAGAAGGTGTTTTACTTCTAAACCGGTGTCTGATGGCAGTAATGGACTGCAGGAGACTGAATTCATTGGAACAGTAATCGTCTGTTACACAGAACTATTATCAGTTAAATTCAAGGAACATGAAACAATAACTTCTCTGGGGTTGCCAAAGATTTCAACAGCCATGATTCTGGGTGCACATAGACAGTCAATGACAGTCCTCTATCCTTGCACAGCATTACTTTATTGCTTAATTCATTCTCTTTATTGTCTCGAGCACTCTCAAACTGGACTCATCTATCATTCCAAGGCCTTCTCCAACTCGCTAAAGCCAATGGGAACTGCCTTATTACAACAATAGGCTTTTATAGATATAACTGTGTTGTTTCCAACCTATTTAGTCACTATCATAACGGATAATAGCATATCTTGCTGTTAAATGGAATAGGAATCCAAATCAGGGCAAGATGAAATGCTAGTCCCAGGGTCACACAGCAAGCTTTTCTCAGACTCATGAATCAAATGTATATCTCTTAAATAGAAGAGTACAATAATAAAGTGCTAGTGTATATGGAGTTTGACCTTCCTTTATTTTTCCCTAGGCCCCCAGGAACCCAGTTTCTCATAGATATCTTGTGTAAACTCAAACAGTTCCAATATCTGAGTTCAGAATTATCAGCCACTTGTAAAATCTTGTATAAGGTCCCACTCAGTCCCTACAGTTCCATTCATATCAGGGCCGTAACATAGAGAAATGGCTGAATATTGCTACAAAACAGTGTCTCCACATTACCATCAAGAAAAAGAATGTCAAGCTTTATTTAGCAAAGGACAGTCTGAATGTTGATTACACCAATGGCTGCTGTAAAAATTGTCTACAGGATACCTTCTTGTCATAAACAGACAACAAGAAGAGGGAAATCCCAGAACTTTTATCTGTTTTTATCAATTAAACACTGCACAGTGATCAGCTTAGAGTGGTTTTAGAAGATATTCTCTCTATCATCTCAACCATGGCTAGATGTTCCATCTGCCTAACCCAATTCCCGTATCATTGTTTATATTTCTTCGGGGCATTTGAGAATTCAGTGGTTGTCTGTAGAATATTCAGTGTAAGAATAAAAAAGCACAGTACTGAGAAAGTCAGATAGATAAAGATCTTTCACAACACCTTGTTTGCAAATTAAGTAATAAAAACATTGTGTTTTTAATGTGCTGTTGTTAGCCGCCCAGAGTGGGGGTGACACCAGATGGGCAGGATATAAATGGAATTTTGTTGTTGTTGTCATTGTCGTTGTCGTCATCTTATCTGAGGAGTTTCACAGTTTTCATCTAAGGCAGGGGTTCCTAACCTTTTCACGCTGCAGGCTGGACCACATACCCCAGACAGCTGATCACGTGGTTCCTCCAGCCATAAATGCTGCCATAAAACGTGTCCACAGCTGTCATAAATGCATTTATGACAGCCACAGATGCATTTACAGCAGCGTTTACAGCAGGCGCATTTATGCATGCACAGGCATGTTTTATGGCTGTTGTAAACATGTCTGGTTCCACTTCCAGTTGTGGTGAGGGTGGGCCACATGAAATGGTGCTGCGGGCCGGGCTAGGTCCAGCCCACCAACCATAGTTTGGTAACCCCTGATCTTAAGTATTGGACACATGCATACTTAAATGAAGTTAATAATCTGCATTAACATCAGGATGGGAGCATTTGAGATTCCAGGAGACATAGCTCAAAATAGGAACTTCTCCAAATTCTTAAATAGGAGGCTTTAGTAACTGTTTCCAGGGTCTTGTCTAGGTTGGTTGCACCACACTGTAAGCCAGGGATGCTCAACCTGAGGCCCATGGGCTGGATGTGGCCCATGGCACCATTTCATGCAGCCCACCACAATCTCCACCACGCTAGGAAGTGCCATGTGGTGAAGGAAGGACAAAATGGCCATCTGGCCCATGAAGCTATCTGAGGGAGTGTGACCCAGCCCCTGGCTTTAAAAGGTTGAGAACTCCTGCTGTAATCAGACAAGCCTGAGACCTAAGCTCTCTTTCAATAATAGTAAACTGACTAAAACAGAAGGAAAAAGCAAGGAAGGAAAGCCATTTTATAGATATTATTATCAGGAAAAGGTAGGGTTTGGATGAAATAATAGTTTCACTTTAAACTATTACTGTATTTGCTTTACAATTTGCAAATCGCAGAGTAGAGAGCTGTAACCCAGTTCCATTGGCTGTCCATTTCTATGCTCCCTCTTTCACACACTCTCTTTCTCCCTGTGTGTACATGTGTTTATAATTCATTCATTTATGGGATTTCTTGTGCTCCATCCACTTTCACTCACAGAATGACACTGCCATCACTCTCAATGGAGCAGAGAACATACCTGCTGCTGGTAGTAAAGCTTTTATTCCCCCATGGCATTTTAGATATATTCCATAGTAAAGAGGATTTTTCAGTTGATTTTCCTGTCCTCTTGTGAGCAAGAATTTTGGCATGTGGAATACAGGGATTCACTCCATTCCCATTCATCTTTGTATGGCTTTGGTCATGACTACGTCAGCTGTGTTCACCATAGTGTGCAAAATCCTGAACCTTTCTGCAAACGCATAGTTAATGCAGGAAAAAGACTGGCTTCTCTGTTGTTATTGTTCAGTTTAAAAATAACAGCATTTTGCAAGATGGCTAAATTTGTATCACAGCTGAATCTTCCTTGTGTTTCCAATTATTATGTTATTACATTACTCGGGATACTGCAGAATATATTTTGTTGATGATTATGTTGTTGAGGGTTTTTTCCCCATAAACTTGTCAAAATGTCAGTTCTAATGAGAGTCTCAGCAGACATGCTATACCTAAGTGGTTTAAGGCTAGAGGCTAAAGCAGACTGCTGATAACATTTTGGATGAGTCATAAAGGCTCATAGATCTTTCCTGTTTTATTTCCTGTGATATCAAAATGGCAACTACTTAAGATTTGGATAAAACCAGGTCTTGTATAACTGCTTTCTCTGATAAACATGGAACTTCTCAGAATTCTACAGTGTAGACCCATTAGTCAAAGTTATAAGGGGGCGGGGGATAGAATATCAACAGAGAATTAATAGATGACTAAATTAATGCAGAATCAGGGATCTGTAATTCTCTTTAAAAATATAAGCTATAGGATAGATACACTCACTGGGTGGCTCTTTACTCCTTCCTTCTTCCAGGATCTCTTCTTTCATTCCTTCCAACCCACAGATCATTAAAGCAATTATTTCACAGTGGTTGGATTTGCAATTGATTTCTTTGTGATAATTCAATTTGCTTTATCCAGGATACAAAATGAAAGGCAATGAAGTGCATAAATTCTTGACACTGTCCACAGATACATTTGAAAGACTGGCAAGTAGCCAGGAAGGACTTGCTCCACAAGATAGTCTTCCATGACCTCATGGCTGAAGCATCAGCCATTTTAGTGCTTAATTAGAAAATTACCAATATAGGTCAACCACCAGGATGTCTTGAAGCAAAGCATAAAGCTACCTAATTGACACTATTTTCCTATACCAGCAGAAAAAGAAGGAGAAAGAGATGCTGACAACAGTGTACAGTAGTCGTTCCTGAATGCTATGAATATTTTAAAAAACACACACAAAAGATCCTATCATTGAAGCCATCATCTGTTTTTCTTTGCACTCCATTCAAAAGAAAGCAAAAATAATAATATTACAAGACCTGCAAAGATGATTATAGCATGGCAGCAGATGGGATCCATGTAGTGTGGCAACAGGAGCAGATGCTAAGTCGTATTTTCCATACTGGCACATTCTGCCACTAGAATCAAAGTAAAGCAAAAATTGCCCTGTGGCATGAAATGGTGGAAAGGGAAAGACATCTCAATCCATTTGGTACTTTGAGCAACACGGAGCTTTTCTTGGCAAGTGAGCATAGCCTTGAGGTATGATGTCGAATGTGATTGTGTCAAACCTGAGTAGTTCCCTTCTTTCCTTCCTATGCTCTTCTGTTGTGTTTTCCCCCTCACCCAAGGGTGTAAAGCACTAGCTATGTCAAAGCCATTTTTTTCTTGTAAATCTCAAACCCTCTGATTTTATAAAAAGGAATGGCCTCCCAGGAAATTTCTTTCAGACAACCATTTGCCAGATCTGGTATCCCAAGCATTTCTAGCACATTCCGTTTTTTCTGCAGCATGAGAGATCAAATTATTTTCCAATCAGGATATTATTATCAAGTCTTAGGATGCTGGCTAGTCTCCGGGACTTTCTGTACCATCTGAAGTCTCTAGATGAGGGGTTCCCAACCTTTTTCCCCCTGTGGGCCTGACCATGCCCCTGCCCAGACAGCTGAGTGGGCTGGACCATGCCCCCTGAAAGCAGAAGCAGCCACGTTTATGGCTGTCATAAATGTACCCACTTCCACGTTTACAACAGCCACAGCCACAGTTACGCATGCACAGGTGTGTTTTATGGCTGATGTAAATGTATCCGCTTCCACTTCTGGGTGGTGGCAGTGGCAGTGATGGGCCATATGAAATGGTGTTATAGGCCTGGACTGGCCTGAGGGCCATAGGTTGGTAACTCCTACTCTAGATAGAGAACAAGTGTTCAGGAGGAAGAATATGTTAGTTTTATTTTTAAGATATTTTTAAAACAAATTTTAAGCATGGCTTTCATCCAGTTCAACTCATTTATGACAGAGCTCACTGCTAAGTGTGAAGGCATTTTTATGTGTATTTTTAAAGTGTCATGACTATAAAACCAGGATTAAAGGGAGGGGACTTGGGAGAAAACAATGGGGCACATGCACTTAGACCAGTGTTTCCCAACCTTTGGTTTTAGACTTCAATTCCCAGAAACCTAATTCAGTACATTGGCTGATCAGTGCTTTGGGGAAATTGACTTAGGCTTCTGGGAATTGAAGTCCAAAACCAAAGGTTGGGAAATACTGGTCTAAGTGAAGTGGGATGTGGGTCCCACGTTGCCTGTAGGGCGGCCAACTATCCCGCATTCTGCGCGGCAATCTCATTTAGGGAGGGGGAATTTCGACTTACCCTTGTTTCGAAAATGGTACCGGACCTCCCCCGTTGCGTCACGGAAGCACCGGTTTCCACTCCGACCGGCAGGCAGTTAAAGAGAAACGGAGCCAAAAAGGCTCCAATAAACTGCGCCTGCACAGAGACCCAATCTGGCGCCAAACTGGGTTTCTGCGCAGGCGCAGTTTATTGGAGCCTTTTCGGCTCCATTTCTCTTTAACTGCCTGCCGGTCGGAGTGGAAACCGGTGCTTCCGTGACGCAACGGGGGAGGTCCGGTACCATTTTCGAAACAAGGGTAAGTCGAAATTCCCCCTCCCTAAATGAGATTGCCGCGCAGAATGCGGGACGGTTGGCCGCCATGCACGTTGGGAGCCACTGCTCCAGACTCTCCTGAGGAAAACAAAGGGGTAGTGAGAAAAGGAGGAGGACAGAGAGTAGAGGAAAAATGCTAGTAAGAAAAAGAAGAAGGGAAATAGGGAAAGGGTTGACCCTTTCTCTTTGGCTCTAATTTCACCCATGTGTGGATGGCAAAAACAATTAGAGCCTGTTTGTGGGGAGGGGAAAATATTATATTATATTGAATTTCTGGTTTATGCTGACGGAGATTCGAGGACTGGTTGTCTAACTTACAAACTCTAGACCAGTATTTCTCAACCTTAGGGTTTTTTGGACTTCAATTCCCAGAAGCTTAAGTCAATTCCCCAAAGCACTGATCAGCCAATGTACTGACTTAAGCTTCTGGGAATTAAAGTCCCCTTGTGTGGCGTGGGCCTGTTGGGAACCAATGACTTAGACCCATTATGCTATTTGCAGCAAGGCAACATGTAGAGCACCAGCTCCTCTACTCTTGAGCCTTTTTGTTGCAAAAGCTCTGGCAGCTGTGGTAGCAATTACAGCAGATGCTGGACATGGTGTTGTTTTTTCAATTGGCTGCCTGTAAACGTGTTTTTTCCAAGGCTCAAGGTTGCCGTATTATCTGATCAGCACAATTTTACACAGAATTTGGGCCCACTTCTACAACCAGCTGGCCCAGTTGTTCCTCCTTTCTATTCATTGTCTTTCTCCAGCCATATGAAGTTAAAAAAAAAAACCTGTTTTATGAAATTATAAAACTATGCCTTGTGGCATCTCAAGGAGCCACATTCTGTTCGTAGATTTCATCCTGGAAATTACAAAAAAATGTGATACTCCTAACTTAGGAACCCAGTTCTACCATCTGGCAAAATGAGGTAGCCAGTTCAGGTAGCAGAAGCTGAGGGTCATGAAAGGATAGCAAGGTTTTGCTATTCAGCCTACATCTCACCCATTACCTTAACCTCTAGGCTTCAGATGTTGGTTAGGATGCTATCTAGTTGTCAGTGCCTGAGTACAATTTGACACATGCACATGCACGCACGCACGCACGCACGCACGCACACACGCACACGCATGCACGCATGCACATACACGCACACACACACACACACCAAATACAGTGTCTACATCCCACCAAATGCCTCACAGGATGAATTCAAGGTTCTGCTGAACAATTTGGCTAAGGATGGGAGAGGTCGGCGGCCACTTATCATTGCAGGTGACTTTAATGCATGGACCACAGAATGGGGTATAGAGAGACCTATAGGAGGGATGTGACCCTCCTGGACTGTGTGGCCTTTTTAGAAGGAGTCCACCTTAGTAATGGTTTAACTCTGATGTATATATGGGACAGCAATACTTGGGAGGCAAGCGATGAGAAACCTGGGGAACATAATGAAAAGTAGAGACATCACATTGCAAACAAAAATTCACATAGTCAAAACAATGGTATTCCCTGTGGCAATGTATGGTTGTGAGAGCTGGACCATTAGGAAAGCTGAGCGCAGAAGAATAGACGCCTTTGAGATGTGGTGTTGGAGGAGAGTTTTGAGAATCCCCTGGACAGCGAGGAGAACAAATAGATCAATCTTAGAAGAAATCACCCCTGACTGCTCCTTAGAAGGTCAAATAATAAAGATGAAGCTAAAGTACTTTGGACATCAAATGAGAAGAGAGGATTCACTTGAGAAAGCCTTGATGCTTGGAAGGGTCGAGGGCAAAAGAAGGGGATGGCCCAAGATGAGATGGCTAGATGGTATTGTGGAGACAACGGGCACAGAACTGAGCGAGTTGAGGGGGGGGGGTGGAGGACAGGAGTGCCTGGTGGACAGTGGTCCATGGGGTTGCAGAGGGTCGGAATCGACTGTGCGACTGAACAACAACAACAACAACAAATACCTCCATTATAGAAGTTATTTTTGACAGTGAGAGTTTACTTTCATGAGTTAATATGTTGCAAGTGAGTGACTACTACACCTACTGTGATCATAAGGCTGTCCTTTTTTAAATTGCTGTACAGGGAGGATGAAGGGTGAGTGAGTTGACAGCTCAAGTCAAGTGGAATGTCAGGTCCTTTGACCGCGAATCTTTCATCATTATGATGCAAGAGAACATCCAGTTAGCTGGCTCTGTGAAGCATATGTCTTTGCAACTCATGTTACTAGTGCCTGCGATGCGGCCATGAAGAAAGGTTCCGGGAGAAATTGCCACGCACCAGTCTATTGGTGGAATGAGGAGAATACTGAATTCCGGATGCTGTGCCCCCACACTCAGCAAAAGGCACAGCATGACCAAGGTAGAGAGGACTATGAGGCTCTGAGGCTTTGACATCAGGAGGCATGGGGGGCCCTGAAGAGAGCCATCAGGGACAGCAAGAACTGCATGTGGAAGGAGTTGTGTGACATGGTTGACAGTGACCCATTGGGTAGGCCATATAAGATGGTAATGGCCAGGGTAAAAAGTTGTACAATGGTCCCACCATCTTGCCCAGTGCTGGTTGAAAAGATAATGGTCATTCTCTTCCCAGGCCAACCGAGACTTGCCTATACCGAGGATGTGTCGGCTGATCACCACTTCGATGTGCCAACTATTTCGGAGGAGGAGTTGGTCAGAGCCTGTAGTAAGATCAGGGATACAAACGTCCCAGGCCTGGATGGTGTCCCCAACACTGCTCTTAAAATAATCATCAGGTCCCGACCCAAAATTTTCCTAGAGATGTATAACATGTGTCTCTTGTTCAGGGAATCTTCCTAAGCAGGTGGAAACTGCAGAAATTGACCTTTCTCCTGAAAGAGAAAAAGCCGCTGGACAATACATCATCTTATTGACTAATATGCCTGCTGGATATGGCAGGTAAGGTACTTGAGAGGATCATCTGCAACTGGATGGAGGAGTTCAGCAGAAGAGATCATGGATTGTCTGAAAGCCAACATGTATTCTGGAAGGCAAGATCTACCATAGATGCTGGACTTCAAACCTATAACATCACTGGAGGTGTTCCATAAGGTTCAGTGCTTGATCCCTTATTGTGGAATATTATGTATGATGGGGTGCTTTGGTTGCCTGTGCCAGTAGGGACAAGAATAGTTGGGTTTGCAGATGATGTGGCAGTAGTGGTTGTCATCAAACATTTGGAGGAAGTTGTCCAAACCTCAAAAAAGAGTGTTGCCATCTAGCAGATCATAAGACTGAGGCCGTTCTCATGACCAGTAGGAAAGCTAGGGAGATCATCATCCTTACTGTTGGAGACTGCAGTATCCTCTCACAGCCGTCACTATGCTATCTGGGTGTCCAGATAGATGTCAGTCTACGCTTCGATGAACATTTACAAATTGTGAGTGCAAGGGCCAGAGCAGTATGTAATGCATTGACAAGGATCATGCCAAATATTGGAGGTCCACAGCAGACTCGCCGAAGACTCCTCTCAAGCGTTGTTAGTTCCATGTTGTTGCATGCAGCCCTGATTTGGTTGGAAGCCACGGCAGAGACATTGTATATGCAACAAATAACCTCAATATACTGTAGGAATGCCCTGTGGGTGGCTTGGGCATTTTGAACGGTCTCGTACGATGCCATGTGTGTCATTGCCGATATAATGCCAATCCATCTGATGGCAAAAGAAACGGGTGGAGATTTACCGGCGAAGGTGAAAAGGTGATGGAATGATGCACAATTGCTATGGAAGCCAGGATAGAGAGGACAATGCAGATATATGTATTATGTTTTTTTTAAAAAAAACAATAATAATAATGAAGAAAGAAAGAAAGAAAAATGATAAAGTTGTAACACCATACTGATGAGGATATTTGATATAAATGTGAAAGTATACAGTATATATAAATATAAATAGTATGGTTAAGACATTGAATGTATTGAAAATAGCTGAATTAATATGTTAGTTTTAATTTTTTTCTTTGTTTATCTTTAATATTGTAAGATGTAGTTGGCAATTTGTTTGTAACTGTTTGTTGTATTGTTATTTTTAACACTTTTCTTTTTGTTGTTAAAATTTAATAAAAAAATATCTTAAAAAAGAGAGAGAGAGAGGACAATGCAATGGCAGCAGATCTGGGATACACTGACCAAGGGATGGTGGACTCATTGTCTCATCCCAGACATTAACATGTGCTCAACATGACAGCATGGAGAGGTGGATTATTATTTCACACAGATGTTGATGGGGCAATGCTGCTTCAGAGCCTACCAACACTGCTTTAGGCTGGATGATGATGCTACATGCCCCGTCTGCCAGCCCAATCAGGAAGACACAGAGCATGTGTTTTTTCACTATGCATGCTTTAATGCAGAATGGGAAATTCTACAGAAGCATCTTTGACAACAGTTGTCTCTAGAAGACATCATTGGCGAGATGTTGAGCAGGGAGACTACCTGGGTCGTGGTGTCCAATTATGCGGCCAGGGTCATCTTGGAGCCTAGACGTGTGGAGAAACTGAGAAGAGGGCAGCCAGAGACATAGAGGAGGAGGGCGAGTCACCAAATTGGAGGAGGGTTTTTAACAGCCAGTGTGCCCCCCATGAAGTAATGCCTGATGGCGGTTTCACGGGGTGGCGGGGCATAATGGGAGGTGGTTTTAGTGGGTAAAAATCCCACACACTGAGAAGCAAGGGCTCCACAGTGTCTTTTGAAGATTTCCACCTGCCCTAATAAAACACACAGAGAGAGACAGTAATCCAGAGGTGCTTCATAATTAATTTAAGAACAAAATACAGTCAAACCTCGCATAAAGAGCACCTCGCTTAAAGAGTAACTCACTTAAAGAGCAGAATTTTCTCTGAATGTTTGCTTCGCTTAACAAATAAATCGAGATTTGCATTCCCCCCCCCCATTGGTTACTTACAATGGTGTTTCGCTTAAAGAGCAAACTCACTTAAAGAGTAATGCCGTGGAACACGTTATGCTCTTTAAGCGAGGTACAACTGTAGAAGAAAATGATGTTACTCATATCAGTTATGAGCCTCCTTGAAGACTGTAGCATTTTTGAACCACAGTCAGGCGTACCCTGATAACTGCAACCTTGAGTTGCCAGCTAATCTTTCTCACACTGGGTCAGGCAAAAGGAAATGGTGAATGAACTCACAAAAAGGTGCATTTTGGCAGTTTCATGTCTGGCCTAGACATGGAAGAAGAAGAAGAAAACTATCAGTTGTAATGTCTTACAAAATTAGAAGTGGAGATTATATTATGACTTGACACAAAAATTATTTGCAGATGGCACAAATTTATTGAGGGACAGCTGAAAAGGAATTTATTGTCTATGCCCCAGAAATGAACAAAGAGAGGGGAAACCAGGCTCAGACAAAAGGTTCTCTGAATTTTTTTTTTAAAGGTGACTGTTAACCAGGCTCTTTGGCATGGAGGCCAGAGTCCTAGGCGCTGATGAATGCTGGCTTCTGGTGACTGGTTGGATGGTTTTTCCAGTGATCCTTTGATATCTGGAGTTCAGTGTCCCATGCCTTGCTGGAGTAATAACATTTAGGTTTGGGTGACCACCAAAAAGACCACAACAGGTGGTGAGAAAGGGGAAATATCAGCAGGTGTGGACTGTATGATGCTTACTTGAATTTTCTCTCTCAAGGTACTCTTAAAGGCATGGTAGCTCTGTCCTCCTTATCATGTGTGTACTCTACATGGCATAGTGTGCAATGCAATGGGATCCTCACTTCAAGAAGTTCTTCTATTTGACTTTGGGGGATCTGCCCAAGCTCAAGGAGACTCAAAAATCTTCACAGCTATTTGGGCACTGGAAAGCATGCCAAACAAACAAAATTGTCAGCCTTTGTCGACATACAGTATATACTTACAGGCATTTCCTGCTGAGCATCTCTATGACTGAGATTCACTCAGCAGTCACGAATGCCCTCCCCTGGCAATACTTCAGCTAATGGACGGTGAAATAAAACCCAGCAGATTCCTGACATGACAACACAGTTAAATATCCCAGGCTGCCAGTAGCATAAAGCTTGTATCTGTACCCAGGGCAGGGCAGTTTGTTGTTTACTGGCCTACAGTAACAAGCTGCTAAAGCCTCTAAAGGCACTTTTGGCACCTGATTCAGTAAGCCATAATAAAATACAAGTGACAGAGAAAGAAGAGAAATAGCCTGATGGAACACAATCCAGGGTGTGATAAATAAAACACAAAAAAAAAATGGTGACTCAAGCTCGGCAGAGCAAACAGATTAGTGGAAGGGGGAAAAGATGCAGGTTTTCAGAGCTAACCACAAGCCCAACAAAGGAGCATTAATAATGTGATAATGCAATTTGCTGAAATCATCATACAAGAGCAGAATTAGCCCCACTTTAATTTGTGTTCATTCTTCCCATTATCTCTTTATGGGTGGATGTACAAAGGACCTGCTTTTCTGTGCAGTTGAAATCCATTTTATAAAGTTCTTTTCCTGCTCTAATTGAAGACCAGAAGCTTCATATGCTTGATATTTCTTTCCCCTTTCATCTGCTAATATAAATAGCACCTATTCAGAAATGGGTAATAGAAATTCAATAACATTAAACTGACATCCTTTGTTGAACTCACATCCAAATTAATAATTTCCAAGGAGTAACCCCTATTAGCTTGTGGCACCTGAAAAACTAACAAAGTTGACTGCAGGAGTCATAAAAGTGAGTCTGGAGAGCTAATGGGTTTGGGTATGGGTTACTGTTTTAGAATGGTCCCCAAAAGTGGGCCATCACAAAATGAGTAATTGTATATTGGGAGTCGCCTGTGGTCTGGAAAATGATTTTTCCAAGATCAGTTAGGAACTGGAGGGAGTCACTTTGAGTTTACAGGTAGATCTTGTGCATAAAGAAGCACAATCTTTTTTGTGGAAATGGTAATGGTCCTGAAGTGTTGACCTGAAGGCCCATTTTAGTGTGAAGAGGATGGCTTTGTTGTCTCCTAAAACAACACAGTGGAATAATAAGTTCTCTTTTGCATATATTTGCAAAAAGGTTCTCTTCAATAAAATTTTCTCTTAGCCTTTCCCATGGGTCTACTTCAGTTGCATCACTCCAGTTGCTGAAATTAGGTCTCACGATCTGGCAAAGTATATAAATGAAGGAAATGTATGTCATGTATGCTTGTTATTCTGGAAATGCATTCCATTTCTTAGCATCACTGTAAGGAACTGGGTTGTTAAAGAACTAGTTTAGAGTTACATAAGGAAAGAAATTTTTGAAATAGTAGCTGTGTTAGTCTGTGCAAGCATGTCAGAGAGTAAATAAAACAAACTGAAAAGACAAAAATATTGTGGCATCTTAAAGACTAACTGCTATATTTTAATGTTAGTTTTTGTGGATCAATTTCACTTCATCAGACGTAAGAGTGCGACTTCATGAAATCAATCTATACATATCAGGTACAGAGGCACACAATGGTTGGCTAGCATAACAGATAAAGCAAAGCACAAAGTTCTTCCAAGGTCACTCACACCCCTGTCTACTTTCTCACAGCATTGTCAATAGATGCTAGGTTTAAAGGGCAAACTCATTAGCAAATGTGTTATGCCACAATGTTTGTTGTGCATTCATCTACTAACTGTTTGCAACTCAACAGAGTCAAACTTCACAGCAAATCTGAATACCAACCAAGGATCTTCTCTTATTACCAGTTGTAAAAAGCCACATTGATCTGTAAACTTAGGTTATGCTAGCCAGTCATTGTGTGCCTCTGTACCTGAAGTGTAAAGATGACATTAAAATACAGCAGTTAGTCTTTTGTCTTTTGTTTTGTTTACTCTCTGACATAAGTAAAGAAGACACATAGTCACCAGAAATCAAACCCAGTTGCATATAAACTGAGTGTACCTTCTCAGAGCACTAGTTGTTTTACTTGCTGGGGGAAAGCAGCACCCTCTGTTTCATTCTCACGGCCTAATGGAAAGAAACAGTTATGCTGTAATAACAATAATAATCTCTATTATTGGTGTCTGTAGTTGGTAAAATCAATGTCCATCCTGTGCTATTTTCCAGCTGACTAAAACAGTGCTATTAATACCTACGAGTACCACAGCACTCAAAGGCTGGGTGACGCACAAACATGTCTGATCACCTTTGATTTGTTTATTTTGAGAGAGATGATAATTTGGGGGTGATGGGACATCTGGAAGGTACCAGGTCAGGGTTGCTAAATTGAGATTAGCTTTCCCTGGACTTCATGGGGCTTCTTTCTGAGTAGATATACTGTACATAGAATTGCTCTGTAGCTTGCCTTAAGGTTATCTGATCTTTGTTGTGCTACACTTAGCCAAAGTAAAGCAACCTGGCAGCATTTCCCCTCTAGCAGCAAGCAGACCAGCACCTATGAGAACAATTCATTGATCCTAGGAGTTTGCCTGCTGGTATTTCTGTTCTGATGAAAACCTTGCTTTGCAGAACTCTGTTATCTTAGGGTAAAGATGTGAGCTCACACAGAAGCTTGCCTCCCTGTGCTTTTCATCACCCCAGAAGCAAGCCTAAAGAAATGCAAGTTGTCAGTGAAATGAAAAAGGATTGAGGGACTATAAGGCAACCCTCCTTTGCTGCTTGCACCTCCCAACCTGTTCTCACTAAGACAAACTAGACATGACTCATCCCTGATTAGTGTCTCCCAGGGCTTGGCTTTCCTAATGAGCAGCCCTAGGGGGCTGCTTTGAAGATCAGACAAGTGTTGCTGGAGGAGATGGTTTTTGACTCATTCCTCTCATGCCTTCTTATAGTTATGATTAACTCCAAAGGAAAAAGAGAAAATGTATCTAGTACCAGCTTTCACCAAATCTGTGATGGTGGAGGAGATGATGACGATAGCATTAATGTTCAGGAGCTTAATTGGGCAGAAGGAAATTTTAGTCCTTTTTGTACAAGCACTTAATTTGTGAGGAAGCCCTTGGGGAAGCTGCACAGTCACCTTGTCTGTAGGTTTCCCAATTAGACGCTTCTGCTAAAAGAGCACACAAAATGGGGTGGTGGTAGTGGTGGCTGACAGAACATGGCCATTGCCTTTGTTTTGCATTTTTAGTGCATGAAGATTTTGATAAAGTGAACAATTACTTTTTTAAAAAAAATCCCAGGGATATTTTTAAAAGCACAACAGGTTTCCTTTTAAGGTTGAGGTAAGAGGCTGCAGTGGCTCAATTGGCTAAGATGCTGACTAGAAGGTGGCAGGTCAGCAGTTCGAAACCCAAATACTACAGGATGGAATGAATTCCCATCTTTGTCCCAGCTCCTGCCAACCTTGCAGTTCGAAAGCAAGAAATTGCAAGGAGATAAATAGGGACCACTTCAGTGGGAAGGTAAACAGTGTTCTGTTCACTCCGGTGTCTAATTATGCCTGCCAGATGACCACAGAAATGTCTGCAGAAGCAGACAGCGCTGGCTCTTCGGCTTTCAAACAGAGATGAGCACTGAACCCTAGAGTCGGACACGACTGGTTTTCGAACAAGGAAAACCTTTACCTTTACCTTTAAAGAAAATCAGTGAAAAAAGAATGGAGAATTATGAAAGAGGTAATAAAAGAATTGTAAAACCTCCAAAAGGGTCTGTCCAAGCTGGGTAAAATGTGCATTAAAATTGCAAATTGTGTCCAATATAAGTGGAAACAAGACAAATCTGCTGATTTCACCTATATGCTGGTGGGATCTGAACTAGTCATGACTGAGAGTGTGATCAGATAGGCATTTGTCTTGCATTTTCTAGTCACAGGCTTTTTCTAGTGATCAGAAAATGTAATTACTAGAGTAAACCAACTCATCCCCAGAGTTCAGAATTCCTATCTGCACCTTTCCTGATAGGGCAGATGAAGAAAGTCCATGCTTTTTTTGTGTGTGGTGGATGTATTGTCCTGGTCTGGTTCATTTTAAGCACATGCAATTTCAGGAAATCGCTTCCTGCCTTTAATTTGCGAGCTGGTTTTAATTTCCCAATATTGTTAAGTGGCTTAAGAAGACAGCTTAGCCACTTCACAATATTGAGAGATTAAATATTTATTCTACTCTTCTCCAGAGAAGCAGATGAAGAAATGTCTGGGGTACACACATTTATGTAATTTGGAGGAACAGGGAGTGAAACAACATTGCTCACATATCTTCCCCCCCCCCCATACACACTTTTACAATTTTTACACAACCAATTACCATCCTAGCATCACAAAGATTTACTCTCTAATGTCAAGTTTTGAAATTGAAAGCTCTTGTCCTAGCAACCCTAAATAGAAGAGGCAACAAAACAAAAGTTCAATCCAGTCAAGATGGCTGGTGGGCCATTCATCTAACTGGAAAAATTGTAGTTGTGAATGGGATTGCAGTCTATTTTAAATGATCACATTTTCAGTCTGAGAGTAACAAGAAGACATGGACTTTTTTTATATTTAGGATGGTCACGTATCCTATTTGACAGATAATAGTTTTCTTTCTGAAGTGATGCCAATCCTCCATTTGCAGGCCTGACCAGTCCAAGGCCAAATTAAAGAACCATGAAAAAGTCCAGCTAGGGACTAGAGGTTGCCTATTAGTAGTTAGCAACTGGATAAAAGCCAGCACAACACAGTAACAGTCTTACAGCCTCACTCACTGTGCTGAAATATATTGTATTTATATTATTTTTTCTAAATTATTTCTAATATGCATAGTAAAGGTAAAGGTTTTCTTGCTCCAAAGCCAGTCATATCTGACTCTAGGGTTCAGTGCTCATCTCTGTTTCAAAGCCGAAGAGTCAGCACTGTATGCTTCTGCAGACATTTCTGTCATCATCTGGCAGGCATAACTAGACACCGGAGTGCATGTAGCGCTGTTTACCTTCCCACCAAAGTGGTCCCTATTTATCTACTTGCAATTTCTTACTTTTGAACTGCTAGGTTGGCAGGATATGGGACAAAGATGGGAGCTCATTCTGTCCTGTAGTATTCTGGAATTGAACTGCTGACCTGCTGACCTTCCAGTCAGCCTCTGAGCCACTTCAGCCACTGCATAGTTCTCTATAAATTAGTATTTGCAAAATCAACATATTGTTTTTTACGCCTCCTGATCTGAAAAGTGTTACCAATCTTTTGGCAATATGTAAGTGATCCCTCCTCCTTTATAGTCTCAGGGGTACTTATGGCCCATTTCTCTGCTCACCAACCTAGCAAGAACAACCGTTGCTGTATGTGTGAGGCCTTGCCATTCTTCTTTCCCTCACCTGAAATTTTCCAATTGCCTTTTTAAAAAAGCCTTCTAAGCTAATGGCCCCCATTACATTTTGTGGTAGTGAATTCTGCCAATTAACAGGCATTACAGAAAGAGGTCCTATTTTCTTTTGTCTGCCCTGAGTGTGTTGCCCAGCAATTTTATTGAGTGATCTGAAGCTGACCTTTCATGCACCATTCTCAACTACATGAAATACAGCTCCCCCGGTGGCTAAGTGGTTAAGACGCTAAGCTGAAGACTGGAAGGTTGGATTTCGATACCCGAGAGCTGCACTTGGGAGTATGAAAGGAGCATCATTCATGTGCCCCCTAAAAACCTTTCAACCCAAAGTAATATCTGACACAAAATTATTATTAACTACATGAAATCATATTTTGAGATGGAAAGATGGCTATCCACAATATATAATACAATCCCATTTAATTAGGATGTTTCTTTCCCATACTTCTACAGCACAATTTAGGGTCATGGATAGGATGAAAACCTGAAGCCACAAGAATTTGAGACCATGGTACACAAAACAGTAAAATAAAGAAATCAACACATACACACATATAAACATATTGGATCTTTGTTTGAATTAGAAGGTTTTGACCTGCCATCTAAAATTGTTAATGATGAAAATCTGGTGCAAGTCTTAGGAAAATCTTGCACTACAGTAAGAGCCCTGTCCTGCATGTAAAATGACTGAATAGACTTAAATGGCTTTAAGGGATATAATGCATCCATTTGGTAACCCGTCTCTAGAACACTGGTGTTAAATGTTTTCTAGTCCCATTCAATTTAGTGGGGATTAGGGTGCAAATCTGTGCATGTTTCCCAGAGAACAAGCCTCACTGAACTCAATATAATTTGTTTTTATATAAATCTACACAGGAGTGAACCAGTCTGTTATCCACTGGTGTTGGAAGAGTATTTGAATCTCTGAGAATTTGTTATGTAACGAATACATCTTAAACTCATTGATCTAGATTGCCTCAATTTGGTGAGACACTTTAACAAGATGTTTTCAAGTAATGAATATTCTTTGTTTCCAGGTAAAAGAGAGCAATTAAGCACTAATTTTTTTCTGATCAGTTTTCATAATACACATAGAGTGTTCCTGTACAAGACTAATATATTTTCACTTTGAGAAGTAAAGCACACACAAATATAACCGGCTGATTGCTTTAAAAGATGCAAATAACCTTTCTGTTGCTTCAGACTGTAAGTAACTCCAAGTGAGAAAGCAACAGCTATTGGTCTTTTGTTTGATTTGCATTATTTGCATTGATACATTATTTGTATTATTTGTGGACATTTTAAAATGTTCATTCATTCATTTTTTGCTACTGAGTACAACAGGCTAAGGAAAATAATTGTGTAGTTGTTCACCCTTATATGTAAGAGTGAGACAAGTTAGTATTTATGTCCCTGTTAAACCTGAAAGATAGTCAGACACTTTTTGTTTTATGACCTTTTTCATGAATAATTGTTTTAAGTGAACATGTTCTTATGGTAGAATTGTTTAGAAAGATAAATTTGATCTTTCTGATGTGTTGGCCATACAATTTCTTAAACGAGCGAGAAGCATGGCCCTTTGTGCTTGTCTTGGTCTACTTAGCAAGTACTGTACTGTATTGGTATCCAAGCTTTCATCGTTCCTTTTTACCTAATTGTTCACTTGGGATGTAGATATTTGAAAGTTTGACTGAAATTGAACTACAGGCAATCACATACAAAGATTTAATTTCTAGAACAAGGAGGATGAAAGAATTTAGGAAGCAGGTTTTCAAGTAAAAACACACATAAGGTAAAGGCCTTCCTTGGTCAAAAGCCATCCATATCTGACTCTAGGGAGCAGTGCTTATCTCCACTTACAGCCAAAACAAGCCAGCACTGTCAGATATTTCTGTGGTCATGTGGCAGGTGTGACTAGATGCTAAAGTGCATAGAAGTAGTACCTATTTATCTACTTGCAATTTCTTGCTTTCGAACTGCTAGGTTGGCAGGAGCTGGGGACAGACAATAAGACCTCACTCCTTCACACAGCACTCAGATCTTAAACTGCTGACCTGCCAACCTTTTGGACATCAAGCTCAGCATCTTAACCAATAGGCCACTGAAGCCCCTAAAAACAAACAACCATGCACACACATGTATCTGATGTACTCATATGCATGCAAAATTCTTCAGTCAGTGGGCAGTACATCTTTTCTTGGTTCTCTTAACTTAAATTGTGATTCTAAGAAATAAAGTTTTGAGTATCCTCATTATTTTTGGTGGAATAACTCAAATTGCCGGGTAGTATCCAAAAATTAATTAAATGAAATGTTAGTCATACTTCAACCAGCTTTATTGGAAAGGTCTTTCACAAGCATTGACAAAAGCAAAATTTCCCCCACTGCCCCCTCTTACATATGGTTTCATAGAAGAACTAGGTTGAAACAAGTTGTCTCATAAAGAAGCCTTTAATATGCCTTTAATGATATTATGTTACCTCAAACAACTTCTTGTTTTGTTTTTAAAGTTCTGAACACTTGTGGTTTTACTTATGCCAATTTCAGCAAACTTTTAAGATTACCTTGTTAATAAGAAAGTTTAACTTGGGAGAAAAAAATCTTGCAAGCACAGCAAATCTTTCATGAATCACTTCTATTAAAAATTAAATGTTCTTAAAATGATGTAATATATTAATAGGTTTTCTATTATAGTATCTGCAAGTTTGATTCTTCATTCTGCAAGTCAATGTGGTCTTGGGCAAGCTATAAAGTTCCACTATGCCTCCAGAATAAAGGAATTCTAAACCACTTCTGAGTACTCTGTACCTAAAAAAAAATCCCTGAAAAGTCATTGCAACTCAAAATTCACTTTCTGACACATACAATAATTAATTCCACTATTTCATACTCTGTAGCCTTATATTTACTTAAAACAGATAACCCAGAAAGTGGCCACTCAGAAGGAAGTTTCTTAATTCATTTTAAGTTGTAATCTTGTAAAAAGAGCACTATAGAAATCAGAGGATTGTTGACTCTTACCCATTCCTTAAGAAGGAGAGAAAGATCTATATCCATATCCATGAAGGAAGAGACTACAAGTCTCTGAAACCCTCTCTCACCTAATGTGGAAACCTTTGTAAACAATTTTTCAACCTTAGCATTGGCTCATGTGCTCAAACATTGGGGCATCTCACGCCGCCATTTCCAAGAAGTACGTAACTCTGCTCAGCCAATATACACCCTTTGAGTTCATGGTGAAGGTACTATGGAGGCCATGCTAGCAAAGGCTGTGGAACTATACCTAAGCTTCTAGCCTGGTGCTGGTATTTCATCTCATTGAAACCATTGTGACAGATTTGGGGAAGGAATATGGGGCTGGGAGGGGGGAAGCTGTTCTTCCTTTATTTTCTAAGAAATGAAGTCTTGTCAGGCTGTGGAATGTGTCTTTGCTATTTTCTCAGCTAGTGTCTGAAATAAGTGGGAAAGAATCATTGTTCCAAATTGGTAGGGAAGCTCTCTATCTTTACATGCTAGAATCACTGCCTCCCACCAGTTCTATTGCCAGCTACTCTTTTATGTCTTGTTACATGGAATAATATGCTCATTTGTAGCAGGGGTCTTTGGCCATATAGGATCATTTGCAATTCAGACAAAATTCAGTTAAAAACCACATAAGCCTACACATTCTTTTCTGGGTCCCCTGCTAACCTCAAGTTTTGTACTACCAAGCAGCACAAAGCCACACGTAACTCCTGAGCAACAGGATTTATTTGGCTTTTCTATACATCAACATGTTCTACTCTTTATTTCCTTGACTAAACAGGCCTCCTGCAATATAATCTTATTCTAAAGATAGAGAGAAAGAGTGAGACCATTTCTGCAGACAGTGCTCCTAAAATAGCAGCCTGTTATCAGTGTTTGTCCTTGCTTATATTTGTAGCTAAGCCTTTACTAAGGGACCAAGAGCCCTCAAGCTATATGCCTCATGTGCCCTATATATCATGCATTGGGAACCATTTTGCATGAGATATTTAGAATTTAAGGAGTTTGAACAGCTGTTTTTGGATTAGAGGGCTTTTGGTTCAAGCCCCAGCAGGGACACATTTCTCCTTGCTGTGGAAGACAGAGCTGTGACTTTGCTGTCAAATTCAGTATAAGCCCTTGAGTGACATTTCTGGCAGCCATTGCTATGTTATGAAACTGGTGCAGCTCCACTCAAATTTTCTTATTTTCTTATGCTTAGTTTAAGTGATTTATTAACATCCAAGGTAAAGATGACAAATGCATGAAATGAAAGCTAAGACTGGGTACCACCTTTCCATATGTGTGTTGAGCTGATATGTGCTACTTTGAGATGAATTCATCATAAAATGACATTTGTTTCCTAAGAGTGTTTTCAAGATAGGGCAGCCGGAATTTTTTGCAACTATTGATCTCTTCAAAACTATTTCTGTAGTGTTTAAATATCAAGGAGGATGCCAGCTTGTGATGTTCCTTTGACAATAATTTCCTTTTAAAATTTCTAAATTCCTTCTCAGGATAACCTCATTTTTTGGCATATCCAAGCTGTTCCAGAAGGGAAATATCTTTGAATATTTATTTAGGAAAATCACTATTGTTGCTTAAAGAAGCTAATATGGATTATTCCCTTCTTAATTCACAATGAATTGCTCTCCCTCTCCCTCTCCCTCTCCCTCTCTCTCTCTCAAGATAGGATTTTTACTTTGTTTCCATACCATTGGTCTAAAACTAGGGTTGCAAACCTGCCATCCAAGGGCTACATCTAATTCTATGTAGAACACAGTAGTAGTAGTAGTAATAATAATAACAACAACAACAACAACAACAACAACAACAACAACTATTATTATTATTATTATTATTATTATTATTATTATTATTATTATTATTATTATTATTATTATTATTATTATTATTATTATTATTATTATTATTATTATTATTATTATTATTATTATTATTTCAATTTATATGCCGTCCTACTTGGTGAAAACCAACTCAGGGCGGCTCACAACATACAATTAAATACAATATAACAGTTCAATAATGATACAATATAAAATACAGTGTAACAAAACAAAATAAATATAACCACAATACAATCAGGATACAGTCCATAATCAATATTCAGTACCAAATGGACAATAAACAATATACTTACAATACAATCCATACCCAATACAAATAATAATAATAATATACAATGGGATTTTAAAATTATAAAACATAAAATTAAAAAGTTTTTGAATCCCACTGCTTATCTAGAAGATTCTAGGAGTTTTAATTCCTCCAAATCTAGGTTTTGATTCCATAGAATTCTCAAAGTCATATAGTTCCTCAGATGGTAAGGGCCTTCTGTTGATCTCATAACTCCATAATCATCACTTCATCTTCACAAATGCTTGTTCAAGATGCAACCCAAGATGTAAGCCGCCCAGAGTTGGGTCCTCCCGATTGGGGCGGGGTATTAAATTTAATAAATAATAACAATGTAGAGAAGTGATAAAGTGGCACAAAATGAAGAAGAGATAAGTGCTGCTAACTCTGACCATTTCTGCGTATGACTTTTCCCCCTGTTTTTCTTTGATTTTGCCCTACCACCTGCTCTCAACCCATCCTTCTTTGGCTGCAGCATATGACAGACTTTGGTCTCAGATTGGTGGTTCCAAGTACAGTACACTATTACCTCGGACAACGTTACGACTTGATTCCACAAGTCTTAACATTATCCAGTTTTTAACATTGTGCAATGCATTGATCCCACAATGTTAAAAAAAGCCAGTTAAACCCCCAACCCAAAGGCAAAAGGCAAATGCAAAAGAGATTTGCCCTACCTCCCCTGCTGAAACAACAGGGTGGGCAGGGCGAATCTAGCCTTTGCCTTTTGCCTTTGGGCTGGGGGTAGAACATGGGTGCTGGTTTAACCCCCAACCCAAAGGCACAGAGATTCAACCTGCCTCCCCTGCTGAAACAACAGGGTGGGCAGGACGAATCCCTTGCTGTTAGCCTTTGCCTTTGGCCAGAGAAATGCAAACCTAACAGCAAGCAATCTCAACATTGGGGAATGTGAGGCAAACATTTGCATCGCACAACGTTAAGATAACATTGTGCGATGCAAATGTTTGCCTCAAATTCTCCAACGGTATCCAATTTTAGCATTATCTGATGCAAACATTATCTGAGGTACCACTGTATTCTGGTTCAGAATGAATGTTGAGCACCAAGGACATAATATCATTTGGAACAATATGGAACCACTGGATTTCAAGGGACTAAGAACCCTTCATTTTAATGCCCTGATAAAAATCAAGCCTTCCAACCTACTTGAGCACACTAGCTCATGCAGTAAAAAAGACTATGGCATGCATACTATGCAAAGATTATTGAAGTACAATCAAACCTTGCATAAAGAGCACCTTGCTTAAAGAGTAATTTGCTTAAAGAGCAGGATTTTCTCTGAATGGTCGCTTCACTTAACAAATAAAACCAACCAAAAACTCGCTTAACAAATAA
Source organism: Furcifer pardalis (assembly GCA_030440675.1). Lineage (NCBI taxonomy): Eukaryota > Metazoa > Chordata > Lepidosauria > Squamata > Chamaeleonidae > Furcifer > Furcifer pardalis. Next base: position 238,291,630 of record CP126891.1, read on the forward strand.
ATTGGGGTTTGCAATCCCCCCCCTCCAGAAGTCACAATTGGTCACTTACAATGGTGTTTCGCTTAAAGAGCAAACTTGTTTAAAGAGCAATCCCGTGGATCACATTATGTTCTTTAAGCGAGGTACAACTGTACATAGTAAGAATCTGTCCGTTTCACATGCTCCCACATTTAAAAAAATGTTTTTAAAAGCATTAGGTTCTTTCTGTTCCAAATATATGATATGAAAATTTTAATTAGTTTTTAAAAACTAATATGAATTTCTCCCCATTTCCACCAGCCATATTCTTTGGTCAGTAGCTTGTTCAGCTTAACATATGTAGAAGCATCTGCCGTGATGTAGAGATCTGGTCACTTGTTTGATTGCTCTGCTAGATGTGCAAACAATCAGATAAGCAGGCAGGTGACTAGACCTTTCTGCATTGCCTCTGGTGCCTCCATTTTACATTACCCACATGGGAAACTGAACAGGATACTGTCCAATAGCTATAGCTGTTCCCAGAATGTAGAGGGCCATGTTGTACCTCAATGTCCTGTACATGTTAAAGACGATTACAGTGATGGGATGTAACAGGTTCTCACCAGTTCTCCAGAACCGGTAGTAACTTTTCCCAGTGTCCCAGAGAACCGGTAGCAGCTTTTGGAGGGAACCACCTTCGGGGCTTACCTTTTCACTTGGTGTGCATGCATGCCTACAGTGCTTGGCACTTATGCACAGCCTCCTTGCTGGCCTCCTTGCTGTCCTCCTTGCTGTCCTTGTGTTGTGGGTGGGTGGGTAGGTTGAGCTGTGTGTGTCTGAGTGTGTGTGTGCTTATTTTTATTTTATTTTTTATTTTATTACTTTTTCTTTGGCTCCGCCCATGTCATGACATCATGATGTTAGCTCCGCCCACACTGTGATGACGTCACGGTGGGGTAGTAAATTTTTTGACATCCCACCACTGAAGACGAAGAACCTCCTGGGGAAGGAGCCCTAGTATAGCAGATTTACAACCTACAACAGCTTCCTTTCCAATTTCTTGTTTTATAGCCAAAACAGTATTAGCCAATGTTCACCCTTATCACCCAAAATTCACATTTGACACATTTCTGTGACCTCTGTGACTGGTGCTGTGAACTAACACATCTACATCATCTGTCATGGCAGTAACCATGCAGGGTTGGAAGGGAGGAGAAGAAGACAACAGCAGTTGGAAGGGAGCACTTAGCAAGCAAACCAGAGACAGGAGATACTGTGGAAGAGAGGACAGCAGAGATGGGAGAAAAGTGCCCATTAAGCAAGCTAGAGCAAGGAGGTGTGTGGGGAAAATAAGGAGATAAGAGAAGTTTTATTTAGAAATAGGGAAATTCTCCAGGGACTGAACTCCTATTTTAACATTGAGCCTAATAGAAAAATAGGACCCAGTTACAACGACCCACTTCAAGACAATTGTCAGGTAGCTAATTAGACTGTAGGGGTGGAGGCCTCCTGTAAAATGTTTAAATGTGCAAGAATTCATAACCAGATTTTAAAGAGTTAAGTACTGTACTTTAAAGCTCAGGACCTAGACTACCAAATCGTGCCATTTTGATTTCTGCAACATCACCACCACTACCACCACCACCACCACCACCACCTTGTCCTCAGTTTTCTTAAATTCCAAATATGAAGAAATCTGTGGATTTTGGGAAAGCTCTTAATAAAAATAAGCTGAAATTGTATTCTCCATTCTACCTAACAAGCACCACTGGGTAAATCAACAACACTAAGTTAAATTCATTTTCATTGAGCTAGTTACAGCAGCCAAAAATCTGTGAATATCAGAAATTTCCATTGTTGAGTCTTCCAAAAAAGTTTTTTTATTTAAAACCATTACTTAAAACCCATGACTAAGTCATTGTATACTCTTTGTTGCCCTTTTGCTGGTCTTATGCTATACCAGAAAGAAGTATGTTGTTTTTAGAATGGAAGACTGCCAACTTGCTCAAGCGAGGTTATGATCTGACGGTAATTAATAATTGCAATGAAATTATTACTGATTATAGTACTGACCCAGGAATGGTTTGTGTCACTCAGAGGAGCACTCATTCTTGTTCAGACTAGTTTGTTTCTGCTTGCATGATTGAGTTTTAATCCCTGCCAACACCTTCCTTCTGCACCAGCTAATCATTCATTTGCAAGGATCTGGGACATGGCTTTTTAGTAATGGTACAGCAATGTACTTTTAATAGCCTAAATGGTGTATGAAGGGCACATGAAAGCTTCCACAAGCACTTGACCATCTTAGTTATCATCAGACCATTGCTTTCTAAAGACAGGTATGGTCTGAATCTGATGGTAATTTACAGTGATGTCTTGCTGTTCTGTTGAAAGGTCATATGGACTTAATCCACACAGAAGTTCTTGTCTAAAATCTTAGGAGCTTGGAAAATAATGATCCCTGAACATCCTGTTTCTCTCTTTTCCCCTTTCTAAAGCTGTAGTTCATCCAAAATGTAACAAGGGCAAAGGAAGTGAAAAATGTGCCTCATTTGCACAAAGCTATTGTTGTTTGTTCATGCCATAAAATCACCTTCAAATTATGGTGACCTTATCAATGGACTGATCTCCAGAATGTCATGTCTTCAACAGCTCAGCTCAGGCCTTGAAAACTCAAGGCTGTGGCTTCCTTTGAGTCAATTGATCTCCTGTTTCATCTTCTTCTTTTCCTGCTTCCTTTAACTTTTTCTATCACAATTCTCTCTTTGGTGAATCTTGCTGCAAACTCAGGTGTACAGAAATAAATACTGTATATGTAAAATACACAACTACCATACTAAGCATGCCTTGTCATCAGGAAAAGAATGCCTTTTTATAGCTGCATATTAACAGTGCTGGATTAAGTCTGTAGCAAATCGTGTCAAGAGGCCCTTGCTTAGATTTAGGATTTAGGATACCTATAAAATGGGACTGCAATGGCTCAAGTGGCTAAGACACTGACTGGAAGGCGGGAGGTCAGCTGTTCAATTCCCGAGTACTGCAGGATGGAATGAGCTTTTGTCTTCTGTTCCAGCTCCTGCCAACCTAGCAGTTCAAAAGCAAAAAATTGCAAGTAGGTCAATAGGGACCACTTCAGTGGGAAGGTAAACAGCGATCCATGTGATCCGGTGTCTAGTCATGCCTACCACATGCCTACAGAAACGTCTGCAGAAGCAGACAGTGCTCTCTTCGGCTTTGAAACAGAGATGAGCACTGAACCCTAGAGTTGGATATTACTGGCTTTCGAGCAAGGGAAACCTATAAAATAAAGCACCACTAGTAAAAACAAACTTTTCTCGATTTAATGTGGGCAAATTTAGAGATAACACTAGTCAAATCTATTTCTCTAAGTAAATCACATTCAATGCTCATTAAGATGAGATTATTTAGGCGATCTTGTGCTACTACAGAGTAGCACATAAGATGCATTTGCAGACAAAGACAGCTCTGCCTGCTTACACCTCTTTACTCTTTGGCACGCAATGAATGCTCTAATGAGGGATCCACAGCATTTGCTACTCTTGCTATATGGCTGATCCAGCACTGGCCGTATTCAATCATTTCATATCCAGTTAAGTTAACCACATAGATGAGAGTGACTAGCCTTTCCTCTCTCCATTATCACTGTCTACAAATAGAAAATGACTTTCCTACTTCCATGTATATTCTACATACATTCCAGAACTGCAGGCTTCTTCTTTGCATATTGAGTCTACAAACAAGCAGGAAAACAATTCCCTACAGACTTGTTACTTTCTGTGTATACTCAAAGGGACAACAGAGAAAGGAAGGCCTAACCTCTTCCTTATACATGTAGAGAGGTTATCCAGGTGGTGAATAACTCAACAGGACGTATCAATTCAAACTAAAATGAGCATCGCAACCCCGAAATGTTGTGTAGTTCAAATGAACGTTTGTGTTTCTGCAATGGCTGCTGCCCTGCACTGCCCTTTTCAAGAACAGTGATTGTTTTGCTGCACCAAGGAAGTTTGAAATAAAACTATTAAGATATGTTTATCCTTTTTTAGACTATCTAGAATGTCATACTTTTGTCATGTCTTATTTTTATAGGAACAAGTACATGAACTGTTAGAAGAAATGTGGATTTTTAATTACAGTTGTACCTCGCTTAAAGAGCATAATGCGTTCCACAGGATAGCTCTTTAAGCGAGTTTGCTCTTTAAGCGAAACACCATTGAAAGTGACCAATTGTGGGGGGATTTCGAACCCCGATTTATTTGTTAAGCGAGTTTTTGATTGGTTTTATTTGTTAAGCGAAGTGAACATTCAGAGAAAATTCTGCTCTTTAAGCGAGTTGCTCTTTAAGCGAGACGCTCTTTATGCGAGGTTTGACTGTAACTAGAAGTATTTTTCCCAAAATTGTCTGTTCAGTGCTCCCTTACTTATACATTGATTGATTGTAGATGCAGATATGATTTTTCAAGGTATACAGTGCTATTATCAGCCCTACGTCTTGTTATTTACATGATTAACATCTTATCCAAATACTTACTTGCCACCAGAAGTTGGGATTAGTACATTACTTTATACTTAGAAAGCCCTGGGAGGAGTACTACAAGACAGAATTATTTATTTATTTTATTTATTGAATTAACTTGAAGGTACATAATTAATTTATTATTACATTGAAAAGTGTAATAATAGTGTAAAACTTCCAAGTGTAACAAAACAGGCAGAAGGCTTATGAGAGAAGTTCTCAAATTCATCATATGGAGTTCTCTCAACATGCACTTTGTTTTAATAGAGACAAATAGGTAGACCTGATTATACTTATATGGTGCAAGCAATGAAAATCTGTGAAACCATTTATTAGAAAGTATGTGGGATCTGGGACATTTCTTGCTTTTAAGAAAACCAAGTTATTTTGATTGCTTCCATATTATTCTTTTTTCCTATCCTTTGAAGAAATTCATAAATTTTCATGAACACTTGTAAGAAATAAATTAAAATGAAATTCTCATGTATCATACAAAAGAATGTGTAAGCTGAAGAGGACTAATGAATACTGAATGTCATTATTCTTCTGCAGAACTAATTGCTCATAACATTGCTTTGTGTGCAAATTATTCTGAAATGGACTATGAAAAGCAAGATGACGTTTTCTCTAGTCCTCTCTTACTTAGTCATAGGTGTTCTTCAATTCACATGACATGGCTATGCTTGCTTAGGTTTAATGGTTGATGGTTACTAATTACTAGACAATCCATTACTTGCTTGGTCAGGGATGGAAAGGGGCATTTTAGAGGTGGAGTGTAGCCAGAAAGAAGCTAGAAGGTAATGGTTTTGTAATTAGTTGGTAAAAACAAACGCTTAGAAAATTCAGGGGCTTGATGAATATATTATTGCTCTGGGGAGAAATCATATTACTGTACTTGAAGACCAGCACTGCCTATATCTCTATTCTCCTTTAGTGACTAAACAGATATTACAACAATGATCTGTTCTCCAGAACAAACTCCATCTGTCTCTCATGTTACAAAATCACCTTTCAAAAATGCTTCTGGAACTTACTACCACTAATAATGTACCAATGTGTTGTATTATGAGCAGTCATCCTAGAGGAAGAAGTGTTTTTTTAATGCTCATTGTAGGATTTCTATACATCACAAGTGATACGATCTAGAAGGGGAATGTGCAACTAAGAGGTCAGCTACATTTCAATTTAGGATAAATTTGGTCTTCCTAATGGCATATTCTAGTGTTTGATCTAATTACTGGCAACTACATTATGTTCAAGTTAGCACAAATCAAAACAACCCTTTTCCATAGCTTTCAATTCCATTTTAGCAATAGCAAGCAAAAACAATTTCACTTACCGTTTCTGCTGACGTATAAGACCCACTCCCCCCCTTAAAATACACTGGGAAAATGGAGTGCATCTTGCACTGTATATAATGGCCTATAGTGGGCTATTTTGGTAATAACAGGGCATGTCTTATACTCTGATGTGTCTTATATTCTGGCAAATACAGTATATACCACCCCATAGCGCTTAGTGCACTCTCTGGGCAGTTCACAAGTTAATTAGCATTTTTGCCCCTAACATACTGGTACTCATTTTACTGACCTTGGAAGGATGGAAGGCTGAATCAACCTTGTTCCCCTTCAGGATTGAACTCAGAATGTGAGCACAATTTTGGCTGCAGTACAGCAGTTTAATTACTGCATCGCCAGGACTCTGAGTTTGCTGGGTGAACAATAGGGATACTTTGAGAAGCAGTGTTTTTCTTGTCCCAAGCCTCCTCTAGCATGTTTATGGATTCAAGACTTGGTCTAAATGACAAAGTGCAATTTGAACTGACCCTATTTAGCCCAAACCACTGAGAAATAGCTTGACTGTCTAAACTGTTACATAGCGTCCCTGTTGCTCTTACAAGAATGAGGATCTCTTTTCCCATTCCTTCACAGATAATTTGTCAAGGGCTGCAGGAAGTGGACAGGGCCAAAGTCAAAAGAAATAAGCCATCTCTTTTTTTCCTAATTTCCTGCCAGCCCTTACTTTCTCAATCTCTGCCTTGATCTGGATTATATGAGTGGATAAAGGTACCTAAACCTAAGTACAGTAATACCTCGGATAATGCTAAGACTTGGTTCCACAAGTCTTGGTGTTATCCGATTTTTAGTGTTATCCGATGCATGTTAAAATCCTATGGGATGGATCAGATAACGTTAAAGCTCCATAGAGATACATTGTAACCGCACAGGCTTTAGCGGTTGTTATCCGATCCATCCCATAGGACCTTAACGTTATTCGATCCAATTCTCCTCCCCAGATTGCTTAACATTATGCGGTTTTAGCATTATCCGAGGTAAACGTCATCCAAGGTATTACTGTACTGAAGACTTAATATTGCCTTTCTCGAAGTAGGAGAAAGAGGTAGGAGGTGACTTTAAAGAAAAGGAGGAAGAGGTTAAATGCAGCAACCTAGACAGACTGAGAAAGGAAAAGAGGGAAAACACACCAAGCTAATCTGTGAGCCTTGGTACATACATTAGTAGTCTGTTACAGTACTCTGCTGTATTCCCTCCCCCAGTTGCCCAATAGGCTGATGATGATACCCAGACACCTGAACATGTAGAAGACTTTTGAAATTAGGCTAAATACCATTTGTGGATGTACAGTTTCAAGTTGCACATCTCTTCTGTGTTGCCTTTTCAGTCATCTTAATTGAGCCAGTGCAAGAACCAATTTGGGATCCACAAAATAGACAAAATAAGTACGGTAATTGCTTATCAACAGCTGGCATCGCATAAATACAATCCCAGCTCAAAGCTTGCCAGGTGCTGCCTAGAATCCATTTTACAGCTGTTTTGAAGCTTTCAAAATAATAATAATAATTCCATTTAAAGGCAATTTATTTGTAGGCCCAGTTTTCTAAGACTGAGAGAAAAAGAATATTTAATGTCATCAAGTTAAGCCTTCCACAGCAACAGGAGATAAATAGACTAGAGATCTGCTAAACAGGCTTTTGTAGACAAGCTGCTGACCTTAACTGCACTTGTCTATCACACAGTGAGGTTGGCATTTCAGCAGAGAACATGCAAGAACAAGAATAATAATGGTGATTAATGCCTTGAACAATCTGGCTCTCGTCTTTGTTTTGTTCAGCTGAGCTATGGAATTAACCCCAGCTTCAGAACATCATACCATAATGTGCAAAGCATGATCTGGGTCACCCACCTTCAGATTGATCCTTCAGATATGATTGCAAGGTGAAAAGAAAAGCATACAGTCTCAAATAACTTCAGAAAAGTTACACTAAAACCCCATATAATGACTTTAATTTGTTCCACTGGCCTAGTTGTTGTATGATTTAATTGCTATATGATGCATGCATCGTATAACAATTATCCCTATGGAATGCATCATACAACAATTATCTCTATGAGAAAAATCATACAACAAAAAAAGTTGTACAATTTTTCTCATAGAGATACATTGCATTGTGTAACAATTTTAGTTGCTATACAGGGAACAATGTTTTTTCAAATCCTCATCATTGTACAATTTAATCGTTGTAAGAGGCATTCATTATGCAGGGTTCTACTGTATAATAATCTACCTAGAGTACAGGGAATAAATACCTTGTAGGTCATAGGTTGCCCTTTGTTTTTTGTTTTTTTGTATTTGTATTTCAATTTATATGCTGCCCCACTTGCACAACGACTCTGGGCGGCTTACAGAAGAAACAGTTACAATTACAGAGCACATTCCATAGCATAAAAACAATTACAGATATCACATAGTAAATTGCAAATATCACATATACAGTTATCTCCAATAACAATTGCAATTACAAAACATCAGGAAATCCTAAGAAATAAATCAAGATACTAAATAATATAAATCATTACAGCATCAAAATTCAATAGATAACAATATCAAGCAACAATAAAAAATTCCAAATATCGGTCCAGTTTACACAAGAATTACAAAATCAGAAGATTAAACAAGAAACCCTTGCTAGAAAGCCCTTTCTAGCCCTTGCTAGAAAGCCAGTTTTATCTGACTCTAGGGTTTGGAACTCATATCTGTTTATAGCCAAAGGGCCAGTACTATCTGTGTCTGCAGATGTTTCCATGGACATGTGGCAGGCATGACTAGTGCACGAAACACTCTTACCTTCCCACCAAAGTCTTACCTATTTAGGTACAGGTACAGGTCACCCTTGCTTGAAAGCCAGTCATATCTGACTGTAGGGTTCAGTGCTCATTTCTGTTTCATAGCTTCTGCAGACATTTCTGTGGTCATGTGGCAGGCATGACTAGACACCAAAGCACACAGAATGCTGTTTACCTTCCCACCAAAGTGGTCCCTATTTATCTATTTGCAATTTCTTGCTTTCAAACTGCTAGGTTGGCAGTTGCTGGGACAAAGACAGGAGCTCATTCCGTCCTGCAGTATTCGGGTATCGAACTGCTGACCTGCCGACCTTCCAGTCATCAAGTTCAAATTCTTATCACTAAGCCACGGCAGTCTTTATGCCTTTTAGAACTCTGCAAAAGAACCTATACTTTTTTCCTAAAAATCTATGATAATTATATCTTGCATAGTGACTTAATGTAGGGCAGTTACTCTGGACAAAAACTGAAGAAATGATTTTCTGGAGGAATTGCATTTTTGTCTTCAAGAGTGAGGTACTAGCTCAGAGGAAATGGAATTATCTTACATTGCTGTCATAGAAACTTCCAATGAAGTGTTATTACTGCCTTTTATTTCCTTCTGACCTGGGTGTCTATAGTCCCAACTTCAGTCGTATAGACTTCTAAAATTCTAGGCAATAACTCAAGCATATGAGGCAGTTGGCTATAATCTACAAAAGTTCATGTTATAATAAAATTGCTATAGTCTACAAAATATCATGTTATTATAAAATTGCTAGCCTTCAAGCTACCACAGGACTTTCAGTTGATTTATCCAGCTGAAAAAAGACCTGTACCCAGACTGTTCCCATCCAAATTGGTCATGAGTCTTAACATGTGGTAATATCCCAAAAAATTTCTATGGTTCGGTCATATCCTTTCTTTAAATAGTAATAAGCCATGAGCATCTCTCTCCTAATCTCTATCTCTTTCTCATAGAATCATTGATTCAGTGTAAGAATCCACAGCTAAACATCCAGGCAGATAGCTATCTAACCTCTGTTTGAAAACCTTCCATGAAAGAAAGTCCACCATCTTCTGAAATCATCTATTAATGCATTAATCTGGGCTCAGTTCTCTGAAGCAGCAGAAAACAAGCTTGCTCCATCTTCCATGTTACATGTTTCTCACTCTTCACCAAGTTAACACATACACTCCCTCATCTATCCCTCAGAGTGTTTCGTTTCTAGCTGCTTTACTGTGTTAGATGCCCTTCTTTGCAGATATATAAGTTTATTGTTTTCTTTTTCAAATGGAAGTAGCTGCAGCCCTCAAGGTGAAGTCTGACCAATACAAAATGGAACACACATTCAGACCTCCCACACTATATCAATCACACTCAAGCAATTACACAGAGTTTATTGTTCAAACTATCACAAAAGATATGTTAGAGCGAACAATTTATTACTCTCTGCTATTTTAGGAGATGTCAGTTCTTCTGTTGATCTTTGTGTTGTTTGTTTTATGTATACATATAGAAACAGAACATACTTTCCCTCCATTGTCCTACATTCTCAGAACTGTTCAGAGCTCTTTATTCACATAAAATCTAACACTCATCTCCTTGGAAGTAAATTGCTTCTTTGGGGTGGGGGCATCTGCAGCCATTAAGAAATATTTCTTTCATCTGACCACAAACTCTAATCAGCTAAGACTACAAAGACAGAATCGTTTATTTACAATAATTAGATCAGAAATTCACAATATTGTAAAAAGATGGGGATACAATCCTAGGTTCTCAAACCTAGTTAAAAGGGTAATGCAGCATCTAAAGGTTATATTGACCATTGTAGAGGAGAAGACAATTAATTAGAAAATGTTGGTGATAATGTGATGTTGTCATCCATTCATCTGACATGAAAAATGGAAGGCCCAAAGAAAATATTTGAGAGACAGGCAGAACAATAGATATGCTACTTGAGCAGGTCTGAATATCTTACTTTAAAAAGCATACTAACAACCTGAAACAGAGCTACCAAGACAGTAAAACATATGGAAACCAAAACCTATAAGGAGCTGGACATCTGCCAGCAATAATGGAATGTCTCTTTCAGACTGAGAGTGAAATTCAATTTTGTATTTTTGGTCCCATCCTGCAGCCTTGACCACAACCGAAGTATGTCCGATAATAATATTCAAGATGGAGAACAGAGATGCAGCATAAGAAAGAGGATACTACAAGTACAGCACATAGTAATCCCACCTGAGGGGACTGAACAAGACAAAAACAAAATACTTCTCACTGAATTCCAGGTCCTTCTACAGATTCAGTATCTCCTATGGGACGTGGCAGCTGCTGACAGAGTCATGAGAGCTTTGTAATATCCCCTTGTGATGCTGTTGAATGGTGGGGAGAGGACAGGCAATTTGACATAGGCAGAATTAAAGAAAGGTTAAAAGAAATTTGAAAGAACACACATTTCCATGCACCACAACACAAATAATTCTTGTTTTAAAGACCCTGTTTTGGAGCTCAACCAAAGAAATACACACAAAAACAGAACCTCTTTTGTGTAAACATGAAAGGTACATCTATCCCCTTCTCTGCTGATTTTATGCAATATCTAGGCTCTCTCATTAGGTAAAAGTAAAGGTTGCCCTTGCTTGAAAGCCAGTTGTATCCAACTCTAGGGTTCAGTGCTCATCTCTGTTTATTGCCAAAGAGTCGGTGCTGTCTGTGTCTTCAGACTTTTCCATGGACATGTGGCAGGCATGACTAAACACTGGAGTACAGGGAATGGTGTTTACCCTCCCATCGAAGTGGTACCTATTTATCTACTTGCAATTTCTTGCTTTCGAACTGCTAGGTTGGCAGGAGCTGGGACAGAGACAGGAACTCACTCCATCATGCAGCACTCTGGTCTTGAACTGCTGACCTGCTGACCTTCTAGTCATCAAGTTCAGCATCTTAACCACTAAGCCACCACAGTCCCTAAGCTCTCTTATTAAATACAGATAATGAAGAGTCAGAAATCTCAGTTAACTACTTTGACCGTTTTCTCTAGTCTATGTATTGTTTGTCAATTTACAGATAACCACTTCATTTTATGGATAATGGACACTTTGTTTGGAACTGGCAGTGGTTCCTTGTAAAAAGGATGGTGGTAAGTTAACTGTTGGTAGAAGTCTTTTTCAACAGTGTGAAGTTTTCCATTATGAGATGGGATGATGTTCTCTTCCTCCAACCTACAAACCAGTGATATAATGGGGGGGGGCAGCAGCCTGCCCCAGGTGGCACTTTCCAGGGTGTGGCACTTGGGACCCAAACGCTTCGAAAATAAGCACGGCAGCTCTTGTTTCCAGAGGGACTGCATTGGGCGTTGGATGCAGTGAGGGCATCACCCGCGCGGGGGTACTTTGAGGTGGCAGCACCCATAGGAACTCTGCCAGGAGCTCTCTCAGGGAAGAGACACAGACGCCGTCCAGGGCGGGGTGGATCCCTGGGCTTTGGCTGTGCTTTGGCCAGTCTCTTTGGTGGCCCCGGACAGGGTGTGGCGGCAGGAGCAGCTACAGTGGGTTGGCTCGGCCTCAGCCTCCTCCTCTTCGCCTCCCCCCTATCCTTCACAGTGGCATAGCATGGGGGCAGCAAATATGGCTTACGCCCCAGGTGGCTGAAACCCACGCTACACCACTGGTACAAACTCTTTCAGTGTGATTTCCTTGCATATAATGTATTTCTTTCCAGCGTCATATTAGAACTGATTAGCATATGGTCCTTGGTTTCATAGTTCTTCAGGAAGCATGAAGGTGAAATTATTTTTGCTTAAGGCAGAGCTCTGGCTTCACAAATCCAAACCATGACTCCCTTGCACATCAGAAATGCCTTCACTCAAGACATTTCCACAGACAATGGAGGATAGAAAGCCCCAAGCTTGATACATCCTTCTCGTCTTGTTTTGCTAGTGGAAATACTAATGTGATCATGTGTTCTACTAGGTCATGCTGGTTGTGAAGCTGATGTATGATATTGCTTCCTTCATTTCAAAGCAGTGGGATGCTTGGCCCAATTTCAAATGTCATTTGCAAGTGAACATTTTGGATCTCTGGCAAAAACAACCTGACTCCCTTAGAGCCTGTTTGTGGGGAGAGGAAAATCTTTTATTATAATGAATTTCTGATTTATGCTGACAGAGATTCTAGGACTTGCAGACTCTAGACAGAAGCGTAGCATGGGTGGGCTGGGGGGGCCGCCTGCCCCAGGCGGCACTCTCCAGGGGGCGACAAAAAGGGTGCTGCAAGGTTTAATCTATTTGCCCAGGAGCCAAGCGGGCGGAGCAGGCTTCCCCGCCCCACCCCCTAATCAGGAGAGGTGTGGTTTCCATGGCAACAGGGTGCGAGGAGGGCGGGCCAGGCCTCTGTTTCTTCCCAGGCAGTCTCGACGGCAGTTTTGAGTTGCATGAGCTTTACAGCTCTTGCTGGGTTTCCCATTCGGGCAGCGCTGAGCAAGGAGGCCTCAGGCGCTATGGGGCGGGGGCGGCTTTGCTCTGCCTGGTGTGTAGGGCCGCTGCTGTTTATGAGCATATCCTTGTGGAGGGTCAGCCACTTCCCAGCAGCTGGGAAGAAATCCCCCAAAGACTAAAGGAAAAAACTGTTGGTGAAGCAATCGGATGCTCTCTTCAAGCCTCCAGTGGAGAAGGAGGCACAGGAGGGCACGGAAGCGACGGGGTGGCCTGGAGGGAGAAAAGGCTGCCTGCCCATCTCTGGCAGGTTTTTTTTATTTTTATTTATAATTTTCTAACACAAAAATAACAGAAATAACAATACAACATTACAACATTAAAAATATCACAATTTAGTTTACACATCAATTTTGGATGCATACTCAAAAAAATACATTAACTAAAAAGATACATAAAACATCAAAAGAAAAAGGACAATATGCTTAAACATTTGCTACTAAAGCTTATATCTCTTATATTTACTACTTAGTCCTTTCTATTTTTCGTTCTTATTCAATTCTAAGTACAGGTATAATCCACCCCTTGTGCTATATACATTGTCCAGGAGTTGCTGCAATTCATTTTCCCCAAAAGTTGATTTGGTCAAGTACGGGTTTAATTCCTTTGTTCCTTACCATCACATATTCCACAAATCTTTTCCAGATTCTCCAGAATCTATTTTCATGAACTATGCCTTTTCTGACGTTAAACTCGCATGTTAATTTATCGTTGAGTGCTAGTTGCCACATTTCTTTGTACCAGTCTTCTATTCTTATCATTAACTCATTTTTCCATTTTTTTGCAATACATTGTCTAGCGGCTGACATCATTATAATCAATAATTCCTTATCATCATTACACATTTTAGATTTATCCAAATTTGTTAATAATACTAGTTCCGGCCCTAGTTCAAGTCTCTGTCCAAACATATTCTTAATTTCATTTTCTATTGCTTCCCAAAAGTTTTTCAGTTTATTACAATTCCACCACATATGTATATATGTCCCCATTGATTGTTTACATCTCCAACAAACATTGCTTATCTTATTGTCTATTTGATGTAACTTGACTGGGGTCCGATACCACCACCATAACAGCTTATAATTATGCTCTTTAACACGTACCGACATAGTTTTCATAATTCTTCTTTTCCATATTTCTTGCCAATTTTTTTCTGAAATTGTTATGTTCAGTTCTTGCTCCCAAGTATTTTTTAGAACGTCTCTGGCAGGTTTTAATATGTTTTTTTTTTTTGGCAAATATCTGCCTCTCTCTCTCTCTCTCTCTCTCTCTCTCTCTCTCTCTCTCTCTCTCTCTTTCTCTCTAAAGGATGAGCAGCAAAAGTCCATGTGTGTTGGTGAGGAGGTAATAATTTTGTGTCAGAAATTATCCTGGCTTGAAAGGATTTTTGCTGGAGAAACTCTGCTCAGGGGACACCTGAATGAGGCTCCTTCCATTTCCCCAAGAGTTGGGACAGAGACGGGCACTCAATCTGTCATGCAGTACTCTAGTCTTGGACTGACGACGTGCCCCCACCCCCGTCCCTCCGTGGAGCTCGAAGCTGGCCCAGGAGGAGGCTTACTTAGAACGCCTTCTCTTCCTCCTCCCTCTGTTCCCACCCCCTTTTCTTCCTCAGGGAGGTGAAGGAATTTCCCCAGCAGCAGGCTCTGGTTACCAGCAGCAGCAGCAGCCCCGCCTCTCTGGTTTCTCGCTCGCTGCCTCCTCGCCTGGCACCAAGCTTCGCCCCAGGGCTTTGCAGGCGGAGGGAAGCCAACAAAGTTCCGGGTGTGTGTGTGCGCGCTGTTTCCCCCCTTCCCGGGCTTGACAATGGGGTGGCCTGGCTGTAGCCTCTGCAAGAAGAACCTGAATGAGGTGGGCAGTTGTAGTGGTGTGGCATAGCTAAGGTGGGTAGGGGGATGACCAACCCCAAGGCACTTTTTGGGGGCGGTGAATTTGGCATCTGCCCTGGGCGCCTTAAACCCACGCTACGCTGCTGACTCTAGACCAGTGTTTCCCAACCTGTGCGGACCCACTTGAGCAGGCATGGCCACCACATGGCAGCACTACACCGAGAGTCTGTTCGAGGAGAGTCCAGATATCAGTGTCCAAAAGGCAAGCTGAGGTCTGTTTACCGGTAGTCCGAGCAAGTGTCTAATACAAAGGGTGTCCAGGGGCATCATCAGGGTTGGCAGAGAAGTCAGGGTCACGGCAAGCAGGTCAGGGTCTAGGCAGGCAGTCTGGAGTCGATCAGGGTGTCAGTCCTCGCACAAGAGTTGTACCAATGCTGGCAGGCTGCAACAAGCTAATCGGTATCAGCTGGGAGCCTTATTTGGTACTTTGCTCTAGCCTGCCTGCATCTCAAGTGTAGCTCCTTTCTGGACCTCTCCCTGACTGAGGCCTGATCACTGTCAGAGCCAAGCTCCTGATCTGACAGGTCAGCTGCTGGGGAAAACAGACTTGGGGCAGGCACAGGCTGAAATCTGTCACTCAGGACATCCTCAAGCATGGGTGCAGACAGAACTGGGCTGGGCATAGGGAGTGCCCCCTGATCCAAGCCATCCTCAGAGTCCTATGAGGACTGGATCACAACACTACTTTTGGTTTTTGGACAATTCCCAAAAGGCTGAGTTAATTCCCCAAAGCAATGATCAGTTAATGTACTGACTTCGGTTTCTGGGAATGGAACTCCCCCTGTGAGGCATGGGCCCCACATTGGGAACCACTGCTCTAGACTCTCCTGAAGAAAACAAAAGGGGAGTGAGAAAAGGAGAAGGACAGAGAGAAGAGAAGAGAACGCTAATAAGAAAAAGAAGAGGGGAAATGGTAAAAGGACTGACCTTTTCTGTTTGGCTCTAATTTCACCTACGTGTTGATTAGTTTGTTTATTTTATTTATTATTCTATCTTTCTCCTCTAATGGGGACCTCTAAAAAAACAGATTGAAATTGTAAATTCTAACAAAGATTTTAAAAGATTATTCAAAAGCTTAAAAAGAGTTCCCCATCTCAATTGTCTCCTTACTCCCCAAAATCCTCTTTAAAGAGGTAAGATATCAGCTTCCAGTGGAAGCAAAGGAGGCTGGTCCCCAGTATAGATTATCTCTGATGAAATGTAGCCCTTCATTAGATGTAGCCCTTCACCTTGCTTTGAAATATTTCTCTCCTCCCCTCATTCACCTCACCTAGTGCTGAGCATGTTACATAAAATCTGATTATCAATTCTAATCCTATATGGATTTTATTTTCTTGGTTTAACTCAAAATTAATGTATTGATTTCCATCCAAAGCATGGATTATTATGGTATCCCACTGCACAGACAAATAATACTACCCTAGCCTACAAAAGGAGACAGAAGCACTTGTTTCAGTTAAGGTCAGATGAAGTTTAATAAGATTATTCTATTTTCTATTCACAGGTACACTGCGTATGCACAGATGTAAAGCTGTTTCTCTGACTGCCATGGCTCACAGCAGGCTTGATTTCCTCTATTTATAGAGGCTATGTTAAGGCATTAGTTGCTGTACACACACATACACACCAAGAAGCTCTCTGAATTCACAGTTTATCAGACAAGAACCCAGTCCATATATCATAAATCTGATCTGCGTTTCATCAGCTTTGCAAAGGGCAGACCAAGACTCTTGCCAAAAAAGAATGGTGATGTTATGAGCAGAAAGAAGTGCATTGCACTTGGTTGCCCTCTGATATAGCAATTGGCACAGAGAATTCCTGTAGTATTATAGCATTCCTCCTGCTGGGATATTGTTGGCTGTGTAACCAACCGGATGCCTTGTTTGTTCTCCTCTTTATGAAAACTGTGCATGTGTGGTTACTTGCCACATCCCAAAAGGAGGTGCAAACTGCCCCAAGAGCACTACCATTCTCACGTGTATGAACTAAGATTCTCACTTTGTAATAAATGTATTTATGGGAGCCATAAATGAGTCCATAGACAATTCCGGTGATGGCTGTGGCAGTGGCTGGAGTGAAGTCAGGGGCTGGATTATTTGGTGCCATGGACCATCAGTTGAGAACCCCTGTCCTAGCCCTTAGCTCCACAGCTGGACTCCCCAATCTAGATCTGAGCAATGGGGAAAGATACACACAAAATGTGTTGCAATAAAAGGATATACACACAAAAACTGAATACACCAGGATGTACATACAAAATGTGTATTTTACATAATACACACCCTCTCAATACATGTGGATTCTTCTGTGTTCCTTTCTGGCCAAATTCACAAATTGCTGTAGAAATGGACTGAAAAGAAACTTAAGTTACACAAATCAGAATAAAACTGGAATGTACAGATTCATCCATCTGTTGGACAGCCCTCATTTACCATGTTCACTTTCTCCTGCCATTTCATTGCTCTGATTGCTCTCTCCCAGAGCTACACTATCATAACAAAGGTGACCATGGGAATTTTGTTACAGACATTTGAGAGTGACATATCTTTTATCCATCCACACTGGATGAATCAGACAAGAGACTAGGTACTGTGCTATAGATAAGGATTTTTGTACTATCACACATAAAAAAGGGAAACTGGCACTGGTCTATATTAAGGAAGGAAACAACAGATTAACTATAGAACGAGAGCTTGAATTTAAGATGTCAAAAATTAATTGTCTTAAAACAATAGGGGCAAACCCATTTTATAACTTCAAATTTCAAGTGTATCCTAATATGCAAGTATTATCTGGTTCTCTTGTTATGGAGAATCTGTCTTGTGTGTTTTCTTCTTTTGGGAAATAAACGAAAGCAAAGCTTGGTGGGTATATTTTCCATTGTGCAGATGAGAAGAGCCACTGCTTCTTGCCGAAAGGTCATTCTAATTTGCAGGTCTGAGATCTGTCATCGCTGGCTTCCGTCGCCCATTGCCAGTCACTCTGAGATCTTGCTAAGTATTTCTCTCTCTGAAGATTACAAACGAAGAAACTGTGAATAGTGTAACTTTGATTTTGGTTCTGCTTGAAGTTCAGGGTTTGTTCTCAAAGCCACAAGCAATTATATTTTCATCCCAGTCGAAGCTCTTTTCTTTCAAGCCACATTTTTTTGTTCAGTGATCTACACTAAAGATTAAAGTGTAAAATTTCACAAGTCTTTTTTTCCTTTAGGTTTGCCTGAGATCAGTAAAGTGAAAATACAAAATTACAAACTTAACCATCATGAGGCAACACAAAGCAAATGTATGCTAGCAGCAGCAGCCAACTGCTGGATAACTTGTCATTCTTTTAAAAAGTGAGAAATGGTCTTTTGATTCATCATGTCAGTAGTGATACAGTACCCCCCCCCCTTTTTTTTTTTTAGCACTTCATCTGCAGCTCTACCAGAGGAGAACTAATTTTTTTTAACAAGACCTAAACTGTACTCCATGAAACAGATTGTATAAACTCAGGTAGGAAATGATACACCACTGAGCTTGAGTGACATTTTCTATTAATAGGGTTAGGAATGTTGGCAATGCTGTGAAAACTGAGTTTCTTTTTCCTGCTTGTTACTTTTCTTTTAACTAACTGAACTAACCTAAAAAAAAATTTGTGATGTAAAGAGAGTGATATGATCATTGGTTTTGCTGCTGCTGTTTCAGGCTCTGGTTTTGGCAGTCTAAATATGGGGACAGGCTTGGGTGTGAGGACATATATAGCAAGAACTTCAGCACAATAAAACTCTGAGAAAGCAAGACCCTGCTTGTGGCTTCTAAGGTTTTGATTACTGTATAGATTTTCCCCCTATACATATATGAACACACTACATGCATGTGCATTTTGTTCCATGCAATCAGGAACTCACATTTCCAGATCATATGGCAAGAGTTCTATATGCATATCATGAATATGGGTGCATATGTGGGATTTGAGTACAGTAATACCCCGGATAACAATTGGACTGGATAGCGCTAGAATCGGATAATGATACAAGATGTTTGGAAAAACCTTGCACTGGATAACGATTCTATTCAACAATCTTTAGCGTTAACCGAGCCAATCGTGTGTGAGGGGAGTTGGATTGGGTAGAACATCTACCCAATCCACACACACCCAGCAATGGATCGCTGCTACTGAACTAGGGTCGGGGGAAAGGCACGCGGGTGCCTGCCTTTCCCCCGACCCTAGTTCAGTAGCAGCAATTGTTGGACGAAGCCTAGCAGCACATGGGCTAGCCAGCCCGAGCACCGCTAGGCTTTGTCAACAGCCCGTCTGGGCTCTATCCAAAGCTGCTGGGTTTCAGACACAGCCTGCATGGGCTGTGGTAGGCTAGCCCAGTCTGGCTGGGCTGGGCTAGCCTTCTTCCGAAGCTGTGTTCGAAGCCCAGCGGCTTTGGACACAGCACCCAAGGGCTGCGGAAGAAGGCTAGCCCAGCTCAGCTGGGCTGGGCTGGGCTAGCCTTCCGAAGCCCATGCAGCTGTGTCCAAAGCTGCTGGGCTTTGAACACAGAGTGGATTTCTCTTCCCCCCACCCTACTGGCCCCATAGCGCTTGCTAAGGGGCCAGTAGGGTGTGGGGAAGAAGCACCCGCTCGTGCACCTTGTAGCGCGCCAGTGGGTGCCTGTTCCCCCGATCCCACTGGCCCCTTAGAGCTTGCTAATGGGCCAGTGGGGTGGACAGAACAGGCACCTGCTTGTGCACTACAAAGTGCACAAGCGGGTGCCTTGTCTCGCCACCCAACATGAGCCTTAGCACTTGCCAAGGCTCTTGTCGGGTGGTGAGAAGAGGTTTGCCCCTGAAGTCAAGCTGATCCTAGGCTAGCAATCGCTAGCCTAGGGTCAGTTTGACTTCAGGGACAAACCGTGCGGTTTGTCCCTGATGTCAGGGCTTTTTTTTTTTTTTAGCATTGTTTGATGGATGAATCGGACAACGCTAAAAACCAGATAACGACATGACTTGTGGAACCAATTCATAACGTTATCCGCAGTATTACTGTATATATAAACTGAATATTTCAGGATCCAGAGTAAAGAGACTAGATGCAATTCCATGGATTCATTGTAGAATTCATTGTAGAATTTTAACACATTCTTTTTTGGTCAAATGGCATCTCATTGGCTTGTTGTATAAAGCAGTACCAAATCACATTAAAAGTGATGAGGTTTGCTTCTGCCTTAGCTGCTCATTTCTTATTTGGTTGTTTTGATGCAAAACAATTTTTCGGTTTCTATACATGTCTAAAACAGTGTAACATTTGAAAAGTGCTTCTTTGATTATAGATAGGATGGGCTTTTTTAATCAGTGGAGGTGGGAAACTGCTTTCATTTTGATAGCCATGTGGATTTGATGTTGTGTTTTTCTGTGTAAGACTTGAATCTTGCCTGTATCCACAGAGGACCAAACTTAATAACTTTCACACTGTAATGCATCTACATTTTTGTGAATGTAGGCAAAAAATACAACAGAAAAGATGGTATTTGACACCTTGGTTAAAAGAAGGATTGTAGTCCAAGAAGTGTGGTTCTGCTTGGAAATAAGGTGTGTGAGAAGTGTTCATCTCATTTGAAAAGTACAGTATAATCAGTGTGTTGTTGTCCACCAGCAGCCCCACTTGAGTATATTGGTCTTACATTTAAGCACTGCCCCTCAGCCTATTTAGGATCCTCCAAGTGACAAAGGGGAGGTTGCTCAGCCATATCATGTTGTTCCTTGTCTAGTGAGCTCCTTCCTTCATCTTCTAATTTGGTCTTGCTCTTTTGTATTCTCAAGAGCAAGGATTCTCAACCTACAACCCACTGCACCATTTCGTGTGGCCCACCACCACCACCACACCAGGAAGTGGCATGTGAGCAAAAAGCTGTCTGAGGGAGCGTGACTTGGCCCCCAACTTTAAAAGGTTGAGAACTTCTACTCAAGAGTGTTTGTTCTTGCCATAAAGTTCTTCCTGGATCTGAGACAGCAGACTTGAGGCTCATTCAGAGGATGTCGATGGTCATTCTCTTGTTTAGTTCTCTTGGTGTCTGTTGCTACTTCTTTCCTATGGAGATAATGAGCACGGACCAGCAAGTATATTTTTGTCAGATGTGTTTCTGGATCTTTTACTGCTGATGTTATCTATTATTATTATTATTATTATTATTATTATTATTATTATTATTATTATTATTATTATTATTATTATTATTATTATTATTATTATTATTATTATTATTATTATTATTATTATTATTATTATTAGTCAACAAATCAATTTCAGGTATATCCAGGCATGTTGTTTTTTATTCCCTTTTTCTAGGGGCACCCAGAGACTATGCCAGAGCATGTGTTTTTTTTGTGACACTCAGTGGGGAAACTTCTAACTTCTGGCTAATTCATTCATCTATTTATCCCACTGATTGTGCTTGTCTGCCACCCACTTTATAGTGACATTTACTGGGTATTTTTTTAAAATGTTATTTCATGTCTATCTGCATCTGCTTTAGGTCTTACGCTGATCCCATTTCTTTTAAACCTCTATTTGTGAATCACACACATAAAGCCAGTTACTGGACAGTTTAGCAGTGTCATAGATAAATAATTTCAAAGAGTTAGTTTCCATATTATAATTTATTGTCTTTGCAATGACATGCTAACTGGAAGAGTAGAGATCAACCAAATGCATCTTTACTTCCAATGATATCAGAGCAGATATATGGTCTGGTAAATCAAATAGGGATGTGTGAAGTTCAATGATAACATAGAAGCAGGGTTTTTTTTTCTTTCCCATATTTAGATCCCACTTTTTGGCTGATGAAACATGGAACAGTTAAATTACTGAGAAGAGAAGGGGGGTTGATTGGTCTTGAAATGTAAGAATCATATCGTAGAAGCATTGCAGTTTGGCATATCATTGATTCAGTCTCAAAACACTGGGTAGAATGTAGCCAATGCTGCTGGTGTGGTTTTCCCCCTGACACTTCCTGGCAAGTAGCAGGTGAGATTAATCTCATTAAATAAAATCTAGCAGTTGCTATTTGGAAGAGGTAGTATTTTGGAAATAGAAAAATATTAAAATTAAAATTTCAGTCGGCTGGGCTTTATCTTAAAATACTTGCAGAACATTTTTATTGGATTGGGTTTTCTTCTTCTTCATCATCATCTTCTTCTTCTTCTTCTTCTTCTTCTTCCGCTACCACTACCGCTACCGCTACCACTACCACTACCACTAATACCACCCCTTGGGTGTTGAGGGAGATACAAGGTTCTTGCTCTGGGACTTTGATTTTTTTTTTAAGGCAGATTGAAATCCACCTTCTGGGTGCACGTTGTAAGGTATTCCTGCCATCACCTCTCATCAGAACTACTCTTGCATGTCAAAACTGTATGATCCAACCTGCAAATGATAATATAGAGAAGTTCTGCATCTGTTCAAGTTGTTGATAGGCTCACCGACAGTCCCTGTGGAATCTGCAGCCTGGCAGGAATGAAAGCAATGCTGCCTTCTCTATCCTTTACAACTCAAGTAATTTTATGTGATTCTGCTTGGAGTAGTTCTTGCCAAGCTAAAATGAGAGAAAGCAATATCACAAGCAAGTGCTTATAGTACTTGTCTCCAGATTAATGTTGCTCTTGGTAAAGGCAGTTTGTTTTAGCAACACAGGTAAGACCTCCTTGTTTCTCTCTCTCTCTCTTTTGGTATGACCAGGCTTAAATAGCTACACTATGTTCAAGTGAAATCTATCACTATGATGACAGAGCTGTGTCCATAACAAGTGGACACAGCTTTTGGGGAAAGGGTAAAGCTGAAGAGGGAAATACATATGTTCAAGTATGTGAGGTAGGGATATGAGTCTGAGCTTCCACCAAATGGAGCACCAGCTCATTTGAGAAGCTATGCTCTCCACTGCCAAATTGGTGAAGATGCCTTTATTTAGTATCTCAAAAAAGAAAGTTAATAGCAACATCTCTCGTATCTTGTTAACTGTCAGTAGAGACCCAAGACTGCGTCTTTTTTGGAACCTGCACCAGGAACAAACTGCAAGGCAAAATTAAAATACTTGCGTGGTAGGAAAAGCTGGTTTGCTGTAGGGTCATTAAAAGCATGGTCTCTGCCCTTTCTTTTGTAGGAAAGCCATCCTAGCATTGTCCTGAGAATCTTTAGTAATAATCTCCTGCTATGTTGACAGTCATAGTCATTTGGCTTTTCCATTCATTTCCCCTCTTTTCTCCTCTCTCCATTCCTATAGGGTTTTCCTGTGAGATTAGCAAACTTCAGATTGAGAACAGATGGAAGAAACAGTGGGAAAGTATAGGAAAGTTACAAATTGATGATGATTGTCTGAACACATCCTAAAATTCTATGAATGAGACAGGGCAATTAAACCAGAAATGCTTCATTTGGAAGCAAGCTTTGAAGCTAACATACAATTATTGCTAGTAAGATTGCCAGTGCCCTTGTATGAGAAGGAGAAGAAAGCCCTAACAAAACTGTGTGGTCCTTACCAAAGGAAAGGGCAGGCCATACCTTTATGTTTGAGGACACACAGCTTTTTTTTGTTTGTTTTTGCATTATTGTTGTTAGGTTGTTTTTGTTGGGGGGGGGCGCTATGGATTATATCCAGAGCACCACTACAAGAAAACATGGACAGTTAACATTCAAACTGAAGAAAACATTTACTTCCAGTTATTGGATAAATACTGTTAATTTGACTGCAATTGGCTTCACCTAGTGAGTAGACTAAATGTCATTCCTAATTGTCTGATAGGGGTTTGCCACATTTCTGTGTAACCTCAGTCCACAGTCAAGTAGGAACCCAGAGTTCTAAATTAATGCTTTGTTGGTGGATTAGAAGGGACCCAACCAACAAGAATCATAGTGGACTTTGAAACCTGCACTTATGTTTGCAGCTTACATTTTGGATCTTGTTTCTAAGAAACAGACCTGGCACAGACATCTACGGTAACTTTCAGAACTTATTGATGTTTTTTTCTGCACTATCTACAATTTTTTGGTGCCCAATCTACCTACACAAGACTTGTACGATTTGAACCCTAGTCATTTTTAACTTTAATTTTTAGTTATCTAATAAAAGTATCACCTGCCCTTGCTCTTGATTTATGAAAAGAATTAAGCAAGTATACCTTTACAGCAGGGGTTGGCAATCTTTTAAAGTTGGGGGCTGGGTCATGCTCCTTCAGACAGTTGAGGAGGCTTGCCTGGTGGTCCCCCCGCCATAAACACTGCTGTAAATGCATCCACAGCTGCCATAAAAAGGTCCGGTCCTAGTGGCAGTGGCAGCAGCAGCAGTAGGAGCAAGGGTGGGAGCTGAATTATTTGGTGCCATGGGCCATAAGTTGCTGACTCCTACTTTGCAGCCACACATCTTCCTATCAATTCCATGTTGATGGCATTGAAATGTGGCAATATATGTACAGTCCAAAGAGTAAAACCTGACAGGTTTTGACTTATTTGGAGAGCCTCCAAATAGGAAACTGTGCAGATTAGACTATTTTTGTTTATTGATTGTTTGGGATGACAGTTTGGAAATAACTTATCTTTCTAATGAGTTACTTTTATAATAAGTTACATTTTTATATCCATCTGAAGGTTATAAAAATTACAAGAAGAGGACAGATAGGCCATTCTCATCCCAGTGAATTATATGCCCACTGGAATAAGAATGGCATATCGTTCTGCTACTTCTTAGTCTTTGGGAGGTGATAGTGTTTAGCCCCAGCAGTCAAAAGAAGGAAGAATCAAAAGAGTGGTTCACTTTCTGCTGCTGTCTCACCTGCCCTTTTTTGTGGTTGAGGTATCATAAAACAGGTGAGCCTCAAAGAAGAGAGCAAGACAGGAGAACCAAGTAGTAAGCTATTGGGCAGTTAACAATAAAGTCAGTCAAAGAAGATGAAGAAACAATAAAAAGTGAATTGATCTAGAGAGAGGCTAAAAGAGAGTGTATTATAGACTGGAAAGGGAAGTACAGTATTCTACATACAGTACTGCCAAAATAAAATGGAAACTCTTGTCTGCCTTTGTGAGCTATTTCTACTAACAAGATACAACAGTTTTTTCAGGGTGATGTAGAAAATGTTTCAGCTTTGCATTCCAGCCAATATCTCACACCTTTCCATCTTACAAACCTTACTATAAGGCAAATCACAGAAGCATGCTGCACAGTTGCTAATTCATAAAAAGTAGAAAGTGGAGGTGGGTGGATAGGTTGTTGTTATAGGGCTACAATCATGTGTGTGACAGCAGCAAGTCACAGTCCCAAGAAGTTCAATGGGACCACCTTTGTGGGAACTCAGTGGGACAGAATGCATTTGAAAAGCTGGTTGGCTCACAAAGGCTGTAAGAAGTAAATTCAGATGCTTTGTTTAGCTCGTAATACTTTCTCGACACACCTGCTGTGGGGAGCATAATACATAATAGATTTATACTTCTTATTCCACCTGTGCAATTAAAAAACTTCCCATGTCATGGTTCATGATTTTTTGTGTAAAATCTAACATGCTGAGAAAGTTGCTGGTGAACAGAGGTAGATATTGCTTCTTCACCCCAGACAGCAGATTTTACTACTTGTGGAATGTAATTAATATGGTATGAATAGTTTTGCTGCTATAAATTCAATGACTGCATAAGGAATTTTCTTAGGGGAATTGGAGAGCCTTCCCCTGCATTGTTTAGCAGTGCTACAATAACACTAATAACAACACATTCATAGCAAACAATGTAATCAGTTACATTCCTAGGAGGCAGTAGCACTAACTGTAATGGAATGATACCTGGACAAAGTAGTGGCTAATGTAACAAGCTGTGTTGTCCAGTTGTATTGGATCAATTTCAGCCTGACACACCTGATGGTGTGATCAATGCAAAGCCACTACATTAAACACTTACCCTTCTTAGTTCCTTAAACTGGCCAAAGGTTTAACAGTGGAGTGGGATACACAAATTGTTAACTTATCTCTGCATGCTATCTGCCTGGGTGCAATAATGGACTAGTCGTGGGTTTATATTGTGGGATTGTACAATTGGTGTGTTTTGTTTGTTGTCAGCCACTGAGTCATTCGTGAGGAGGGCAGCATAGAAGAATGATGAAATAAATAAATAAAACAGGCTGAAACAGAATCAAGACAAAATGGAGGTCTTGCTGTTGGATGGGTCCTCTAACAAGTATGGGGCTAACCTATCTTGTCTGGATGGGGTTGCACTTCCACTGAAGGATCAGGTTTGGAATCTAGGCGTTATTCTGGACATAGTTCTCTCTATGGAGAAGCAACTGTCTTTTTACATGTTTATTGCCCAAAAGTACCCATTCCTGGATATGACTTCCCAGTTTATGTTTGTTCACGCATTGGTAATCTGGAAAATCAATTGCTGTAATGATTTTTATATGGAACTGTCCTTAATGACACTACAGAAGCTCAGCTGGCACAAAATGCAGTGGCTCGGCTAGAGTGAGGGCTGCAAATATCTCTCAGAGTTTGGCCCAGATGCATTGGTCCCTGTAAGCCTCTATGTCAGATTTAAGATATTAAGAATGGCATATAAAGCCCTACATACCTTGAGACTTTTTAACTTGTCTCTCCGGTTGAAAATGGCCTGGGTTGCCCAGTCCTCCTAGGCTTTAGACCTGCAGATGTCTAGACACAGAGAGACTCTGAATATTTTGATGAGGCACTAGGCCTTCTTGGTGATGGCTCCATTAATTTGGACACTTTACCATCTTAAGTAACTCAGGCCCTGTCTCTTCAAGTTTTCCACAAGCTGGCAAAGACAAGAAGTTACAAGGAGTCATTTAATAATATTTTGCTGTTATCTTAATTCAGACCGGCATGGTTGTTTGGCTGACTACTGATTATGCATTGCTATTGTACTTATTTGAGATATATTTATCCTATATTTTTACATTGTTTTGATTATGTCTATCTCATTCTGTTAGGCGTGTTATGGTTTAAATTCTGCATGTGAACTGCTCAGGGTTCATAGCATGTGAACTGTCCAAAATTCTTTTGCCAGATGGGCAGCAAAATAAATAAATAAACAAGCTCCTTTTATAAAGTAATATAGAGGCATGGAAAGCAGAATTCTGTTTGGGGATACTCTATTCTATTCTATACTCCACCTCAATCTCTTAGGTTTGCAAACCTGAGTGCACCTGAAAGAATAATACTTTCAGGGAGTAGGCAACTGAATCAAGTAAAACTGAAACTTTCCCCCCTACGGGCCCATTGTTTTGCCAATGTTCATGATTTTTCACTATTCAGACAAATACAAATACAGGTACAGTACATCCAAATACTTAAAAATATTTTGATTCAAATCAGATTGGATGAGCTACTTCAGAGGGAACCATTTGTGATTTGTAAGATAGATCATTTGGATCAAGTCAAAGTAGATGGCATTCCCATACCCAACTTTTTAGCAACCGTGGGGACTACCACATATAGTTTTCATGTTGCAAGGCATCTTAGCCCTATTTTGGAATGTGAAAAGCATACAGAACCCCACTCCACATCAAGACTACTGTGTGTGGGACTAGGAAATTTGAACCTTCCCCTTTTAGCTGATGGAGTTTTTCCTTATTTTACATCATAAAGCTTATATGGTATAATATGTATATGTGTGCGTGTGCGTGAGGGTGTATTTAGGGAGGAAGTTCTTATGGAAGCAAGGTTTAAACCTCCCCATCTTGTCCATGGCAGTCCCACTTATTTTGAAAAAGAAAGAAATGGAGGGTCAACAGCAATGGCGTCACGTACGGGGGTAGGGGGCGGGCGGCCCTGGGCGGTGCTTTTTGGGCTATGTGTGTTCTTTGACTACATTTCCCAGAAGCCCTAGCGAGAGCGGGCGCCAGCATCCACCAGGGGGTGGCAAATTTGGCTTCAGCCCCAGATGGCTGAAATCCACGTGACGTTACTGGTCAACAGCATGTTATACTTCATGTTGCAATTTAGTCCTTACTGATCACTCAGAAGCTATAAGAAAGCACAAATGCAATGTTCTAGCAATCTCCTCTTGATTTTACAGCAATTAAAACCACAATACAGAGATTATGACTAAGGGAGAAACAGTCTATAATGTTTAGACTGAAAAAGTATTATCATAAACATTGGGTTTTGAGCAGCTTTCCTGTTAAGCAAAGATGGCATTTGCTGTTACCTATACAGTCACAGAAAAATTGTGTTAGTCCCCCTGCAAAACTACAAATAGATTTGACTTGGGTGTGCTGCTTTTAAGTTGCTGATTTAGTGCTTTTACAGTACCCACTCAGTTGTTGGCAAAGAATTTAAAGCTCTACTCTATTAAATCAGCCCAAATTTCACTTTGTAATGGCAATGAGATGAGGCAGTGAAATCTTCACAGAGTTGCACAGTTTGCATGTTTTCCTCAGGGTTTACTAAATTTGACCTGGAATAAAGCTGGCAGGCAAGGAGGGGACAGATATCATAAGTTATTAGATGCCTCTAGAAGGAAGACTTTCTCATGCTACATACTAAAATTCTACTGTTCTCCCCATAGTGAGTTATCATGGTAAGAAGACATGGCAGATGTGATTGTTAAAAGAAAACAAGCCAGCCCAAAAGTTACAAAGTGAAGGAGTTTACAAGGCTGTAAACATTGGTGAATTAGGAAAAGAGACACCATACTAAATATATGGAAACTACACAGATGTCTCCACCTGCCTGTTCACTATGCACAGGAATAATCCAAAGGATGCCCAACAAAGCTTTACACTTCACATTTAGATTAGTGTATAACTAGGGAAGGGCTATATTTCAGTTCAGTTCATTTTTAAAAAATATGGCTACATCAGAATTAACATATGCAACTGGAGATCAATGGTTTTTTAAAATAACGTGGGGAAAATAGAAACTAATATATTCATCCAACTTGGTTTTGTGTGTTTAACTCTTTCTCCATGTGCATTCGCTCATATTGGTGCTGAATTCACCACATTTTTCTCCCTTGAGAACTTCAAGTAAGACATTAACTCCACTCTGACAGGCAGAAGTAACAGTATCTCATCATGCTGTGAACAGCTTTACCTATTGAATTTTTGACTGGTTTAAGACAGGAGAGAAGTTTTGTCAGCTTGTTTTTCAAATAATTTACCCAAATTTCCAAATTCCAAGTGGAGAAGAAAGCAAAAGTGGTTTATTTTCTTTCCCCAACAGGGATATGCCAAACTGCTGTGTGAATACTTCTGCTTAGTGCACTCTTTAGGCAGTTCACAAGTTAATTAACATTTTGTCCCCAACATACTGGGTACTCATTTTACTGACCACAGAAGGATGAAAGGCTGGGCCAACTTTTATCCCCATCAGGATCAAACTCACAATGTTCTGGCTTCAATGCAGTGGAGTTCTCTTTAATAAATTTTTATGAGAAAATGTCCCACATGCCACCACACTGCATCCCTTTGAGATACATCTTTTAGCAATATTAAAAGGACCAGTTCAAAATTCTGTGTCACTGACCTATCTCAGTTTTTACATTGCAAATAAATATGTACTTCTTGGGGGAAATGCTGACTTGAGATTAGGATCCATATAGTTTTGAAGATCATTCTGAATGGCCAAAATTTTTGTCTTCCCACCTTTTCCTTTCCTACACTTACCTGTAAAGATCTATTTTTGTTTGATTATGAGGGCATAATGGAATTTTGATGCATAGAATAAAATGGAAATACATGTCAAAATTGCTATAACAAGTGATGACAAATTATTTTAAAGAATGTTTCCAAGCAATTTGACAGGAATTTTTTGAGTTTATATCTTAAACAAAGCATGGTGTTTGAAGGATACTTTTTTCTTCCATGCCTGATGTGAAGTTGCCAAAATGAAGCTACCTTTTGTGAATTTATTCCATAGTTCCTGTCACCTTACCTAGTGTGAGAAAGATTAGCCAGCACAATAAGGTTGCCATCACCCAGGGCATGCCTGATTGTGGTTTTTAAAATACCACAATCTTTGAAGAGGCTCTTTCTGGGTACCCCTGAAGGGTAAGTGTTGTCAGGGGTGGGGAAGAGGTAGAAAGAAAGAAATACAGCAGGTCAGAACCAAAGGTTATTTTCACACATGTTAGATAACATGCTTTATGGTAGTTTCCCCCAACCATGTACTTTTGAGATGTGTCAGTCTACAGATCCCACCATTCTCCAATCAGTAATCAGATAAGTGGGATCCATATGTATCTAAGAGATGTCAAGACATTAATCTTAAAGGTGCCACAACATTTTTCCCTTTTTGTTTGTTTTGTTCTGTTTTCTCTCTGATATGTCTGGATATGGACTCAGAGGCTGAGGAACTAGCAAACTCTTGAGCCATCAAGATCCAAGACCCCAGGATAACCTGGCCTAAGATTTCAGAGTTCCAACCTTGCAACTCTGAAAAATTGTCACAAACAGGTCACCCATTTCCAGGAGTTCCACAGTCTCAAGAGATGGTACACTAATGCTAGTGACCTGGCCAGCAGAACCTCCTATAAACATGATATACTGCAAGCCAGGGTGCTGTCTTTTAAATTAGGAGGTAGAGTAATAATAATGATGATGATGAGGTAGAACCTGGAATAGTCTTGTGCCAATGTTATAATAAGAGGTCTCCATTCAGCTTCAGCTATTCAGAGCAGGGTATTCCCTGGGAACTGTGCTAGGTATTTGTCCCACCAGATTTACCCTGAACTTGACAGAACTCAAACTTTCCAATGAACACTTCTGAAAAGGTCAACAGTGAAATATATCATTTAAAAGGCAACAATTGTCCATCAGAGCCTCATATTCTGCTTTCTTTTGCAGTCCTATAGTTTCTAATGATAATGTAAACAATTTACATAGCAGCGACTTAATATGTTAAAATGCTTTGACTTAACATGTTAAGGCTTTTTCTCCACCAAATGTTAACATGAATGAATTAAATCTTTGACCTTTCTAAGAAACATATCAAGCTTTTTCTTCCTATTCCCAGGAATGCCTAACTAAGCTAGCAATTTAGAGATGATTGTTGTGAACAGACATATCTGATGCTTGTGTGTTTGCTCCATTGACACATTCATTTTACTACCCCATGCTATTCAGATTCCCTTGCTTAGTTCTGATACAGTGGTGCCTCACTTAAAGAGCATAAGGCATTCCACAGGATTGCTCTTTAAGCGAGTTTGCTCTTTTAGCGAAACACCATTGTAAGTGACCAATTGTGGGGGGTACTTCGAACCCCAATTTATTTGTTAAGTGAGTTTTTGGTTGGTTTTATTTGTTAAATGAAGCAAACATTCAGAGAAAATTCTGCTCTTTAAGTGAGTTACTCTTTAAGCGAAACGCTCTTTATGCGAGGTTTGACTGTATCTGCAAGTGTATTGAGCTAAGAGGAAAGTGCCTGAGATAGTAGATAGTGAGAAGACAGAAGATAGTGAGGGGATAGTAGATAGTGGAGTGATAAATAGAGGAGTACTTATTTGTCCTAAACTGCATATTATTATTATTTTATGCATATGTTAAAAAAAACCCTATGGCAACCACCAATACGAGTACACACCTCTTTCAAACATGAATAGTGTATATGGTCTGCTAAACATGTATCTGGTTTTGTAGATATCAGGTTATGGCATGAGATGAGATTTCCATGCAAGGTGTCTCAGACAACCACCTAGTTACTCTAAAGGTAAACTGCCATGAGAAGACTATACCACTTCAAAAAGTTAACTTTTAATCTGCTCAAAGACACCTGTTGCTAAGAAACCAGACTGTCTACCAGGTGCTCCCAAGGAGCTGAGTTACTACCACTAGCCAGGTCAATCCTGCCTTCGGAATAATCCATTTTTACCCACTGTGACTTGTCACCTTCGTGTACAATCTTCCATTTTATCCCAGGGCTAAAAATAATTAAAAGTCAGTGGCTTTGAGTGACTTAAGGCAAGGAGGAAGTTGTCCTCCTTCTTTCAAAGGGGGAAATCCAATTCCCTGGCTGTGCAGCTGGTGAGAGTCTGTCAGTCATGCACACAGCATGTGTGAGAAGCTTTCATTCACACTCTTTGGAATGTCTTTGGCCAAATAAATTGGCAGGGTCCTTATCTTCAAGTTGTACTTTCTTCCTGTGTTTTTTTTTTTGCATAGGATTTTATGCTTCCATCAACCCCACTGAAATTTGACAGTCTTTCAATCCAGCTTTTGAACCCTAAACATTAGCAATATTTCCCTGCAACACTAATTTAACATTAGGAAATGTGTGTGCATATGTGCATATGTGTGCATGTAGTATGGCAAGATGATGATTCAGCCACCCCAATCATTTCTGTATCAGATAGCAGATTCTTGTATATGCAAAGGTCACCAGGCAGAAAGTTCTCGTGCCCAATTTCAATTAATTTTCCCTTTCCACTGCAGTTCTCTGGTCCTTGGAGGGAGCATCCTGTATGATGTAGGTGTAAAGAATCTAGAGCACTGTTTCCCAACCTTTGGTTTTTGGACTTCAGTTCCCAGAAGCCTAAGTCAATTCCCCAAAGCACTGATCTATGGGGCATGTGTTGCACTTTGGGAACCATTGACCTAGAGTAAGTCCTGTTCTTTTAGCTTTTTTCTATTTCGGTAATTGCTTTATTTGGCCAGATCAGATAGTAATAATGAGAACTGTAGGCTGAAAACATCTCAAAATTACAGTTGTTTCCCCCTGAAATATATTATACAAGTTGATTTATCAGGGGGCTGAGAACCTCTGTCAGGTGTATCTTCAGTTATATGCTTGGAGTGACTGTTGCTATATGCTAACTGAAATCTTGTTGAGTAGTTACATTTCTATACATCAATGTTATACAAGCAGTCGCTCTAATCATGCTAAGGCAAAAGTGATTTTCCCAAAAGCACTTCCACAGGTGCATTATGCAATTGTTCAAAACTGGAACCATGTCACAAGTTGTGCAATAAAATCACACAATCCTATTTGCCTCAGCACCTTTACTATGGCATAACTTTACACTATGCAAAGACAGAGAAGATTTTGGAAATGGTATAAGAAAGACAAGAAAAATAAGCTTCAGAGACTTCTCAGTGTCATTGTGTCAAGTTTACCTTTTGATGCACACTTGGGTGTTGGTAAAAGACTATAGAAAATGATATCCCCCCCCCCTCTTCTGGGGGCTTAAATGTACAGTAAGATGCACAACAGTACACAAGCATTCTTTTCATTTTTCTGTCGTTCAAAAATCTTGTTTGGATATGAATAAGCAGCATTCAGAATACATTTCCCCAACTACAATTGTGTGATATTTGCTCTTGGAGAATGCAAATAATATTTGGTCATTTCCTCCTCAAATGTCAATGTTTTTCTTTATTTTGTTGTTAAGGGGATTGTTTGTTTAAGGGGATTGTTTTCTCTCATAATTTTCTGTAAATAAGTTATAATAAATTCATTAAATAAGCACAAAATCCAGAGTTTTCTAAATACAATTGAATGTGAGTGGCCATATGAGACCTATAAGCAGACCACCAGATATTAAAATAAAACTAGGTTATTGTTCAGGTATTCTTAATGAGATGGGGGAGGGTACCATACCACCTATTTCTTAAACATTTGTTTCTTGTATTACATGGCAAACTTAAGTTCGTCAGCTAAAATGAATCCTAAAATGACCTCTGAATTCTAAACTGCTTGTTGCATAGTGAATGAGTATCATTTATATTTGCATTTTCTTTATATCTATGAATAAGTGAAATCGGTGTCTCTTTGAAAAACAACAACACATATCTCCTTTCAGATAAATAAATAAAAATGTGTTATTGAGTTGCTACAGGCAAAACAATGAGCATGGATGAGATGTGACCTTTTTGAAGCAATCCCAGGGGAGAAACCAATCATTCAATCCCACACCAATGCACATCAGCTTAATACAAGTAATATAATGTAAGGCCCTTGGTTTAAAATAGCAAAGCACATTGAATATGCCAGTCCTTTGGGTCATTTTATGCCAACAAACACTTCTCAACAAACCTGGGGTATTGCAAAGACCAAAATATTGAAAAGCCAACATCTGTTTAATAGAAATGAAATAGCTTGTAAAGATTAATATGTAAAGATAGCTTTCCCTAGAATCTCTGTGGCAACAAATTACTTAAGAACTTTTGCTTAACTCTGAGCCCTTGAATACTTCTGCTGAATGCAGTTGATCTATTCATTCATTTATGAGAACTCAGGGCTTATTCTTTCTTTAGGAATCCATACTGCTGAAATTACACTGATGAGCAAAGGGGAGGTCTTCTTTAGCTACTATTTTTGGCTACAGTTGTGGATCTCTCTACTTTCTACCCAATATGCCAAGTACTCAATATTCATTGTACTTTCCCCTCTGCCAATCCTATATACATAGTACAGGTATATCATTTCTAAATTCCCTTAAATTCAGGGTGTCAATAACAATCAAGGTCTCACCAGGTTTCAGGAGACAATCTACCTGGTTGTTTTCGACACAGTCTTCTTCTAATGAGATGGTACAGTCTTTGTCTGTGGCTCTGTACCACAGTTATGTAGGAATAACAGCATTCTGTTCAATAAGGCTCACTCTGAAATAAGTGGGCAAAATATGATTACAGTCTAAAGCAGTGTGACAGTTTGGGGTTGGCAGGTCCTACAAAAAAAGGAAGAAGCCCAGCTTTGTGTTGTCCGCTGATCAAGAGAACAAGGTTTCCTTGATAAATGGGTCTTATACTAGTTAACAAAGCTCAGCTGGATAGCTACATTGAGTTGGAGGTACTTAGCTGCAGTGCCAGGGATTAGGAATTTCATTCCTCACTGTGCCTTGCAGGAGAATTAGCTGGTGTGGTCCTGGGTGAGCTGCACAGTCCCAGAGTGCCTCCAGGAACAAAGAATGGTGAACTACTTCTGAGTAATCCCTAACCAGTCAATCCTGGAAATGAGTCACTATAAATTGGAATTGATTTGATGACATGCAATTATTATCATACTATACTTGTGCATTTGTTACATGCTATGGATTCTCTTCTCCCTAATCCTGCCTTCTATTGCATTTTGCAATTTGACACTACCCTTAGTTTACCATGACACCCAATCCAGCCAAATTAATTAGTCCTTGCCCTCCTAAACAGAATTGACAACAAACATCAATGGGTTTCTATTTCTATTTTGGAAGATGAGCAAGTACTAAATATAGTTTGCCTGTTTCATAGAAGCATACTGGGCTTGGCATTTATACATCACTCCCTCAAAGGAAGAAGAAGAAGAACTTAATTGCAAAAAAGCAGCATATGTCCACATAATTCACATGTGCTAATTTATCCATATGGTTGCAAATATAGAAATAATTTGAATTAAAATACAATACCTTTAACCAAAGGGGAAGACTTGAACAGATGACTTGTGTCTTTGCTCTTTTTGCTCAAGCCCCCTGCTCTCCTTTCTTATAAGTGAATTCAAGCCCCCTGTTCTCCATTCTTACAGTGATTTCATTTATGCAGGACTTGAGGTGGGAAGCCTATCAAATGTTTAGACTGAGGACTGTACTCCACAGCCTTTCAAATAGAAAATAGTATTCCATGATGTAGATAATATGGCCAATGCAAAACTGTGGTTCATACTAACCTTCAGACTAAAAGTACAGTTACACCTGAGGGAAAAAAAAGACAAGAGTAGCATGTATGAAAACCCATTTAAATGTGGAAGCAGCACTTAATGTTCCCTGTAATTTCCTTTAGTTGCCTGGATAGATCAGTAAGTTAGGTATAGCTGCAGAGCCAGAGGTTGCAATTTCAGTTCCCTACTATCCATCCAGAAGAAACAGTCCGTGTGATCTTGGGCAAGCTGCACAGTTCCAGGGTGCCACCAGAAGAAGGGATAATACTTCTGAGTATTTTCTACCTAGAAGTCTTGGAAAGGGTTGCCATAAATCAGAATTTTCTTGGTGGCAGACAATTATTGTATATTGTTTCACATTACAGTAATACCTCGGATAATGCTAAGACTTGGTTCCACAAGTCTTAGTGTTATCCGATTTTTAGTGTTATCCGATCCATGTTAAAATCCTATGGGATGGATTGGATAATGTTAAAGCTCCATAGAGATACATTGTAACCACACAGGCTTTAGTGGTTGTTATCCGATCCATCCCATAGGACAGTGTTTCCCAAATGCTGGTGTTTGGACTTCAGTTCCCAGAAGCCTAAGCCAGAATATTGACTGATCAGTGCTTTGGGGAATTGACTTAAGCTTCTGGGAATTGAAGTCCAAACACCAGCATTTGGGAAACACTGCCATAGAACCTTAACGTCATTCGATCCAATTCTCCTCCCCAGGTTACTTAACGTTATGCGATTTTAGCATTATCCGATCCAACCGTTATCCGGTGTTTTACTGTATATGTAATACATTGGAGCAAAAATACCATACTAGACTCAAAATATTAGAAAGAACTCCTGATGGTAAAATCTGTTTGACAATGCAACAGATTATTGAGGCAGCAGATGGATTCTTCTTTGCTGAACATTTTAAATAGAGATGGAGAGCCATCTGCTAGGGATGTTTTGGCTGTGTGTCCCTGTGTTGACAGGCTGTTGTATTAGATGACCCTTGGAACTTCTTCTATATCTATAGTTCTGGCTGCCATAAGTACAAAGAAACTGTATAAACTATTTAATTATAATCATCCTGGCACCCTGTCCCCAATTTTAAAAGTGTTCAGGGCAAAAATTGTCCCAATGCTGTCATACTGGGCAGAATTGTGGGGTCTAAATAGAGCCCCACTTCTGGAACAAATACAGTCCCGGTTCCTAAGAAGTATTTTAGGAACTGATAGCAACACGTCTGCTCCTGCAGTCAGAGCAGAATTGGGTTTCCACTCCTTGTATAGCCATTTAGTATTTAAAACATTCTCATATTGGTTGAGGATCCAATCAATGGACTCAAATAGGCTTCCCAAATTGTGCTTAACCGAACAGATAAAGTGGGATCATCCCAAGTCCTGGGTTAATCAACTCTGCGAAGTAATTTCTCACCATGGGTTCTCAGTTCAGTATTTGCTCTCAGTGGCCACTCAGGCCAAGGAAATTTTTAAACAGAGAGTCTTAGATATCAGTGCACAATCTGACTTGGAACTATTGACCAAAAATGGTTCGTTAAGGTGGCTGGCTGCTAACAAAATTACATTTCAAACTGAAAAATATGTTTTGATGTGCCTCACTTATCCTTTAAGAAGGGCATATTGTAGAGCCAGATTCGAGCTATTAGACTCCATGAATAGATATGGGCGTTTTCACCACTTACCATATCACGAAAGAACGTGCATATGTGGGTCTCCAAATGTTGAGAATAGCTCTCATATTATATTAGATTGCCAGCTGTACACTGATATTAGATTTAAATACCTGGCATCCCTATTGGAAAAAAACAACTTTTTGGGATTCAAAGGACAAACTGTCTTATCTCCTTCTAACATCCACGTTGTATGTAGAACTGCCAAGTTTATAATTAAGGCATCAGCTAAAAGAATCGAATATGTCAATCAAATTGGGGTATCCTGCAAGGGAGATTCACTTATCTGACTATCGATATGCATGGATTAATTGTATTTAGGGACCTTCTCCAGTTTACATTCTTTGAAGGTAGTTCAGGTATGTATATATTGTATTTATTGTATTTTTATTGTATTTTTATTGTATTTTTATTGTATTTTTATGGTATTTTATTGCACTTTATTGCACTGTACAGATTTTAAACTCTTATGTTATTGATAAGGTCAAAAGACTAATCAATTAATAAATATTCATTCATTCTATAGTTCTATGGCTGGAATCTTTTTCATTCAGATCCTTGCACAACAGACTGTAGAACAAGTGGTTCAACAATTTGCCACTTCCACACAGAGATACACAATCATTCTTTATGTGGACAGAAGCCCTATAATTCATATGTATAAATGAAGAAGTGATCTATACATGTTCAACAAACAAGCAAAAAAAATTCCACTTTGCATGTCTCCAGAACTTGCCACTCTGCTGGTGCTGAACAAAATGCCAATTTAGGATTCTCTTCTATTCATTTTACCCAAAAAAGGTAATAATGAGTGTGGCTCTATTGCATAACTAGTTGGGGTTTGGCCACACTGAGGAATGTCCTAATGTGAAACCAATCAGAAGGATTGTTATTCCACTGGTTATTGTGAAAAAGGAACCCCATGACAAATGAAAAACAGACCTACTTAAATGTTACGCCATTATCAGAGGTAAGAAGCATAAAAGGAGAATTCATCTTGTGCAAACTCCAACAATAGATCTTAGTCTTCACGCCTACCTACAGCACTGACTTTTTAATTAAAGAAGGGGGTGTTCCCCCCCCCCATGGGCAGTCGCATGGCCCCTTAATGAGGTGTTTTAGCTAAAGTCACACAGGCAATATTTGCCAGCCTCCTAGCTCAGGCAGAGCTAATAGTTTCATATCCTAATACCCATCTGAGCAACTGAGATGGTTTGCATTTTTCAAAAATCTTTCTGCTGAGCCAGAATTAATGAGGGAAAGAAGACGGCCTCGAAACACAGCTAGGGAGTGACTGATTAGTTCTACCGCACAGCGACAATAGACCCTGTTATGGACTATGACGCTGACCTTTATTGAAACAGAACTGTGTGTAAGAGATAAGCATATTTAACAACAATTAATGTCACGTTGGTGTGTGGGGACAAAATGGCTCCATCAGAAATTCGGCAGCAAATTGCTCAAAGAGAAATGTCAGCTACCTCTTCATATTGGCACCCTGCCTGCAATTCTGGAATTAAAAGGAGAGGAGGCCAAGGGGAATGGGGAAGAGAAGGCCATCTGAAGAGATGGAGTGAATGAATAAAATGATATCTGGCTATATAACAGCCCAGGTCTGGTTATTTTTTTAAAAAATAAAACTTTAAATCGAATTGACAATTAGGCCCAGGGATAAATGGAGTACAGTCAATTACCTCCATCGTTAAAAAGTGCGACAGGTGTGTTCCACCCCCTCCTTGCACTGTGGTTCTGGCATAATTAACATTAGCAGATGGTTTCTTGTATATAAGGCGGAACTCTCTGGGGTTGTCCGCTGTGTATGTGTGTGCTTTTGTGAGTTGGAAGAATTATTGCCTGAGCAATTCAACCTGCTGGCAGAAAAAGTGGGTAGATTCCTCTGTTACTGATCTGCTTACCGGAAACAATTTCTTATGCTCTCTCTTTTAGAGGCAGCAGATAATGCACCCCCTCCCTCCCCCTTGAAAGAGAGAGAGGGGCAGCAACTAGATAACCCTGTACCTTTGTTTTAAAGCATATTTTCTGATAGGTGAAGTACAGAGACTGAAGGGAAAAGATACCCATGAATGTCATAGGTCCCAAATGTATAATAGTTCTTGCTCACCTTTCCAATCTTGGTAGTTATAGCAAAACTCTCAAGAACCATTATAAGGTTCTGTCATAATATTACAACCAAGCAAATCTCTCACACTCAGGATAGTTCTATGTTATATCTGCTTGGGGAGAATGAATGATGTTCCCACCCAAAATGTGTGTGTATGTAGATATGTGTAAGACATTACCGCAAGTGGCATTCTTTTTCTATGAAGCGGGAAAGAGGGGGAGAGATTGTCAGATTTTTCTTCTGGGAGAAAAACTGGTCTAAGGATTTTTCATTCATCTCTGTGTTCTTATATTATTTATTTATATAAGCATGGTATGTACTGTATACATTGACCAATTGACAAAAGTCTTTTGAGCAGTTAATGATCATAAAAACCTCAGGCAGTCAAATAAGAAATCATTAAAAAAAGAACAAGGTCATAAATAGAATAGTACTCTGAACAATCAAACAGTTGATGTCTGAACTGAACTATCTAATGCCTGCCAAAAGAAGTCTTAAGCTATTATCTAGATGAATGTTTCCAAATGTGGAGCCCATGCCCCACAAGGGGGGGGGGGCTTCAATTCCTGGAAGCCTAAGTCAGTACATTGGCTGATCAGTGTTTTGGGGAATTGACTTGGGTTTCTAGGAATTGAAGTCCAAAAACCAAAGGTTGGGAAACATGGATCTAGATGCATGTGATGAAAATGCCAGCTAGTCTGAATTCTAAAGGGCATTTCTCACACGGGAATCACTACAGAGCAGGCCTTTTTATTTTTTAGTAGCCACTTATTGCCCCACAGAGGAACCCATAGTACAGAGTCTGAAAAATATCTTAACAATTGGGGAGGAGCATTCAGGCGAAAGTGCTCCTTCAAGAAAACTGGTCCTAGAACATGGAAGGGGGAGGCTTAATTTATTTAATTGATGGAAGAAATTGTCTGCAAACCAGAGTGCCTAAATGCATGAATAATCTGGCTATTCTGAACACCAGAACTCCTGTCTTACAGGGCTGCAGAACAGAGTTTATTTTACTGGAAAATTTACTGATGCTTTAAATAGTTACAGTTCTTATATTTGATCAATGTTCAGAGAAATGAACAGAAGAAAAACAAAATAGCATGTTAAAATGTGTTGTTTGCCATTAGAGATAAATAAAACCAGGACTCTCATCAACTTAAAATCCTTATTGTTTAATGTCCCACCCCAAAAAATAATTGTATTTGAATATGTACACTATTTTCAAGTTCTGACTGGTCATAAGTCATCTAGGACTAACAGGTCTCCAAACAGGAGCCCCCTGAGAATTAATACTACCTACTTTCTGAATAGCAGAC
The DNA here is from genome assembly GCA_030440675.1 of Furcifer pardalis. Taxonomy (NCBI): domain Eukaryota; kingdom Metazoa; phylum Chordata; class Lepidosauria; order Squamata; family Chamaeleonidae; genus Furcifer; species Furcifer pardalis. Next base: position 238,332,337 of record CP126891.1, read on the forward strand.
TGCAGTAGCTTAGTGGTTAAGATGCTGAACTTGATGACTGGAAGGTTGGCAGGTCAGCAGTTTGAGACCCGAATGCTACACAACGGAGTGAGCTCTCATTTCTGTCTCAGCTCCTGCCAACCTAGCAGCTTGAAAGCAAGAAATGGCAAGTAGATAAATAGGGACCACTTTGGTGGAAATGTAAACGGCGTTCTGTGCACTCCGGCATGTAGTCATGTTTTCTGCTACCTTAACTCTAGCAGTATTTATTTGGACACATTTAAAAGATAAGGCAAGTCTTTTTCCTTTCAGCTGAATCTTTTTTTCTTTTTCAAAATTATTCAATACAAATGATGTTAAGGCTCTATTGGGAAGTCTGAATTTGCAGTCCAGACAGTGTGAGAGTCAGAAGCTGCTAATTGGATTTTTAAAATGTGTGCATGTAATTATGGTCAGCTGAAATCTGTTTGCAACTCAGCTTTCCTGACTGGAGCTTGTATAAACTGAAATGGAAAACGAGTTCATCATTTTAATGCACGATGTAGACTGTCATCCTGCCAGCTGTTAATGCTCACCCACAGTTAATGGAAATAATGTCTCTTCCAGAGTTAATTTTCACTGGTTAGACTTACCAGGGTGGAAACTACCATGAGTAGTGTTTTGCCCTGAATCTGGTGGTTTTTGTTGTTGTTCAGTCACGCACTAGATTCCGACCCCTTGCGACCCCATGGACCATTGCCCACCAGGCACCCCATCAGTGGTGGGCAGCAAAAAATTTCGCTACCACACTGTGGGCAGAGCCTATGTCGTGGGCAGAGCCTACGTCATGGGTGGAAACTGCGTCGTGGGCAGAGCCTACATCGTGAGCGATCTAGTCATGCTTGCCATATGGCCATGTATACATCTGCAAACACAGGCAGCACTGGCTCTTTGGCTGTAAATGAAGATGAGCACTGCACCCTAGAGTCAGATATGACTGGCTGTTGAACAAGGGAGACCTTGAACCACTTGCAGGGACAAAACTTGATTGGGCAGGGCAGGGAGGTGGGTGTGGCCACCCAATTTCCCTAACCCCCCTCCCCCACCCAAAGCCACCCAATTTTGCTACTCCCAACCCGGGGGGAGGGGGAGATGCAAACCTGTTGCTGCCCACCACTGACCCCTATCCTCCACCATCCTCCTCAACCCACTCAGCTCTGTGCCCATTGCATCTACAATACCATCTAGCCATCTCGTTCTCTGCCGTCCCCTTCTTTTGCCCTCCACCTTTCCCAGCATCAAGGCTTTCTCAAGTGAATCCTCTCTTCTCATTTGATGTCCAAAGTACTTTAGCTTCATCTTTACTATTTGACCTTCCAAGGAGCAGTCATGGTTGATTTCTTCTAAGATTGACCTATTTGTTCTTCTCACTGTCCAGGGGACTCTCAAAACACTCCTCCAACACCACATCTCAAAGGCATCTATTCTTCTGTGCTCCGCTTTCTTTATGGTCCAGCTCTCACAACTGTACATTACCACCAGGAATGCCATCGCCTTGACTATGCAAATTTTTGTTTTGAAGTTGAAGTCTCTACTTTTAACTATGTTCCCCAGGTTTCTCATAGCTGGTGGTATATAAATAAAATAAATAAAGCCTTATGGACATCCAAAATATCCTTCTCTGTGAACCTTTGCCACCTGGGAAAAACATGAAGATATGGAGACCTCCTCTGTAAGCTTCCTTGCTCCTGGGCTCCCAGATTATTGCTTGGAGGAGTCTAATGAATTTTGAAGCAGGAGTCATAAAAACATGAACATTCCATCACGGGAATTAGTTCTTTTCCCCAGTTACAAAAGTGTAGCTACATTGTATTATGAGTATGAGGAATGTGTTAGGGGAAGACATAACTTTTTAGTTACTTGTATAATTATGTAGGGTGGGGCATCATTCAGTAGCAGAGGGGAAATGCTGTGGTAATACTATGCTGTGCCTTGTGTTTTTCAGTGAGTACTGAGAAGTTGATGAGCTGAGTGGTAGATATCACAGGCAAAGGTATTATAGTATTTTGATCTTCTGTGATGAGATGAAACTGCATAGGATAAAAGGAAAGGAAAGAGCCACTTCTAATCAAGTGTAGTTATAATATTAAACATGTTTTAGTTATAAGTGATTGTTTTCTAAAAGTAGCCTTCCAAACTTTGCTCAGGAGAATGTTGCTGCTGCTATTCCTTACCTTCTTTGGGAGCAGTCAAGTGTCCAAAGAGCTGAAGAAAGCAAGTCTATAGGAAGGATGGAGTTAAGGGGACCAACTATTGGTCCTGGGCATCAGCAGTGAGCCTGCTGCTAGGATGTGGACATTTGCAATAGGGTGAAGGAGAGCCCACTTTCCAGATAAAGAACCACCTTAAGAATGGAGAGGAGAGAACTTAAAAGGTCGCTTCTTGTTTCATTACCTCCTAGAAAGGAGATTGAGCTGTCAGTCAGGACATCACAGACTTCCCTCATACTTGAATTTCTATTTAAATTGCTTCAAGTTACTTGCAGCTGTTATCTCTAAATCCATCTGCTCAGCCTGTTATCTTCTTCTGTCCATTTCTTTGATGATGATTTTGAGGTGAGCTAAGGTTTCTTATATTCATGAGCCAAGGCATTTGTTTCTCCAGGAAGCCTGTACATGGAGAGGAATGGGGGTGATAGTCTGCTTTTAAGGCAGAGTGTGAGTGTGTCAGCTTTCAGCACATGACATTAATTTAGATGATAGAGTCCAAATCTGGAAATTGGCACCACTAGTTCTTGGCTGAGATTGAGCAAATACATTTGCTTGCTGGTATTGGCACAGTACTGCTTCGGGACTGGATCTCATTGCAAATTACACAGTCACATGCACTCCCCAGGAGCAGTTAGATTACTTTTCAGTTTAGGGCTGGGTGGTAGACACATTCTGGACTGAGTTGAAATCTTATAATTTATTATCCTTTCTGTATTGAAGCTATGATGTAAATGTTTCCATAGAATAAAATGATTTCTAACTCTGAAATAGTTTGCAGGTAATGTGTTTAACCGTCAACAGACATTATAGCTCTATATCAGTTGGGAAAGCAACAGGGAGTTATTCTATAGCAGATCAGATGGAGTCAAAGCTCAGGATAACATACTCATAGAAGCTGAAAGAGGGTATTTTAGACACTGGCTTTCCCACCCATTAACTTTACTGTCATCCATGGCACATGTTTCATTTAACTGACAAAACAATTTTCCTGCACTTTTGGCAGTGATGCTTCTGTCAAGTCTTGCTTTGCTTCAGAACAGGATTGGAAAGCTTCATTGTGTGCTAGCTAGTGATAGGCTGTGAAGATTTTTTTACAGACAATCTTGAAAGGCCTGGGTGTGTATGTGAAAAATACATTTGGGCACTTTTGGAATAATTCTATCTCTCTATCTCTCTCTTTTAATGTCCCTGATCCTAGATTAACCAAAGATAATAGAGATGTAGCTATCCATGCTGAAACACTGTCCATAACAAGTAAGATTATGATGGACCTGTAAGGGATATGAGTAATAAAAACTAGAATTGGGGAGCTCTATCAACTCCATTTCTTTAGACTTCCTTCTTTCGCTGTCTCCAAGTCCATCCAACACCTGTTCCATGTCCATATGTTGTCAGAGAAAAATAATGAAAGCATTTTTGCGTACATTTCTAGATGCTTGCATTAATGGATGATGCCAACAATGACTATGTTTTCTAATGCACTCCTATTGGGGGAAAATATTATTTTTCTTTACCAACTGGATTACGAGCCCAAAAATGTGCAGATTTCTGACCACCAATTTAGGAGGCACAATATTAAATGGATCCATTTTTAAAAACAGCAACAGAATGAATTTCTCACATACTTGTGGTGAATTATTATTATTATTATTATTATTATTATTATTATTATTATTATTATTATTATTATTATTATTATTATTATTATTATTATTATTATTATTATTATTATTATTATTATTATTATTTATTAAATTTAATACCCAGCCCCAATCAGGAGGACCCGACTCTGGGCGGCTTACATCCAGATAAAAACAGAGATAAAACCTAAATACTCAATATCACTAAAAACATCAGAATTAAAAATCATCAAAGGTTAAAACAACACAGGACTACACACCAGTATTCCCACATTCCAACCCAGGGAGGCAGTCCTTAATGTACCCTGTACATGTCCTTACATTTCCCTGAACTCTGCAGCCCAAGCCAGGAGGAGAGAGCAAGACAAAAGATAAGGGCAAATTCTCAGCACTGATATTCAATATGCTTCTGGTGTTTACAGCTAGAAGACAAAGGTTAAAAGAACAGATAGCTTCTAATTAGAATATTTTAATATTGATTTAGAGATGGGAAGGAAAGTGAGAACTGATAAATAGCATGACTGCTTGTGGTTTAAAGATTTTTTTTCTAAAAGCTGCTGGAATTGCAAATCTGTGGTTGGTATAACACCTGAGTTCTCAACCTTTTAAAGCCAGGGGCCGGGTCACGCTCCTTCGGAACAGCCTCAGGGGCCAAATGGCCATTTTGCCCTTCCTCCAACTCATGGCTCTTCCTGGTGTGGTGGAGGCAGTGGGAGGCCTCATGAAATGGTGCCATGGAGACCGCATCTGGCCCATGGACCACAGGTTGAGAATCCCTTGCCTAACATTTGGGAAAGGGCCAATATATTGCAGGCCTATTTAAATGAATATCTCAGAAACACAAAAGAAAAATAGTCCAGTTGAAAAACAGTACATGAACATTTGAAAGCAAATCCCATTGAAATCTACATTATTTGTTTATGCATGAGTTGAGGAAAACTCCTGCCTCACACAGTGGAGATCATTGCCAATTGGTGTAGAAAAATATTGAGTTAAGCACATGAATAGTCTGAGGTTCCAGTTAGGCTATTCCTGTGTTCCCTTAGTGCAATAAAAAGATGGAGGCAGTGCAACGTAGGATGGGAAAACACACAGCTCCATCACAGGGGTTGGTATTTGTGTTATAATTTCCTTAAAATGTGTGCATCGTAGACAATGGTTAGGAATTATGGGCATTGCATTCCAGATAACATCTGGAGAACCCCCAAGAATGTAAACAAATCACACACAATTGCTAAAACCCACTAGTAAGATGAAACTAAAATAGGGTCATTGAATCAATGGGACATGTGGAAGAATTAACCTATCAAATCCTCAGTGATTCTTTGAAAGAAACATGTCATAGTTTGAGTGTTGGGAAAATATGGTCACCGCAACAGAAGCTGAGTAATTTTGGTGGAAGAAATACAGAACATTTGTGACAGGTGTGAAACAAATCCATATTTATTTATTTATTGTTGGTTTTGTTTTCTCAAAAAATCAATTCTGTAGAAAGAGCTTGAGTAGTGGTGATGATATAGGAGCCAGAAAAGGAACCCAGGTGTCCTGATGCATTCTTTCCAGTAACCTTGTCCAAATGATCTATGTGACAGTTCCTCTGAAAGTGAATCATTGAAGTAGCCTAGGTGGTTTGCTTCACTACACCTGGCATCCGAGTCATCACTTTGTCTTATACCATAAGGAATAAGAAAGTGAGGAAGGAGCAATTTGCTGAGTTTGGTTTGTGTATGTTATGGGACAGAAAAAGAATAAGCCAAGGAGCTTAATAAAATTTAAGATTGCATCCATTCTGACATTACTGTTGCTACAAGGTTATGGTGCTAATAGATGTGGCAGATTGTATGAATTGCAGAATGTTTGAAAAATGTAGTCACTTAGCTGTTAAGGACCATTCATAACTAAACTATCCACTCAAAAGAAGTCACAGAGTTACAGCATTAAGTAATAAATACTCTTGCTGTAGCTTGGTATAAAAGGGAGCATTATTTAATACAGGGATGCCCAACATATGGCCCAAGGCCAGATCCAGCCCATGCCACCCATGCTGCTCTTTTAAGTGGAAGTAAAACGTACCCACGCAAGTGCAAGACACTGCCATAAATGACCCGCTGCTGTCATAAACACATTCAGAAAAGCTGTGGGTGCATTTATGGCAATGTTTTGCATGGGTGCAGGCACATTTTACTTCTGCTTGTGGTGGGAGAAACTATGTGACTGGCCCATTCAACCACATGACTGACCCATTGCCTGAAAATTTTGGGCACCCCTGATTTAATAGATACTGTACTGGGTTTTTGTTTTTTTCATCCATTCCATTTATACCCTGACCTTCTGCTAAAATGTAGTACAATACTCAGGGAAGCTTACATTTAGAAACCCATCAGTCTATACATTATGTAAATAGTTTTCGAAGTGTGCCATGTTAGTCTGTGCAGGCATATCAGACAAAAAACAAAACAAGACAAAAGCAAAACCAATAAAAAATAAGAGACAAAAATATTGTGGCACTTTAAAGACAAATTGCTGTATTTTAATGTGAGCTTTCATGGATCAAGTCCATTTCCTCAGACATGAAGCATCCCTTTTCACTTAAAAGGACCTAGGGGACTTCTGTTTGGTTTCTTGTCTAATATATAAATTGTGTCATTTGGTTTTGATCAACCCAGTGCACCCACACTTTGGACAGCCACTTGATCTTCAGACAATAGCTAATGATCATATTTATTTCAAACACGTAAAAAGCTTTACATACCAATTTCTACAGTCAAGCCAGGGTTGAAAATATACTTTATACTGGTAAGCCAAAAGCAATACTCACACAATTCATAACAGCTTGGTGCATATATAGAGTAGTCCTGGTATGAAGGTCCACCAAAGAAAGTAGTGTAAAAGAAAGAGGATAGATTCCTCTTAAACATGTTGCATTAAGTGTATTTTCAGTGCATATACAGGTAAGGTGGGATCATGTAGCAGACCTGTGAAAGAGCATGCAGACTAGATGTATAGGTTCCATTCATTCAGCTGCAGAACTTGCTTTTTGACAGTGAACCCACTTATGTACACAGAGACTATCTGTACATACTATATTTTGTGCTGCCTGTTTTCCATGTGTTATCTGTGATTTGTTGAAATCTCTGCTTTGGAACCTGTTGTCTTTTAACTTGCACAGTTGCTGCTGGTTTTATTGTTGAGCAATAAAGTCTTGCTTTTAATTTCTCTCATTCTCTTTTGATGGTTTAAAAATTGTAAGCTGCTTTTGTTTTTGCAAGAGAGAAGCAATAACCAATTCAGTAAACCAACACTGAACAAGTGGTTCTGAACATGTGAAGATTGAAGGGAAAAGACCAGTTCAAACTTGACTTGTTTGTCTTTTTGGCTATGCAGAGTATCCACAAAATGAATCAATTTATATATATATGCAGAATATAGCCCTAATGTACTACACTTACAGTGAAAGTCTAGCGAGGTTGTATTCAGAGTAAACAAATTATCTCAGATCAACCTATTAAACCCATAATCTCTCTGTGCTATGAAAAAAAACACCTGCTCCTTTTTCTTTGTTGTTGTGCTTTACTCTGGATTAGGCAATTGTGCAGTATCTTGGGACCAATTAGGCCCCTCCAGAACCTGCACCATAAGGAAGGCTGAGCGAAGAAGAATAGATGCCTTTGAAATGTGGTGCTGAAGGATGAAATTTGAGAGTACCCTGGATAGCAAAGAGATCAAATAAGTTGACCTTGAAGGAAATCAATCCTGACTGCCCCTTGGAAGGACAAATATTAAAAGATGAAGCTAAAGTACTTTGGACACCAAATTTGTAGAGAGGACTCACTTGAGAAAGCCTTGATGCTGGTAAAGATTGAAGGCAAAAGGAGAAGAGGACAACAGAGGATGAGATGGTTAGATGTTGTTGATATAATGGGCATAGAGCTTAGCGGTGCCTGGCATGCAGTGCTCCATGGGGTTGCAAAGGGTCAGACTTGATTATGCGACTGAACAACAACAAGAACCTAATAATACCCTTCTTAACAAAACCAGAAGTGGCTCAAAACTTACCACCATTTTAAAAAAAATCACCTTTTTTTACTTATAAAAGGCATGGAAAAATTTGATCTAATAGTAAATCATACTTCCTCAAGGCTCCTGGACTCCATTTCATATGCTCACCTTGCTTTAGATATTTCTTGCCAGTAGATAGTTCTGAAATAATCCAGAGAGCCATGACTACAGTCACCGTCTGCTGTGATCTTGGATCCCAAGAAAGTAAAGTCTGTCACTGCTTCTGTTTCTTCTCTTTCTATTTGCCAAGGAGTGCAGTGTTATAAGATATCAAAGCTCATCCTACTTAATCAGAGAAATATAGAGAAGCTCTTGTCTGGCATGTCAGAATGATGAGTTGACCTTCCATCTTAACATTTTATTATAGATGGCATGGGCCCATCTGTTTCTTCTCTGTTGCTAGACATGTTAGATCCCTTTGGTGCTGTGATACTCTTGTTTCAGTCGCATGAAATGTTATTTCTAGGTTCCCAGAATAATCAGACAGGAAAAATATAAAGAGAGAAATTTTTAATGTTCAGTTACCACCTGTATTAAAGAGAAGGACTGAGGGCCCACATGGTTTTAGCCTTCCCTTCAGCCACCATTCAGGGCCATAAAAACTTATACAGTATCTGCACATTGATTCATTATTCATGGTACCAAAACTTCCCTGGGTGTCAGAGACAAACACTAAAGGCAGAACTTTAATTGTCAACCCCTTATTATGCATAGTGCACAGTTATCCATACCATGGCAACAGAACATCCTACCTGGTTTCTGTTTACCAGGAAATATTCTGAACTAGGACTTCCTGAAGCTGCAGTCAGAGAACTTTGCTGATTGGATAAGAGGATGGAAGACAGCAAAGGAGTCCTTTTTTTTGTCTACCTCAAAAAATTCATGCACATTTAAGGTGATGTCACTTAAAAATAATAATTATGCAATTCATTACATATATTTCCCTGACATGGAGTAGATCACCAGCTGTGTGTAGGGATGACAAAACACTTGATTGTATGTCCCCATAGGTAACCTTTCACCCTCTCTTGTTTTGCAGATAAATCCAGATCAATAAAGGAATATAATACCAGTTTAACTCTTATCTAGTGGGCAAAAGTGAACTACAGATCAATACCTCCCAAACACCATTCCTGGTGAGTAAATTAATGCCTATTTCTATTTAAATTCATCCTACAATATTTCTATTATACTCGTCCTTGTGAAAGACTGACAGATGTTTATAAGAAAGTGCCACCTGGTTGTCAGGGGGGAAATCTGGATTGTTGTGGTTCAGAGTTTGTTTTACACCCAGTTGTTTCATGGCACATTCTCATTTACAAGTCTTGCTTGAAGTTTTCACAGTAGGATGGGGAAATGGATTTTCATGATCAAATCTAATTTATATCAAGCAAGCACATATGGAAATTACAATATTATATACTGTATAACATACTGTGGGATAATTAACATGGTCAAATATCATGAACGCAGTTGGGAGGGGAATATGGTTATTAAATTTTAAAGGATTACATAAAATTTCTACAATCCCTGTGATTTTGTGTTTATAAACAGTATGCTTTCTCTTTTAATCATTTGTAGTGTTCTGCCATAATGATTACTAATATGAGAATGACCTTTGTGGTGTCTTTGGTGTCTATGAGCTCAGTCACAATGTATAATCAGAAATTAATCCAGACACTAATCACTTGTCCTAGTCATTTATCACACATATCACATCTTCTTTTCTTCCCTGGATTAGTATAGTATTCCACAGTCCTTTCAAACTATGCCCCATCCATGACCTCTTTAGCAGTCACTGATGTTGAAAAAATTGAACAACATTTCTTTCTAAAAGATAATTTCCAGAACAAGTATAAATAAGAAAGCAAACGAACAGTCCACAAGCTGACTTCTATGAGAAGAGTCACATGGATTCAGTTAATGGATGCTGTGTGCCATTCGGTTGAAAAGAAAGTGTAGTACTTTTGCTCTTAAATCAAGAAAAGGTTAAGCACATGGGCAGGGATTGACAATATTTCCCTTTGATGGATCTTGGCAGTCTTTGATCATGGGGGTGGGAAAAAAGTTCCAGTAGAATAACAGATTATTTAGAGCAATGGCAAAACTATAATATGCTCTTCAAAGAGTCAGGCGATGTCATAAGAGCGCAACTTTGGAAAGAAAATCACTAAGTACTGTGGCACAAGGCTAATCCTGTTGACCTCCAAGTCAGACACAGCTATTTATAACCACATAAGCTATCTTTGACTCCAGCAAAAGTGTTGAACTCCAGATGGCCACTGAGTTCAGTCAATTTATGAGTTATTTTTCAGTGTAACTCTTGAAAACACTGCCCAAAATTTTATTTTTGTCTTAGCCCGATGTAAGAGGAATAGTGCAAACTGCTGCAGCAAATTGCCACTAGTCAGTCAGTTGCCCCTTGTATTCCTTGTCATGCAACAGTCACAATTGGGTGTGTAGTAAAGGATAAAAGAAATACCTCATTAACAAGTAACAGTTTGTTGCTGTGATTAATGCCATTGGGTTTATGCTGGCATAACTGTTATTGGTTCTTGGCTTGTTGGGTTGCTTGGCTGGTTGGTTTAAATGTCATTACCCTGGGCAGTTTACAAGAAAAGAATACAAATCTACATGCGCTGGTGCACTCCCTCCTAAAAAAAACACCAACCATCACTCAATCCAAATATACCATGCAATTTCCGCCCTGTCTCGAATCTCCCCTTTTTGGGGAAGGTTGTCGATGGCAGCTCCAGGGGATCCTGGAGGAAGCAGATTATCTAGACCCATTCCAGTCAGGCTTTAGTCTGGGTCATGGCACGGAGACTGTATTGGTCTCACTGTTGGATGATCTCTGGTGAGAGTGAGATGGAGGGTACCCCTCCATTCTTGCTCTTCTTGACCTCTCAGTGGTTTTCAATAGCGTCGACCACGGTATCCTGCTAGACCGGCTCCAAGGGTTGGGGGCCTGGGGCACTGGGCTGTTCTGATTCTCCTCCTTCCTGAGTGGCCGGACCCAGTCGGGGTGTGTGGGGTGTGTGGAGTCAAGTCAAAGACAGCTCACGTGTGGGGTGCCTCAGGGCTTGGTCCTCTTGCCCCTACTCTCTAACATCTACATGAAACCTCTGGGTGAGATCATCCAATCCCACGGGGTGAGATATCATCAGTATGCTAATGATACTCAGTTGTATATCTCTGCCCATGGTGATCCCAGTGATCCAGTCAAGGTCCTGACCAGTTGCCTGGAGGCAGTTAGGGTATGGATGGAGGACAACAGACTACAGCTGAATTCCGGCAAGACTGAGTGGCTGTGGATGAGGGGACCTGGCCCTCATAAGGAGTTTTAATCTCTTTTAATATTAATTAAGTAAGTAATATTAATTAATATTAAAACACAATATAAAACATAAAACACAATAAGACATAAAACACAATATAAAATCCTGCCGAAAATTAATATTAAAAGTGATTAAAAGGTTAATATTAATTAATATTAATATTAATTAATTAATATTAATATTAATTAATATTAACCTTTTAATCACTTTTAATATTAATTTTCGGCAGGATTTTATATTGTGTTTTATGTCTCTTTTTGAAGCTTTGTTAGCCACTCTGGGTCTCTTTGAGGAGGGCAGCATATAAGTCTGATTAAATAAATAAATAAATAAATAAATAAATAAATAAATAAGGAGTTATCACTGCTGGTTTGGGATGGGGCATCGTTGCCCCAGTCCAACCCAATGTGCTACCTGGAGGTCCTCCTGGACTCATGGCTTCTGGTCCAGGAGCAGGTTACAGCTGTGGTCCGGAGGGCCTTCAGGTAAGTGCATGTTATTAATCAATTGCACCCACTCCTGGACCAGGTGGCCCTGCTCAGGGTCACCCATGCCCTGGTCACCTCCCGTTTGGACTATTGTAATGCACTCTACATGGGGCTGCCCTTAATGACCATCCAGAGACTGCAGTTGGTCCAGAATGCAGCAGCCCATGCAGTGGTGGGATGGGGTCATTTTGCCCATGCCTCGCCACTGCTGCAGTAGCTGCACTGGCTGCCTATATGTCTCTGGGTGCAATTCAAGGTGCTGGTTATCACCTTTAAAGCCCTTCATGGTAGCGGACCAGAATACCTCAGGGACTGCATTGTCCCTAGGTTATCGACCCATCCGATGAGAGCAAACTGAGAGGGCACCCTCCATATACCATCCATTGGGGAGGCATGCCTCTCCAGCACAAGGAAAAGGGCCTTCTTGGTTGTAGCCCCCACACTATGGAACCTCCTCCCAGTAGAATTACACCTCCAGGCCCAGTTGTTACCATTTAGGACCCAAAACTCAAGAGTTCTTTAACAGCCAGAAGAAACTGAGGTATATCATAAATACACAATAGTTCAGGAAACAATGATCTAGCAAACAATTGCTGATCTGTTAGTAGGACTACACATGGTAACCCATAGACAATGATTTTTTCCCCTTCACATACCAGTACTCTGATAAAAATCCACAAATTCTTCCTGAGAGTAAACAAATGCTGAGAAACAAAGAGACTCTTTCCCAAGAGGGTCTCAGTCCATAGATCATTCACAATTGTTTGAGATGAAAAGCATTAGCTGACAAAAGATTGCATTATTTTTGGGCAACAGAGTGAATGATGCTTCCAGTCTACTCATTTATTTTGGAGAAGATTCAGCTGAATTGACCTTCTGCTTGAGTAGTTAAAGAAACAAAGAGATGATAGTTTCTGCTGGCAGAATGAGAATATAGAAATAAAACCACATAAACATTTGAGATTTAGAAATGTTAATGGCATGAGAGTGGTGATGAAATGGAAAGGTTTAGAGTTTGCATCTCTAAGAAAGGCAAAAATAAGATAATGTGTATAATATGTCTCCTTTTCCTCCATCTGTAAACTTAGCCAGCTATACTTTACTTAAGGGCTACTAGAATAAACAGATTCATTCAAGAAACCCTTCCGTATGTAAGGAAAATATGCTTATAACTACGTATGTGCTGCCAAGTCATTTCTAACCTACTGCAACCCATTCCAGGATTTTCTTGTCATTGTTCAGTCACACAGTCAATTCTGACCATTTGCAACCCCATGGACCATTGCCCGCCAGGCACCACTGTCTTCCACCATCCTCTTCAGCCTGCCTAGCGTTGTGCCCATTGTGTCTACAATACCATCTACCCATCTCATTTTTGGCCACCCCCTTCTTCTTTTGCCCTCCACCTTTCCCAGCATCAAGGCTTTCTCAAGTGAATCCTCTCTTCTCATTTGATGTCCAAAGTACTTTAGCTTCATCTTTACTATTTGACCTTCTAAGGAGCAGTCAGGGTTGATTTCTTCTAGAACCGACCTATTTATTTTCCTCGCTGTCCAAGGTACTCTCAAAACTCTCCTCCAACACCACATTTCAAAGGCGTCTATTCTTCTGCATTCAGCTTTCCTAATGGTCCAGCTCTCACAACCATACATTACCACCAGGAATACCATTGCCTTGACTATGCAAAATTTTGTTTGCAAGGTGATGTCTCTACTTTTCACTATGTTCCCCAGGTTTCTTGTTGCTTGTCTCCCAAAATCAGTCGCCTTTTTATTTCATGGCTGCAATCACCATCTGCAGTGATCTTGGATCCTAAGAAAGCAAAATCTGTCACTGCTTCTACTTCTTCCCCATCTATTTTCCAGGGACTGATAGGGCCTGTTGCCATTATCTTGGTTTTCTTGATGTTGAGTCTCAAGCCATCTTTTGCACTCTCTTCTTTCAACCTAAACAGCAGCTTCTTTAGGTCTTCCTCACTTTCTGCCATTAGGGAAGTATCATTTGCATATCTCAAGTTGGTGATGTTTCTTCCAGTAATTTTGATCCCAACTTGTGATTTGTCCAACCCTGAATTGAGCATTATGTGCTCTGTGTAGAAGTTGAATAAGCAGGGTGACAAAATGCAGCCTTGTCTTACTCTTTTTCCTATTCCAAACCACTCTGTCATTCTATATTATGTCCTAACTGTTGCTTCCTTACGCATGTACTGATTTCTCATGAGGCATATAAGGTGTTCTGGTATTCTCATCTCTTTAGTTACTTGCCACATTTTGTTGTGGTCCACACAGTCAAAGGCCTTGGTATAGTAAATGAAACAGAACAAGACTTGTTTCTGATATTCCTTTGTTTTCTCCATGATCCAACGTGATGGTCACCAAGTGGATTAAATCCCACTTGAATCTATCTTAATGGAGGGCAGTCGCTTCATCAATACTGGCTTGGGGACAAGGAGGACTTTGTGTGCCAAAAGGGCCCATGACCAGAAAGTGACTCGCAGAACTTGATCAGTGGTATGGGTGTCACACTGCGATGCGGAAGGCAGATGAAAGGCCACTGCATTGTATTCTCAGGACAGTCTTCATGGCTGATTGCCATGATGATTGCCTATACAGTATTCAGATTCAGATATGGCAGAAGAAGAAGAAGAAGTTTACCATTCCCCCCTTCTGGGGGCACCACAGACCACACAGCTTGCCTAAGGCTACACTGGTTGGCTCTTTTTCCTGAAGTCTCAGTAAAACATTTGCAATTTCTGGTTCTGAAAACAGATACTAATCCATCAAGCTATCCTAGAAAATAGAAGAGAATAAAATTGTGTTTGATTTTCAGGCTTCACATGAGCCTAGATTCTTTTGGTTGAGATTCATAGCCATGAGCAATTTAATACTGAATTGTATGTTAAACTATTATAAATATCCAGTGTAGCTTTGAAATTTTCACAGCCATGACCCCCAACTGGGAAGAAGTAAGTTTATCAGCATGTGAATGTTTTATGTAAATCTGTGCTTTCTCTTATCTTTTTTGATGATTAAGTTCCTCCTCTTTGGTTTCTTTTTACCATTTTTTTAAAAAAAATGCTATAAATTATACTGATCTATATTTTTTTCATATTCTGAAGTGAAAAGATAAAGATTTAGCCTTGAACAATTCTCAAATGGCTATAGCTTTCCTGCTTTAACCACTGTAATGAGGGGATCTTACCCACCATCCTAAACATTGCTCTGTTTGCTTCTACTTACTAACCATATGCAGGAAAACAAACACTATTTGTAAATAAGAGTCTGAAATGCAGTTCATCCACTCTGTTTGAAATATGTGTCAAATTTGGAGGTATTGCATAATTTAGTCACCGTAACTATTTTTCCCCTTAAGACACTAAGTTATATAGCATAACAAGTAGGAACAAAGTTACTTGGTACAACAAGTAACATGTCCTAGTTATTTTTCAAAATATATTTATAGTGGCATTTTAAGACAAGAATGCTTCATGCTTTGTACCATTTCTTGTACCAATTCTTAAAGTATTTATACTTTTAAAAAAGTAAGGGTTTTTTTGGCATTGCAACAAATAATGACACTCTGGCTCTGTGGTGATAAGTCCATTGTTAATGCCAAGGGTCTCTTCCATACAATTTTGGTGGCCTATTTGAATCAATGGAATTTATAGAGGAAATGATTAATCAAATCCCCATTCATTCAATGGGCCTGTTCTAGTGCCATTTACTGTGACAAGCCATAGGAATTGAGACAATGTTTGCACAAAGTTAGAATAGGGTAGACATTCATGTCAATGGGTTTCTGCAAGTTTGGATTCAGTATACCTTCAACTCACATAGTGTCAGCTCAGCCTAGTTATAATTGCCTTTTTTGGCTAGAATCCTATATATTGCTATTTGGGAGCAAGGCTAACAGAATGTTCTTGGACCTATTTCTCAAACAAAAATACGCAGCTGGGTAATGACAGGTTATGGAGTGTTGCTGAGGTAGATAGTTATGTGTTTCTCTTGCTACTAATTCTGCTACTCTTGCACTACTTCATAGACTTTTCCTGGCTTAAAGAAATTCTGCTTCATTTGATTTTTTTAATTTCTAATGGGTTGACCACCTATTTCTCACCTGGCATCAAACTCTTTTTTTCCTTTTCTGATTTTTCCCTTTGGCATTTGCATCTTCCTGCTAGCATCTGTTTCTAACAGTCTTCCATGAACAGTGAGACAGATGATTAATTTAAGAGGGATTCGGCCAGGGTTACTAGGCTTTCGATATACCCACGCCAACGCCCCCAGTACATACACATACACATACACACATTGCCCTTTGGGGTGTGTTTGCAAAGATTGCAGTTTTTCCAAGGGCAATTATCTTCTTGAAAATCAAGTTCACTGACTTTTTTTAAAAAAAAGCAGAAAATTAGGTCCAGTAAGCTGTTTTCTGTCTGTAATGGATTGCTGTGTTGCATCCAATAGTTGATTCTTAAGGCTAGGGATGTGGAAATCTGCCAGTTCCATTTTCACTGTATTATTTCAAAATCTCACCAACATTTTTGGTCCCATCTTCTATATGGTGTAATGGGACTAGTAACAATTATTGCCATCCATTGCTTTCTGATTCTTAGCTATCTTGGAGTTTCAGAGGGAAGCGGTATGTGTTATATGAATAGAACAGATAGAGGGAGAGAATATGTGGTGGCTGAGCATGCGATAAATTCAGCTCTGCTTCCAGCTTCCCACCATGTGTATGGATAGCATAATATATGTGCAATTATAAATCTAAGATCAAAGTCCCAAGATGAAAGCAGAAATGGTATTGCTCATCATGTAAGGTTCTAAAAAGAATAAGCACACTCTCAAATAGATGGACCTGGATGTCCCTGTATATCAGTGGAGCAGAAGAGTTGAGATTCAGGGTCAAGTAGAATGTTTACTTAATACAAATAACCCATTTTCCTTCCCAGAGCAGGATTTCCTTAGAGATATGTACATTGGCAATCAGACTTGCAAATGAAGCCTGTGTTTACTTTTCAGTGACGAATCAGAAAACAAAATACAGTAGTTGCAGGAAGCTAAAGTGTGAAGATAACATGCTATGGCAAATGTTTGAAGTGGTAACTGTGCTAGTCTGTGCAAGCATACCTGAGAGTAAATAAAACAGAACTGGGGGAAAAAAGATAAAAATGTTGTGGCACCTTAAAGACTAACTCCTGTATTTTAACTGTGAGCGTTCATGGATCAAGTCCACTTCAACAGACATAAGAGTGAGGCCTCATGGCGCCAATTAATACACACGTCAGGTACACAGTAATTGGCCAGCCTAGCAGAATAGTAACATTGTATCTTTTTTCAACTGACAAAATTCTCTGTTACTAGCCAATTACTGTGTTCCTGTGTACCTGATATGGTCAGCAGATGTACTGACTTGGGCTTCTGGTAATTGAAGTCCAACAACACCTGGAGAGACAAGTTTGCTGACACCTGCTCTAGTTTATCTCACAGAGTTGCCATTAATCCATTCTGTTGTATGTCCCCTTTTGACCCTTCCTATCTGCTCAAGTCACTAAGACGCTGACTGGGAGGCGGAAGGTCAGCAGTTCAATTCCCGAGTACTGCAGGACGGAATGAGCTCCTGTCTCTGTCCCAGCTCCTGCCAACCTAGCAATTCGAAAGCAAGAAAGTGCAAGTAGAAAAATAGGGATCACTTCTGTGGGAAGGTAACAGCGTTCCGTGCGCTCCGGTGTCTAGTCATGCCTGCCACATGACCATGGAGATGTCTGCAGAAGCAGACAGCGCTGGCTCTTCGGCTTAGAAACAGAGATGAGCACTGACCCCTAGAGTCAGATACGACTGGCTTTCGAGCAAGGGAAACCTTTACCTTATCTGTGTCTATTCCTTTCTTCCAGGTTTTTCTTCATCAAGTCCTTTCTGGATTTAAATCTTCTTCTCTTGCTGCCTGGCCCAGGCTTGTTAATTCCTTATTGCTTAGTTTTACTTGTCTGCTAAATGCTTCAGCCTGTTCATGTGTCAGTATCCCGTATGGAGTGGTAGACAGAGTTACAAACTAGGACTCAGGAAGCCTAGGTTCAAATTTCTACTTGGCCAGCAAAAATGTCCGTCTGTCTGTATGCTTTTTTTCTCATAACAGCTAAAATATGAAGCAATCATTTTAAGAGGTTTTAAATGCAATATAAATATTATATTTAAAAAGAATTAACCATACTAGATTAAAATCAGCATTAAAAACATTTTTAAATCTTGAAAATAGAACAGCTTCCTGCGAATCAGATTGAAACAAGAGATAGAGTTGAGTGTCATCAGCATACTGATGGCACCAAACACCAAAACACCCAACAACCTCCCCCAGAGATTTCACGTAGATGTGAAATAACATAAGGGGGCCAGACTGGTCTCGAGGGTTTTTTGCAGGTTAAAATAAAAGTCAGTTAAACATATTTCTTTATTAAATCTCCTGTGGCAAGCTTTGCATACATAACCACTGCATCAGAACAAAAGATTTAAAATAATTAGTAAAAATTAAAATATTAAATACGGAGATTAGCCTTTTTGATTATCCCTTCTCCTTTTAGCCCTGCTGTTTGAGAATACAGCATTCATGCTTCCAAAAAATCTAAAAAGTGGCTGTTGGTCAGACTAAGCTCACCCGCTCCTGCCTAATAACTGGTATTATTATAGAGTTTCTGACCCCACCAGTAGATGACAGCAGCAGATAAACATTCTCCTTCCACTTTCCTATGTATTTGTGCTGGCATTTAAAATGAATAAGATGAGAAGTCTGTGCTAGAGAAGATCTACAAGTTAACTGAGGCATCAGCCTCTATTTCTCAACAGATCTAGCCTGACTTCTAGGCAGTGAATTGCAGTGAGTGCAAGGTTCATTCCAAGAGACAAGCAAAGTTCTCTAGTTAAGAGGATTCTGCATCAGATTTGTATACCTATAAAGACCACAACTGAAGTAAGTTGTCAGATATTTTTCCTGTGCCATCCTCAAAGTCAGCTTCAGAGGAAATGCAGGCAGGTGACGATTTTTACCTGGCTTATGTGGGATCTTACAAAGCTCGAGGAAGCGAGCTATCCAAATGTGAAGGATTTTAATATATAACGAATTCATCTAAAAATCTTATATAGGTATGCCTGTATATGTGCATTTAATAGCTATATATAGGAAAAGGAAAATCCTATTGAAATTTTGCAGATTTAGCTCTCAGGAATGGGATAGAAGATACTTAGGTCCTCCTCTTAGATTCCTGTTTTCTTCTGTTAACACTAAGAAAGCTTGCAGTTCAATCCTGTGCTTTTACTCAAAAGTAAATTCCGTTAAATTTGCTTTGACTCCCGAGTACTGCAGGATGGAATGAGCTCCCATCTTTGTCCCAGCTCCTGCCAACCTAGCAGTCTGAAAGCAAGAAATTGCAAGTAAATAAATAGGGACCACTTCAGTGGGAAGGTAAACAATGTTCCATGTGCTCTGGTGTCTAGTCATGCCTGCCACATGACCACAGAAACATCTGCAGAAGCAGACAACACTGGCTCTTCGGCTCTGAAACAGAGATGAGCACTAAACCCTAGAATTGGATACAACTAGCTTTCGAGCAAGGGAAACCTTTACCTTAAGTCTGCATAGGATTATAGCCTAAGTATTTTATTTCTCCACATGTACATACTTCTTTTTGCCCTCTTTTGGTTTGGTTTGAGTCAGCTGCATACTAGAAATGTTTTCTATGCTGAAATAGCACTGGTAGTTTTTAAGGACCCATCCACATTCCAATATGAGATGTGGAATGCAGTTGCCATTTCTAGTAAATTGTCCTTTGCATCTTTGACAAGAAACAGGCATTACAGGTAGTCCATAATTGAAGCTAAAAGGATATCAATGCTGCAGAGAAATGTCAGAAGCAGTTTTTCTGTCTTTGTAGAATCAGACATCAAATCAGACTTTAATGTGGAAGAGTCATAATACCGTAATTGTAACAGACTGCATTTTTAAAAAAAATTGCAGTTACTGTATCTTTAGAGGATAACCCCAAAAGACACAATATACACTGACACACACATTAACACAGCTTCAATAGAAGAAGATACGGCAATTTGTGAATCAACCAAAACAAATGATACCCCAGTGGGTGATTTAAAATAACTCACATTTTGGCAAGATAACTCACATTTCAGTTGTGCAATGTGCATTTTTCAGTCTTTGAATTGATTTCAAACTTGGCAAAACTGCAGTCATTCCCTTAGTTAAGAATTTGCCAGTTCCAGTTCCATAAACATTTGTTTGTGCCCTTAATTTTGTAGACTTGAGTCACCTCAGAAAGAGAGAAGGGTTTGGGAGTTTTCCCATCAATATTTTCAGAAGTAAACAAGGCAGAGTAGTTTTTAAAATTTGTATTGAAAATACACATGTAGAAGTTGAGGCAGAATTGTATGTGTTGTCATTCTCCAATATGTCATGGTTTAGAAAATCTAAATGAGCTGGTCTGTAATGGGACAAAGACTCTCCACATACATAATAGTGGAGAAAACAGTATGCATTTTGGAAATGAATTGATGCCTAGCTGCCATGCAAAAAAGAAGGCCTATAAGTTTGATTAACAGATTTTCTTCCTTGCTTCTCACAAGAATGATATGAAGAAAGGCATTTTCTTCAATAAGCCAAAATAGTAAAATCCAGCTGCCAGTATTCTGTGCAGGGGCTTCATGTTTATATTTGTATGGTAAATCTACAGATTACATATGTCTATGCAGCGGGAAATACTTTGCTGCTCTTTATCAGCATCTAATGCAACTGCCACAGAGAAGATGGCTGCAATCAGCCATCTATTCATAGCTATCTTGTTTGCTCTCTATTTCATTTCTAGTCATAATCATGGTTTTCAGAAGAAAAGAAGAAGCTGGTTACCAGCTGAACAATGTAACTTTTGATATGACTGCCTTTCTTATAGTGGCCATGGCTCTGCTGCACTAATGCCTTCTTTTTAAGGAAACAGGGTCCTTCACCTTTAACCTCAGTGCCAAAGCTGCATGTGACTTGATCCCCTTCAGGCTGGGAACAGCTATATTGTACAGAAAAAGAGTAGACAGTGAGATTTTCCACCAGTACATTTTGTAAGACTTTACAAAGTTTGCCAATACTGTATTGTCATATATTTGATGGCAAGAAAATCAAATGAAAAAGTTTCCCCCATTCCTAGTTTAGGTATCTGTCTGTGGAGCCAAATATTAGGAAGTCAATTCTCCACTGTGCCTCCCAGGAAAAAAAACCAGTATCTTTGACATTGGGCAAGCTACACATTGTTGCAATGTGCACGCAAGCGCATGCACACACACACACGCACACACAGGCAAAGAATTTTCCTGCTAGTTGTAATTACCAGTATCAGAACCAGTTGATTTGCTGCCTCATGATGGCCAGTGTTGACAGTAGAAGCAGCTGTCAAAACTCCAACATCCCTTTTACCCTGTGCCCAGTGTTCACATTCTCTGAGGGTGTGGTAGAAGGGAGTGCTTCCAAAAACCTCCTGATGGGATCTCAAACAGCTGTATTGGGGGTTACTGGGAACATTCCAGTGCCTGATAGTGAACCAGCCCACCCTCAAAATGCCCCACATACCAGACGTAACATCCACCATTAAGTTACCCCCTACTTAGTTATATGGAGATGCCTGTGTTTTTTCTCCATTCACCTAGCTTTCCACGTTGTAAATAGATATAAGTTGAGAGACACAATAATGCTGGGCTGAATTAAATCTATATACTGTATCAGAATATCTGCAGCTGAAGTTATGAGGAAGTTTTATGTGCAGAATTTTTTCTTACATATGTCTGACCTTTGCTCCAGTTTAGTCTTGAAGAAAACTTTAATATCAGTAATAAGTAATATATGTGTTGTTTGCATTTATAAACAGCTGCAATAGGTGCTTAGAAAGTTTAGATTATAAAAGTCTTTTGATGGGAGAAGTAAGGAGACGCTACTGTTAATGGGGGGTTGGGGGGGCTTTCTGGATTTTCACTGATTCTCATCTGCAGATGCATAAAATTATATTGAATATGGTGCTTCTATTCAGACTCAGAAGTCTGGTTTTCTGTTAGTTTTGGCTTGTTTGAATATTCTTGCTTCATTATTATGGCCGGCATATTGTCCTCTTCTGAAGCTGAATTTCAGAAATCTAGGATTAGTTTACATAAGAGCTTGTAAAGGGGTTTTTGAGAAAGAGAAAGAGAGAGTGTGCACAGCTCCAAGAGCCTGCTAGCCAACCTGGCTATTGGCCAAAATTGATGGAGATTCTAAAAGTTGTGGTCCAATAAGGGTAACTTCTACAACATCTAGCATAGATAAAGTATGAATAGGAAGAGCCAGCTGGACAGTGAATTTAAACTTTTCTCTCCTCAGGGTAGAGTGCCCACCCTACCATAAGTCAGTACATTTGCTACAGTGGGTGGTAAATTGGCCATTTTCCTGCTGGACCTGTATAACCTTAGGATGTTAACATTATGGTAAATTCTCCAAAGCTTTCTGTGACATGTCTCTTGAATTCCAGGCTCTGAAGGGACCTCAGAGCTAAGGCACTATTGGAGTGAAATAAATCGAAAATATTTGTGCCTACACCATCTTTTACAAGGGACAAATCCCAAAAATACAGCATGCTCCATAGATGCAGTAGGTAGTACTCAATTAACCATTTCAGCAGCCTTTCTTTTATTGACTCCCAAATCATTGTGTTGGGTAGGAATTATGGAACAGAAAAAGGAAAAGGACTCTTCCTTGGAATTAGAATTATGTTTCCTGACCCAAAAGAACCCACAAGAAAAACGAGAGATTGTATGGTTAATTGGTTGTAGTCTGCAACTTGTGTGCACTTAAGGGGGGGGGGATAATGTGCCTGAGGGGTGGTTAATGATCACTTTACTTTGAGCCAGCAAAGTTCATTGCTACAAGTGAAACAGATCTATACTCATAAAACCTCAAACTAACAAGAAGTTTGGTGTGTGGCAACATTCCCACCAAAGACTAAATTTTGGAATTAAAACTGAGTAGCAGAGAAATTGACATGACATAGTGGAGATAAATGAGGAGGTCCGACTTTACACTACAAGGAGAGGATGAAAAAAGCTCCTTTTACAAGATAAGAAGAGCTTCATTAAGGAAAAGGACAACTTGATAAGCAATGAGGGCAAACCTGGAAATCTATCAAGCGCCAGGAAGCCATACTAATTCAATTACTGTATGCAAAGCTTTGAATAGTAAATTTGAAAATTTCTTAAACATCAGAAAATGGGGAGATAGTTCATTAATGTTAATGTTTAAAAAGGAAAATGTTTAATTTGCTACATAAGCATTGTTAATGCATTTATTAAGTGTTAGTTTTGATGTACCCTCTGCAGAAAGCACTTACTAGTCCATACTACTGCTCCCCACAGGAAAGATACCTACATCTCCCTTTAAAATTTCAATTTATAGCAGGTATCCCAAGTCAGGCCCTATAAAAGCTTTTGGGCTATAACACCCAGCCTTAAAACAAGCCTAAAAAACAATATGATCCTTGCACAAAATCCTCAAACTAAGGGAGGGTGATATTTTTTGTTGAAGCAGTAACATATTTTTAAAAAGTCTGATCTTTTGAGCACAACATCACACTGGGCATTGCAGAGCTTGAAAGGATAAAGGGAGAAGGAGAGTTGTTCAAAAATCATTTTTTTAATGGAAAATATTCAGAGTAAGGACTCAAGGTGTGATCTGTAACCAGCAGAGGGAGATCTACCACCACTCAAGAAGGACCTCTCTGCCCGGGGACTCCTACTATTCTCTAATCTTATGCCATGGGCCTGACCATGTCCCTGAACAGCTGAGTGGGTCCAACCATGCCCCCCCCAAAGGAGAAGTGGGCACATTTACAGCTGTCATAAATGCACCCACTTCCACGTTTATGACAGTCACGGGCACGTTTACTCATGCATTTACGACTAATGTGCAGTGGCTCAGTTCGAAAGCAAGAAATTGCAAGTAGATAAATAGGGACCACTTCGGTGGGAAGGTAAACAGCATTCCGTGCACTCCAGTGTCTAGTCATGCCTGCCACATGACCACAGAAACATCTGCAGAAACAGACAGTGCTGGCTCTTTGGCTTTGAAACAGAGATGAGCACTGAACCCTAGAGTCAGATATGACTGGCTTTCAAGCAAAGGAAACCTTTACCTTTACTAGTATATAGATAGTACACTGTATGCCAGGGATTCACAACCTGTGGCCCATGGGCCAGATGTGGCCCACAGCACCATTTCATGTGCTCCCCACTGCCTTCACCACACCAAGAAGTGCCATGTGGTGGAGGAAGGGCAAAATGGCCATTCGGCCCCTGAAACTGTGTGAGGGAGCATGACCCAGCCCTTGGCTTTAAATGGTTGAGAACTCCTGCCATATACAGTACAAATGTAGTTTTCAAGAGGAGGTATAGGCCCTTTCCACTTTGAGGACAGGGAGTGTAATTAAAATGAGCCTTCCATAAATAGCAGGTTAAAAAAATACTAATGTATGAAACTCCCTTTAATGTTAATTTTGAAATGCATTTGAAACATTCTATTTTAAACGCTTTTTCCCTTCCTTATGGAAGCTACTTGTTTATATCTTTGGAGAACATAATCAGTCTCTCCCCTCAGCAGCCTGCTGAAGGCAGAGAGAAGGGAAAAATAAATACAAATTTCACAAAGAGAGCAAAAGATAATGCATGATGGGAATAGCAGCAGAAAAGAGATGATTGGTTCTTGGCCCCACTTACCATTTTCCTGCATTCCCTGGTAGTTATCTCTTAAAATGTGCCATATTCATATTCATAAGCTTGTCAGTGTTCTTCTGATAAGAGTAAAGATTCACTAACTGAGCCCATACATTGAAGCATATCTGCGGAAATAACGCCCATATAAGAAATATGCACTGCTTATGTCAGCCACTTGGTGCTATGAGAAGTTACAGAACTTCACTATTTTTTTCATTCCACCTCAACAGTCCTGTTTGTGTAGTGAGTAGATAAACCATGGGGACATTCTGGCAAATTTCCTATATATTATACAGGGGTTATCTTGGTGTAGTCCAACGATCGTATCCAAAGTCATCCTGAACAGTGTCGGTGCATTCCTAATAGCAAGTCTGTTACTCCTTCTGTTGTCTCGTTTTAAACTCTCTTATCATCAGTATAAAGGAACCAACTTTCAAACACAGCAAGAGTTCTGCTGCTGTGTAAGATAACGGTGATGAATTGTGGAGCTGGGAATAGACTTTGGTCCTTGAACTTTTTCCCTTCACTGTTCACAGATCAAACATACATACACAGGTGCCTGAGATTCACAGATCTCAGCTTGTGAAATGCTTCATACTATCCAGCTTGAAGAGATTTGCTTTGTTCCCATGGCAATAAGATGACACAAAAGTGTGTCCATGTTAGCTCCTTTTGTTCAGATTCTGTCAAGTTGCTGGTTTATTAGCTCTTATCCTTCAGAAGCCCCCTTTTTGCCCATTAGTGTTATTAGTATCTGCTTCATTTCTACAAACAGGGGGTGTTGAATATAGCTCATATAAAGACTGCACAGTTTTGGCTTTTGTAGAGCTGGGGAACAGGTTTAAGAGCAAAGGAGTGGTGGATGTATTGTTTCGTGATGAGATCTCACATTGTAACATCCATACTGATCGTTCAGAATTCAGTAATTTGTTTTACGGTCTTAAAACATTTGTTTGGTGACTGAACTAGATTTTAATGTCTCTAATTCAATGTTTTATATAATTTTTAATATAGAGACCATATGTTTCAATATCCTGTACCATTATTGACTATAGAAATGACTTCGTACTCCCGAGAAGCAAAGTCTTCATCCATCATGAATAGTTGACTCACCACCTTTGCCATGTACCTAAAACATAAAAAGAAATATAAGAATATAAGGTAAGCAATCCTTAATCAGACTGGAGGCCAAAGGCATTAAGGTCCCACACTGGCCAATTGCTTGCCTATAGAGTAGCTGTCAGAAGCACATCAGAGTAACCATATCTTTTGTTTTGCTTTCATCAGAAACTGATACACAGAAGCATACTTCCCCTGGAGATGATATGAAGTGACCCCAACTTCAGTTTCCATGAATTTATCCAAAATGTGTTTAAATAGAGATATCCCTATCCAAGTGAGCAAGTAACACTATCTTTTTGTGGCATTGAGTTGTAAAAACTATTTAGGGAGGGTTTTTTAACCTGTCCTAAATCTCCAAGCAGATCCAGCAGATGAGCTAGCCCTTGTATTATGACTGAGGACCTGCCTAGACAGATTGGACAAAAAAACCCTGCTATTTCCCTTTATGGCCAACCAGGTACTCATGGAAAGCCTGTAAGACTGTGTAAGAAATTGGTTCTATTTCATATGAATGAATATGTATTTCCACAAACAATATTACTATTGAACTTGGGGGGGGGGCTCTGCTGTCCACTCGTTCTGGTTGTTAAGCCAATACCCAAAATATAAACATTAAAGCACTGAAAAAAGAAACATAAAAATATACCTCAGATTAGACCCATCTCATAAAAGAAATACCACCTGGAATCCTCTTCTGAACCATGTAGTTTAGGAGGCACTGCTGAGATACTGGAATTAAAGCAGAGTATTGATTCTTCCACAGATAATGCCATTCATGGTTAGTGGGGACTGTGAGGAATATTGTGTGTAAATATTTGCCCTGTCAAATACCATTCAGCAAGCATTGCATAAATATTATTAGAGCTATAAATGCCACTGGCTTCATGAATATGTACTACCCTGCCCTTTTTGCTGTACCAGATTCTGAGCAGGACCTTTGCCTGACAAAGAACAAAAGAAATTTCTTGAGGAAACACACACCTATATACAGGGAAGATTGCTGTAGGTATATTATTGCCCTTCTTTTGACTGTCTGCTTATAGTACGGTATATATCTTCTTCTCCAAGAATGTTAACTAGACAGGGCTTCAGAGGTGAGGGAACAAAAGGATTACCATGAAAGCTTTCATAAAATAATTATCTCCCAACATCTCTGTAAGAATAAAACCATGCTTACCTATGTAAGGATGTTGTCCCTATGCTCTCACAGAAACCTATTGTTTGTGGGGCACATTAAGGCAGAAACAATCCTAATGTTTTGTATCTCTTAAGTATGAGTTACAGAGGAGCAACAGCTAAACAGATACAGTATGTTGCTTTCATTTCCTGTTTATTAGCTTTCCAGAGGCATGTGATTGACCACTGCAGGAGACATGATTCTTGATTAGGTATATCCACAGAATCTATGTTAAATGCTACTCTGTCCCAACTATCCACTGAATCAATGGGAGCTATTGAATCAATACTTATATAAGCCCCAGTAGTTCTTTGGATCTACAGTAGCTGTGACCATTAACTGGATTTAGCCCATGCTAACTCACAGTATACTGAATCATGACATTAGTAAGCCATCAGGTAGTGTCTCTTGGGGATTCCAAACAGTTTTTCTCCCAGCCCTACCTAAAGATATCAAGATGTATGCTTAGTATTTTGTCTGATTCAGCAAGATTCTTATGTTTTTCAATTCAGTGCTTGTTTTACAATGGATTGAAAATTGATATTTTTGAATGAGAGGTTCCTAATTTGTACCAGTGGAGAAAAAGAGAACAGAAAACAGTCTTCTTCCCTCTCTTAGAACACTACAATTTAGCATCACCCAATAAAGTTTAAGGCCCGGAGATCCAAGACATTCAGAAACAATTTTAGCATTTTTGTCTACCCAGATAGAGCACATAGACACCCCATCAAAGGCTCGTTAGTTTGAGATTCTGACCTTGGACCCTCATGAGTCCTATTCAGTTGTTCTGATGACACATGTCCTCCATAATATATGAGGAAAGTGTTCTTACCCCATGTCCTCCATCAATGCTTTCATCACCTACAAGTGAATTTATGAAGAAAGGGAGGGTGCTCTATTCATGTAGGTTCCTCACTAAACCGCAGCCCCTTTTTGTGTGTGGTACATAGGTCTATGTGGATAGAACTGCCTCCCACTCTTCAGACTGTCCATGATGAAAGCAGTGATGGAGGAAGAGGAATTAGCACATGTGAGGAGGACACACACTGTCAGAATGACTGAATAGGGTTTACAAAGCCTTCAGATCAATTTCATTGAATAGCTGGCAATTTCCTCCCTCAAGGGCCCCACACTCCATATGCTCACCAATTCAGACAGCATATAATAAAGTGGCAACAAAGACCTAGGCTCTTTAAGTCCTTGGACTTCTCAACTATATGGCAGAATCTGCAAGAAACAGATTGAGGATGTATCAGCTTTATCAGAAAGGGAGCATTTGTTGCAATGAGTCATCAGCTTTATGCTTCTGTCCAGGGTACTGAAATAAGCACTTCTTCAAGTGCTGTATCCATTCTGGATATTGGCTATCATCATGGCAATAGTCTTCCTATTCTTAACTCCTTGTAACAGTTCTTCCATGGACATTCCACACTTGTCTCTCAGGTTCTCTAGCCACAAAGTCTGTCTAGGTCCTGGACCTCTCTTCTCAGGGATCTTCCCTTGCATAGCAAGTTGGAGTATTCTATATTTCTATATTTTTATGAATTGTGCTGGCTTAGTGGTTAAGACACTGAACATGATAACTGGAAGGTCAGCCGATTGCTGCATGATGGAATGAGCTCCCAGCTCCTTCCCCAGCTGCAAGTAGATAAATAGGTATCATTTCAGTGGGAAGCTAACAGCGTTCTGTACACTCTGGTGTCTGGTCATGCCTGACATGACCACAGAAACATCTGCAGACCCAGATAGCACTGGAAATAGGCATTAGTCAGAATCATATTGGTGTTTGCCTAATGTTCATATAACTTGCTGCAGCAAATGGTGGCTACTTGATAAGGTGCCAGGGCACATTTAATCTGTGTGATTAGGTGCATCACCACACACACACAACTGGGACACACCCCAGCATCTCATTAATTATGATAATTAGCCACATCAAGTTTTGCAAAACAGTCTGGAAGGCAACACTTCTTACAGAAACAGAAGCAGCAATCTGGCCACTGCTCTTGCTTCTGAATGGTTGCTTAAACCCTACTATTCTCTTTCCCTGTATAATCCCTCACCAGGAATGGACAGTGGGGACGTATGAAACTGCTGTATTTGGCTCTGTGTTCAGAGTCTTATTGTTTTATATTAGATGTATGTGAGCTTCTATGCTATGTTTTCTTCGAGTGCCATGTTAATAGCATCTGAATTTTAGTACAAGGTAACAATGTGATTTGATGGAAAGAAAAGATAAACTAAAAATGTTTCTTCACATAGCAGTCAGATATTCCATATATTTATTTATTTAGATTTATCTAGGTTGTATCCATTTTCTACACTAACTAAGTGGCCAAATCTAAAGAAAGAGAAATTCTAGTCCAGTTGCATTTATTGCTAATATCCCAGGAATTTTTAACAAAACTCAGTTTGTTCCTATTGAGGAACAAATGAAAAGAAGGATAGGTTCAGTTTTTATAATTCTACAGTTACTCCTTAAGCCTAAACACATTGACAGGAGTTAACAATAGCCACTAAACACCTAAACAAGTAAATACCCTTACTTTTATCCCCATGGACTACCACACTTAGTTTCCTTTATGCAGTATTAAGAATGAACCTTCCCCTCAGGTCTAGTCGTGCAATTTTTACCACTCCATTTATCACACTTTCTCAAATTCAAGTGCTTATCAAGAGCTCAATTATGTTGAGACAAGTGTCTCATTAAATTTACTAAACTGAATTCTCCAAAGCTCTTTTAATTAGTGATTTAATTCAAAGTCTGCATCTGAAAGTTGAGCTATTGTCTCAGCTCTTGTAACTAAGGTTATAGTTCTGACATAGATGTCATTCAACAGCAAGTGTAAACCAGTTGAATTACTACTCACACTGCTATGGTACTATTGCCAGTTTAATAGTTGTCATTTGCCAAGGCATTTGAAAAACTTGATTTAATCCTATTGCTTTTTTGGTTGGTTATTGTGGGTTTTATTGTTGTTATCTCTGATTGTTGTTTTTGTATGTGCTATTATTTTTCCTTCTTTAATTTGTTTTGATGTCATATTGGGGAGTTTTTACTTATTTTGCTAATTATATAAAACAGTGCATTGAAAATCAGCACCCATTAGCTACTATCTTTGTTGATTTAAAAAAAAAAGGTTATGATAGCATCTACCAAGAGTCCCTCTGTCAGATCCTCCATCTATATGGCATACCACTAGTCTTCATTACCATCTTTAAGAATTTGTACCACCAATCGATCTGCTGCATTAAGACTGAGAATGGCCATATGTATTTATTTGAAATTACCACTGGAGTCGGGCAAGGCTGTATTTTGTCCCCATTTCTCTTCCTTATGGTTCTTGACTACATCATGTGGCAAGCTAGAACACTCATTGGGACAGGCATCCATCCGTCTGTCCAAGGCTGTCTTGATGCCTGGATTTTGCCAATGATATTGCCGTCCCTGAGGAAGACGAAATGGGATTGCAGCATGTTATGCCCTTTTTTTGGCTGAAGAGGCAAATAGAGTTGGCTACAGGATAAGTGCCAAGAAGTCAGAGATAATGAACATGAGTTCTACAGCCTCAGTAAGTGGAATTGTGCTTGGACCCAGCAATGAGAAGAAGTGGAGTGGTTTACCTATCTGGATAGTGCAGTTGCCTGGAATGCAAATGCAGAGATAGATGTCAGATGCTGCATTGAGAAGGTGATAACTGGTGTTTTGTTTTGTTTTTTTGTTTTTTGGGAGGGTGAACAAGATACAGTCTTCATCATCCATATCGCTGATAGCTAGGTCTGTCCACTTACATAATGATTGTGAAAGCTATCTATCCCAGCAAGACTTGGAAGGCACCAGCAAATATTAATAAGAAGCTTGACATCTTCCAACAGAGGCACCTCCACCAAATCTTAATGGTCCAATATTTTGATCATATTATTAAGGAGGTGCTTCAAAGGAGTGGCTAACACAAATTCCATGATATGGTTGCATGCAGATTACTCCAACTGGCTGGTCACAACCTTTGTGATCGCTAAACTGGCAATGAGCTGTATCCCTCCCAGTGCTGAATCACAAGATCATCCCCGAATAACATGGTGTAGAACACTGACCCAAGATCTGAAAGTGCTACATATCATGTGAGATGATACTGAAAGATTCACCTAAGAATGAAAATGCCTGAAAACTCTTGCTGCCTGAAATGCCATGTAGCATAGGAAGATCTATGACCGTCTATATCTTATTAATTAGATAATACTGTTTTGTTTCTGTATGCCATTTTGGTGACTATAAGGATGAAGATGGTTTTAGTATAAATCAAACAACCAAACAATTTACAAATAAATATTATTAAACTGATATTACAAGAGAAGGGTTATATAAAGTATTTTAAAATTTAAACCAAGAAGCAGGACCAGTAAGTTTATTATTTATTTATTTATTTATTAGTTCAAATTTATATTACCACCCACTCACCATAGTGACTCAGGGAGGCTTACAAACAATATATTACATTACAATACAATATGTTGATGGGGGCTCAGGGGGAGGGACAGTAAAGTCCTGAACCTGCTCTGGCTTCTTCTTCCCCGGCCGTTGGTGTGGGCTCAGGGGGAGGGGTGGCGAAGTTATTGCATAGGTATCATCCCAGCAAGAAATAGACCATCCTTGCTTTCATAAAGATGTAAAAGATTAAGATCCCCTCAGGAAAAAAATAGTGGTGCACTGATATGGTTTAAAACACAAGGACTAAAGCACCAATCCCTGTCCTAAATGAACATATTAGTATGTTTCAACTTGAAAACGTTCATACTTTTTTTTACATCAATTGTTCTATTATGGGCTTATGGTTACCATAACACTCTAAAACATCTTTTTCACACATGCCTAGTCATATATGATTCCCCCTGACCACCCAAATATGGGTAAATCCTAGTGTTTATTCCAACTAAAGCACTAGGACTAACAACTGGCTAATCTATCTCACACTAGGTTAGCCAAGGGGAACTATGGAATGAATTCACCAAAAGTTGGTTTCATTTTGGCAGTTTCACATATTACCTTGACCAGTGATGGTCAACCTTGGTACTCCAGGTGTTCTTGGACTTCAATTACCAGAAGCCCAAGCCAAGGCTTCTGGGAATTGAAGTTGAAGAACACCTGGAGTACCAAGATGGGCCGTTGCTGACCTAGACACAGAAGACGATTGATTCAATGGATCCCTTCTGGCTGAGACAAACAATTAGATGCAGCTCAATATCCAGGGCCATAGCCAGGGGGGTGAAAACCCTCATGAGCTAACAGTCCATCCCCCACCCCACCCCACCCCGCGGTGCCAATGTTATATATGTGAGCATGACATTGTTGCCCCTCCTGAAATTTTTTTTTGCCCTTCCTGAAAAATTTTCCCCCAAAAATCTAGTATCCTGGCTATGGCCCTATTCTTACCACTTTGTGCTCTTAACGAATTTCATATTCCAGAGGTGAAGGTTGTAAGTGGAATGACACGTGTCTAATTTTTCTATCCTGGCTGCAAAATATTAGGGTTCATGATCATGATAGTAAAAGGAAGCCTATGATGGTTGTCTCTTTGAAGAGTGTATTCAAAATTGTCTTTCAACTGGCAACATGGAGGCTCAGAGATTACGAGAAGTGTGGATAGATTATTCCATGGAACTTCCATCTTTTTTCCAATGAACATCCATCACTCAAAAACAATGTTTTTAGGAGCCAAAAGGAACAACAAGACCATGAGATCATTTTCTTGGAGTTTTCACATCTTATCTGAGTGTTCAGAATCACATGCAAGGTCATGGAGTGAGTGTGCTTCCCAACCTGAGAGGGTTTGAACAAAGGTTCTTCTTTGCACTCCCAAGAAATTGGTCCCTCCAGAGTTCTCCTTTGAAATTCTAATTAACACAAGGAAGAAAAAGAATCATTAGGCTTTGGGCTCATTAAAACACACTGTCATTCACCTGGCATTTATGCCTGGCACTTAATCAAAAGAAATTAAATTATCTTTTCTAACTAACTTAATTTAGTACTGCCTGTGATGTACAAATCAGTAGATGGAAAGAAATGCATGTGCAAATGGTGGATATTGGTTACATAGTATTTCTAGCTGTCTTTTCCAGTTAACAAAATGTCTTCTACAAATCTAGGAACACTCCATGTTCTAGTAGAGTAACAAAGCTATTTGTAGTTTACTTTATTTTTATCTTGTTAAAAATTGGAATCATGGTTTTGTTAAATGGGAATTTTGCTCCAAAAAAAGGGGGGGGATTCTTCCAATGATGCAGGGGTAAGAACTAATAAAACCAAAGGAGGAAAGAGTTTCAGTTGCATAGCAAGTGACTATCAAAACAGGAAGTTAAAAATCTATGAACTAGATCATCAGGTTCAAGAAAATAAGGTGAATGAGATATGTAGCTAATGAAAATTGCTATGTCAACAAGCTGCTTCTCTTCTTTCTATATGTTATTGTTTTCAGTGCAGTTTATTCAGATGAATATTTTTTCTTTAATTTGCAGGAATTATTGCCACATGGTTGTGGGTTTAAACTATGGAGCTAATGTCCCTGGAAATTCTCCGATACAATACCTAGCTTGCATATTTTCTGTGTATTTTAACAGGATGTCCAGGAAAAAACTCCAGTAGATTCTGTTGTATGTGATTAATAGTAGTGATTCTCGGGAGAGGCCTCAGCTTGCCTGCAGTGGGAAGCAGGGCCCTTCCCTTATAATGGTGTGCCAACACACGATCATGCACAGCCAGCAAATATACATTAAATGCTTTCCACCCTTTCTGATCCTTTCCCAGCAGCACATGCAGCCACAAAAGAAACATGGAAGGGATTTCCAGAATCAGTGTTTCCATAAGAAGGAGTCCACTTCTACACCGAGTTGACTCCTTTTTGTGAATACTGGCTCTGATGTGTCTTCAGAACTTAAGGCACAATGGCAAGAATTGCCCGAGGCTAATTGTAGCCTGCAGACCATGCAGATTTATTTGCAGATATGGTCCAGTGATCTGTATGAGCTTTGCTCCCTACTAAAGTTCACAGGATTGCATCTCATCCAGTTTCCCCAGCTTTGAAATTCAGCTGAGCAATATATGAAGGAGCTGATGATACGGGAGGAATGTTTGCTCTCACTTATCCTGGAGTATGTCTGGATGCTAGGAGGCACCATTTGGTATATTTAAGTAAACTTAAATATGCTGATCCCCATGAGATGAGATTTTAATTTAAAAGCCGATGAGGGATTTAGGGGAAATGATCTTCAATGGCAGTTGTGCATGCGTGTGTGTGTGCATGCGTCTCTCTCTCTCTCTCTCTCTCTCTCTCTCTCTCTCTCTCTCTGTGTGTGTGTGTGTGTGTGTGTGTGTGTGTGTGTGTGTGTGTGTGTGTGTGTGTGTGTGTGTGTGTGTGTGTGTAATCTGCCTAACAACAAATGTTTTCTAAGTGAAAATATAATTGGAAAGCAGCTCACAGGATTGTGCTCATCTAACTGTTTCATAGCAATTTTTGAAGCATGAGATCAGAATTGCACATTTGCCTGGGAGTAAACTCATTGGAGCTCACATTTGATTTAATTTTTGAGTAAACATATATGTGATTACACTGACAGTGAATCTGACACAAAAGGATTCTCTGCCATACCAAAAGCATGCAAGGCTCCAGCCATATGAACCAAACTGATCTTATTAAGGTCATATTGGACATATTTAAATATTTTATTGGTGATATTTCATGGGAAATGGGGGTGAGGACAAATTAAAAAAAAGTTTCACATTAGCACAATGTAGATATATAGATATGCCCAGAGATTTGCATGCTGCAATAAATGTCAGACTTTAACAAAAAGTGATATGACTAGACATAATTCAGTAGGTTAGACTTTAATGGCCCCAGAGAGTTGTAATTGAATTACGCTTGACATTTTTGAAAAGCTTGCATGAGACTAATGGAATGTTTTGGCTTGTGTTGCTTACAGTGTACATTTGGAAAACTCTCAGCAAATAAGAACTAGCCAAGAAAGCTGCCAGAATACATAGGTTTTGATTATTATTTTTTAGCCAAATGGATCTTTGCTGTCATAAAAGGAGTCCACAGCTTTAGCTGCCTTTGGCTACAGCATTTGACGCTGATGTTCTTTTCACTCTGCCAACTCCCCTTTTCAATTCCTTACTCAACCATATTTGACCTGTGTTTTTCATCCTTTATGAGGCACAAAATCTCAGTAAATATGAAGAAGGCAGACAAACAGGTGGTTGAGCAACAGTGAACCTTCCATCGAATCTACCTGATTCCTACATCCTTTTATTTTATTTTATTTTTATTTTAGGTTTTCTGTTTAGCATATCTGACAAGAACAGTTCCATGGTGAGAGCATTTGCCAACTTCCTTGTTTGTTTTTAAATCTACTCCAAAATGGGAACATCAGTGGGAAAGGTCACATATTAAGTTACTTATTAACACGCTAAATTAAAAATAAAGCCTAATTGAATAGGTTTATAGTGAAACAATGATTTTTAAATGTTCCCATTAATTTTTAATTGACATTTAAATTTAAATTGCATAAGTATGAAGAAATGTAGCAACATGAAGGTGAAAAATTTTACCCATGGTTCAACTCTTTCCACCTTACTTCTGTCCTGAGCTTTGGGGAGAAAGAAATAGCTCCATCCAAAACTCATTTATCCCTTCCTCATAAACTCTTCTCCTTCCTGTTCTTTTTGCGTACGTCAGGACTCTTCAGATTGGGCAAAAGAGTGGGTAGATGCTGAAACTTTAAGATGTGCAGTTAATCTAGTGTTCTTTGACATAAGTGATTTGTGGCTTTTGGGCCTTCAGGTGTTTTGGACTTTGAGTCCCAGAAGCTTCAGCCACATGGTGAATGATGGGGGATTCTGGGAGCCAATATCCAAAATATCAGGAATACGAAAGATTGAGAAGCATTGCTTTCAAGGGCACAAATGTGAATAATAACTTTTAAGATGTGATGATATCACGTTTCAGCAAAACAGATGGAGAATTGTTCTTTTCTCTCTTAAGCTAGATAACAAAGAAGTACTTCTGTGCTAACTGGAAGCAAAAGCACTCAGAAACATGCAAGCTCCTTTTGGGTAGAAAGCAGTGATGGGATGTAACAGGTTCCCACCAGTACTCTAGAACCGGTAGTAACTTTTCCCAGTGTCCCGGAGAACCGGTTGTAGCTTTTGGGGGGAACCACCTTCGGGACCTACCTTTTCACTGGTTCCCCCACTGCGCATGCACGCCAAGCACTTGGTGTGCATGCATGCCTACAGTGCTTGGCGCGTATGCACAGCCTCCTTGCTGTCCTCCCAAGCGGGGAGGAGAAAGAGAACCTGCTAGCCTGCTAGGTTTGTCATCACTGATCTAGACGATGTGTTTTTTGGACCAACACTTTCTACGTGAGTCTTCACAAATTAGCTGCTACATAAACTCAGAGTTTTAAATATGTGTCAACCTTAGTTATTTAAATTGAATTTATAAGAAATAAGATGACCCAATGAATTTCACATCTCTGTGAGGATATGACCCTGGATTTCTACCACGTAGCAGTTTGAAAGCAAGAAATTGCAAGTAGATAAATTGGTACTGCCTTGGTGGGAAAGGTAGCAGTGTCCCTTGCATTCCAAATGAGAATATTCAGTTTGTGTTCCTGCACTGCTCCTTGAATGTACAGTTTGAACAGCAGGATTTGCAGTGCAAAGTAACTGAAAATATTTGGATCCAATGTTTAGAAAAGGTTGCTTTTTAGTTTTTTTAAAAAAATTGCTCCCTGTTTTTCCAGGCAGCTATATACTCTGGCACTTGCATTCCAAAAAGATTTGTTTTCTTGCTTTGTATGCAGCAAAATATAATATATCAAAGGAAACATACATAAGGATTAACAAACAAACTGTCAAACCTCCTCTCCTTACTCACTGTTTTACATTTATAGCATCCACCATGGAAAAAATATAATCAATCAACTAACTAAATGAGCTTGCTTAAATCCAAGTCATTTGCAAGACATGAATTTGGGTCATTAACTAAAAAAAGTTACATTTTGGAAATAAAAGTATACAGACTTTTCGTTGCACAACATGTTTTTCCCCAAAATCCTTATGTGTGTCCAATGAAACCATAGCAACTTTTCCCAAAATAAAGATGGCAGGAAGAATGGTCTAGGTGAGTATAATTGCAACAGAAAACTTCCCCACTGAGCAAGAGCAAAATGCCAGATAATTGGCTTTGTTCTAATAGCCTAGTAGTCAGTAAACTGTCAGCATCCTAAAGACACCTTCACACAAGCCAAGGTTTAGTGCTCTCCAGTGGGTAAAATAAAGAGAGTAAAATTAAGCCTGTGAGGATCTTTCCCTATTAGAGACATCAACAATGGAAGCAATAAAATGATGAAAGTGTTTCTAGTTCATTAATGTCTTTTAGTTCTGTGGCCTGATTAATTGATTAATTGCCCCATTAAACAAATATTATTGTATGGAATTAGATCGGGATAAAGTATGTTAATAAAGACCACCATTTCAACTAAAAGGCATAGACAATTCTTTCAGGGCTCCTTACACCATCTTCAAAGAACACCACATAAGGAAATTAATACAAGAAGTACATTTTCTTGTGCTTTGTATATTGCTGACTAGGTAGCTCAGTGAGTGAGGTTTCTGCCTGCAGAGCAGTGGTGGGATGCAACAGGTTCTCACCAGTTTGCCAGTACCGGTAGTAACTTTTCCCAGTGTCCCAGAGAACCGGTAGCAGCTTTTGGGGGAAACAACCTTCGGAGCTTACCTTTTCACTGGTTCCCCCACTGCGTATGGACACCAAGCACTTGGTGTGCATGCATGCCTACAGTGCTTGGCATGTATGCACGGCCTCCTTGCTGTCCTCCCAAGCAGGGAGGAGGAAGGGAAGCTGCTAGCTTGAAGCTCCCTATAGCCTGCTCCCCAGGGTAAGTGACTCACCTTTGGATGTGGTGTGTCTGTGTGTATTTTAATGTGTATTTAATACCTTTACCTATATTGATGTACTACCACAATTCCTAAAAAGGCCTGGCAGCTGGCAGGCCTGGCTTGGGGTTTTTAAGCAAAGTCTTGGCGTTACCTCATCAATAAGCTACACCTGTGCTGTTCCAATTGCTGTTCCAATTGGAGAACCCTTAAGGAGGTACAGCTGTTTTACATTTACATTAAGGCATATTATCCTAGAGAACTGGTACGATGACCATATCCATCTTGCAGCATGGTGCTGCCCCGGCACTTATACCAACAGGAAGTGACGGGTTTGTGTTTGGGGGGGGGGGTGTTTGTGTGGGTGGGTGTATTTTAATGTAATTTTTATTTTAGTTATTTATTTAATTTATTTATTTATGGGTTTGTGTTGTGGAATGGGTTGAGGTGTGTGTGTGTCTGCTTATTTTTATTTTTAATTTTTTTTCCTTTGGCCCTGCCAACGACATCATGACATCGTGATGTTAGCTCCACCCACACTCCACCACTGCTGCAGAGTCAGAGATTGAGAGTTTGATTCCCCAGTCAAACTGTGTCTCCTGTTAGAAGAGCTAGATGACGTCACGGCGGGGTAGTAAAAATTTTGACATCCCACCACTGCTGCAGAGTCAGAGATTGAGAGTTTGATTCCCCAGTCAAACTGTGTCTCCTGTTAGAAGAGCTAGTGGGAATAAGTCATGATCAAACTGCATGGTCCGAGGACACCTCAGAAGAAAGGACAAGTAAACTACCTCTGAGTACTCTTTACCTAGAAAACCCCTGGATAGGGTTGCCATAAGTCAAAACTGACTTAACAGCACACAGTTATACTATTATGCACTGTGTATTCTCTCTTCATGAACGTTGACATGAAATGCTTGTAGACAGCAAAGGTTATCTTATTTCCATAACTCTTTAGATGGTGGAGGAGATGCAAGCAGAATAGATTATCAGTTTTCCCTTCTGCCACCCATGTGTGGTGAGTTCTTGAAGATCTCTTGTTGATCTGCATCAGCACTAGGCAGAAAGTATTTCTTGATCTGTCTGTTTTATATGATACAGAATGCTTGACAACAATGTTTTACTTGCAGTTCTTTCACATTAGCAAAAACAAAATGATGCTTCTCCCACTGAGACTTATACTGTGGAACAAAGCCTGGAGTAACAATTTTTGTTGAGATGCCAAATTTAATATCTGCTCATCAATGCTTGAAATTCCATGCATATTGCTGGCTCTTATTCCAGTATGCTCCACAAGGCCCATCTGATTACAGCCATTGCTCCTAAATGGTTTGTTGAAATGTCATTGCTCTTAAACCAATTATGCCACTGGTATAATCTAAAATCCAGCCACTACTATCCACTGTTGCTTTAAGCAAAAGTTCAGAAGTTGATATCAAAAGTACAATAATATATATCAGTACACATGAATTCTGTTCTAATTTTATTGAAAGCCATCTATGGTTTCACATCTGAAAGTGCTTATCCCCAGAGAGGTCCACAAATCTTCAACAAGAAGTCAGGCCTTCTTGATGGTAGCACCCTTGTTGTAGAATAACCTTCCTTATTAAGTCTGCAAGGTTTCTTCCTTCCTTTCCTTTAGGAAACCTCTTGGGAAAGGCTTCCGTATGTTTTTTCTTAATTCAGGGGTGCCCAAACTATAGCCTGTGGGACAGATCTGCCCCCAATGTCAATTCATCCGGCCCATACCACCCTTGTTGCTCCCGGAAGTTGAAGCAAATTGCACATTTTACTTCCACTTCTGGGAGTGACAAGGTTGGCATAGGCCAGATGAATTGGTGTTGGGGGCCAGATCTGGGCCATGGGCCATAGTTTGGGCACCCCTGTCCTTAATTGATTGTATTGACGGTTGCCTGTAGTTCTTTGTTTATTTTGAGTGTATTTTTTATATGTTTGTATGTGTCTATGCTTTTAATTGTGTAAACTGCCCAGAGTAGCTTTTAAACTAGATGGACGGTACAAAAATTGGATGAATGGATGAATGAATGAATGTTTAGCTCATCAAACAATGTTTTGACCATTGTCTTGGATATTGTTATATAGATCCAGTCCAATTTTTTTCAACACCGGGCTTGAAAAGAGAAAGAGCTCTAGTCCCATATTATCCTTCTTGATTGTTTATCTAGTCTTGGTGAGGAAGCATATATTTTTCAGTAGCATCAGTCCTTCTGAGCAGATTGGTCTTAGGAGGTGGTATTCATGGAGGATTTGAGAGAGCTCAAATGGGCAAAGAGACACCAAGAGCAACCCTGGGTGAAGACCCGGAGTGACTCTGACCGAACACTTGTAGAGCTGCTATTAGACCCTACCTTATGGCGATAGAGGTGGTGAAACATCAATACTTCACTGCCTTTATTGCCTCTGCGGAAATCACCCAGCAACCCTATTCTGGGTGACTAGGTCCCTCCATGGTAGAGGGGGGGCAGTCCCTGGTTGGCAGGGGTCTGCTGAGGTTTTTGCTGATTATCTAACAGAGAAAATTGCTCAGATTTGCTCTAAATTTAATCCTAGTGTGAAAAATATAGGGCTAGGGTTGACTGGATCGCAGTCTAGCCATGTTATTTGGGATCAGTTTGATCCAGTTGTCCCTGAGGAAGTGGACAGGCTCCTTGGATCTGTTCATGCCACTGCTTGTGCATTAGATCCATGCCCCACCTGGTTAGTTAAAACTATCAGGGTGGTGACAGACAGCTGGGTCAGAGCAATTGTGAACTCTTTTTTGCAGAAGGGAGTCTTCCCAGCAGCATTGAAACATGCCTTGGTGTGCCCCCTCCTGAAAAAGTAATTGCTTGACCCTACAGTATTCGCCAACCCTACAGTATTCACCAACCCTACAGTATTCGCCAGTTACAGGAGGTCCTGAATGAAGTGGATTATCTGGACCCTTTCCAGTCAGATTCAGGCCCAGATATGGTACTGAGACTGCATTGGTCACACTGCTGGATGATCTCTGCTGAAAGCGGGATGGAAATCATCCATCCATCCTTGCTCTTCTTGTCCTCTCAGCAGCCTTCAATACCATCAAACATGGTATCCTTCTGGAATGGCTCCAAGGATTGGGGATCCAGGGCACAGTGTGGTCCTGGTTTTCCTCATTTCTGAAGGGCTGGACCCAGTTGGTGTGGTTGGAGAGCGAGAAGTACAGCTTTAGGCCCCTCCAATATGGGGTGCCTCAGGGCTCGGTGATCTCACCTCTCCTATTTAATAGCTACATGAAGCCTCTGGGGGAAATATCCGTTCCCACGGGGTGAGGTATTATCAATATGCAGATGATACTCAGTTATACATCTCAGCCCATGGTAATCCAAGCAATCAGTCGGAGTCCTATCCAGGTGTCTTGAGGCTGTAAGGGTCTGGATGGGGGACAACAGGGTACAACTGAATCATAGCAAGACTGAGTGGCTGTAGGTCAGGGGCCCTGCATTATCCTGGTAGCTACCATCTTTAGAGCTGGATGGGGCTTTTTTGCCACAGACAGACCCAGTGTGTAATTTGGGGGTCCTCCTGGACTCATGACTCCTGCTTGATGAGCAAGCGGCTAGGAGGGCTTTTGCACAACTTTGTGTCATTCACCAATTACACCCACTCCTGGACCAGGACTCCTTGCTTATGGCCACACATGTTCTGGTCACCTCCAGACTGGATTATTGTAATGTGCTCTACATGAGGCTGTCCTTGATGACTATTCTGAGGCTGCAGCTTGTTCAAAATACAGCTGCCTGTGTAATGATGGGGTGTGGGCATTATGTCTGTGCCTCACCCCTGCTACGGGAGCTGCATTGGTTGCCAGTGTGCCTCCAGGTACAATTCAGGGTGCTGGTAATTACCTTTCGAGCCCTACATGCTAGTGGACCAGGATACTTAAGAGACCGCATCACTCCAAGGACATCTGCCCATCCCACTAGAGTGGACCAGAGGGGCTCTTTAAAAATACCAACTGCTAGAGAGGTAAGCCTCTCTAGTACTAGAAGAGCCTTTTTGGTATCTGCTCTGGCCCTATGGAACCTCCTGCTAGTTGAACTTCGTCTCCAGACAGAGTTGCTGCCCTTCAGGAAAGAGCTAAAAACCTGGCTGGCAGGGCAGGTATGGGGAAGTGGAGAGGGAGCAACCAACCCCCCCCCCCCTTTCCGGCTCATTTAGAGGAGACTCACCGAAATATAATAATAATAATAATAATAATAATAATAATAATAATAATAATAATAATAATAATAATAATAATAATAATAATAATAATAATAATAATAATAATACTCATGCTTTTAATAGTTTGTAACTAGATTTTTAATTGGTGTGGGTGGGAGGTAATTTTTCAGTGTTTTTAGGAATGTTAAGGGTCTCTATAGTTTAACCATTGGGGATTTTATGTACACTGCCCAGAGTTGCATGTAAATTGAGGCAGCTATACAAATTGAATGAATGAATGAACGAACGAACGAACCCTTGGCTGTTGACCTATGGTGTGTCACAAAATTCTATGAATGATTGTTTTCCCCAAAGCTTTTCAACATCTGGGGGAAAGCCCTCTGAAAGTCTGTTAGGTAATGTCCATTCTATTTCTCTCAGTGGTGCTTTTGAACTAGATGTGTTGAATTTTTGAAATGGAAGTTTTGAGAGGTTTGGGTGAGAATGAAGAATCTGCCATTTTATCAAAACAAGATGGAAGTGCTAGAGGCAAGGAAATCATCTACTCTGGTAGGATGTTTATGTCAACTCCTCTTTGGGCTTTAGTTGTGTTTCTTTAAAGAGAGTCTGGCCTTGTCTCAGCTATGCATGCTATAGTGAAAAACCAAAATAGACTACTTAAATGCACACTACAATGGGTTGCCTGTAAATGTCACCCAGCTAATACAGGACACATTCATGCAAGTACTGGGGGAATGGGCAGATGGATCATGTGACACCAACACAGTACCAACTGTATTGATTGTCAAGTCATATCTCAGCCAAATTTAATAAATTGGCTTTGACCTTTAAAGTATTAAACTGCTTTGGATCTAGTTACTTGAAACTTATATCAGCCCTAGATGCTTGAGAAAGAAACAGCGGGTGAGGTTCTACTCATGTGCCCTTTAAGAACAATCAGTTTGTGCTTAGAAGCTTTGGGATCAAGTTTAGGAACAATCCAGTGATGAAAGAAAAGGTTCTTTCAGCAGTAGTCTCACAGCTGTGGAATGTACTTACATTTGAAGTCTGACAACCCTCCTTCTCCTCCTCTGCTTTTATTTTTAATGACCCATTTGTTCTCCATGAGTTTCTTATTAGAAACAGTTTATCAGAGTGTTCTATGATTTATTTGTATTTCTTTATTAGCTCTGGCATTTTTCTGGGCTAGAATTTAAAATTGTCTGGTTTTAGAGCTGTTCTTATTGCTGTTTCGTGGTGTTGAAGCTTCATTATTGCTACTTTTAGGAAACAGCCTAAGCGAGCTTTTATTTTTCACTCATAAGGCCAGACAGCATATAAAATCTTTCAATAAATCAATATGCAGAGATGGAAAATGTTTAGAGTCAAGCATATGGGATGTGGCATGACAATGACAAGCACAGAGAAGCACCCTGGTTAGTGAAATATATTGTACATAGCACTTCTGAGTAAGTAAAATCCAATCTACTGCAACTTTGGCATGGGGAGGCAGTCCAGGGTATACAAATACCTGTGATTTATGACATCTTGAAATATAGTTATCACTATCAATCTATGAATAATTATACATCCCATTAGCTATTTAGGCAAAAGAGAAATACCCCTCTGCCTGGTACTTAGAAACACCACCACAGCACACCCTGAGATGAGCAGCTTGAGCCCTGATGCACAAATAAACAAGACGTAGTTCAAGCACAGTGGGAACACAGATTCAAGAACAATTAAATGAGTTTATAATGAGGTTCTCAGCAGAAAGCATTTGGGTAGCTACACTATTGTTTTTCAGTCTAGTGATAGTGACAAATGAAAAGAAGATTATTGTCTCTTCATCAAAATGATTGGAAGTATGTAGATTTTTCCTGTGCCTAAACGTGCACATGTTCTTATGAGGAATGATCTCTGAAGAGCCATTTATATAAAGTCTTAACTGGCACATTGCTTAATGCTTATTTCTTTTATGGATGCCTTCCTTTCACTCCATTTTTCTCTGCAGGGAAGGAGCAACACAGAGAAAAATTTGCTATATCTGCTGCCAGAAGATGTCCAAACTAGATAAGCATCTAATCAAATTTGGCTTGCACATGGTTGCCTCCAGAAGGCTGCAAGCCTGATTGGAACAAACAAGCAATGGGATAATGATGCCCTTTAAACAAGTAAAGGATGTTCCTTCTGGAAAAACATATATGTGCAATGGCTCATTAATTGGATTAATTAAATTTTACTATCACCCCTTCCATTATGAGCCAATGAAAATGGTTTTACATGGTGTCCTATCCACTTAAGGCAGCTATATTAGTTTTTTTTGAAGTATGTGAGATGTTCAAGGAGTGGTTTACCATTGATACCCCTAGTAAGTTTCCATGCCCACACAGAAGTCTTCTGGGTCCTAGTGCAAAATTCTATCTACTACATCACATGGTGTTTATTCAAGAAAAACATCCAGATGATATGTATAGATTTATATACATATTGGTGCTTCCATGGGCTTTGCTGAATGCATTTAAAGGATAGAGATAGCCTTCCTCAAGAGCATTCA
Organism: Furcifer pardalis; assembly: GCA_030440675.1. Taxonomy (NCBI): domain Eukaryota; kingdom Metazoa; phylum Chordata; class Lepidosauria; order Squamata; family Chamaeleonidae; genus Furcifer; species Furcifer pardalis. Next base: position 238,376,867 of record CP126891.1, read on the forward strand.
AAGTAATGTGAGAAGATCTCTATCCCTATACCTGCTGGCGTCTGAGGGAAAGCACGCTCAAATCTAACCAAGTAACTTATCGGCAAAGGTATAATATTCTTAGAGGCCTCCTTGAAGAGGAAGGTTTTCAGCTGTTTCTTTAAAATTTTCAAGGATGGGGCCTGCCGCAACTCCACCAGCAGTGCATTCCAGAGCACTGAGCCAAGAAAGCTCTGTTTCTAGTCACAGACTTTCTAGCTGTTCTCAGGGTTGGCAGCTTATTTATTTATTTATTTATTATTTATTTATTGGATTTCTATACCGCCCTACTTGGTGTGACCAACTCAGGGCGGTGTACAACATAATTAATATAACAGTCGATCAATAGAGTTCACAATAAAGCAGAAACATACAATATAAAAAATGTAACAATATAATAACAAGATAACATTCCATCCAGCATTACAAATATAAATTCAGTGTCATAAATACAAATATCAAATCACAAATATCGTCAACTTTCGTAAGTATAACGTACGCCCGCCAATAGCTGTTCTTAATCAGCTGTCATCTCGTCGCTACCACCGCCCGTCTTTTATCGGCCTCCAGGCCGAGATGGAAAGAGGTCCCGGAGGGAGGGCGGGGGGGGGGGAACGCCTCACCGGTCACAGCTGTGCCTGCTTGTCCATCCCCGGGCGAGATGGAGAGACCCGGGGAGAAGCGGGAGCATCCTCTTGCTGCCGCTGCCGCCGCCCGTCTTTTATCGGCCTCCGGGCCGAGATGGAAAGAGGTCCCGGAGGGAGGGCGGGGGGGGAACACCTCACCGGTCACAGCTGTGCCTGCTTGTCCATCCCCAGGCGAGATGGAGAGACCCGGGGAGAAGCGGGAGCGTCCTCTTGCTGCCGCCGCCGCCGCCCGTCTTTTATCGGCCTCCGGGCCGAGATGGAAAGAGGTCCCGGAGGGAGGGCGGGGGGGAACGCCTCACCGGTCACAGCTGTGCCTGCTTGTCCATCCCCGGGCAAGATGGAAAGACCCGGGGAGAAGCGGGAGCTTGTTATCAGCTCACTTTCCTACCGGGCAGACACAAGTCCAGAGCTTTCAAAAGTTTTGGCCTATAGATTCCAGAATCTAGCATGTCCATAGAACAGTGATGGTGAACCTTGGCACTCCAGATGTTCTTGAACTTCAGTTCCCAGAAACCCTTATCAGCAGGAGTGCTGACTTGGTTTTCTGGTAATTGAAGCCCAAGAACACCTGGAGTGCCAAGGTTTGCCATCACTGCCATAGAACATCCTAATTGGGGATTCAAGAACTGTAGATAGAAAAAATAATATTTTCAGGTCTCTACTGGACTCTCTAAAATCTTTCATTTTAGGTTGGCTTGGATGCCTGAGCCATTTATCCCATGAAGCCATTTATCCCATGAAGTAAAAGCACTGTTAGGGTGTTTGTTGTACCCACTTTGACTTCTACCCATCTCTTGTCATACCATCGGCCAGAGAGGCACGCCTCACTGGCACTAGGAGGAGGGCCTTCTCTGTGTTCGCCCCGGCCCTTTGGAACCTCCTGCCAATCGAGCCGCGCCTACAGACAGAGCTCCTGCCCTTTCGAAAGGGCTTAAAAACCTGGCTGGCAGGACAGGTGTGGGGAGCCAGGAACGGAGGATCCCATGTAGGGTGGCTGATCTAGGGACAGCCACCCTTCCTGTTGTGTTTTAATGTTCTTATGAACTTTTACAGTTTTAAATTAGAACTGGTATATATTATTATTGGTTTAAAATTCTGTTTTTAACTTATGTGTAAGCCGCCCAGAGTCGGGTTTTACCTGATTGGGGCGGGATAATAAATACAAATAATAAATAAATAAATAAATAAATCTCTCCTCAACCTTGCTTCTACCCAGCCTTGTGCCAGTGCTGACTCACTGCATTTCATGTCACCCTATTCTACTCCATTTGGTTTGTGATCCTCCAGCTCATCCACAGCTGCCTCAGGCCCATATATCGATTGTCTTCTGTAATGTTGGTTTCCAGTCACAAACCAGGCCTGAGATCAGGTCTCACCTACTATAACTTACTTTCATTATAGAACAAGTCTCCATTGCAGAATGTCATTATTTCATTTTTCCTCATTAAAGAAGATTATTCCATAAAATTCCTTGTATGCAGCTTTTACTGTCTTTCTTATATTATAGTCCTCTCTGTTGCCATGGTTTCAGTACTAGATAATCAGAGTGCTGGGAACACAAGAGTCTTCTCCAAAGGGGAACAAAAAGACTGAATGTGGAGACCATTTTTCTACAATTAATAATAGAAGCTGAGATTGCAGAATGCCCCACAGATTTTGTTTGTAAATACTGTGAAATCACATTTGTTGAAATGGGCACAATGCAATTATTACACCAGACATCCATCATTTTTGTTGTTAAAGGCAGCGTTTTTTTTTTCCTATACTATTGAAGGCATTTGCGAGCTCTAGTCTAAGATATCAACAGGAACAAAAATTGAAAGGCAGCGTTCAGAGGTTTCTACATACCGTCGAAGAGCAAATTCACATATAAAGAATGCCATAATTACTTCAGGTTTTTTGTTGTGTCAGTGTTTCTTTGTTCCTGAAGGAATACCAGCTGCATTTTATTTGTATATTAGACTAACAGAAGAATTTTGTTTCTGAAGGGTTAGAAGTACAGTAGAACTCTGTACAACGAAAATAATTTGTTCTATGAGGCACTTTGTTATATGATTTTTTTATTTTTATTTTTTTTATTATACAATGCATGCATCGTGCAATGAAAATCTCTATGGGAAAAATCGTACAACAAAAATCTCTATGAAAAAAAATCATACAACAACAAAAATTTGTTGTATGATTTTTCTCATAGAGATGTTCATTGTATGATTTTTCTCATAGAGATGAATTGCATCATATAATGAAAATGTTCATCATACTGGACACAATGGTTTTTTCAAATCCTCTTCATTGTACAATTTTTTCGCTGTAAGAGGCATTTGTTATATGGGGTTCTACTGTACCTTAGTTCTCACCACTTTCTTCCTCAGTACTCTTTTTAAAAATGTTTTGTATTAAAACACAAAAAAATACAGTTATACCTCGCTTAAAGAGCATAATGCGTTCCACAGGATTGCTCTTTAAGCGAGGTTGCTCTTTAAGCGAAACACCATTGTAAATGACCAATTGTGAGGGGGATTGCGAACCCCGATTTATTTGTTAAGCGAGTTTTTGATTGGTTTTATTTGTTAAGCGAAGCAAACATTCAGAGAAAATTCTGCTCTTTAAGCTAGTTACTCTTTAAGCGAAACGCTCTTTATGCAAGGTTTGACTGTACAGAAAAAATACTATATAACCAAGAAAACAAATATGCATCTATTACCACATATGACAATATATAACCATATAACTCTTTGCATGCATCTGCCACCTGTGGGACTTTTAAACTTTCTCCAATAAGTCTTTAAATTTACCTTTTTGCCTCATCGTTCCAAAACGACAATGCTTCTTGTTCTGGCATTACTCCTTTTCCCTTTACCAATCTGTCTAAAATCTCTCTCTCTCTCTTGCTCGCTCTTGCTCTCTTTGGCTAATCCCTTTTTTACCTTTACTTCACGTTAACTTATTATTTATAGCTCAATGCTATTATAAATATAATAATTATCTCTTTCTTTCTTCATTCTGTTGATATATTTCCAAAATCTATTAATAATGCTATTTTCAGACAAATCTCTAATTTCATAAACAATATTTCATTAATTTCCATAAAACCATTTTTCATATTTTCTTCACATGCTTACATTTTCACCATAAACTAAAATATGTTCCAGCTTCTGTTTATATCTCCAACAAGATTTTGAATGTTTTATATCATAATAACTTAAGTGTACCAGAGTCATATACCATCTCCATATTGTTTTATAACAATTCTTTTTAGTTCTAACTGATATATTTTTTCGTAAATATTTGCTTCCATTTTCTAACCCATTCCTCCTCTTCAATACTACCTACTAAATCCATTATCCAACTTATTCTTAGAGCTTATTGTTTAATTTCCCATTCCATCAGTATTTCCCATTTTTATTTACTAAACCCTTTCTTGTTATTTTAATCCATTCCATCTGTATTATCAACTCTTCCCACTTTGTTAATTGTCTACAACTACCATATTGTTTTAATCTGTATTTAGGTTAACTTCTATTTATTTAACCTCAATTTCTCTAGCTGTAATATGTTGAACCAAGATACTTTGACTTTCTCAATTTTTTCTATAGGTTCCCTATAGGACACTTTGCTCAGCCAATCCTTCTGTCTTATTACCCTGACATTTTCTAATTCTTTTATTAATTTTTTTAAAGATTCTCTGTAATTTCTATAGATCTGTTATTCAAGACTGTGGTTATACTCCTGAATTAAATACATACCTGTACCCCAGAACTCTTGTTGCTTTACTTTTGCCCACATCTCTACTTTTTTTCCTCATTAGTTTTTCTCTTTCTGCTTATTTTTCTTCTTCTGTGTCTATGACAGATGTGAAACTGACAAAATGAAGCCATCTTTTGGTGAGTTCATTCTGTGGTTCTTTTTGCCTGACCTAGCATGAGAAAGATTAGCCAGCAACGCAAGGCTGCTGTTACCAGGGTATACCTGATTGTGGTTCAAAAATACACAATCTTAGAGGAGGCTCTGTGTACCCCCATAGACATATAATATATTATTATATTTAATCAATTTTAAAATGCAAAATAACTCAAGGAAGTATACAAAAACAATAGCAATTTTCAGGTGTCTAGGTTTTATGGTCTTGGAGCTATGAGGAAAATACAAAAATCTGTTAGCCAGCCAGCCAGCCTGCCTGCCTGCCTGTCTCATTTATAGGCCAATTTTCTCCCTGCAAGAGGGCTCAAGGCAGCTGAGTCCTATCTTATTGTTATGGCTTTTTAGATATGACTGACTTTTGAGCAAGAGTGACCTTTACCTTTATTTGTATAGTATATGAACTGGAGAACTGCTTCCACTTTTGAACTTTCCAAGCTACTGACCATAATAAATATGTAATCAAAATGTGTTCCATCAGCAGACAGCTCATGACAAGGCCAATCAGGGTCATAACCCTGGAATGCTGGAGTGAACTGCCCCCCCCTTCATTCTATATGTTCTAGGTCAGAATCTCTAATAATGCATATGTATTCTCTGAGCACAAACCAGAGGACCCAGCCTTCTTGAACATATGCTCTCTTTTCAGTTATATACTCAATGTAATGCATTTTTCTTGTCATCCTTTCCAAACCAGTAAAGGGGGGTGGGAGGGAGAGACTTTGCAATATCCTTTATACACAGCTGTGTTTTAAAAATAAAGGCTGAAAAGGAAGAGAAGATGGCAGGTAGGGCAGTCCCATACAGTTCCATCTTGAGATTTTTAGGAAGGAGCATGAGAGTTGTAATAAGGAAGCTATTGATTTCCCAAGAAAGGGTTTTAATCAAACACCCGGGCACCCCAGGAGAGACAGAAGCCTGCTGTAACACCAAATTGCACTTCATCCACCATCTATTTTTCAAACTGTGTATAAATGAGCCTGCCCACTGGATATGTGAGCATCCCTAAGCACAATATATCATCAGGAATAAGAAAGCAGAAGAATCTCTCTGAGTAAAAAGAGTATGACAAGAGACCAGCAAAAAGCATGGGGTAGAAACTGCTGGATGAGGAGACTGGGGAGATGGGAAAGGTTTTTCATTTTGCAGGAGTTACAGTTCTGTTTGATAGTTGGTTTTCTTGTAGGTTTCCTGTTTCTCTTCTGCCTTTTTAAATGGGATGCCGACTTCACTCTCCAACTCCACACCCATAGTAACTGGGGATTAGGAGCACATAAGATTCTTCTTAAAAACAGAGGACAAAAGTGCATATTTGGTTTGTACTTTTTATTTCACTAAACTGCCATCACAGTGTTACAAATGCAAAGCCATAAACAAAAAAAGCCAATTCAAAAAATGAAGAATCGTGGTGTCAGATCGTCTCCAACTTATGGCAGCCTTATGAATGAGAGATCTCCAAAATGTTCTCAATAGCCCTGCTCAGCTCATGCAAACTCAAGGCTGTGGTTCCTTTAGGGCAGGGGTTCTCAACATTTGCAGACAACTGAGCGGACTGAACTGGAAGTTCCTCTGCCATAAATGTGGCCATAAAACTTGTCTGCATAAATGCATTTATGATAGCCATGAGCACATTTACAGCACGTTTACAACAGCCACGGGTGCATTTACGGCATGTTTATGACAGCCATGGGCACATTTATGGCTGTCATAAAGCTGTCCACTTCCACTTCCGGTGGTGGCAGCAGCAGGCCACATGAAATGGTGCCATGGGCTGGAGCCAGCCCACAGGCTGTAGTTTACGAACCCCTGCTTTAGGGAGTCAATCCATCTCACATTGGGTCTTCTTCTTTTCATGCTTCCTCCAACCTCCCCAAACATTATTTTCTTTCCCAGAAATTCTTGCCTTCTCATTATGTGTCTAAAGTAGGCCAGCCTCAGCTTCAACATTTTTGCCTCCAAAGACAGCTCAGCCTTAATTTGCTCTAGGATTCACTTGTTCGTCATTTTGCAGTTCAGGGTATACCTGAAAGCAATTCTCCAACACTATCTTTCAAATAAGTCATTTTTTCCATGTCGGCTTTTTTACTGTCCAGCTTTCCCTTTCATACATATGATTGGGAATACAATAGGGTGGATGATCTTAATCTTGGTCAGCAATGACCCAACCCTAAGTTTGATGATCTTTTCTAAATTGCTTCTTTGCTTGCCTTCCCAGATTCAATCTTCTTCTGATTTCTTGACTGCAGTCTCGGTTTGGATTAATGATTGAAATTATTTCACTATTTCAGTTTCTTCATTGTCAACAGTAAAGTTATTAACATTTACATGGCACAAAGTACTCCTACAACCACTCTGTGAAGCAGATCATCTTCATTATCATCCACATATCACAGAGAGAAGAGCCTGATAAGAATTTAGTTGAGCTGAACTAGTGAATCTGTAGCTACAATGAACCTGCAAAGTGCTCACACTGAGCCTGAGCATCAGTAGAAGACGATGTGTGTCCATGAAAATGAAAAGCTTTTCAATTTGATTGTATTGAATGTCTGTACAGTATATCCCAACTGCATTTTTTTCCTGCTTTTATTTCTTATTGTGTTGCAAGACTTTGGCTTCTTCCCTTGCTGAAACTGGTGAGGAATTTTTAAACAGTTTTCTTGCTGAAGAAACATTTTTACACTGGTTTGTAGCTTTTCCCCATTGATTTGTGTGTATTTTTTCTACAATACATATATTTTGGTTGTTCACATTTTAAAATATGTATTCATACTTCCTCCAAAATGTGCTACAATCATGGTGGATGCAAATTATCAACATGAGATGCATCTCCCCCCCCCCCCCCCGATATCTGAAGAAATGCAATAACCCAATTTACATCCAGACCATTGAATCATACAAAATTATCTTCCTTCCTTACAACTGTCTCTTTGGAACAAAGAAAAGAGCCTGTTTTTGGTCTTACTGAATCACATGTCACAAAACATAAGTTTGAGTGGATACAACACATTATGAAGTTATACTTACAATAGCTTGGGCCCATAGATAATCTAGCGGTACCTGCATCCCATCTCCCTATCCCCAATAAGCTTTTGTGTCCAGACATACATTTCCAAATAAAACTGAGTGGCTCTTGTCCAGGGGGACAGTTTAAAATTGTCAGGGGAGGTCAAAAATATATGTATTGGCTTGGGTGAAGAAGATCTTTAAGAAAAAGTGGCTTCATTTGGACAGATTCCAAAGGTAAGATTCCAAAGTGAGCAAAAACCTATCAGAAAGTTCAGCATAGGCTCTGTAGGCCTTATAAAGAGAATGTTTTCCTGTGTCTTTATAGTTGCAATTTTTGAAATGATAGTTGTGTTAGTCTGTGTTTCAAGTATATCAGAGAATAAACAAAACAAACAGAAGTGGACTTGATCCATGAAAGCCAACGTTAAAATACAGCAGTTAGTATTTAAAGTGCCACACTTTTTTTGTCTTTTTGTTTTGTTTTGTGTCTTTTTGTTTTGTGTTTTATTTATATCATTCAATTGTCTCTGTCACATTCAAACCCTAATCATCACTTTGTGGTGGAATTAATCACAGCTATTGTCTCTCTCTTAATAGGGACTGTGGTGGCTTAGTGGTTAAGACACTGAACCTGATGAGCTGAACCTGATGACCAGAAGGTCGGCAGGTCAGCAGTTCGAAACCCCAGAGCTACACGATGGGGTGAGCACCCCTCTCTGTCCCAGCTCCTGCCAATCTAGCAGTTTGAAAGCAATAAATTGCAACTAGATAAATAGGGACCACTATGGTGGGAAGATAAACAGCCTTCCATGCAATCTGGTGTCTGGTCATGCCTGCCATAAGTCAACAGATATGTCTCCAGATGCAGACAGTGCTGGCTCTTTGTCTATAAACAGAGATGAGCACCAAACCCAAGAGTCCAATATGACTGGCTTTCCAGCAAGGGCGACCTTTACCTTTACCTATTGTCTCTTTAAAGATCTTCTTCACCCAGGACATCCTATCTTGTCCTGACACACCTCACAGGACATCCTGTCTTATCCTGAAACACCTCACTGCTAATAGCAATAGCAATAACACTTACCGTATTTGCCGGCATATAAGACGACTGGGCGTATAAGACGACCCCCCAACATTTCCACTCAAAATATAGTTTGTTATATACTTGCCGTATAAGACTACCCCCTCTTCCGCACACCTTCCACACACCAAATAAAATGTAAAAGAACATCAGATTTGATTTCAACATGTTAATTTATATTCAAATGCTTATGGCATGCAGAAAAACTGTCACAAGGCTGTATGTTATCAAACATGTACAGTAAACATAAAACAGTGCAAGTGCAAAGTGGTACTTATTTATCTACCGTATATACATGAATATAAGCTGACCCGAATATAACCCAAGGTACCTAATTTTGACCTTGAAACCCAGGAAAATAGATTGACTCAAGTATAAGCCAAGAGTGAGAAATGTAGCAACTGCTAGTGAGTTTCAGTAATTAAAATACAGTAATATTAATTATTTTATTGATTTTTTTAGAACTGTACTTGCACCACCCACCAGTGATGGCGCTGCAGGTAAAGTGGGTGGGCAGGTCAATTGCACTGAGGCAGGAAGTGTTGCTCTAGCCTAGCCTCTTGCTTCCCTTGCAAAGAAGAAGCATGGCTTTTTCCTCCATCGTGGGCAGAAGGTATCAGTAAGTGAAACCCTTTCTTTCCCCCACCAGTTTGAAAGGGAGACACAATTGTAATGTAGAGCTTCTTTCTTCATCTGGATGGTATGTAAAATGAGGTGGGCGAGCATTGGGAGGCCACTATGGGCAGCTATGTCTATCCCAACTGAAGTGCGCCCGGCGTATAAGATGACCCCCCACACACTTGGAGGCATGTTTTTCAGGGGGGAAAGTCATCTTATATGCCAGCAAATACGGTATATACCACCCCATAGCACTTAGTGCACTCTCTGGGCAGTTCAAAAGTCATTTTATATGCCAGCAAATACGGTATATACCACCCCATAGCACTTAGTGCACTCTCTGGGCAGTTCACAAGGTGCTGGTCATTACCTTTAAAGCCCTATATGGTAGTGGGCCAGGATACCTAAGAGACCACGTCACCCTAAGAACATCTGTCCGTCCCACCAGGGCAGATCGGAGGGGCTATCTTGTTATTCCATCGGCTAGGGAGGCTCGCCTCACCAGCACTAGGAAGAGGGCCTTCTCGGTGTTCGCCCCGGCCCTTTGGAACCTCCTCCCAACTGAGCTGCGCCTGCAGACAGAGCTCCTGCCCTTCCGGAAGAGCTTAAAAACCTGGCTGGCAGGACAAGTGTGGGGATCCAGGAATGTGGGATCCCATGTGGGGTGGCTAATCTAGAGATAATCCACCCTTTCTGACCATACCCTCGATACTATTTTAATTTTTTTAATGAATTTTTTAAATTTTAAATATTGATATGTTTTAATCTATGCTGTAAACCGCCCAGAGTCGGGTTTACCTGATTGGGGCGGGATAGCAAATTTGAGTAGTAAAGTAAAGTAAAAAGTAAATTAGAATTTGCCCCCAACTTGCTGGGTACTCATTTTACCAATCTCAGAAGAATGGAAGACTATGTCAAACTTGATTCCCATCATGATCAAACTCACAACATTTTGGCTGCAATACAGCAGGTTAACAACTGCACCACCAGGGCTCTTTTTTCAAAAACAACAGTTCCAAAACCATCGACACAGTTACTCCATTTATCCACGTGCTTTGGCACACTAAGGTTTATGAAAAATAAAACCTGGTTAGTGTTAAAAGTGCAAGTCGTCTTGCTTCTCTTGGGTCCATAGGGAGACTCCCAACTGGTAGAAGTAAGTTAATTTCATTTCAAGGATTTCATAGCATGATGAAGCTGAGTTTCAGTTTTAGAGATCTATACAAAAGTCTGCATAGTTAAAGCAATGGTATTCCCTGTGGTAAAGTATGGCTGTGAAAGTTGGACCACAAGGAAGGCTGAGTGCAGAAGAATAGATGCCTTTGAACTGTGGTACTGGAGGAGGCTCTTGACAGTCCCCTGGACTGCAAGGAGATCAGATCAGTCAATCCTAGAGGAAATCAACCCTGACTTCTCCTTGGAAGGACTAATACTGAAGCTGAAGCTCAAGTACTTTGGCCAGCAAATGAGAAGAGAGGACTCACTTGAGAAGGCCTTGGTGCTGGGGAAGATCGAAGGCAAAAGGAGAAGGGGACAGCAGAGGATGAAGTGGCTGGATGGAATCATTGACATGATGGGCATAGATCTGCCCGTGCTGCAGAGGATGGCAGATGACAGAGGAGCCTGGCATGCAGTGGTCCATGGGGTTGTAAAGGGTTGGACTCAAGTATGCCACTGAACAACAACAAAAAAGAAATGAATATTATAGCAAGGTGTGTTTATTGCAGCTGAAACAATTTTTTAGTTTACAAATCAATGTGTTTGTTTTCTATAATGAGCATTCAAAAACAAATGTGAACCCTTAAGACTATTTGCAGAAGTTTACTTGGTTTAATTTAGCTTCAGATTCGATTAACATGAGTAGTGTGTTTAAATAGAACAAATCAAAGCAGCTGAAAATAGTGTGTTTGCTCCCTTAAAATCAAATTAATTGAAGTCTAAAGAGATAAACAGTATGAGTCTTGTCATGTATGGATAAAATCACAAATCAGTTGACACTAATTGGAATTTTCATTGATTACAAGGGAGTGTTCAGTATTTAATATGTATATGTAGCTCTGAAGCTCTGTTCATGACCAAGTTAATAGAAGCTAATAGAATGTTGGTGGAATCTCCTGCATGTAGGGTTGCCATAATTCTCTCCCACGAAACCGGGACAGAAGTATACTTGACAAAAATGGGCGGGTTATCTACAAAATAACATTTTTAAAAAAACAAACATAATATAATGACAGCTATAAAACACTTTCACATTAAATATATCAATGCATAAATGAATGTATTTACAACAGTTAATTCTTACTGTAGGATGACCTGTTGTACTTCTGAGAAGTTGTGTGGTGTTCAACTCTTAACATCCTTAGTTCCAGGAAACACACTGGTCACACTTATTGGGTGGTGGTGTGAGGCGAGGATGTTAAGATTTGTCTCCGGGTATACTCCAACTCCAATGTGGCAGGAAATCGCTCGTTTGATGGCAAGAGTTCAAATTTATTTTAATGGTGTATTATAAAATACAGTCAGTAAGTTTTAAAAATCCAGGACTTTAACATGATTTTTATTAAACTGGCTAGGACAATTTTCCAGCCTTGAATCCGGGACAATCCAAGTTTTCTGGGACATATGGCAACCCTACTTGCATGGAGTATGTAGGTAGAACTCACTTTTTTTTTTTGCTTAACTCATTGTTAAGGCTATTAGAATCGCTACTATTTTTATACTGTGTGAATTATCTATTGCTTTCAGATGCTTTAATAGGATGTAGTTAGGACATGCAAACAATGCTTGTTAATTCTTAAGTAAAGACATTGACATCAACCATCCAGAAAATTGGTGTGTGTGTGTGTGTGTGTGATCATTCTGTAGCATATATAAATAGGATAAGCAGATGGTCAACATGGGAATCCACCAGACTTCATTTGTGGTGTGAGGCAGAAGGAAAATCAGAACTTAATTGCAGGCAGCAAATGGTAATGTTTTTTGCTAATTAAAATAACTTTAACAACTTCAGAACAGGTGGTTAATCTTCCTTGTTTTCAAATTAGAAAAATAAGTTTATTTAAAATCTGATAAAGTGTGTGTAAGTAGATTTCTTTTTCTGTACAACTGAGAGAGGGGAATAAAAATGAAGGTAGCCCTTTGCTTTTTAAGATCCAGATTCTTCACTGGTTCGAGGTGGCCTCTAGTCTAGCTTCATTGTAGCAGTTGATACCTTACTTTCTGCACAGATTAACTGCCTGCTGGGACCAGTATTTAAAATCCTGCTTCTGACAACCAATGTAAGTGTACACATGTGCGTCAGTGTGTATATTCACATGCCCTTGTCCAAACTAGCATTCAACCCCCATATCAGGAACTGCCCACACAACTGGTATGTGTTTATTTGAGGATAGACAGATCTGTGTCCTTCCAGGTCCCCGTCAGTTTCCAACTATACGAATGTCAGTCATTTTTATCCAATTTCAACATCACTCTTCAATTTTGCTTTACTTTTAGAATCTAGGAATTTACATTTACTTTTGTATACCATTTGTTTCAACATGCATTTTTATACAACCACACCATGCATTCATTTTCCCCAATTACCTCAATATTCTAATTTATTAAGTAATTCTGGGCTACAAGTCACATTGCAATATGCAGAAATGTGTCCATTCTTCTTCTTCCTCTTCTCTTCCTTCTCCTCCTCCTCCATGTCTAGGCCAGATGTGAAACTGCTAAAATGAAGCCACATTTTGGTGAATCCATTTTGTAGTTCCTTTTGCCTGACCTAGTGTGAGAAAGATTAGCCAGCACAAAGTTGCTGTTGACAGGATATGCCTGATTGTGGTTCAAAAATACCACAATCTTTAAGGAGGCTCTTTCCGTGTACTCCAGTGTCCATCTTGAAAGATTAGCATATTCTCATCCAGTGGTTAGAACTTTGGCAGTCCAGATGTTCTTAGACTTCAATTTCTAGAAGCCCTGATAAGCAGAAGTGCTGACTTGGGCTTCTGGTAATTGAAATCCAAGAATACCTGGAGTGCCAAGGTTCGCCATCACTGTAACCTTTATATTAATCAAGAAAGTGTTACTTTAAAATCTGGACCTAATTGTTTTCAGCTAACAAGACTTTCCTGAGTCCATTGGATGAAGATCAAGAGAAGCACAACAAAAATTGTAATAGAAATTCATTTATTGAGAAAGAAATCAATTAATGAACCCTGTGACAAACACATTTTCCCTAAAAGCCAGGAAAGGCATTGTCTTATAAGCAAGGCAAATACTCATACACACATGAGATGGTGAAAGGACACGCATAGTAATTAGCACATATAGATTAAGAATTGGCCACTTATGTAAACTGAACCACTAGAGGGAAGAATCTTGGATACAATGTATCACCTATGTGTTTGTTTTTACTGGAAGCACAGGAAATCAATTTACACCTTCACCAGCCTTAGCGGTTTAGGTTAATGATTAACTAGGATGGAAAAAAGAGTTTCTTTCACTCCTGTCTGCTTTATGGAATAAATCACTTGGTTGTTTTTTTTAAAAAAATAATTTCTTAATCTAGGCCTATAATTTATTTGAGTTATAATCTATTTATTTGATTTACAGAAGTGTCATTTAGGCTGGGGTATTTAAACATGCTGTTCAAACACCATACTTTCCAGTTTGTTTCTCTTGAAACAGCTTGTGTTGTTTATAAAGCTGCTTCTCACCCCATCCAAGAAGGTGTGGAAATAATGCCTCCACTTGGCTTATGGTTCAATTCCTCTGTATTTATACTGGTCTGATGAAGATTTCTCTTCTTACCTTCAGTTAACTGGGTGTAATTTATTTATTTACATGGGTTTCTGTTAAGAACTTTTTGGTTGTTATTCATTGTGTTTCTTTTGTTTATATATTTACTTTTTATATTGCCACTGTCCAGAGTGACGATTTGGTTAGATGAGAGGGATATAAATTGGAAGGAAGGAAGAAACTACAGTACACTGAATTTCACCTGAGAAATACCCTAGTAATAGTCTAGAGAGGAATTAAACTCTTTTGGGAAATGTTGCTATCCTTGAGTGGTCCTTGAAATTCTTCAGGTGTTTCGCTGGATGAGAACTGCCTATATTCATGTGTACTGACACTCACACAGTCTTTTATTTATGAATGCAAACGTCAGTGCCAGAATTTTGAAACACCACCTGGTGAGACAATCAAACTCTTCTCAAAAACTCCAGATTTAGCAGGCATAAACATGCTGTCTTTCCTACTGATGTGATTCCCAAATATTTTGCTAGTCCAGGATTGACAGTAACTACACGACTGTTGCTATATTTACATATTTCTGGCTTTCATTAAAATCTAGCCACTATCACAGCATGTAATCTGCCTTTTATTTTGAAAGGGAAAGCCTTGAAGGAGCAAGAATCCATATTAATTAGACTCGGAAGGGGAAGCACACAGAACAAGTTGGTGAAAACATCAGATACCAAAAATAGGGTGAGAGGAGTTTTCTGGTAGCTCAAAGACTGCCTATAATACAGCTAGGCATCAGGCACATCCAAAGGCGTGAAAGCTATTTTGTCAAAGCTTATCCTAAATATCAGGAGTCCCCAACCTTTCCCCCGCCGTGGACCAGCTTCATGCCAAAAAAACTTTCCACAGACCAGCAAGCAGAGGTGGCAGGACTGAATGGCACAAGCACACAACAAAATACAATAAAGTGCACACTGCGCACAGGCAGTGGGAGGAGCCCCACTGCAGCCCAAAAACAAAGAGGAGGGGGCCAAATGCCCACCAGCCACACCACCCGACTCAGGCAACAGGGCATCACACTACACACACGTGGAGCCTGGAGCCTCACCACAGTTAAGCTATGTGGAGGAGGGGTCCATCCACCTGCCCATCCACTGTGTCTGAAGCCTGTACTCCCACCCCACACACCAGGCAGACCTGATGGAGCACACCAGGGGCAGAAGGCTGCCACTGGAGCTCCCAGCACCATCGTTGCTGCTGCTGCCGCCGCCCCCCTGCAGCCCAGTTTGGTATAGCCCACAGCCTAGCACCAGTCCACAGCCCTGGGGGGCCCTGCTAAAGAGTATAACTTTAGGTGCTGCAGGACTCTGTTTTCCTCCTTGCTGTCTGAAGACAAACAAAGGACAACAATTATCTTTTAGCTTGGTTTGGTAGGTTAAGATCATCCCTAATGCATTAGACTGTTAGTATTTTATAAAGCTATGATTTAAAAAAAAATACTGTATACCAGAAATACACCCTCAAGTCATTAACCACTAGGTAATTCTCCTTTTGATGAGTGTCTTCCCTCTGAAGTGAATGACTCCCTATTGGTTTTGTAGGGCTTTACATAAGAAGCAATGCATTGTTTTGATTGTTACCCTTAAAGCCTACCTTCCCTCTTTAGGTACATTCCTGAGTCTTAAGGTCAACCAGAGAAAAAGGCATGTGGGGGTGGCCTTCTCCTCCTCCTCCACCCTCTTCTTTTTCTACCCCCCATTGGGTGTCGTGGGAGATGCAAGGTTCTTGCTCTGGCACTTCTAGTTGCCTCCACTGGCATTACAGTATTTGGTGATTTTGCATTGTTTCTTTGATGTTCTCTCTCCACCTCCATATGGGTCTGCCTTGTGGTCTTTGTCTTTCTCCTCTTTCCACGTAAGCTTTGTATGGTATGGAATTCCGAGACATTCTCTCCAAATGGGCAAACCATTTTATTTATTGTGTCTGTATGTAGTTTAAGATTGGTACTATTCCGATTCTTTCCCTTATACTCTCATTCCTACTTTTAGCCCTTCTAGTCACTCCAGCAGCCTTTCTCTGAAATCTCATTTCCATGGTGATAAATGTTTTGTTTTAAGTGTTCATGTTTGGCATTGGTAATATAAGGTGGGGATAAATATGCTTTGTCTGAGGTCTTTCTTTGTGGTGGTTGGTATTGCCTTATTGCCTGTCGTGCAATGGTCCATGGGGTCGCAAAGGGTCAGAATTGACTGTGCAACTGAACAACAACAACAACAACAACAAATATTTATCTTGCATTCTTAGTTCAGGGACCTAGGGTGTTGTTGTAATTCCTTAGCTGTACTTGCTGTCGTGGGATGCTCAGGATTTGGAATTCTATGAGGGAGTCTGGAGCCCACTCCATGCTGGAGTGTCTACCTGATTTCCACTCCACTAATTCTGCATCATCTCCATAAAAGAGTATGGGCATATATAACTTGAATGGCTGATGATGAATTATTATTTTGTTATCTGCAGGTGTTTTTCCTTCAGTTATGCTTAAATTATGGATTGCTTTATCTACTTTTAAAATGCACTGTAAACCATTAAAGGTTAACAGAAATGTGCAAACTGCCTTCACAGCACATTTTATTAATAGTTCAAATTCAACATTGCCACACATGGTTTCCTGAATGCTCCATTTAGATATAAACCAATGACATTTTTGGAAGGATATTTCATCAGAGGGCCAGTTCACATATGTAAGCCAGATACTCCCTTTTCCACACACCAGATGGCATTCAGGGTCTAGAAAATGTTCATCCACGGCAAATTCACACACATGCGTTCATCTTTCAGTGAATTAGAAGAGCTAGATGATATCTAGTAGCCAGTATAGTATAATGGATAGAGTGAAGGATTTGGACTCAGGAGGCCTGGGTTTGAATCCCTTTTCATCCATGGAAATTCTCTGGGAGTGTGGAACCGGTAAAGACACTCCTTAAATATCCCCCCTTTTTTGCAGGTTTTGTTGCCTTGACTCTCCCATATCATAAATACTATTTTATATACAGTCTAATTAAAATAATGATTTCAGAGAGGGGAAGGGAAAAAAAGATGTTCTAGCAGCATAGATTCTTCCAATCACTAGCAAGATTTCCTGACTAAAATAAGGCTTCATTTCTTTTGTTATTTTTCATTATTATTTGTCATCTGTTGTTTTGGATGGGAAACAGCAAAATTCTCCACAGCTTAATTAATGCCTGTTCCAGTGACTCCTGTTTAGAAGGGATGCCACTCTGAACAGCAATTTTAACTATCCTGTAGAGCAGGGGTAGCCAACCTATACATGCCACAGGCCAGATTATGCCCCCTCCGGCACTTCCGGTGGTGGCAGGAATGAGGGTGGCACATTGTTGCTGCATTTTTGCCACATTTCCAGCACTTCCCCTGAGATTTCAGGAAGATTTCAACACTTCCCACAAGATTTTGGCAAGATTTCAGCACTTCCCATGTGATTTTGGCACAATTTTGGTGCTTTCAGTTCAGTGCATATTCAGTGCTTCCTGTGGCAGTGGTGGGGTCCTCACCATGGGCTTGATTAATTGGCACCACAAGCCGGATCCAGCCCATGGGCCGTAGGTTGAAAACCCCTGGCTTTTTCTGACTTTGCCAGGTGAAATGGTACATGATATACAGATCTCCATTTTATAGAGAAGGCATAATGATTTTGTACAGTTTAGCATTTCTTTCAGAAGTGGCTACAAAACATCTGAGCAATCCTGCAAGATTTGCTTTAAGATTTTGGAAGGGAGAAAGTGTTATTCCCACCCTCACCCCCCAGCTTCATCTGATAGTGGGAGGCAGTGAGAGTCACATCCTCACTATAGGAATGTTTTAACAAAGTCACCTGGTATGTTTCAAGTCTGTATAGTTCTTAATTGGGTGACTGTACATTTATATTTAAAAAACAATGGAAAAGCCAAATTAGCCACAGGTAAAAATAACATAGCTATTAAATTCTCATTATTTCAGTATTTCTGTACTTAATGAGTGCTATTGAGAAATAAGTGCAGAAGATTAGCTATGAAGTCAACAAAAAGTCTCTGGCACTAAGCCAGTCTGATTTTGATGAATTAATTAAGTATAAGTGCCATTATGTCTAAATTGGGTCAGTGCAACCACTTCCTTCAGTTATTGACTCAAGAAAGTTGTGTTTATAGACAAATAGTGTGAATTATTCTGGCAGTCTGGTTTGAAAACAGACATTAAAAAAAATGCCATCTCTTGCCAAAAATGTCCTTCTGTGCTTTATGTAGGACAAACAGGACAATATTTACGCAAAAGAATTAATGGACACAAATCAGACATCTGGAATGGCAACACAGAGAAATCTGTCTCAAACCACTTCAATCTACCTGGACACTCTATCCAAGACCTGAAAGTTACAATTCTGGAACAGAGAAATTACAAGACTAGGATTGAAAGAGAGACAACAGGAATCAAATACTGTACATCCATCTGTTAGACACCTTCCACAGAGGATTGAATATTAGCATACATACCAGAATAGTTCTTGGTTGATGTGAACCGTTACCTCCAAATCCTTTCCTCACTTTCTGCAGGACAAAAATAAGAAAATGAAAACCTGAAGGACCTGAAGCATAATTACTGCTAACAATGGCTGTAGAAAGCTGCCATTCTTTGCTTGTAAACCAGATAGCTTCCGTAGAGTTTAAATGGAATGCTTGACCCTAAGGTTCATTGGAACAAAATAAACAATGAATTAGAGAATAGGATGAAAGTTCTGCAGTCAGAAGTAATTTGAAGTATTTGTACTAACTGGTCTTTCTCTCTGACTTGCATTACTAGTTACTTTTTTTTGGTCTCCCTTTATCACCGTCTACCACTACCACCATTTTGCCGGGGAACCTTTCTTCTCTTTTTTGTCTTTAAGATTATTTTAGGGTTTTTTTTTTTTTGTCTTGGACTTAAATCCCATTACTGCCCTTGTCCACTACTGTATCTCCAGCAAATCAGCAGAATTTTGGAAGAGGAAATCATCCTTCATTGTGCCTGAGTCCTTCTCTCCGCCTAGCTGTTCTTTTATTCATTGTTCCCCTCTTTTGGTTTTGGTTTTTAAATTAGGTAGCTTGTATTCAGCAGTGCCCTATATACATTCGAAATGGATGCCACCCTTCGAAAAGCATCAAGCTCTGGCCCACAGATCTGTTTAGGAATTTTCTGAGTTGCTGCTGTTGTGTTTCCATTGGAATGGCTTGTCCTTTGCTGTCACACATAATTCCTATTAAACTAGCTCATTTTTCATAGTTGAGAGTAAAATTGCTGGAAACAGATAACTTGTCCTGCCCTTCCTTGCTAATACATCACACTGCCTTCCTTCCAAGCAATGTGCACAGGTTCACTGTAACATGAGCTTCATGCAAAGTGTGCCCTCAGCCCTCAAAGCAGGATCCTACAATTTCGGTGAATAATGTAGATTATATTTTAAAAGGGGTCCTGTCACGTTTTATCACAGTATCTTATATCCAACATTTACTTGCAAGTGCTGTAATTCTAACAGACATGAATGGAGCTTACATCAAACTTCATTTGTGTAGCATTAACAGGCTTACACCTGAACAGAATGGTCACCATTACCTTCCAAAATAACATTGGTAAACAGTTATGGCACATATTTCATTATTAGGTTTATGACCACCACCCGCCTAAACAAAGGTACAAAGACTGTTCAAAATCTTGTTGCATAGCCACACCTGCATGCTATGCAGTTTCGTAAGCTGTAACAAGTTTCACCCTAAGGCAGCAGTTGTGCAACTAGGAGCACAATCAATTGTCCAATTTGTTGCTTAATCGGGTACACAATGTAGAGTGCTTAGGCATAACTCCTTGCAAACTCCCTTGCACATAACTTTACACCCTGCCAGCTGCAATTATATTTCTTCCTGAATATGTCACATATTGATATCATTCAACTGAGAGCAGTAATTGATTTTTGCTATGGTTTGTTTGTTTGATGCCACCCCTCTGACTTAAATGTTAGAGTTAATATGCATTGACTGGAAATGAGTGAGATAGCCCTAAAGCTGGGCAGAAAAGCATCTGATTTGTACATAAAAGGTTCCAGGGTAATGAAACCCTGGAAAGCCACTACCCATGATCTTATTGACCAAAACTGACCAATAGTCTAAGTCAGTATAAAGCAGCTTCCTGTGTTTCTTCCTGGTGCCATGGTGGCTTAGTGTTAAGGACACTGAACTTGACAATTGGAAGGGCAGCAGTTTGAGACGCAAGTGCTGCATGACTGAGTGAGTGCCCATCATCTGTCCCAGCTACCTGCCAACCTAGCAGTTCAAAAGCAAGAAATTGCAAGTAGATAAATCAGTACTTCTTCTGCCAGAAAAGTAACTGCATTCCATGCACTCCAGCATCTAGTCATGCCTGCAACGTGACCATGGAAACAATCTCCAAATGCAGACTGTGTTGGTTCTTTGGCTGTAAACGGATATGAGCACAATACCCTAGATTTGAAGAGGACTGGCTTTCAAGGAAGGGAGACAATTACCTATGTTTATTCCTAGTGGTAACCTAGGTGTATCCTAACTTCAAATAGGGTTGGATTGTCAAGTTTGTTGTATATTTTTTATCTGCAGAATAATTGCTGTGCATCTATTTAAAAAAAACATGTTCTGTTTAAAGTGCTCTTCAGGACAAATCTAGTTTAAAGTACAGTATAAACAATGATGACAAAGGAGAACAAGAGCCTTGATATTGCCTATCAGTATTAGCCATCTCATTTTTGGCCACCCCCTTCTTCTTTTGCCCTCCACCTTTCCCAGCATCAAGGCTTTCTCAAGTGAATCCTCTCTTCTCATTTGATGTCTAAAGTACGTTAGCTTCAACTTTACTATTTGCCCTTCTAAGGAGCAGTCAGGATTGATTTCTTCTAAGATTGACCTATTTATTCTCCTCGCTGTCCAGGGGACTCTCAAAACTCTCCTCCAACACCACATTTCAAAGGCATCTATTCTTCTGCACTCAGCTTTCCTAATGGTCCAGCTCTCACAACCATACATTACCACCAGGAATACCATTGCTTTGACTATGTGAATTTTTGTTTGCAAGGTGATGTCTCTGCTTTTCACAATGTTCCCCAGGTTTCTCATCGCTTGCCTCCCAAGAATTTCATTTCATTTCATTTATTGGATTTGTACACCACCTTCTTGACATATCTGACTCAGGGCGGCTCACAGAAATCTCAACACATCAACAATATAATCAACAATAGAATACAATAGACTATAACAATGCAATGGGATAGAACACCACACAGTAAAAAATAACAATAAAATGTAGCAATGCAGTTGAGCAATACAATGTAGCAATACAATCGAGCAATACAATGTAGCAATACAATCGAATATCATACATACAGCGTTCTCCCACCGCCCACAGCCAGCGGGACTTTATCCTCCTCCAGGCGTCGATGGCGGGGCCTGGAGGGGTGGGCAGGAGCGTCCTCCATCAATCACTTTTTTATTTCATGGCTGCAATCACCATCTGCAGTGATCTTGAATCCTAAGAAAATAAAGTCTGTCACTGCTTCTACTTCTTCCCCATCTATTTTCCAGGGCCTGATAGGACCCAATGCAGAAGATAAGCATGAAGAACAGCATTATGGAGCAAGCACAGCTAGATGTTCACCTATAAACATGCTGACAGTGTCTAAGTGAATAACACCTGAATAAGGCTATTGATATTAATGGAGCTTGCTTATGAATAAATATGCTAAAACCCTGCTGTAAATCCTTTAAAATAATTCATTCACCAAATACCTGCCAACCAGCCTTTTATGAACCCCAGAAAGATTTATGCTGTAAAATGGCTTGTCATTTATTTTCATTGTACTAATCTTTATTGAGCCCAATGCACAGAAAATTAGTAATGTTCCAATCCTGCTAAAATCAATCTGTTAAATTAATCATAGTTCATGGCTCATCCAAGTCCCATTAATTTCAAGGTCTCTGTGGTGCTCTGAGGATGGTTAAAAGTACTAAATAAATAAATAATATGCTTTTGTTACTCATTTGGAAGAACATAAATACAGAGTACAGAATTTCATAAACACGCATCTATAAATCTCCACATTGGTGAAGTTGTTGTTGTTGTTGTTGTTGTTGTTGTTGAGTCGCACAGTTGATTCCAACCCTTCCAACCCTATGGACCATTGCCCGCCAGGCACCTCTGTCTTCCACCATCCTCCTCAGCCCGCCCAGCTCTGTGCCCATTGCATCTACAATATCATCTAGCCATCTCATTTTTGGCCACCCGCTTCTTCCTGTGCACAGCATTTATTCTAATACTGGTTAAAATTGCACTTTCAGGTAGGTGGGGTGTTAAAATCACTTCACAGTGAGTATGGTCATTTCACATGATGCAAGGCTTGGTTGAGTTTTAAAAAGGACTCGTTGGCATAATTTTTAAACTGCACCATAGCTTCTGTTCTGGCTGATGAGTGCTAAGAGGCTTCCCGGCTATTTACAGTGCTAGGTTGGTGCTTGACAAGCAGCAAAAAGAAACATGCTGTATCTTCCCCTCAAGCAAGAACAGCATCTCTGCCCTACCAGTGGTGGTGAAGTTCCCAACCACTTCAACACTGGCTGCCTGTTGATGTTGTTTTTTACCAGGGGAGACTGCTCCTGCAGCCCGACCACTGTTGCTCTGAAGACAATGAGTTCTTCATTTATGCACAATCCAGGAACAAATCATCACCATCATTTACATTCCTGTGTCTCTTAAATAGGATTACTTTGCAAACATTAATCCTCAGAAGACTGCTGCAAACCATATCACTGTTGTGGGAGAGAAAGATGTGAAAGTTATTAACATGACTGGGGGGGGGGGGAATTCAATGAGTGATGGGGGTGGGGCATAACTCAGCCCTTGAGCCACCAAGACACACCAAAATTGGAAAGAGTTTTTTCCTGACTCTTCTCTCAACCATCTCCAAGTTTGGTGAAGTTTGGAGTCAGGATGCCCAAGTTGTATATGTCACAATTTTGCCTTTCCAGCTTCCCAAACTCAAAATCTGGAAAGGCAATGGCTGATGTCCCCAATTCTAGAGAATAGCCTTTTTCAAACATCAATCCCTTCCTCACTGTATAAGAATTTCATGTCAGAAATTATTCTGGGTGGAAATGATTTTTGCTGGAGAAACTCTGCTCAGGGAACACCCAAATGAGGCTCCTTTTATGTCCCCAAGATCTTTTTCCACCGAAGTGTCCCTGTTTATCTACCTAATTTCTTGCTTTTGAACTGCTATGTTGGTAGGAGCTGGGACAGAGACAGGTACTCAAACTGTCATGCAGTACCCGGGTCTAGAACTGCTGACTTGCTGGCCTTCCAGCTAACATGGCGAGCTTCTTAACCACTGAGCCACCGCAGTCCTCCTCACTGTGATCACCTGAGATATCCCTTCCACCATCCCTGCATCTACCCCCCTTAAACCCAGAATACAAGAACAAATAGTTATAGATTTTTGTGAGGGATCAACATGTGGTCAGTTTTCCTTTCAGGGGTATGTGGACATTGATATCCGATGGAGCATATCTCTCCAACAAACTCAGCCTGGACAATCAGATCCTCTCAAGCATGTGTACTGGAGCTGCCCACCCCAGGGGAGGCAAGGAGGTCTACCACTGGGAACAGGGCCTTCTTGGTGGTGGAGCTATTACTATGGAATTCCCTTCTGTAGCATGTCTGCCAGGCTCTCTCTATATTTTACAGATTCATTCTTTAGCAAAGTATTTGTTAATATTTTTCCCCTGAATTGTTTCGGCTAATCTTTCTCACACTAGGTCAGGTGAAAGGAACAGTAGGAAGAACTCACCAAAAGATGCCTTCATTGTGGCAGTTTCACTTCTGGCCTAGACACAGAAGAAGAATTGCCACATTTTTTTGTAAATTTTCTGCTACCATCGTTCTGGGGGATATTTAATCATGTTTAAGGTTGTGTAGATTTAATATTACATGATCCCAATGGGAATGCTTCCTCCCTCCCCATCACAGAGCTCCCCCTCTGCTCTGTGGTACAGAAGGCAACCTGTTGAGTTTGGGCACTCAGTCTTTAAAAGGTTCACCATCTAGGTTGATTGTCAGTAGGTCTTTCCAGTCTTTGGCCAAGATGTTCTGTGTCCTGGTTGTTTTAACTAGAGAACCCAAATATAGAAGCTGTGACCTTCTTTTTGCAAAATGTGCCTCTCATGTTGAATGGTGATCTCTCGAGAGAAGTTCAAATGAAGTTCTGTCTCTACCTCTTTCTGTCAGTATGTGATTTCTGGGACCGAGCTTTTCTGGATTGGAATTAGCAAACTAATCTTGCTTCCAAACTGCATAATACTCATGATGTAATGTTGCAAGTTCCTTTCTCTTCCCATAACTTCTATGGGCATGTTTTGGAGATAACTGTCACTCATGCTACAGTTCAGTGGCATGTTAGTAATGCCTAGGTCCTCTAAATCACCCAAAGTGTCTGAATGGAATTAGTCTTTGTTTGATAGCTTGATTCCTCATGGTTAATTTTTCATTCTGTGCCATTGTGTCATTCCCAGTTTAATGGTGACCATATGAATTACTGACCTATCTTTACTAAACCTGCTAAGATATCACAAAATAAAAGCCATGGCTTTCTGTACTGAGATCACCCAACCTCACATTAGATCTTGATGACTAAGGCAAGATGTTCTTGGACTTCAGTTACCAGAAGCCCAAGTCAGCACACCTGCTGATCATGGCTACTGGGGACTGAAGTCCAAGAACATCTGGGGGCCCAAGTTTGGGAAACCCTGGCATAGACAATCTGCAATAATTTCAGTTCCTTCACTGTCAGCTTCATAAAGCTATACAGTATATTTCTTCTATACTAATTCTTTTTTTCCATCATATTGTTCAATTACAGTTTCTTTTTTCACCTACCTCAGTAGTCCTCTCAAAATATTACTAGTGTCTGCAATTAATACACAATCATCCTATCTGAAATTGCTGCTGTTTCTGACACCAATTTTCACTTCTCCTTCAACCTAAATGTAATCAAATTTTCCACATGAGATGTTCTGTATAGAAACTGAAGAGGAAAGAAGAAAATTATACTCTCCTCTGACATTTTTGCCAAGAGGCAACCATTCCGTTTTTCCATATTCCATCCTATTTGTAGCCCCTGTCCATAGTATATGTTATGCATGAGTACAAAATACATTAATAAATGCAACAAATATAGTTAATGGCTCATAAAAAGAAAAGTGGGGGAAATTATCCACAATGAGATTTGTGATTATTTCATCTGTGGTAGGTAGGTAGGTTTACAATGTGAAACTATAAACCGTATGTTATTGCCAGGCATAAATACCTAATTATATCACAGCTCTAAGCTGAAGTAGTCCCATGAAGGTGAGGGATCCTTTATCCAGGTGCACTTTATTGGTGTTTCTCATTCTTGATGAAGTCAACCTTTCTTGCCCAAAACATATGAAAGGGAAGTACAGTACTGCAACTTTTTTACTATTCTGTTGCATTTGGACCCATGCTGATTTCTAAGGCCCTATTCTTCCTTCATTCTTTCCCTCAGTTGCCTGGGTTGCAGCAATTCAGGGAAATGGAAGAGTTACCTTCCTTGCTGGATTCCTGTATTTCCTAGTGTTTGGAAATTTTGAGACAATTTTGAACTAAAAATTCCTAGAAATTCCCAGCCAGCGTTAATGAAGTTACAGCCTTTTCTTCGGTATTCAGCCATAATTCCATATATTTCCATGGAATGCCTAGTTACCAAGAGGAGAAAGTCTTCACTCCCCTTCCTCTGTGGATTGTTTTTCACAGGGAACTCATACTCAGATGGGTACGTAGTCGAAGAATCATTCTTGAGATCATGGAAAAGACAGAACTGCTCAGCCACATCCTACAGAATATTCCCCGTTTGAAAAAAGCCACCAAATAGTAGCTCCTTGGGGTTCTACTTCCTGACAATGGGAGTCCATTATCTTCTTCATTCATATCCCTGCATATGTTGAACTCAATCTGTGTGTTCTTTTCCATGCTGAGAGCTCACCTGCTGGTTGTGGCAGCAGGGAGGGCAAAGCTCTGTATCCTGGATGATTGCTGAATAATTGCTTTTCATATCATATCCACTATGAGGAATTTAAGATGTGAATGAGGAAGATTTAAAAGCAATTGGAGTTTAAAGAGCCTCAGAGAGGGAAAATATGCCTGCTGGGACCATCGGAATCTCCAATAAAGCCCAGTGGCAACAAATGCAGGATTTGAGAAATGCTGAGGGATATGGAATGGTCTGGTTTTTCCCTTGGCTGCTTTTTGTTCTTTGCCATCCTGTTCAGTTCTCTGAGGAACTGGAAATGTGCAATGATTTCTTTGAATTCAATATATGGAATATAAGCACTAGGCTTGAATAATCCTTTTGCCAAAAAGATGAAATGAATCTTTACAAGTTTTCATCTGCTTGACAAAAGAAATTATCTCAATTTATTAATGCCCACAGTCAAAACTTTTGCTTGGCTTCTTCTTCAGCCATGTTCAAATCCAAGTACTGTATTGGTTATCCTCATGGCAAACAGCCTTGAAGATTATCCTGGAGACAATATAATGCAGTAGCCTCCAATTTGCCTTCCATATCACAGCATGACACTCGTACCACTGATCCAGTTCCGCAAGTCACTTTCTGGCCCTGAGCCCTTTTGGCATGCAACGTCCTCCTTAGCACCAGACCAGTTTTGATGAAGCTGCTGCCCTCCATCAGGATGGGTTCAAGTGGGATTTAAACCACTTGGGGACCATCACCCTTCCCTGTGGACTTTGGCACCCAAGACCATTAGTCCTGGTCAGGTTAGTTGTGTTTTGCTTGACATAAGAACTAAAAGAAGCCCTTTGCACTTTTTCCTAGCACTAAGAAAAACAGACAAGGTTAAAGATAATAACCAAGTAGATTAATATAATTGCAAAGCTTAGGTAAAGGTTGCCCTTGCTCGAAAGCCAGTCATATCTGACTCTAGGGTTCAGTGCTCATATGTTTCAAAGCCAAAGAGCCAGCACTGTCTGCTTCTGCAGACATTTCTGTGGTCATGTGGCAGGCATGACTAGGCACACAGAATGCTGTTTACCTTCCCATCAAAGTGGTTCCTATTTATTTATTTGCAATTTCTTGCTTTTGAACTGCTAGATTGGCAGGAGCTAGGACAAAGACGGGAGCTCATTCCGTCCTGCAGTACTCAGGAATCGAACTGCTGACCTCCGCCTTCCAGTTGGCTATTGAGGAATATATGATTGATCAAATGGTAAGTAATATTCTCACACTGAGACACCATACTATCTCATCCCCCCTGTTTTCACATTACCTTCCCTTTACCCTGAGGTGACTTTGGGAGAAGGAACTGGGAAAATTAGAGAGAACATATTGAACAACATTGTCTAAATTGCACTGGTCTGATACCCACACACAACTCACTACTCATGGAAAATGCTGTAAGTAGGACACTGTCTCTTCCTCTTAAGTCTTAAGATTGACAAGTACAGTTGTACCTCACTTAAAGAGCATAATGTGTTCCACAAGATTTCTCTTTAAGCGAGTTTGCTCTTTAAGCGAAACACCATTGTAAATGACCAATTGTGAGGGGAATTGCAAACCCTGATTTATTTGTTAAGCGAGTTTTTGGTTGGGTTTATTTGTTAAGTGAAGCGAACATTCAGAGAAAATTCTGCTCTTTAAGCGAGTTACTCTTTAAGCGAAGCGCTCTTTATGCGAGGTTTGACTGTACACAAACTCTGCACTTCCCTGAATTCTGTGGTGGAGATGTGGGATAATGTACTACAATAGTTGTAGGAAAACCCTTGCATTTCTGCTGCAGTGGATTCAGCATTTAGGAAACCTGAGGAGTTTTCCAGAAATGACCTAGGTCAGCAATTATAATTATCAGTCCAGATCTCACTTTCCTCTCCACCATGTTCCTTCTGAGAAACAACTGCAGCACCCGTTCTTTAACACTTACCAGTGATGGCTCTTGTGCACTAGTGCTCATAGTGATAGAGATGTGTTCACAATCATGGTGAGTAAATATTTAGGGAGAATATGTGAGAAGTACTGTGCTGGATTCCTCAGATCATGGTTGAATATTTATTTTAAAGGATGGGTGCCTTCTTGAGAACAGCCAAACTGGGACAGTGAAAGCTGAGTCAAAAGCAAGTGACTAAATCTCTACTAGGTTGTACAAGGACTGGACATGTCATGAAGCTGTTCTCTCTCCTGCCTTGGTAATCCAAATTGTACAAGTGGTGCATTAGACTTGGGGTCTTTCCTTTTTCAGTGGCAGTCAAAGAGATTTAACAAAATATCTTCTTGCTTCTTTCTCCGTTCTCTTATTTAGCTGCTTTTGCATCAACATTATTGGGGACAGAAGCAGATCAAAGTCAATCTTGGCTTTAGAACAGGGGTTCTCAGTGTTTTCCAGCCACAGGCTGGACCACGCTCCCTCAGACAGCTGAACAGGCTAGACTGGTGCCATAAAATGCATCCACGGCTGTTGTAAATGTATGGCTGTAGTAAATGCATTTATGGCTTTAGAAAATGCATTTACAATGCCCGCGGACTCATTTACAGCTGTGCTAAAGCATTTATGCGGCCGTAAATGAGTCCATGACTGATTCCAGCAGCAGCAGGGGCAGCTGCAGCTAGGTCAGGGGTCGGATTATTTGGCACCATGGGCCAAATCTGACCCACTGGCCATAGGTTGCGAACCCCTGATTTAGAACATTGAAATTTTTAAAATTTATTTTATTGCATGCAGTGGTTGTACAAAGGGTAGCCTGCCTACAACAGTGACTTCATGGCCCTTCCGAAATTTGATCAGTTCATTTATGTAAATGAAAATAGCATGAGGACCCTGTTTATTTTCCAAAGAGGGCAGAGAGAATCCCTAAAGTTAGGAAACCAAGGTCATTCTTCTTTAGCTTTCTCAGCAACTACTGCTACTGGAATGAATAATTGCGGAGTTGCAGCATCAAGAGAAACCTGATTTCTACTTGGCATTCTTTTACAGTCATAAAATATGCAGTCTGTGGCCATGAAAATAAAACTGGAATCAAATTTCTTGTAGCCTAAAGAGACTTCAGAAGTGAAACTGCTGCAGACTGTAATGTTTATATCAATGAAATGCTCTTGGGCTTGAGCCCTGTTATATATGGATGAATTGTCTAATACAGGGGTGCCCAAACTACAGCCCGGGGGCCGTATTTGGCCCCTGACAGCAATTCACCAGGCCTGCAAAGCCCTCATCGCTCCCGGAAGCAGAAGTAAAATGTGTCCATACACGTTTTACTTCTGCTTCAGGGAGCGATGAGGGCTTCGCAGGCTGGATAAATTGGCATCAGGGGCCAGATCTGGCCCCTGGGCCATATTGACCAGACTCCTGAACCATGTGACTGGCCCATGGCCCAAAATGTTTTCGCACCCCTGCAGTGATGGGCAGCCAAAAATTTTACTACCACACTATGGGCGGAGCCGATGTTGTGGGCAGCGCCAATGCCATGACATCATGGGCAAAGCCGACGTCATGATGTCATGGGCAGAGCCAATGATGTGGGCGGAGCCAAAGTTTTAAAAATACATAAAAATACTTTACACATAAAAATGTAAATTAAATACACATAAAAAACACATAATATACAAATTAAATACACATAAAAGACAAATTAAATACACATTAAAAGCACACAAAAGCACACGCTAAATACATAATCCACCCACCCCAAACCCAAACCTGAGTGATCACTTAACCTGGGGAGCAGGCGGCAACAGCGATGGCACGGTGGCGCAACGTGGCCTGGCGCGGTGGCATGGTCTGGCATGGTGGCACGGCCTGGCACAGCCTGGCCTGGTGTGCCGCATCAGCGAGTGCCATCAGCAGCATGCAGCATGGGTGGTGAGTGGCGGCGGGCAGCAGTGAATGGCATGTGGTGATGGTGAACGGTGGCACAGCCTGGCACGGCATCGCCTGACGGTGCAGCAGCAGCACGCAGCAACTCAAGCAAGTGCCACAGTGTCAGCCGCAGCTGCAGGCACACCTCTGAGGAGGACGCTGAGGGTCTCCCCAGCTGCCCCACTATGTAGCCCCAAATAACTGCTGGTGAGTGCGCATGCATTAAAATACCAATTGATGCATGCACGCTAAGTACTGCAGGTGCACATGCGTCAAGTGGTATTTTAACGCATGCGCGCGCACCAGCAGCCATTTTGGGCTGCAGAGTGGGGCAGCCAGTGAGACGACCCAACCGGTCACCTCAAAAAAAAAAGGTAACCACCCCAGGTGGTCTCCTGGGAATGGTACTACCACCACCACCCCAGGAGACCACCCACGATTGTTACCACCAGTTCTACAGAACCAGGGCTAACCGGCCCATGCCCACCACTGCACCCCTGGTCTAGTATATTGAATAAGCTTCTGAAGAGTCTTGAGAAAGCTAAATCCAGATCCACAACATTTTACAGCTCATTTTATTTTGTTCCTTCCCATTTTGGAATCAACTTCTGTAACTTTCTTATCACTCTTTTCAAATTATCATTTGCTTACATTTACAGAGCTAGGGAAATTACTTGGAAGAAGCATGAACATAATGGCATGCCAAAGAGATCAGTAGTAGGATGATGCACTGTGACTAGCCAGTTATGGATATCTTTAACATCCCAGTATCTTCATTCCTCATCCCAGTATCTTCATTCCTCATGAGAAGAAGAAAGAAAAGAGAGAACAAGGCAAAGTATTGTGCTGCTTTGAATACTAAGGGATTTGTTTCTGTATATTACATAAGCAATACTGAACAGAAATTTCATGCATCAATATATCTGGAATGAAATGTGAGTTGGGATAAAACTCCACTACGAAAGAGCCCTGCAAATACTGTATTGCTTATCCTCCTGGGTTTCCCCTGCTTTCTGTACCTGAGAGATGGTGGAGCACAATCTTAAAAAAATCTTCCTGGGAATCAGCATCCACCATGGTTACATTAAATTTTCTATGTGATAACAAAGACAAAGTGTACAATGTATATACCTGCTGGCTTATGCACCACAAATAATTTATTAAATAAATAAACAATACATTTGGGAGAATATCCTTTTTTTCAGTATTTCTAAAGTATACTATTTTCCCCAAATATATTAACAAAGAGACCTGTAATCCATTTTTACAATTTATTGGGATAGTGTCTTCATTTCTCATTCTTTTTCAGAATGTATTTTATAACACACACACGCACACACACATCCATGTTGCATTTCCTGTTGGAAGCTACAGAAAAGGACAAGAGAGAGAGAGGAGGGAATTATATATCTGTTGCATCTCTTTCAATCTCAACCCTTTTACTAGGAAGACTTGGTGCAAAAAAAGTCAACAGAGAGTCACCAGTTGAGAGCAAAAGTCAGGTAAAAGAACAAGAAAATGCTGGGAAACTGAGTAGTTCTGAAGACAATTAAGAACTTCAAACCACAATTATGATAAAAATCAATGGGGGGGGAGGGGGACCTCCATTTTATAATTGTGGGAAACTATGCTTTTGTATCCAGGATCCAAAACATCAGGAAGTGCCCCTATATTTCTACACAATATTGCAACTATGCTGTCAGCAGGAAAAAGGATGTCAAACTTTTATGCTTTCTTTTGGATTCAAATAAGTTTTAGCATGACTAAGAGTGAATGTTCTTGATCCATAAGGGCTTCTTGTTCAACTAGAGCTAACGGATTGATACCATACCAACTTGCTGCTAAAATATATAAACCAGGCAGCTACAGTGTCCATGTTTGGTGTCAGCTCTTGCCAAAATGCATATACAGTAATACCTCATATAACATTAGTATCGAATAACACTAAAATCGCATAACATTAAGGAATCTGGGGGGAAGAATTGCATCAGATAACATTAAGATCCTATGGGATGCTTCAGATAACAACCGCTAAAGCCTGTGTGGTTACAATGTATCTCTATGGATCCCATAGAGGATCAGATAACACTAAAAATCATATAACACCAAGACTTGTGGAACCAGGTTTTAGTGTTATATGAGGTTTTACTGTATTAATGTTTAGACCAAGTAAGGAATTATTGTGTGGTTTCTGACAGTGAGCACATGGAAATGGGATCTCAAAGGCTATTTTTATTTCTCCACTGGCTGGGTGAGGCCAAAATACCATAAACATGCTACTAAGATCGGTTGAAGTTAGAAGCAACACTGAGCTCTGATGCATCTCACACCACCATTGTTTGTATTTCTGAACCCTGCATCTCTTTAAGAGCAATAGCAATCACAATTCTTTACTCCTCCCATCCCCCGTGGCTTAGTGCTTAAGGTGCTAGGCTTGGAGACTGGAAAGACTGGTTTGATTCCTGAGAGCTGCACAATGGGGGACATGAAAGGAGCTTCATTCAGGCATCCCCTGCAAAAATCCTTTCAAC
The DNA here is from genome assembly GCA_030440675.1 of Furcifer pardalis. Lineage (NCBI taxonomy): Eukaryota > Metazoa > Chordata > Lepidosauria > Squamata > Chamaeleonidae > Furcifer > Furcifer pardalis. The sequence continues at coordinate 238,409,394 of CP126891.1, forward strand.
CCAGAGTAATCTCTGACACGAAAACAAACAAACTTCTTTACTGCCCCATAGTGCTTACTGCACTCTCTGGTCCTCAAATGCACAAAGAGCCCTCAGGCTGACACTACATACCAAGAAAGGGCAGCTGCTCTGTCTAATGCTGCCAGCAGCCATGGAGCATATTGGAGCTGTTTTTAGTTCATAGGCTGTATAGGATCCTTGTAATTGGAGGAGTCCAACTTTTAGCACGTTAACAGATGATATGGCAGTGGAGGGAATCTGTCACTGTTTCACTTCATTGCAGCAGGATGGGCTCATAAGTCATGGTTGACAAATCTTTTAATGACTTTTAAACTTCATTTACAGAAAGGAATGATTATAATCTCAGACTGTGATGGGGCATTACACTTTCTATATGCTTCGGAAAGGTTTGTAGGGTGTCATGTAGCATTCAGTGCTTTCAGAGAGGAACCTAATCCTTTGTGAGAATTTGCAGTGAGACACATTGGAGGAAGAAAAAAAGATTGGAAAAGGCAGTGCTCACCCCATGGCATTTTCTGGGGTAAAAGAAGGCTCTACAATCCTACTATAGCCACTCCTGTTGATGATGTATTTTCAATACACTCTTCATAGTACTGTACTTGCTTTCAGAGTAACCTTCTTAGATAGGTTGTTCTTATTTCTGTGTCACAGATAGGAAACCAAGGCAAATAGAAAGCTATTTGTCTTAAGCTATGGAATTAACTAGTGACAGGACAGATGCAGGCATATCTTCCAGATTTCAGACATTCAAGAATGAGCTACATTTCATGTGTCTTACACTTGCTGTGTGAAGATAAGCCTAGGCTCGAAATTCAAGTCACAAATGAGATCAGCCGAAAACCAATTCATCCTGATTCTGAGCTCCTCCATTTAGTAGAAGGGCTAATTATAAATAGAGATTATACTTAGAGTTTTATACATTACATACACTGTATGGGAATGGAAAAATGATTGCGAAATATTATTGTGTACCATTGGTTGAGATCTATGGGATACTGGAGGTAATTTTTCAATTTATTACTCCTTGAACAGATCAGAAACAGAAAACATTCTTTTGATAGGGGCTACTGACAGTGATTTTCTTTCCCCAAAGAATATAATGAAATTGATGGTATTGCAGGTAGAGTTCCCTTCTTTTATTTCTCACCATTTAGAACCACTTTAACCTGCACTGGTGTCACTTTTTATAAACAAAATCCATCCATTGCAAGACAGAAAGCTAAAGTAGGGTTGAGTTTAGTAAAGAGCTCAGAAGGTTAACTTCAACTCTGTGGAATATATGTACAGTTGTACCTCATTTAAAGAGCATAATGTGTTCCACAGGACTGCTCTTTAAGCGAGTTTGCTCTTTAAACGAAACACCATTGTAACTGACCAATTGTGTGGGGGATTGGGAACCCCAATTTATTTGTTAAGCAAGCTTTTGGTTGGTTTTATTTCTTAAGCGAATCAAAAATTCAGAGAAAATTCTGCTCTTTAAGCAGGTTACTCTTTAAGCAAGGCGCTCTTTATGCGAGGTTTGACTGTACTTGAAACTTGGTCATCTTGGGCAGGAGTTCTCAACCTTTTTAAGCCGGGGGCCAGGTCATGCTCCTTCAGACAGCTTCAGGGGCTGGGTGGCCATTTTGCCCTTCCTCCACCACATGGCAGTTCCTGGTGTGGTGGAGGTGGTGGGGCCACATGAAATGGTGCCTTGGGCCACATCCGGCCACAGGCTGCAGCTTGAGAAACCCTGGTTTTGGGTAACAGGAACAGTTGTTTGTAAGATAAATTATGCATTGACTTCCTGTTTGAGAACACCTTAAAATGCTGGTTGATACTTATGCAGTCTGTATCTGCCACTGTGCATGGACCTTTCAGCTGGAAGGATAAGATTTATAGCACATTTGTTGTCTCTCTGATTTCACATTTGCCTTTACATTGCTTTCTTTCTCCTTCCCTTTTGTTCTTTTATTTTTCTGGCAGCAGCTCTTTCTGGTCTGGCTGCGATCACTTGAGCAGTGAGCTCTGAAGCCTGGTTTACAATAGTTTAAAAAACTGTATGATTTGCTTTTCCGAACTTTTCAAATACAGTGTATCACCCTCGACTGCAAAGAGATTCTGCATAGCCAATTGAACAAAGCAGGCTAAGTCAGGAACTCTCGACTATATTTATACACAATAGTATAAGAATGTCCATTAAGCCTTGGCAGGCTGGTTTTAGAAATATCTTACCTACTGCAAACTAGTACAGATTTATAGGAAGGAAGGAAGGAAGGAAGGAAGGAAGGAAGGAAGGATCATCTCTTTCTTTGGGAGAATCTGGAGTATAATTAATATTCATTTTGGACAGAAAGAAATAGAAATTGAGGTTCAACATGGACATGCTTTTCTCCACCAGAATATTAAACTCTATCTCTGGAAGATGATATGATACTTGAGTTGACACCTGTTTCTTTCCACCTGCTCCTAAAAGGGATCTAAGGATACCGCACTTGCATTGAGTCTGCATACCTGTCAAGTAAGGAAGCAAAAGAATAATTCTGCAATTTCTAGTTCTAGTTTGCACTAATGGGACAAACAAGGAGGTCCATTCCTAGAATGACTCAGAAAGGACAAAATTGGTGGGTTCAGAAGCCAATTTTCTGTGCCCTCCCTGACCACCCTTCAGAATCTGCAGAAAGAGAGATTTCTCCTACCTGGAGGGAATGCATGCCTGGAAGCTGCATGGAAAATACATATGAATTTTCAATGAGTTTTTTAAAAAATCAGAAACCAATTCAGAAACAAGATAGAACAAGCTGTGCATGCATGCAAACATTCTTGAAAGTAAAACAATCAGACCTGCCCCTCCCACCTGAGAAGGTGATCCATGTCGAGTTTTAGAGTACAGTAATACCTCATATAACATTAGTATCGAATAACACTAAAATCGCATAACATTAAGGAATCTGGGGGGAAGAATTGCATCAGATAACATTAAGATCCTATGGGATGCTTCAGATAACAACCGCTAAAGCCTGTGTGGTTACAATGTATCTCTATGGATCCCATAGAGGATCAGATAACACTAAAAATCATATAACACCAAGACTTGTGGAACCAGGTTTTAGTGTTATATGAGGTTTTACTGTACACCAGATTTTAATACCTTTTCTGTCCCCATGGAAAACATGCTGCAAAGAATGTATAAGTAGAGACAAACTGTTCATAACACCCAAGTTTCACTGAATGGCTGCAGGTGCCGAAAAGGTTGTATTTCACCAAGTGGCTTGTGTAGGCCTTCTCCAGGGAAAACTCCTTTCTTCTTCCTCAGTGCATTGGGACTCATTGCTGGATAAATTAAACCCCTTTCTGCCATAGTGGTCCTGATGAGAAGCTGCCACTTGTGCTACCGGTAGTATAATTGCCGCTATTCAGGTCTGTTGTTATTCTCTCCCTACACACTTCTACAAGTTACTGATTCTTTAATATGCAAATATCGCCTGCTGTTAACAGATTGACTGGTTTGCCCCCATGTTCCTGGTTTCTACCTTATTCCTTATTACAGCTCCACCTTATTGCAATCTCTTTGGTTCAGGATTATCATTAGAATCATCCCTCCCTGGTCTCCCTTCTACTGGCATTGCTTTCTCATCATTTTTTTTAGCTACTTGGCTGAAAAGGTGAATGTTTTATCTGGCCAACAGTCAGAAAACTTTGGTGCAACACTTATGATTTATTCATGTGCTAAATAGATCTAGTCTGTGATATTTCCATGATTGTCTCAAATGGGAGCATTCACAGCACATTGTGATACAGTTTGCTTGCAAGGGGGAACAAAAAGAAACACATTTCCCCAAGCTTACCAGATATATAGAGCTCTGGGGATGCAGTGGTTAAACTGCTGTGCTGCAACCAAAAGGTTATGAGTTCGATCTTGACCAGGGATCAAGGTTGACTAATCTCTTCATCCTTCCAAAGTCGGTAAAATAAGTACCTAGCATGTTGGGGGCAAAATGCTAATTAACTTGTAAACTGCTCAGAGAGTGCATTGAGTGCTATGGGACAGTAAAGGTAAAGGCTCACCCTTGCTCGAAAGCCAGTCGTATCTGACTCTAGGGTTCAGTGCTCATCTCTGTTTCAAAGCCAAAGAGCCAGCGCTGTCTGCTTCTGCAGATGTTTCTGTGGTCAGGTGGCAGGCATGACTAGACACCAGAGCACACGGAGCGCTTTTTACCTTCCTACCTAAGTGGTCCCTATTTATCTACTTGCAATTTCGTGCTTTTGAATTGCTAGGTTGGCAGGAGCTGGGACAGAGACGGGAGCGCATTCCGTCCTGCAGTATTTGGATATTGAACTGCTGACCTGCCACTTTCCAGTCAGCATCTTAGTCACTTGAGCCACTGTAGTCCAATTGCTATTGCTATCTACCCATCCCCTGACCTGGGCTGTGACCTTAGGTGTAACAAATGGCTAGCAGTTGATTGCAAAGGGCAAGTGTGATGTTTTGAGAGAGCTGGTGCTGGTATTGCAGAGGCTTAGTTGCATAAAGAGTACACATTATTTTGATTTTCTTTGCTCTCCTGATTGAGCAATACACAGACAACCCATTACCCTAGTTGGGTTCTACCATGATATAAAGCCCCCTTTGTCCTCCACAATGCATTTTGAAACAGCTGTGGTCAGCAGCAAATGGGGGATGTGAATCTGTTTACTTATAACAAGAAGAGCTGTTGTGCTGATAGTGATCAGACTGTTGGGCTCAGATGCACAAGGGGACATTCCCACTGAGCCATGAAACCTGTCTATTGTTTTATCATCCACCCCTGGACTTTGTTGTTTGTTTGGGAACTTTTCTTAAGTAGTTGTGACTTTATCATTATAATATTGAATTTTGTATATTGTATTATTCTGTACATACTGTGTATATTGTTTAATTATCATGTGAGCCACACTGAGTCAGGATTCCTGATTGGGCGGTATACAAGTGCGAAAATTAAATTAAATTAAATCACAGGTTGCCACAGGTTTTATAGGTTGTTGATATTTCTCCTGGGAATCTTAATGGTCCATGAGGTCGCAAAGAGTGGGAATAGACCAGGGGTGCCCAAACTTTTTGGGTTGTGGGCTGATCATGTGGTTCAGGGAGCCAGTCACTAAGGCCCCGGGGCCGGGTGCGGCCCCCAATGCCAATTCACCCAGCCTGCGAAGCCCTCGTTGCTCCTGGATGTGGAAGTAAAACGCACCCTATGAGTGAATTGGCATTGGGGGGCCCGCACCCGGCCCCCGGACCTTCGTTTGGGCACCACTGGAATAGACTGAGCGACACTGAACAACAACAACAATCTTAATTCCAGTTGGTGGTTCATCCAGCCCTGCATTACACATAATACACTCTGCATATAATTTAAATAAGCAGGGTAACAATATACAACCTTGTCACACTCCTTTTCCTATTCCAAATCAACAGTTGTTCCATATCTGGCATTAACTGTCCCTTCTTGATCCACATACATATGAGGTGGTCTAGTATTCCCATCTTTTTACGGATTTGCCACAGTTTGTTGTGATCCACATCCATAGTCAATGAAACAGAAGTACAGTAAAACTTCATATAACACTAAAACCTGGTTCCACAAGTCTTGGTGTTATATGATTTTTAGTGTTATCTGATGCATGTTAAAATCCTATGGGATCCATAGAGATACATTGTAACCACACAGGCTTTAGCAGTTGTTATCTGAAGCATCCCATAGGATCTTAATGTTATCTGATGCAATTCTTCCCCCCAGATTCCTTAATGTTATGCGATTTTAGTGTTATTCGATACTAATGTTATATGAGGTATTACTGTAGATATTTTTCTGGTACTCCCTTGCTTTCTTTTTTTCTTTTATAATTTTTATTTATAATTTTCTGACAAAAAAATAACAATACAAAAAATAACAATACAACAATACAAAAAATCACAACTTGGGTTACAGATCCATTTTTGGTTACATTCTTGTTTTAAAAAATTACTTTAAACTAAGAAAAATACATAGATCATCATAAAGGGAAAAGGTTATCTACTTAAATCTCTTCCCCAACAGTTTATACCTCTTATATTTACTACTTAACCCTTTCCATTTTTCCATTCTTGTTCAACTCTACATATAAACCACCCATGTGCTATATACATTGTCCAGGAATTACAGCAATTCATTTCCCCCAAAAGTTAGCTTGTTCTGGTTCAGGTTTAATTCCTTTGTTTTTAACCATCACGTATTCCACGAATTTTTTCCAAATTCTCCAAAATCTATTTTCGTGAACTATACCTTTTTTAACATTCAGCTCCCATGTTAGTTTATCACTGAGTGCTAATTGCCACATTTCTGTATACCAATCTTCTATTTTTATCAATAGCTCATTTTTCCATTTTTTTGCAATACATTGTCTGGCTGCTGACATCATTATAGTCATTATCATCATTACACATCATAAACTTATCCAAATTTGTTAATAGGACTGGTTTCGGCCCCAGTTCAAGTCTCTGTTCAAACATATTTTTAATTTCTTTTTCTATTTCTCCCCAAAATTCTTTCAATTTATTACAATTCCACCACATGTGTACATATGTCCCCATTGATTGCTTGCATCTCCAACAAACATTGCTTATCTTATTGTCTATTTGATGTAACTTAACTGGGGCCAGATACCAGGGCCATAACAATTTATAATTGTGCTCTTTAACACGTACTGACATGGTTCTCATGTCCCAATTTACTTTCAGACCTGTAATTTCTTCAAATATCTTTAAATGCTGACAAATTTTACCTAATGTCTGAATTGGTTGTTTAACTGTTAGCAACGTGTCATCTGCATATAAATTTATTTTATTACCTTCTAAGCCAATTATTTCCTTATCTTGACAAATGGCATTGGCCAAGAATTCCATTGCCAATATAAATATCACTGGAGATAATGGACATCCTTGCCTTGTTCCTGCTTCTAATCTTATTTCCTCTGTGTATTCCTCATTAACCTTGACTCTTGCAGTTCCTTGCTGATATAATTTGGCTATTACTCCTTGAAATTTATTTCCAAATCCATATAAACTTATCATTTCCTGTATTGTCCCCCATTGTAACGAATCAAATGCCTTGAATATATCCAATGCTAAAAACCCAATTTTTTCTTTTTTACTTTCTGCTAAGTCCATTAAATTCAAAACCTTCCTAATTAAATCTGCCATCTATCTATTTTTCAAAAAGCCTGCCTGATCTTTATCTATATAGTCCCCTATGAAACTATTCATTCTATCTGCCAATATCATTGTAAATATTTTTGCATCTTGGTTTATTAAGGAAATCGGCCTATATGATTCAATTTTTTCTACATCCTTCCCTGGTTTTGGTATTAAGGTTATTATTGTTCTATTCCATGACTCTGGTATCATTTCCCCCTCCAGTATTTTATTAAATAGTTTATGGAGCTTCCCTACCACTATTTCTTTAAAATCTTTATAAAATTCTGCTGGTAATCCATCCTCACCCGGGGCTTTATCCAATTTTAATCTTCCTATCGCTTCCCTAATTTCTTTTTCTGTTATTTCTTTTTCCATTATATTCTTGTGTTCTTCCACTATTCTTTTAATCTGTTGTTTTTCAAACTGTATTTTGAGTTTATTTAATTCTACAGGTTTTTTTGAATATAGCTCACTGTAAAATTTCTCTACGATTTTTAATCTATCCACACTCTTATTACATCTTTTCCCTGATTTATCAATCAAAATTCCTATATGACTTTTGAGTTTTTTCTCTTTGGCTGCTCTTGCCAATAATTTAGTTTTTGTTACTGTATTCAAAATATTCCCTCTTTTAAAAAATTATATCTTTCTTAACTTTCTCTATAGCTTTACCATCTAATTCCTTTTTTATTTTTATTATTTCCCCAAATAATTTCAGATCCCTATTTTTAACATGTTAAAGCTGGAGATTTTTCAGTTGTCTTTCTAACTCCTGGTATTTGCCTATATCCTGCTTCTTTATACTTGCTAATTTTATCGTCTCACCCCTAAATATTGCTTTCATAGTGTCCCATACTGTACTGTAGTTGACTTCATCATTATCATTCCATTTCCAATAATTTTCCCATTCTTTTATCATCTGTTCTTTAATAGTCTGATCTCTAAAAAGTCTGGGATTATACCTCCAGTTATAGGGTTTTCTTCCAGTTCCACCCAATTTTATTTCCATAGTTATTTTTGCATGGTCTAATTCCTTAAAGATACCTGTCTCAATTTTCTCTACATTCTTAATTAGACTCTTTGTAACAAAAAAAAATCTAGTCTAGAGTACATATGATATACTTGTGAAAAGAAGGTATATGTTCTTTCTTCCCCTTTAATTTATCTCCACACATCTTTCAGCCCTATTGTTTTAATCCAATTATCTAATATCCTCTTTTTATTGTTTCTCCTGACACCAGTACTATCAATTTCTGATCGAATTAGATTAAAATCTCCCGCTACTATCATGTTCTGTGAGCCTTCCTTTTTTATTATCTTAACCATTTTATTTAAAAATTCTTCTTGATGGTCATTTGGTGCATAAATGTTAACCAGCGTTAACTCTTCATCATCTATATTCCCTTTTATAATTAGGTATCTTCCTTCAGGATCTTTGTGTAAGGTTAAACCCCAACTTATTTGATATCAGAGTTGCTACTCCTCTGGCTTTAGATGTTCCCAGTGCCATTTCATATATCTGCATTCCTTTGACATATAGTTTATTTTCATCGGGTGATTTTTGATGAGTTTCTTGTAAAAAAATTACGTCCGAATTATCTTTTTTAGTGCTAATTGAATTTTCTTTTTTTTCAACATACAACCTGTACCTTTCACATTCCATGATAATACTTTAATATCCCTCAGCATCTCTTAATTTTCACGTGTATTATGCTATTTTCCCTGGACGTGCTACCCCCTACCCTACCTAGATTTACATAAACAAAAGACAATAAAAAACACAAACAAAAACTTACCTACACAAACTTTAGAGTCTCTCCTCCCCACTCTTCTTTCTTGAGTCTCGCTTTTGGATCCCAAAGAGGGGAGGGTAAGGCTGGTGGTGTATGGCATAGGTAATAAGGTCTTTATTCTTCAACAATTCCCTCCTCCCCCGCCAAAATGGGATTTTATTCTAATACTACTAAACTTCCCAGTTCCATTGAATCTGACCCCCCCCCCACTGCACCCTCCAACTCCTCCCCCAAAGTTGAATCCTTCTCCATACCTCCAGAATCTTGTAACGCCTTTCTTAAATCCATCCATTCTCTGGAAGCAATCTTAATCAATCCAATCTGACACAAATCAGTTTTGTCATCGATCACATGCATTTTTCTGTCGAAAAAGAGCCTTAGCTGTTGTGGAAATCTCCAATTATATGTTATGCCCTTAACCATTAACAACTTTGTTACAGGTTTCATCTTGTATCTCCAACTCCTCTCCATTGGGGCAATGTCATTGTAGACTTCCACGTCAGCTCCATCCATCTTTAGAACGCCAGCACCTGCTTGCTTAATAAATGCCATAACTTTCAACTTATCCCCCCAATTTGCAAATTTTACCAAAACATTTCTATTCGCTTTCTTCCCTCTTTTACTCCCCAATCTGAATGCAGTCACAATATCTTCCAACACAAAATCTTTTCCCATTTTTAAAGAATTCAGCCAATCAACAACTCGCTCCTTAAGCTTGTCTGGCGTTCTTTCCTCCATTTTTCTGATTACAATGTTCTGCTTTCTCATTCCCTCCTCCAACATATCCAATCTTTTTTCTTGCGCTATCAACTTAACATCTGTAGCTTTATCTGCAATGTACAATTCATTTACTTCAGTTCTCAAAGTGCCCATCTGCTTATATACATCTGACATCATAGCATTGATCTTCACAGTGTTGTCCTTTACTTCCTTTGAGACATTAGTTCATGCTGTCGCCAAGTTCTGATAATTATTTTTCACAGCTTCCCTATCTTTTTTCATCTCCTCTCTACTCTTCCTCATCTCTTCACTACTGGTTTGAATATCTTTTCTCATCTGTTCATTACTGATCTGTATTTCCTTTCTCATTTCTTGCATAGTATCTACCATCGTTCTTTCCAAAATGTCCACTTTCTTAATAAACTTCCCAAATTCAACAAACATTTGTACATTTTCCATCGCTGAAATTTCTACAACTGGTGTTGGTGTTGGTGTTTCTTGTCTTTCTTTCTGTTCCTTCTGCTCCCGCTTTTCCTTTCTTGTCTTTGGTTTCGTCGCCTCTTCTTCCCTGCTCCTCCCTCCCTCCCTCCTGCTTTTTTTTACTCCCCTGTGACCAATTAAAATATGGGATCAGTCTCTTGTTATATTATAATAATCTTAGATCAATAAATTTAGCACATATACCAATAGCCAATCAGACACCCAGTCTACCTATCTTAATAATAAATTAATTATTTTTATGAATTTCAATTAATAATAGGAATTCCAATTAATTTTTTTAAATCCCAGAATTCAATTGATCAGAAAATATTATGAAATGTTTCTATTTTAAAAGAAAATAAATCAATTATATTTCTCAATTAATTAGTTTCAGCAGTTCCCCCCTCCTGTAATCTTAATGTTAATCCGGACAAATAGATTTAAGACTACTATCGCATTTGATTAATAAAGAGATCAAATGGAGAATTTCAATCAATGTTATATTAGCTCTAATAATTTGATTTTATATCACAGAAAAATTGATGCTGTAGGGAGGGGGGAATGTGGGGTAAATTGTAGATGGTAACAAAGAAAAAGAGACAAAAGGGATCCAATATATTCAAAAGAAAGGGAGGGGGCAAGGAAGAAATAGAGGGGGGAGTCAAAAATTACCACTGAAATTAAGAGAGAGCAGATAAAAGAGAGAATTAATATAGGAATATAGGGGGGAAGGAGAAGAAGGGGGGAAGGACGTTCAGCACTTTTTATACGAAAGCCAGCAAAGTACACTAAATTGCCTGAAATATACCAGATGTAAACTGATCTCGGTGAAAGATGAAAGGAGAGAAAAAAATAAAAAAGAGAGAAAAGAGAGGGAGAGAAAGAGAAAGAGAGAAAGAAAACAATTGGAGAAAAGGTTTTTGAATGGCTGCCTTCTTCTTCCACTTCTTCTCAGCGCCAGGTAAGTTTCGAATCAGCGTTAAGTTTCGACTTTCTCCGCCATTACTAAAGCCTTGTTGTTCTCGCTTCTTTCCAATACTCAGTCCCACAACGAATAGCCAGCCCAAAAAAGAAAAATCACAGCTCTCTCTGTAATTCTTAGGTTGTCAAAAGTTCTTGTTTAACTCCTTTAATAAGCTGGCAATTGAGGCACTTTTAAACTTTTAAAAATCAGTAGCAGCCTCAACCACCTTCAAGCTCCATCTTTCATTCAGTCATCGCAGTCACTTTCTCCGATGCACTCTCTTCTCCTCCTCTCCTCCTCCTCTCGCCCTCCTTAACAGTCTCGGTTTCAAATCAGTCACAGTTCAGAGACCCCAAGGGCAACTACTTTTCTCTCCTTCTCCTTCACCCCCAGTTCTTTCTCCAATTCCTCTTTGAAAGTCGCTAGAAAGTCCGCCTCAATCAGAGATCCTTTCCGCGAAGCCCCGTCTGTCCCAGCAAAGTCCCGTTTTATCTTACCCAGATCGTCCAACTATAACTTCCAAGTTGAAACATACTCCGGCTCCACGAACCTCTATTTGTGACTCCAAAAATCTCCTCCACTTTGGCTTCAGCTCCCGGCTGGCTCAACAGGCAGCAATTTGAACTGCAGCCCTCTTTCGAGGCTTCGGTTCATCTCGCCTCCGAGCCGCGCTCTCGATCCGCTTTTTGCCTCTTCCTCTGCGGATCGAGTGCACTGAGTGCTATGGGACAGTAAAGGTAAAGGCTCACCCTTGCTCGAAAGCCAGTCGTATCTGACTCTAGGGTTCAGTGTTCATCCCTGTTTATAGCCAAAGATCCAACGCTGTCTGCATCTGCAGATGTTTCTGTGGACATGTAGCAGGCATGCCTAGACACCAAAGTGCACAAAACGCACATAAAATATAAGCATAAAATACAACATCATAAATTATGTATAAAAGTCAGAATAATTATTATCTAAAAATAACCCAAAGAGGCAAAACCAGATAACATCAGATAATCTGAAAACCGTCACAATATTCATGATAAACACCAACAGCAGCAGTAAAGAAGGTTAAAAAATTATAATCTAGGGCCAACACTATGAAGCTTTAATGATTTTATAGGCCTTTAAAGGCTTACTGATGCAGGTAAGTCTTTAGCAACGTATGAAATGTTAATAATGTAGAAGCAGTTGTAATCTCCCCTTCCCACCCCAAGGATTGTTGCATTGCCATGGTGAGGTGGCTTGTGTGGTTCAAAGAGGGTATACACTGTGCCTTGTAGGGGCACCCAAGACGGACAAGCCATAGTGGAGAACTCAGATTAAATACAATCCACTGAAGAAAGAACTGGGAACGCACACCAGTATCCTTGCCAAGAAAACCCCATGGACAGTATCAAAAGGCTAAATGATATGATGCCAGAAGATGAGCCCCTCAGGTCAGAAGGTGTCCAATATGCTGCTGGGGAAGAACAGAGGGCAAGTACAAGTAGTCCCAGAAAGAATAATGTGGCTATGCCAAAATCGAAAGGACACGTGCCTGGGGATGGGTTTGATGGCCAATGTCAACCTGTTCTATGAAGACCTAAAATGCCTTCTGGAACTGACACTGAAAAAAATGTCTGTATCATCATAGGGAATTAGAATGCCAAAGTAGGATGCCAAAAGGTAACTGGAGTAATGGAAAAGTTTGGCCTTGGAGTACTAAATGAAACAGGGCACAGATTAATAGAGTTTTGCCAAGAGAATGTGTTGGTTATAGCAAAAACTCTTTTCCAACAACCTAAGAGCTGACTCTACAAATGGACATCATCAGATCGCCAACGTCAAAATCAGATTGATTACGTACTTTGCAATCAGAGATGAAGATGTTTTATATAGTCGTAAAAACAAGTCCTGGAGCTGACTGGCTCAGATCATGAACTACTGATTGCCAAATTAAGGCTGAGAATGAAGAAAGTAGGGGAAACCATTAGGCAATTCAGTTATGACCTAGATAATATATGAATAAACAGTCAATTGACTGGAAGGAAGGAGCCAAACCAGTTTCTCAATTTTCCTTCCAACTTCCAATTGTAATGTGAAGGTGAGTTCTGATTAGGAAAAAGGCCTACATTTGTGTCAGATTTTCCAGGTTCAGAATTACTTTACCAAAATGTAGTTCATTTTAAAACACCCAGCAGAGGGCACTTATTTTGTACTGATTCCTAATACAGGTACAGTAAAACCTCATATAACACTAAAACCTGGTTCCACAAGTCTTGGTGTTATATGATTTTTAGTGTTATCTGATGCATGTTAAAATCCTATGGGAATCATAGAGATACATTGTAACCACACAGGCTTTAGCGGTTGTTATCTGAAGCATCCCATAGGATCTTAATGTTATGTGATGCAATTCTTCCCCCCAGATTCCTTAATGTTATGCGATTTTAGTGTTATTCGATACTAATGTTATATGAGGTATTACTGTACTCTGTATTCTGTGTGCAAGTGTGTGTTGGTGCATATTATGTACAACATCAGCTCTCATGGCAAAGAACTGATGTAATGCTATAACAGTAAGGTTAAAAAAACTGTTCAGGCAATGTTTCTCAAAGGACATGGAAACTGGCACCACATGATCTTCACCCGATTCAAAACAAAAATTACTAGAATCCCAAATCTTTAAAAGTTAAGACACAGGCTCAGCTAGAAAACCATTGGGTGGTGGGGGCAAGTTTAGAATAGCAGCATGGATTATGGATGCACAAAATATAGTCAAAAACAATTGCAAAGCTCAACATCATAGTCCTTTTATCTCAAACAAGACTTCCAGTCAAACAAACGCTAGGTGGTTTTTGCCAGGTATTTGAAGGAAAATCATAAGCCTTCATTGTGGTAAATCAAAACATTGGCCATGCTCCAGGTGCACTGGTTCTCTTTTAAAAGCAAGCAAAATGTATTTGAAAATTCAATGGACATTTTTATTAAACAAGTGTGTTCATACAAATATTGTACTGCACTTTTATTCTCACAAAACAATTAGCTGGGCAGTTCACAATAGTAGGGCTGCTGAGAGAGCCAAACAAAACTATAAACTTTGTTTGTTTCATTTGCATTTTATGCTTTGTTTTTTGTTTGTTATCATTGCAAGTGTTACTATTTAGGCCTATAGGGCTAAAATAGTTTCTCAGTTCCTGCATAGAGTTCCTACTTTGGATTTCAATTCTTATTTGCCTATTGCAAAACTTCAGCCATTGTGTTTGCTTTATTTATTAAAGAAAAAAGGACAAAAAGAAAAATTAAACTGCTCTGTTTTGTTGAATGTGGAGATAACTAATCAGCTAATTAAACAAAGAATACAGGATGTTGACAAATTCTGATAGCTGCATCTTGTTGTGTTTATTCACCCTTGAGTCATGGTTGGTGTATTCATATCCCAAGCAAATCTGCTTCCTGTCTGAAGTTATTATTGATTCTTCTTCTTCTTCTTCTTCTTCTTCTTCTTCTTCTTCTTCTTCTTCTTCTTCTTCTTCTTCTTCTTCTTCTTCTTCTTCTTCTTCTTCTTCTTCTTCTTCTTCTTCTTCTTCTTCTTCTTCTTCTTCTTCTTCTTCTTCTTCTTCTTCTTCTTCTTCTTCTTCTTCTTCTTCTTCTTCTTCTTCTTCTTCTTCTTCTTCTTCTTCTTCTTCTTCTTCTTCTTCTTCTTCTTCTTCTTCTTCTTCTTCTTCTTCTTCTTCTTCTTCTTCTTCTTCTTCTTCTTCTTCTTCTTCTTCTTCTTCTTCTTCTTCTTCTTCTTCTTCTTCTTCTTCTTCTTCTTCTTCTTCTTCTTCTTCATTACACCAGGAAGAAAGACTGTATACAATTCGGTTGCAAGTGGTGGAGAAAGAAAAGAAGAAGGCTTTGGAGGAGGGGAGGAGAGTGGTGGGAATGGAGGAGATGGAAGTGATGTTTGCAGAGTCTTTGGGGGGATCCTGGGGGGAATGGTGGATCAGGGTGTCAGGAGGATGGGGGAGGAAATCAGGTTCCTCCCAGTGTGTCCTCTAACACCAACCTACCTACCCACCTTACGCTGGAGGTCAGTTTGCATTCTGACTCCAGAGAAGGGAAGGGAACCTCACCTAGTAGGACTACACCTCACTCTGACAGTGAGGGGGTAGAATCAGAGACAGGAGTAGAATCAGGTTCAGAATTAGATTCTGAGATGGAATCTGCGGTGAATGAATTAAAGTGATGCATTGTAAATTTTTTAATGCAACAAAATGGATAGTAAGGACCAGAGCATGGGTGCAGCTTTTTCGCTCGCTACGTGGAACGTCCACGGTTTGAGGCAGGTGAAGAGATCTAGAGAACTCTTGTCTTCTTTAGCCTCTTTAAATGTGGATGTGGTGGCAGTACAGGAGACCAATTTCATCTCTGAGCAAGACAGGAGCAGGGCACAAAAAGTGTGGACCTGGGGACCATCCTTGTGGTCATATAATGAAACAGGCAGAGGAGGAGTAGGGGTGTTATTTAGACAGAGACATGATTTGAAGATCATCAGGAAGGTGGAAGCGGCACCGGGACATCTTCTTGTGGTGGATTTTGATTTAGAAGCATTTAGCCCTAAAGGAGTAAAACAGGCATTTTGTTGTCACCTGTGCATATTGTATGCTCCGGTGAATGCTAAGTTAAGGAGAGAACTATGGCAAACATTGAAGGACTATACAAGGACAGGGAGGAAAATGATAGTGATGGGTGGTTTTAATAACAGAAGCCGGGTGGCTGACAGATTTGCAGTAGTTCGGACAGGGACAAAAGAAAGGTTGATGGGAGGAGAACACCCTTTAACAGCAGAAGAGAAAGAGTTAAACCAGATGTTGGCACAAGATCTCGGTTTAAGGGATGTTGGCTTGGAGAGAGAGAATGAACTGGAATATTTTCCAATATGGAAAAAGCGGGCATTTCACAAAAATTTCCCAAAGGTGGATGGGGTCTCCTATATGTTTTTTCATCCTCTGTTCGCCAGTCGCATAGACAGGGTGTGGGCCGTAGAGGAACTTTGCCCTGAGCGGGTAAAAGTGGTGCTCACCCCTTGGTCAGATCACAGACTTTTGGTGGTACATTTGAGAAAAGGAGAAGCAGTCCCTCAAGGCAAGCCGGGCTGGAGGATGCCTGTGATGCTGTTAAAGAACGTTTTCTGTAAGGAGGAGCTTAAAAAAGATTTGAAGACTATGTTGGCGATCAGAAAAGGGGAAACAATGGAGATAGGTTGGTGGGAAGGAGTGAAAAAGAACTCAGGAGACGAGCGACAGGGCTCCAAAAGGGGGCAGACAGGAGGGACCTGAGAAGGTACCATGAGGTCTTGTACAGATATCGGAGGGCCCATTCTTTGATGTCTCAAGGATTTCCCGTGGAAGCCGAGATAGTGAGGGATTTGAAAGAGGAACTTAGGGAGTTTCAGCAATTGCAAAGGAAGAAGAGGATAGAAGCAGAGGGGCCCGGTGATAGAAAAAGGGGAATGGGAAAAAGACAGGATGCCAAGGGGGAAACGGGAATGCATGGCTGCATTACGTGACCCCCAAATGGGCGAACTGAGTCCAGATCCACAAGCTATCTTGGAGGTGGTGGGACGTGCTAATGAGGATCTGTATCGAGGGAAGGTATTAAATGCGGAGGAGATGGAAGGATTCTTGAAGAAAGTAGACAAGCATAGGTACGGTGAGCTTTCAGAGGAGGAAGTTCTAAACATGACTGCTCCCATCTCTCATGAGGAAGTGGCAGCTGCTGTGGCAGAAGGCAGGTCTAACTCTACTCCAGGACCCGACGGGGTGCCTTATGCGTATTATAAAGAATTTAAGGAGCCCGTGTCAGGAATCTTGGCAGCTTGTTTCAATCATGCTCTGCAGAAGGGAGAACTGGAGATACGTTTTACAAAGGAACTCTGGTTCTGTTGCCTAAAGAAGGAGATCTGACTAATCTGGCTAACTGGTGACCTATAACCTTAACTAATGTAGATTATAGGTTGGTGGCAAAGGTGTTGAATAGAAGGTTGACTAAGGTGATGGGAAAATTGGTAGCGAAGGGTCAAACGTCATCTGTCCCTGGGAGAAAGATGACAGAATCACTGGGGATCAATCGGGAATTTTTTGAAGGAGCAGGACAGTTCAGGGAAGAAAGAACTCTCCTACAGATGGACCAGTCCAAGGCCTTTGATAAGGTGGACCAAACTGATCTATGGAGGGTGCTAGAGCTGAAGGGAGTTCCGATGCAATTTATGGCATGGCTGAAAAATCTGTACAGTCGGGTCACGGTGCAGCCGCAGGTGAATGGATGGAAAGAGGCAGAGATCCCCATTCGTTCCGTGTTGCGTCAGGGCTGTCCGCTGAGTGCAGCACTGTACGTGCTGGCATTCGATCCACTTTTGACACTGATAGAACAAGACAGCCGGATCGGGGGAGTCCTACCTTTTAGGAGGGACCTCGATGGTAGGGAAGCAGATAGGAAAATCAAATTTGTTGCCCACGCTGATGATGTTTATGTTTTTACATCGGGAGAGCAGGAGATGGATCCAATGAAGGAATTATTAGAGGGTTATGGGAAGGCTTCCAGAGCACTCATCAATGCCACAAAAAGCAGAGTGTACATTTTGGGTGGAAAGACTGGAGAACTCAGGGGAAAGACACTTTGAATGGGGAAGGAGACGATAAAGGTAGCGGGCAAAGTTCAGTCAAGATCTTGGGCATCCTGTTCACTGTTGACCCCAATGGATGGGAAGAGAATTGGAAAAGGTGGGAAGAAGGGGTGGAGAGGTGGAAACCCTGCAGGCTGGGTCTCTACAAGAAAGTACAGTTCTTCAAAACTTATTGTATACCGGTGGCGAATCATGTGGTGGCTGTGTATCCCCCTCCTCAGAAACTTATAGATAGGGTGATGGGAAGAGTTTTTGTTTTCTTGTGGGGAATGAAGGTTTTCCCTCTCCCTAGGGCAGTGGTGTACTGCTCGGTAAAAGAAGGTGGGTTAGGGTTGCCGGCTCTCAGCCCTCTTTTCCTAGGTGCCCTTTTGGCCAATAACTTGAAACAGAAGACTAATGAGGGAGAATCCCGACCGATCGGTGTGCAAGGCGACCTATGGCAAAGCAGAGGATGGGGGAAACAGTGGTGGGAGGAGGAACTCCGTTCTCCCAGATTGATCAGTGCTTCGAAAATGGGAATGAGGCCGTACGTTAGAGATATGGTGGAGGGAGTCAATCGTTGGGCGGTGAGGGCAAACACACTTAAGATTGCCGATACAGTGAGGGAGTCAAAGCGGGTTATTTACACTGAGGCCGTAGAGGAAAGAATCGCTAGGCCATTCAGAGAGAAGTGGGCTTCTAAGACTAATCTGCCGGAATATCTGCAGCCAGGGGAGGAGGACTTGTCTGTGTTTAAAGATGGGAATATACCCCTCTGCCTGTGGGAAACGAGGTGGAGGGCATATCATCAGGTACTTAATGTAGGAGCAACCTACCCATGGCAAAAGGAAGAGGAACAGCAGTGCAGGAGGATAAGATGCCAGAATGTTAGAGGTGGGATAAAAGGCCAGAAACCCCCAAGAGAAACCTGTCCGCATTTTGCAAAAGAATGTGCTTCATCGCAAGAAATTTGGGGAGCTCTGGCAAGTAAATTGGACTGGCCTTATTTAAAGGAACAGAAAGCAGAGACGATTCTATCGGGGACAGAACCAGGAAAGGGGTGGAAGGGGCCAAGAAAGAAAGGGAAGCTGGAGAACTGGAAAGTCCCCTGGTCCTTGGTTCGATTAATCAATCTGTTTGTCTTAAGCGCTCTGATGTTCCAAAAGGGACAAGAAGGGAAGACGGGAAAGCTGGCAGATCCCAAACAAGCGGTGGGCAGTGTGATGGCAAGGCTCAGGGTATATGCTAAAAGAATGATGGTGAGACAGAAGGAACCCGACAGATACAAATGGTGGCAGTGGTTGACAGAAAGAAATTTGGGAATAACTTAGAATATTAAAAGTTAAGTTTCATGTACATGACAGTATAATTGTAAATATTATTGTTCTTTTGGTATTGTATACTATATACTGTATATTTCCTTCCACAATCACTATATATGTAACTATGTTTACTGAGCTAAGTTTTTGAAAGTGATGACAAGTTTATGTAGTTCACCTCGACAGATGGTTCTGGTAGTAAGAATTTTATCAATAAAAAATTTCCTTCTAAAAAATTCCTTCTTCTTCTTCTTCTGGCAATCTTAATCTTCCTACAAATACTGGAAGGACAATTTTGTTGTTGTTGTTGTTCAGTTGCACAGTAGATTCCGACCCCCTGGACCATTGCATGCCAGGTACTCCTCCACCATTCTCCACACCCCGCCCAACTCTGTGCCCATTGCATCCACAATACCATCTAACCATCTAATTTTCTGCCACCCCTTCTTCTTTTGCCAGTGGTGGGATGTCAAAAATTTTACTACCCCACCATGATGTCATCACAGTGTGGGTGGAGCTAATGTCATGACATCATGGGTGACGCCAATTCATGATGTCATGATGTTGTGGGCGGGGCCAAAGAAAAAATTAATAAAATAATAAAATAAAATAAAAATAAGCACACACACACACACACCCCTCAACCCACCCACAACACAAACCCATAAATTAATTAATTAAATAAATAAATAATACATTAAAATACACCCACCCACCCAAACACCCACTCACCCATCCCAAACACAAATCAACCAGAGCTTTTAAAACAGCTTAAAGTTTATTCTGGCTAATCTTTCTCACACTAGGTCAGATGGAAGAACTACACAATGAACTCACCACAAGATGGCTTCATTTTGGCACTTTTCAACTTTTCAACAGTTAAAGAAGTTAGGTACTAAGTCTTTGCCTAACCAGTTCTCTAGGATAATATGCCTTAATGTAAATGTAAATCAGCTGTACCTCCTTAAGGGTTCTCCAATGGAATAGCAATTGGAACAGCACAGGTGTAGCTTATTGATGAGGTCACTCCAAGACTTTGCTTAAAATCCCCAAGCCAGGCCGCCAGGGCTGCTGGCTGCCAGGCCTTTTTAGGAACTTTGGTAGTTTGCCCTTCCTCTACCACATGGCACTTCTGGGTGTGGTGGTGGCGGCAGCAGCAGACCACATTAAATGGTACTGTGGGCCACATCCGGCCTGTGGACCACAGGTTGAGAATCTCTGGCATAGATAGACCTTTGTTTATTCCATTCTTAGGAGATAATAAAAAATTCCAAGGCAATAAATTTGTGTGTGTTTTTTTTTAACCATTTTTGTGATATATTTGTTGAAGTATTTTTGTGCTGAAAACGTAATATTTGTACAAAAACTCAGTGCAAGTTTTCAAATACTGTAGCTAAGAAAAAAATTATGGCCTTTTCACTCCTGTATAAAAACCAAAAAAATCATAATGGAGGCTTGTTTTTAAAAATAGGATGCTGCAATGTGTTGAGACACCCTTTTTCTCAAAGAAGAATTTTTGCAAGAATTTATTAATGAGATGTACAGGGAAAACTTTCAAGTTTGTTTCATTTCAGCTTCTTTTGGAGGTATTTGCCTCTTTCGTCTACAGAGTCTTTCATTAAACACAAAAGGGATTGGCTCTTTTGGGGGCTTGCATTCATTTTTCTGTACTTGTGTTGTCTGGCACTCACCCCCAAAGCCCTGAAGGACCCTCAAATTACTACAAAAGAGCAGGGGCAAGGCAGGCAACAGAGAATCAATTCAGAAACCCTCAAGATTTATTTAAAGCTACTTCAAAAAAAAGTAGGAGAAAGATAAACTAACCAGTAACACAATTCTTAAAAATTAATAAGGAACACAGCACACGTATGGAAGGGGGGGCAAAATAAACACACACACTGCTCCCTTCCCAAAACCAAGAAAATTAAGAAGGAAAATTATGAGGAGAAATAGAGTTAAAGCCTTTCCAAACTCAAAACAACTAGAATGTGGGGAAATTCTTCTCCCACCTAATACTGAAGTCTTCACTTTTCTTTTTCGAGCACACAGAGCAGGCATCAAAAGTAATCCAAGAAATGGGGAGGCAAACAAAATATTCCCATGAAATAGGGGTGGTTGGGTAATCCAAAAATAATCCCAATGAGGCACGCTGGCACCACAGACAGGCTGCCTGGTGGCAGCAACAAACAATTATAAGAAATGGGGGTAATGCTCCCAAAAAGTCATGGAAAAAAGACAAAAAGGACCAACAGGGAGAGATGGGTAGCACAATCAAGATGGAGGGTAGGCACTCTGTTGTCCAGCAGCACACAGATCTCACTCACCAGGAAGGACTGAAGCAAAGAATCCTCTTCACTGGCTGCCTAACTAACCATGATGAATTGCTGTTAATTAAAAGTGTTTCTCATTGTGTTATGAGGTGTGCACTTAATTGCAAAACAGGTGTGCATCTAGTAATGTGACCAGTCCCTCCTCAGTTTGTGACAGTTTGCTATGGCAAGTTATGCAATTTAACTTCTGCATCTATAAACTCCAAACAAGATTCTGGCCATTGAGTGCAACGCTTTTGCAGTGTATCAATAAGTGTTGGAGACTAGAATGGCAGAGATTTATGTAACTGCATGCATAAGCAACAGACTTTACGCCATAATAAGAATGAATAATTTTCTTCTTGAACTTGGTCTCACCTTGAGGTTTCACGGGATGGAGGGCACTCTTCGCACATAATAGTTGGTTACCAATGCTTATAACTGATCTATCCCTTTCTTGTACATATACACACTGTGAAGTTCCATGTGCTCTCTGAGTGAAGCACTTAACCTTCACATGTGGCTATGTTCAATTAAGGAAAATGTTAGGCTATTTTTATAGCTACAACATTTGTAAGGAAGTTCATTTGTCAAGTCTTTGCACTGGACTGAATCGCTCACAGTTACTACTGGCAAAGCTCCTGGCACATTTGTTCGTTAACTAGAATCTAGTCAATACACTGCTGATGAGAAGTGATCTCAGGAGGTACCTAAAAGGATGAGATGAAGAAACAGAGTGGGAATAATCTTTATTTGTTTATTTATTCTCATCAGAGCATTGCACAATATAAAATTATGGACGTACATGAAATATAGCTAAACTTCAAACAAATTAAAATGTTAAAATGGTTAGACTATTATTATTCAGAAATAGACTACTTTAATAGTCTTATTTTAACCATTAATAGATCTTTTGCACACGCAGTAGGGCATAAATTGCATGCACGTAACTGCTGCAGTAATTGACTTTCTCCTCATTCACAGAAAATTTATCTTGCAACTAAGTAGCCTTATTTTACTTGTTCTTCCTGCTTCACTTTGAAGTCTATTAAGTGTTTTCCAGATGGTCCAGACAGACTCTATACCTAGTAAAAGACACTCTTCGGCATCCATCCATTCAGCAAGAGATGTGTTGTTTTTGCTCTCCATAGGTTTAACATAGCTTCTTCTGGTTTAATATTTAGAGGTTGAGACTTACACAGAAAACATTTCCTCAACTGTAGTCTTGTCTGGTGATTGGTGTCCATGAAATCGATGGGTATGGTGCTATGTCACCATGTTTCATTTGTTATTTGCTAGCACTTCATGGCAGTCAAATAACAGACCTCTTCAGTGGGGCAGGGCTGTTGCCAGGGGGTGGCCAGGGTGGGCTTTGCCCACCCTGAGTTAGCAATATGCCCAGCCTCAGATTCCCTGCTGCACTGTGCCGCATGCACGCTCTGTGGAGGGAAGAGCGTGCGAGTGGACATGGGGGAGGGGGAGAAGCAACCATGGGAAAAGAGGGAAGAGAGGTGAGGCAGAACATTCTTTTGCACTCCCGCCTTTCTCCTTGCTGCAATCCTGTGCCCTTTTAATTGGGAGGGAGCTCCGATTGAAATAAGTGGGACCCATCTGTGGGTATGCTTTGCTCATACTGGAGTGGGGAGTGAATGAGACCAAAAGCTAAAGCCTTTCTCTATTTGTTTAGAAGTAAGCCCCATTGTTCAGTGGATCTTACTCATAAGTAAACCATGGAAAGCAGCATTCTGAAATAGATTTTTGGAACAAATCTTTTATAGCTATAGCTAACAAATCTTTTCATAGCTATGTAATCTCTGTATTTGTTTTTCCAGAACACCACACTCCCCCCAGAAGGTAATGAAGGTTCGTGATCTTAGGGCAAATTTGTAGATAAGTCAGAAGAAATGCCCCTGTTTTGCAGTACCCTTTCACTGCAGTGGCTCAAGTGGTTAAGACACTGACTGGGAGGTGGAAGGTCAGCAGTTCAAAACCCAAGTACTGCATAATGGAATGAGCGCCCATCTCTGTCCCAGCTCCTGCCAACCTAGCAGTTCAAAAGATAAATAGGTACCACTTCAGTGGGAAAGTAAACAGCATTCCATGCACTTCAGTTTCTAGGCATGCCTGCCACATCCATGGAAATGTCTGCAAACTCAGACAGCACTGGCTCTTCAGCTATAAACAGATGAGCATGGGGCCCTAGAATCAGATATGACTGGCTTTCAAGCAAGGGTTGAAGTTGTGAACTACCCGGGAGTCTGTCAGTAAAGTGGGCACACAATTAGAACACTGCTGTTTGCAAAAAAAAAAAAAAAAAAAAGACCTTTAGATTCTGTTTGAAAGTGATTAATCAAATATCTCTCTTTCCCCTTTGCAAACACTAGGCAGGGCATCTGGAGAAAGCTGTAGTTTTGGAATTAACTTTGAAACACCTAAAAGGGTATTGGAAACTAAACCCACATATTTTATTTTATCCCTGAATAAGTAAAATATATCACAGTGCGTAGGCAGTACAGTATTTAAGTTTATTGAGAGCCAACCACTTGTCTATGTTAAGAAAATTTCCTAACTCTTCACTTCAAGTAAAAATATAATTTAGTCATTTTATGAGTTAAAGGGAGACTTCCCTTGCTACGGCCCTGCATGGGGGGGGGGGGGAGAGGGGTGTTTAGATTTCAGGCAGCCAATAATAATCTTTCATGATTCATTAAGATCAGCATCTGCTTTTTTCCATGTGCTGATTCATACTGTACAGCAGTAGAAGATTGAAGATTCTGCTATGGAGTAGCACAAGGACAATGCTGTTGTTTTTATTCTTCATGGGTGTGCACCCCAGTCTAACCAAGCCAGTTTCCGAAGTACAGTAAAACTCCTACTTGTGTAAAAAGTCTGTTCTGTAGGTTTTTATGTAAATCGGTTTTTTACTTAACTCAAAGCAAACCCAGAGTGATGCCTAAACAATTTGGGGTAAAGTAGTGTTCCAAAATCCTGCCTTCCCAGGTAATTCAGAGCCTCCTCTCTGCTTTTCTGTTCTTTAAGTGGGAGGCAGAGATGCGTGTTTTTAAGAGGGTTAGCTTCAGCTGATTGTTTTTATAGTACACAGAAAGATCTTCTAAAACAGAGGTTTGCTGGTGTTCAATGAGTTCAAAGGTTTCCCCCTGGCCTGTCAAGGCAGGATTATCAGAATAGATGAAATTCCTGGCATATGAGAATGTCAAGTGATCATTTGTGTAAATGTTAAGAAGTAATGGTGTCAGGATGCTATCCTGTGGAAGACTATTCCTCTGATTTCTCCAGACACTGTGCTTTCCTTGAAGCAAAGAATCTTTAGTTGTGAAGCAGAAAGTCCATGATCTTTAGCAAGGAGGTAGAGTTTTCTGAGCCACAATTTACAGCAGACAATGTCATATGCTACTGTAAGGTCAACAAATGCTGCTCTAGTTATTTTATATGTTTCAAAACCATCTTCTGTATGCTTCGTTAGATTTAAGAATTTGAGCCATGCAGCTCTTGCCAGATCTAAAGTAAGCCTGTGCTGGAATTGGATTCAATTTCAGGGCCTAGACAACTTAATTACATTCATTCAAACAGTTTTGGATAAGTGGCATAGTTAGGAGATTTGCCTGTAGCTTTTGGGATCTGATGGTTTTTGGCTGCTTTCAATATAGCAATTACTTTAATCTTCTGCCAAAATTTTGGCATTTGTTTGTTCATCCAGCCGTCATTAAAGAGGTGAAAGAACCATTCCTTTGTATTTTGCCCAAATGTTTTATTTGTTCAATCTGTATATCATTAAATTCTAGTGTTTTGCTATCCCTACATCTTCTTACAAGCTTCTTCTAGTTCTGCCAATATGAAAGCAATAGTTCATTGGATTCGCTCTTAATATCCCTTTGATGTTTTATTTTTATGATGTGTCAATTGATCTCTCCTGCCAAAAGCAGTTGGTGCAGTATGTGGTTTTGGTTTATATTTGCAAACAGTGTCCTTTTGTTTAGATCATTGTTCAGACTTTTCAGTAGTCTCCAAGCTTTCTGACGGCTTCTTCCCATGTCAAGCTTTTGTTATAAATGTTTGTCCAGTGAGTTATTTTTGTTTCTGCAAGAGTCAAGGACAGATTTCTCCAAGCTTTTATTGCATATGCTCTAAAAGGATTTTCTTCAAAGTAAGAAAAAGAATATAATATTGTGCGTGTGTTTCCAGAGTGGGACGTCAGATATAGTTGGTCTGGCATGACAACATTCCAAAATGGAAGTTATAAATTGTTCATAGCTCTCTGTCTGGGAGGCAATCTGAAGCACAGCTTCATCTAACATTATTATAAGCCTCTCTTAGTCGGCTTTTATGAAATTATACCTTGTACAGAATGGTGCAGATGGAGATCAGATGGCTGAGTAGATCTGAAGATCTGACATAGCATGGGATCACCTAACTTCTTGATGCACTGTTGAGCTATAGGTTCACTAACAAACATTATTTCTGGATTGTAGCCTCTCTACCACATGCTACTGTTAAATGAACTGGGTAATTTAGGATCATGTATAAGGCACATTAAATAGGATTCTGCCCACTTTAAAAGGCTTTGCCATTTTCATCATGATGTTCATAGTCTCAAATGTTGCTATGGTTGTTCATAACTCCAACTAGAAAGTGAGTATTTCAGTTGTCTTTATTAGATGGCTTCTCAAAAATTGATTTTTAACAGTTCAACAATCAAGATTTCTGTGTTGTCCTTTTCAATCTAGTTTTACAAAAATGACACTTCGGTATCACCTGCAGAGCCTCTCAGCGACTAGACACATCACAGTAACCTTTGGTCAATAGTGATCAGTTCCTTTGTGTATTTTATGGACACAGCGAATGTTATGTTTCCATTCAGAGTAAAGTGAAGCTAAGAGATCCTCTTTGGATTAAGAGATTCCCTCTATAGCAATAGAAATTACAGTACTGTTATTTGTGGCCCTGAAAAGGACTTCTGGGTCACTTTCTTCACCAGCAGTATTTCTGGATAGGAAGGATTAGCTGGGTGCATGTAATTGCCCAAGAGTGGTGCCTGAGTATACAGTACTCGCAATGCTTTCTACTCTTCAGGAGGCTCCTTCTGTGTTTCCCAAAGAACATCATATTTGTCTCTTAGAACATGACTAAGAAAGAATTACCAGAATATCCAAGTGGAATTAGTCATGGTTAGATATTACTGACAATTATTTTAGTTTTCTAATTAGTTCGTTCCAACCATTAAAGCAAATGTGAATTATTTTTTTAAAATGAGATTAATGCACCTAGCATTGTCCCTTTCCCCACTAAGTAATTATGTGCACCAATGAGGCTGTGCATGACATTTTAGTTTAATTGTTCCTTCTTTTTTCAGTTTTTCTTCTGAAACTCTCTTTTCTCCCAAGAGCATTCCTATTCTGTTTCCCACCACCTTTGTTAGCATAAGCTGAATGTTAACTATAAAAGTCTGAGTATGCAAGTGCTGCCAAAAGGGGCTTATCTGATTCACTTGACCTTTAAAATGCATTTTGCTCCTGCCAAAAAGCATGTTAGCCTACACAAGAGATTTCCAAGGCGATTAGGAGTGGAAACTATAGGAAAATCTACTTGTTGCTTTTATCTACAGATGTGAAATGTGTGTGCTCTGTCTGCCTCCCCCTCCTTCTTCCCTTTCTCTGCCTCTTTGTTCATTGAAAATGAAGTGAATGAAAGGAATTTTAATAAGGAACTCAAAAGACACTATTCAAGAATCTACAAAAGATTCATGTGGACCAATTGTCAAACATGAGTGCTCATTTGGACTACTTAATATTGGCTTTGGGGACATCATTTTAGGCTTCTGTCAAACACAGAAATGAAATAATTCATTCTTGCAAGGCTGCCCTCTTGTCACATCATATATCATTTCATTTTAGGGTTGCATAGTATTCTAGGTCTAGCTACATAGCAGCTCATCTGCTATTCTTCCAGTAACCTTAGCTGAAGATGCTAAAGACTGCTATAAAATGACTGGAGGTTTGATTTTTGTTTTGTAGGATTTTGGGGTTGTTTCTCTCTGTGTGTGTGTGTGTGTGTGTTTTGGCATCCTGACTGGCCTTTCTTCTCTCTAGACAGAGAGAGAGCAGCTGCTTCAAGTCCTTATCAGATGGCTAATCTAATAAGGTGTTATGAAAGTGTAGCAAATGTATAATTATGAGATTTTATTATAATTGCAGTAAGAATTACTTAAAGAATAATTTGTTTAAGTGTTTCTAAAAAACACAACATGGCAGAATTTACAAGGAGTGTGAAGAAGAGTCATGAGACAAATGAATTTGATTCATTTAAGAATTTGGAACTACTCTGCAAACTTACTACTTGAAGAGTGATGCTGTGGTATGAGATGGGCAAATGTATGCTTGATTTATATATAAAAACAAGAGCAGGTAGATCTCAGAAAAGTTTGCTTGCTAAGGGCAGAGAAAGGAGATGGAACCAAGACTGCAACTGTCTGCTAGAAGGGACAATATGTCTACTGTTTCCAAGGCCAAAACTGGGCTACCAATGTGCAAGCTACAGGTTTTAATGTTGAAAGGTTAAAAAAAATTAGAGGTGCCAACCTATACAAATTTAGTTATGTACCATTAAGTCAGAACCGACTCACAGCAACTAATAGGGCTTTCAGGTGAAGTGATCTATTTAAGGAGTAGTTTCACTGGCCAAGTAAGGATACTTCTCTCCAAAGTCCTAGCCCTTCCCTCTGTCCCTTAATTAATTAATCTCACTGAACTCACTGGTGGCTTACCTCTAAATAGACATTAGTAAGATTGCACTAGCAATGGACAGATCATACTACTTCTATCTTTGTTTTCCGATTCACATACTGTATATTTAGTCTAGAGTTTGGGAAAGTTACTTTTTTGTGTTGTCAGTCTCAGAATTTCCCTATATGTTTCGGCTGCAGTGACTCAAGTCACTAAGATGCTGACTGGGAGGCGGAAGGTCAGCAGGTCGATTCCTGAGTACTGCAGGACGGAATGAGCTCCCGTCTCTGTCCCAGTTCCTGCCAACCTAGCAGTTTGAAAGCAAGGAATTGCAAGTAGATAAATAGGGACCACCTCGGTGGGAAGGTAACAGCGTTCCTTGCGCTCCGGTGTCTAGTCATGCCTGCCACATGACCATGGAAATGTCTGCAGAAGCAGACAGTGCTGGCTCTTCGGCTTAGAAACAGAGATGAGCACTGACCCCTAGAGTCGGATACGACTGGCTTTCGAGCAAAGGAAACCTTTACCTTTACTTTACTTTGGCTGATGGCGAAGAGGTAATCTAAAAAAAGTAAGGTTTCCAAATTTTGTTTCAGTCACAAGTCTGTTGAATGCCATTTCCACATCATTTTGATCTTTTCAAAAACTTGCCTGAAAATTTACATTTTCATATCTGATTTCCACATACAGTACACATATGTTTTGGAAGTAACTTTCCCTAACATGCATTTTTGTACTCAGAACTGTTTCACAAATATCTGAGATTTGTCAAGGCTGATGGGTACCTGTTTTCTGATCAGCATGTCCATTTGAAAGGGGAACATTGAATCACTTCACTTTTTAAAAATACAAAATTAAATCCTTCCTTATCCCAAGGATGGTCTTTACATAACCCAGCCATCTTGACTGTTTTAAACCACAGACATTCCTGAAGTATACGTCTCTCTTGTCCCCAAATACCATTGTCTGCTGGGGATGTCCATTTAATCAAAGGTTTGAAAACGTGCAGGCATTGTAAGTGAAACAAACAAACCAAACCTTTTCTAGCATCTGTTCCGCAGAGAGCCCTTCAAATGTGAGAGTCTCACAGTTCACTGACAATAGGCAGACTATTGCCATCACAGGAACTGGAAATTAGGCTGTGTGCTTGTTAAAGAAAATTGAAGAAATGTTTCTTTTCTACCTGAGGTGTGAAATGGTGCATGAGGGAAAAGTCTCATAAATTGTCAAAAGTACCTGGAAGGAAATTATCAGCCATAGTAGTCAATTTGCATCTCATAGCCACAGAAAGAGGATAAGCAGGGTTTGTTGACTTAGACTGACATAGCATGTCTTCCATCAGCATTAGAAAAACAGGAAGGTATAATGGACAATTTGCAGTGTTTAGGCCAAACTAGAGCTCCTGCCAAGTAAATTGCATTTACATTTACATTGTTGTTCTTAAACTAACAAACAAACAACCAGTTGGGGAGCCAGACTGGAACTGTGGTGTTGGGAGTTGTTTGTTAAATACTGGTACATGTACAAAGCCAAACAACAGAAATAATACACAGGGAACTGGGTGGGTTGGTTTATATGAGTACCCAGCAGGTTGGGGACAAAATGCTAATCACCCAGATAGTGAACAAAGCGCTATGGGGCAGTATATAAGTGTAATTGCTATATCAATTTTTCTCCCCAAACCAAAATGGTGACTCTTTTATTATTAAGTACATTTCTTCTGTTCACCTTTTAGTTTCTATATAGGTTTTTTAATTGTCTTCTTTCCATTAACCTGTTACATAACAAATTTTAAGTTTTTTGTTTTTATGAAGAAACTGACCCTGCAAGAGTTAACATCTTTGGAAGGAAGCAAAAGGAGAATCTACCAACATGGAAGGTGCTAACTGCTAGGCAAATAGGAGTTAGCCTATTGCTTATCTCTTCCTGCCTAAGATCAGGAAGAGCCAGACACTAGAGGGTGATTGGAGAGCTGTCGCTGGACCAGAGTTGAGTCATCTGGGTAAGGGGGCTGTATCTGAAGAGAATTTCCCTTCAGCTTTGGTGCCCTAAACTTGACAGGTCAGGTAAAATCAAGTGAGGGAAGATTGGGCATAAGAGTGGTCATTAGACGATGGAATGGTGGTTAGTCTGGGCTATCATGAGTGGAATGCTGCATAACCAAGTCTGGCCAATTGATCTGTCCTGTGGAAGGTCTCTACAAAGGTTCAGCACCCACAGCACTTAGAGATTCCAGTGGGAAAAGCCTGGTGTATTGCTGTAGCACTGAGATTATCAACCTGCAGCCTGTGGGCTGGATGCGGCCCACAGCACCATTTCATGTGGCCCACCACCACCTCCATCACACCAGGAAGTGCCATGTGGTGGAGGAAGGACAAAATGGCCAATCAGCCCCTGAAGCTGTCTGAGGGAACATGACTCGAGCCCCAGCTTTAAAAGGTTGAGAACTCCTGGTCTAGCAGACAAACAGTCATAGAGACTGGGAGGTTTCATCTTTTCAGTCTTTGGCAGTTTTTGTGGCTCCTGGAGGTTTCTTCATACATTGTTTTGGCTTAATTGGAGATTTTTACTTTCCCACCCAGAGTCCTTGTGTGTGAAAGTTGATGGGTTTTTTTTAAAAAAACTGTCTTTTACCCTATTTGTTCCACCCCTTTTTAATTTGTTAATAAAGTAAAAATTTAAAAAGCAAATTTTGGATAAGTGGGTTCACTGAGCCCTCCAAGGTGACAAAATCCAGACCTTGGCTCTGCAGGTTAGCCAGAGTGTTAAGGAACAAATACAGTAACTGATAAGGAAGGACAGGTTCATGGATGCTCTTGCCTGGGGAAACCTTCCTTTTTGTGGCAAAGACTTCAGCAACAGAGATGAGGCATGGGCAAGATGGGGAGAGAGTCCCAGGGCCAAGGCACACTGGCAGCCTAAGAACTAATTTGGAAGATAGAAGCCATGCAGCTGGAAGGCCAGAGTTGACCTCCTTACTATCCCCAGAGCAGTCTCTTGACAACAATGTACTAGAACTTAAATTATTATTTTATTGTTTTGCATTATACTGTACTGCAGTGTACAGTATTGCATTGTAATGGCCAAAATCTTACCCAGATGGTATATCTTTGGGAGACAACTTGCCTTAGAGTAAGGAATCACCATATATATTATCAGTTGCACAGTGACCCATACAACTCAGTATACAACAGATGTTATTGTCTGGCCAGACATCCCGCTGCGGTAATGGAATAGACTGTACAGCCAGAGACTCAGCACTGAGTGTTGCGTGGCAGAAAATAACCTGACTCCCTAAAGGGACCAACAGCTATGGGCGGATGAGCCCCTTTAGGTGAGATAGTGGTCCTCTCAATCTTCTGATTCCCAACAGTCAAGGAGGTGGAAGAGGCCATGAGAGATGGACTGGTATCAGATGAAGTGGGCTTGAGCCACGAAAGTGAACATTAAAATACAGCAGTTAGTCTTTAAAGTGCTACAATTTTTTTTGTTCTATTTTCTTTCCATTATTGATTTGCCATCACTTTTAGCTTAAATCAGTGTTTCCCAAATGCTGGTTTGTGGACTTCAATTCCCAGAAGCCTAAGTCATTTCCCCAAAGCACTGATCAGCCAATGTACTGACTTAGGTTTCTGGGAATTGGAGTCCACTTGTGGGCTGTGTACCCCCTGTTGAGAACCACTGCCTTAAATCAACTGAACTCCAGAATGTTCCATCCTTTGCCTTCTGTTTCTATCTGTGGCCAAACAGCTTTACCATCAACTCATCCCATCATTTTTTGGGTCTGCCTAGTGGTCTTTTGTGGTCCCTTGGTTTTGAGTCTGTTAGCTGAGAGGTCCATCTGTTATTCTTTAGGCAGGTGATGTGGCCTGCCCATCTTCTTTTTGCCACATATAATTCATCACCCACATCATGGAGTCCAGTTCTTTGGCTAATTCCTTATGGCTTACCTTATCCCTGATTGTTACTCCGCACATCCATCTTTCCATTGTTTTTAGGGTTGCCACCAGTTTTTCTTCCTCTGATTTTGTTATAGCCCACGTTTCGGATGCATACAACATTGCTGGTAACACTGGTGTATTGAATATTTTTTGCCCTGATAGTCATCGCAGGGACATAGCCTCAGGGTGGCCAGGGTGGGCATCACCAACCCTGAGTAAGCAGTCTGCTCACCCTCAAGCTCCTGGCTGCTTATATATATGGCTATGTTATCTGGTTGGATTTGCTGACCAAGGCAGACATAATCAGCTACTTCTTCAATCTCGGTTCCATTTATGGTGATGGAACCCAGATTACACTGGCCGTTTCTCATCCATCTTTTTTGTTTGTTGGTTGGTCTGTTAAATTCATATCTATCAGGGATTCCCCTAGCGATATGTGTGGCTCGATAGCAGAGTAGCACTTTTAAGCTGTTACGCAGCAAAAACTTTAAGTGCAATGACACACGCACATATGCCTTCAGTGAAAAGGTGCGCTTTACTTAACAGTGAGGGGAAGACAGACATACACAGGTCTATATACAAGAATACCAGTCTCTCTCTCTCCAAGCCGCACAGTTGGTACACAGCTTGGATTCCTCTGTTGGCTCCAATCCCAAGAGCATGCACAGAGTCCTGGTAATCTTCAGCAGTTCTTCCTTCTCAGTTGAAGGAACTCACATCAACAGCACAACCTCCTTCAGCAGTCTCTTCCTGAAGTCTCTCAGTAGCTCAGTCCTTCTCTTCAATATGATGACCTCCTCCGTAGACCTTTCCCAGAGGACCACAGTTATACCCTCCTGTTGCTGGGCAGATTCTCTAATCAGCCACAGCTGGGCTGTTTCAGGAGCACGTGGACGAGGCATGCACAGCCAGGCAATCAGTCTGTGGCTCTATTATGAACACCTGTGTTTAGAACACTTGCAGGGCCTTAAAGCTGTACTATTCCACTGGGCAGCAATCTTTGTACAATACCCCACAAATGAAAAATATCCTAACAATATCCAACCCCACAAATTTAGAAGAGTTCACCAACTGCTGGAGGTTATTTTGTAGATCATAGGGGTTGTTTGCAAAAAGGACTCAGTCATCAGTAAAGAGAAGATGGGTCAGTCTGTCTTTGTCAGCCTTAATATAACCTTTAAATTTGATTTTACAAAAATCTCTTTGTTGTTTGTTTGTTTTTACTCTCTGATATTCAAGATAGGGTTAATGTGGAAGTGTGACCTAGAGAAAATACTGGCCTTTGACCCTGCTTTCCACTTTCTACACATGAAGAACAGCCTGAAAAGGAAACTATCTGCTTTCACGTGAATCCCATCTATTGTTTCATTATGCAAAATCATGTGGAAGGACCCCAAATGTAACCAAAGCTTTCCTCTGTGTGTCTTTTACTATGGATGCAGTATCCATACTTCCCCCCCCCCCCCCGGGTTCCAATTAAATATTTCTGAATGCCTGAATAGATCAGAGATTAATGATGGCAGCATGTGGGCTTCACAACTGAACAAAATTTAAACGTAAGTCTCCCCAAATGTGATCCAATAGTCTAACCACCACACCGTACTGGTTTTCTAAACCTACAAGAACTATTTGTTTCTTAAGTAATAATATTAAACATTAACATGATGCTTTCAGAATTTTTTACCCTAGGAAGCATCCAAGATTTACCAGAAAGGAGCATCACTTTCATGAATTTTTTTCAATAAATCTTATATCTTTGTTTCCTCTTCATTTTCAAATAAAATTCTTATCCCAGTATTTTTTCCGTCAGAAAGCACAGGTGTTGCAGCCAAATTCCCCATTGAGCAAAGGTCTATTTTATACAGTTCTATATACTTCTAATTCACTGAGGTTATTGAACTGCACAAGAATACCTATCTGAGAAGAAATAACTTCTGAGATAGATACAGTGACCCTCAAGCTTTCTATGATGAACTGGTGGGAATTGAGAAGTTATTAAAAGATTTCAATCTTTTGCATTTGGTGTTAAATATTTTGTAACTCACGTGACTATTCAGGAATTTCTTTGCAAATCTCCTTGAGTTTTCTTTAGAGGAATAACTAATACTAGCAATTTTTAATGCAGAAAGGAATGGTAAACCACTTCTGAGTATTCTCTTCCTAGAAAAGCATGGGACGTGTTGTCATAAGTCTGAACTGTCAGCATATCATCTTCATCGCCATCAATTCTCATAGTAGTGTTGTGTTAATATCTATATGTAGATTTTGTAATGGGAGACATGATTCCCATAATATGTCAGTGAAATTCAAACTTGAATTAAAAATTCAAACTTTCTCATCATCTGTCTTCATCGATCTCCTGCATGATTTTTGTATGGTGTAGAGAATGGGAAATGTAGTAGTATTTACCAATGGGCCCACAATAATGTGGCCTCTTTTTTTAAAAAAAAAGTTACTTCTACTGTTACTTTCAGAAATAATTCCTTTTTGTCTTAAACATTCTAGTGACATCTTTCTTCTTACCAAACCCTGCCAGTTAGGAAATTCTATACAGTCAAACCTCGCATAAAGAGCGTTTCGCTTAAAGAGTAACTCGCTTAAAGAGCAGAATTTTCTCTGAATGTTTGCTTCATTTAACAAATAAAACCAACCAAAAAATCGCTTAACAAATAAATCGGAGTTAGCAATTCCCCCCCACAATTGAGTGTTTCGCTTAAAGAGCAAACTTGCTTAAAGAGCAATCCTGTGGAACGCATTATGCTCTTTAAGTGAGGTACAACTGTACTTGTTTTCAAATCTGATGTTCATAACCCATGAATCTTTGTTACTTTGCATTTTCTTGTTGTATATTGCTTTGCCCCCTAACCTTTCTCAATTTTAATTTTAGACCTCAATGCCTGGCTCACTATTTTTCTGACAATAATCTGTTTCCTTTCCTTGATGTCTCCAAAAAACATTTTTGACAGATGCTTTGAACCTCCAGGCCTTCATCTCATCTTCTTCCTGTGATTTGAATTTTATTATTCAAGGCAGCTCACAACATTAATATTAAAAGAAAATTAAACAAATTGCTACATTAAAGGAACAACCACATTAAAACTGTTTAATGGCACATCTATTTTTAGGTAAAGGTATCCATTGCTCGAAAGCCAGACATTGTCTGTGTCTGTATACGTTTCCATGGACATGTGGCAGGCATGGCTAGATACCAGAGCCCATGGAGAACTGTTACCTTTCCTGCCAAAGCAGTACCTATTTATCTACTTGTAATTTCTTGCTTTCAAACTGCTAGGTTGGCAGGAGCTAGGACAGATGATGGGAGCTCACTCCATCGCTCAGCACTTGGGTCTGCAACTGCTCACCTTTCAACCTGAGTTGCTTCAGCAAAGAGAGTGGCATACAAATCCAAAATAAAATTACAAAAATACAAACCTCATCGTCTTAACCGCCAAGTGACTGAAGTCCCTTTAGGAAAGCATACAACTCTATTTACTCAATTAGAAACTCCCAACCCTGGATGTCCAGGAGAAATGGGTGGTGGAATCACCTCCTTGATAATTAGGAACTCCATCACACTGAGTTTTCCTGGCCCTGTCATCTGGATGTAGAGAAAAATTGTTTGCTAGGAAAGAACCTTTATACATACAACTGGGAAGATTTTCTATCCAACCCATTTGTACAGGGTTTCAGAAAATGCACCCAGCTATAGGGAAGAAATCTATTCCCACAGAGGTTTATATTCTAGCCTTCCTGGTTAAACTTCTGTACTGCAGCCAAAACTGCTGCTGATGTAGTGAGTTCGATGCTGATGGGGATCGAAGTTGATTCAGCCTTCCATCCTTCCTAGGTCAGTACAGGGCTGTAGCCAAGACTCTAGATGTGGGCTGGTGAATATTTTTTCAGAATGGGCAACAATGTCAGAAAGAGAGAGAGAGAGAGAGAGAGAGAGAGAGAGAGAGAGAGAGAAGCAGCTGGGAGCTTGCAGGTGAGCAAACTCCCAGCTGCATTTTACGGCCCTGGGTCGGTAAAATGAGTACCCAGCATGTTGGGGGCAAAATGTTAATTATCTTGTGAACTGCCCAGAGAGTGCTCTAAGCAATATGGGGCAGTATATAAATGTAATTGCTATCTGCAGTCATTATGCGCAAAACTGGGCAGTGACTACTTACCACAGTCCCATTTCCTATTCATGATTATCTCAAAGCTTGAGTAAAAACATATAACTAGGGCTTCAGTTACAGAACTAACATATGACTGGGGTTCTTTTTAAGACAATCAGTTACTTCAGTTGTTCAACTTGTTACCATGTCAAGCTAAGATACAGGGTGAAAAATCATGTTTCCTATTTTGTAAACTACTGTGATAAGAAGGTAATAACAGCTGGGCGACTGTGTTGTCTTTGCATGGAAATAACGAGAACTTTCTGCAAAGAGGGAGAAGTAGAGTCTTTTGTTTGCTTCCCTGACAGTTCATCACTAAGACTGTGAGCTCTGGGGTTTTCAAGACACCTGGCTCTCAATTAAAGACCTAATCTGCTAGGCAAAACACTTAACACCAGAAAGGAAAAATAGCTTATGAAGTAAACCATCTTTGGCCTTAGGCCATAAGTGAGAAGGAAGTCAATAATTTGAATGGGTTTTAACATGGAAAGAAGCAATAGCAGTGGTCAGAAAAGACAACTATGCATGTTACACAGAAAAAGTGCATAGGCTGAGATGGCTGAAAACTATATTATGCTGCAACAGTATGACATCTGATTGAATGGTTTGAAAAACACACACCATTTTCTACATGTTAAACTGCTGAAAGATGAGGGTGAAAACATGAGTATTCGGTAAAAATTGCACAATAGAAAGAAAACATTAATAACCTTCTCTCCCTGACGTGCTGGCACATGAAAGATTACGGCAGAGTATTTCATGTATGAGCACATAGTGACTTCAAACAGTCCCGAACAGGGCCATTCAGAGTTCTACCACCTCATAAGATGTTTAATACTCTGTGGTAAAAGATGTTTAGGCAAAGAGGAGCAACCATCTCAGGACAAGATGGCGGCAGCAACACCAACACTACAGAAGTAGCAATAGGCCTCAGTTGTACCTCCTGAGCCACTGTTAAAGGACAACATTGTGCATCCCACACAGTCTTCCTTTTTGTGAGGCCAGGATCCCATTACCGGTGCTGAAATATGATCCACCTGCCAGGCTACATGGTTTCTATAAGTGGAGGGGGAAGAGGGCACTGTCATGGCATTTGCCTTGGGCAGAAAAATGCTAAAAACAGGTCCTACTAGCTGCAGAAGCTCTGTGGTAGCTTTGGAGCCATTGAGAGCTTTGCTTGTGTGTTGTAGATTTGCCTCTTTGACACAGTCCTGGGAAGTTGTTAGCAAAAGGTAGCATGCTGTATTATATTCTATATCTTCAAAGGTCCTTATTCAAAAATGCTGGAAGATGCCAATCATTCTGGTGGGTTCCTTGAGCTCTGAAAGTGAAAACAATATTAGGCTGTTTGACCGTTCACAAGATGGAAAGCTAAACTAACCCTGCATTCATTTTGTTTGTTGCTTTTTGCTTCGATTTTTTGGAATAGTAGCCGTGTTACTCTGTGGTTCAGGACATATCAGAAAACAAAACAAAATTGCTTCGTTCGACATGCAGAGCGCTGGAGGCATGCATGCGTGCCAAGCACTGGAGGTGTGCATGCACACAGAGGTGTGCATGTACACTGAGCACTGGAGGTGCGCATGCGTGCTGGAGGCACGCATGCACAGTGGAGGAAACTGGAAAAAAATGGTAACCCCCCCCCCCGGATGGCTGCCCCAAAAGGTTGACACCGGTCCACACAGGCACCCTAAAAACTTACTACCAGTCCATGCGGACCACTGCGAAACGGCTCTTGCCCACCACTGACCTTAAGCCTCCAATATTTTTTAAATCCTCACAATCACACCCTCCCCACACAATGATTCAGCAAGTCGAGTGAAGAAACAGTGATTTGGCTAGGTGGCAGAAGCAACTAGCCAACTCACCACCTTTGATGCTTCTACTGACTCATATTTCGTGGGCCACATGAAATGGTGCTGCAGGCTGAGTCGGCCACATGGGCCATAGGTTGGGAACCCCTGGCTTACAGTAAACCATCCAGCACCTGCCTTGAAGATCAAATTCCTTAGCCCTGCCTTGGGCATCAAGAACTTAAAGGACTACTTTACTTGGTAAATGGAAAGGCCCACACACACACACACTATTTCCTTATACACATTGTCAAAGTCACTGCCATCTGCCAGGATTACTAGATCCTGATTAGATAATAAACTTCATATTGTGAAAAGTCATGTACCCCACTTGCTTTTTTTTTTTTTTACAATAGAATGACTCTTAATTTCATGCAGTTTACAAGAAAGAAAAGGACTCTAATACTATGTCACGTGGTTCTCAGATGCTCCCAAGAACTTCATTTGTTTCCCCCATGAAAGGAACAATAAGCCAGTGTGACTGATATGATGCTGGAATTAATCTGCATACAGTATGTAATATTCTCATTGCTACAATGCAATTATGCAGAGCATAAAATGATAATACAGAATGACTTAATGTGGTTTTTTTTAACTTGTCACAGCAAAGGGGGTACTAAGTAGCGTGAAATTATTACAGCCTATTTTTCACAGTAAGTCTGCAAATTTTTCCAAAGGAGAGAAGTTTTTTTTATTCCCCCCCCCTCCATGACTAATCAACTAATCTATAAAAATTTACTTTTTGTAAATCAGAATGCATTGTGTATTATTTTTTTGCCAAGTATCCTAAACCATTCTAAGAACAAGATTGTGCAGGAAACCTCAGGAGAGGAAACATTACCATTAGTTCGCTTTTCTCAATTTGTCTGCTCTTTTGCATTTCAGCTGATTCCATTTCTGCTGTATTTCCTCTATTATCACTTTTTTCCAAGTTCTATGATCCAGACATTTTCCCACATTAGTATTATTATGCATTTTGTACTGCATTATGAGTTTTGTACTTTCACAACAGCAAGAACAGAAATTCTGGTCACCATCTGGAAATAACATTATGAGTAACAGTGTTACCTATAGTGTACTACTTCAGTGTTTCTTGAAGCTTAATGTTTTTCTTTTCTTGTTTAACATGTAACATTTATTAATTCATTTGTCTTTCTGTTTTTGGGAGACAAAATGTTTTCTGGACATTTGAAGGGGTTTTGAATGTCAAACTGTTTTCTCACATTTTTTCGAAGAATTAAAATTAACAGAACAGCAGAAAGAAACATAATGAGTAAAGGAGGAGATGAGAAAGAAGTGATGGTAGTGATTCCTTTCAAAAAGTAATGTTACAAGCTTTGATTCTGTTGTGTGATACGGCAAAATTACAGAATTTTAATTATTCTAGAATGAAAAACACAAGCCATTCATGGATGAATGCCAAACAGAAAGAAAATATAAAATTATCAGCCTTCCCTTTTTTAGTAAAACTAATGGGAAAGTCCCATGTAAAACTGGAACTGACTCCACTTTAGAGACTTTGTGGCTGGAAAAGATGCTGAGTCAGCCAAGGGTGTATCTAATCTGCACAGTTTTATAATATAGGTAAAGGTTTCCCTTGCATGAAAGCCATTAATGTCCAACTCTAGGGGGAGGTGCTCATCTCCATTTACAGTGAGACAGACAGTGCTGTCTGTGTCTGAAGTTGTTTTTAATGATCATGTGGCAGGCATGATTAGATGCTGGAGTGCACGGAATGCTGTTACCTTTCCCGCCAAAGCAGCACCTATTTATCTAGTTGTACCTTCTTGCTTTAGAACTGCTGGTTTCACAGAAGCTGGGACAGATGGCAGATGCTCACTCCATCACATAGCACTTGGGGTCTTGAATTACTGCATTTCTGGTCATCAGGCTCAGAGTCTTAACCACTAAGCTCCCATGGCCCCCACAGTTCTATAGCACTCTTCAGGTTCCTGAGCTCAAAAGCTTTCAGAGAAGAGATCAAATACTCATTCTTAGCTACTCCAGAGGACAAATCTAAACCTTATGGGCTTTACTTACAAGGAAGATTGTTTCTGGTTAACCATAAGAGAAACATTATAGTAAGATTGGTTTGTCAATGGAGCAAATTACCTAGAATAGCAGTGGCTATTCATGGAAGATCTTGAAAATCTGTTGGGTGTATTGTAGTTCTGGGTTCCCTGCATGAATCAGGGCATTGTACAGGTGGCCTACATGATCCTTCCAACTCTTCTGTAAAGCACACTCTGTCAATCAGCCCATTCATGAAAAATATGCTATCTCCTTACAGTGATTAATGATCATCCATGCAGATTCCCTTAATTTAACATCCTTTTACTAAGCCACCCGAACCAATGGTTGATGTATAATTTTCTGCTGTTTGAGCTGCCATACATTGCTGTCAATGTGTTTTGGGGCCAATTTTTCTGCTCATATCCAAGTTCAATAGAGTTGGTGGTGATGACAAGTGTTGCAGTCACAGCCAGCTGGTCAGAGATTTAGGCTTTTGTAAAAGGGATTTTCAGGGTCCATTAGAATTTCAAAATCATGTAAGTTAATAGCAGAATGAGACTTGCTTAAGCTGGCACTCAATATACTGGTATTTAAGTTCTTTAGAGGCATGGAATAGGGAGAGAAGCAGGACTTTGCTCATTCTATTATAATAGATGCTGAGTTATTCAGGAGGTTTCTCACTTTCTCTCTCTGTGATTTTCTCCAGCTTAATAATAAAGTCCTTACAAGTGACTTTTTGAAAACAGCCTAGAGCAAAAAGGATAAGAAGGCATTATCAAAGCATATGGGGAGTTTAAAACTTACAGTACCAGCATAAAGTGCTAACTAGTAAGAATGTGATAGCACACCTGAAAGCTCTGTACTTTGATAGGTCCAGTCAAATGGATGCTAGTCATAATCGTTTAACACATACCTGATTGGATGCCCATTCATTCCTGAGAATAGTTATAAAGCACTGAGAATTCTATGTGTATGGCAAAGCTCACATGCATACCGAGTGGCTAAAGACCACTCCATTTCACATTGTTGGCACGCCCAATGAGACATAACTTTTAAGCATGTGGCAGATTTTCATATACAAAGCAGGTGGCTCAAGAATATACCACTTCACATCATTGGCAAATATAAGCATAGATTTCAAGATCTTCTCTGAAAGATCAGCTGCTCACAACTGAGAAATAGAAACTATTAAACTAAGTCTCCAGAACCAGCAGAAGACTATCCAAACCAGTGTTTCCCAAACTTTGGTTTTGGGACTTCAATTGCCAGAAGCCTAAGTCAATTC
Organism: Furcifer pardalis; assembly: GCA_030440675.1. NCBI lineage: Eukaryota > Metazoa > Chordata > Lepidosauria > Squamata > Chamaeleonidae > Furcifer > Furcifer pardalis. The sequence goes on from CP126891.1 coordinate 238,450,794, forward strand.
CCCAAAGCACTAATCAGCCAATGTACCAACTTAGGCTTCTGGAAATTGAAGTCTACTGGTGGGGTGTGGACCCCACATTGGGAACCACTGATCCAAACCATGTGCTAAATAGTTATTAAGCTATACATTGGGCATGAGAAGAAAAGTAGGGAATGTGTAAAAGAGTAAAGATTATGTGAGTTCCCATTATAAAGCCAGAAAATGGTGAGGGATAAAATGAGTAGTGAAGGAAGTGAAATAGCCAGGAAGCAAGATCTGATTAAGCAGACCCTTTTTCTCAGTCAGCAACTCACTAATCAGTCATCATCTTCTTCTTCCATGTCTAGGCCAGACATGAAACTGCCAAAATGAAGGCACTCTTTAGTGAGTACATTCTGCAGTTCCCTTCACCTGACCTAGTGTGAGAAAGATTAGCCAGCAGGGTACACCCTGCCATTCCCAGGGTACGCCCAATTGTGGTTCAAGAATATCACAATCTTTGAGGAGGCTAATCAGTTAATTGAGCCAACTAATTGGACAGTATTTTCATCTCTTCTAAATAAGTATGACAGCTTAACTGTAATATTTGTGTACTCAGTAGACAGGAGACAAGAGACCAGTTCCATTTTAATAGTGGTGGACTTTTTGTTTATTGTTTGTTTGGCAAGATCAGGTGTGATGATTTGTCCAGATATCACATTAAGCCTATGGCAGTTCTTGAATCATCCAGAGTAGACACAGTTGTCAATGGCAAAAGCATCATCATTGCCACTGTCTCTCATTGCATGCTATTACTTTATCCACATTTAGAATGTTTGATCAAAAGCATGGCTAATTTATGCTTCAACATTTTAATTGTTCCAGAAATAAAGGAGACTAAGATCAGATTGATATAATGAAGCCAATCAGAATTTGAGGCCTATTTCTCAGCTGATTTGTTATTTTGTAAAAGATTCAGTCTAGAAGTTGTAGGCATGTTTGACAGGATATGACAGTTGTCATTGGGTGCTCTTAGATTTTGCCCTTAATCTTGAATTGTTCTACTGAAGCAACAGGAAAGGCAGCTGCAGTTCCTCTTGTGATTGTCTGAGCTGCATCTCAGCTCCTTGTACAGCGTACCTGGATAAATATCCACCACAGTCTCAGTGAAAGTAAACAGAAGGCAAAAGCTGTTAGGCAGACATAGAGAGTGGATGGTTTGATGCCTGAGTTTATTTTGTCCAATTTTTGCTGTGGAGATTTCTAGGTGCTGTGAAGAAGAAGAAATCAGAGTTCAGAGCAGCTGAGCCCATGAATGCTCTCAGGCTGCAGGTTGCCAATGTAATAGTGGCACCTACAGTCCAAGAAGAAACTGCACGTACAAACACAAGAAGACAGTTTAAGCTAACCATTTTACTAAAGCTCTGAACTAGTTGATTTGTACTGAAAACCTGTGATGTTCAATGATTCCTCTGATAATAATATACTGCATTTGAAGGGGCCTTTTAGGCCATTGAGTCTAACCTCCTGCTCAATGCAGGAATCCAAATCCAAGCTGATCTGACAGGTGATTGTCCAATTCTCCCTTGAATCCTTCCAGTATTGGAGGACTCACTCCAACAATGAGCCTTGATTTTTATTTACTCAAATCACACCACTTTTGTAGTCAAAATTGAGATGTATGATTCTTATTAAATTAGCTTTTCTGTTTCTCTGCAGTCTACTTGCTCTGCATGACTAAGCACCCAGCTTTGCACATGCTAATGTGGGTTGGTGTAACTCCTTAGTTACTAAAATAAACAGGGGGAAATCTATATTCACTTTTTCATTACCCTTTGCCAAAGAGACAAAACTATTAAAATATATGTCTAACAAAGTTCCAATCTTCTTCTTGTGCCATATCTGATTCTGAATGTTGGCAATCCTCATGGTGATCAGCCATGAACACTGTCCTGCGAATATAATGCCTTGGCCTTTCATCTGCCTTCTGCATTGCAGCATGACCCCCATACCACTGATCCAGTTCTGTGAATCATTTTCTGGTCATGAGCCCTTTTGGCACGCAAAGCCCTCCTCAGCTCCAAGCCAGTATTGATGAAGCTGCTGCCCTCCATCAAGATGGATTGAAGTGGGATTTAATCCATTTGGGGACCATCACCCTTCCCTGTGGACTTTGGCACTCAAGGTCATTAGTCCTTAGAGTTTTCAGGTTAGTTAACTGCCACCTGACGCTTGGCATAAAGTCCCAATAACCTCTCAAATAGGGAGCATCACACTTGTTGCTTTATGTCTAACCTTCGTAAAACACGCCACACGTGTCTCAGATTTGTTCAGTATTTCTTTCTTGCTTGTTTTGTGCTTGCTCCAGTAGCCAGCTGAGTAGTGACTGATAGTTTTGCTACAGGGTTGATGAAATATCTGAGTAGATATAAGTAAAGACTGGCTTGGCACAATAGCAGCTTGTTTCACAACGATCATTACCTCTCCAGAACTCCATCTTGATATATTCAGTCTACAAACAAGGCATAAACGATGTTGTGTATCAAGATGCATGAGATCATGATGGTGGGGGGGGTGTAAAAATTGAATGCCATGCTTGCTGGAATGAATACCTACTCATGTATCAAGGAATTTGACCCTAGGAGGGGAGTATAAGCTGACAAATAATGAGGCTTTTTAATCTTTCTGTTTTTACCAGAGCTATGTGTTAGACTGCAACCTTTTAACTTTCCTTTTCCCTCCTCTTCTGAGGTTTTTTCTTCTGCTTTTTCTTCTTAAGCCTGTCACACTGGCACCTGGGTCCAGATGGCTGGGGTCATCAGAGATGGGGTGAAGAGCTAAATGGCATTGAGCCCACCCACTACGCCCAAACAGAACAAATGACTTAATTGTCCATATTTATTTATTTATTTATTCATACTTGTTCATCGCCCTCCTCCCTGAGGGGACCCAGGGCGACTTACAGCATATCATAACAACCACAACAATTTAAAATCAATTAAAAGACTAAAAGATTAAAAGAAGCTTTAAAAATTAAAAAAAACTAGGTGTTGCAGCTAAAAGGCACTGGGGGTCAAATTATCCAGCCAGCTGGGGATATTGATCCATCCATTCCCCACACCTGACCTGCCAGCCAAGTTTTTATTCCTTTCCTAAAGGACAGCAGCTCCGTCTGCATGCGTAGTTCTATTGGGAGGAGATTCCATAGGGCTGGGGTGGACACAGAGAAGGCCCTCCTGCTAGTGCCAGAGAGGTGCGCCTCTCTGGCTGATGGCACAATCAGAGAGCCTCTCCGGTCCGCTCTGGTGGGATGGGCAGATGTTCTTGAGGTGAGGCGATCTCTTAGGTATCCTGGTCCACTACCACACAGTGCCTGGCAAACTGCTTCATAATACTGGAAAATCGAACACTTCTACTGCTTTTATATAAAGGGACAGGTAAAATAAAATTCCACCTGTTATTTGATCACTGTAGCACTTCAATATTTAGGTGAGAATGTGTGCGTGCGTGCACATGTATACATGCATACATCTGCAAACACAGGCAGCACTGCACCCTAGAGTTGGATATGACTGGGTTTTGAACCACTAGCAGGGACAAAATCTGATGGGGCAGGACAGGTGGGTGGGCGTGGTCACCCAATTTATTTATTTTTAAACCACCAGAAGGCCATCCAATTTTGCCACCCCCATGCCCAAAGGCCACCCAATTTTGCTAACCCCCCCCCCCTCCCGGGGGGTGCAAACCTATTGCTGCCCACCACTGAAAACATCACCAATAAATAGCCAAATACAGCCAAACCTCGCATAAAGAGCGTTTCGCTTAAAGAGTAACTCGCTTAAAGAGCAGAATTTTCTCTGAATGTTTGCTTCGCTTAACAAATAAAACCAACCAAAAACTCACTTAACAAATAAATCGGGGTTCACAATCCCTCCCACAATTGGTCATTTACAATGGTGTTTTGCTTAAAGAGCAAACTCACTTAAAGAGCAATCCTGTGGAACGCATTATGCTCTTTGAGCGAGGTACAACTGTATGATGGAAGAACAATACAGTTATGCGGAGTGGTAACAAGCACATAAACATAATACAGTAAAACCCCGGATAACGTTATGACTTGGTCCACAAGTCATGACGTTATCTGATTTTTAGCGTTGTCCGATGCATACTCATGGAAGTGGAAGTAAAACAGGCCTATACGGGCGCATTTTACTTCTGCTTCCAGGAGCGATGAGGACTTCATGGGCCGGATGAATTGGTGTCGGGGCCCGCACCTGGCCCCCGGCCCTTAGTTTGGGCACCACTGATTTAAGGTCTCAGTGTTAATATACAAAGCCCTAAGCCAGTGATGGCTAACCTTGACACTCCAGGTGTTCTTGAACTTCAATTCCCAAAAGCCCTGATCAGCAGGTTTGTTGACGTGGGCTTCTGGGAACTGAAGTCCAAGAACACCTGGCATGCCAAGGTTGGCGATTACTGCCCTAAGCCGGGCCTTAGTGACTGGCTCCCTGAACCACATGATCGGCCCACGTCACAAAAAGTTTGGGCACCCCTGCCTTAAATGGAGCACAGAAGTCTACAGGAAAACCAATGCAAGCTGGCCAGTGTGAAAGAAACATGAACAAATTTTCACAACCCCAACACCAGTCTCACAGCTGCATTTTACAACTTTGCAGTTTCCATACCATCATCAAAAATTGGAGTGAGATTGCCAATGCATGAACCAGTATCAAAAGGTTCCCCACTCCAGTTTCATGTTTTAAAAAAAAACTGCAGAGATTTTGAATTATGACCCCACCCACGGCTATATTTATTTCTACTGCCTTGATAAACTTTTATCCTCGTGGCCCTCATTTCAACCTTCATTAATTATTGTTTTCTCAAACAAAAACAATCAACCTGTTTTCTGTCAACCTACAGAGAGGTGCCTGATGGGCAATGGTCCATAGGGTCGCAAAGGGTTGGAATCGACTGTTTGACTGAACAACAACAACAAATGAAGGCCATAAATGATTGCTTGGTGTAGAGCCAAAGCTACTTACTGCATTAAACTAGGCAGGCCTATTCTAGGATAACTATTTATCACTGTACTGTTTAGACAGAATCAGGACCTTTTATTTCTATTCTTAGTTGCTTTCTACTTTAAATTGTGTGGATCAAACCTTTTACCTAATGATACAATAGTTTTCAGCTTCCATTAATGTGGTGAAAAGTCCTCTTTCCCAACTCTTTCAGAAAGAAAAATAACATTTTTGCAGAGGTAAAATGTAATGGAGAGGAAAGAGGATATAGAATGGAAATCCAGCAGATTCATTAGGGCCTTTAACAAATGACCAGAAAATTTTTGGCTATTAGCCAGGTCAGAGCTTGTCAACTACCACTTCTGGAGAGAGAGAGAAAACCCATTCCTTTCTGTTTCAGCTAGTCACAAGAATATAAATGACAAGAAATAATGAAAACACATCAGATGTGATAATTCATCATTCAAATGGAGACTTTAATAAAAACAATGCACTCAGTGCAGGCATGCTGTGAGAAGGCATCAATGCAGACCCATGTTGAAATTGGAAAGAATAGAGTAGACCATCCTTACCTTGCTGATGTGTCCAGGCAGTGACCTCAGTTTTTGATGTGATAGATTAGTTAGTTTTGAGAGTCCCCTGGAAGGGCGAGAACAAATAGGTCAATCTTAGAAGAAATTAACCCTGACTACTCCTTAGAAGGTCAAATAGTGAAGATGAAGCTAAAGTACTTTGGACATCAAATGAGAAGAGAGGATTCACTTGAGAAAGCCTTGATGCTGGGAAGGGTGGAGGGCAAAAGAAGAAGGGGGCAGCCCAAAATGAGATGGCTAGATGGTATTGTAGACACAATGGGCACAGAGCTGAGCGAGTTGAGGAGGATGGTGGAGGACATACGTGCCTGGCGGACAGTGGTCCATGGGATCGCAAAGAGTCAGAATCGACTGTGCGACTGAACAACAAAAATTAGGTAGCTCTCCCCTCCCCCCCCTTTTTTTTTTTTTTACCAAGAAGGAGTTGGAATTAGAGACGTGCAGGTTTGTGACTTTAAGACTATAACTCCTAAAACTGGGATTTGTAATCCAAATCCCCAAATCTACAAATCTCTATTTGGGATCATTAAGAATGAACTTCTCAGATAAGAAAACATTTTTAAAAAAAAATCAGATGCAAATTTGTACCAGAAAAAAAATGATAGGAGTATGGAGAAAAAAGTTAAAGGAAGTAGAGATGCCAGAAGAATAAGGTCTTTGCAAATTATGATAAGAACTGATCTGATCTGTATTAAGTTTTATGCAGCAGCAGTAAAGCGGGACAGCTTTTCAGGCAGCTTCAGTTTGAAACACAAGTTCTCCAAGTCTTTTACTCCCTACTCTAGCCCAGCAATTAAACACTCCACAAGATGTTTAGAAAGATAACAAAAGTATTGTTTACTTACAATTAACTGAGAGAGATAAACCTGTGCTCTGCTTTGTAAAGTCTTTTCAGAAGGCCTACCATGTGGCCGAACAAAATGGTGAGCTTAAACATACATACTTCTGCTTGTAAGACATAAATTGCAAGGGAAGAGACCTGAATAACAAGGGCTTAATACATGCAAAACATGTCAAGTGACCCAGGGATAAATTAACACAAACAACCCAACGCATGCTGGGGTTGCACTCAACAAACTGTACCTGTGAAATTGGTGGGACAAATTACAACTCATGAGCTGCATGAAAGTTCCAGGGTTCTCAGTCCCCAATGCATACCTAGAAAGGAAGGAAGGAAGGAATTCCTGTTGTGCTACCTGGGGTCATGGAAGCAATTTTGTCGTGTTTGCGGAGCCTCCATTACTATTGTGTCAGAATTCATAAACTATGGGCAAAGTGTGGCAGGAGGTGTGGACATGGGCAAAGTGTGCCAGGAAGTGTGATCTTCCAAAGGTCCACGTTATGTGTCTGCTTGGCATAGAGCAGTGATGGCAAACCTTGGCATTCTAGGTGTTTTTGGACTTTAATTACCAGAAGCCCAAATCAGCACTCCTGCTGATCAGGGCTTCTGGGAATTGAAGTGCTAAGGTTTGCCACTGGAGTGCTAAGATTTGCCACTGGAGTGCTAAGATTTGCCACCACAGGCATAGAACCAAAGCTACTTACTGCACACAGCTGCCTTCAGATCTCTGGAAGTTGCCCATCCCATCTTAAATGATATATAGTTGGGGCATTGCTTTAAATTTACATTTGACATTTCCTTGATTTTTGTAAAGAATTTTGGTTTGGTTAAGGGATAAAGTATCCAAATGCATTTTTTAAAAATGTATATTTTGAAAGTAAATGTTGCCTATTTGTCAAGACAATGCATTCAGAAATCTTTACTTTGTAAGACACGTCCTATGAGGAAACACATTTAAATATATATTCACGTGCACATTTTCATGCCTTGTGCTCTGTTGTACTGCATAATGTACCATGACCCATGGGATTCTCTTGCAATTATAACAACCATTCCAAAAGAACAGAATGGATCAAAGGCGGGAAAAGAAATAAAACATGGCAAAGCCTCCAGGAAATATTCTGTTTCACTAAAGCCAAATAAACCCTAAGTAAGCATGGAATTGCAACCTTATTTTGGAACAAACAAAACCAACATTCGTACTGAAACATATGAAATGCAATGCTTCTGTAAATATCCTAGCCTAATTCTAGAGCACTTTCCCCATTAACACCATTCCATGAAGCCATATTAACTTGGCACAACTGGTGTGGAGTATCTTATGTATCTTCTCAGATAGTTGGATACATATATACCGATGATGGTGAACCTTGGCACTCCAGATGTTCTTGGACTTCAATTCCCAAAAGCCCAACCCCCATGAATCTGCACGGATGGGTTTACTGCATTTCATCCACCCCGCGCCGCCCTCATTGCTCCTAGAAGCATAAGTCAAATGTGCCCGTACGGGCCGGATGAATCGCAGTAAACCAGTAAACATCTGGAGTGCCAAGGTTCGCCATCACAGATATATACTCTAGCCCAGGGGTCAGCAAACTTGGCTCTCCAGATATTCTTGGACTTCAATTCCCAGAAGCCCTGATCAGCAGGAGGGCTGACTTGGGCTTCTGGCAATTGAAGTTCAAGAACACCTGGAGAGCCATGTTTGCTGACCTCTGTTCTAGCCTGTTCCATTGCTGATACATTCAGCCCAGCATCACTAAAAATCTAATATATATTTTTGAAAGATCAGTGACCATGTCTGGCTTCACAAAGCTGATTTTTAGGCTTACTAAGTGGAAGCTGAGCCCACTGACACTCTAGCCTTATTCAGTCATTATACCTGAAAGCATGAAGGGCTAAATGAGTTGTGGAGAGATAAACATGCTTATAAGCCACACATAGCATATCACCTCTTCACCAAGAAATAAGGCAGACCTTTGGGTATTCAGCTTGAAGGTCTGTAAAGTTCAGTTTGCCACACTGCAACTGTGTGCAATCAAAGAGCCCTAAAAATCAAATTACCAATTATTAGAGTCAGTTTCCATGTGCTGTTAAACGAATGTTGATTGCTTGTCCCCTTTTATTTGTACCCTGAACTCTGCATGAGTTAAAGTGTTCTCATTTTCATTTCACCTTTGCTGCTTTAAATTGTAGAGGTACTTACGAGTGTATTTTGGACACACTTACAGCACACTTATAGCAAACAGAGCTGTGGTGGCTAAATGGTTAAGATGCTGAGATTGATGACTCGAAGGTCAGCAGTTTGAGACCTAAGTACTGCACAACAGAGAGAGCTTCCGTTGTCTGTCTCAGCTGCTGGCAACCTAGTACAGGTAGTTTGAAAGCAAGAAATTGTAAGTAGATAAATAAGTACCAGCACAGCAGGAAAGGTAACAACATTCCATGACCACAGAAACATCTGAAAACAGAGATGAGCGCCACCCTCCCAGAATTGGAGAAGACTGGTTTTTGAGCAAGGGAAATCATTACCTTTACCTTACAGGAACCCACCCACCCCTAATGAAAGTTTCTGATAAGAGTTCTGAAAGCATATTCAGCTGAACACACGAGCAACTCTGTAACATTTCTCACTACTCATAAGGCAGTCTGGGTGGGAAGCATGGTGGGATTTGTATGCATGCCCCCTTCTCCATCACATTTTATCCCTTCATATTTTAAGCTATAAGATCTGAATAGGGCTTACATAATGTTAACATTGTGTAGTGGGAAGGAAAATGGAAGCTAACATCTAACTGTGTGCTCTGCTTAGAATGTGTATGCAGAGTACAAATCTACTCAGATTGATCTAGGAGCATGAATGATTCATAGGGCATGAGAGTAGTGAGGAAGGTGAATTTGACATGCCTGGTGGTATTCCAAGGTCAGTACTGCTCTGCATATTGAAACTAGTACAGTATTCAGTTTGCCTCACTACAACTGTGTGCAACCAAAGAGACAAACAGAACAGTCTTGCTCAAGAGGAGAACCCTGCAGCTATTGCTGAGCACATGTTACAAATGGTTGATGAGGACCTGAATTGTGTGAAAGGAACAGCAGTCAATGAATACAACAGATATTAAAGCAAAAGCAAAGCAATCACACTTATATACCGCCCCATAGCACTGAGTGCACTCTCTGGATGGTTCGCAAGTTAATTAGCATTTTGCCTCCAACATGCTAGGTACTCATTTTATGGACCTAGGAAGGATGTATGGTTGTGAGAGCTGGACCATAAGGAAAGCTGAGTGCAGAAGAATAGATGCCTTTGAGATGTGGTTTTGGAGGAGAGTTTTGAGAGTCCACTGGACAGCGAGGAGAACAAATAGGTCAATCTTAGAATAAATCAAACATGACTTCTCCTTAGAAGGTCAAATAGTGAAGATGAAGCTAAAGTACTTTGGACATCAAATGAGAAGAGAGGATTCGCTTGAGAAAGCCTTGATGCTGGGAAAGGTGGAGGGCAAAAGAAGAAGGGGGCGGCCAAAAATGAGATGGTTAGATGGTATTGTAGAGACAATGGCCACAGAGCTGAGTGAGTTGAGGAGGATGGTGGAGGACAGAAGTGCCTGGCGGACAGTGGTCCATGGGGTCTCAAAGGGTCGGAATCGACTGTGCGACTGAACAACAACAACAAGGAAGGATGGAAGGTTGAGCCAACTTTGGGTCCTCTCACAACCTTTTGGTTGCATGACAGCCATCTAACCACTGCCCCACCAGGGCTCCCTTTTTACTCAAATCCTGTCAATCAGTTTTTAAATAGCCTTTGCTCTTTTTTAGGTGTGAGAGGCCACATCCCATTGATATGACACATGCTTTACATGTGAAACATGCCAGAAACAAGCCCCACCATCTTTAAGCAGAGCCAAAAAGACTCTTGCAGTGCTCAGCTAGAGAGACTTAAGGTCTTTCTCAGTAACTGTGTTCCTGAGTTCCTGATGCATCAAGGGACATACATGGGGGATAGTAGGTAGAGATCTACACACATCTCAGCCCCTGGCCTGCAGATGAAATAAGGAATAATGGTGACATTAATTTAAGAGAAATGTATACAGCAGGGATTATCAACCTGCAGCCGTGGGCTGGATGCAGCCCATGGCGCCATTTCATATGTGTCTTCCCCCCCCCCCCGCTTCCACCACACCAGGAAGTGCCATGTGGTGACCTGGCCCCCAGCTTTAAAAAGTTGAGAATTCCTGATAGAGAGAGTTAAAGAGGTTTTCGATACGTTCTCCTTTGCCTCCTCAGCCTTTCATTTTGGTAACTTCAGTTAGAAAAGCAGGAGAAGAGGTGGTTTTAAAACAAAGATATTTCATTCCTTCTCTTGCAGTTATCCGCTACCTACTCCTGTCTCCCAAGGAGGGGCTCTCAAAGAAAGGATTTGGGAATGCGAGGAGACTAGGAGCAATATCCTGACTGGAGTTCAAAAAACATGGAACATTTTCAGGCTGTGGGCCAGTCACGTGGCTCCTCCCACCCAGAAGCAGAAGTAATATGCACACCCACACATGTGTATAAGGCTGCCACAAATGACCCACAGTTGTCATAAATACATTTATGACAGCCACGGGGTAATTTATGGTAGTGTCATGCACAAGCACAAGCACATTATGTGCACACACATGAATGTTTTACTTCTGCTTCTAGGCGGCATGGCATGGCCATAGCCAGGATTCTAGATGTGGGTGGGCAAATATTTTTTCAGGATGGGCAACAATGTCATATATATATATTATTTAATTTAATTTTCCATTTATATGCCACCCAATCATGGGAAACCCGACTCAGGGCGGCTCACAATCACACTATACATATACACAGTATAATCACAATATAATCAATATACAGTACCCAATACAGAATAATCAATACACAATAAACAATATAGTCACAACGTAATCAATAAACAATACTCAGTACAAAAATTATACAATAATCAATTCAACAATATACAATACAATACAAACAAAATACCATTCCAATGCTGATCAACAACCATTCTACCGCCCAGCCAGGGGCAGGGGCCCGGGGGCTAGGTGGTGGAGGAGCTCCCGGCATGGTTGCCATGGCAGCCTCCAACCCCCAGGCACAGTTGTCATAAATATAAGCATCCGGGAGTTTGAGGGTAGGCAAACTGCTAACTCATGGTGGGTGACGCCTACTCTGGCCACCCCCTGGCTATGGCCCTGCAGCGTGGGCTGGATTAATTGCTGCCATGGGTCAGGTCTCTAGCCTGCAGGCCATAGTTTGGGCACCCTGCTATAAACTTTGATTTAGATTAAGTTCCCCCTGCCCCCAATCAGATCCAAAGAGGAGTAATGTTACTAGTAGGCCTGGTAAAGTTAAACAGTGAAAAGTCTAGGATACAAAAGGAGGTCTCTGTGCAAATACTGGATATAAATCACTAACTATGACATAATAAATCATGTTCAGCAATAGTGCCAATATCTCAAAACAGAATTTTCTCTCTGGATGACCCTTCAGAGAAATGCTTTGTGATGATGATTGATTAAGAACTGGGTAGAAGGATGCCCTTCGCATATCGTGGAGGTCGCAAATCCATTAGATAACAATGAAACACAGATTTTTATTTTTATTTTTTAAAAAGCATGGCCCACCATTGACTTCACTGCCTTTTATATCCATAATTTTGTTTGATGTCTATTCTCTGGGCAATATGGATGTTTTTACAGCTAAAGCAGGGGTTCCCAACCTAAGGCCCATGGGCCAGATCCAGCCCGTGGTACCATTTAATGTGCCCCCTACCTACCCCTCCAAGGGCATTTGATAAACAAAATGGCCACCCCTTTAAAGCTATTGGGACAAAATGGCCACCCCCTTCGTGCAGGCAGGGGAAAATGGGTGCCCGGCCCTTGAAGCTGACTGAGAGAGCATGACCTGGCCCCCAGCTTGAAAAGGTTGGGAACCCCAGAGTTAAAGCATCAGATGTATACCTAAATAGCAATGGGCTGAGCTCTTGATAGCAGTTCCAGCATTTGTCTGTCAAAGTTCATCAGAGCCATATGACTCCTTCACAACCACATATCAAAACCTAAAGAGAGCAGCAAGGGGGGGGGGAGGAATAAGGATATGACATACCTACCCTGTTTCCCCGAAAATCAGACCTCCTCGTATAGTAAGGTACCCCCCTATTTCCCCCCACCTCAGAAATATAAGGGGGGCCCCTGAAAATAAGGCACTCACCTAAATCTTGCCCTGGCAATCCACTCTATCAGCTATAAATGGGTACTGTATTCTTCGTCATGGAAAAATAAGACATCCCCTGAAAATAAGACATGCATATTTTGGAGTTTTTAAAAATATAAGACAGTGCCTTATTTTTGGGAAAACACGGTAGTTAAGTTAATACAGGGAGACTGGTGATATGTATGAGAAGACTGTTAGGTGTAAGGTTCTGTGAGGATATATTTCTGCAGGAATAATATCTTACAAATGGAAGTCTGCACTTCCCCTTTGTTTTCACTGGTATCAAACCCCAGTTAGTTCTCTTCAGATTTTTTGATGGGTCATCTTTGCTGAAATAACCTGGATGACCAACTGGCTATATGCTACAGCATGTCAGTGCCTTCCTGATCTCCCTGCCTTGGTTCCTCAGGTGTCAAGATGTCACTGAAAGTGCAGACGAGTAACATCACAAACAAGAACGATCCCAAGTCCATCAACTCCAGAGTCTTCATCGGCAACCTCAATACAGCAGTGGTCAAGAAGTCAGACATAGAGACCATCTTCTCCAAGTACGGCAGGGTGGTGGGCTGCTCAGTTCACAAGGGCTATGCATTTGTACAGTACTCAAATGAGAGACATGCAAGGGCTGCTGTCCTCGGAGAAAATGGGAGAGTACTCGCTGGACAGACGTTAGGTAAGATTTCTTCACATGTTTTTCTAACAGCCAGTTTTTCTTTGTACAGTATGTGTATTCCTACCCTGTTTCAGTAGGATTCTATTATAGTGGAACAATTTGATTTCAGACATATATCTCTTGGAAATAAAAGGGAGGGGCATGAAAATTCAGTTACTCCCCATGCCACGCCTTGAGCAGGTGAGATGGAATTTTACCTGAATGAAGCAACTTCAGGCTAAGCACTCCGGGTTTTAGCTAGCTCTCCACAGCTAAGGCCTAAGCCTGTACTGTCAAAAAGGTAGCCAAAGAACAGAAAAAGCTCCAATCAGTTTCATTTCTTCACTTGGCAAGTTGGAAAAAGCGGTTACAGGTAAAAGTTACAGCAAAATAGGAAGTTTCATAGGCAAATAGAACAGTTTCAGTCAGAAGCACTTTAAAATAATAAAACCTGTCTAGTTTTGGAAGCCGAAAAGGGCTTCTCTCAGTTTCGACCTAACTCATGACTACATGATTACAAGTCAAACAGCGAACTCTCTGGCAAAGCAGTTTCAGTATATATATCAGTGATGACGAACCTTTTAGAGACCAAAGTGTCCAAACTGTAACTCAAAACCTACTTATTTATTGCAAAGTGCCAACACAGTAACAGGGGAGGAAGGAAACATTCCCATTGGGCTGCTGGGCAGAGGGGTGTGGTGAACTCTGTGCTGGGGGAGGGAGGAAGTGCTCCCATTGGGCTGCTGGGCAGAGGGGTGGGGTGAACTCTGTGCTGGGGGAGGGAGGAAGTGCTCTCATTGGAATGATGGGCAGAGGGGTGGGGTGAACTTTGTGCTGGGGTGACTGCACGGGTCCCCACAGAGAGGGCTCCAAGTGCCACAGGTTCTTGCCATAGGTTCGCCACCACTGTTATATATTTTTTATATATATTCCCCACTCAGGAACCCATCAGGCTGTGTCAGGTTGTCACTCCTGTGATAGAAACCTATCAGAAACCCCATATGGAAATTAGGATACCTGTACCTCATTCTCAGGTGTTTAACCCACCTCCTGTTCTAATGTTTCAAGAATGCACCCCCACCTTCCTTGTTATGGGAACAGGCAAAGGCTCTAGCCGTGTTATGGGGAATGGCCACCTGAATTGTTAAGAGCTTTCAGGCCATTCATGTTTTCCCTCTTTGCAAAGGTACAACTAAAAATCCACCACCACCACCCTCAAGACTTTCAGAACCAGGGTATCTCCATTTTGAACTCACTCGGGGCCTTATAAGGGAGAGTCTTCATTCTTTAGCAGCATTTGGCAAATCAGTAACACCATGAACCAAAGCTGCTATCTTTCTGAAACAAAAAGTCAAAAGTCTGTATGAAAAATGCTCCTTTCAAGCCACAGGTAAAGATGGGGAAACGGGAGAAGGATGTAAAACATGACTAGAAATTTCTGCATATAGTAATACCTCGGATAACATTAAGACTTGGTTCCACAAGTCTTAACATTATCCAATTTTTAGCCTTATAGGGCACCCTTGCTGTTAGCTTTTAAAACTGATTTCTGTGCACATGGCTCCATATGGCAGCTCTGCATGATTATAAATTTCATCCATTTGGGGCTTGTTGTTGGGTTTTTTTTCTGCCTCTTAGCTTTTAAAATGGAGTCAGGAATTGGAGGCAAACATTGTATCAGAAATAGCTGTGTTATCTGATGGATCAGATAACGTTAACATAATGGTTAACATAATGTTATCCGATGCAAATGTTTGTCTCAAATTCTCCAACATTATCCGATTCAAACGTTATCCGATGCAAACGTTATCCGAGGTATCACTGTATTTTCTTTCTATTAATCAGGAAGTAGCCCAAAGAATAAAATTGCCATTTAGTCCATTTCCATAAGCTGTCAAATAAATATTGATTGCTTGTCCTCTTTTACTTGTACCCTAAAGTCTAGGAATCTTTCCTTCTGCATTAGTTGCAGAGTTCTCATTATCACAAATTTCATTTCACATTTGCTCCTTTAAGTGGTAACTATTAATTATTGCATGCTATGTTTAGTGACCCAATCCTGAATAAAGAGTACTGTACTTAGAAGTGGTTTACCATTCGCTTCTTCTGGGGCAGCTCTTGGACTCTGCCCAAAGCTACACAGGATGGCTTTTCTCCTCAGATGCTCCTTTGAGGATCAAATTCCCAACCTCTAGCTCTGCAGCCAAATCTCTCCCTTGCTAAAGAGACAACCAGTGGGTGACTGGGAGAGAACCATCAGTGCTTAAATTACAGCTGTCAACTAGTTAAGGAATGGATTAATTTGTTGTCTTGATTGATTGAGCAATGAATTAGTTAATTCAATTTAAATACATTTGTGAATGGTATTAAAATAGTAAAGGCACATATTTTAATGAAATACAAAACATCCAGTATAATACACTCCAGTATTATAGATTCTGCATTGAATGATTATCTTTTTGACATTCACTATTAGAGTAATATAAGGAATCCAGACAAAAATCCACACAAAGCCTAATGCTTAATTGGCTGTGACCTTTTCTTTATTCATGTCAGAGGCACCACCAGAATATAATAACATACAAAGCTAAAATTAACATATCTGAAACAAAAAGAAATTAAAAGGACTAGATGACATCCACCCAACATCGGGCCACATCAACATGTTCCTCTTGCCAATAAAAGGTCATCCTCAGTGACATTGAGGGGCATCATGTGCATCGTATCATATGGGTGATTGTTTGTTCAGCTTCACATTCACACAAGCTACTATCTACAGGGAAACCCCACTTTCTCAGATTAGCCCTTGAATCTTCCTACCCCAGCATGCAGTCTATTTAAAGCTTTCCATACTGACCATGGTTGTTCTTGGCCAGGCAGTAGAGAACCGTGTGGTTCTGCTCAGTTATCTGGTAGCTCCTTGCTTGCCTTCCAAATTTCTAGGGCAGTGTATGGGAGCTGGTTGTTTGGGGGCAGGGGATAGAAGTTATGAGGAAATTATGCCTTGATTTCAGTCTCTACTTTGGTGGTTGGTGATCAAATAGCAGGTGTATTTCCAAATCTTTTACCCTTACTTTCTGAGCAGCACATTCTCGGTGAAATGTTGGTGGAGGGATGCCAGCTAAGTAATGCACTATTTGTATTGGGGTTGGTTTTAGACATCCTGTGACCAATCTCACTCTTTTGGCTGTGATGGTAGTAGTGGTGGTGGCTCATCCTCTCCCTGTATAGCTAGGAAGCCATGCTTCCTTCATGGCACTAAGATGGACAGCATAGTATTTGAGCCACAATATCTTGATAAGCAAGTGTAACAAAATAAGCCCCATTTTAAACTGTGCTTTTTTTTGTTATCTTTTTACCTACCTAAATGTGTTTTAGTACTTTCAAAATGGCAATTCCAAATCTGGGCGAGGAAGAAGAATGTAAAAATATGTGCCTCATGGAATGGGAGAAATGGAGCTTAATATGTGATTGACATGCCTTGCTGTAAGATCATTGGCTGGAATCCCTAAGGGGGAGGGCCAGAGGTGTAACCCAGAGACGCAGACACACATGCACAGGCATTCTCTGGAATTCTGTGCATTCATTCTGCAAAAAAAATGTGAGCCTTGAGAAAGGAGGGGGTGGGCTTTCCCTCGAACCTTTAGCTTGCTTATTTCTGCTTTGAAATGCTTGCTGATCTTTTGATGGACTGTATCCTGTATTTTACTATGCTTTCAATATATTTCTTGAAGAAATTTGGAGTCGTTATTTGGCCTAATGGTACCTTTTCTACACATATCTGAGCCCTGGGTTGTACACCCAGGGAGTTGCAACTCAGAAGAACAATGGGGCCTACTCGAGAGGAAGGCACCTGTTGTTACAGCATGAATTATGTACAGTACTGTCAGGACCCAGTTTCTTTACTACCCTCCCAAACATTTTTCCCCTAATTACTCCCCTGTTCCTTTTACAGCAGGAGTCAGTCCCCATTTATGGTCTTAGCAAAGTGAGGGAAATGGGGCAGTACCTGGGAGGTTCAGCCAGCTGTGCTACTCAGAAAGTACACTCCAAGTCTTTCTGGCAGTTGATTTGCTTATGTCTCTTTTGCCCTCCCCTCTCTCTTTCTCTGGTTTTGGATCCCAGGGGATTTGTTGAGCCATTTAGCAATAGCAGTGCCCACAGTGGACCATCTCACCCTAATAAGGAGCCATATAGGGCTTAGTTACAGGAAGGTGCTTGTGAGCTTTGATGGCAGGGATCCTGAACTGGACCTCCATGACTATTCGGGGCTCCTCTTTATAAAGGTAGATCCATTCACCTGGAGAGAGATGTCCTTCAGGTTGGTATTCTACAGCCAGGTAACCACTTAAGGGTTCTGCTCAGTGATGGGATGACAAATTTGTTACCACCACTCCATGACATCACGACGTCATGGGCATGGCCAATGTCATGACGTCATGACGTCATGGGTGGAGCTGACGTCATGACGTTGTGGGCGGGGCCTTAAAATATAATATAAAATAAATACACACACACACACACACCCTCAACCCAACCCACCCACCCACCACACAAACCCGTAAATAAAATAAATAAATAAATAAATAAAATTAAAATTAAATAAAAATACAACCCCAAACACAAACCCCTCACTTACCCCTGGGAGGGCTCGGCAGGGGCGGACAGCCAGGGCAGGCCAGGCCAGGCCTCAACTTGCCTGTGGGGGCTCGGCGGCCCCGGGGGAGGTGCCCTCCTCTGAGGGCTGGTGCCGCCTGCCGCCGCCGCCGCCATTATCGCCATCGTCATCTCCGCTGTCGCCATCATCGCTGTCGCCACTGTTGCTTCCACTGCCGCCGCCATTGCAGTCACCGCCGGTGTTGCCGCCGCCGTCAGCGCCGCCACCACCGTCAGCGCCAGCACCGCCGTCAGCGCCGGCACCGCCGCCAGCGCCGGCGGCGCCACTATCCCTGCTGGTGTTGTCACCACTGCCGCCAGCGCTGTCAGCACCGCCGCTGTCACTATCGCTGGCGGTGTTGCCTAATTTTTAAAAAAATTGGAGCTAAAATGGCTCCAATTTACTGCGCATGCGCAGAAACTCAATCTGCCGTATTGCGCATGCGTCAGATTGAGTTTCTGCGCACGCGCAGTAAAATTGGAGAGGAAATTGCTCCAATTTTATTGCGCATGCTCAGAAACTCAATCTGACGCATGCGCAATACGGCAGATTGAGTTTCTGCGCATGCGCAGTAAATCGGAGCCATTTTGGCTCCGATTTTTTTTTAAAAAAATTCTTTCAGTGAGGCGTCCGGAACTGGACACCTCAAAAGTTGACTCCCCTCCCGGAGAACCCTCCGGGATTGTTCTTACCGGTTCCAGGGAACCGTATGGAACCGGGGACATCCCATCACTGGTTCTGCTGGAGGACACCCACTCCTACTCTGGTTCTTCTGCTGCCCAGACATCCATAAAAGGCTGCCATCAATAAAAGGCTGCCAGAGGCCGGCGGTGAGGGGATACCCCTGCCCTCCCTCCAGGCTCTGCCATCTCCGCCCAGAGGAGAAGAAATTGTTGCTGGCTGCAGGCAGTGAGAAGACGCTCCCACTCTCCCTCTGGGCCCTACCACTGATGCCGAGAGATCGATAAAAGGCCTCCCTCCGGGCCCTGCCATCTCCACCCAGAGGAGAAGAAATTGCTGCCGGCTGCAGGTCGGTGAGAGGACGCTGTATCTATGATATCTGACTATATTGCTACATTGTACTGCTGGATTGTATTTTACATTGCATTGTTGTATTGTATCTTTACATTGTATTGTTTGATTGTACTGCTATATTATATTATATATTATATTATAATATATTATATATTATAATATACTGTATAATATATAATATTATATATTACTGAGTCGCCATGACGAGTGGGCGGCAATATAAATTTGAACTAATAAATAAATAAATAAATAAATTATTGCTCGATTGTATTGCCACATTATTGTTGTGTGGTGTTCTGTCATAGCATTGTTATGCTCTAGTATTGTATTGTATTGTATTGTATTGTATTGTATTGTATTGTATTGTTGATTCTGTGAACCGCCCTGAGTCAGTTTTTACTGAGTAGGATGGTATATAAATTGAATTAATAATAATAATAACAACAACAACAACAACCATCATCATCATCATCATCCAGTGGGAAGTCTTTCACCACCTGTAACTTGACCTCCACTCAGTCTCAGCATCCTTCTTCCTCCCCTCCAGCCCACCCCCAGCATCTTTCAAGGATCTTTTGTATCAGCCCAATGCCCACCCTCCTGGATTCCCTCTTCCATCTCCAGCCAAACACCTCCTAGGGGTCTCTCTTTCCATGCCACCCTCGTCGAGCCACTCCATGCCCCATTCAATGGGCAAGCTCCAGGTCCTATATTACTGAGGTCCTGGGGTTAAGGCAAGGGTGCCCAAACTTTTCAGGCCACGGGTTGGTCACATGGTTCAAGGGTGCCCAAACTACAGCCTGGGGACCGGATCTGCCCCTCCCCATGCCAATTCATCTGGCCCATGATGCACCCTTATAGGTGCATTTTACTTCCACTTCTGGGAGTTATGAGGGCATTGTGGGCCAGATGAATTGGCACTGGGGGGCAGATCCGGCCCCTGGGGCCATAGTTTGGGCACCCCTGGGTTAAGGCAACAAGCTGCTGCAGGTTCCCCACCTATCTTCATCTTACAAATGTTCTTTCTGATTTTAAAAATGAGTTTTAAGTGTAAGATGTTTTCCTCTCACATCGATCAACATATTCAAAGGTTTTTCAAACAGAACTTCTAATAAGTCACATTTCCACATTTTTTCTGTTGCAGATCTTTGCAACTAACTTCTGCCTGAAATGGACAAATTTACTTAGCTGTGAGAAAATCAGAGTTTTAAAAGTTGTGTGGAGTATAGCTTAGGGTTTTATTTTCTACCAAGATGAAGGCTTAGAAGTGATGGTGATGCTTGCAATAATGTGTGCTACAGCAGCACTGAGAGGTCCCAAATCAAATTAGACACCTAATGTGACAAGAGCCAAGAAAACCACAAAGGACTGACCCCTAAATGCTCACGGCCCCCAAATGCTCACATTTTATAAAACACAGCCCATCTACTAAACAGCCATGACTGAGTAAAGATTCTTAATCATGAGCTACTTGAAGCATAATGGAAGAACACTACAGAGAAACCACAAGATTTCCTTGGGAATAATCCTGATTACTTTCTTCTGGAAAAATAACATGTGAGCAAACTGGCCTTCAAAAATATGTCCTGATGTATATTGTCATTTCTTTTTCTATCTCTGTGTCTGAGCCACTATTTGATATAGCTAGCATTGCTCTCAGAGAGCCGATATAATGCAAGTTCTGGATTAGTAACAGAAAGTGCCAGGTGTAAATCTCCGACTAGTTTATTAAGCTCCCTTTGGACAGTCAACAAGGTTGCAGTGGCTTAGTTTTTAAGATGCTGAGCTTGATGACTGGAAGGCTGGCAGGTCAGCAGTTCAAGACCCAAGTACTGCACAATGGAGTGAGAGCCCATTGTCCCAGTTGCTGCCAACCTAGCAGTTTGAAAGCAAAAAAAAATGTAAGTAGATAACCACCTCCCCTAATCGTCTATAAATGATTATGGAAGGTGATTTTTTTAAAAAAAAGAAAAATCTGTAAATCATTGCTGAGGTGATACATCATTTGGTTTAAATTTTAAAATAGAATTTTATTTGTCTATGTAGTCAGTTGAGAACCTGCCTACAGCCACAGTTTTGATCATCACTGCACAGAAAAACAATGTTTTTTAATTTAAATGAAGTGATGCACCACCAATGTTCTACAAACCTTTTTTAAAAAATCACTTCCCCTGACTGTTCACAGACAAACTGGGGAAGTTTTTTAATATGCTAAAGGGGCTCCTTAATCACAGCAACTACCAGATGTTGACAACTAAAGCAGCTTTGATAGCTGCAGGCTCCCATATATTTCATCCTCAGCATCCACAGCTACTGGAAACAACATACAGTGGTACCTTGCATAAAAAATGGATCGTATAGTGAAAAATGCACACAACAAAGTGTTCGTTGTGCAATGGTAATACCCCGCATAACGAAATTTTTTTCGTTATGTGGGGTTTTGGTAACCGGGGTATACCAGCTTAATGGGGCATCTTCCATAGGGAACCACATAATGAAAACAACTGCATAGCAAAGAGCTCCATGGAATGGAGTTTTTTCATTATGTGGGGTTCAACTGTATATGGAACCCCCCAAAAAAAGCAGAAACCCCTGACCAGGGCTCAAAAGGTGCACTTTGTGGGGGAGTTGGTCGACTCCGGCATTCAACATGTCTGGATGCCATTAAAAAAGAAAAGAAGCTTCCCAACTCACCCTCCCAGGTAAAAGTCACCCTTGCTCAAAAGCCAGTCATATCAGACTCTAGGGTTCAGTGCTCAGCTTTGTTTCATAGCTGATGAGCCAGCGCTGTCTGCTTCTGCAGGTGTTTCCAAGGTCATGTGTCAGGCATGACTAGACACCAGACTGCATGGGACACTACCTTCCCATCGAAGTGGTCCCTATTTAACTACTCGCAATTTCTTGGTCTCGAACTGCTAGGTTGGCAGGAGCTGGGACAGAGGCAGAAGCTCACTCCATCATGCAGTACTCAGGTCTCAAACTGTTGACCTGCCGCCCTCCAGTCACTTGAGCCACTGCAGTCCACCCTCCCAGAGAGTGGATCTAATACCAATCTGGATAGGTTCTTGCTTTTTATTTTATTTCTTAAAAAAAATGAAGCTGGGAGTTCATGCCAGAGGATATCTAAACTGGCACTAGGTAATATGACTAGAATCCAGGCCACAAAAAAAAAACCCGAATTGGTAATTTGACATGCCTACACTGGACACATATGAAAGCATGTAACGTAAAGTCCAGTTGGGCTCATAGAATACAAAGTAAAGTGGCAATGCCTTTCTACTTTTTAAGTGATGTAGTAATGCACAATGTTTCATCACTGTGTCCAACGTCTTAAGGCAAGAATCGTGACAATACCATTTCTCTATGCCTGCATGCCTGGAATGAACTGTTGTTCAGGGCAACCTTGTTTTGTGCGATGCTTTGAAACATCACCCACTAAGAACTTGTTGTCACCTGGCATCTGCTGAGAACTGATGTTGAAGATAGTGTTTTCAATCAGAAATTGGCATTTTTGATCTCCCAGTAGGTGATCACAATACCGAAGACAGCAGGAGTGCTAGGCACACCTGTGTGGTGGCTCCAGACCTAGTGTCACTGAGAGCAACAACCTAAAATAAGAATGCATGCATTTTGCCTTCTTTCAGAAAGATGGATACTGTGATTTGCTTGATAGCTATCTATTTTTGAAAGTGGTGTATATTGGCACAGGAGTGCTAGAAAAGACACACTGCTTTCTAATTCTTCTCCAAAAACAAAACCTAAGTGCCTTGTGTACAATGTAACATAGAGTTGATTTGCACATACATACACAATCATTCCATTTCTTCTCATTTGTTGCTTATGGGAATGTCTGGACCATTTGAAAAGCATTATATCCAATGGAAAATTACTGCTTGGGCAACATCATGCAACTTAGCTTCCTCTCCATCTATGTCGACTACACCACTCCAGATTTGTTCCAGAGAATTCCCTAGTCTCTGGAAGAAATTTGGAGCTTCAGAGAGAGAAGGTGTCAATTCCACCAGGTATGTTACTTCTGAAGTACACCAGTACAGTTGGATATGCCATTCATCATCATCATCATCATCATCATCATCATCATCATCATCATCATCATCATCATCATCATCATCCTGCATTGCTTATGTTTT
This sequence comes from Furcifer pardalis, assembly GCA_030440675.1. NCBI lineage: Eukaryota > Metazoa > Chordata > Lepidosauria > Squamata > Chamaeleonidae > Furcifer > Furcifer pardalis. Next base: position 238,473,948 of record CP126891.1, read on the forward strand.
ACTAGTTCAAAATGGTCAGAATATTCCTTGGTTTCTCTTTTATATCTTTATTTATATTTTCAAGGTGCAACATATGAATTATGCATTAGAGGGAGCAATCCCATAGTCTAATACAGTGGTGGTGAAATTTTAGAGGCCCAGTGTCCAAACTGCAACCTAAAATCCACCTATTTATTGCACAGTGCCAACATGGCGAATCAAACACTGTGCTGGGGTGGGGAGGAAAACTCCCATTGGTCTGCTGGGCAGAGGGGCAGAGTGAACTCTGTGCTGGGGTGATGGTATGTGTGCTCACAGAGAGGTCTCTGAGTGCCCTTTCTGGCAAATGTGCCATAGGTTCACCACCATTGGCCTAGCAGTAACAACAGAATGCTATCTGAAATCCTGCTGCCAAGTCAAGCAAAAGGCATAATGTTTGGAAGCAAGATTGCTATAAGTTAAGAAATCTCTAACGGTAAAGGGACTGTGGTGGCTTAGTGGTTAAGATGCTGAACTTGATGACTGGAAGGTTGGCAGGTCACGCGTGTGGCACAATGGAGTAAGTGCCAGTATCTGTCCCAACTCCTGCCAACCTAGCAGTTCAAAAGCAAGAAATTGCAAGTAGATAAATAGATAGCATGCAGTACAACAAATTGCTTTAGTGATCAGAACAATAATAACAATACAGCCACACTTTCAAGGCCTCCTGGACCTATATAGGGATTGCCACAAATAGTGTGTGTCCTGAGATCTGGCCATCAATCATATAATGCCTTGAAGAGTCACTGTGCTGGCTTTATGATTAACAGAGATTATTTAAATGGGTCTGTGGGGGAGATTTTTCTGGCAACCTATTTTGTTGTGACCTTTCCCTCTTGTTATGCAAAGCATTTTGGTATGGCTTGTACATGAACGGGCAATAAGGGTCCATTGGCTTGACAAACAATCTGCTTCTAATGTAGATGAGAATAGATGAGAACTGTTGATAGCATCCAATACTGCTGTTTGCATTTCTAGACTCACCCTGGAAGGATGAACATAGGGACCTTCATATTGTAAAGTTCTTCATGGTTTACCGTTACACCACTGTTGGCCACTCAAAATTCCAAGGGTACATGGGTATCTCTGAACTCTTATGTAGGACACAAGGTTCAAGCATCTCTAAGCCTGTAGCATTCATATGCTTCATCTGTATTTGTGAGCCATCTTGTCTTTGAAAGAAAGGACATCTGTAGCTGTGTCCTGAAATTATTTCAATTTGTTTTAAGTGGGGTAAATTACCAGCTACAAAAAAGAAGCAGGATGGAAAGGTACATTGTCTTTCCTTCTGCTTTGCTTTTATAAAGCAATGTCCCGATGTTAGATGTTATTTTGTTCAGCTTTCAAGGAGAGTCCACACTGTAGTCACTAAAAATTGGTCTCACTGTTCTATCCTCATGTTTCAATTATCCCTTCAGTATGGAGGTTTGAAGCAGAAATTTTCTTAGAAGATGAAGCCATTACATTCCTCCTAATAGTTTAAACTGAAGCATATCCATGATATCACACCGAGGGATGCCAAACATACTATTGCACTCAATACAGTTTAGCTGAACAGAAAAGAGCTTTAAGGAAACCAACTGGCTTTTTCTGTAGTTGACATTTGTTTTACCATAGGATGAAAGCAGGCTGTAACTACAAGCTGATGGTGTGTGTAATATTCTACTCTATCTTTGTAGTCCACTGAATTCTTCATGAGTTGTTATGATTAAGCAATGTGCTGATGTACTTCAGGGTGCTTTAAAGGGTGGTATAGGGGCTGGGGAGTTGAGGCGTGGGGAACAGAAGGACACAGTTAAAATGTAAAACCAAGCCATAACATATTGTTATGTCACACAGCACCACAGGCTCGGGACTGTGGTGGCTCAGTGGTTAAGAAGCTTGCCTTGTTAGCTGGAAGGTCAGCAAATCAGCAGTTCAAGACCCAAGTATTGCATGACAGAATGAATGCCTGTCTCTATCCCAGCTCCTGCCGACCTAGCAGTCCAAAAGCAAGAAACTGCAAGTAGATAAATAGGGACCATTTCAGTGGGAGAAGACCTTGGGGACATGAAAAGAGCCTCATTCGGGTGTCCCCTGAGCAGAATTCTTCCAGCAAAAATCCTTTCAACCCAAAAAGCACCTTTGTGTGCTTCTGACAAGATTTTTTTTTAAAAAAAGTCTTATACATGAGGGAGGTCAAACACCTGAGTATAAAATTTTGATCAAGACAGTTTGGATTTGTCTTTGATTTCTACATTAGGGGCAGAAAAAAAGAATAGCACAGCATTAATTTCAATCTTTTTTTAAAATTGTAGACATAAATATGGCTGGAGAACCAAAGCCCAACAGACCAAAAGGGCTGAAGAGAACAGCATCTGCCTTGTACAGGTAACTCTTGTTGATATTTATGTCCTGTAAATTGAGATGATCTGTCAAACTGAATGTTCTAACCTTCATCATCAACTGCATTTATCATGCCGTGTGGCAGAGTAAACAGAAGGTTGCTCAATGTCTGCTGGTATATATTTGGGTGATGTACATCAGGGCAGTGAGTTTCTCTGAGTCCCTAATGATTTCACAATAGCAATTCTGAGATTTAAATTAGACTATCAGAATCCTTGCTCTATGATAACTCAGGATTCCCTTGTGTGTAGAGGTGCCTTCCACACATGCATCTGTTCACATCTTCTACAGCCTCACATTGATGCCAGACATTGCACTGGTGGTGGGAGGTGGGGTGGCCGGAAGGTGTGTTGGTTTGCATAGGGTATGGCGGATGGTTATGAAACCATTCTCACTTTTATTTCTGCATTCAATTCGTCAAACAATCCTCTGGTTTATGAAGATGGGATTTTGTGTTTCTGTAAGTTCAAGACCCAACTGATGCACGCTGCACGATGGAGTGAGCTCCCATCTCTGTCCCTGCTCCTGCCAACCTAGCATTTCGAAAGCAAGAAATTGCAAGTAGATAAATAGGTACCACTTCAGTGGGAAGGCAACAGCATTCCATGTGCTCCGGTGTCTAGTCATGCTTGCCACATGACTATGGAAAGATATGCAGATAACACTGGCTCTTTGGCTGTAAACAGAGATGAGCACCAAACCCTAGACTGGCTTTCGAGCAAGGGAGACCTTTACTTAACCATAAATCCCCATTGCTAGCAAGAAAAAGGATGGCAAATGCTATATAACAAAGGGCAGCCTGAATGCTGATAACAACATCTAACTACCATTCAAAAAGAGACACCAAGCAGAGGAAAATCCCAAAACCTTGCTCCTTTTTTCATTAGTTAACTACTTCAATTGTCAATTAGTCAACTACAGTATTTCAATTGTCAGTGCTGTTTTCAACCAGGTTTCTAGGTATCTTTTGCTTGGAATCACAAAGTAATCAAAATGCCTAGAAGAAATGTGTTTTTAAGATAAACTGTGTACACTTGCATATGTAGCTGGAAGGTATTGGACTGATAATCTGCAAGGCATGTGTAGTGTTTCTGTCTCATGCAACCAGGAGCATAGCACTCCTAGCCATCTGTACTGAGAAAGAAGTCTCAACTATGTTCCTTCAAGGTCAGTGTTATTTGATGTTCAAAAGTGGAGCTTAACATAGCCAGATATTAGTAAAGGTAAAGGTTTCCCTTGCTCGAAAGCCAGTTGTATCCAACTCTAGGGTTCAGTGCTCATCTCTGTTTCAAAGCTGAAGAGCCACCGCTGTCTACTTTTGCAGATGTTTCCTTTGTCATGTGGCAGGCATGACTAGACACCAGAGTGCATGGGACGCTGTTTACCTTCCCACCAAAGTGGTCCCTATTTATCTACTTGCAATTTCTTGCTTTTGAACTGCTAGGTTGGCAGGAGTTGGGACAAAGACGGGAGCTCATTCCGCCCTGCAGTACTCAGGAATCGAACTGCTGACCTTCAGTCTTCCAGTCAGCATCTTAGCCACTTGAACCACTAGGAGAAGGCTAAAGGAAAGATATGGATACTTGTTGTAAAATAATCCAAGGCCAAAAACAAGACCATCCACACCATTGTATATTTCTGCCCTCTTTTTCCTTTCTTTTTGGCAGTGTATTTCTCATTTGGGCAATGTATCAATGACTCCTCTTGCAATCCTAACTGGCAAAGATAACCAAGGAGTAGTAGATCCAAAGATAGCCACAATTTATTCCATTCTTCCACAACCCCCAATTATATTTTAAACAGTGGAACTAAAATAACTCAGATTCATAGCAAAAATTCACACATGCACATTTATCACTCTGCAACTACACCATCAGTTATGAGTGAAGCTTTCTTCCTGCTAAGATAACAGCTGAGATGCTGTTTGTGTTATGTTTGCATACATTGTTGTATCTAATTAATGAGGTTGTATAATGAGATATATCACCAGATACCTCATCAATTTGTTGCAGCAAATTATGCAAATCTTACATGAACATCAGCCAAATTTTGCTCAATGAATCTATGTATCAGCTTTGAACTCTTAAGTAGATATTTTTGCCTTTCAGTTAGTCAGTCTTTATTTTTATTTTTATTTTAAAGACCTGGGCATAGAAAGCAAGATGTGTAGATACTGTTCAAGTTGAGAAACATTTGATCACATAAATCTCTCTATGGAGTCACAAGGAACTTGATGAAGATACATATTTAAGCGATTGAAATGCAGATACTGTACAGTATTCTGATCATCCATAACTTATCTTTATGAGAAGAAAGCTTCCTTTCCCATTTTCAAGCCTTAGTTCCACTCCAAATGACAGGCTGCTGTCTTTCCTCAGGAAAATTTTTGCACTCTTTTGGCTCCTAAAGCAAAGTATAGTACAATGCAGTATATTCTTAATTTAAAGATATGTTGGCTGTCCGAGGTTAGGATTAGGTTCAAGCATCTTCTACCAGCAGATGTTCTCATCTCAGAGGTCTGGCAACAGAACAATCTGCCTACGGAATTGTTCTGCTAATAACTTGAAATAGATAAGGAAAGAGAGAACTGCTAGAGAGAAGAGTTAGACCAGATCCAAACCTCATTCAACCCAGGTACAGAGTCATGACACTGGTACAAAATTATTCCACAATGAGAAATTTCCAACAGTCCTTAGCTAAGTAGAGTTGGGTTCAATGTGGTGTCACCTCAACTGAACACATCTCACCTGGCCCTTGTCTATTTTGGCCAGCTGGAACTATCAACAGATTATCAAAAAGCAGAGAAGAAATGACGTGGATTCCTACAGTTGATCAGAGGTGTACCGCACTGTGACTTAGCTACTAGTATGATGTGGCTGAATAGTAGGAGAATGAATTTATAAAGGTTGAGGTCAAATGTCCCCAGAGGCATTTGTCAGTACAAGAACATACTTACAGAACCAGGGAGGGAGGTGGAAATAACTGCTGTTTCAGTGCACAGTTACAGGTCATGGAAGGAGTAGGAAACAAAACATAGGTGGGGCAGATTCTTCATGAAATCAAAAGAAATATGACAGGAGGAATTCCACTGCAGAGGGGTGGGTCACACTATAGGCTTTGTGGAGACTAGAATGTGGATTTGTGGTTTTGGACGACAGTTCCCAGAATTCCCAGACAGTTTGTGAAGCCAAGATCAAGAAAGTGCCTAAGGCAACACTATAGTACATTTGAATTTTACTGCTGCTTTCCCTTTTTCTTTTCTGCTTCCTAGCTGACTGCTTAAGTACATATTTTGAAATCACAGAAACAAGCAAACATTTACCAAAACCAATTGCCTGTCAGATAACATTAAATTATCAACAGCTTTTGTGCAGCAGATACCCTTGCCACCTAATGTCAAATACCAAATTGTGTAGAACAGGGGTGCCCAAACTATGGTCCATGGGATGGATCCAGCCCGTGATGCCAATTCATCCAACCCACACCACCCTTGTCACTCTTGGAAGCAGAAGTAAAATGCATCCATATGATATCAACATCTTTACCAGCCATAACCGTGTAGTGAAGAAGAATTTAAAGGAGCAAATTATGCCAAAGTATCTTATTTGTATTTATTGGCCAGAATCCTTGTGAATTTTCATCTGATAAAGCCAAAATTGTATAACAAATATGCATGATGGTTCTCACCAGCTCTTGCATACTCAGACATCCTCAGAGCACATGCTCAGTTATGCACTCATTTGCACACCTGAGTGCATGACAGGTAGACAGGTAAACTGTGAAAACTGCACAATTTCCCTTTTACATGCAATGGTATTTCACAATAGGATTCTGGCCTGAATGACTTAATTTGGTTGCATAACTCTCACTGTAATCATAATGAACAGTGGTATAAAATGCCTTAAATATGAAACATAGAGTTCCCAGGTTATCTATGGAACACTAATTGACATTTCAGGGACTAAATCTGAAAACAAGGACTAGTCCATATGATGTCTTAGCTGGGAGGGGAGAATTGTGTAAATGTTGCAAAATAAAAGCTGAAATCCTGCTATATAACTATGATTACATAAATCAGGGGTGCCCAAACTGTGACCTATGGGCCAGATCCATTGTACTTCTGCTTCTGGGAGCAACACGGGTGATGTGGGCTAGATGAATTGGCATCAGGGGCTGAATCCAGCCCACAGGCCATAGTTTGGGCAGCCCTGGTTTAAGCAGAGAAAATGGCAGCTTAAAATCTATCTCATCCTGTTATAAAACAGATTGCAAGCCACATTTTACTTCTGCTTCTAGAGGGAGGAACCTTGTGACCAGCCCACTGAACCACATGACCGGCCCACAGCCTGAAAAGTTTGGGCACCCCTGGCATAAATGGTGATGACATGATCACACTTTACTCTTTAATTCAGTTCAATTTAATTCAGTTTAAATCAGGGGTACCCAAACTTTTGGGGCTGCAGGCCAGTCACATGGTGGGCCAGTCACATGGTTTAGCAGGCTGGTCACATGGTTCCTCATACCAGAAGCGGAAGCAAAACACACCTTGCAATCTGTTTTGTGACAGATAAGTTTTGCAACAGGATGGGATAGATTTTAGGCTGCCATTTTCTCTGCTTAAACCAGAGGTGCCCAAACTATGTCCCACAGGCTAGCTATGAATCCTGACACCATTCCTCTAGCCTGTGCCACCCTCATTGCTCCCAGAAGTGGAAGTAAAATGTGCCCATACTTCATGTCTGCTTCCAGGAGTGATGAGGGCAGCACAGGCCAGATGAAGTGGCATTGGGGGCCATATATGGCCCACAGCCCATAGTTTGGGCACCCCTGATTTAAAACATCCATCTCCATCCACCAAAACCTCAAGTTCTGAGATTCATTATTCTTCTTCTGCGAAATCTGATTCCAAATATTGGTAATCATAATGGCAGTCAGCCATGAAGATTGTCCTGAGAATATAATGCAGTGGCCTTCCATTTGCCTTCCATATCACAGTGTGACACCTGTACCATTGTTTCAGTTCTGAGAGTCACTTTCTGGTCCTGAGCTCTTTTGGCGGGGCATGTGTGGGATGTGGGCCAGATGGTCAGCTCAGTTGGCTGGCTCCTCTGAATAACCCCACCTCTCTCCCTGTTGTTGTTTTTAACTTTTTAAATCTTTTAACTTTTATTCTTGTCGTAGCAGTGTCTTTTAACTTTATTATTGTAATACGGTATTTTTTATCTTTATTTTTTTCTACCAAGAATTTTATTTGTTATTTTGAATGTGATGTAATTATGGTGTTATATGTATTATTACTTATACTTGTGTTTATATTTTTGATTGCAAGCCACCCTGAGTCGGGTTTCCCTGATTGGGCGGGGTAGAAATCAAAAAATTAAATAAAATAAAATTAAAGTCCTCATCAGCCCCAGGCCAGTATTGATGAAGCTGCTGCCCTCCATTAAAATGGATTGAAGGTGGATTTAATCCACTTGGGGACCATCACCCTTCCCTGTGAACTTCACCACCCAAGGCTGTTAATTCTCAGGGTTGTCAGGGTAGTTAACCACCACCTGACAATCAGAGTTGAGTCACTAGCAGTATGGTCTACTCCAGTGTTTCCCGATCTTTGGTTTTTGGACTTCAATTCCCAGAAGCCTAAGTCAATTCCCCAAAGCACTGATCAGCCAGTGTACTGAACTAGGCTTCTGGGAATTGAAGTTGACCAGTGTTTTGCAGAACATAATTTGGGAAATGCTGGTCTATCTCTATTGCCACAGCAGGATAATCTAGCCAGACTGGGAGATTCTTTAGTTATCCTTTTTAACTGACAGGAGCCTTTGGGAGCCTTAGGAAAGGGAGGGAAGCCTTTCGTGTCTGAAAATCACTGTCACTGGTGTTAAGTATACAGTTCTTGAAAGAGCAGCCAGGCACACAGTGGTAGGAGACACAGCAACTATTGTGTAACCTTGTGTGGATTTTTTCTTCTTATTTTATAATGTACATTTCAAAATCACCATATACAAATTTAACAACAGTGGTACAAGCATTGATACATCAATTTATGTAAGTTGCATGCTGAATCAGACATCTCAGCTTGTAGCTGGTAATATCTCCTAATATGATTTCTTAGCTTTGGGCAATTTGCCTCCAAAAATTACAGTTTGTGCTACATCCTAGCCATTTAGTAGAAGGTTTTGGGCCATGGTATTAATAATTATTCACCATTTTGTTTATGTCTTGCAACAACTGAAAGTGTTTGGGGTTTTTTAACTGTCAGATTTTAACTGTCGTAGTCTCACTAACCGCATTTAGACTTTCTGTCACAGCAGGGCCTGCCAAAATTACATTCAGTGACATCCTTCGGGGAGCAATATAGAAACATCTGCCTCACTCAGCACTTTCATAGGAGGCCATTGTTGGGTCAGATCATCTGTGCTGGAATCTCTTATAAAAACAAGTCAGACACTAATCAGTTTATCTGGAACTGGCCATTTAGTATGCAGCCAGATGAACTGACTTTAGTCCCAGGTGAATTGAATGGGTTATTCCACAGCTTGATTACAGGTCTGTCAGACTGTATTTCCCTCTGGGCAGGCTAGCAAAATAAAGCTGAGTCAAGGAAGGCAGGTATCTCAGATAAATCTCTATAAAATACTCTCTAAGTTCTAAATACATCATCTTGCCATTAAAAATGCTTGAAAGTTTGACCTTCATGAATTTTAATACTAACTAGCCTTGATCCACATGTCACAGGGACAAACCAAATGTTAAGAAGGATATGTATTCTCTAATATCCACCTGTTTTCCTCCCTGCAATATAATCTTCTCTGTAAGTTTGTGTTTACCTTGCAAGGAGAGGAAAATCTTATGCTATGACAAACAGACATCTTTTGCCACTACTGCAAATCCACACACAAAAAGGGGGCAGATAAACATACTGTCCCATTTAATCCTTAGATTAATGTATATAGCTCAATATTACAGATATACACTGACTTTCAAATATGGTTTGATCCAATTCCTGACTTTAAAAAACCAAAGTATAAATGAAATCAAAACACATTTTTAAATGTGAAGGAAAGTACATTAAGAAAGTCCTATATTCAGATTCAGCTGTTTTCATCCAACATCCATCCATCCCTCGGTCAAGTCCAATGGGAACGTGAAAGGAAGCAAACCCACTGGCAGAGGAAGACCGGGGAGAGAGGACCCACTGATTCAGATTCTGGATGGAAAGAAGGCGGATTCAGAGTTGTGGCAGTGGAGAAGGAGAGGAAGGAGTAGAAAGCTTTACAAGACTTTAATCATGGCTGTGAACACTGATTCATATTCCACGTGACTGTAAATCACATTGAAAAAACCATTGGTGTTTTAACTTGGCTAACTGCAGCTTGAGACTTTGGAACGAAAGCAGTAGATTTATCTTAAGTTTCTGAGTTTTCAGATATTCCAGAATAAATACCATGGGAGTTGGGGGAAAGAGATACCAAGACTAGAATGAAGAGGAATTGCCTGGAAGAAAGATAGAATTGAGCATTTTCACATCTCAACAGCAAACTGTTAAAGGAAGAGGAAGGAATGGTTCACCAGCAGTGAAGCAGCTGTCATGTCCATCTGGAGAAAGAGAGTAAAAAGGTGTTTTTTACATGCCTCTACTAGACATTTGTAGGCTATTGCTAGTGGAATATAAAAGTAAAAAACTGTTGTTACTGGTATATATCCAAGAACCATTTTCTCTTTCTCTCCTTCATTAATATCCTTCCCTTGGAAATCCAGCTAAGCAGCAGTTGAACAGAAGGGCTCTTGCCTGAGCTCATAAACTGCCAGCCCAAGTCTCTTAGATTTGGGAGGCTGGATAAGGTCACTTACTCTAGTTTCTTGATATGAGACATGGCTGTGGTGGCCCAAACTGGAGGTGAGACAAGAAATGCCGCCACATATGCCCTTTCTCCTAGATTCACTACTCTTCCCTTCCCTCCTTTCTCCCCCATTTGCCTCTTTCATTTCTTATCTTGCTCACTTGCTTACCGATTTCTTAACTCTTCACTACCTCCTGCCCTGTGTGCAGAAGGCAAAAACCAGCCAACCAATGTTACTGCTGTTGCCACCTTCAAAGATGGCTAAGAAAAGGTGCCTGACTTTGAGGGCTTTCTATGCTGCCCAGACACACAGACAGAGCTTGACTGTGTTTGAATGATTTCTCCCACCCCACAATGACTTTATACACCTCCTCAGAGCCAGATATTTGCAGCTGAGCCTTACAAAAGGAGAACAATGCAGTTGGCCTCTCTGCTATCTGGAGCAACCGTCTCATTCTACATTTAAAAAAAAGGCATTTAAAAAAGGATGAAATTGTGAATTAGAAAAGTGTCAACAAAACAGTTTGCCCATGTAAGCAATCCAAAAAAATGATGTAGGAAAAGATGGGGAGGTGAGCCTGTGGAAGTGCCTTTACCCAATGTACTAGGACTAGCTTCAGAAGTAAAATACTTAAGAATGTGCTGTTGATGTCCTACTGAACTCAAAGGAAAATTTGTAGGTTTGTTATTACTGCTTGTTGTCCTAAAATTCAAGTCTTTTTTCTCCTCCATGTTTTATTGAAAGTTTTTGTCAGCACCAATTTCATGTCTGAAACACATTACATCAAGATCCTTGTGGGATTTAAGGGGGGAAGGAAAATAAACACACACACACACAAAGGACATTTTAATGATCGGTGGCATTTGTCATATTATGTCTTTGTCCACAGGCATTGTTTCCTGTGAACAGTTTAATTCATCATCAGATCATTGTCCACCCACAGCATTGTCAATCCATGAATGTACGTCAGATTGATTGTATTCACAATTGTACTGTCTGTTTCTAAGGTTAGCACACAAGTTGGCCTGGAAAAGAGAGGCACAAAGTATAAAGGAAGAGGAAGGTGAGAGAGTGGGTGCTGATTCTACTGATGTAGCACGTTGATTTTTTAGCTGTAAACCACAGAGTATATTTTTATTGCCACCAGTGGCAAATTAATCATTCATTAACTATTTAAAGTTAAGCAATAAATAATGCATAACTGCTGCTTCTCATTAAACAGCCTTACAATGCAATCCTAAAATGCATTTACTTGGAAATATGTTCCACTGAGTACAGCGGAACAAAGTCTCAATATGACTTGGCTCAGTATTGCCAGCCTAACTTCTCTGAGCAGTGCTTCAGAAGGATGTATATGTGTGGATAAATTCCCTTTCTTTGCACTGCAGTTCACAGCTTCCTCCAAACACTGGCCAGGCTGCTAAATGGTGGAAACTCTAGTCTGATGACACATAAGTCTTGTTGCAACAGAGATGTTTGCTTTGGAGCTTGCCCTTAATGGCCATGATAGCCAGTTCTACATTGCCAAATAAAAATGATTACTAAAAGATGAAGACCACCACCACCACCACCACCAAGCAGGGATATAAGACCTCCAGTGTCTCATTCTTACAGGCAACAAAGCAGAAGAGCTGGTATCTTCTGCTTCCTTTTTGAGACAGTGAGAGGTCATAGAATCCCTAGAATAATGTTGAAAGAGGCCTATAAGACCATCGTCCAACTCCCCTTCTTAATACAGGAACCCAAATCAAAGTACAAGTGCATCTGATAGATGGTTGATAGATAGGATTTCTGTTGAAATGTCTCCTTGGCACACAGTGATTAGGCTGCAGTACTGCACCTCAAACCCTACTCACAATCAGAGTTCAAGGGACCTTTAACCTTCCAAGATCAATAAAAGGAATATCCAACATATTGGGGGAAAATACTAATTACCTTGTAAACCACCCAGAAAATGCTCTAAGCACAATAAAGGTAAAGGTCACCCTTGTTCAGTGCTCATCTCTGTTTCATAGCCAAAGAGCCAGCGCTGTCTGTGTCTGCAGACATTTCCATGTACATGTGGCAGGCATACCTAGACATGGAATGCTGTTTACCTTCCCACCGCAGTGGTCCCTATTTATCTACTTGCGATTTCTTGCTTTCAAACTGCTAAGTTAGCAGGAGCTGGGATAGAGATGGGAACTCATTCCATCATGCAGTACCTGTGTATCGAACTGCTGACCTTCCGCCTTCGAGTCAGCATCTTAATCACTTGAGCAGATGGTATAAAAAAGTAATTGCTATTGCTATTTGCAAAACCATATCAGAACAAAACACATCAAATGTGCCAAAGATGCATCCTTATGCACATGGATGCTAGACACACTTAAATTCAACCACATTGAGAAGCATAAAACATTGCACACCCATCACTATAATAAAATACTCATTATTTGGAACTACATATAGAGTAGTACTGTTATTCTGTATCAGACTACAAGCATACAGTCGTCTACATGTTGATTTCTCCCCAATCCTCTGTTAAAATGGTTTCAGTCGATGTGGTACATTTATAATAACCTTGCTAATTACTGTCTGAAAACCAGTTGTAATTTGCATCTAGACTTGCCCCACAGCATCAGTTGAGCTTACAGAGAAACTGACTTGCCAAATCCCTTTTGACTCAATAAACCTTCAGTAGTTATGACTTACTACTGGATTTCAACTGCTGAAGGTTAAATGCAACTTCTTATTGCCATTGTTCACACAAAAACAGTACAGTATTTTATTACGGTTTTGCCAGAGTTACATTGTTCAAGTTCTTAAGCTGCCCCCTACTCTTCCATAGAGACAGCTTTTCCCAGTGTTTTATCATTCTGAATACAACACATGAAAGAGAACACTTCTTATTTACAACTTGCTGTTAGATTTATAGACTAGAATGAAACCAATTTTTAAAAGCAACTGGGCAATGCCCTTGAAGCTACCAAAAAGATTCTTTGTGAGTATTTTTGAAAAGGAAAGAAAGAAGTTTTGTTTCCACTATCTATGATTTTTTTTCTCATGAAGCACTATCCTTTTCATCATCCTAACAATGCACAACTTTAAAAGGTAGAAGCAAAAAAGGTACTGTAAGGAGATGAACAACATCAGTCTGTGGTTAGTAAGGTACTTATCAGGGAGACCGGAGTTCAAATCTTCAGTGGGTCATGAAGCTCACTTGTCAGCTTTGGGCTAATCATTATCTCTGAACCTAATTTACCTAACAGAATTGCCATAACAATAAATGGGGGTTGTTGGGGAATGGGATGCTCTAAGCCACATTGAATTAATCTCACAAAATGGGGACTATAACTATAAGCATTTTCAAAGACATATACATCAAGGGAAACAACTGGCTCATGTACCCGTGAGTTTAGCTAAAAGAGGGTGACCTGCCTATGTTCACCCAATGTTGGCTATGATTTTAATGTCTGAGAAGAAATCCGAACACAAATCCCCTTGGTCCAAGACAAGGGTGCCTCTTCCATTATGAACATTGAGGAAATAGCCTCAGGCAACAGATGTGGAAGTACAGTAATCACAGCTTCCCAGCTGTTTCTTCTGGACTCTGCACCTGTTCCCATCACATATGATTCTAGACTGGGATAGACTAACTGCACAGGACATCTTCAGGAAAACTCAACATCAAATCATATGAATTTTATTTCAACAATCAATGTAATTCCACCAGAGTTTAAGGGCACCGAAATTTAGATGGAGCAAAATTATACTACTGGAATGGCATGGATTCACACACCCTGAGTACACAAACCACTTCCAGCTGATCTTCCCTGAGTGCAAGAAACACAATGAAGCCAAAGGTACTTCCAATTCATCCATCCTTTCCCAACATTTGCCAATTCTGTTGACCCAGGCTTATCCAATAGGACAGTAAAGCCCTTTGCACCAAAAACATCTAGTTCATTTTGCACAACTGACCTTCTAAGTGAACACAGAAGCTGATATTCTATTGCATAATATGTACCATGGAAGGGTGATGATGTCCACTCTCTCAGGTGTAATGAAGGATTCTGCCTCTGAGTCTTAAAGTGCAATTCAGTGTTAGCCCAGTTAGTATCTACATATGGACACCAGTGAGGACACAATCTTGGCCTTCATTTCAGGCATCCCAATGCCTTAGGCCAACTATGATTCAATACCCCACCCAGATTTTCTGTATAAGAAAACAGGTGAGGATTCTTCCAGCAAACATGGTAGGAGTTGAGCTTTAAATCTCTGGTGATTTTTATGGTCCTGAAATGGCACTTCAGTGCCACTCTGAAGTCAAAGATGTCAAGCCACATTTTAAAAAAAATATTTGTGAGATGATCTTTCAGATTGACATATGGCAGCCTTCTTTTTCAACAGGGAATGTCAAATCTTTCAATTCCTTTTTGTCATTGGAATTCATGCTGAAAAATTTCTTCTTGACATGATAGCGCCATTATAGTGTAAAAAATATTATTTTTGGACAAGAAAAGGAAATGATAGGCTATAAAGTCAACCACTAGCATTGTGCAGATTGTGACTGCACCTAAGGATAGGTGCTTTGCTTAGACTTTGCTAAAGTTCCTTCCCTCAGGACAGCTCTCCCACATGAAAATATTTTAAAGCATTCCTCCCAACTACTGGTTGCTACTTAGCAAGTTTCTTTTGGAATCCCACCTTACAATAAAATGGTCGGAATCCACTGTGCGGCTGAACAACAAACAACAACAAAAATTTTGCTTTACAGTTGTATACACAAGAAACAGTTAACTATAGCTCAAAGAAGTTTCTTATATTGTTTCCTGGGGAAATTCATTTATCCCCTTGTTGTCAAACAAAACACATTTTTCTTGTTTTTCATATCTCAAAACGTATAAATCACCTTTTCCAACTTGGTACCTCGCTGGTTTGTTGGGGAGGCTGAAGTCCAGCACACCTGATTGTGTGAATGGATGTTGTTGTTACATGCTGCATTGGTCACACTGGTGGATGATCTCTGGCAAGAGCGGGATGGGGGACATCTGTCCGTCCTGGTTCTTCTTGACCTCTCAGTGGCTTTTGATACCGTCGACCATGGTATCCTTCTGGAAAGGCTCCAAGGATTGGAGATCCAGGGCACTGTGTTGTCCTGGTTTTCCTCATTTCTGAGGGGCCGGACCCAGTCAGTGTGGTTAGAGGGTGAGAAATTCAGCCCTAGGCTTCTCCAATACGGGGTGTTCACCTCTACTATTTAACATCTACATAAAACCCCTGGGCGAGATCATCCATTCCCATGGGGTGAGGTATCATTAATATGCAGTGGAAGTCCTTTCCAGGTGCCTGGTGGCTGTTAGGGTCTGGATTGGGGCCAACGGGCTGCAACTGAATCCTGACAATACTGAGAGGCTGTGGGTCAGGGGTCTTGCGTTATCTCAGGAGTTATCACCTTTGGTTCTGGATGGGGCAGTTTTGCCCCAAACATACCCGGTGAGTAACTTGGGGGTCCTCCTGGACTTAAGGCTACTGCTTGAAGAGCAGGTGGCAGTTGTGGCCAGGAGGGCTTTTGCACAACTTCGTGTTATATGGCAGTTACACCTGCTCCTAGATCGGGACTCCTTGCTCATGATCACACATGCTTTGGTCACCTCCAGACTTGATTATTATAATGCGTTCTACATGGGGCCGCCCTTGGTGACCATTCAGAGGCTGCAACTGGTCCAGAATGCAGCTGCTCGGGTGGTGATGGGGTGCGGGCATTATGCTCATGCCTCACCAGGAGCTGCACTGGTTACCAGTTTGCCTCCGGGTGCAATTCAAGGTGCTGGTTATTACCTTTAAAGCCCTACATGGTAGTGGGCCAGGATACTTAAGAGACCGCATCGTCCCAAGGACATCTGTCCGTCCCACCAGAGCGGACTGGAGAGGCTCTCTTGTGGTTCCATCTGCCAAAGGGGCACACCTGTCAAGCACAAGAAGGAGGACCTTCTCGGTGTCCGTTCTGGCCCTATGGAACCTCCTGCCAATTGAATTAAGCCTCCAGACAAAGTTGCTGCCCTTTAGGAAAGGATTAAAGACATGGCTGGCAAGACAGGTGTGGGGTACCACTGGTTTAGGGCCCCCACCTGCTGGTTAATTTAGTAATACCCTCTCCCCCTTCCAATCTTCCATTTTTTTAATCTTTTAACTTTTTAATTTTTTATTTTCTGATTTGTAATCTTTTAAAATTTAATATCTGTTAGTTTTATAGGGTTTTATAATCACTATAATAATGATTGTGACTGTCCAACTGTATGTGAGCCACTCTGAGTTGGGTTAAAAACCTGAGTGAGTGCCATATGAATGCAAAAATTTAATTAAATTAAATTAAAAGTTTCCTCCAACATATAATGACACTCTAAATGAGTGACTTCCAAAATGTCCTGTCCTCAAGAATTCTTGTAAACTGAAGGCTGTGGTTTCATTTATGAAGGCAATGCAGCTCATATTTGGTCTTCCTCTTTTCCTCCTGGCTTCAATTTTTCCTAGCATTTTTGTGGTTTCCAGCAAGTCTTACCTTCTCACTATATGCCCCAAGTATGCTGGCTATCATAAAGACTACTATAAACATGCAAATGTGATCAAAAGGAATATATTTATTATAACAATACTAAATTGGTTTTCTTTGGTTTTCAGTGGCTATGACTTTGACTATGACTACTACAGAGATGACTTCTATGACAGGTAAACATATTAGATATATTTATTTTAAATATATATACATCATGCCTTCATCCCAAGAAGATCTGATCTTACAGTGCTGTATATAAAGATCAAATAACGGTTGCCCCCATATTCGTGGTTTAGTATCCATGATTTCGGATATCCATGGGTCCAAAAATATTCAATAAAAATCCTGAAATACATATGTTTCTATGTTGCATTACTAGACCTGGTCAATAGAGGTCACTATCTGCAATTTAAAAGATAGGGTTTGCTGTTATCTGTGGTTTCAGGTATCTGCGTTGGTCTTGGAATGTATCCCTCACAGATAAGGGAAAGGGGGTGACCTGCATGTAGTAGAAGAAAACCCACCTAAAATCTAAACATAAAACCAAATTCAACCAGCTCAGGAAGCTAAATGTAAAATGTTTTTATAAATACTCTGGTTTCTAATGGAGTACAATATTATTGTTAACTTACCTCTAATGATAAATATACCTTTTAAAATAACATCCGAATAGGTTGACAGAATCAAATTGACTTGTGCAAGAGATGTGTTAATTCCTTAGAATCCTACAAATGAGGAAGTGTTTAAAAGGTATGTTTTTAGTTCACAAATCCCTAAGATGAACATGAAAATTGAAATCTTGAATTGTTCCATGAACAACTCAAAGTACTTTGGTGCCTGTGGCAGACCAGCAAAGGGCACGTCAAGATACTCAAGACAAGCTTAGTAATTTTGACACCTCAAGCTAAACAAATCTCACAACAGGATCATCCTAGCAAGAAAAAGTGTGATAATTATATCACTGTGCTATCTTTACATTATTTCTAAAATCAGCCAGCTTAATTACTGCTGCTGTTCTCCATAATTTCCTTTCCCCTTTCCTTTTAAGGGCATCTACACTCATTCTAGGGACTCCGGTGACTTAGTGGTTAAGATGCTGAACTTGACAGCTGGAAGGTTGGCAGGTCAGCAGCTTAAGACCCAAGTGCTGCACGAATGAGGGAGCTCCCATCTCTGTCCCAGCTCTTACCAACATAGCAGTTGGAAAATAAGAATTGCAAGTAGCTAAATAGGTACCACTTCGGTGTGAAGGCAAACAGTGCTCTATGCACCCTGGTGTCTAGTCATGCCTGCCCCATGTCCACAGAGATGTCTGCAGACTCTTTGGTTATAAATGGAATACAAAGCAGGAACTGAGCAATCCCTTTCCCTGCCTGCTTGTAACTTGGATCAGTATCACTGTGTCCACCTCTGAAACCTCATGGCCTGAAAAGTCACCTTTTAATTTTGCCCAATAGCCACCATTGGGCAGGTGTGTCCGAATATGAGGAAAAACTAAAACTGAGATAAGGAATACAGAAGTGAGGAGGGGATGATATCAGTGATGGGATGTAACAGGTTCGCACCAGTTCGCCAGAACCGGTAGTAACTTTTCCCAGTGTCCTGGAGAACCGGTAGCAGCTTTTTTTGGGGAAAAAAACAACCCCACCTTCGGGGCTTACGTTTTAACTGGTTCCCCCACTGCGCATGCGCGCCAAGCACTTGGTGTGCATGCACGCCTACAGTGCTTGACACATATGCATGGCCTCCTTGCTGGCCTTGTGTTGTGGGTGGGCGGGTGGGTTGAGGGGTGTGTGTGTGCTTATTTTTATTTTATTATTTTATTTTTTGGCTCCGCCCATGATGTCATGACATTAGCTCCGCCCACACTGTGATGACATCACGGTGGGGTAGTAAAAATTTTGACATCCCACCACTGGATGATATGGTAGAAAGCCAACAGAACCTGCCACATACATCAGGCCTGATGTCCCTGTGGATTCCTCAATTAGCTCTAAGAATGAAATGCCTGCTTAAATCGAGTGCTCTAAAACTCATAAAGTCTTCCAGGGTATTGTGATTTGATGAACAAAAGTCTTCCGTGTGGATTTTACAACATTGTTCACAGTGGAATGCATCTGCAAATGTACCGTATCTTACAGAGCGTTCACCATCAAATATTGCTTAGTAGCTTTTACTATCTGAGGTAAAAGTTGTCAGCTAGCAAGGATGGGAAGCCAGCTCCACCTAGAGGAAATCTGCAATTTTTGACCCATGTTCTTTCGAGACAGTTATGGGTGTACAGTACGGTAGAACCCCGTAAAACGAAAAAACTCCATTCGCAGAGCTCTTCACTCTACAGTTTTTTTCGTTATACGGATCCCTATGGGTGATGCACCATATAACAAAAAGAAAATGTGATAATTATATCACTGTGCTATCTTTACATTACTTCTAAAATCAGCCAGCTTTGTTGCTGCTGCTGTTCTCCGTAATTTTCATTGTACCGGAAGTGGAAGTAAAAACATGCCCATACGGAGGGTTAACCTGGAAGTCTTAACCATACGGGTGCATTTTACTTCTGCTTCTGGGAGTGACAAGGGTAGCGCGGGCCAGATGAATCACAGTAAACCCATTCGTGTGGATTCACAGTGTGCTTGGGCTTCTGAGAATTGAAGTCAGAGAACATCATGAGTGCCAAGGTTCGCCATCATGGTATATGCATTTCCCCAACCTGGTTACCTGCTTCTGAAAAACACTTCTACTTTAACTATTCTCCCTTGCAGACTCTTTGACTATCGGGGACAGGTGTCTCCCATCCCCAGGGTGGTCCCTGTGAAACGCCCACGACTGACCATCCCTTTAATAAGGCGTGTAAAAGCAACACTCCCAGTCAAGCTCTTTGCACGATCTGCTGCCATATCAAACAGCTCTGGCAAATTAAAATGTAAGTGTCTGTGTTTTTATAAAGACAAATCATTCACATGTTCAAAAATGGAGCCCGGTTTTGACTTGCCATCATGTCATTGATAACACACAAGGACAGATTTATGTATCAAATATCACTGCATCACAAAATAAAAATTCTCTGCTACTTTGTCTAATCCATGTGTCCTATACTAAATCAAGTGCGCTGAATCCAAATCTGTAGTCTGATTCTGCCTAGGACATCTGGATCTTAAGTTAATTATGTGTATAGATGCAATTGACTGGCTTATTAACACAGCTTTGCCTACTCATTTTTAGCTCAAAACAGACTCACTATGCCTGAGCTGTACTAGCCAATAAGATGGTTTTGCACTAGAGACAAGCCCTTAGTTCATCTCACCTTATGTACATTTATGACGTCAGCTCACTGAGTTGCCCAGACATGCCCAGCTGCTGCTGGAACGTGCATGCCACCAGAGGATGTGATTCAGCTGAGGCAGCAGGCAGGCTCAGTGGTAGCTGCAACTGTTATAATGTTCCCATGTAAAATACATAACCCAAGTACCGACCATTTGAACAGCTATAGGACGCCTGTAACTTAAAATCTGTACGTGATAGGCAAATTCTGAGTTCAGATTTGGAATCAGCACACTCAATATAATGTAAATCACATGTATTATTCCCGTAAATCACATGTATTATTCCCGTAAATCACATGTATTATTCCCAATAGCAAAATCGTTGTCCAGTGATATGGTTAATGGTGTGTATATTTTTATTTGTAATATAAGCATTTATAACCCACCTTCCAGACCACAAGATCCGATGAGCCAGCTCATAAATACCAGAAATATAATTTCAGTGCAATTATAATTACAACAGCTAATCGGATACTATATTAAAACTAGAACTAGATCACCAACCAGAAAAGATAACAGAGCAGAAGCTCTGTGAAATGCTTTTATATCTCACCTCAAAGTGATAATTGAGCAGGCTTCCCAAAGTCCTCACCTTCCAGATGTGATAGGCTACGACAGGGATGCTCAAACTATGGCCCACAGGTCAGATCCAGCTCCTGATGCCAATTCATCTGGCCCACGCCGCCCTTGTCACTCCCAGAAGCGGAAGCAGGTGCGTTTTGCTTCCACTTCCGGGAGTGATGAGGGCAGCATGGGTCAGATGAATTGGCATAGGGTCCAGATCTGACCCGTGGGCCATAGTTTGGGCACCCCTGATTTAAGCAGAGAAAATGGCATCTTAAAATCAATCTCATCCTGTTGCAAAACAGATTGCAAGGCACGTTTTACTTCCATTTCGGGTGGGAGGAACCACGTGATTGGCCCGCTGAACCACATCACCAGCCCACTGAACCACGTGATCAGCCCACAGCCTGAAAAGTTTGGGCTCCCCTGGGCTACAGCTTCCCTCATGCCAGCCTCATTGAATGGGACAATGGGAGTTGCAACACAGGAGGAGGATAAGAATTTGAGGGAGGCTTCAGCAGAGGGAAGCAAATGTGTCTTTCTAAAGCAGAATTGCACCCATATTCTCCATAGCAAATGCTTCATGGTTTATATATATACTGTATCCCTAATCATAGTCCCTAAGGGACTGTGGTGACAGTGGTTAAGAAGCTCGCCTTGTTAGCTGGAAGGTCGGCAAGTTGGCAGTTCAAGACACGAGTACTGCATGACAGAATGAATGCTGTCCCAGCTCCTGCCAACCTAGCAGTTCGAAAGCAAGAAATTGCAAGTAGATAAATAGGGACATTGGTGGGAAAAGATCTTGGGGACATGAAAGGAGCCTCATTTGGGCATCCCCTGAACAGAGTTTCTCCAGCAAAAATCCTTTCAACCCAGAAAGCACCTTTGTGTGCTTCTCACATGATTTAAAAAAAAAAACCAGTCCCTTCTACATGGGGGAGGGGAAGAGTTGATTACATGCAGAGGGCTAAATCCAGTTTTGCTTGGTAGTGGTGGCATGAATTTTTTGTCTTTTTCAGCTCTCTGTGCCACCCAAAAACCAGCTCCAATTTCCCCCCAGTTCATTATATCCAACCATGAGAATGGATGGGGGATCTACCAGGAAAGGACTATTTCTACCTCTCCTTGTTCTGCTGGATTCCACCACTGGGCACTGCCCAAAGTGTGCAATGGTACTCTATCAGTAACACTTTTTGAACTTGTACTAAACAAAAAGCAATCAAAAGCAATCACACTAATATACCACCCCATAATGCTTAGTGCACTCTAAGGGTGGCTCACAAGTTAATTAGCAAACCAACATTTTTATTTAATAACCATTGCAGAACTTCCTTTCCTAGAAGTGACTTGCAATACATCTTTGAACCCAAGAAGCAGTTATTGCTTGTTGTAAGACCCAGAGATTGAAGGATGTCGTTTTAAAAATAGTTCTAAATTGTAAATCTCTGGTGACTAAAATGTCTTCCTAGGAAAGTCAGTGTCTTGCTAGATCACCGTTTCCCAACCTTTGGTTTTTGGACTTCATTTCCAAGAAGCCGAAGTCACTACATTGGCTGATCAGTGCTTTGGGGAATTGACTTCCGCTACTGTGAACTGAAATCCAAAAACTGTACCATTCATTAGCTTATCTCATTTGTATGGCCCATTGTGATAGGAGAAATTGTGCCTGCCAAAAATTTCCAGTCTTCTTCAAAGCTACGAAAGGCAAATAAGACCAACCTAACGTACTGAAACCAACAACTTTATATTGATAGCTGCTAAGTAGGACATGTTGCCGAAATATATATGAAACAAATGACTAAATCTCTGCTCATGAAAATCACTCATTTGCAAAATAAAGAGACAAGTAAAACTTACTTCCAACTTCTCTTTTCTAAGTGAAATGCAGCGAACTGCAGACAATTAAAACAGAGCTGACCCAGATCAAATCCAACATTGACGCTCTCCTGGGCAGATTGGAGCAGATTGCGGAACAACAGAAATCATCTACAGGTCAGTTGGTTGGCTGAAAACATTCCCCCCAAGAGGCCAAGATGTTGCCAGAGTTTAGGTACAGAAAGCAATCTGGTGGTGGCTTTGACTCAGAAGACTGTTGTATTCAGCTGCAATGTGGCAGCTGGTGGCACCTCAGAGAACAAGTGGATCAGATGCTTGAGGACTGCAGTGCTCACCCACTCACACACGTACACCCAGGGCCTTAGAAGGCTGCACCTGTTCCCTGCCTGCCAGGGAAAAACTTTTTTAAAGGCTCTACAGGTTGGATGTGTTTTTAAATAAAAATACATAAGGGTGGCAGAGTGGCAAAGCAGATTGGAATCACCCCCTTGAGCCACAAGCAAATATTTTGAGTGTCTATATGAGAGGTAGCTGCAGTTTATTTGTTTAATTTAATTTTAATTTCAAATTTGTATAGCCGCCCAACTCAAAATGATTCAAAATGACTCTTCGACCACCTTTGTCATAAAAGGAATAGTTTACAAGCATTTTCCCCACAAACGTTGTGAAGGCAGCACAAAGAAGAGCCTATGGAAGCCTATCATTTCAAAAGGGTGCCAGTTCTGTTCCATATACAGTACTGTACTAATACAGTAGTACCTCGCTTAAAGAGCATAATGTGTTCCACAGGATTGCTCTTTAAGCAAGTTTGCTCTTTAAGCGAAACACCATTGTAAATGACCAATTGTGACTTCTGGGGGGGGGGGGGATGTGAAACCCAATTTATTTGTTAAGCGAGTTTTTGGTTGATTTCATTTGTTAAGCGAGGAAACCATTCAGAGAAAATTCTGCTCTTTAAGCGAGTTACTCTCTAAGTGAGGCGCTCTTTATGCGAGGTTTTACTGTAGATGTATTTGGACTGTCATGTGGTTTCTTGCTTCTTGTCTTTGTGATACTTCATGCCCAAACTGACCAGAGACCAAATCACCACACTCTGAGAAGAGTTATAACCCATACATCTGAATGGGTTTATGCCAGTATGATTTTTATGGTCTCCTTCCCCTATCTGAGCTGCTATACTCATTGGCAAATAAAATCAAAAACTTCTTAATCTGAACAAATAGACAGCTTTTGTAACCCATCCACACAGTGTTCAGGATCTGAATCAAGAAGGCATCATGGGAGGACAGTTGCCCTGGTAAACAAACCACTGGAGAAATTCTGTCTCCCTAAACTAGGGACATGAAACCTACAAGTTTCCCACTGTTAGCAGTAGCAATAACACATATATGCCACTCCTTAGTGCTTACAGCTATGGATGGTTCACAAGGTAATTAGAATTTTGCTCCCAACATGCCAACCTCGGAAGGTTGGGAGGCTATCTTGATCCCTGTCAGGGTCAAACTCACATCAGCAGTTTTGGCTGTAGTACAGCAGTTTAACCACTGTGCCATGAGTGTTGTAAAAATTCTAGCTCTCAATGGTCTTAGACCAACCAAGTCAGCACACCAGCTAATCAGGGCTTCTGGAAATTGAAGTTCAAGAACACCACTGTCCTCGACCATGAAAATCATTTTGGCTTCATTTTGTGCAAAAGCTGCTGCTTTATGGCTTTGCCTTAAATATTGTTTTCCAAACTTCGTCATAGGAGACTGGATTCAATATCTGGCTAGTTATGTTGAAGAAATTTTGATCTGATAGAAACTGGTCACTCCTCCTGGAACATTCTGCAAAATTAAAATAGCATTTCTATGGTGACTGCTGCCATTGACTTTTATTAATTTTGTTGTTGTTGTTTTCATGTTATCCGACAGAGGTTAGAAAGAAAGCAGATGGAAACAAAAGTGAAGTTTCCCAAGAAGACACAGCATCAGAAGCTGAAATCAACACAGAGGAGCCTCTAAATGGAGAGGAAGGTGAAGAGGAAGGACTCTTGCGGGATGACTGCGAAGATGAATTGGTAAAGAGTGTCATTCTCCCACCATTTGTGTAGATTAATAGACTTTGTACAATTTGATCAATAATCACATTTGAGGAGGAAGTCATACTTTTCTCCTCTCCTTCCACTGCCTTACCCAAAACTAAATACCTACCTTTAATGCTGCAATTGGTTGCAGCTTGCCTACAACCTATTAGGAGAAGGTCTTCCATGTAGCGATGCTAAAGAATGAGATCTTCTCTAGTCAAATTCCTTGAGCCTGAAATACCAAGGGACCATCAACATTAATTCCCTTGTAATAGATGTTTGGCATGGAAATTGAATCCACTCCCATTAACACTTCCTGAAATGTGACCGCTGGAATTCCACATGTTTCTTCTTAGGAAACTTGTTTGTATCAGCTGATTCCCCATCTACCTGGTGTTAAACATATATGCAAACTTGTTTCCCCCACATGGATAGCTCTTCTTTGGATTAGGCCTGGCTGCAATTATATTTTGCAGGGTTCTTTGCTGATGGCTAGAGCTTCTTGATCTTACTGCTGCTAAGTGAGTGAATGAATAGGAAGCAATAATTATTGCTACAAAGTCAATGTACACATAGAAACAGGGGCCTACTGTAAACATCTTGGCCAAGGGTCTGGAAAAATACAAAAAAGTAACACATATGTATCTGCAGATCATATTCCATTTCTTAGATCTGCAGACAATACTATTAATTATATACACTGCCCTGAGTTGGAGATGCCTCCCAGATGGGCAGTATAAAGGTCCATTAAATAAATAAAAACAAGTAAGACAAAATATTGTGGCACTTTAAAGACCAACAGATTTGTTTCTGCGGGAGCTTTCACAGATCAAAATCTGTATTTTCCAGGCACATGCAGTGACCATATTGTGTCATCCGTAATTATATGTATCCCCATGGTGGGGGGTGTATATATAAATACAGATGGCACAGTATGATCACTCTTTGTGTGAGGAAGTAACCTTCGATCCATGAAAACCTGCACAGAAAGAAATCTGTTCAGCTTTCAAGATGCTGCAATATTTTGTCCTATTCTCTCTCTCACACTCACATACACTGCCAATACTGCATGCAGAAAATTGTTTTAATAGCTGAAAGGGAAGAAACTCTCAGTGCATTGGGCAGCATATATGACCTGTCTTACAGAACAGGGCCAGCTGACAAGGAGAGCTTGGATTCTGAGCTTATGTCTTTCACCCATAGCCCCTAAAAAAGACAACTGAAGCCATGGCCAGCTCATGTCTTCTAACATGAGGTTCTTCCCTTCTTCCAAGTCCCTTTTATAATATCCTTCTCTATTTTTCTGCAGTGCAAGGTTTCCTACCCAGACTTCTCTGCAGATGAAAAATGCTTCTTTCAAACACCTGGGGCCAATATACTGGCTGCCAACACATGCTACGTTACAAGTGCACAGACTCTGAACAAACATCAAAATATAAGCAAAGAACAATAGCCTTTAAAAAGGGTCTCTTTGCGAGGGTATCCCTCCTGCACGGATGCTTCATGCTAAAATAACAGACACTTGAGTTTTTGTGCAAATATTCATGAAGACTGCAATCCTACACTGTCATAGAATAAATCCCACTGAATGCAATACATCTGAGTGGACATATAGGGTTGCACTATGTTGTTGTAATCCAGTATACACTTACGTAGAAGAATGGATGGAAGTTGTGCTTGCTTTTTAATAAGATTGCCCAAATTTGCCAATTTCATCATATTTTCAAATGGAAACAATTCAAGATTTTCGAATCTCGGAGGCTTAAAAAGCCAGTGTTGAAAATATAAGACCTTAAGTCAGGGGTTTCCAACCTTCTTACACCACAGGCCAGACCATGCCTCCCAGACAGCTAAGCAGGCCGGTTACATGGTTCCCCCCACCGTAAACGCTGGTGTAGAATGTGTCCACGGCTGTTGTAAATGTGTTTACGGCAGCAGCAGGTGCATTTGCACAGGCACATCCACTTCCTCTGAGTCATGGGCCACATGAAATGGTGGTGTGGGCCGAAGGTTGGCCAACCGTGCCTTAGGTGCTTAGCTCTTCAAAGCCTGGATTGTTGCTAATCTTTTACAGCTTTTACACATGGCAGGCTGGCACCACATGGTCCTTTCAACATTGTGAACAGCAGACGCCAAGAAATGCAGTGGGAGACTTTTGCTTCAGTTTATTCAGAAGGCAATGCATGAAATCAATACTCTGAATTAGTCATGACAAGATTTTACCGTCAGGCATCTTTTCTTTCATCGCACCTAACTTTCATCCACCACTGCCATCACTACCATTATTATCAGATAATCTTTCTCCCCCCCCCCCCTTCTCCCCTTTCTTCACAGGAGAATAGTCATTACACAGACGTGGAGGACTCTAGCCTACAGTAATTAGGTAAGTTCCATAGAGTATAAAGAAAATATATTTATGTATGCTTTCTTGCAATTTACCATGAGTCCCAATTATAATGTTTCTTTGCAATTGATCGTGAAATTATAATCACAAGCTATTTGGATAGTGCAGGGATGTCCAAACTTTTTGGGCTGTAGGCCGGTCAGATGGTTCAGGGGGTGGTCACTTTGGCCCATGGGCCGGATCCAGTTCCGATGCCAATTCACCCCACCTGCAAAGCCCTCGTCATTCCAAGCAGAAGTAAAATGCACCTGTATGCTCAAGTACATATGGGTGTGTTTTACTTCCGCTTCCGGGAGTGACAAGGGCATATTGGGCCAGATCCAGCCCACAGGCTGTAGTTTGGGCACCCCTGGGATAGTGTTTTCAAAACTTCAATTCATTCTTTCTCTACTCCTTTCATTTTAGCATGTTCAACATAATAGCAACAACTGGAGGACATCAAAAGACCAACTCCTGCCTCGGCATGTTGAGCCAGACGAGTGTAACTTGCAGGATTGTCACCGTCTTTCTGCCTGGCATTGAAAAGGAGAAACATGACCAACATCTCCAAGCTGTTTTGTAGTACACAAACAACTAGTCATCCCAGTGGTTTCATCACTGTCTGACCCATCCTTATACTACAGACCTAGAGCCCTGCCAGAACCAGCATCAAATATTGGAATTGATTATTTTCTAGTGGGAGATTGAAGTCTAAGATTTCCTTTCAAGTGTCAGGGGGGAAAAGAGAGAGACTCTATGTAAAGAGCCTTGTTCCAGAGAAAGATATGATGTGTAATATTGAAAGGTATTTCACTGTGTAAAATTTATGTTTTTTGCATCTGACCTTGAGCAGGATAGGCCATGGACCTCTAAGTAGCTTGACCCCATGCCACCCTGCAGCTATACAGACTTTGGCGTTTGGACCATCCCGTTGTAATGTGGCACAAGAGGAAAGATGGACAGAATGCATGGCTATTAATTAGTCATTTGATATGGGAGTAACAAACCATCTTCCTCCTCTCTGTGTCCTAAATATCCACAAAAGTACATTCAGGTAGTAGGTGTCTGCCAAGTGTGAGCATCATGTGGAATTGAAACAGAGGCTTTAAGAAGAGACAGATGTTACACAAAGCATTTCAGAAATAAAGGGATGGGATAGAAAACATTCACTTTACAATCTGGAGCCCATGCGATTCATTCAAGTCCTGTGTAGGTCATTTATTTGCTTCTTATAAAGATAGGGGGAACCAAATCAAATTTAAAAGAAAGGTAAGGATAAGATGATCACGATGATCCAAAAATAATGTAACAACCAAAGCCAGTGGAAGCACCATTCCCTTTTTGTGATAACAATTGACCCAAGATGATAGAGGAATGATCTATCCTTATGGCCCCTTCTCTGAAGTCCAGATGTTTTCAGGCTTGCCACATATCCATAGAGAAAAGGAGTTGCATTGCTTATTCTGAAATCTCCCATTTTAAAGCCTCCCCACCTTTTTTTAAGTGGGTATGTCTTCTCCACAAGCTTCAGAGGCATATGTGACATTTCTTTAGCATTGTATTTAATCCTAGAGACCAACTAACTGCTCAGAAAGGTCAACAAAAGGCCTTGATTCTATCTTTTCTAATGATTCCTACCAACATGTGTCCCAACACAGAAAATGTCCCTTAACAGGGGCTTGTTGACAGAGGATCATGGCTCTCACAAGCACAATAACTTAGGCATACA
The DNA here is from genome assembly GCA_030440675.1 of Furcifer pardalis. Taxonomy (NCBI): domain Eukaryota; kingdom Metazoa; phylum Chordata; class Lepidosauria; order Squamata; family Chamaeleonidae; genus Furcifer; species Furcifer pardalis. Next base: position 238,502,637 of record CP126891.1, read on the forward strand.
GTTCTTGGTTGAAAATAATGCAACCTGAATAAATAAATAAATATTTTGGGTTTCCCTTTTTTTCCTAACCTTTTCTCTGTTGGCTCCTCCTGCAAAGTCTGGTCACTTTGTTGTAACGAGCTATTTTAGAACCGCTTTCTAGGCTTTGTTTTGCGAATACCTGATCATCAAAACGAGGTACAGAATTGGGGGAGGGGTGCTGCTTTGTATATAAAATTCTGTAATAAAGGGAGAAACTTGATTCACCCAGTAGTGTGTTTTTTAAAAGAAACTCCTTCAAGTATGCTAAGTATTAATACCTTTTAAAAGCTCTAAACTGATTTAAGACTGTTTCAATATAGCACAGGCTGTTTTGGTTCAGATACCTTAGTGTTCAATCTTTTGATTTCTACTGCTCTACTGTATAAAATGCTTTCAATTTGGAACTACAACAAAATGTTGTAGTATGAAACGGTCTTTTAGGGTTACAGCCAGCCCTACCTTTGAGAACATCCTATGCAACATGACCACTGTAAATACTCATTTCATTTATTTGTTTAGGATTTTGCTGCCTTCATAGGATTTTCTCCTCCTAAATAGTTTTGTACATCTACAGATTTTGGGGTTTATTATTTAGGAACTTAAATTCTGTTTTCCTACCAATTGCTATCAGAATAACTCACTATATATAATGTAAAACAAGCATCTACAGTTGAACTTGTTAATAGAGAAACAGCACAAAGCACCCAAAAAGGCTTTGCACAAATCCATAATTTCACTGTGAAATTTTGTACCATTTGAGGTTTTCAGATACTTTTCAAGAGAGGTCCTATATGCAGCATGCTATTGTGGTCTAGACCTGGCATGAATGAATGTGGAGATAGCTGAAATACTGGATAGCCCCGTGGTTTAGATAGCTGCATGCGAAGGAGTTTGATTCCCTACTGTTCCTTCTTGACATCCAGTTCTGCAGTTTTAAGATTATAATGATGGTGGTGATTTTAAGAAGGGTCACAGAGTGCACATCATCCACAACTTGAATAAAGCACTACAATTGTATATTCAACAAAAGATCCAGTCAAAGAGTACTCCCAAACTATAGATTTGAGCATTCATGGGGACTGGAACTATATTCCACAACATGCTAAACATCTAGCATCAATTTTTTGGAATAGTAGCCGTGTTAGTCTGTGGTTCAGTCATATCAGAAAATAAAACAAAATAAAATAAAAAACACTGTAGCACTTTAAAGACTAACTGCTATATTTTTATTGTTAGCTTTCGTGGATCAAGTCCACTTCATCAGACAAAGAGTGAAACTTACAGGCATGTTCTTTATATACCAAATTGTGTGAAACTGCATTCTTGTGCTCACTTGTCTGTCATCTTGCTTGACCACACCCCTTCTCCCTTTGAGCCCCTGAATTTGGTATATAAAGAACATGCCTGTGAGTTTCACTCTTTGTCTGATGAAGTAGACTTGATCCACGAAAGCTAACAATAAAAATATAGCAGTTAGTCTTTAAGGTGCTACAGTGTTTTTTTTTTTTATTTTCTGATCTAGCATCAAGGTAGACAATGTATCCCACAACAGTATTTGCATCTTGTCATGACTTTCAGTTTGATTTGCACCATCCAATAATTCACAAGGTGTGGATTCTTGCACTGGCTGGACTCAGATTAGATGATCCTTGGGATTCCTTTCCAATGCTACCATTTTAAGATCTTATAATTGTAAATTTCTCTCTTTTGCATGGATGTTACTTTTGCAGCACATACAGATTGCATTTACGATTATTGTATATTAGAGTACAAAACATGCAATCATCAGGGACACTTTTACAGGTCCCCAGCACATCCAGTAGTATGTTTTGAGTCCCCCAAAGCATCCCATCATGTCTCCATGGGTAGAGTAACTGTTTGAGGAAACTTCCCACAACACTGAGAGCATCTCTACATAACTGGGATGTCTTTCACGTGAATAACAGAATACTTTACCTGAACATGCTTTCAAATTGTTTTGTTGAATATCTGAATGGAGTTACAGAATTGTTTTTTGAAATTTGTATAGCACACAAAACAGAAATGTTCTTTTACAAGACACCCATTTCAAACATGAGGAGATATCCAGAACAATTGTTAACTGTAATTTTGTGAACAAATCATCTCAACATGCTGTAAGGCACATTCTGAGTCCCACATTATAAAACCATTCTCTTTTTAGTCACTGGAATCCTATTGTGCAACTTTATGCCTTGCAACTGTGGCAATGTCTTCAGCCAGTTGAGGGGGAACTAAAAGCTTTCTATCCCCACCCCTCTCCATGTTCCATGAAATTCTAGGGATCCCTTTTGACCCAAAATAGGCTTCTGGATGCATTGAACAATGGAAGGAACTTTTTAATGCCTGAAAACTGCCACCACCCAGGAAGAGCAACAGGGAGTTTTCAATTCTCCCTAAATAACTGCCTCTGACATCATCACAATTGCGTGGCATAGTTATAAAACAGAATTGCAACCAGTTTACTGTGCATGCAAAGATCAAGGAAGCATCATTATGCTTTGCTGCCTTGAGATTTCCTGCTGCACACTGAAATGAAACATCAAAAATTTTGCTGAAAATGGATTGCCCTCTCCACCAAACCCCAGATAAGTGACACCTCTACTTCAGGTTTCTCATGTGAAGCTGCCCTTATTTCAAACTACACCATCAATGTACATATGGACACAAGTGCTATGAAGAATCTGAAAAGATGTCTGTTGTTTGCTCCTTACGGTTAGAATAGTGTATTCAGGAAGTTGTTCTTTAGTTTAAGCTTCTCCTTACAGCCAACTGTGGAGTTGCCACATTCCATATATCCACTTCATCTATTTTTCAAACAAACAAAAGCCATACACGCTTCTTGTTATTTCAAAGAGAAATTAATGTATCACAGTTAGGTTCCGTTTTTTTCATTTAGACACTGATCAAATCAAGATGTTCACTGTTTCAGCAAAGCTGCTGCATTACAATCCATCTTTACGTTATACCTCAAGAAGTAAAATTTATCTCTCTGTGCTGTTCTCTAGCTGGAAGCCTTGAAACAATGGGATGTTTGCTTACAGGTTTGTGCCTAGATATATCCAATGCCTAACTAGTAAAAAAAAGGTATGTATAAAACAGAAATGTCTACATGATTAATCTGAGTTGAAATAGTTACATTTGTCTTTGTCAGAATATCCCAGGAAGACAATTACAATGCCATAGTAAGGTTATGTAAGAGGCACTGATCTTGGCTTTATTCACTTTAAGACATACATCCAACATTTATTACAGGTCATATACTGTTAGAAACCATTTCGAAAACCAAGCCTTTAGTTTTCCCGTTATCTTACAGCAAAACTGAAGTCTGTGGTTGCATACATGTAAGTGACAATCTCAAACAAAAACAATCCCAAAGAGTCCACAAATACAATCCCAAACTCTGTGTCCTCCCCCCCACCCATGTGATATAGCTACTCAGGTTAACTTCATACCATGCATACATACATCACCTTCCACAGCCATATACAAAATATAAATTTCCTTCCTGCTGATTTATTATAAACAAGTCTGCAAAATGGTTATGGCTTAAGACAATAACTTCAAAAAACCTAAAATGCAAAAGCAAAGAAATGCAAGAGCTCTGACACACTGGCCCAAAGGCCTACCTAATGATCCTTTTTCTATGCAATCAGTCAGGTGGTTATAAGCCAAAAGATAATATATGCATGCACACTCCATCTCTATTCTTCATGAGCTATTTAGATAAATGCTGCTTCAGATCCTGGAGGCAGCAAATAGTTACTATAAGTAAGTCATTGATAGCTTCCATCCATACTATTGTACATGAGTTTGAATAACCTCCTTTTAAAGTTATGTAAGTTGTTAGCTGCCACCACCTCTAGGGGTAATTAAATCCATATTTTTGACTCTCCACAGTATTGAGTGCTTTCTTTCACTTCCCTGAAGTCTCCTACTATTTAGCCTCACTGGATGACCCCTCCACTTAAAAGAATAAGCTGAAAAATGCACAATATTCCAAGTGTGGCTGCACTATAATTCACAACAGTAATATTAAGAACTTTATTCAAATCTCTCTCCATTTGAGCACTAACATGTTATTTGTCTTTTTCAAAATGATCAAATGTTTTATTAAGCTACCACAACCCTAAGATCCCTTTCTTAATTAGTCAGTCTGCTATAAATCCTATCATTGTACACATGAAGTTACAATTTTTGGCCCAGAGTGTATTACATTATTCAGGTACAGTAATACCTCGGATAACGTTTACCTCAGATAACGCTAAAATCACATAACATTAAGTAATCTGGGGAGGAGAATTGGATCAAATAACGTTAAGGTCCTATGGGATGGATCAGATAACAACCGCTAAAGCCTGTGCGGTTACAATGTATCTCTATGGGGCTTTAACGTTATCCGATCCATCCCATAGGATTTTAACATGGATCGGATAACACTAAAAATCGGATAACACCAAGACTTGTGGAACCAAGTCTTAGCATTATCCGAGGTATTACTGTACATATATTGTTATAGTGTCTATTTACCAATGTTATGAAAACCTTTTGGAACTTTCCAGACCCTTTGGTTTCATCACACCCAATATCAGCCAACCTGGTCACTCTCCTGATTACTTATTTCTGGAATATTTGCTAACATTAAGAAGCACCAATACCACACAGATTCCTCTGAATCATCATGAAAACCTCTATTTCTTCTGCCTGCTTTTTTGTTTTTAATTAGTCACCAATCCATAAAATAACCTAGTCAGTCTCCAAAGTGACGCTTTCATGAGGAATTATGTCAAATGGTTGAGGAAAAATCTAATCATATACCATCAATCAGAAATTGTTTCCATTTCATTTAACATTCCCTCAATGACAATGGGGGGTGCCTTTTAAGATGATTGAAATGAGCATAAAATATATAAGAAGAAAGCCAAGCCTTTGGCAATTGTTTTTTACATCAGTGTTCAATTCTGTGAACTCAAGAGAATAGAGAATTACACCTCATACTTTGCAGAAAGTTAGAGGATGAGACTTTATCGTGCTTTAATAGATGTGCTAGCTTACAGACTCCTCTTATAACTGAATGCTTCCATTTTAATGTGTGCACATCACACACCTACACACCATTTCGCCTTTGTGATTTAATCTGACGACATAACTGTCCAAACACAATTGAAAAATACCATTACACAACCTTTAGAAAGAGATGGCAGTGATAATGCACGCCAACTTGCCAGCAACATTTCCCCAAACCAATGCACATTAATGCTATGGTGCACAATATATCTGATCTAATGTGTTTTATTTAATGAACTACATTGGATAATCTCAGCATACAAAAAGAGAATGGAGATCAGAATATGAGGAAGAGCAGTGAACCTAAACCTAATTAATCTACATATCAACATGAGCATCTGTGGGACTGATCCATATAATTAGATATTCTTTTATGCACACAGTCATTCAAGTAAAAGAAACTATTTCTATGAGGCAGAATATCTACATTATATATTCCATTCATTAACTTTCAATTTGTTCTTATAATAACACTTAGTTTAAACAAAGTATGCTTTTGTAACACACGTCTGTTTGGAATCAGCCATGATACTTGCATCAAGAGTATTGTTATCACAGCAAATGTTTAATAGAGAAACAAAAAATTCAAAATGAAAGAGTCACTGTTATAATAACTTTAATTTCTCTTGCATTATACAGAATTCTATGAACAGATTAAAAAGCACCTCCTCTCTCATCACATGTGACAGCTGGTAAAATATTCTGTTAGTAAATGTCAACAGCTCGAGGATCTGTATCTTGCAATAAATTCACAGACCAACTCAAAGCCAAGGAGCTTTTACAATCTTGTTTTTAATACACTGGAAATCCATTCAGGTTGTAAGCCTGTCCAGCCATTTGTGCCAAGATCAATATTCAAAAATCCAGTGTCAGCCAACAAACTAGTTAGCTTTGGCACGGAGCTGCGCTCTCTTGCCTGTAACAGCCTGGAACCCAGTTTTGATGCTGGCAACAGAGCAGCGCGAATGGCAGGTCTCACACTGCAAAAAATATAATCTGGTGTCCTTCTGCAAGATTGTGTCTGGGGACCGACACGTGTGACAGGTGACATATTCCTCTGGGGGGACAATTAAACATACTGTATTAGCACAAAAAATGATATTAACAAAGCAGCATGTATTCAAACACACAGTTAACACTTAAATGTGTTTAGGCAACATAATTTGAACAGGCAGCTACAAACTAAATGATCAAATTTCAAATCTTGCTCTTAAGCATCAATAACACTATTACAAAGCGTTATTTGTTATTACAAGGCATTCTCCCACAGCAGCATTCTAGCAGCAAAGCTTGTAGTCTCAGTCTATCCCAATTTAGTCCAAAAATAATCCCAATGTGTGCCTAATTATCATCAAAGAATACACATTTTTCTGGCAGGTAACTGAGACTGGGACGTTTACACAGGAAAATTTGGAAATTTAGCTGTGAGCACATATGTAACAGGTAATATTGGACTATCAGTGGCTCTCTAGGTTGTCAAAGCAGCAACCTTCATAGTCACCTATTCTTTTAAATGGCAATGTCCAAAATTGGACTTGGGAAATGTCATACAGAAAGCATGCACTGAAATCAGGTCATGGAACCAATTGTTCTGCGGCAGGGATCCTCAACCTCAAAAATAATCCAGCCTACACCCTCACTCCAGCAGCTGCTCGCCACCTCAATCCTTGTCTCCTCCGCTTGGCTTGGCATGTCGGATGTTGTAAGGCTTACAACATCCAGCCTGCTACAGAGTGCCATTAGGGACATGCCAAGCCAAGCAGATGAGACAAGGATTCAGGCGGCCATGGGTGTATTTCCGGAGGCTGCAGGGGCATTTCTGGAAGCTGCAGGGGCATTTCCGGTGGCCATGGGGGCATTCCTGGTGGCCGTGGGTGTTTCCAGCAGCTGTGGAGGCATTTCCTGCAGCCGCAGCTACATTTCTTTTACCCCTGCAATGCAGCTCCTCCAGGCCAGTAAATGGGCTCAGGGTGGTCACCACCACCACTTTTGGTGGCAGTGGCAGTGGGGAGACCACCAGTTCGTCCCCTCAACAGTCTGAGGGAGGGTGGTCCAGGCCCCGGCTTGAAAAGGTTGAGGGCCCCTGTTCTATGGTATACTAACAAAATGATAGCAGAGCACATAGAGGTCTATGCATAATTATATGTATAGTGGTACTCCGTAGAATGAAATGTGTTTCATGGGATCTTTTGTTCTACTAACTTTTTGTAGTATGAAGCATTTCCCCATAGGAATGCATTAAAAACCCAAACTTCTGTTCCAGACCTAAAAAAAATTAAGGAAAAAAATCCCCAAATCCCTAGAGCACACATTAAAACATTAAAAAACATCTACCTACCTTGCCACCCAAACGCTGAGTGCTGAAACACAGTGGGGGTGGCAGCAGAATCACATTTTTTCAGATGCATTTGTAACCTCGATGGCAGTGGTGAGGTGGGAGAGCACTTTCACTTTCTTTTTGCCTGAAAAAATTGCCGATTTCACCAATTCCAGTTTCTCTAAGATACTTCTGGGGTTTTTTTTTGGTCTTCCAAGGCCTCCCTTGGAAGGGGAGGCGGCTTAGGAGATCATCTTAGTGCCATGGGGGGGGGGAATAGGCATGTTTTTGACATCATGGAACTTTGTTTTCAGTTATTTTTGGTGCCAAAAACACACCTAAAATTTAAAAAATGGCACAAAAATGCTCTCCTAAGCCTTCCCCCCCCCCCCCAAGGGAGGCCTTAGAGGACCAAAAACAGAAACCGGAGGTACCTTGGAGAAACTGGAAGTGATGAAATCAGCCCTTTTTCGGACTCAAAAGAAAGTGAAAAGCTTCCCCCACCCCACCAAGGCTGCAAATGTAGCTGAAAAAAGTGCATGATTCTGCCGCCGCCGCCCCCGCCGCCACAAAGATAAGCACTGGGGACAACCTTTTGCTGTTCAAAAAAAATTGTACTTCAAAGAACAATTTTTCCTTAATTTCCTTTTGTAGTATGATTTTTTTTTCGTTGTAAGAACCCTTAATTGTACTGGGTTTTACTGTATAACCATTAAAATTCTTAAATAAGAAGTAGGAATAATCAAAACAATTCAAATGAAATAAGAGAATGAAGTATTTTTCAGTCTATGCTAAAGATATCAAAGGACAATCTATTCCTAAGCCTGTTTATCCAAACACAGAGAACAGTAGAAGTTTTGCTCTGTGCTCTCCCCACCACCATTAAAATCAAGGAGATGGATACACAATAAGGCCTTTCCATTTATGGAGCTGCATTAGTGTACTGACCTTCTACCTAATCCAAGTACTGCTTGCTTTTGTTTCAGACAGTTTCAAGGAAAATGTACTGTGTTTTATGACTGTCAGCCACCCTGTATCTCTCTCAGAAGAGATGGAATATATTTTAAATTCATAAATTTTAAAAGAAATATATGGATTATGTAATACAGGATCATCTGTGCATATGTCAAATACCTATTTATGCTACACATGCTTAAATGCTCCAACAATCAAAAAATCAACTTCACACACAACAGTAGTGAGGCTAAAACACTTCAAAAAAAATAAGTGCGACATGCTGCAATTGTTGAATATACTTACTGATATATCTTCTCAAGACATTTTCTATCTGTTTTTGCTGGAATCTTCCTTTGATTACAAGTTGGTTGTTACCATCTATTGAGCCACTGATTTGAAAGAAGAATTTTGTAATTTAAAAGTGAGAAAATAAAAACTACTCATCATTCAGTGAGGTCACAAACTTCTCTAATGGTCAGCAAAACACATGCAATAAATCACTGTGATCTTCATTCCTACACACTAGACACTTTATTATTCCTAACAAACATGGAAAATCCTAGAGTACCAACAGTTTTATATTCAGAACAGGACAAGCTAATGCTAAAACAATGGAATCAGTACTCAGGGAAAGCTAGATTACAGAAGTACCATTTAAAAAATATTTTAAAATTTAATGGTGCACAGAGAGGTACTAAACACAGTGGGATTTCCACGTGTTGAGGAATCAGAGCACTTGAGCACTACAATCCCACTAAGAGCAAAGACAAGGGAGGCAAATTAGATGGAACATTACGTCCTAAAACAGGGGTGCCCAAACTTTTCAGCCCATGTGCTGGTCACGTGGTTCAAGGTGTGTTTTACTTCTGCTTCCAGGAGCAATGAGGGCTTTGTGGGATGTATGAATTAGTGTCGTGGCCAGATCCAGCCCCTGGGCCGTGGTTTGGGCACCCCATCCTGAAATAAGACAATGGTTCAATGAAAATGGAATAGCTGAGGGAGACTTTTTCCTACTTCCCATTCACATCAGGGAGAAAAAAGTTAATATTCACTCTTCATGTTCTTGTTTGCTCTACTTTTCTCCTTAACAGAGAAAAAATAAGCAAAAATAGAGGCAGAGACATTGAAGCAAGGGAAATATTTGTATTTCCTTCCACATATATCTTTTTCTGATTCCTAGAAAGGAAATATTGAGACCTGAGGCTGCCCGTTGAAATTATATCAATGGAGAAATCCATCTTTTAAATGCTGTTATGAATAAGTAGTAAGGTATACAAATCTGAACATTCCAACTCAAAAGACATCAGTAAAAAGAATTCCCGTTGCAAGTCAGGCTTTATTTAGCATGGAGCATAGAAAGAAAACTCCATTATTGGAAATCCTAACACTAATGCAATCTTCTTTCCAATAGTGAAGATGGGATAGACCAGTAATGGTGAACCTTGGCACTACAGGTGTTCTTGGACTTACCAGAAGTCCAAGTCAGTACTCTTGCTAATCAGGGCTTCTGGAAATTGAAGTTCAAAAACATCTGGAGTGCCAAGGTTCGCCATCACTGGGATAGACTGTGGCTGAGAAATAACAGTTCCCAAAAATATTCTACTGCAGATTGGAATAAGAGTGTAATTTATGGCACACTTCCAGTATTTTCCAGTACTGTTTAGTCCCATGTTATAGACCTGGCTGAGGAAGTAAAATGCAAACATGTTGCAGTGGATTTATGCTGCCTGTTGTCTCTGTGCCAAGAGCATAACTTAAAAGCAGCACTGTTGTACAACTCAGCAAGTGACCTTCAATCAGTCATTCTCTTTTATCTCTATCTGCCCCACAGAATTATTGTGAGAATGAAATGGCATAGACAGCCATATCATCTGTCTTTGGCACACTGGAGAAAATTTAACAAACAAAGACGCACAAAAGTAGTCTGCTGTAAGTATTAGAAGTAAACATTGGAACTGAAGTTGGTTTGGAGTCCCAGTCAAGATATCACCATACACCTCAAGCTACAGCAAAGGTCAAATTACATAAATTGTGCACCAGTGCACCTCCCACTGACAAGCTTAACTGCATTAGTGTTTCAACACAAGCTAAACACCACCATGCCAGCAAGAAAACACACACACACGAATTACTTATAAGTCAGTGAATAATGCTAGTGCATTATCTCCTGGGACAACAGCTTTCACCTTTCATTCTGCTTAGGTATGAGACCCCAACATATAATTAGATCCATGAATTGCATATCTAAATATGCAAACACAGCAACTGAAGCAGTTTTCTTTCAAAAGAGATCAAGCTTATTTTAAAAACAGCTAAAAGCAAGATCCAGTGGTGGATGTCTGAAGGTAGAATAATGGAGTCACAGGTAGTTAATTCCTTCTCTTACTTTAGGTAGGTCTAAAGGTCTAGGAATCTCTCAGGATCTGGTTTTATCAGGCAAGAGCAACAAGAGCCAAGAGAAATACGAAAAGTTTTTCTGAGGTTGCCAGTGCAAAAAACAATTCATTCATACGTCTTAACCCCAAGCAGCAAGTCCGGGACACATTAGGCAATCTGCTTGAACTGTTTTTAACATGTTTATACAACATAGTCAGAAAACCATCCATTAAATATTAAACACAGCAAAGAGGTGTTAAGGTGCTCACCTTGTACCCAATTCTGCAAGCAAAAAAGCCAGTAGATGCTTTGGTTGACGATGTAATCTAAAAATAGAACAGTTATGTTTGCTTAATTAGCATTAAATATACATCCACATATATGCTTTCTACTTACAGCAAGTATCACTGGCTCAAGCACTATACAAGACAGAGATTAAATGCTCCATAGTCTTATATGCACCATCATCATCATCATCTAATTTGGCAATAACAGCAGATAGGTATTTAATGTTTGAGCAACACCCAGTAAATATGCACACATGAAGTAGCTACAAAACCAACCTGTCAACATAGACTGTTCGGAAGCTCCTTTTAAAGTTAACTAAAAGAGGACAAGGCATCAGAAACAAAGGAAAGGGATTAAAGGGGTTTATAAACCCAACATCGGAGAGGGGGGAGAGTCACCTCAGTAGAATCAACATGAATATCAGATTAAATTTCTTTTGGCATTGAACAGCCTACAATGACAACAGAACACAGATCTAACGTCAATGGTAAACTTCAGTGTAATATGAGCTACAGTGATGCATTTTGTATATATTTACTTGTCTTCATAAGGCAAACATTTTGTAAAATCTCATAGAGTAAATAAAACATACAAAGATAGCTCTCAGTACAATGCAGGCAAGTAACAAAAAGCAGCTTTCAGTATCATCAGTCATAGATTCTGGCTGTCTCTCTGGCCTGGGACTTGCAGGGATTGCTTTATACAGTCACTTCTAAAGGGAGGAATTCAGCAGGCAGTGCTAGGGGTACCTTGCTGAACAAACACCCTAGGCCAGTGTTTTCCAATCTTTGGTTTTTGGATTTTGATTGTCAGAAGGCTAAGTCAATTCCCCAAAGCACTGATCAGCCAGTGTACTGACTTAGGCTTTTGGGAACTGAAGTCCACCAGTGTTACACAGAAGTCCCAGAGATCAGTTCTCTCCCCTATGCAGTACATGAAACCTTAGAAGAGGTAATCTAGAGCTTGAGCATTTGATATCATCAACCTGCTGATGACATCCAACTCTCCCCACCCCACCCCCAATTTAACTTTAAGGAAGTTGTTTCCATCCTAAAAGAAATGCTTGATATCATCACTGAAGGAAGGGGAACAAAATGAAATGTAGCCTAAACAAAAGGCTAGACTTTAGGCCAGGCTATGTGGACCATCTACCCCTTATGAGCCTGTCTGAGCTTTGGGATAAACCTTTTGGTCCTGGTACGCTAACAATCAGACTCTGAAGATGACCTGGATCAGGAGGCACTTCCTATGCCGAGCCCAGTTCTGCCTGCACCTAAACCTGAAAATGTCCTGAACCAGGATTCTCAGCCTGCTTCTGGCCCAACTCTGTTTCCTCAGACAGATGACGTGTTAGACCAGAAGTCTAACTGACAGTGATCAGCCCTTAGCCAGGGAAAGGTGCAGAAAGGAGCGGCAGCTGAGACACAATCAAGCTAGAACTCATTACCAGAGAGCACTCTCAGCTGATACCCATTAGCTGGGAGGCTCTTAAACAAGCTTGTTCCAGCATTCAAGAGTTGGTACAATTCTTCTGTATAAAGACCGACACCTTGCTTGACTTTGGATACTTCTTGAGATTGCCTGCCTAGACCCTGACCTCCCTGCCATAACCCTGACTTCTCTGCCAACCCTGATGATGCCCCTGAACATCCTTTGGAATAGACACTTGCTTGAACTAACAGTAACCAAACCTCAGCTTGCTCTTTGGACTTTGCTATTTGGACTCTCCTTGAATAGACTCTCTGTGTAGCACCTCTGTGCAGCCACCTTGCCCGCTGGGGTGAATCAGCACAAATGTAGAAGAATTTAAAAATGCTTGTAGAATGGCAACTGTTTTCATCTTGCATTACTGCAACATAGATATCCAAATGGTTTTAATTGTTACTGAACTACTACTGAACTGCAAAATACAGAATCCCTCATGGTGTAACCCAATGCTAACTATCTTTGTCAAGTTGGGAGGGAATCTAGTCTTCTGAGTCACTCCAGGTATTCTGACAGTCAGGTCTCCCTGTTAGTATCATGAAGAGTAGCTGTTTTGAGATTCTGACAGGTTCTCAGCAACCACTTATTATGTTAAGACAATAAACCAAATGTGTGAGGTCATAAACCATGTAAACCATCAGCCTCATTCTAATTTCATTGTGGCTGAAATCCTGTTACACAGGTCTGCCTGGAAAACCAGAATGGTAGCAGAAACAGTGACAAATGATGATTAAAGGCTTCCATCGGGGATTTCAGGGTGCATGTGATTTGTACACAGTGCAACCACATCTTCTGCACTGTGAAATTGCAAAATGGCAACTTTAATCAACACGGACTTACTGTTCCTGATGACATCTTCCCCATTGTGTGCACATATATGACCAATAGGGTTTCAACCTTTATTTGCTGACCCCAACATTTATAATGTTCAAGCATTTGACAGTGGTCTGAAGGGAGCTATAAGCATATTTTGAAGAGACCAACAGAACTGATAAATAACATCTGCTAGTTCAGATACAAATATGGAATACAATTGGCTTCGCATTATATGGGAACTTCTGCAGAACAAAACATGTGCCCTGGTGGTGAACCTTAGCACTCCAGCTGTTCTTGAACTTCAATTACCAGAAGCCTAAGTCAACACACCTGCTGATCAGGGCTTCTAGCAATTGAAGTCCAAGAACAGCTGGAGTGCCAAGGTTCGCCATCACTGCATGGATTCTAAAAGAGGAAACACAACACTTTAAATTCACTGGAGCTGGATACCATAAATTCATGGCTGATTACATTGTGAAATGCCATTTTTCAAGTATTTGAAAGGTATGCTTTCCAATCCAAAACTACCATATTTGCCAGAATATAAGATGCACTCCCTCCCTTAAAATACACAGAAAAACTGAGTGCATCTTATACTCCAATGCATCGCAAATGTGGTAAATACAACGATCACAGTGTATGGCTAAGACACAATAGTATGCAATATTGTTCTTACCCACTTTCTACTTTAGCCACAAGTCACAACACTGTCAGACTTACAGTTTACAGATATCTGTGAAGTTCACAAATGATGTTTTCTTGGTTCCTACTCTTACAACTTGGGGTGGTTTCATGACAAACTTTCTTTTTTCACCAGCTACCATATCCGGATTTTTTTCACGCATAATGTTAAATACACGATTCAGTAACTGTAAACATAAAGGAAAGAAGACTGTTACAAGCCCAGTTATTAATTGTCTCCCAGTATTCCATTTCTGTATTTCATTTAGGAAAAGCAAAAATTTTCTTGTAATCTGACTAGGTCTCAGTAAATTAACATGTTAAGATTGAAACAAAAGCAGATTTATTTCTCTCTAAAGGATTCTGGCAGGACACTATTTCCACTAAACACATAGAATATGGCTGTATTAGTGTTAATTAGTAAAGGTAAAGGTCATCCTTGCTCAAAAGCCAGTCATATCCAACTCTAGGGTTCAGTGCTCATCTGTTTCAAAGCTGAAGAACCAGCACTGTCTGCTTCTGCAGATGTTTCCGTGGTCATGTGGAAGGCATGACTAGATACCAGAGCACATGGAACGCAGTTTACTTTCCCAACGAAGTGGTCCCTATTTATCTACAGTACTTTCAATTTCTTGCTTTCGAACTGTTAGGTTTGCAGGAGCTGGGACAAAGACGGGAGTGTTGATTACATGCACAGATATAAGAACAAACAGGCAATTTCCAATCCCCATCTAATATGTAAAAAGGAAAAAGGATCAGAAACTGTATCTTATATTCCCTCCATTCACTGACCATATGGAATAGACTTGCTGTGGTGGTGAACCTTGGCAGTCCAGCTGTTCTTGGGCTTCAAATTACCAAAAGCCCAAGTCAATACACCTACTGATCAGGGCTTCTGGGATTTGAAGTCCAAGAACAGCTGAAGTGCCAAGGTTCACCATTGCGGGACTAAAGCAAGGATCAGCAAACTTGGCTCTCCAGGTGTTCTTGGACTTCAATTACCAGAAGTCCAAGTCAGTATACCTGCTGATCAGGGCTTCTGGGAATTGAAGTCTAAGAATATCTGGAAAAGCAAGTTTGCTGACCCTGGACTGGAGAAAGATGATCACCACAAAGGTCATATAACTGCTTATACTGTAATGGAGAAAGAAATCTAAAACCTTCAATGTTACTAATTAATGCAGTATTGTTATTTTTTCCAGATTCTAGAAAAATGCATTGGATGGGGAAAACTAGGGCCAGAATTCAACAGAAACAAAAACCCATAATAGTAATCTGTAGCTAACATCAAATCGTCCCAGTTTCAACCAACAATCAAGGACTAAAATACAGTTGTACCTCGCTTAAAGAGCATAATGCGTTCCACAGGATTGTTCTTTAAGCAAGTTTGCTCTTTAAGCAAAACACCATTGGAAGTGACCAATTGGGGGGGGGGGGATTGTGAACCCCAATTTATTTGTTAAGCAAGTTTTTGGTTGGTTTTATTTGTTAAGCGAAGTGAACATTCAGATAAAATTCTGCTCTTTAAGCGAGTTACTCTTTAAGCGAGGCGCTCTTTATGCAAGGTTTGACTGTACTACAATATGCTTTATGTTTATTTGCTGAAAACTGGAATGCAAGTACAGATGAGTAAAACAACTTACAAACTCATTTGACTTCTGCTACAACCTCTTCAGCAAGTGTCAACCTGAACTTCTAGAACTACAGGTTCCAGTAAGTTACAATAACCAACCGCTCATCTATAACCACTACCTCTATTATAAAGCTATTCAGTTTTGCATGATATGCTGTTTACACTGATCCTTGTTCAACAGAAATAAGCTTACCACTGAAATTCATATAAAAGCTTGCAAAAGATCTACCATTAAATAAAGTCTACTAGTATTACCTTTCTAAGGGAAGACAATTCTAGAAAAGACACGTGACTGCATAACTCACAATGTCTAGAGTAAATGCTAGATACAGTGAGCAACATGCGTTCCATGGGGTTGTTTGTTAGGCAACTTGCTCATTAAGTGAAACACATTTCCCATAGGGAAATGTGTTTTGCTTCACAGTATCGGCATGTTTGGGAACGAGACTGGGGTCTCCCCATTCTTGTTCCCAAACACACCGCCGCTTCACACAATGCGATCGGTGCTTGGGTTCAGGGGGAAGGACAGGTGCCCGCGTTGGTTCAACCCCCAACCCAAGCACCGATCACAGCGTGTGAAGCGTGCAGCGGCGGTATGTTTGGGAATGAGACCAGGGACTCCTCGGTCTCCTCCCCAAACACGCTGCCACTGCACGCGAGATAACTGTTCAAGAAAGAGAAGGGGGTAAAAAGTGAACAGTTCTCTCGCCTGCACTGGTGGATAAAGGCAGGAAAGAACTTGCAGTTTCTCTTCAATGAGAACGGAACGCAAGCTCTTTCCTGCCTTTATCCATCAGTGGAGGAGAGAGCTGTTCGCTTTTTACCCCCTTCTCTTTCTCAAACAGTTCTCTCGCCTGCACTATCATTGGCCAATTCGCCAGCACAGGCAAGAGAACTGTTCTTGTTAAGCGAGTTTTAGCTCATTCAACGAAGCAGACCTTCTGGGGGAAATCCTGTTTGTTAAGCGAGTTACTTGGTTAGTGAGATGCTCGTTATGCGAGGTATTACTACATATATTTCAGCTTATGTTTAAACCACATCTCCAAGCCATCTGTAAATGTAAAACAATTCTTAGATTAATTTAAAATCAATGTGCTCCACAAAGTGACAAGTAAAAGATAAATACCAGAACTAGTTTAGGGGCATAGAAACAAGTTACCTCGTCATATGTGTAATCCCTCTCTGAGCCTGCCCATGCAGGCCCTGACTGAGAGCTAAAAGAGATTCCATCATCTTTTTTGCTATCTTCATCCTCCAGCACTGAAAAATAAGAAACATCACTGAAATTCAAGGAACTGTCTTCTCATTTGTACACAGTGGCCAGAATCCAGTTTGTGGATCTCTGCTTATGCAAGGCTGATGTCATAAACCATAAGCTTTCATCCCTAATTTGAAGCTCCTTAAGTCCCACTCAGTCATTTTTTTCAATGTTCTTTAGGAATCCCTTGTCCCCAGAAGCCTTTGAGGCCTCATAACTGGGAAGAAACCTTTACAATCTGAAAATAACTATTGGTGGTCATGACAGAGATTATGGCAATTTGCTTATAGTAAAAGCTCCTCCCAGTCCCTGAAACTATGAAAGAATTCCCCAGGACAGAGTGCCTTGGAACCTGATCAGCGGAATAAGCAGCTTATAAAACCCACAACTGATAATATCTGCCTGCAGATGCTTATTGTTCCACAATAGGATTTTAGGCAGGAATCTACAGTTATCTTTTAGAAATACCAGTTATAAAAAAAATTATGAGGCAACTGAACAACTGCACTAGCTACCCACAATGTTCCATCTTCAGCGAAACTTCCTGGCCAAGCATCCCAAAAGAGATCCTCACAATTACGGGAAAGATGTTATTGAGGTTTGATACATCAGGTGTTACAGCTAAAACTGAAAGCGAAACACACCTCCCTTTCCCTGAAAATACTTTGCAAATGTGTTGAAGCCTATCTGGATGAGGTAGTCCAGGGGTTCTCAACCTTTTCAATCTGTGGGCTGAACCACACCCCTTCAGACAGCTAGGGGGGCTGGACTGGTGGTTCCCCTCACCGTAAACGCATGTACGACAGCCATGGGTGCATTTACAGCTGTCGTAAACACATTCTCCTCCAGTGGTGCCATGGGCCGGGGCCGGCTTGCGGGCAATAGGTTGAGAACCCCTGAGGTAGTGTCTGCCTGTTCCTTCTGAATCACAATATCTTCTGAAGTCCTAAATAAATAGGAATCCAATATAATCTGTTTTGGTTGTGTGTGTGTTCAGGTGTAATTTATCCTATTGTTTATATAATTACAACCAGTGTGAGAAACACACAGCCACTTAAAATAAGTTGATTACAACTTTGAAACTGACTACCTTTACTGTGTTATTGAATTTATGAAGAATTTTCAGAATTTGCACATTCAACCGAAAACTATAGTAGTAATACCTCGGATAACATTTACCTTGGATAACGCTAAAATCGCATAACGTTAAGCAATCTGGGGAGGAGAATTGGATCGAATAACGTTAAGATCCTATGGGATGGATTGGATAACAACCGCTAACGCCTGTGCGGTTACAATGTATCTCTATGGAGCTTTAACATTATCCGATCCATCCTATAGGATTTTAACATGCATCGGATAACACTAAAAATCGGATAACACCAAGACTTGTGGAACCATGTATTAGCGTTATCCGAGGTATTACTGTAACTGGAAAATCTCCCTACCACTTAACAGCCTTTGAATCCAAGATACATCTTCTCTAGAAAATGAAAGAACTTAATCATTGTATAAAAGCTTATATGAAAGTAGTATAGCAAACAAGACTTATACCCATTTAAGTCATACAAACCCTCAGTTGCAGCTACATTATCTCTTTAGCTTTTAAAAAAGAAAAGATGGAGGGACACGCAATACTCAGCTTTCTCCAAACCCCCTGAGAATTAGTCCAGAATAGTACAGGGACCTTCAAATCAGTTTCATTACCTCCGCCCTGCCAGAAGTTTCCCAGGGTTTGCTGAAGAAGCTGAGACAATGAAACTCCTGCTTTAAATTTCTGGGTACTTTTGATCCATGCCTTCAGTTACCATATTTGCTGGCATAAGATGCATTGGAGTATAAGATGCACCCCATTATTACCAATATTATTACTAGAGGCCACTATATACATTATAAGACACACTCCTTTTTCCTAGTGTATTTTAAAGGGGGGGCCCTGAATATTATACACCAGCACAGTATATTCCGTGGTATAATTGACAATGTAAATACTACCGATTTTAAACGAAATGTTCTGTTTACTTCAGAGATTACTGCTTGTCAGTAATTATAAAATGAAAGATCCTT
Organism: Furcifer pardalis; assembly: GCA_030440675.1. NCBI lineage: Eukaryota > Metazoa > Chordata > Lepidosauria > Squamata > Chamaeleonidae > Furcifer > Furcifer pardalis. The sequence goes on from CP126891.1 coordinate 238,521,621, forward strand.
TCAGAACTGCAGCTTCCTATTCCAGAGATTTTGTCCTCTTGTCTACTATCCAACTCACCAAAAATCCTAGATTCCATGACAGAAAATGTTATTCCACAACTCTTCCTACTCCTCTAATAGCATTCTACGAAGATTTTAAGCATAGAAAGGCATTCATTTAGGTCCAGAAAAGAGAAAAGAAATAGTGGTTCAAAGGAAAAGTGCTTGAATAATTAATACCAAATAATGTAGTTGAAATGTTGAGACTGTCATTGAAGGGAAAAAACACAAATGAGTTTTATTTTTGTGTTCTACTGGTTTCTAGAAAAAATATTCATTTAAATCAGCATGTACAAATGTTTTGGATTCTTTTATGTTTCCTTTTCACTTCTTTCATTTTTGTCTGTCACATCACCTGGAAAAATTGTTCCAATAACAGCACTGTGAGGGCAGCTGCCAGCAGCAGAGTTGGAGAATAAGAATTTTTTACCAGGTGAACATTTTAGTTGCCTTATAATTGTTTTTGAAAAGTTGCCAATGTCAGAGTGGACTGCTTCTATGTTGCCTTGCCTTTCTGTTTTGTAAGAGTTTTTAAAGGGTTCTTTGGGGCTTTTGAACAAGTGACAGACAGCACATGCATGGGGGGGGGGACAAAATTAAAGAACTCAAAAGAACTGGCTATCTCTACATTTAACAAAAAGTCAGGTAAGCAAAATACATGAAAATAAAGAGAGGCACACTGAAAGATCCAAAACCAAAATAAACATTAAAGGGTCATCCCATACATATCCATAGTAATCAGTTAAAAACTGACAGAACTTCCCTTGCCCAACACAATTCCTTGTAAAGATAATTAGTTTATGCACACATTGGGGAAGGAGACACACTCAGTTACCTTCATCTTTATCCAATACTTCATCCTCATCTGGAAACTTCACCGCCCTTCTTTTCTTCTTCTTTCCAAGCATGATATCAAGATCATCTTCTGGTTCCACAGGTTCTTGCACATCACCTTCAATTTTTAGCTCCTTTACAAGAACAGATAAACTGTATGTTAGATACAAATATCAATCAATAGAAAACAAAATACAGTCAAACCTTGCATAAAGAGCGACTCGCTTAAAGAATAACTCGCTTAAAGAGCAGAATTTTCTCTGAATGTTCGTTTCGCTTAACAAATAAAACCAACCAAAAACTCGCTTAACAAATAAATCGGGGTTCAAAATCCACCCCACAACTGGTCATTTACAATGGTGTTTCGCTTAAAGAGCAAACTCACTTAAAGAGCAATCCTGTGGAACGCATGATGCTCTTTAAACGAGGTACAACTGTAGTTGTAAAATATGCAGTAATGAGAATAATGATCTGGGAAAGTAAACTATCCTTATTGATCATAAGAATTACAAAATCTGCCTGGTTACATATCTAGCAATACAGTCCTATGCACATCAACTTGGGAATAAAACCCTCTAAATTCAGTGGATCTTTCTACTAAGCATATATGCACAGAATTGCTTATCTGTCTTTAAGGAATACCTTTTTCAACACATGCACAAATACTAAAAAGCTTCACTTTCTACCTAGTAAAATGTCTAAGGTAGCTTCCTTCTGCTCATTTGTAACTATTTTCATTTGATCTAATCATCTCAGCTGATCAGAGATTCAGGAGTAGATAAGCCGACACAATAAACTACATAGCCCTTGATGACCATTTGGAGGCTTCAGCTGGTCCAGAATGCAGCTGCACGAGTAGTATTGGGATGCAGGTGTTATGCCCATGCCTCACCGATGCTGAGGGAGCTGCACTGGCTCCCAGTTTGCCTCCAGGTGCAATTCAAGGTGCTGGTTATTACCTTTAAAGCCCTTTATGGTAGTGGTCCAGGTTACTTGAGAGACCGCATCGTCCCAAGGACATCTACCTGGCCCACCAGAGTGGACGGGAGAGGCTCTCTGGTTGTGCCATCAGCCAGAGAGGCCAATCTCTCTGGCACTAGAAGGAGGGCCTTCTCGGTGTCCGCTCTGGCCCTGTGGAACCTCCTCCCGACAGAGCTACGCCTGCAGACGGATTTGCTGTCCTTTAGGAAAGGAGTGAAAACCTGGCTGGCAGGTCTGGTCTGGGGAGTGGATGGTTCAATTTCCCCAGCCAGTTGGATGGTTTGACCCCCAGTATGTCCAAGTTATAATACCTAGCTTTTAATTAAGTTTTTAAGCTTTTTAAAGTTTTTAATTTTTAAGTGTTTTAAAAATTGTGGGAAATCGCCCTGGGTCCCTTCGGGGAGGAGGGCGATAAACAAATATAAATAAATAAATAAATAATAAAAATCGCTCATGGCAAACACAGCAGAGTGAACATGGAAGAGATACAGTTGAACCTCACTTAAAGAGCATAATGTGTTGCACAGGATTGCTCTTTAAGCAAGTTTGCTCTTTAAGTGAAACACCATTGTAAGTGACCAACTGTGACTTATGGTGGGGGGGAGATTGTGAACCCCGATTTATTTGTTAAGTGAGTTTTTGGTTGGTTTTATTAAGCAAAGCGAACATTCAGAGAAAATTCTGCTCTTTAAGTGAGTTACTCTTTAAGCAAGGCATACCACTTCTCTGACAGCTGTTTAAGACTGGAAGCTTGAAGTACTAGCATTTGTTCCAGTTTAAATCTCAAAGGACACAACAGATCATCTATTTAAATGGGGGAAATATCCATCTGCAGAAAAGCAGGCAATAAGCATGTATCTTAATCCTCCACCAACTGACCTTTATACCTTCTTCTGCTTCATCGATATCAAATATCTTTTTTGTTTTCTTTTTCTTTTTCTTTTGATTGAAGAATGTTAAGTCATCTAAATCATTTGATGCATCTGAAATTCAGTTGAAACATTACAAAACAGTCTGAGTATTAGGAATTGTTTTACAAGTATGGGAAGAAAATATCTAGAGAATCCAAGTACAGACCACAGCAGAATTATAGCAACCTCTCAGTATTAAATGCTAGTTTGACGACCTCTTCTCCAACCATTTCTTAAGACAGAGAAGATTTTAACTACACTGTCATAAGGTCAACCAATCTAGAGTATCAGAACACATGCAAAAGTCCACCTGAAAAACTAATACTTTAGCAATTTGGAAAAATAATGAGAATAGCAACCTGGTACCCATCAACTACTTTTGACTAATTCTTCCATTTCTAGGCAGGACATGAAATTGCCAAAATGAAGCCACCTTTTGGTGAGTCCATTCTGCACTTCCTTTGGACTGACCTAGTGTGAGAAAGATTTGCCGGCAACACAAGGTTACGGTTACCATGGTGCAACCAATTGTGGTTCAAAAATACCACAACCTCAAGGAGGCTCTTTCTGTGTACCCATACCATGAAGAGTGTCCTGAGACTATAATGCAGCTGCCTTTCATCTTCCTGTTGCATCGCAGCATGACATCCGAGTCACTTTCTGGTCCTGAGCCCTTTTGGCACGCAAAGTCCTCCTCAGCCCCAGGCCAGTATTGATGAAGCTGCTGCCCTCCATCAAGATGGATTCAAGTGGAATTCAATCCACTTGGGGACCATCACCCTTCCCTGTGGATTTCGGCACCCAAGGCTATTAGTCCTCAACATTGTCAGGTTTACTGCCACCTGACACTCAGCGTTGAGTAACTGACAGTATGGCCTACTCTATTACCATAGCAGGATATCCTGGCCAGACTGGACTACAACTGCCATATAGTACTTGACACTGTATATGTTGACTTGGGCTAATGGAAAGCAATGTCCAGAACATCTGAAAAACAGCAGGCTGCTTAACACCTGACAGTTCAGGGCATGCCAAGAGATGATCAAGCTACAACAAATGGATCACAGTTTAAACATAAAAGGATAGGTTGCTTCAGTCATATAATATTCCAGGAAGCTGTGGTTTATCATATTTTACCATGACTTTAATAGTCATAACAGGGAACAGAAATATCAGAGTAAACAAAACCAGACAAAAAAACCTTGTGGCACCTTAAAGACTAACTCCTGTATTTTAATGTTAGCTTTCGTGGATCAAGTCCACTTCATCAGACATAAGATTCCCTCTTTCCCACAGTATCTAATTTACAAGTACAGTCAAACCTCGCATAATGAATGCCTCGCATTCCGAAAAACTCGCATAACGAGCGGGCATTTCAAAAACCTTTCCAACTGGCATAACAAAAATTTTCGCTATGTGAAATGGTCTTTCCCTATGGAAAAACTCACATAACAAAAATTTCTATGGGAAAAACTCGCATAACGAAAAAGTTCGTTATGCAAGTTTTTCCATAGAAATTTTTGTTATGCAAATTTTTCCATAGAAATGTTCGTTATGCAAGTTTTTCCATAGGAATTTTTGTTATGTAAAAAAAAACTTTGTGTAACGAAAAACTCACATAGCAAGCAGCCTCGTAGAACAAAATATTTTCATTATACAAGGTTTGACTGTATTTAGTGTCATACTGTAGAATCTGAGTGATGGATAAAATTTTAATTACCCTAACAATGATATCATCACTGCTTTGTAGTTGTACCACAAGAGGATTCTGGTCACACTTTCTAATATGCACTACAGTTGTACCTCGCTTAAATAGCATAATGTGTTCCACAGGATTGCTCTTTAAGCGAGTTTGCTCTTTAAGCGAAACACCATTGTAAATGACCAATTGTGTGTTGGGGGGGTAGGGATTATGAACCCCAATTTATTTGTTAAGTGAGTTTTTGGTTGGTTTTATTTGTTAAGCAAAGCAACCATTCAAAGAAAATTCTGCTCTTTAAGCGAGTTACTATTTAAGCAAGTTACTCTTTATGCGAGGTTTGACTGTATTTTACCTTTTCTTCTACTGTCCTCTTCATCAGCTTCTATATCTTTGTCTTCCACTGGCTCTGGCTCTACTTCCTTTGTTTCCGACTGTTGTGTTTCTTCTGTCTGTGTATCCCCTCCTTCTTCATCAAGCATAAAAGGCTTCCTTTTCTTCCTCTTCTTTTTGCTCATAGTAGGATCGAAAATCATCTGTAAAAAACAGCAGTATGTTTTATAGGCAATTTCATTAAAATTCTGAAAAATTTAAACTACCTTTAAGGAAGTCTACTATATAACAAACAAACAATGTTTCACTGAAATTACTGTCCTGCTATAGGACAGTATAGCTTGCTCAGGATTGTAAAGACTGGCCTTTGTCACAGGAGAAACAGTAGGGAACTGAACTCCCAACCCCTGGCTCCACAACCACATACATAAATTACTGAGCTATTTGGCCAGCAATCCACCTAAGAGTAAACTGAAATTCTAAGACAACCTCCACACTTGAATTGTTATGTGTTGTGAAGTCACCTCTGACTTTTGCCAACTCTATGAATGGAGAGCTCCAAATGTCCTGTTCTCAACATCCTTGCTATGCTCTTCTAAATTCAAACTTTTGGTTCCTTAGGGAGTCACTTCACCTCATGTTTGGCTTTTCTCATTTCCTGCATCTCCTACTTTTTCCAACATCATTGTCTTTTCCAATAAGAATCTTGCTTTTTCATGATGTGCCCTAAAAAGGGCAGCCTCAGTTTTACACTTGTTGATTCTGAACAGAGTTCATGTTCAATTTGCTTTAGGATCCACCTACTTTTCTGGTGATCAGGACTACCAAGATGTTTGTGGACCTGGTTTCCAGTGACATATACTTATCCTTGGTGATATTTTCTAATTACGTCACTGCTACCCTTCCTAGCCCTCAGTATTCTTCTGATTTCTTTGGGCGCAGTCTTCATTTAGATTGATGATTAATTCAGGTATATAAAAATATTTCAATTTCTTCACTGTCAATGCTAAAGATCTGTAGTTCTTCTGTAATCATGATTTTTGTCTTCTTAATGTTCAACTGCAGTCCTACTTTGGCACATTATTCTTTCATTCTGACAAAAATTCATTTCAAACCATTGGTGCTTTCTGCATGTAAGTGAAAATTGGTGGAAGAAACATTAAAAGATGGTGTCATCTATTAATGTTTCTTCCACCAATTTTCACTCCTCCTTTATCTGAATCTAGTCTGGCTTAATGTTTATGTTCTGCATGCATGTTGAATAAATAAGGGAATAAAATGTGTCCTTGTCTGCCATCTTTCCCTCTAAGAAACCATTCTATCCTTCCATATTCTTTCCTAACAGCAGTTTTATGTCCACAATACAAGTTACACACTAGGACAAATAATAGTTGAAGCAGACCTGTTTTTTCTCTCAAAACAACCCAGTTTCTCATAATCCAAAGACAATGACTTTTCCTGTGGTCATAGCAGGGGTACTCAACCCCATGGGCCCCGCTCAGCCTTTAAGCTCTTTCTCTGCAATTCTGACTGAACACACTGACAGGTAAAAAAACTGCCTTAATTTAGAATATAAAGTTAAATAAATAGTCTTGTACAAAATCAGATGTCTGTCAAGTATTCAAAACCCATATACTTTATACTGTTCTGACAAACAAAAAATGTCATGGTCAATTAATTACATATGAGATGTTCTATTAAAAAAAAGATGTAGGTCGCCAGTCTACAAACTGCCGCTAAAACACATGTGAACATCACAATAATATAATTAGGGTCTCTAGGCTTTGAACAACAAACAGAAGAACAAAAGAACCCAGAAAACGAGTACCAAGTATGTTGGGGCAAACCGCCCAAAGAATACACTAAGTGCTATGGGACCATATATAAGTGTCATCGCTAAAGAGTTAGCAATCTATTTTACTCATTTTGGAATGAGTGGCTTCTATACCTTACCATTTAACAGTAGACATAAATTAAACACAGGGAGAAGCCACACCAGCTCAGTAGAGCTTGGAAACTAAACTATCTAATTGCTGCAAACCATTCATTATCCATTCATTAAAAGCCCTGGTAGTGCAGTGGTTAATCTGCTGTACTGCAGTCCAAACTCCTGACATGGCGAGTTCGATCCTGGCCAGGCTCAAGATTGACTCAGCCTTCTCAGGTTGGTAAAATGACTATCTAGCATGCTGCGGGCAAAATGCTAATTAACTTGTGAATTGCCCAGAGAGCGCACTAAGCGCTATGGGGTAGTATATAAGTGTAATTGCTCAAGCAGTCATTCAGTCACTAAATTATGGAAAACTAGGAAAGTGCCGTTTTTACTCACAAGATTGCTGCAAAACATTTCTGCCCCCCACCTCAAATCTCCACCTTGTTCTTCTTAGCTCCCAGAGAGCGGACTATGCATGTGTAATTTCTATTGCAATGACAAACCCATTCAACAGGCACTTCAGCTGGACTCCTAGCAGCTCTTGCAACCATTCATTTTTGTCCCCAAACCTATTTGTCATCTGCGCACTTCACATTTAACTGGAGGCAGATTTTTATTTTTTAAAAAAATGATGTAAATAATTCAGCAATAAGCACCTGCCTATAACAATAGCAAATTACACTTATGTACCGCTCTGTAGCGCTTGGTGTACTCTCTGGGCGGTTCATGAGTTAATTAACATTTTTGCTCCCAACATGTTGGGATGGAAGGCTGAGTCAGCCTTGACTCCTAGTCAGGATCTAACTCACAACCTTTTGGTCGCAGAACAGCAGTTTTAACCACTGCGCTACCAGATCTCCTAGACCAGTGGTCTGCAAATAGTGGCTCTCCAGGTGTTTGGGGATTCTGGGGATTGTAGTCCACCAGTTTCAAGTTCTGGCATGGATCAATTTCGAAATGTTGCTTGTCCATATCCATCACCACCTGCTAGACTTTACCTGAGATATTTTAGAGGCTCTCTTGGTTTAGGAAGGCCCTAAAATACCAATTAAGACTTTTCATGAGTGGAAATGTTTGCTCATTATGACCATTTCTTCAATGAGAAAAAGAGAGCCAATGTCTGTTCAGGGTGGTTTGAAACTCACCGTTTTGGACGGTTCATTAAGTCAACTCGCATTTCTGACGCTTCCCCAAGTGAATTAGCAGCTTGCTTGCTCCTTAGCTTGGGAAGGGCCAAGCAAGCCTTCTCCATTCCGCGAGCCGGGAAGGAGGGAAGGGACCGAAAGCGAAAGAGAAGGGGGGGCTGCTTCAAGGGCGAACAAGCGCCGCTCCTCAAAATGTCTCGGGCCAGAAAGAGAGAGAAGCCGCCAAGGCCGAAAACCCGACGAGGCACGGAAAGGGGGGCCCCGACATTGCCGGTCTGAAGCGGAGTGGAGCAGGCCCTGCAAGCCCGGCTCCACACATGGCGGCGGAGAGAGCCCCAGCCCACACGCGCATTGCCCCCCTCCCTCCTCCTCACCTCGTCCCCTGACATGGCGGCGACTCTCCTCGCCCCCTCTCCGAAGGGCCCTTCCTCACGGGGAGCCGCACTGCCGCCCGGAGAAGCTGGCCTCTCTCTCAGGCCAAGGTAGCCGCTCGCCTCGCCGCCGCGCTCAGCTCTTGCATCAGCAGCAGGGAGGAGACAGGAAGGCCGCCCTGGTAGCCCGGATGAACTCATGCGCCCGCAACGCTCTACCCGTTAGCCTGTCGGGAATCGTAGTCCAGAAGACTGCGCAGGCGCAGCGGAGGCGGTCCGTGGCTTCCGGTCCGAAACATGTGTTGCTCTAGTAGTTAGTAGGCGGGTTGGAAGGATGAGGTCATAGAGAGGGTGGGTTAGGCGCGGGAGGGAGCGTCACGCCACCCGCGGGACCTCCCCGTCACGTGATTCGTAATTGCAGGCGGGATTTGATATGAGACGAAGGTAAAGGTCTCCCTTGCTCGAAAGCCAGTCGTATCCGACTCTAGGGTTCAGTGCTCACCTCTGTTGCGCTGTGGGCAGAGGATAATTTAGGGCTGGTTGGATGGTTCTTAGGGGACTGCGGTGGCTCAACAGTTCAAGACTCAAGTGCTGCACATGACGGAGTGAGCTCCCGTCTCTGTCCCAGCTCCTGCCAACCTAGCTTCACAAACAAGTAGATAAATAGGTACCACTTTGGTGGGAAAGGTAACAGCATTCCATATACTCAGGTGTCTAGTCATGCATGCCACATGGCCACAGAAATGCCTGCAGACACAGAGCGCTGGCTCTTTGGCTGTAAACTGATATGACTGGCTTTCAAGCAACTGAGACCTTGACCTTTAATCTGTGGTAGAAAAGGGGTTTTGTTGTTGTTGTTATTACATAGATTTGATTCATTAACTTGTTCCCTTTCCTTAATTATTATGGATTTTTGTGAACAAGAACTGAGATATTTTAGATGTTTTATACTTGCTAAAGGTAAAGGTTTCCCTTGCTCGAAAGCCAGTCGTATCCGACTCTAGGGGTCAGTGCTCATCTCTGTTTCTAAGCCGAAGAGCCAGCGCTGTCTGCTTCTGCAGACGTTTCCATGGTCATGTGGCAGGCATGACTAGACACCGGAGCGCATGGAACGCTGTTACCTTCCCACCGAAGTGGTTCCTATTTATCTACTTGCAATTTCTTGCTTTCGAACTGCTACAAAACCATAATGAGCCAAAACACATCACCACAGTTTCTGACACTATGAATATGTTATTTCTTTGGTTTCATTTGTCTATTTCTTCATTGTTTGCTGTTGGATAATGCTCTGACAAATGTTTCCTTTCTTCTGAAATGTTCAAAACAAGAAAGTTATGCAATTAGCAAAACCATTTTTCCAATATAAATTCTAATGTTATGGGTATGTTTACTCCAACTTCTACTGTCATGTTTCATGCAAATTTTTTTTTAAAAATTGGGTGGCAGAAGATGAGATGGCTAGATGACATCATCAATGTAGGAGGAATATGGAGGGTGGCAGATGACAGGAGCCTGGCATGCTGTGGTCCATTGGGTCGTGAAGGGTCAGACTTGACTGTGCGACTGAACAACAACATATCCCACCCATCTGACTATGGAGTCACTCTGGACAGTGCCAGTACAACAGAGTAACCAAATCCAACAATTAGTAAAGATAAAAACAGAATAAACCCACAAAAAATAGTAACAATAAATACAGTCAAACCTCGCATAAAGACCGTCTCGCTTAAAGAGCAGAATTTTCTCTGAATGTTTGCTTTGCTTAACAAATAAAACCAACCAAAAACTTGCTTAACAAGTCAGAAGTCACAATTGGTCACTTACAGTGGTGTTTCGCTTAAAGAGCAAACTCACTTAAACAGCAATCCTGTGGAATGCATTATACTGTACCCTTTAAGCAAGGTACAACTGTACTGAATAAACTAGATGCAATGATGGCTACAGCATAATTTCAGCAGAAGGTAAAGTGATTTCTTGAGAGGCAGCAGCTTCTTAAAAGCTTGTTTTAGGGGGAAACCACCAACGTTCAGAGAAGATTGGTAATAACCCAACCATGCAGGAATTCCACCAAACAGCAGTGTCTGTCTTGTTAGCCCTAATTCAGTCCATTATCACAACTAGGACTTGATCAGCATCCACTGCCAATGATGAGAAGGAGAAGGAGAGTTGCTTTCTGGAGGGGGTCATTAGCACAGTGACCAATGCTGTCTCGGTTCCATGATGTGGCCTGAATCCCGGTTTAAATGAATAGTTTGTTGTTCAGTCACACAGTTGATTGCGACCCTATGGACCATTGTCCTCCAGGTACTTCTGTCCTCCACCATCCTCCTCAACTTGCCCAGCTCTGTGCCCATTGTGTCTACAATACCATCTAACCATCTCATCTTTGGCCGTCCCTTTTTCTTTTGCCCTCCATCTTTCCCAGCATCAAGGCTTTCTCAAGTGAATCCTCTCTTCTCGTTTGATGTCCAAAGTATTTCAGCTTCATCTTTACTGTTTGACCTAAGGAGCACTCAGGGTTAATTTCTTCTAAGATTGACCTATTAGTTCTTCTCACTGTCCAGGGTACTCTCAAAACTCTCCTCCAACACCACATTTCAAAGGCATCTATTCTGTGCTCAGCTTTCCTAATGGTCCAGCTCTCACAACCATACATTACCACCAGCTCTCACAACCATACATTACCACCAGTTTCATTTTGCTCCTCCTCCCCACCCCTTTTGTTAGAGAAAGGGACATGTATGTTTTTAATTGGTATGCTGTTTCATGCCCAGTTTTTGGCTTATTCATTATTACAGTTGGAGAAACAATGCCATAAACTGGGCTGATGGTATTTTAAGAACTTTTATGGAAATACAAACCACAAGTACTTGGACACCTCTGAACTCAAAATTCATATCAATATTTTGCTGCTGCCCACTAGAGTCAAATTCTGAACCAATGCCTTCTTTCTGGACCAAATTTGTTTGGAAGATTTGAAGAGACCATGTGTTCTGGTGCTGAATCAACTGAATTGTTAGCTAGGCCAAGCAGAGCCTGGACATTTTATTTATTGGATTTACATAATCACCCTTTTCGCCAGTGATGGGATGACAAAAATTCTACTACCACGCCATGACGTCACGGATGTCATGGGCGTGGCCAATGTCATGACGTCATGACGTCATGGCCGAAGCCGACGTCATGACGTCATGACGTCGTGGGCGGGGCCAAAATAAAAATAAATAAAAATAAACATACACACACACACCCCTCCCTCTCAGCCCACCCACCCAGACACAAATAAATAAATAAATAAATAAATAAAAACAACCACCCACCCAAAACACAAATAAATTACCCCTCGCTTACCTTTCTTGGGACCCCCCCCAGCTCGCCGCTGCCGCCACCCCCTCCCCCCGACCCAGGCAGAAGGCGGCCCCCTGCTGACTAGCTGCGCGCGCGCGATCTCGCGCGCACCACACACCTCCATCCACTCGCCCGCCAGGGGCCGTCCGCCACCCACCCCCGACGAATGCACCTCCGGCAGATCGCCCGCCCGGCTGGCCGTCGGGGGCTCTCCTGGCGGGCAGCCCGCGTGCGCGCGCACGCTACCCACCTCCTCCTGCCCAGCCAGCCGCCAGGGGCTCCCCGCCACGGCGCCACCCACCCACCCCCGACGAGCGCCCCGTCTCACGGCAAGTTGGGTGGGTGGCTGGGCGGGCGGAGGCGAGCAGCGTGCGCGCGCACGTGGGCCGCCCGCCAGGAGAGCCCCCGATGGCCAGCCGGGCGGGCGGACCCCTCCTTGAATTGTCCGCCTAAAAAAAACCCCATTTTTCTCCTCGCCTGCAAGCGGCGAAGCGCACGCGGGGCGCTCGCCAGCAAAAGGGTGGGGAGGGGACATTTTGCCGCCCCCTGAAAGCCGCTGCCCGGGGCATTCGCTCCCCCGCCCCCGCCCCCACGCCACTGAGCCAACGGCAGCTCCGGCGGCGGCAGGCGGCGGTTGCAGGCACCCAGCCCACAGGCCGGCGCCCGGCGGAGGAGGAGGCGTCAGCGGTGCACCCGCTGGGCGTCCCCAGGGCATGGGGCTTGTCGGCAGCGGACGGCCCAGGCAGCCCTCAATGTGCCGCGGGGGAGGTGCCCTTCTCAGAGGGCTGGTGCCGCCTCCGCCGCCGCCGTCCTGAAAGCTCTAAAGAATTTTTTAAAAAAATTGGAGCTAAAATGGCTCCAATTGACTGCGTATGTGCAGAAACTCAATCTGACGCATGCGCAATGTGTCAGATTGAGTTTCTGCACATGCACAGTCAATTGGAGCCATTTTAGCTCCGATTTTAAAAAAAATTTTCTTTCGGTGAGGCGTCCGGAACCGGACGCCCCAAAAGTGGACTCCCCTCACGGAGAACCCTCCGGAATTGGTCCTACCGGTTCCAGGGAACCGTCTGGAACCGGGGACATCCCATCACTGCTTTTCGCCCAAACGTCCCAAGACGGCTCACAACATCAGTTAAAACCCATACCCAATACTAATTAAAACCAAATGCTATAAAACTATTTAAAAACGTCTATGAAACCTCCCCAAACCCCTTAAAAAAGAAGGACACCTGGGCAGGAGTTAATAAGAACCCCAGGCAGGGCTAAAGAAGCCAGCGGGGCTGGGTTGTGGTACCAGTTGTACCCCCACACCTGCTGGCATATCCATGTTTTAAGGCCTTTCTGAAGGGAAGCAACACTGCCTGGAGGCGCAATTCAAGTGACAGGAGGTTCCATAGGGCCAGAGCAGATACCGAGAAGGCTCTCCTGGTCCCAGTGAGATGTGTCTCCCTGGCTGATGGGACCACTAGGGAGCCCCTACGGTCTGCTCTCGTAGGATGGGTTGAAAACCTTGGGGTGACGCAGTCTCTTGAGTATCCTGGCCCACTACCATGGGCTTTAAAAGTCAAAACCAGCAGCTTGAATTGCACCCAGAGGCACACTGGCAACCAATGCAGCATCTGTAGCAGCAGCAAGGCATGGGGATAACACCCACACCTCATCACCACCCAGGCAGCCGCATTCTGAACCAGGTGTAGCTTCCGAATGGTCATCAAGGGGAGCCCCATGTAAAGCGCATTGCAACAATCTAGTCTGGAGGTGATCAGTGCTTGGGTGACTGAAAGTAAGGCGTCTCAGTCCGGGAGCGGGCGTAATTGGTGGATGACATGAAGTTGCGCAAAGGCCCTCCTGGCCACGATTGCCACCTGCTCTTCATGCAGTAGTCATGAGTCCAGGAGGACCCCCAAATTACACACTAGGTCTGTCTGGGGCAAAGAAGCCCCGTCCAACACCAAAGATGGTAGCTCCTGGGATAACGTGGGGCCCTGAACCCACAGCCACTCAGTCTTACCAGGATTCAGCTAAAGCCCATTGTCCCCCATCCAAACCCTTACAGCTTCCAGGCACCTGGATAGGACTTCAATCAACTGCATCACTCGGGTTCCCACGGGCCAAGATATTGAGTTGGGTATTGTCAGCGTACTGATGATACCTCACCCTGTGGGAACGGATGATCTCACCCAGCAGCCCTGGGCCCCCAATCCTTGGAGCCGTTCCAGAAGGATACCGTGGTCGATGGTATCGAAGGCCGCTGAGTGGCCAAAAAGCCAGCGCTGTCAGGATCTGCAGACATTTCCATGGACATGTGGCAGGCATGACTAAACACTGTTTACCCTCCCACCAAAGTGGTACCTATTTATCTTCTTGCAATTTCTTGCTTTTGATCTGCTAGTTTGGCAGGAGCTAGGACGAAGACGGGAGCTCACTCCATCATGCAGTACTTGGGTCTCAGACTGCTGACCTGCTGACCTTCCAGTCATCAAGTTCAGCATCTTAACCACTAAGCCACCATGGTCCCTTCTAAAATGCATCAAAATACCCTTTAAAGCAGGTGTCAGCAACCTTTTAAACTCAGGGGCTGGATCATGCTCTCTCGGACAGTTGAGGGGGCTGGACTAGTGGTACCCCTGCCATAAATGCTGCCATAAACACATCTGAGGCTGTCATAAACACGTTTATGACAGCCATAAATGCGGCCGCGGCTCTTTCTGGGGGGGTGGCGGTGGCTGCAGTTGGAACGAGGGCAGGAGCCTAATGATTTGACGCCATGGGACAGATTCAGCCCACAGGCTGTGGGTTGCTGACCCCTGTTTTAAAGTAAATTTTGAAAAGTAACTGGAAAACATTATAGGTTACATTGGTGAAGTTAAATTTGTTCCTGCTCATTACAATATGTTGCTTTTGAAATGTAGGCTCGTGGATATCCACATTACTTGTAGTGTTTTACTTCATAGGATCTCCCACTGAAGTGATAAATACTTTGTGAGTTCTCTTCTCTATAGATTCCTATATAGAACTGTTAGTTCCACCTTGTTGCACTCTTGACATGGAACCTTCTGGAGAAGTCAGAATTCCATACCACACAGGCCAAAGATCATCATAGTTCTGTCTGGATGCTGAGAATGCGTATGTCTGCCCTGAAAGAATTATGATCCCCAGCATTCCCCATTGACAAGAAAATACTGCTGTACCAGTCCAAGTCAATGGTTTGTATATCCCTAGAAGTACTGGTATGAGGCACGTTGGAGTGTCATATTGGCCGTGTATTTACTATGTACTGTTGTTTTAAACCATGTCTTTTTTGGTTTGTGTTGTAAGCCGCCCAGAGTTGGGTTTACCTAATTGGGGCGGGATAACAAATTGGACAAATTAAATAAATAAATAAATAAATAAATAAATAAATAAATAAATAAATAAATAAATGTTCTTTGGTTTCAGGCAGGATCTGGGGAAAATGAGCTTTTAATTTATTTTTCTTTTGATTCTCTCATCACATATCTTGAATTTTGGAACACTGGGGTTGTCGTTGTTTTGGAAAACAGGATAGAACAACATGTGCAACATATTTAATAAGATCCAACAGAAAGGCTGATTTTGTCTTTGGAGCACAGAAGCAGCAAAGAAAGACTACTTAGCCCTCCCCCACAGTTTGCTTCTTCACTCCTTATGGTACATTCTCCATTGATCCTTCACTAGTGCACTTCTAAATCTTTCTTTTTGAGAGTGAGAGCGGGGGGGGGGGGGAATGACTCTTTCTTAGAACCATATTGTAGGATAGCCAGGTAGGTAGAAACAAGCTGGAATTAGTAGATTTCAACTTCTTCCAAAAGGTTTTCCACTCCAGATTCCCTTTCTTTCCATAGGGAAATTCAGCTGTTGAGCTTCAATTGTGCATACACAATGATTTCTACTACCACACTATGGGCAGAGCCAATGTCATGGGCGGAGCTGACATCATGACATGGGCACAACTGATGTCATGGGCGGAGCCAAAGTAAAAAAAAATACAGTACACACAAAAATACAAATAAAAACATAAAAATACAAATAAGAACACACATAAAATACACATTAAAATACAAATTAAATAATAAAAACAAGCATAAAAATACACATAAAAACACATTCCACCCACCCACTGCAAACCCAAGTCACTTACCTAGCTGGGGAGCAGGTGGCAACAGCAACAGTGCAACGTGGCTTGACCCGGCAGCATGGCCTGGGTCGGCGGTGGTGCGGCCTGGCCTGGCAGTGTGCCACGGCCTGGCCTGGCATCGGTGGCGACCGTTGGCATCGGTGAGTGGTGGTGGCGGCCCTCGCTCAAGTCGCACCACCACACAGCCACTCACCTCTGCCAACGGTCGCCGCCGATTCCAGGCCTGGGATCAGCAGTGAGCAGCGAGCATCGGCAGCGGTGAGTGGCAGTGGCAGCGCTTGCTCGAGTCATCCCAAGCCGCTGCAGTGGTGCCACTCACCGATGCCGCCAGTAGCCACCAATGCCAGGCCTGGCATTGGCAGTGACTGGCAGCAGCGGTAAGTGGCGGCGGCAGCGCAACTTGAGCGAGGGCTGCTGCTGCCGTTTCTGCACCTCCAAGGAGGCTGGTGAGGGCCTCCCCAGCTGCCCCACTCTCCAGGCCAAAATGACATCTGGTAAGTGTGGATGTGTGAAAAAAGCAGGCCATTTGGGCCTGGAGAGTGGAACAGCTGGTGAGGCGGCCGAACTGGTCACCTAAGAAAAAGGCCAACCACCCTGGGTTAGTACCCCCCCCCCCGGGAGACCATCCAGGATCCGGCCTACCAGTTTGACAGAACTGGGGCGAACCAGCCTATGCGCACCACTGTGCATACATCCATGTGTGTATCACGTGCTTGCATGTCCCGTCCACCAATCTTCAATTTTTGTGATAATAATTATAATTGTATGCCATCAAGTCATTTCTAATTTATGGTGACCCTACCAGGGTTTTCTAAGTACAGTGGTACCCTGCATAACAAATGCTTCGTGTAACAAAAAAAATCCGTACAATGAAGCATTCATGTGCTATTTGCAATGTACCATGTAGCGGAAAAAGTTCGTTATACAGATCGCTATTGGCGATACCCTGTACAATAACGATCTGTATAACAAAAGAAATTTGTTATATGGTACATCACCCATAGCGACCCTTCTAATGAAAAAAACCTGTATAGTGAAGAGCTCCACGGAATGGAGTACAGTCAAATCTCACATAAAGAGTGTTTCACTTAAAGAGTAACTCGCTTAAAGAGCAGGATTTTCTCTGAATGTTTGCTTCACTTAACAAATAAAACCAACCAAAAACTCGCTTAACAAATAAATTGGGGTTTGCAGTACCCCCAACAATTGGTCATTTACAATGGTGTTTCGCTTAAAGAGCAAACTCGCTTAAAGAGCAATCCTGTGGAACGCATTATGCTCTTTAAGCAAGGCACCACTGTATTTTCGTTAAATGGGGTTATACTGTACAGAGTACACAGAAGCGGCTTACCATTTCCTTCTGGGGATTCCCTGGGACTGTGAAACTTGCTTATAGCTACAGAGGCTGGCTCTTCTCCTGGAAGACACAGTGAAGAATCAAATTCCCAATCTCTGTCTCTGCAGCCAGATACCTAAACTCCTGAGCTACCAGGCAGCTGTATATTTGATGGATGAATCCTGACCATCTCAGCATCAGGCAAGACCTCATTTTCTTTGAAATCTGGACATCTCTGTCTGGTGTTTGGAATACAATCCACATCGGAATTTGGAATGTGACACCACACACAAACCTATTAGTGTAAGAAGATGGAGGGTGAGTTTGGTATCAGTTCTGCTGTTTGAAAGTAGGCAGAGAGTTTTAACAGAAGTTAGCTCAAATGAAAGTTGAAAGGTTTGACTGGGCCTTTCACATAGCTGCACTTCTTCCTACATGTGTGGGCATACAGCCTTGGAATTAGTTGGTAGTAGAAACACAGCCAGTGAGCTTTTGCTCTAAAATCCACCAAAGTACCTCAGGAGAGACTGAGAAGGGATCTGATAGCACTTTTCAAATACTTGAAGGATAGTCATAAAGATAAGGAGCAGGATATGTTCTTGATCATCCTGGGGTGCAGGGCACATAATAATGAGCTCAAACTGCTGGAAACCAGAGAGAGGCTGAATATAAAAAAAAAACCCTTTTAACTGTTAGAATAGTTTCACAATGCAACTTGTGACCTTGGGAGGTGGTGAGCACTCCAATGCTGGAAGTATTGAAGATAAAACCATCTGCCAGGTCTCCTTTGATTTGGATTCCTGCATTGAGCAGGTGGTTGGACTCAATGGCCTCATAGGCCTCTTCCAACAATACGATTCTGTGCTGGGAGCATTGTCACAAATTTGACATGGCATTGACATGGCTCGAGATGCTAGGCACGAAGGACATGTGGTAGTACCAAGAGACTTGTTCCCAGGGGCACATGGCAGTGCTATGCCTGGCTAAAATGATGGCTCTTTGGGATTCTATGCAGCTTCCTCAATTCTAATGATTTGTATATAAATTAACATGTGTGTCAAAATTTTACCAAGGAAAACAGAGTGTGTAGTTTAGAAAATTCCTATTTTCTTAACAGGCATTGCTGTATAACATGATTAAATTCTACTCATATACTCTACCATAGCCCGGGCTCCACTGATTTTAAAATTAAGTGCAATATTTTTGTTTCTATTAATGATATCCTGTTCTTGGAACTATTGCCACATAAGACTTTTTTGTAATTTCCTTATTCTCTATCTCTATGTACTTCACACCATCACTGTGTTTATAGTTTCTATGACCAGTTTATCCCTGGCCGGACATCTGTCCCAGCTCCGTCCAACCTAGCTGTTCGAAAGCAAGAAATTACCTCTTCAGTGGGAAGGTAAACAGAGTTCCAGGTACTCCAGTGTCAAATCATACCTGCCATGTGTCCACAGAAAGTTCTGCAAATGTAGACAGCACTTGGTTTTTGATTATAAATGGAGATGAGCACCAATCTCTAGAGTTGGATACAACTGGCTTTCAACCTAACAAAAATATTTGTGAGTGGTTGTGGGTTAGAATCAATTTCCTGTCTAGACAGAAAATAATAATTGTCCTACAGTTTAAAGCAGGGAGAGCCCTGTTGGTGCAAAAGAAATTCCAAAGTCTGTAAAAGAAGATTCCCAAATCTATACATGAGGAATATTTCAAATTTCACTTGACATAGCCCATTGACACACTTAAAGCGGAGAAGTTAGAAACTCTTAGCTGTCTGCTATCTCTACATTGTCTGTGCAACTGCACAGCAAAAGAAATGTGAATTCTCTCACTGTGAAGACTCACCAGGGAATCTGAGTTTTCCCAAGGTTTGTTTGAATTAACTTTCTATACATGGAGAGGATGGAAAAAGCATCTTGTTTGTTGGCTTGTTAATGAATTTCTCCTGCAGGCCTGCAGGGGGTGCAGTGACAGAAGAATGGCATAATAAACTTCAATCAAGGGCAGAGTGGTAATTTCCTTATTTTATTTCCATTCTCATTCTCCCAGTATAAGGCAAACCAATCCCACATTCCATTGTTCTGCCATTTGTACATCAGCCTCAGCTGTTGTTGTTTTTCTTCATGAGGCTCCCTGGACAGAAGCAAATGCCCATAGATGCAATGGGCATATTTTCCTTAGAGCTCATCAGTGAATGTTTTTTCCTCAGCCAAGAAGAAAACAGCTGAGGAGAAGGTTTTGTGGGGGGGGGGGGAGTATGGCCAAGAAAAGTGTTGTGGCACGCTGACAGAGGTGAATGAAATACTGCAGCATACTCAAGCCATTACTTAATTCTACCATCTAGTGTTTAATGTAGAGCCAATGGGATAAGTAAATGGTATGTGTCTGTTTTATGCCTGACACGGATCTTTTGACTCAAAAGATGGACACTGTGGTTTGCTTGATTCATGCAAAAGGACAGTATGTTTTTTGTATGGAATTCTACCAGAATAAGTTGAGGAGTGCAAGAAGAGCCTCACTGGAACAGACAAAAGGCTAATCTAGCTTAAAACACAGGGTCTAGTCATGGAACCCAGATGACTCTGGAAAGTTGACAAATGAAACATAAGGGATTTGTTGGTTTCTAACATCTGGTAATCAAAAGTACATTGCCTTTGAATGTTCGTAGCAGTTGTCAGTATTGATACATAGATCCTCCATAGTTTCAAAAATATTTTCCCTAAGGAACATAAGAAAAGCCTTATCTAGTTAAATTTTGCTTTCACATGATTGTGATCCCCACAGCACACAAGTATCAAATGAGTACATGTATATCTGCTAATATGGGATGGCCAACTGAGATCCCTCCAGGTGTTACTGGATAGCTGCTTTCATTGGAACTTCCCACCAGATTCAATAGGAAAGGGTGTTGGAATGCTCATAGTAAAACATCTGGAAGGCCACAATTGCTCCCTTTCCAGTTCTTAGACAACCATTCAATATTCTTGGCTTTTCTGAGATACCATTCATCTGAGGAAAGGTTTATGTTGTCTGACCTGAGGAGC
This sequence comes from Furcifer pardalis, assembly GCA_030440675.1. Lineage (NCBI taxonomy): Eukaryota > Metazoa > Chordata > Lepidosauria > Squamata > Chamaeleonidae > Furcifer > Furcifer pardalis. The sequence goes on from CP126891.1 coordinate 238,541,757, forward strand.
AGGTTCTACTAGAACCTGCTCAGTTGTCCACCTCTCAGTAGACAATTGATATTTTTCAGGGAGCTTGGAGGCTTCATATGTTTAAAGTCAGTTCAAAGGAGCAGGCCAAAATTCTTTGTATGAATCAAAGGATGACAGAAACTAAGTGCAATAAAAATGTCCAACTGATGTTAAGATGACCAACCATTTTACCTGTTTGGTTCTCAAGGAGCAAAATTCACACTGCACAGACTCAAGCTGAATGCTTCTTAGCACTAACATCCCCATGGTTTGCTTTCAACAAAGAGGATGTATGTTCCTACAAGATGACTATCAATCGACAGGATGTATTCAGTTTCTTAGAATGATGCTGGCAATTCAGCTTTATCTCCCATCCCAGGTCTCTCTGTTTTTCTGAGTTGTGGTTCCTAAGTTAGATAAATAAAAGCCAATTTAAAACAAAACAAAACAAAAAGACAGACAGACAGACAGATAAGGGTTTTTTTTCTGATCTGAAGCTTATTTCGGAATACAACACAAAGCCAAATGCAATACAGGTACAGTACATGTTGTTTCCCCCCTGCCTGAATGTATCATTTGGCCACTAGAGACTGGCCAACCCATAACTCTCTGCTTTTCTAAAGAAAAGCCACCGATTCTGTAGAAGGGTTTGTCCCAAGAAAATTAAAAAAGAGCAACAATGAGGCATGGAGGTGTGGCAACTGACCAGCAGAAAAAATGGCCATTAGAAAATGTCATCAAAAGACACAGTTATGAAGTCCAGGGATCAGTGGCGTCGCGCAGACTTCAGCCGCCTGGGGCGAAGAACAAACTCGCTCCCCCCTGCTCGCCGCTGCCGCCGCCTGCCCCCACAGGCCCCAGGCAGAAGGCGGCCCTTTTGCTGCGCCGGCGGCCAGTCTGCCCCCTCTTTGCCTCCCGCCGGCTGTGGCTGCCCTTGCTCTGCCTCCTCTGCCACCAATTGCCTGGGTAGGGCAGGGTGAGCCCCTAACGGCTAGCTGGGTGGGTGGGTGGATGGGCTGGCAGAGGTGAGCAGAGCGCCGCAGGAGGGCTTTCCAAGCCTAGGTCGTGTAAAGGTCACCTTTGCTCGAAAGCCAGTCGTATCCGACTCTAGGATTCAGTGCTCATCTCTGTAGCCGAAGAGCCAGTGCTGTCTGCGCCTGCAGACATTTCCGTGGTCATGTGGCAGGCATGACTAAACACCAGAACACTGTTTACCTTCCCACCGAAGTGGTCCCTCTTTATCTACTTGCAATTTCTTGCTTTCGAACCGCTAGGTTGGCAGAAACTGGGACAAAGACGGGAGCTCATTTATAATACTAATACGTGCCCATTCCGCTCCTCTGCTTTGGGTTTAGGACCTCCGGAGAGAGAGAGGGAGAATTGAGAAAGATTTCCGCCACTGTCCGCCCCCTCCAACCGGAACCTTCCAGGCGGCGCGGCTGTTTCCGCGGGCGGTTATCGTGGTGCACCAGGCAGCCCTTGGCGGAGGGGAAAGACCCGCTGGGCTTCTTCGCAGCTTATGGCAGTGGCGACAGCAGCAGCAGCAACTCCAGCTGCGGGTCGGATTCCGAGGGCGAAGGAAGAGGGTGGGAGGAGTCGGAGGCCTCGTCCCAGCAGCCGCGGAAGAGCGCGTGGGGCGCTCGTCAGGAGTAGGTGGCGGAGAGCCCCTGATGGCTAACTGGGTGGGTGGGTGGGCGGAGGTGAGCAGCGTGCACATGCGGGGGGCGCTCGTCAGGGGAAGGTGGCGGAGGAGGCAGAACAAGGGCAGCCACGGCCGGCGGGAGACAAAGAGGAGGCAGCCTGGCTGCCGGCGCAGCAAAAGGGCCGCCTTCTGCCTGGGAAGTCCTGCTCCCAAAGCCCAGGCAGAGGGAGGCCAAAGCGGTGGGGACATTTTGCCACCCCCTGAAAAGCGCTGCCCAGGGCATCCGCCCCCCTGCCCCCCACGCTACACCACTGCCAGGGATCAACATGCATCAATCCAGTATTTATGTTCACACAACCAGACCCTACACTGGAGAAAATCAGAGCAAAGCAGAACAAAGATACACAATGAGCTGGAAAATAAGGATTTTTTTTTCTGTTTTTTACTCTGTTGACACTATTAGTCTTGCATTGTGTGGACCTTGGCATGGAATATTATCATGGGTGCAGGGGAAATTGTACAAGATATTTGCTGTAGATGGGCCTTGTGTTAATTTTAAGAACTTTCCAAGGTCCCTTTTCTAGTCTTATACACTCAGTGCACCTGGACCAGTGGCGAGCACCAGCAGGTTTGCACCAGTTCGCTAGAACCTATAGTAGAAATTCTGGCTGGCCCCGCCATCCAAGTTTTGAAATAAAGTACAGTGGTACCTCACTTAAAGAGCATAATGTGTTCCATGGGATTGCTCTTTAAGCAAGTTTGCTCTTTAAGTGAAACACCATTGTAAGTGACCAATTGTGACTTCAGGCGGGGGTGGTGGTGTTGCGAATCCCGATTTAGTTGTTAAGCGAGGTTTTTATTGGTTTTAGTTGTTAAGCGAGGTGACCATTCAGAGAAAATTCTGCTCTTTAAGCGAGTTAGTTAGTTAGTTAGTTAGTTAGATTGATTGATTGATTGATTGATTGATTGATTGATTGATTGATTGATTGATTGATTGATTGATTGATTGATTGATTGATTGATTGATGTGAGGTTTTACTGTAGTCCTAATTTGGGTGCAATGCAGGGCTTCCCCCCTGGCCACACCCACCATACCATGCCCACAGTGTGGTAGTAAAAGATTTTGGAGCCCACCACTGACCTGGACTGATGGGAAAGGATCACATTATGCTATGGAACACTTTAAGCTCTGCAAGAACAACAACAATGAATGGAATTTGGAGAAACCGCAAACAACCTAAAAAAGGTACCTTTGACTTTTAAAAAGCATTTAAAGTATTATCTAGATCAATTCCCATTCTTTCCACTGAGCAAATGCAAACTACAAAAACCCTGCAGAAAAATTCCAGCTGTGGATAAAAAAAAAGGAGTGCTTGACCATGGAAATTCCTTCATCCTTCATATCAGATGCGTTGATCCATAACAGATAAAATATGCTGGGATTGCAAACATGTGGCTCTCTGGACGGCATCAAACTGTGGTCCCCATCTTCTTTCACAACTGGCGGTGTTGATTAGGACCATCGAAAGTGATGGTCTGAAGTGTTCTTTCTTATCAGTTTGGGAGCTATTGAGGTATGGGAGCAAACGGAGCGAAGGAAAAAAACTTTCTTGTGTTGGCCAGTCTTTCAGTCTTCTCCCACTCCTCTCTGCTTTCATCTTCCAGTCCTGTGAACATGTGGGCTACATGTTGTTTCACTGCACCATGGTGAATGAACCAAATGATGCATTCAGCTTTGAATACCCTTAATTTCCTAGTTAAAAACAGGTGTCAAATTGCAGTTACACATATTCTCTTCCATAACATTTTAATTTGAAATTAAATACATTTTTGTTTAATGAGGTAACCTCAAATAACTCTAGCTTCTGGCTGGAATTACCAAAGGAGTTTAATTTCTACTGATCTTCTGCCACAGTGCCTTTGTCCAAATTATATGTCACTGCCACCGCCATGGTGGCTGCAACTCGTATCCGAGAATGCACTTTTTCCTAAAGCAGGAAAAATGCCATTGACGTGAATGTAGATCCCAGCTTGCCATGATGTGACCCACACGCTATGATTACAGAGCCATCTCCTGTGGCACATATGAAATAAGACATCCAGGATTTAACACAGGGACTGCAATGGACTGCCACAGCCTTGAGGGTATGGACAAGGTGTGCCTTCACAACCAGTCCATCTGGCATGGCCTCTTCCGCCTCCATGACCATTGGGAATCAGAGTTCCTCCTCGCTCATTTTTTCATTGGGCCAAATATGGTGGTTTCCAGTGGCATTTCCTCCACTGAGGGGACCATCACCTCAACTAAAGGGTCTCATCCACCCATAGTCACTGGCCCCTTTAGGGAGTCAGGTTATTTACCACTGCCCAACACTCGGTGTTGAGTCGCTGACTGTACAACCTACTCCATTACAGTAGTGGGATGTCTGGTCAGACATTCATCAGACTTCACATAATGACTGCTAACAAAAAGAGAGAAAACATTGTGGCATATTGAAGACTAATTGCTGCATTTTGATGTTAACTTTCGTGGATCAAGCCCACTTTGTTGGACATAAGAGTGAGACCTCAGATAGGTTATTCTGATTCCAAGTTCTGAAATAAGCCCTGGCTGGGAGACTGTGAAATTTCCAGTCCTGAATACTTTAGGGGAAGCTTTGTTGACAATAAGGAAAGTTTCATATTCCATGTTGTGGTGATGACTTTCTAAAAACAACTGAAAAGGCAAATTTGTGTGCAAGGTTTCAGGATTTTCAGAAATCCTCTTAACAAGGGTAAACAAAAGCTAACAAATGTGTTAAAAATCAAAGAGAGAAGCACAGTGTTAGAATGATGTCGTTTGTATGGTTTCTTAAAGTGTAATGAGGAAGCAATGTTACAGCTAGACAAAAATGAAGTAAAGCTTTTGGTCTCATGACCTCCCTTGGAATCTTCTGGGATCCATCAGGGTAGTCACTCTTTCAAAATGGAATTCTGGATTAAATATAACTTGGTGGATTGTATTGAGCATGGAAGAAGATAGGAAACCATATTCCAAGTCAAGTCATTGCTATATCTTCTTTGGACTACAAACACACACAATACTTTGGACATGATGGCCAGGCGATACCAGGGCTATAGTCCCAAACCACAGCTTTTCCAACCTCTGTTTATTCAAGCTCAATACTTTGTGTAATGTGCAGAAATGAAGGAAATGAGAAGGACAGCAGTATAGAAATGCAGGTAATGATATATAATAATCCTCCCCCCCCCCAATTGAGTGTTGAGGGAGATGCAAGGTTCTTCTTCTGGCACTTCTAGTGGCCTTCAGCAGTGTTATTTGGTGTTCTTGTAATATTTCTTTGATGTTATCTCTCCACCTTCCTCTGGTTGTGCCTCATGGTCCTTGTCCTTCTCATCTCATTTTTGTGGTGAACAACTTTTATTTTTTTTTATAAGTGTCCATATTCAGCACTGGTAACATGGTGGAAATGATGAACAATGGCTGCAAAAACTATATTTACTGTATATACTTGAATATAAGCCAATTTTTAACACACAAAAATGAGGTTTAAAAGGGATACTCGGCTTATACTTGGGGCACCCACTGCAAGGGTCCCCAGACACCCCCAGATTTAGCTGTGCCGACTAAAAACAAGATCGGGGAAACAGGCGCAACTCCAACCGGCACGGAGAAATCTCCTTTCCTGATGCTTCCTGATTGAGACACTCATGCCTGGCTCCCCCTCCTCTTGTGGGTGTGTTTCTCTAGCAATAGGATTGCAACAACAATGAAGGCAGGCACATTCAAATTGCTGTGGAGAAAAAAATACCCTTGCTGCTCTTGTTTTGAGAAATGCCCCTCTTGCCTCCGTTGCGTCTCTCTATGTGGGATAGTTTGCTGACTGACAAAAAGAAACTCTCAAAACAAAAGCAGGAAGGGTCCTCCCCCCCCCCCCATTCGAATAGCAGTTTGTTGTCTGAGAGACAACAGAAGGGAGAAGGACTTCTCTCAAAACAAGAGCAGCAGGGGAGATTTTTTTTCCTTCACAGCAACTTGAAATGTGCCTTCCTCTTTGACAGGGTGTGGATAGTCCCTGCACAGCAGCACCGCCCTAAACACACCAGCTGATGTTCCGGAAGCTGTCTTGAGTTCCCCAGTATAAGAATAAACAAATAGTCTTGCAAGGGAGTGAGTGAGTAAAACAAAAGACTTTAGTTGCTGACAATAATATACACAAGTGCTGGCTTCTATATACAGTGCAGGGAAATAACATAAATGAAGAAATAATATACCAAGCTTATCTTCAGCTTTCTGTTGTCCTTGAACGAAGGCAGGAATGAAAACAAACAACTCCCAAACCTGGCAGTAGCGTTCTTTGTCCACAATGTGTCCGCAAGATATAGCCAAATGTTCAGTGCTTCTGACCGATGGTCACAGGAATCCAAAGCAGTAGCACAGAAAGCAAGCAGCTGAGAAAGCATCAATGAGAGAGAGAGAGAGAAACCCAGAAGCTTGCTCGCTCTTATTTCCTTCACAATAGCTGCTTGTGAAGCAACACCCCATGGTCTTAAAGGAACAGACTCATATCCCATTGTCAAGTTGCAATGAAGACCTATGGCCCTATCATACTCCCCCTTGCAACTTGGACAAATCAATATACACATGTGAGCATTATTACAGTGGATACAGTCATTACAGACATTCAATCATAACATGCCACACATCTCAGCACAATACCTGTGTTTCACAGCAGACAAAGGTTTCGTGAGGAAATCAGCTACATTTTCCTCAGTAGGAATATAGCACAATTCAATAACCTTTCTGCGGACAGAGTCCCTGACATTCAAATACCTTATGTCAGTGTGTTTTGACCTGGTTCTGACACCTATACTGTTGGCAGTCGTGATCGCTGCCTGGTTGTCTTCATACACTCGTACTGGATTATCAGTACCTATACCCATGTCCTTTAAGAGCTGTTGGAGGTGGATCACCTCTGTACATGTCAGTGATAGACTGGAAAATTCCCCCTCCATGGTAGATAAACTAATGTGCTTCTGTCTAAGCGATTTCCAGTCTACTAGGGAATTACCTAACAGTACAGCCATGCCTGAAGTAGACTTCCTAGTCTCAGTGTCTGTTGCAAAGCTGGCATCTGCGTACACCGTGAGTTTTAGTTCTCCCTTAGGTTCTAATTGGAGCCCCTTATGCAAAGAGAACTTCAAGTACCTAAGTACTCTCTTGGCAGCCTGCCAGTGACGAACTGTAGGCTGTTCGCAGTGCCTTGCCAACTGGTTCACTGCATATGCAATGTCGGGACGAGTCCAGTTTGCTAAGTAGGACAAACTACCTACTAGCGACCTGTAGATCCCGCTATCAAAGTCTGGGCTTTTTGGCGTGTCACAGAGGAAATCTATGGCCATAGGAGTGCGACAGGGCTTTGCTAACTCAAGGTTGTAAGCTTTTAATAACTGACATATCTTCTTAGCTTGAGTCAGCTTAAAACCAGTAGCGGTTCTGGTGATATCAATCCCTAAATAAGTCTTGATGTTGCCCAAGTCTTTTAACTCAAAGCGTTCCTTAATGCTATCAATGACAGAAATAGCAGACTCCTCACTTGGTGCCAGTATCGCAATATCGTCCGTGAACACAAGTAACATTGTTGTTACACCCCTAGACACCCTTCGGAAGAGACAAGGATCGGCAATCCCTGCCTCGAACCCAATACTCTTTAGGTGGTCTACTAGGCAGGTATTCCATTCAAAACCCGACTACATGGTAGTGGGCCAGGATACTTAAGAGACCACCTCACCCCAAGAACATCTGTCTGTCCCACCAGAGCAGACTGGAGAGGCTCTCTAGTTGTTCCATCAGCCAGAGAGGTGCATCTCTCTGGCACCAGTAGGAAAGCCTTCCCTGTGTCCGCTCTGGCCCTATGAAGCATTCTACCAACTGAGCTACATCTCCAGATGGAGTTGCTGCCCTTTAGGAAGAATTTAAAAACATGGCTGGTGGGGCAGGTATGGGGTACAGGCTGCACAACACCCCCAGCTTGCTGGTTGGTTTGAACCCCCTCTCTCCCTCTACTTTTTTTTAATCTTTAAGAGTTAGGGTTTTTTAAATTTTTTAAATCTGTTATTAACTTGTCTATTTTAAAAAATCTTTTTAAAATTTTAATCTGAATGATTGTTGATGCTTTTATGATATGTTAAACGACCCTAAGTTGGCCCAGTAAGGAGGGTGGTATATAAATACGAATGAATAAATAAATAAATGAATGAATAAATAAATAATAAAACAGCCATAATACTAAAATCTGAAAATCTAAAATCCAGGATCTAAGATGGCAGTTGTTCTCATGGTCACATAAACCAGTGGGTAGGAGGCTGCTTCTTCCCGCAGCCCCCCACACCTCATGAGCCAGCCATGTCTTCAGTCCTTTCCTAAAAATAAATCTGAATGAAGATGGAGGTCAATTGGCAGGAGGTTTCACAGGACCAGAGCGGATACCAAAAAGGCCCTCCTTCTCTTGCTAGAGAGGAGGACCTCTTTAGCCATTGGTACTTTTAGAAACCCCCTCTAGTCTGCTCTCGTGGGACAGACAGATATCTTTGAGGTGACGCGGTCTCTTAAGTACCCTAGTCCACTACCGTGTAGGGCTTTAAAGGTAATAACCAGCACCTTAAATTGCACCTGGCGGCACACCGGTAGCCAATGCAGCTCCCGCAACAAGGGTGAGGTATGGCCATAATGACCAGTCCTCATCATCTTATGGGACACCGCATTCTGCACCAGTCGTAGCCTCCAAATGATCATCAAGGGCAGCCCCATGTAAAGCGTGTTACAATAATCAAATCGGGAAGTGACCGGCGCATGAATGACCATAAGCAAGGAGTCCCAGTCCAGGAATAGGTGTAACTAGTGAATCACTTGAATTTGAACAAAAGCCCTCCTGCCCACGACTGCCACTCCTGGAGTAGGAGTCGTGTGTCCAGGAGGCTCCCCAGATTATGCACTGGGTCTGTCTGAGGCAAAAGAGCCACATCCAGTATTAAAGGTGGTAATTCCTTGGACAACCTGGGGGCCCTTATCCACAGCCACTCAGTCTTGCTGTAGCCCATTGTCCCCCATCCAGACCCTCACAGCCTCCAGGCACCTGGATAGGATATTGACTGCAACGCTTGGATCACCATGGGCAGAGATGTACATTTGGGTATCATCAGCATACTGATAATACTTCATGCAGTGGGAACAGGTCATCTCACCCAGTGGCTTCATGTAGATATTAAATAAGAGAGGTGAGAGTACCAAGCCCTGTGGTGCCCCACATAAGAAGGGCCTCAGGCTGGACCTTTCATCTCCCAACAACACCGACTGGCTTCGGCCCCCAAGGAATGAGGAGAACCAGGACCACACTGTGGATGGATGGATGGATCACCTCGGCCCTGTTCCCACCAGAAATCATCCATCAGTGCAACCAATACAGTCTCAGTACCATATTCAGGCCTGAATCCTGACTGAAAAGGGTCCAGATAATCCTCTTCATCCAGGGCTCCGTGGAGCTGCCACACCACCACCTTCTCCATGACCTTTCCCAAAAAGGGAAGATTGGATATCGGGTGAAAGTTAGCTGGTATTGTTGGGTTAAGCAATGGTCTCTTGAGGAGGGGGCACACCAATGCCTGTTTCAAGGGCAAGTCGCTTTAACTAACCAGGTGGGGCAGGGATCTAACAAATAGGCAGTTACACAGACCGATCCAAGAATCATGTCCAAGTGGATCGAACTGATCCCAGATAACATGGCTAGACTGTCAACTCTGGTCAACTCCCGCATCTTGATGTTAAGTCCAGGGTTTTGAACGAAATGACTGAACAACTCTCAGAACCACAGTCTATTTTTTTTTAAATCATGGAAGATGGGAGAAAAGCACAGGTACAAACCACAACATTTGTGGGTAAAGTCACATACAGCAACAGAATCTACAGATATAATTGGATTTCTGGGGAGATTTCTATAGGTCAAAGATAGATCAACCTGAGAAAAACCCAGAGGAAATGGAGGAAGTGGAGGAAGGTGGAACAAAAGTATACATTGCAGATTGGAGTTTGGACAAAAGCATCCATAACCCTCAACCTTCCTAAATGGGTGGGTCCATCTCCAGAAGAGGGGCTGGTGGGGCAATTTTTTGAGGTTTGGCTGACAATGGCAATGGATACATATTTGATGCTCTCCACTCCCTGGTACTTGAGACAGAGTCACTTTTTCATGTGAGGATCAAGCCATAATGTATTGCTAGTGTACTTACTAGGTCCAAAACTGCCAGGTTCTCTCATTTGAGAAATATGGCTTTCATATGAAAAGTGAGGCACAAACAAAAATCATGATTTATTGAACCAGAAAACCATTCAGGATGTTTACTAAAAAAAAAAAAAAAAAGCTGAAATTCCTGTGATGAGTAGGGAAAAACGCACCGGGGAGGGCTTCTAGTTTCAGAATGGTCTCCCATGAATGGCATTAATAGACAAATATAACAAAAACAACAGAGCCTTTCTGCATATTTTAACAAATTCTAACATATGGTTTTAATAAACTCATGCTGCAATAGTCATCTCAAATGATATAGAAAAATTCAGTTGTGATGGCTTTTGAACATGTATGATTTTATATTTTTGTTGCTATCTTATCTCAAGGCTATTACGTTAGTTAGTTAGATAGATAGATTATTTTTACCATGCCTTTCTCTTATAAATGACCCAAAATGGCTTACATCTTTTCCAATCAATCAATCAGTTTATTGTTACGGTCAAAGACCAGCATAAAAAACAAAGCATTCAGAACATGGTTGACCATACTATAGCAGGACTACAAAAGAGATTTTTGAATGCTGTAATCAGACTCAACCAGTAAGATTCAGTTGAAATCACATTATGGTATATGCAGTTATATTAAAAATATGATATAAAAGGATGTGATGTAAAATGTAATATCTACTAAAATTACAATGTGTAAAAATGCTAAGACAATCAGTATTAATAAAAATTCAAGTTCAAGTTCAAGTTGTTTACAGTCCATGACCAGCATAACACACAAAAACATAATACCACATCCTAACTAGTCTGGACACGGGTAATAAAAGGAAACTATGGTACTATAATACTAAAAACCTACTGGGAATCGACATAAAACAGCAGGTGCCTATCTAAAAACAATATTACTAAAATCCCTCAATAATTACTAAAACCTAGTGTCATGAAAATAAAATGCAATACTAATACTTACAAGAAAAAGAGGGATAGCCTCATTACAAGGATATAAAATACTCTCTAATAGAGTTGTAGTTTACTAAAACTCAGTAATTTATGGCCAGACCGATAATGATAAGGGTGAAGAGATAACATAATAAGTAGTGTAGGTCAGCTGCTCAGTGCGGGAGCAATCTCAGTAAACTATAGAGCCACACTAGACTTCCTAGTCAGCAGCCGACGTATCCTACTAGCCTGTGCACAAAAACCCGCCACTTTGCGCGTGATAGCAATACTACTGTCCTGGAGTAGGAAGGAAGCTTGTTGGGCCGGCAATTTTCCTGGGCATTGGCGCAGCAAGGGGATTATTAATTCTGCACGGGCATCCCTATAGAATGAGCAGAAAAGGAGAACATGCTCAATCGATTCAACATCCCCACCTCCACATGGACATAATCGTTCTGAATCAGGTATCCCGTTATATCTGCCCTCAAGGACAGCTGAAGGCAGGCATCCACAGTGGATGCCTATGTTTTGGGAGATCTAATTCCTGCAGATAAGCTGCGGGGACAAGCTGGTACCTGATGGAAACATTGGAGAAGAAACCAGGAGACTTGGCCACATCTTCCTGCCGTTCAGTGTCCCTTATTCTCTGTTTCACTAGCTCCCTGGCTTGTTGTGGTTCCATTGCAAGCAGGGTAGCTGGACACAAGCCCAAAGAAGCCAATTTATTAAGTATAAAACATTTCCAGGAAGAGCGAAATGAATCTTGAAGTGTAAGAAACACCAAGGTGCCCTGGGAATTGTGTATTTTAAGCCAATATGAAATCATCAGCATCCAGCACCTCACCTCTACCTTCACTAAGCCCGTCTCCAGTCTTAATCTGGCATTGGAAACGCAGCGGGGGGTCGAGAGAGCAGCTCTAAGAAACTTTGACTGAACTCTCTCCACCTGCTGATAACTGGCTAAGGGTCCTAGCTGCGCACCATATGTGAGCTGGGCAAGTGATTTAGCTTCATACAGTTTAATGGCTGCTGGCACATAACGCCCTCCCCTGCTCCAGTAGAACCTAAGGATTGCTGATGCACTCCTCTGCGCATTCTGAACTACATGGTCAATATGGGTTTTCCTAGAGCCTGAGGCATGGAAAAGAACCCCCAAATAATTAAAGCTGGGGACCTGCTGAATAGGATGCCCCTCGATTTCCCAGTTGTAAAGTATGGGTTTCCTGCCAAAGACCATGATCTTGGTTTTGGCATAATTGATAACTAGATGGTTTTCCGTGCAATAGGCAACTAATGCTCTGAGTGCCCGTCTGAGGCCTACCGGTGATCTTGCCATAATGAGGGTTTCATCAGCATAAAACAGTGAATTAATATGCCTCTCTGCTAACTTTGGAGGATGGAAGTCTGGATTTGCCAAATGATTGACCAAGTCATTAATATAGAAATTAAACAGAAGTGGGGCCAATATACATCCTTGTCTCACACCTTTCTGGGTGGCAACTGGAGAGGACAAGTGACCCCATGGGGAGCAGCGCACCTTCAAAGCTGAGTTCTCATGCACCACAGAGATCAAGGCCAAAAGGCGGTGATCAATTGAGGTGGCTTTTAGTTTCTCCCACAGTTTGGTCCGTGAAATGGAATCAAAAGCAAATCTTAAGTCTATAAAGGCGGCATACAGTGAACTCGGATACTTCTCACGAAGGTGTTGTAGGATCAGGCAATTGTCCATGACTGATCTTCCTGTCCTGAACCCAGCCTGTTCCTCGGCCAAAATAGCTTTCTGGTCGACCCAGTCTTTTAGCTTCCAGTAAAGATGTCTAGTGTAGAGTTTGCTGACCACACTAAGAAGACTTATAGGTCTGTAGTTAGATGGATCATTTCTTTGTCCTTTCTTAAAAATAGGGACAATAACTGCCATCCCCCAGTTCTGGGGTACACAACCCATCCTATCTATAAAAGTAAATAGAGAAGCTAGAATGGGTGCCCACCAACTAGCGTTGTTTTTAATTAATTCTGGGGGGATACAGTCAATACCTGCTGCCTTACCAGGCTTGAGTTGGGCAATCAGATCCTTGATTTCTTTCTCTGATACTGGTGGCCAGGGGGGCAATTCCTCCCACTTAACCTCTATGGGAGCAAGGGGTTCAGTCTCACTGTATAAAGACCGAAAATGATTTTCCCATGTCTCAGGTGGAATGCTGCATTCAATATATGGTGATCTTACTGCCGAGAGGCCTGCCGTGATATGCCAAAATATTGTAGAGTGGCCGCCTTTGACTGCTTGTATGAGACGCTTCCATGTTAACTTGGTGTCCTCATTTTTTTTCTTGGCTATCAGCTTCTTATAACTCTTTTTTGCTTCCAAAAGAGCTTGTGGCAAGAGAGGATTGGGACTTTCCTTGCTTACATCTTTTAAAAAGAAATATAAAAACCAAAAACAATTATTACAATATTAAAAGAGAATTAAACAAATATATTACAAATAATACTGTACATAAAAACAACACTAAAACACATTTAAAAGCAACAAGGCACAAGTAATCCCATTTTAAGAGCTCCCTCTTAGACAGGCAGCCACTGATGGAAGGATCTTCCACATGGTTGAGGTAAGACAGCAAAGATGGAACCAGCCTGCTCTCCCATAGGAGAGAGTTCCCAAGTTTGAGAGTGGTGACAGAGGAAGCCTTTCCCATGTCCCCACCAAACATGCCTGACAGAGTGGTGTGATCAGTGGTGGGATGTCAAAAATTTTACTACCCCACCGTAATGTCATCACAGTGTGGCTGGAGCTAACGTCATGACATCATGATGTCATGGGCGGGGCCAAAGAATTTTTTAAAAAAATTAATAATAAAATAAAATAAAAATAAGCACACACACACACCCTTCAACCCACCAACCCACAACACAAACCTGTAAATAAATAAATTAAATTAAATTAATAAATAAATAGAATAAAAATTACATTAAAATACACCCCACCCCACCCCAAGCACAAGCAAGAAACTTGAAGACTGTTGTGGTCAATAGAGCTTATTTGCTAGAAAAAGCAGGTTATTACCTCATTTCCTGTGTACTGTAAAGGTCACCCTTGCTCAAAAGCCAGTCATATTCAACTCTAGGGTTCAGTGCTACATTAGCTGAAATACTTTTCATGTAAATTCTGAGGTGTGAGGCTGACAACATTAGCTGTGGCCATTTTTTTAATTAACCATTTCTCCTCCCATCCCCATCCCCTTGGCCCCCATGAGTCATAATGGTAATTTTCAGTACTTAAAGACTGCCTCCCCCACCATCAAACAGTCTCCATAGGTTTGTAACCCCTGGAAGAAGTTACTTGTGACTCATGGGGGCTAGGAGATCAAAGAAGGAAAAGGTCTATTTGCAAAGGAAAAAATGCTCTGTCTGAGAACATAACCACTACAAAACTTATATAGGACTGCAGCCATTTTTTCCCCTTCAGAACTAAGAACAGCCACAGGTACTTTGCTGCCTAAAGCAGAACCACAAAGCTGAACTTGAGTTGCATAGCTGGGCCATTTATTTTAGCAAGTTGAGGTAAAAAGATCTCTTTCTTCAGAAAATATAAAATATAATACTTTAAATGATGACGCTTACCGTATTTGCTGGCGTATAAGATGACTTTTTCCCCCCCTGAAAAACATGCCTCTAAGGGGGGGGGGTCGTCTTATAAACCGGGTGCACTTCAGTTGGGATAGACATAGCTGCCCATAGTGGCCTCCCAATGCTCGCCCACCTCATTTTACATACCATCCAGATGAAGAAAGAAGCTCTACATTACAATTGTGTCTCCCTTTCAAACTGGTGGGGAAAAAGAAAGGGTTTCACTTACTGGTACCTTCTGCCCTTATCTTTCTGCTCTGCCCAAAATGGAGGAAAAAGCCATGCTTCTTTTTTGCAGGGGAAGCAAGAGGCTAGGCTAGAGCAACACTTCCTGCCTCAGTGCAATTGACCTACCCTCCCTCTTTACCTGCAGCGCCACCACTGGTGGGTGGTGCAAATACAGTTCTAAAAAATCAATAAAATAATTAATATTACTGTATTTTAATTACTGAAACTCACTAGCAGTTGCTACATTTCCCACTCTTGGCTTATACTTGGGTCAATCTATTTTCCTGAGTTTCAAGGTCAAAATTAGGTACGTCGGGTTATATTTGGGTCGGCTTATATTCATGTATATACGGTAGATAAATAAGTACCACTTTGCACTTGCACTGTTTTATGTTTACTGTACATGTTTGATAACATACAGCCTTGTGACAGTTTTTCTGCATGTCATAAGCATTTGAATATAAATTAACATGTTGAAATCAAATCTGATGTTCTTTTATGTTTTATTTGATGTGTGGAAGGTGTGTGGAAGAGGGGGTAGTCTTATACAGCGAGTATATAACAAACTCTATATTTTGAGTGGAAATGTTTGGGGATCGTCTTATACGCCCAGTCGTCTTATACGCCGGCAAATACAGGTATATTCTGCTGTCTCAATCCAACTCTGTAAAGAACATCACTACTAAATTCACATTCCTTGAAGTGGCCGCATGTTTTGCATTTAACACAGCTAATGAACTGTTTGGTTTCTTCTGTTTCCTTCTCTCTCTCTTTATTTCTTGTTTCCTGTCTCTCCTTCCTTTATTTGCCCTCCTGCCAGTTAGTCTCATAAAACTAACAATCATGATCTTAAATCAAAACAGACTGATAATCTTAAATGAGTAACACCTGTGTTAAATCTGAGTTCATGGACACATTTCAACAGAACATACGCTGCTTACTATTATTTCTTGATAGGTAGAAATCTGTGGAAGCATAGCACAGCATAACATAGCATAACATAGCATAGCATAGCATAGCATAGCATAGCATACCATACCATACCATACCATACCATACCATACCATACCATACCATACCATACCATACCATACTGTTTTTAGTCTTAAAACTCCAACCACCATAATATGCCTGTGTTCTTTCATTGCACGAAAATTTCCTATCAACTTCTTTACATCCTTTTCTCCGCTTACCCTCCTTTGTATATCGTTTCCCTTTTTTAACTCAAACCCCTCTCTTTAAAGCCACAGATCTAGTAGGAAACTGCATTATGGAACCACAATGAAACATGGTTTCATCATCATCAAGTCCTGTATGGAGCACATTGGGCAACAAGTAGAGCCTGGTATAGAAGAGTTCTGCCAACTCATGCCAGCCTAGACAGACAATGATGGATGGAATTTAACTATTTCTTTTCAGCCCTCCCTCCGGGCACCGCCACCTTGCCCAGAGGAGAAGAAAAATCTCCGCCAGTTGCGGGCAGTCAGAGGAACCTCCCGCCCGCCCTCCGAGCCCCGACATCTTGGCCGGAGGCGTTAAAAGGAACTTTTTGGCTGCAGACGGGCAGAGAACTCTCCAGCCCTCCCTCTGGGCCCTGCCACCTTGCCCGGAGGAGGCTTCATCCAAACACACCTGCGACCGGTTCAGTGAAGGGGGAAACGGACAAAAACTAAGAGGCCCCCTAAGGCAGCTCTAAGACCATTGCAAGTTGTTCCATGTGCTGTATAGATGATATTAATGTACTGTTGCCATTCTGCTGCTTTGTAATTGTAATTATTGTCTGGAGGGAAGTGATTGTTTGTAACTGTTTTATGATATATATGCATAACATTGATGTATCTGCTGTTATTTCCTTGCTTTGTTGTATTATACTATATTTTCTATTAGGTTTAATTTCAAATGTATTGTGATATGTTGTGATTATGTAATATATTGTTGATTTTTGTGAATTTTTGTGAGCCGCCCTGAGTTGGTTGCACCGAGTAGGGCGGCATATAAATTGAACTAAATAAATAAATAAATAAATTATACCAAGGACCAAATTATGTGTTATACATGGTTCATCATTGGGGGGTGGGATTCCTTAAGTATTGAGAATGTCTGATTGTCATAGCAAAGGAATTCTTATGCCTTCTATACTTTCCAAATTAACTTTCTCTGTTTCATGGTTGCTCATCACTGAGAGATTTCATTTGTAAGATTAGCCAAAACCCTATTGCTTAGTATAGTACGGGGTGTCCAAACTATGGCCCGTGGGCCAGAATTTGGGCATCCCTGGTTTAAGCAGAAAAAATAGCAACTTAAAATCTATTTCCTCCTGTGGCAAGGCAGATTGCAAGGCACATTTTACTTCTGCTTCCAGTGGGAGGAACCACATGATCAGCCCGCTGAACCATGTGAACCGGCCTACTGAACCATGTGACTGGCCCACAAAGTTTGGGCACCACTAGTATAATAAATCATACTAGTGTAGACCCAATGACTCATTGGAGATTTTCTGCATCAACTCCTCCATAACATCCATCAATCCAAATAGGCCTACTCTAACTGTAACTTACTTTAGCATAGTAAATCACAACTAGAATAGGTCCATTTGAAGTTGGCTCACCAAGTCCCAACTGATTAATGAATCCAATACAATTATAAGCAACAGGATTTTGACTAATGATTGCTGACTCAAAAAGATCTGGCTGAATCATGTCTCTAAAAAACTCAAAGACTTCAGCATCTATTGAATCTGACTTTTTTTTTCTTTGCACAACATGTATTGTACCAGTGAGTATCAGAGTTCAGGATTTAGAAGTCTTTCCTAAGACAACAAATTGTCATCCTATGCAGTCACTCATCTATAGATGAGTTGGACTGAGTTAGTAAATGTCCCAGCTCCTGTGTGAAGCTAAAGAAGAGCTGGTATGCTCCTAATCAATAATAGTTTATTGCAAAGACTTTGTATTGAAGAGATTATCAGTATTAATATGTCCTTGTTTTAAGGAGGTACCAGGTGTAACATCTCCTGTCCGCAAAAGTAGAAAGCAATTTATTATGTGCAAAAAGTCTGCTTTATAGCTGTCTTCATATTTTCCACACTGACACAGTTAAAGAGCCTTTACAACTGTTTAGGCACTAAAGTAAGTGAAAACAAGCAAACAGGCTATCATCACAGAAATAACGTCCTCAATTGTTAATATTAATTCTTATGAATGCACATCGCAGAATGGTGACCGTGTATTCTGTTTTCTGTTCCTACATCCCACGTGCTATATTACTGCTGTCTACAACTTGTAGCATGTATAATGCAAAATCAAAAAGTATATGTGTATATCCCAGTGGTACTGGAATGTAACAGCTTGATTTCATTCCCTCACCATCATGTGTGCCTTCAGTATCCACAATGCCTCCTCATAACCTTTTTGCATTTCCTACTAGGAATTTGTGTGGGTTCTTTCCCCTCCTCCCCCAGTTGGGAACTTCCAGCTTCATAAACAAGAAGAGTAGTCCATATATTTAGGGTGGAACTGGAGATATCTGTTTCCGAAAGGTAGAATGAGTTCTACTTTATAAACAAAATTATTTCTCTCCTGTCTTTTCTTTGTGTTTCAAGAGTTCCCGTTTGCTGTGGCACAATTTTATTTCTAATAAATCACAAATGTTGTTCGCTATAATCTTTAAATAGCCACAACGTTTTAGGTTTAGTTACTTTAGTGAACTTGTCGTAATTGTTGAAACAGTCCAAAATTAATATGGTCCAGTTTTGCGTGGACAGCAAAACAGTCTCAACAGCTAGAATGTATTCCTATGGTCACTTTTATTGGTCAGCTATCCTTTTGTTCTTTAGAAATGATTTGCTGTTTGAATTTTAGAGGTGGAGAGAAAGAGAAACAGTTTTGCATGCTGATCCTGAAGGGCTTCCAGGTGCAAAAGGAATGGGTGATTTATTTTCTGTGAGAAATGAATGACTGCAACAGGAAAATATATCTGCTGCCAATATATTCTGGTTGCCTATATTTGTAAAAGAGAGAAAATATAGCTCCAGCGTATACTACCAAAGTGTTATCTTTGAAATTTCTCACTGCTCAGAATCTGCATAACTTATCATTCTAGAGCAAGAACAACAACAAAAGCAAATGAATATTTTAGCAGATAAAATTTGAATTTCAATAATAATAATTTTGTGTCAGAAAAAAAATGTTCTGGGTTGAAAGGATTTTTGCTGGAGAAACTCTGCAACAGATAAAGCAAATATTGAATGGGGCTCACGTCTCAACAAAGAGCAAAAATATTGCCAAGTGGATGTGTGAATAAAGGGCATCCATATAAATCTTTTTCATACTACAACTTTTACCTCCTCCCACACTATCCTGCTTGTGTACTAAGACCTTCAAAACTGCCTCTTCTTCAAGGGTTGTCAGCAGTGGTGAGTTTCAAAAAAATTTATTACCTACTCTATGAGCATGGTATCAGTGATGGGATGTCCCCGGTTCTCTATGGTTCCCTGGAACCGGTAAGAACAATCCCAGAGGGTTCTCCGTGAGGGGAGTCCACTTTTGAGGCGTCCGGTTCCGGACGCCTCACCGAAAGAATTTTTTTTAAAAAAAATCGGAGCTAAAATGGCTCCGATTTACTGCACATGTGCAGAAACTCAATCTGCCGCATTGCGCATGCGTCAGATTGAGTTTCTGCACATGCGCAATAAAATTGGAGCAATTTTTACTCCAATTTTACTGCGCATGCTTAGAAACTCAATCTGACACATGCGCAATGCGGCAGATTGAGTTTCTGCGCATGCGCAGTAAATCGGAGCCATTTTAGCTCCAATTTTTAAAAAAATCGGCAACACCGGCAGTCCTCAAGAACGAGATAGTGGCAGCGGCGGCACTGACGGCGGTGGCAACACAGGCAGTGGCGGCGCTGACGGGAGCGGCGATGACGGCACCAGCAGCGGCAGCAACGATAATGGCGGCGGCGGAGATTGCAGCGGCGATGACTTTGGCGGCCGCAACTCTCCACGGGCGCCCCAAGCCTTGCTGTCTGGCGGCGCGCCTAGCCGGGCGGCCCAGGGCTCCCAGCCGCAACTCTCCATGGGCAGCCCTGAGCCACAGCGTCCGGTGGCGCGCCTAGCCGGGCGGCCCAGGGCTTCTGGCCGCAACTCTCCATGGGCAGCCCGTGGAGAGTTGGGGCCGGGACCCCTGGGCCACTGGGCTAGGTGCGCCGCCGGGCAGCAAGGCTTGGGGTGCCCGTGGAGAGTTGCGGTCGGGAGCCCTGGGCCGCCCGGCTAGGCGTGCCGCTGCCACCGATGGGTGCCGAGGCTCAGGGCTGCCCATGGAGGGTTGCGGCCGGGAGGCCCTCGGCCACCTGGCTAGGCGCGCCGCCACTGGGCGCCGAGGCTCGGGGCCAGCCCCAACGGTCCCCATTGTAAGTGGGGTTTGTGTTTGGGGTGGGTGGGTGTTTGGGTGTATTTTTATTTAATTATTATTTTATTTATTTATTTTATTAACGGTTTTGTGTGTGTGGGTTGAGGGGTGTGTGTGTTTTATTATTTTTTATTTTTTTATTTTTGGCCCCGCC
This sequence comes from Furcifer pardalis, assembly GCA_030440675.1. Taxonomy (NCBI): domain Eukaryota; kingdom Metazoa; phylum Chordata; class Lepidosauria; order Squamata; family Chamaeleonidae; genus Furcifer; species Furcifer pardalis. Next base: position 238,562,045 of record CP126891.1, read on the forward strand.
TACAACGTCATGACGTCATGACGTTGGCTCCATCCATGACGTCATGACGTTAGCTCCGCCCCCACTGTGATGACGTCAGGGTGGGGTACTAAAATTTTTATCATCCCATCACTGCATGGTATGGTGGGCATGACCAGGGGAAAGCCCTACGTTGCAACCGAATTAGGACTATGAGGTTTTGTAACTGCAGCCCACAGTCTGTGAACGTTTCCTTTGAATAACTCACTAGTCTTTAAGATGCTACAAGGCCATGTGCTGTTTTTATTAAACCAGATGAACATAGTTATCTCTCCTCCCACCCACCCCAAAAAACCAGCACTTATTTTCTTTAATTGATTGATTTGTTTTTTTATGCTCTCTTTTGGGAGCAGTGACAGCTAAACAAGTTTTAATGCCTCTTATTTTTCTAATTTCATTTGATAGTCTTTTGGTCAATATTTATCTGTGGGAAGTCCCATCTGCAGAAGTTGCCAGAGAAATCTGATTACGTTGCAAGATGCAGATAGTCTCCTCTTCTTCATGTGACTGGGACACACACAAAAAGATCCATGCTTCATGAAGCTGGCATCTTCTCAAATAATCAGTGCAGCTTCCATAATTGGCACTATGGACAAGTTAATATTGACCAGGATGCTGATTATTGTTTTCATTATTTTGCCCTTTTATGACATCTGAACAGTCCACAGGTCCACTGTAGATTAAAGATGATTTGTACATGTAAAAAATGAACCTGGCTTCAGTCCTAGTGAGTTTACATCAGGAGTTCTCAACCTTTTTAAGCCAGGGGCCAGGTCATGCTCTTTCAGACAGCTTCGGGGGCCAGACAGCCATGGCACTGCCTGGTGTGGTGGAGGCAGGGGGGGCACATGAAATGGTGTCACAGGCCGCATCTGGCCCACAGGCCGCAGGTTGAAAATCCCTGGTTAACATAATGAAGTCATAGAAGATAAACTCTGCCATTACTGAATGTGAAAAACTAGCAATGGGCCCTCTCATAATGTAAGGTTCCACAGCACATATAAATCACTGTGCATACAGTTGGGCATGCAAAGTTTTTCCTTCGAGAAAGTGGACAAGCCAAGAACATGGTATCAAAGATGGAAGCGAGGCTGGTCAGTGTTCGGGGAGCCTATGAAGAAAACCAAGCGAAAGTAAGGGCTGCAGGAAGGAGGCTAGAAGAAGAAAGTCCTACTGCATGAACAGAGTTCTAAATTGCTGTGATATAAACAGCCGTTGGGAGAAACAAAAATACCTTTAGTGGAAATGGTTTTAACTTTTTTAGTATTAGCTTCTTTGAATTTTTTAATGAATAAAGAAATACTGTACAGTAATAGAATATTTTAATTCAGTATTAAAAAGTCTTGGTTCAGCCATTATAGCTCTCATATGCCTAGTTTAACTAGAATTCATGCTGGTAAGAGAAAGCCACTGAAAATAATTATACTTGCCCATTCAGCAAACTCTTTGATTCAGCTTTGAAAGATTGGCATGAGAAACCAGCTGTAATTTATTAGTGTGTTTTTAAATCTTTGAAGTTCACCTCCTAGTTGATACCAGGAGGGATGCAGTTTTTATTGCTGTTTTTACAGGTTGTCATAAAAATTAATCTATTTGCTTTCATTTAGTGAAGAAAGGCGTTTCCTTTAGGATTAAGATTATTAGGCTGTTCCTTTGAGAAAGCCAATCATCACAAAGAAACTACATATTTTATTAGAAAGGGGAAACGATGCCCATGGGTATTGCTCCACTGAAGTGGTAGGAATGTATGTTGGGAGGTCATATGCAAAACGTAAAGGCAAAGGTCACCCTTGCTGGAAATCCAGTCATATCCAACTCTAGGGTTTGGTGCTCATCTCCGTTTATAGCCAAAGAACCAACTCTGTCTGCATCTGCAGATGTTCCCATGGTCATGTTGCAGGCATGAGTAGACACTGGAGTGCGTGGAATGCTGTTGCCTTCCCACCAAAGTTATACCTATTTATCTCCTTGCAATTTGTTGCTTTCAATCTCCTAGATTAGCAGGAGCTGGGACAGAGATGGGGGCTCACTCCCTTGTCCACCACTCGGGTCTCAAACTGCTGACCTGTACAGTGTCTTAACCACTAAGCCACTGCAATCCCTCGACCCAGATTGGAATAGCATAAGCTTTTCTAGACTAGAGCAGTAGTCTTCTTAACATTTTGCAACTTCAGAAGCCCCTGCCAGCATGGCCAATGCTCAATAATGCTGGAGAATAAGAGTCCCAAATATTCCGAAGGGCCAAAAGTTGGAAGCCACTAGACTAGATTACATTTCATCCAAGGAATGAAGCATTACCTTCAATTGACAAATATGCTAGGTATCCACAATCTCAGTCAGGTGTTCACATGTGGCTTTAATTGCACAAGCAAGCACAATAGAGTCCAAGAACAAGCACGCCAACTCTGCCTCCTTCCACTGGTATTTTCACTACTCTCTTCATGTTCAGTGTATCTCATTGTACCTGTGGAGGACCTTTCTGTAAATCTGAATCCTCCTTTTCCACATACAGAACCCACCATGGAGAGAAGCATCTTTCCACTACAAACAACTAAACACAAGAGTTGTAGAGTGAGAAGAATGGTGACCAAGAAGACAAACCTATTATACTCATCCTCATTTTCCCTCCTGACATGAAAAGGCCTAAGTGAGCTATCGGAAAATGGCCGACTAGGGATACAATCTACAGTATATGAAGATGGCACACACAGGGGATAATAGTCACAGTGTCCTTTTTGCATTTTAGAGTTGCTTGGCTCAAGTGTGTATTTATGTACTTTCTTTTTAAAATACAGTAAAACCTCACATAAAGAGCACCTAACTTAAAGAGTAACTCACTTAAAAAGCAGAATTTTCTCTGAATGGTCGCCTCGGTGAACAAATAAAACCAACAAAAAACTTGCTTAACAACTAAATCGGGGTTTGCAATCCCCCCCCCCACCAGAAGTCACAACTGGTCACAATGGTGTTTCACTTAAAGAGCAAAGTCGCTTAAAGAGCAGTCCCGTGGAACACTTTATGCTTTTTAAGCGAGGTACCACTGTACAGTAATACCTCAGATAACGCTAAGACTTGGTTCCACAAGTCTTGGTGTTATCCGATTTTTAGTGTTATCCGATGCATTTTAAAATCCTATGGGATGGATCGGCTAACGTTAAAGCTCCATTGAGATACATTGTAACCGCACAGGCTTTAGCGGTTGTTATCCGATCCATTCCATAGGACCTTAACATTATTCGATCCAATTCTTCTCCCCAGATTACTTAATGTTATGTGATTTTAGCGTTATCTGAAGTAAATGTTATCTGAGGTATCACTGTACTTATATTGAATCCTCTTGACTCAATATGAGTCACTGAAAAATATAACAAAATTTTGAAATATAGTTAAACCTACTAAAACAAAAGCTTTTGTTGTTTTGATCTTAAAGTCATCAGAGAGGGAGCCAAATGGATGAGCTTCTTGCCAAGGCCAGGATATCATGCATTCCTGCTATCGAAATTTCAAATGCTGATGGGGCTGATTATGTGTGTGTGAGTCCATGTGCATGTGTAACAATCCATACATTCAATGATGTGGGCTCATGTCCATAAAATGTATGGCACATAAGCTCTTTTTCTTTTTGCTGAAACAGACTAGTCTGACTACTATCTGGAAATTATTAGACTGTAATGAGTTCCAGGCTTTCAATGCCTCTAAAAATTAATAAGGATGCATTAAAATCTCTCCCTAGGAGTGATGTTTTTTGAATTAGCTGTTCTTGTTTGTGGCAAGCCTTCCATTTTTAAGTTGCTTACTTTGTCAAAAGCACTGTGAAAGCACAAAAAATGAAAGAAAGGAATGGAAAGCAATCTCTTAGAAAAAGAGTGAGATAGAAACATATAGACCAAGGGTGCCCAAACTTTTTGGGCCGTGGGCTGATCATGTGGTTCCTTGCGGGCAAGTTTTACTTCCGCTTCCAGGAGCGACGAGGGCTTCGTGGGCCGGATGAATTGGCATCTGGGCCCCACCCTGCCTCTGGGCCTTAGTGACCGGCTCCCTGAACCACATGATTGGCCCACGGCCCAAAAAGTTTGGGCACCCCTGGTCTATATGTTTCTATCTCACTCTCATGGGCACCACTGATATAGACTCTTTTTTTGTTGTTGTTCAGTCGCACAGTCGATTCCGACCCTCTGTGACCCCATGGACCATTGCCCGCCAGGCACTTCTGTCCTCCACCATCCCCCTCAACTCGCTCAGTTCTGTGCCCATTGTCTCCACAATACCATCCAACCATCTCATTTTTGGCCGCCCCCTTTTTCTTTTGCCCTCCACCTTTCCCAGCATCAAGGCTTTCTCAAGCGAATCTTCTCTTCTCATTTGGTGTCCAAAGTACCTTAGCTTCATCTTTACAATTTGACTTTCTAAGGAGCATTCTGGGTTAATTTCTTCTAAGATTGACCTATTTGTTCTCCTTGCTGTCCAGGGAATTCTCAAAACTCTCCTCCAACACCACATCTCAAAGGCATCTATTCTTCTGCGCTCAGCTTTCCTAATGGTCCAGCTCTCACAACCATACATTGCCACAGGGAATACCATTGCTTTGACAATACGAATTTTTGTTTTCAATATGATGTCTCTACTTTTCATTATGCTCCCCAGGTTTCTCATTGCTTGCCTCCCAAGAATCAATCGCCTTTTTATTTCATGGCTGCAATCCCCATCTGCAGTGAGTTTTGTGACAATCATGACTGATGACACACTTATCATTGCTTAGTTCCTTTTGTTCTTTCCTCCTTTCATTTACTACAAACATCCCAACTATACAGAGTTCTCACACAATGTAAAGACATTTAGGTTTGTCAGGTTTGTTTTTATTATGCTGTGACACTTCTTGAAATGCTTGAATGAAAGTATTGCAATAATGTTACACACTCTCATTGGGATTGCCAAACACCAAGAGGCAATTTCAGAAATGCAGTGTGTAGCTACCCTTTAATTTTAAAAACACTGGGGGGGGGGGATTTGATTGGGGGGGGGGGGCAATTTGAGAATGAGTTATTAACAGTGAATGGCCCTATAGGCCTCTTCCATGTGAATAGGTGTTCACTCTTTGACTAATAGGAATTGTATGTCATGGGGGGAGGGGATCAGGATTTTATAGATACTTAGGTGGGGAATGGGCAAAACAAAGGTTGAGAGCCACTAATCTAAAGTATGTGTTTAAATATACATTTTTCTAAAATGCACATTTTTGTGCACTTTTTAATTTAAAAGATCAAGGTACATTTTAGGCCTTTTTTAAAGTTGAGAACAACTACAAAATCCAGAAAAGTGTGGCAGGGGGAGAAGGAAGGAAGATAACTGCTTTAATTTGCATATCCAGTTGGCTTACTTTAAAATGCCAGCTGTAGAAAATTCTTACCTGACTCAGATTAGGTTACACCACATGAATAACAATAAAAGTAAAATGTGTTGGAGATGCAAAAATACACTGGGTACTTATGAGCATGTGTGGTGGAGTTGTAATGTGGTTTAAAAAATTAGATTAAGATTGAGCAAGAAACTTCAAAAATAATGGGAATAAGCATCAGGTTGGGCCAGGTACCACCATGTTGACAGATATTGATAATACGAACATGGATAAAAGTAAAAAAGAGTTATTGTCCATAATATTAACAATTGGTAGACAATGTATTGCAAGAAATTGGAATAGTGATGTGGTATTAAAAATTGAAGATTGGTATAAGGAAATGTGGGAGATCGCATTGAATGATAAGTTGACATGAGAATTGAATAAAAAAAGAAAGGTATTATTGTTGAGAACAAATTTTGGGACATATGGCGACCATTTGTGGAATATACATTAAGTGAGGGTAAGGGGGGCAAGCCAGCACCTGATCAACTGGGTTTTTGGGAAAAATAAAAGGTGACTGTGATACACCGTAACCCCCAGGCCAATGTATATAAAACTGGGGTGAATAGAATACTATGAAAATGTATTTTTCATAAATGGTATTTTTCCTTTTACATGTTGTATGATATAACAAGAGAGGATAGGTAAAGAAAAATGGGTGCATATGTAAAACAATTGATAAAGATTGAGGATTTAAATAAATATTAGGACAATGAGTATAAATACATAAAGTAGATGAAATAAGATTTACCTATTGTATAGATGATGTAAGGAAGAAAGGACTAAACATTTTGTGATGTAATTATATTATGTATTGATGTTTTGGTTTTCTTTGTTTGTATTGTATATGTTTTGTTTTATATTTCATTCTTTTTTTTTGTATGTTATTATTTAAAATAAAAAAAATTTTTTAAAAAAGAAAATTCTTAAGCTTCCCTAATTCCTATGGCATGAGGTATAAAGTTCAGTAGAGTTGTCCCATTGAGTCTATGTGGACTTAGTGAGTCAACTCCACTCTAAGTTCATTGATTCAAATAGACCTACTGCAACTGTGACTTCCTCAATAGGCCTACTCTAGTGCAATGCACTAGTAAGCAACAGGATTTGCGCCAGAGGGATATATAGTCTCTCTCTCTCTCTCTCTGGGGTGCATGTGTTTGTGAATGTATGCACATACACAAAAAATGAAATTACCTACTCCATACCCAGGTCTGTGATATTAGCTCTGTGAAGCAGTGAAGTAGACATGACCTTAGGCTACAGAGCTCCCTAATTGTGAGATTTATCCATTTAAAGCATATATGACAATTACAGCCAACCCTCGCTTAACGAGCGTTTTACTTAATGAAAAACTCGCATAATAAGTGGGTTGTTCAAAAAGCAATCCGACTAGCATAACGAAAATTTTGCTTTATGAGTTTTCCCCATAGAAATGCTCGTTATGCGAGTTTTCCCATAGGAATTTTTACTATGCGAAAAAAACTTGCTTAGCGAGCAGCCTCGCAGAATGAATCATTTTTGTTATGCGAGGTATGATTGTATTCTTCCATAATCACACAAAAGTTCAATCCAATAGTGTAATAACATTTCAGTAAAGTTTAATAAACTAAGCTGAGTGAAAGATCAAAGAAAAAGGACAACAGTCCAGATTGCAAAGAGACTATCTACAGAAGCTTTTTTTTTTTTTTTTTTTTTTTTTTGGTATCCTTCAGCTCAATGAAATGGCTGGTGAAACAGCAACAAGAGTATATATAGATGTGGTGTTGTGATTGTGGTCTGAGTCCTCCTTTATGCCTCAGTGGCTGAACAGCTCAGGGCAGAGTTTCAGGTTTATTAGTAGGTTCAGGGGTCACTTGCCATCTCCTTTGATTTCAGTGGCTCAGCCTCTCGCATGACATTTGATTTCTCATTTCCTCAAATGATTACCTTTCTTACTCTACCTATGTCACATGTGACATGAAGGATCTGCTATAGTTTTGGCTCAACCCACTGGTGAACATTAGCTCCTTGCTCTGTCCCATAGGCAGACCTCTGAATTGCACAAATATAGCCCTGATTTGCTTCACTTTTGCATATTTGTGTGAAGAATGTACACGTGCCTGCTTAAGCCTATAGCAAAAGCATTGAATTACTATGAGAAAATTGAGCCAAACTTGAATATAGTTATACTGGCATTACATTAAAGATCTGACAAAAGCATTTAGCCTCTTGCCATAATATGGGTCAGAGAAATGGCTAACATCATCTAGAACAGGGGTGCCCAAACCTTTCAGGCCACGAGCCAGTCACGTGGTTCAGTGGCCTGGTCATGTGGTTCCTCCCACCAAAAGCAGAAGTAAAATATGCCTTGCAATCTGTTTTGCAACAGGATGAGATAGATTTTAAGCTGCCATTTTCTCTGCTTAAACCAGGGGTGCCCAAACTATGGCCCATGGGCCAGATCCTGCCCCTGAGACCAATTCATCTCGCCCAAGCCACCCTCGTCACTCCCAGAAGCGGAAGTAAAACACGCCCATATGCCATACGGGCACGTTTTACTTCCATCTCTGGGAGTGACAAGGGTGGTGTGGGCCAGACGAATTGGTATCGGGGGCTGGATCCAGCCCATGGGGCATAGTTTTGGCACCCCTGATCTAGAATTTTTTTAAAAATCATTTTTAATGTATATAGTGGAGAGAAAACATTCTTTTTGGAATTCCTTGCTGTAAAAATGCTAGCCAGTATTTTAAAATTTATGTTTGCTTCCACTATCTAATAACAGTACATCGGGGATAGTTCCTCCCTCTCACAAATGAAAAGAGTTTGTGCTTTTGTTACAACAAAGGACATAGTGGATATTTTTGTTTTGTAACAGGCAAGTCAGAGTAATCTAAACAAGATGATCAGGTAGCAAACAGATAGAGGATCTTAATTTCCTATCAACCGTTCAGTCGCAGGGAGTTTGCTGGATAATCACAGATGACCACGCAATTTTGAACTCTGATCGTCCACATGCCTTACAATCCATTTTGGACCTTTCATCTTCAAGGTGTGGAGTAATGTATTGACCTAATGGGAATGAAACTGACATGTGTGAGGAGAGCAGAGACACGTGAGGATTGAATTCCCAGTTAGAGCTGTTTCCAATATGATGGCCTCCTTTGCATGTACAGGTATCTATGACTGTTTAATTATGAACAACAAACTGTTCATCTGCAGTAGCTGGAAAATCCCAAAAGCAACTTTTGGTGAAGCAAATCTGAAGCACATTTTCCACAAAGCTGAAAGAACTATAGTAAAGTGATTGTTGTCTATGGTAATTAATACATCATTAACTATGTCTTGGGACTGTGGTGGCATAGCGGTTAAGATGCTAAACTTGACAAATGGAAGGTCAGCAGGTTGAAACCCAAGTGCTGCACGATGGAGTGAGTGCTTGTTGTCTGTTCCAGCTCCTGCCGACCTAGCAGTTCAAAAGCAAGATATTGCAAGTAGATAAATAGGTACGACTTTAGTTGGAAGGTAACAGTGCTGTGTGCATTTCAGTGTGTAATAATGCCTGCCACGTGACCATGGAAATATCTGCAGACACAGACAGTGATGGCTCTTTGTCTGTAAATGGAGATGAGCACCGCATCCTAGACTCAGATATGACTGTCTTTTGAGCAAGGGTGACTTTTACCTTAGCCTTTAACTACGATCTTAAAAAATTGCATTATTATTCTGTTATTCTATTGGTCAGATGATTTCAACTGTCTCAACTGTAGTAGAATATAATTTCTTTTTTAAATTTTCTCTGTCAGGTTGTTGTTCATCATTTATAATGTTATGCTAGTTATGGTACTTTTGAATTGTTCCATTTGTAATAACTGGAATCAAACAAGTATTCCCAAGGGTTATAACATTATACAAAAAACATTCCATCCATTCAATTGAGCTTTGAATTGATTTAGGCATCAGTTTAAAATAACCTCATTTCACCATTTCTAGAGGACAGATATATTACACTTTGTAACAAAACCAACAAATAATCTGTGGTATGTAAAGAATCAATAAGATTTATTTGATAGACTGCAACCCATTTTATAAAACGAGCTGCAATCCATCAAAGTTTATGCCAAATAAATCTAGTTAATCTTTAAAGAGGTGTAAAATAGTTTGGCCTAAACTCAGCTGCTGTCGAAACTGGAGCCGACTTATGGAACCTACTGGTGAATGTAACTACTGAATGTAAATCCTACTGACACAGTGGATTTTGTGTGCACTACTATATGGCCTTACGGCAGGGGTGCCCAAACATTTTGGGCCAAGGGCCGATCATGTGGTTCAGGAAGCCAGTCACTAAGGCCGAGGGGCTGGGTGCGGCCCCCGGGCCTTAGTTTGGGCACCACTGCCTTACAGTTTGTTATTTCAACATATATTCTGTCATAATATGCTCCGAGTCATTTTAATTTGCATCTTCATTCTGGTTATTATTTTTCATTGATAAATTGTGAACTGACTGTGTGTGTAATAAATTGGCTTTATTGGTGGTGCAGTGGTAAACTGCTGTACTGCAACCAAAAGGTTGTAAGTTCGATCCTGACCAGGGCTCAAGGCTTACTCAGCCTTCCAGCCTTCCAAGGTCGGTAAAGTGAGTACACAACATGTTGGGAGCAAAATGCTAATTAACTTGTGAACCACCCAGAAAATACACTAAGCACTATGGGGTGGTATATAAGTGTGATTGCTGTGATTTCTCCTTTACTGTCTTGTTTTAAAGACATATAGTGTGAGCAGTCCTGTAATGAAAAATTGTGAAATGTTTTTTTTTAAATTGCAATTAAAAAAAAACATTGTTTTTCTTTCACATCTTTCCTTCATTTTTTCAGATTATGAACAGTAGGTATCAAGATTGTATTCAGTGGGCCCAGATGTAAACTCCTAAAATTAAGGCTAGAAGGCTAGATAAGTTTGTTTGTTTGTTTGTTTGTTTGTTTGTTTGGTTGGTTGGTTGGTTGGTATCCCATCAGATTTGTGAGGCCAATAATTTACTGGCAGTATCAAAAGAACAATTTCTAATAAGGTTGAACATTTTGAATCCAGTCTTAGAGAAGATCACTATATTAGTCTCATTCTCCAAGCATCTTCTGAAAGGAAAGGGCAGCAGAACAATCTTATTAAGAAAGAAGAGAATATTTGCTTAAAATACTAACTTTTTTGCTGAGCTTGTTTCTATAACCATTTATTAGGAGTGAATGCTGCCTTGTATTGTATGAAGAATATGAAAAATTAAACTGTTGAATATATTTTAAAAAGCTAACTGATAAATGTGCACACAAGAGGGCAGTGTTGTATTACCAACCATAATGAGCTGAGCCTTAACAGTATATCACACTATAAAAATTATTATTATTATTATTATTATTATTATTATTATTATTATTATTATTATTATTATTATTATTATTATTATTATTATTTCAAATTTATATCCCGCTCTATTCAGGAAATCCCGACTCTAGGCAGCTTACAAATCATAAAAATAAAACACAATAGATACAATATAAACAGCAAATCAATGATATACAATAACCAAAATACACCATGAACAAAAAGTAACAGCATAACATCATACAATATACAAAATACAATTGGAAACAGCATATAACAACATGAATAAATATAAAATTCATTCATTTTCATTCATTCATTCATTTCGATTTATTTATATTTAAAATTAATGGTCAATGTAGTTAATAAATCTTACATAAAAATACAATAGAATAAAAAAAATATTATAGTCAAACTGGCAGGAAAATTATACAATATAGTCAATTACAATACCAAATTCAAACAGTCTCTCCACCCCAACCACAAACCAGACCAGGGGCAGCTGTGACAAAAATTCCACTGCCCAGCCCCAGCAGGGGCAAGTCCTGTGCGCCAGTGGAGATGGACCCAGCGCCGGTTGCCATGGCGTCCTCCCAGCGCCATCCCCAGGTGTTTCTTTGGCAGCGGGGGGGAGCAAGGTCCTACCGCTATGGAAGCTTTTAAAGCCCCAGCAGGGGCGAGTCCCGTGCACCAGTTGCTGTGGCGTCCTCCCAGTGCCATCCCCAGGTGTTTCTTTGGCAGCGGGGGGGGGGAGCAAGGTCCTACCGCCATGGCAGCTTTTAAAGCCCCAGCAGGAGCGAGTCCCGTGCGCCAGTTGCCATGGCGTCCTCTCAGCGCCATCCCCAGGTGTTTCTTTGGCAGCAGGGGGGAGCAAGGTCCTACCGCCATGGCAGCTTTTAAAGCCCCAGCAGGAGCGAGTCCCATGCGCCAGTTGCCGTGGCGTCCTCCCAGTGCCATCCCCAGGTGTTTCTTTGGCAGCAGGGGGGAGCAAGGTCCTACCGCCATGGCAGCTTTTAAAGCCCCAGCAGGGGCAAGTCCCATGCGCCGGTTGCCGTGGCGTCCTCCCAGCACCATCCCCAGATGTTTCTTTGACAGGGGTGGCCACCCTACGGCCTGTGGGCCAGATGCAGCCCGCAGCACCAATTCATGTGGCCTGCTGCCGCCCTTGCTGCTACCAGAAGTGGACGGACGTGTTTATGACAGCCATAAATGCACCCACATATGCGTAAATGCACCCATGCCTGCCGCAAACCCTACTGTAAATGCACCCGCAGCTGTCATAAATGGCCCACTCATCTGTCCACTGGGACGTGGTCTGGCCCACAACGTGAAACAGTTGGGAGCCCCCTGCTCTAAGCTATATATGATCAATTAACAATGGAAGTAACATTTCCAGTCAAACAATAATAAAAATAATTCCTCATAAACTATAAACTATGGATTCTCAACCTTTTCCCACCACAGACTGGATCTCACACACCCCAGTCCCCCTGCCGTAAATGCTGCTGTAAGCCATGATGGGTACATTTGTGCTGGTGTGGGCACATTTGCACAGGCATGTGTGTGTTTGCACAGGCACATGTGTGTTTGCACAGGTGCGGTCATGTTTATTGCTATCATAAATGCAGCCACTTCCAGGGTCATCACGGGGCTGGATGATTTGCTGCCACGGGCAAAACAAATACCTGGTATTGATCATATGCTAATGATTTTAACCTCTTACTGTGTAAGCACATCCTGTACTGTTTGGCATGTTGTGAAAGAAAATATTACAGGAAAGTTAGTGAAGGTGGTATAAAACACCAAAATATAATATATAAAATATATATAGCAGCATATAGCAATCTGTGTATCAAATTTGATAATGTCCCAGAAACCTTGGCTAGTATTCAAACCTCTGTGATGGATGTCCAACAGATGGATGTACAGTAAAACCTTGCATAAATTGTGCCTTGCTTAGAGACTAACTTGCTTAAAGAGCAGAATTTTCTCTGAAAGGTCGCTTTGCTTAACAACTAAAACCATCCAAAAACTCACTTAACAACTAAATTGGAGTTCGCAATCCCCCCACACCACAAGTCACAATTGGTCACTTACAATGGTGTTTTGCTTAAAGAGCAAACTCACTTAAAGAGCAATCCCATGGAATGCATTATGCTCTTTAAGCGTGGTATCACTGTACAGTACAGTAAAACCTCATATAACACTAAAACCTGGTTCCACAAGTCTTCGTGTTATATGATTTTTAGTGTTATCTGATCCTCTATGGGATCCATAGAGATACATTGTAACCACACAGGCTTTCGCGGTTGTTATCTGAAGCATCCCATAGGATCTTAATGTTATCTGATGCAATTCTTCCCCCCAGATTCCTTGATGTTATGCGATTTTAGTGTTATTCGATACTAATGTTATATGAGGTATTACTGTATTTGATTTCTGCTCTCTCTCTCTGGATCCTAGTCTTGTAATTTCTCTGTTCCAGAATTGCAACTTTCAGGTCTTGGATAGTGTCCAGGTAGACTGGAATGATTTGAAACAGGTTTCTCTGTGTTGCCATTCCGGATGTCTGCTTTATGTCCATTAATTCTTTTGCGCAAAGATTGTCCTGTTTGTTCTACATAAAGTGCAGAAGGGCATTTTTGGCAAGAGATGGCTTAAATCCAGTGGTGGGCTCCAAAATATTTTACCACTGTGGGCATGGTATAGTGGGAATGGCCAGGGGGAAAGCCCTGTGTTGCACCTGAATTAGGACTACTTTATTTCAAAACTTGGATTTGCGGGGCTAGCCAGAATTTCTGCTATTCGTTCTGGCAAACTGGTGCGAACCTGCTGATGCCCACCACTGCTTAAATCACATTGGCAGAAGAACAAATAAAACTGCCTTTAATGTTGTGTGTGGAGCCACTGGGTCCAGCAATGTTTCCAGAGTGAGTATGGGAGCAAAGTTGACATTTGGGTTTGCAGCAGAGTTTAGTTCCCATCTCTGTTTCACTTTTCTGTAGTCTGTTGTGTGTCAACAGTTGTTTGAGATTGGAGCAGTGGCGGGATGTCAAAAAATTTACTACCCCACCGTGGTGTCATCAAAGTGTGGGCGGAGCTAACATCATGACATCATGATGTGGGTGGGGCCAAAGAAATATATATATATAAATAAAAATAATAAAATAAAAATAAGCATACACACACACCTCTCAACCCACCCACCCACCCACCCACAACACAAACCCATAAATAAATTTAATTAATTAATTAATTAATTAAAATAAAAAATACATTAAAATACACTCAGCCACCCACCCCAAACACAAATCAAACAGAGTTTTTAAACCAGAGCTTAAAGCTTATTCTGGCTAATCTTTCTCACACTAGGTCAGATGGAAGGAACTACAGAATGAACTCAACACAAGATGACTTCATTTTGGCACTTTTCAACAATTAAAGAAGTTAGGTACTAAGTCTTTGCCTAACCAGTTCTCTAGGATAACATGCCTTAATGTAAATGTAAAACAGCTGTACCTCCTTAAGGGTTCTCCAATTGGAACAGCAATTGGAACAGCACAGGTGTAGCTTATTGATGAGCTCACTCCAAGACTTTGCTTAAAAAACCCAAGCCAGGCCACCAGGCCTTTTTAGGAACTGTGGTAGTACGTCAATATAGGTAAAGGTATTAAATACACATTAAAATACACACAGACACACCACATCAAAAGGTGAGTCACTTACTCTGGGGAGCAGGCTATAGGAAGCTTCAGGCTAGCAGCTTCTCTTCCTCCTCCCCACTTGGGAAGACAGCAAGGAGGCCGTGCATACGCGCCAAGCACTGTAGGTGTGCATGCACACCAAGTGCTTGGCAAGCATGCACAGTGGGGGAACCAGTGGAAAGGTAAGCCCTGAAGGTGGTTCCCCCCAAAGCTGCTACCGGTTCTCTGGGACACTGGGGAAAGTTACTACCGGTTCTGGTGAATTGGTGAGAACCTGTTATAGCCCATCGCTTGATTGGAGGGTTGTTTATAAGCAAGTTGAGGTCTGTCACCAAGGGCTTTGGAAAGTGAAGTACAGTATTATTGTCCAAGAGATCTGAAGATCTTTCATTATGCATGTGAGGGGTTTAAGTTGAGGGCTGAAAGTGACAACCAGAATGTGTTTGCTTTCTTTTTTTTCTAGGCCTATCATGTAGTAGGTTATGCCTGGGTATTCATCTAGCCTGGTTGATTTGTTCTTTAACTATATTGGATGGGTATTGTAGTTTGAGAAATGCATTTTGTAGATCCTTGAGCTTGACATCCCTGTCTTGTGAGTCTGAGCAGATGCGATTGTACCTGAGAGCTTGGCTGAAGACAGTGCATTTTGTTATATGTTCTGGATGGAAGCTGGAAGAATGCAGGTAGGTACAATTGTCCGTGGGTTTGTGATATAGTGTGGTACTGAGATGTCCATTTTGTAGTTTCATAGTGGTGTTCAGGAAATTTGCTTGTTGTGTAGACTGGTCCAAACTGAGTTTAATATTGGGATGAAAATTATTGAAATCTTGGTGGAATTTCTCTAGGGTTTCTTTTCCATGAGTCCAGATCAAAATTAACAGTTAATAAACAGTTAATAAACAGTTAATAAAGCTATGGCCCTTATTCAACTCCAAATCTGGTGTCAGTGTCTTTGCTCCAGGACTGGGCAGGTGGGGAAGGGGCAAAGAGGCATACTCTCACATCTATGTATAACATTTTAGTTCTAATAGGATTGAGTAGAAGACTGAGTAGTAAGCTACCTTTACACAAGTCATCAAAAGAAACATCAGGAAACTGCACAAATGAGTCTTGCATGGATAATATAACAAAGCATATAGAGCAAGGATATTATATACCCATATTATCAGTACAGAAGAGTGGGAGAAAGTCACTGGTTCCCAAAGAGTATGAAGTAAGCACAATAGCTTATTTTACTAGTCAGAGCTTGAAGAGCTACTAGTCAGATCAGCTGGATGAATCTGGAAATCTGAAACAGTAATTTTTCCAAGCTAATTCCAGGTTGTATTTTCTTGTGCCATGCCTAAGGCAAAAAGCAATCTAGAAAAATTTGGCCACCAGACTCCTCCTACCCTGTTTACCCTCTTTCTAATCCTTCTATCCTGCTGAGCCCCTTTCTAATCCTTCTTATTATAGTGAAGTATATACCATAGTATAGTATAAACCATGGGGATTTCTCCCTTGCTAATGAGGTCCAAGATCATTTTGCAAATTCCAGATGTGCTTCTTATCCTCCAACTTTACCTAATCCTTTGGGATTGTTAAGGATGTCTGTTGGCAATCAAGTCAATTACACTTCCTGAGGAAATAATGAATCCTACCCCTCTATTTTAAGCACATTAAGCCCTCACTTGTTTTAGGAACTAGGTATGGTTACTTTGTTGAACCAATTCATGTGATGTACATCGGTGCATGTGATATACATGTTATCTCCCTTTTCATCTGAAAGCCTCCTCAGGGATTTTGTTGTTGTTCAGTTGCACAGTCAATTCCGACCCTCTGCGACCCATGGACCACTGTCCGCTAGGCACTCCTGTCCTCCACCATCCCCCTCAACTTGCTCAGCTCTGTGCCCATTGTATCTACAATACCATCTAGCCATCTCATCTTGGGCCATCCCCCTCTTCTTTTGCCCTCGACCCTTCCAAGCATCAAGGCTTTCTCAAGTGAATCCTCTCTTCTCATTTGATGTCCAAAGTACTTTAACTTCATCTTTATTATTTGACCTTCTAAGGAGCAGTCAGGGGTGATTTCTTCTAATATTGACCTATTTGTTCTCCTCGCTGTCCAGGGGACTCTCAAAACTCTCCTCCAACACCACATCTCAAAGGCGTCTATTCTTCTGCGATCAGCTTTCCTAATGGTCCAGCTCTCACAACCATACATTGCCACAGGAAATACCATTGCTTTGACTATGCGAATTTTTGTTTTCAATGTGATGTCTCTACTTTTCACTATGTTCCCCAGGTTTCTCATCGCTTGCCTCCCAAGAATCAGTCACCTTTTTATTTCATGGCTGCAATCACCATCTGCAGTGAGCTTAGATCCTGATATCTTTCTGTAAATTTAAAAATGTAAATTAAAAAAGGAGAGAAAATCATAAAACATGGGTCAAAATTACCCAAAAGAAAGACTGCTAATGTGAGACACCAAAAGCAGCCTAAAATTAGCTTTAAATAAATAGCTGTCATTGTCGTTGGCTGCTACTTGTATCTGAGCACACTTTTTTTTTCTGGAGGTCATTTTCTCATCTGGTGGATATATCTTTCGTGACTCCAGAAACCATTCCTGGCATGGAACATGCAACCATACACAATGAACAGATGGTGGAGGACATGGTTGGGATTGACAAAGCTTCTGTGTTTGTCACTTAGCCTCTTCATGTCTGCAGCATTCCCCTTCAAAGTGATCAGTAGCAACAGATATGTTATGGCACCAAAGTGGGTGATCTTCAGCTGTTGTCTCCCAAGTTTGTGAGTTTATACCTGACATCTTCATGGTTTGTTTCAGCTGGTCCTTATAGTGTTTCAAAGGAGCTCCACAAGGAGCTAAATTCCCTGTAAAGTATTTGGTGAGGAAGAGTGGAACCATCCATTTGGAGAATATGCCCTATCCATCTAAGATGATGGCCTATGATGCGAGTTTTGATGCTATTTACATTTGCTTTCTCGAGAACTGCTATGTCGGTGACATAGTCATCCTACTTGATGTTCAGGATGGATCTTAGCTTCTGTTGGTGAAAGCGCTCAAGTTTTTTGATGTCTTGGTGATAGAGGGTCCATGTTTCACAGCCATACAATAACGTTTTTAGACAGGATGCTGCCAAGGTAAGAAAACTGGTCTAATCCAATGCTGAATCTGAGATGATAATGCTGAACTCTGGAACGGTTGTCCTTGGGACAGGTTGTGCAAGTACCTTGGTATTTTGAGCATTTATGGTGAGGCCAAAACAATCACATGTATTCTTGAAACAGTTGACTGGCTGTTGCAGCTCCTCAGGTATGAGAGCAGGTGATACAGTATCATCGGCATATTGCATTTCCATCATCCTGTTTGCACTGGTTAGATTTTTGGAGCGTACTCTACCCAGATTGAAGAGTCTCAGTGGTGGGATTTGTAGGACTAGAAAGGGGATTTGGGTAGCTTTGCCAGGGCCAGCTGCCCCTCTCCCGGTCCTCTAGGCCAGGCAGACATACCAAAAGGCAGGAAACAGCATCTTCCGTAGTTTATAGTTTTTATTTAGAAAGCCATAGTCATAAGCATTCAGTGCATTAGCATACCAAAACAACAAACTTATTTCTCACTCATCCTATTACTTCTGAATGGAGCCATTGCTTAATCTCCGTCTCCCAGCTGGCCAGCTTCTCTCTGCTAAAAAGTGTGCCAGAAGGGAAGGGAAAAAACATTCCCAGGCTAGCATCACTTTCACTTGTTCTCTCCTTCCCCCTCCCTCCTGAGAACCAGATGAAGGGAGGCCTGCTTCACAGATAACCACATTCCATTCAGCCTGACACCTCTCTCCCTTCCCTTCCAACCACTCTGTCTTACAGGATTCAAATTTTTTTTACTACCTACTCTGTGGGTGTGGTATGATGGGCATGGCCAGGAGGAAAGCCCTGGGTTATTTCAAAACTTGGATGGGTGGGGGCAGTCAGAATTTCTGCTGCCGGTTCTGGTGAACTGGGGTGAACCTGCTGAATCCCACCACTGAAGAGTCCTCTGTCGAAGCGGTTTTTAATCTCTACACCTGTATTGTTATCAGGTGTTTCATATTACATGGCAGCCAAGTATAGGGAAAAAAGGGTTGGAGCAAGCACACAGCTCTGCTTCAATCTGTGGGTGATTGGGAAAGCATTTGATATGTTGTTTTGCCACCCAATCTACCCCATGAAGCAGACGGCAACCATCTCTTGGTCAAAACACAGGCCACTTTATTAATAACATAACAATACAATATTAACATGACCTGCAGTGGGGCATCCTAGTGGGTAAATGGTATTACCTTATGGGTGCATCCACCCATACCCAGATTATTGATTATGATCTTGTATTGAATGATGACACCTCACTCCTTACCTCTTAGATCACAATTTCCTTCAGGCCAACATACCTGCTCCCTTCTAATTGAGGGTTCCTACCTGTGACAGTAGATGCCTCCAGCACCTCTGTCCTTCTGTTATGGTGAGGAACCCCCATCATGTACGGTCAATTAACATAGTTTTGATTACCGTTTACCCCACTACCACCATCAAGGATGTTTGTTTAGGGACAGATGCCCCCACCTCAAGCTGCTAATTCGGCCTCGATGCACCATTACAGATCATTGAGGAAGTTTTCTAAATTTTCCTCCAATAAATGTACTCCGTTCTGCCAGTAGAGGCCAGGAAATTCGATTTTTATTTTGAGATGCCCAATAACTGTGCCAAACCCTTCGGCCATAAACTTAGCCATGGCTTTGTTCACGCTGTGGCACACCTTGTCAATTCTGCTTGGATCTCCAGTGAAGCGCCAAGTAAAACAGAGCAAGATCTTGGACCAAACCAAACAGAGGCCTGGCCACCAACACTTCGCAAGGGACAGGTCCCTTTTCACTGCCGTGCTCAGTTCAATGCCCTTCATGAGGCCTAAATAATTGCCACCCAGATGGGTGACCATAATATCAAGAGGCGTGCCTCCTCGTGCTGAGTTCATGAACAGCACCAGCTCTCCCCATCGCATGCCCTGCCTCCTGTGCCGATCCACATAGGTTCTGCTATGCAGCCTAAGGTCCTTGCCCCACACAGAGTGGGTCACATGATATTCAGCCTAGAAAATACAACTGTGTCCAATGATCACAATCTGACAAGAGCAGCGTGGAACATGACCTGGAAGGCAAGGAAAAAAAACAGCAGTCCTTTGTTCAATACTTCATACATCTAATATACATTCGGTAAGCCCCGGACTTCCACTGGCCCACCCTTTGAATGTCCTCGCAGGAATAACCCACCACTGCCGCAGTGGATGCAGCACCAATCCGAAAAGAGTATGTGCTGAAAAGCCGCATGTCGACTCCTAAACTAGACAAAACTCTCTTTGTTACTGCCCAGAAGTAGTATTGTGTCGATGGGCTACTGTCTGAATGGCGGAATAAAGGGCCAGCATCGGTTCCTCACAGTTTGAGATATGCCTCTTGGGCAAGACAAGGGCAAATGGGAGCAGGGCTAATGTTAAGCAAAGTCACTCGGGCATCCTTGCCCAGTTGGTCAGTCTTGGACTGGAGGATTGTCAACACCAAGTCTCGGCCATCTGCAAAACTTGGCCAGCCTCACCCATCTTTGATGGGGCCAAAAATTCGGCCAAATGGAAGGCTCCAAAAAATGCCGCTGTCACCGCAGCATGGAATAGGACTGCCTCAAATTGGCTAGTGCAGATGGAAACCCAACCGGCTGACATATCTGTGAGCAATTTAGGGGAAATTGGTATGCGGTGGTCATATGACCTACCCTGCTGTCCTGACTACCCCTCCAAGTTCTTAACGATCCTAAAATCAGCAACTGCATTGTCATGTCCCATTCCTGGTATGTTGGTGGAATTGCCATCTGTGACTGGTGGGGTTGCTGTGGCACTGTTCAAAGAAAACCCTCAGCAGCAGTAGAGTTTTGGTTTAAAAGTATGCAAAAGTGTTCTTTCCAGCGTGCCAGGATTTTCTGGCCATCTGTAAGGATTATGGCATTGTTAGCTGCTTTCAGAGTGCCTGAAGAAGAATGAGATGGTCCATATTGTTCTTTTATGCCCTCATAAAAGTTCCTAAGGTCACATGCATCAGACAGCCTTTAGAGTTCTTGAGCTTTTTGTTGCCACCAGATGTTCTTTATTTCTCTTATTTGTGCCTGGCATTTTCGCTTTAGTTCTTGGAAATGAGTTTTCTTCATGTTGGAGAAGGGATAGATAGGCTTCCCATTTGGCATTGATGAAGCATAAGATTTCATAATTGTTGTCATCAAACCAGTCTTTTCTCTTCTTTTTTACATAGCCAATGATTTCTGCAGCAGTTTCTATGATTCTGTGTTTGCAGTTAGGCCCATTCTTGTTCTATGTCATGACTGCTGACTGGGTTGTTCAACAGTCAGTCGGAGATCTTATTCTGAAAATCCATAGCAGTGGGCTCATGCGAAAGTTTAGAAATATCGAACTTCCATTTGGGCAGGTTAGGCAGGAACCTGAAGGGTCTTCGGTGCAGAGAAATTATAAGTCTAGAGATCAGAAGCTTATGGTCTGTCCAACAGTCGTCGACATTTCTGGCTGTCCTGGTGATGAGGACATCTTTTTTTATCACACTGCTGGGTGAGTTCATAGTCAAAGATGTGCCAGTGCTTGGAGCAGGGATAGTCCTAGGGTTACAGTTATTAACAGGGATCAGGAAGAATTTTTTTAAAAATCCGGCCATAATTGAGTGGTGTGATCATGATACGGTTATGCCAGATGCTAGTAAACTTATTGTGTTTAGTAGTGGTACTTCAATTGGGTTCAGTGGTTCAAAAATGGTTGGGTAGCCAGAACTGAGTGTTAATGATGAAGAGTTGATGTTCTGCACATAGACCAAGAAGCAGTAGTCTATTGCAATTGCAGTTACCAAGTCCTTGCTTACCCATTTCATTCCCCCAGAGTTGGTACTTCCTTCTGACTCTGGCATTGAAGTCCCCGAGCAGTAAAAGCTTGTCCCTAGCTGGTACCTTAGTGATGGTAGAGTTTAGCTGATTATAGAACTGGTTTTTAAGATCTTCGTCAGCATCTAACATGGGGGCATAGGCTGAGATGAGGTATCTCCTAAGAGAGGTACAGTAATACACCGGATAACATTATGACTTGGTTCCACAAGTCATGACGTTATCCGATTTTTAGCGTTGTGCGATGCATGCATCGAACAACGCTAAAAAAAACCCTGACTTCAGGGACAAACCGCTTTAAAGGCAGGCAAGGAAAGAAAAAGACCTCCCTGTCTTTAAAGCCACCCCCCCGCGTCTTTTTCGCGATCGCGCCTTTTTTCCTCCCTGTATTTAAACTACAGGGAGAGAGAGAAGCGCTTCCGTCTTTCTTTCCCTCCCTGTATGTAAACTACAGGGAGGGGAAAAGAGAGATGTGATTGGTTCTCTGGAGAACCAATCACCTCTCTCTCTTTCCCCCTTCCCTGTAGTTTAAATACAAGGAGGGAAATAAAGAGACAAAGAGTGTCTGCGATTGCAGTAGGGTCGGGGAAAAGGCGGGTGCTTTTCCCCAACCCTACTGCAGTCGCAGAGACCGCTGCGGGTGGGGGGTGGATTAGGTAGTTCTACCCAAACCACCCCACACCCTCAGACCATTGCATTGGATAACACTAAGAATCATTATCCAAAATCGTTATTTGATGCAAGTTTTTTCCAAAAAACTTGCATCGTTATCCGATTCTAGCGTTATCCGATGCAATCGTTATCCGGGGTATTACTGTATATGGAGAGTCATAAGCTTTTCACTAATTGCAATAGGAATGAGTTGATAGTCGTTTGCTAACTTTGTCCTCACAGCAAACCCTACACCATGTGTGCAATGCTCTCCTTCCTCTTTCCCTTCCAGAAGATGGTAAATAAACAGCAAGATTCCATCAAAGCACAAGAACTCCGTACAAACAGCAACAGAGACCTGATTTTGCTGTTGCCTTCAAGCTGACAAAGCAGGTATGAAACAGGCTTTTTCCTTCCTTAAAAAATACTTTTTTATATATATTTAGGAATGGGTATGATATGCAGTGTTTGACTTAATAATGATCCCAATAGTGCTTTCAATGTTTTGAGATATTTAAGGGGTGGTTTCCATAGGTAAGGGACTGCAGTGGCTTAGTGGTTAAGACTCTGAGTTTGACAAGTAGAAGGTTGTCAGGTCAGCAGTTTGAGACACAAGTGCTGCACGACAGAGTGAGTGCCCATCATCTGTCCCAGATCCTGCCAATCTAGCAGTTCAAAAGCAAGAAATTGCAAATAGATTTTGTTTGCCTCAGTTCAATTATTAATCCAAATGGAAATCAGAAGAAGACAGTCTAGAAAGAGTAGGTATGAAAGAATTAGAAAAGATCCTCATGTTTAAGGTTTCCAGACTGGGTCACTGTTTTGTTTTCTATCTTTGTTGGCATATTCTTGTTAGGATATGACAGATTCAGTATCTGTAGCTTGCAGACTATTGGGGGACCGCATTTCATTAGAAATGTAAAAGGCAAATTTCAACTGGTGGTTACTTGTCCTTTATCTTGGTGGATCACTGTTTTGTGACTGATAAAATGGGACAAATTCCAGAAATTGTGTGCTGCAACAGATATAAGTCCTTGCTTGTCATATTCTTATGCGAAGTAGAGGAATGTCCTAATTTTGTCACCTTACCAAGCTTCATGGGACTGCAGTGGCTCAGTGGTTAAGAAGTTTACCTTGTTAGCTGGAAGGCTGGCAGTTGGCAGTTCAAGATCTGAGTACTGCATGACATATCATGTTTAAGGATTTCTCATTATAGACCAAGGCCAATATCATCCACACTACTGTATTCCCAATTACTGTATTATGTACAGATGTGAAGAAAGCAGACAGAGAAAAGATTGATTCATTCAAAATATGATACTGGAGGAGAGCTTTCCACATACTCTGGATTGCAAAAAAAGATAAACAAGTGGAGCCCAGATCAAATCAAGCCTGAAATATTTTTAGGAGCAAAATATGATGAGAGTCAGTGTCATACTCAGGGAATATCATGAGAGAACAAGACTTGCTTGAAAAGACAATAATGCTGGGCAAAGTAGAAGGTGGCAGAAAAAGAGAAAGACCAAATATAAAATGGGTTGATTTCATTAAAGTCCTAAATTTGAATAAACTGAGCAGAGATCTTCCAGATATCATTCTTCTTCTGATTTCTTATCTGCAGTCTCCATTTAGTTCAGTAACGTTGCGTGGATTTCAGCCTACCGGGGCTGAACCCAAATTTGCTGCCCCCTGTGGATGCTGGCTCCCGCTCCTGCTAGGGCTTCTGGGAATTGTAATCCAAGAACACACAGTTGAAAAAGTACCGCCCGGGGCCAGCCGCCCCCCTAGACTCCATACGCTCCACTGATTTAGGTTAAATCTTTAACCAAGGTATACAAAAACTTTCACAATTTAATTTCTTCAGTGTGTCAACATTAAAAATATATCTATTTCTGTGTGAAAAATCTTTGGTATACAGTGGTACCTCATACAATGATTCTCATCTGTTCCACGGGGCTCGTTGTTGTACAAAACAATTGCTATATGATACATGCATCGTATAGCGATTTTCCCTATGGGATGCATTGTACAATGATTTTTTATTTATTTATTTATTGCTAAGTGGTTTTTCCCATTGAAAAATTGTATCGTTTTTTCCATAGGGAAAATTGTTACATGAGATGCCATTTCCCCCCAAAACCTAATTGTTATGCAATTTCATTGCTATACAGGGCAATTGTTGTATGAGGTTTCACTGTATAGGTCTTCATACCTAAGACTGGTTATAATTGCCTCTTTTCAGCATTAAATAGTTGCAGCTGGGCCAAGGACCTCTTTGGGGTCAGGTTTCTAACAGCATCTCAAGGAGTTAAATTAGAAATGTTTGGAAATTAATAGTAATAATAATTCAATGCCATCAAATCTGACCTATGGCAACCATTTTCAGGTGCTTCTAGGTAGTGGCTTAGCATTCCTTTCTTCTCAAGCATCCTGGGCCTGTGCAACATGCACAATGCCACAGAGGCTGGGTTGCACAGTGGGAAGTTAAATTCCCAAATACCTAACTCACTGAGCTATACAGTCAACTTTAGATTGCCCTTGTGTCTGATACGGAGATTACCAACAGTCCAGAATGCAGCAGCCAGGCTGGTGACAGGTTTAAAGAAGTTTGTTCATATTTCCCCAGCCTTGGCAGGAGTGCACTGGTTACCTGTTGCCTACCGTGTCAGATTCAAGGTGTTAATGTTATCATACAAGGCCCTATACCATTTGGGACCTTGCTATCTGTCCGAGCGTCTCTTCCTCAGAGCAACTTCTGCATCACCTGGTCATCACAGTCAGCATAGCTCCAGGTGCCAACCTCGAGAATGGCTCGAAAGTCTTTAACTAGAAATAGAGTCTTCTCGGTAGTGGCACCAACACTGTGGAATACACTACCAGGGGAGCTGTGCCATGCCCCATCACTCGCTACCTTTAAAATACCTTCAAGGAGGCCTTTGAAGGCGTTGTTCCCCTTGTCAATAAATTAGCCAGTTAGGTTCTGTCTTGATGTCCTCAGACACCAATTAGTTTAGTTTAGTTTAGTTTAGTTAAGTCTATGATGTATTTGTTGGTAGTGTGTTTTGATATGTTGTGAGTATTGTTGTTATTTATTTTCTGTTTGTTCACCGCCTAGAGTACAATAACACCCAGATGGGTGGTATAGATATTCAATAAAATAAATAAATAATCCCATGAAGTTTAAATAAATAAATGGTTGCCAAGTGTCACTATCAAAGATCCACTTGAAACCATCTGTTGAAGGAGAAAGAACAGTATGCTAGGTTTTGGATAAGTAATTTCAAATTTGAAACATGATCCAAACAATTCTAGCTACCTTTCCAGCCATTACTGGGACTGAAAAAGAGGTACTGCATCATTTGCATAAATTAAAAGTGGGATTCTGCCCTTTCCTTGCCAAACTTGGCCATGAGATTTTATTGAAGACAAAGCAACAGCAATAGCAATTACACTTATAAACTGCCCCATAGGACTGAGAGTACTCTGTAAACAGTTCACAAGGTAATTGGCATTTTTCCCCCAATAAGCTGGATGCTCATTTTACTAATCTGGGGAGGAGGGAAGGTTGAATCAGTCTTGAACTCAGATCATGAGCAGAGTTTTGGCTGCAGTCCAGGTAACCACAGGGATACTAAATAATTCACATAGAAGTTAAATAAAGAATCATGAAAGCATCCTTGGCAAACAAGCTGGTTAACTGAACTAGAATTGTCAGTCCCTTCCAGCTACACATAATTTGTGTTATATATGTGAAATACAACTTTTTAATAAGAAAGATGAACCACTTATCTTCCCAGGATGTTCCCAGCTATTCTCACAAGGACATCCAGGGAAATATATCAAATATTGGTTTTAAATGTAAAAAATATTTATTTGCCAGATGCTGCAATGCAAAACAATGAACAACACTAGAGCATTGGTGTTTTTTCTAGAGTGAATGTATTTGATTCCAAATAATTATGTCCCTCATGCCATTATTTCAGCTCATTCAGCAAATGGTCGGAGACTATGGGAAACCTCAGTGAGGAAATGTAAAGCCTTTTCCCTGAGCCTAGATTGAGCTCTTCTCAAGAGCTTTTAAATTAGTGAAAAATGTCTTTAGTGCCTTTTCCTTTCGAGAAGGAAAATGGGCACATACAGCCACAGAACAAGCATAGAAGAACTGGATGATTATTAAGAAAAATGGCTAACAACCCAAGAAGTGTTTGAAATTCCTACACAAAGCAGCAGCTAGCCCCCTTTGTGCAATTCAAACCATTATGAGAATTACACATTGCTTAAAACCCTGTTGCCACACTAACGTGGTCATATTGAATTAACAGGGATTAATTAATACGGGTTTAGCAAGATGTTCTCCATAAATTCCCTTGATTAAAATAGGATTGCTGACCTGGGCTTTGGTTAACATTAATAACAGCAAAAAGTTTGTTGCTCCTCTGAAGGCAGACATAGTCCTAGTGAGGGACCTTATTTCATTAGAAATGGAAAAGGCAAGTTTCAACTGGTGGTTACTTGTCCTTTATCTTGGTGGATCACTGTTTTGTGACTGATAAAATGGGACAAATTCCAGAAATTATGTGCTGCGACAGATATAAGTCCTTGCTTGTCATGTTCCTATGCGAAGTGGAGGAATGTCCTAATTTTGTCACCTTACCAAGTTTCATGGGACTGTGGTGGCTCAATGGTTAAGAAGCTTACCTTGTTAGCTGAAAGGTTGGCAGTTGGCAGTTCAAGACCCAAGTACTGTCCCAGCTCATGCCAACCTAGCAGTTTGAAAGCAAGAAATTGCAAGTAGATAAACAAAGAACACTTCGGTGGGGGAAAAATATTGGGAACATGAAAGAAGCCTCATTCTGGCATCCCCTGAGCACAGTTCCTCCAGCAAAAATCCTTTCAACCCAGAAGGCACTTTGTGTACTTCTGACTCAGAAAAAAAACCAAGCTTCATAACAGACTGCATGCAATACTGACATATAGCTGACTGGTGACTAACCAAATTATTCTTGCATTGTTGCACCTGCCATCTCCACCTTCATAAAAGTTGCAGACAAACATTCTTGATGATACCCAAGAGCAAAAATAAATTAGAAGATTGAGAATGGAGCTCACTGGAGAAGGAACAACATTAAAAGAGCATATAGCTGAGAAAACCAACCTTCCCTATATCACTTGAAGGACACTGAATAGGCTTGGAGTTGGAGTGCCTACATGCTCAAGTAGGCTCTGCTGGTGGACAACAACACACTGTGTGAATGTGGAGAAAGACAGAATCCAGCTCATTTACTGGTCTGCCGATTACTACCAGAAATATATCTGATGCTGGTAAAAGCTTCCACATCAGGTCAGGCAACAAAGAGATTCTTCTACTCCCTATGTTAGTCTGCTAGCTTTAGCATTTCAGGGAGTGATCATTATGCATAGTGACCTTCAGGTCAATGTCAGAAAAGAGAAAATTCATCAGCAAAACTAAGCCTGAGATCTCAAAGTGCCAATGCTACTCAGAATATACAATGATAAAGAGAAAGGAGCAAAGTTATGATTCAATAAATGGGAGGATTCTTTTTAAGTACAGTATAGTATTTCAGTCATAACCCTGTATTGCAACAGTCATGAATCAGAATAACCAGACAAAAACTGTGCATTGAGCTATGCTTTTATGTGCATGCTTATTTTCTTGCTTAGTTAGCCCACATGTAGTTGTCAGCCAGAATTCCAGAGAATTATTTTTCATAAAAATAATTTAGCAGATGTTATACACTTATCACTTATCTTATCACTCCTGCTTGAGGTTTTTTTCCCTGCTATAGTAACTGGGATCTCAATTGTGAATGATAAATTGGGTTTATCTGACTCTTACTTTCTCCCCATGTATGAATGCAGCCAATTAAAACTTTGATAAATAAGACCCTGCAATATGTCACAGTTTGGAGCACTTTCCTTCAGTGTGCCAATGAGCTTTGGGAACATAATCCATTCTCTTCCTTTTCCCTACCTTTGTAGGGATGTTTTAGGTATCCCTTCTTTGAGGGTTGGGGTTTTTCTTTTTGAGTAACCCTATACATTTTACTCCAAAGCAAGCTCCTCTGTGCTCTGTGAAGTGTACTGTTCCATAAATGTGCAACCTTTACTTTTTCCGAAAGCTTCCATTTTCCTCCCCCTCCCCCAGAATAATAGAGCATTGATCTTGGTGTTTAATTGCAAATAGAGAGGTGGGTCTTTACAATATGTTGTTTGCATGGTTGCCACTCTTGTATTTCAATGCTATTTTCTGAAGCTCTGTTACTCTCTCACTTGTATGAGTCTCTGTGTGGTATCATTTGCATGCTACATAGACAAGCCTGTTCCGCCTACTGTTACAAAAGGCTAGACCAACCTTGGGCCTCCAGGTGTTCTTGGACTTCAATTAACAGAAGTCCAAGTCAGCACACCTGTTGATCAGGGCTTCTGGGAACTGAAGTCTGTGAAAATCTGGGGGCCCAAGGTTGAGAAACCATTGACAGACCATACTGACCCAAGTACCCCTGATGACGAAAGGGACTGCCAAACAAGCAGTCAGAGGAAGATGGTATTCCTTCTCATCCTTGTAGTTTGCTTTTTTTCTTGGCCACAAGATGAGGCTGGATGAGTGATCATGAGAAAAAGTGGCTAGGAAAGGTTCAGAATAGGTGGCAGGTCTCCTTGTAAAGAGTGGCAGATGTCTGACCATGCTATCTTCTGATACTGGCTCCATGTTGACTCTCTGAGAACCTCTTACTTCGCTCTTCCCTTGTTTTTAGTCTATCATAGCATATCAACTGAGTTACAATGTACGTCCTTTAAGTCAGGTTTGCTGCCACATGAAGAAAAAGAATAGCAGCGATCAGAACAGAAGTCAAGTGGAAAGTAATAAGAAGGAATATTGCAATACAAAACTTTATGCTCTTATAAAGATATTGTGGATAAATAGATTGGTTCATGTTTTGCTGTGTCTGTTGGATGCTGCTGACATTGGGTGACCTAATGAAAAACAGTGCAGAATTCCTCCAGAATTTAAAGAGCAAATATAAACAGGTGCAGCTTTTAATGAAAGTTACACTTACTGAATTTTTCTCCTCTACACAACAATTAAAGGTCCTTTTTCATCTCATCACCCTATGCTGATACGAAATGTGCTCTTTAGAGACCACATATTGCTCATCTAGAACCAAATGCACTGGACTCAATTTTCTTTTAAAACTTAGTTCAGAGTGCTGGTTTTGGCCAGGGGTGCCCAAACTTTTTGGGCTGTGGGCCGGTTGCATGGTTCAAGGAGCCAGTCACTATGGCCTGGGGGCCAGATCTGGGCCCTGATGCCAATTCATCCTACCTGCAAAGCCCTCATTGTTCCTGGGAGCAGAAGTAAAATATGCCCAGACGAGTGCGTTTTACTTCCGCTTCCAGGAGCAATGAGGGCTTCAAGGGTAGGATGAATTAGCATTGGGGACCGGATTCTGCCCCCACGCTGTAGTTTGGGTACCCCTGGTTTTGGCTTTCAAAGCCCCACGCAGCTTGGGCAAGGATATCTAAAAGATAACCTCCTCACAGATCAGCTTGCCCAGAATTCAAAATTTTTGGCAGGAATGCTATTGCATGTCCCACTATCCTTGAGAAGCTACATTGGGAGTAGCTCAGATGAGACCTTCCCTTGCAGTAGTATCTTGTTGTGAAACTGGAAGATAAATGAGATAGAATCATTCCCCTTAAGCCTCCATAAGGCAGACTATATTATTTTGCATCAGCTTTGGTCTTCTTCTTCCATGTCCAGGTCAGACATTAAATTGCTAGGATGAAGCCACTTTATGATGAATACATTCTGCAATTCCTTTTGACTGAGCTAGTGTAAGAAAGACTAGCTGGCACAAGAAGGTTGCCGTTGCCCAGGGTATGCCCAATTGTGGTTCAAAAATACCACAATCTTTGAGGAGGCTCTTACTGTGTACCCCAACTTTGGTGTTTAAAACTAGTTTGAAAGCTGAGAACAATAATGTTTCCTATATTATTCTTAAATTGGCAGCCTGGTAGTGATTAGCCTAGTTGCAATATATTTGGGACCCTCACGTCTACAACAGAGAGCTGTAAGAAACTTCAAATGCAGTCACACACAGGGTCTTCTCTATGGCTATGCTGTTTTCCCCCTAATTGCCTAAGTTCTGGTTTATTAAGGTCGTAAATAATGAGAATACATCTTTCCCTTTATCCATTTTGCAACCCAGCATGGTAAAGAAGGTGCTTGATAAGTAAAATACTGAGGGGAAATGCTAGAGTATACAATGAAAGTGGGATAAACATTTAGCTGATGTATCAGATAATACCAGATATCCTCAGCTGCTTGGGTTATAGTTAAGTAGCAGCTCTGTGCTGATTCAAACCAGTCGGCTGGACTAAGAGACAATGAGGCAAAACTCAAAAGAGCCCAAACTTGTTTAAGATTCTGATATTTTATTTTATAAGGTATTTATTTAATTTTATTCTTTTTTACAAACCTAGAAGGGTTTGCAAAAAGAACAAGAACTCTTTAAGACCATCAAGCAAAGCCATATCATGAGGAACAACATAAAATATAGAATACTTCAACTTGCTCTGCAAGGAAAGATCCCTGGGAAGAGATGCACTGGATGTAGACAGACTTCATGGCTGAAGAACCTGAGAGACTGGTGTGGCATGTCTTCGGAAGAACTGTTCCAAGGAGTTAAGAACAGAAAGACTATTGCCATGATGATAGCCAATATCCAGAATGGATACAGCACCTGAAGAAGAAGAAGGGTTGCTTGGATCCACTGTACATCATTAAATCGTGGAGTTTGACATATGCAAATATAAAAAAAGATAGAAGCATTTGAAATTTTCTATCTAAGATAATCTGCCTAAGATTTTTTGGATCAAAAGGGTGATCAATGAAGAAATACTAAGACGAATGCATAAAAACCAAGAAATCACAGAACTAATAGAATGCATGAAAACAGGTAAACATTAAGGTTTTTGCATATAAATATTCAACAGCTTGGATGTTAATTTAGACTGGAGGGTTTACATTCTCATGTTAATGCCACTGGCGTTATTTGGTGTTCTTGTAATGTTGCTTTGATGTTATCTCTCCATCTTCCTCTGGGTCTGCCTTGTGGTCTTTGTCCTCCTCTTTTCACATAAGCCTTGTATGGTGTGGAATTCCAAGACATTCTCTCCAAATGGGTAAACCACTTTATTTGTTGTCTTTGTATGTAGTTTAAGATTGGTTCTATATTAAATCTAATCAGAGTAAACATGAGTATAACCCTTCCACTAGCAAATCTCATAACCTCCATGTTATTTATTATACAGATAGGTGTGTCTTTTTATACTCATGCTAATATCTTCTGTGGGAATATTTCTAAAATCAGATTTAATAAACCAGGCAGGTGAGTGGGTTGTCATAACATTAATCTATAGTATCCAGAATGAAAAGGAAATGAGCAATTGCATTTAACATGTTCTTAAGTAGATTTACCAAGATAGGCTATACAGTATAGGATGGTTCTATTGACTAATAAAGTTTTATTGGAAATAGAGAAGTTCAGCAGAGTTGAAGCTTCCTCTTGGAACCTAGGCTAGGCAACCACCAAAATTTAAAAAGAAAAAAAGGGACATGATCCTTGTATGCAATTTGAAAATAAGAGTGGGCACTAATAAACAATAGTGCTATTAATGGAAATAATGCAGATAGAATAAGAGATGGTTGTTATAGTTTTATAGCTTTGAGAATGCATGTTTAATAAATGGAAAGTAGAGTGTGAATTTGAATTGGATGATTGGTATAAAGAGATATGGAATACTGTACAGCTATAAATGATAAATTAACATGCGAGTTGAAGGCAAAAAGGTTTAAATTTTTAAAAAAATTGATTTTAGAGAAATGTGGGGAGAATTTTTGGATTATGTATTAGTAAGGGTGAAAAGAGTAAAACCAGAGCAAGATGTATTATCTTTTTGGATATTTCAGCTAGGGAATGAATATAAAAATTTAATGATTTTGAGAACATTTATTCAAGATGTTTTATAAGTCCCACTGGTGGCAAGTGCACTTAATAGCTGTATTGTATTATATGTGATTTTGTTAAGATTTTTATATGTTTTTGTAATTTTATTTTTTATTTTCAAAACACATAAAGAAAAAAGAGAAAGAAATATACACACACAAAGAGCAAAGCAAAAAACACATCAATATCTAGCTTATTACACAATTTGTATTAATTAGTAATCCTTGCTTGTATTGTAAAAAAAGAATAAACAACAACTACCTCACATAGAGAGTAACTTGTTTAAAGAGCAGAATTTTCTCTGAATGGTCACTTCACTTAACAAATAAAACCACCAAAAACTCGCTTAACAAATAAATCGGGGTTTGCAATCCCCCCATCAGAAGTCACAATTGGTCACTTACAATGGTGTTTCGCTTAAAGAGCAAACCTGCTTAAAGAGCAATCCTGTGGAATGCATTATGCTCTTTAAGCGAGTTACAACTGTATAACATTTGACAATTGAAAAGTGCACCCTCCACGCCCGGGACCTTTTCTTCTATTCCTCAAATCTCAGCTCTCAACTTTAAGTTTTATACCTATCCCTATTTCCAAAACTAATACTTTCTTGACCAGGTCTGAATCCTTTAGATTTTTTTGAAAACATAATCAATAAAGTATCCCCGTATCTGTGAAAATTCATTATTCTTGATCATTCCCTTTTTTTATTTTTAATTCACATGTCAGCTTATTCTATTTCTTTATATCACTCTTCTAAATTTAAGGAGGTGCATACTTCCCAATTCTTTGCTATCAACAAGCTCATAGCTATTGTCATAATTATGATAAATTATTTCTTATAGTTCTCTGTTGATACATCACTTAAATCCATTATCACAGCAACCTTGGGACATTTCTTCAAAAACTTTTCCCCATGCATTGTACATCTGTTTACACTCCCAAGGTAGTTTACTTACATAGAATCAGACCACTTGTGAATCTATCTCAGCATTGTTTGCAAGGACTATGAGTAACTCTTCAGGGTATCAGAAAGACATATTCCCTAGCTTTACCTGAGGTTGTTGTAGTAGTAGTTCCTTCTAGTGCTGTGTGGTACCTGTCACCACCATTACAGCACATCGGGACTCCTCATTGTTTCTTCAGCAATAAGTCTTTATGGGGCCAGGGGGCTACCTGACACTCAGTCTTCCTCCTTTCTCATCTGGACTTGAGACCAGCAATGATGGAGTTACCTGAGATTGTAAGAGATGTAATCTGAGACCCCTGGTTTATAGAGCAGGTGGTTTTTCATTCAGCTGTATAAAGGCTCAAGGCTATAAGAAACTATATGTTGTTGTTGTTTTTAAATGGCATTTTCTTGTGAGCTATTCAAAGTTTAGCAAAAGGGAGGCTGTATGTTCTAGAGTTGAGTCTGAAAGTTGTTTCTTAGGATTCACCAGAAAATATCCATTACTGAGATACTGGAATAAAACTCACACTAGAAAACTGTATAATTTAGCATTAAGTGAACTGGGTAATTTAGAGAAGTCACTTCTAAGAAGACGTGCACCAGTGTCTGTGTGATGTTTTTTGATCCAGCCC
Organism: Furcifer pardalis; assembly: GCA_030440675.1. Lineage (NCBI taxonomy): Eukaryota > Metazoa > Chordata > Lepidosauria > Squamata > Chamaeleonidae > Furcifer > Furcifer pardalis. Next base: position 238,595,745 of record CP126891.1, read on the forward strand.
GAATGGGATTGAGTTAGAAGTTGAACTAGTTTTATATGAATCCTGGTAGTGCAATGGTTAAACTGCTATACTGCAGCCAAAACTGCAGACATTGTAAATTCAATCCTGACAGGGTTCAAGATTGACTCAGCCTTCCACTCTTCTAAGTCAGTAAAATGGGTACCCAGCACCTTGGGGGCAAATGCTAATTACCTTGTGAACTGACCAGAGAGTGCACTAAGTGCTATGGGGCGGCATATAAATGGCATTGCTATTGCTAATTGCTGCTAATTGCTTAGTTTTCAACATAACTAATATGGGAAATAATCAGCCATGAGTAACAGGTATCCCACTTAAGTGTTCTTCTGGATTCCATCGAGGACCTACTACTTGCTTCTGGTTAGTGTCATTCCTATATTGTTCTGGCAAGTTCCACTCTCCATGCATCTGGAACAAACTCACACTATTGTGAGTTACCCTGTACCTTTGAATAGCGCCATTTCTGCAGTCACTTTGAGGGGTAGAGTATGATCCTAAGAAACTGGAAATGAACCATATTTCTTTGCTGCAGATGTAGGTCTGTTCCTATTGTTAGGATGAATTGCCTATCATTCATTTTGATGGTTGGTTCACCTTTCCTATGAAAGGTGCCATACCTTTCTGGATTTCTCCTGTGTGGAACAGATGAAAGTATTCCAAAACCTGCTTGTTACAGTGCTCTTCAAAACTCATATGGCAAAACCAGCAGCTATGTTATACAGTAAAACCCCTACTTACGTAAAAAGCCTGTTCCATAGGCTTTTACGTAAATCAGTTTTTTACTTAACTTGAAGCAAACCCATAGGAAAATGAATGTTTATGTAACTCGAAGCAAACCTATAAGAAAAATGATTTTTTTATGTAACTCGAAGCAAACCCATAGGAAAATGTTTTTACATAAATCGAAGCAAACCCATAGGACAAATGAATTTTTACATAACTCAAAGCAAAACCATAGGAAATTGTGTTATGTAAATTGGGACAATCAGGTATTAGTGCAAAAATCATTACGTAAGTCATATTTTACATAATCAAGGCATACGTAAGTCAGAGTTTTACTGTATATGCTCTTTTGGGGAGGATGATTGACTAACACTATGAGGGTACCACCCCTGCCAGCACATCTCCCATAGGATATATAAAGAGGAGCAACTAGTATCTTCCATTACACCAGCTGATGCTTTAGTACTTATTTGCAAGAAAAAAAGAGAAACAGAACATTAGATGCCAACAAGGTATGTGGCAGTAGTATTTGAGGATTTATAATTGCTAGTCAATGAGGGCACTTTTCTTCCCCAAATTTATTCTCCCCTTACAGTCAAGAAAGAAAGTCATGTTTTGTTATTTCAATAATATAACTTCATTTAGTATTGTTTCAAATATAATTATTATTAGTGGTCAACAGCAGTAATAGTAACAGAATAAAGTAGAAATAGAGGGCTATTATTATTATTATTATTATTATTATTATTATTATTATTATTATTATTATTATTATTATTATTATTATTATTATTATTATTATTATTATTATTATTATTATTATTATTATTATTATTATTATTAAAAAATCCAGGATTCTGTGAATCTATGTAATGCTCTTAACTATTGCAAAATATGAAGTAACATATCTGATGCTTGAAGATCAGTGGAAGAGTGGAATTAAACCAAAGTGTAAGATCTTGATGATAGTAAATGCTGCAGTATATATACAGTATATACATTTCACGGGGAAGTGAAGGGAGACTGCGGTGACTCAGTGGTTAAGAAGCTCGCTTTGTTTGTTAGCTGGAAGGTCAGCAAGTTGGCAGTTCAAGACCTGAGTACTGCATGACAAAATGAGTGCCCATCTCTGTTCCAGCTCCTGCCAACCTAGCAGTTCCAAAGCAAAAAAATGCAAGTAGATAAATAGAGACCACTTCAGTGGGAAAAGATCTTGGGAACATGAAAGAAGCTTCATTTGGGGGTCCCCTGAGTGGAGTTGCTCCAGCAAAAATCCTTCAAATCCAGAAACCATCTTTGTATGCTTCTGACACAATTTAAAAAACAGGGAAGTAAGTGATATTGAAGTTAATTGCCTGTACATTGGAGTAGAAGCAAATTGTGTTGGGTTGCAAATAAAATAAGCTTGTTTTTTCTGTGTTATTTACACTGTTATTTACACTAAATGTTCACATGGGGAAATCCCACTGATTCTGAGCTTTAGTGATTTACAAGTAAGAAATTCTGTTAAAGACAAAAATGGTTTAAGAAAAACAAATTTTTTGAAAACTGTTTCCAAGAAATTATTCATTCAGAGAGTATAATTTCTATGAGGATGTAATTTTCTAAATTTAATAATCTACTACACTAGATTTAATGTTCTAATATTTTTTTAAAACCTGCAAAATACAGTTGCCTCCAAAAGCTCATTTGTATTTACATGTTATTAAATAATTTTCTGTGTGCTTTCTAAATATTCCACCCTGTACCACCCGCCCCCACTGCCAGAAGTCGCAACACATCATTTACCATGGCAGCAGTGAAAGGGGTGGAAGCAGCACTGACAACTGTGGCAGTTTTGCCATATTTTCTTGAGTTCCTGCTGCTGCTACCAGCACTGGTGGAATGCAGGGGACATGTCCGCTCAGTTGCACTCTTTGTCCGAGGTTTCTCTGCTGCACAGTTTGGCTGGGAGCATGCATCAGCCGAAGACTGCTCCATTCCGCTCTTCATCCGTTGCACGTTCCCAGCTAGAGCGCATCACAGGGGACCTCAGACAAAGAGCAGAACCAAGCAGTCTTTGCCCAACACATGCTCCCGGCTGGAGTGCGCGGTGAGGAGGCCTCGGACAGGGAGTGTAGCTGAGCGGATCTGCCCGCCGTGCTCAACTGGTGCCAGTAGAGGCAGCAGGGGAAGCAGCAGCAGGGGCAGAGCTGGTGGTGTCAGTGGTTCCCGCACCCCTGATGGGCAGACAAACCACTCAGGAGGATATAGCAGCAGCATGGAAAAGGTAGGCAGATCACTTCGTCATTCCCTTTGTGCTGATAATTTTTTTGATTATTTTTGGTCCAGTCGGGACCGGGTTTTTTTATTTTTTTTCCAATGCATCCCTATGGGAATGCATCAATTTACATAAAAAACCGTGTTATGCAAGAAGCTATGGAATTGACTTTTTACGTAAATCAGGGTTTTACTGTATTTGTAAACTCCTAAAATTTAAAGAAGTTGTAATTTAGATTTAGTCACTGCAATGTTTTAACTGTCTTAAATTCTAATAGTAAGGTTTCCACAAGATTCTTTGGTAAATTATCTGTTTTCAATAGCACAACATTTTTAATCAGTGGAAATATCTGTTACCACAAGAGGATTTTCTCTTCATTGGTATATTTTGATTAGCCAAATACCATCATTTCTTTATACCGATCCACTCTTTGGAAACAATGGTGTCCATAAACAAACATTTTATATGCCTCAGTTATTAATTAATTTTTTATCAGACTTTCCTTAACTTTTGACACATTAATTAAACCAGGGAGTGGGGAAAAGGCAGGTAAATTTTAAAATCTGGAACTGAGCCAGCTTAAGAAAGAAACATTGCTTCCACTTGAATTATCCTCCTAAACTTTGAAATAAAGAACAAGCTTCAGGTTTCATACCTGTAGCAGGACAGCAACTCATGGGTGAGCATGAGGGCTGCAAATACAGTTTCCTTAGTTCTGTCTAGAAATTGACAAATATTTTACTTTCTGATTGTTTCTAATTCTTCTCACTATAAGTCCAGGTCATCCTGCATCTCTTTGCAATGTGTTTGGGATTTTTTTTAAAGATCAAATAAAAATGTATGTGCACCTCTGTATGAATTTTTTATTATAGTTTATAGTTTAGCAAGCATCTGTCCTTGATATAAGGTTGTTTTCTAATATTTGCTTTCTTGTCTATATCTGTACTCAGTACATGCACACCTGTATTTAGCATGCTTTCCTAAGAGAACTGTATCAGAACATTCTGGGAAGTATGAATGCTAAGGGATGGATGACACATGTTGATTCACAAAGAGAGCATTTAGAAAGTTTGCTTCAAAGGGGGTCCAGCAAAGACAGGCCTCTGTACAGAAAACTGATTTCAGATAAACTGAAATTATGTTCAGCCATCATAAGAAAGAACTTAGTTCACTTCTTCCGTGTATACTCAGCATTTGGTGGGCACCACCAATGCTGTTTTGAAGTGCCAAATTGCATCTTATTTGACATGTCTGCATGTGTGAACTTAGTTGGATTGCTGCCACTGTGTACACTTGACAAATCAGCTGCTTCTATTTCCACTATGTTTGCGAAAACTAGAGATGAACCTTCATTATGGTTCAAAAAAGACTATCTAGTCCCTCTTCAATTGTCTATTCCTATTTCAGACAGTTTTTCTATTTGGACAGTGGAGTCATTGACTTTCCAGGCTGAAGGTCCTGTTTTGGCTCTATCCCTTGCTTTTTTTTTAAACTTAGATTTATTATTTAGTTTACTATTCTATTCCTGCTTTTAGATTGTTTGTTGTTCTTAGTGACGGTGGTGGTTTAAAAATAAGAATGTTGACTAAAATATTCTAACTTTTTTAAAAAAAACTTTTTAAACAACTGCCTATATACTTTATTAGAAACTGCCTATATACTGACTATATGTCATAGTTCATTTTTCTTTCAGAAGCATTTAAACCAGCGATTTTCAACATTATCAGGGCCCCAGCAAAACTCCTGGGCAGCTGTTTGGGCTGATCATGTGGTTCCTCCCACCTGGAAGCGGAAGTAAAACTTCTGCTACGCATGGGCAGAATGTATTTAGTAGCATTCTGTGCATGCACGGCTCACATTTTACTTCTGCTTCCGGGAGCAGTGAGGGTGTCGGGGGCCAGATGAATAGGCTTCAAGGGCCAGGTCTGGCCTATGGGCCATAGATTGCTAATGCCTGATTTAAACTCTCAGGGACGGTTTTGTAAAAATCGGTGGCCAACAACCTCCCCCAAAGAAATCTAAATCTAGTTTTTAAAAAAACTTATTTGAAAAAATAAAATATTCTAATTATTATTTTTTTCAGACTACAAGTAAGCTAATGTTGTAGAAGTTTTAATGACTCTTTTATACCATTATGCTTCATTAGCATTTTTCACCTCTATCTCCAACTACAGGTACTGTATTTGCTTATTTCAGGGGTGCCCAAACTTTTTGGGTCGTGTGCCAGTTACATGGTTGAGCGGGCCAGTCATGTGGTTCTTCCTACTGGAAGCAGAAATAAAACACACACCGCATGCACATAACGCTACCGTAAATGCACCCGTGGCTGTCGTAAACACTTTTACAACAGGTGCAGGTGCATTTATGACAGCATTTTGCACATGTGCAGGCACATTTTACTTCCATTTCTGGGAGCAATGTGGGCAGTGAAGACTGGATGGTTTGGCACTACAGGCCGGATCCAGCCCACGGCCAGTATTTTGCACACCTCTGGCTTATTTGGACTTGGTAGAAATAATAATTAAAAATAATGTGACTATGAGAAGAACAAGAACAACAATATAATAAGAATTCAAATTGTCTATTGCTTCACTGCTACAGTAGTTAATCCCATTCCAGATTTACATCAAACCACATTAATGAAGAATCAAAGAACATGTTACAGTCATTGGTAGACATGTTTACTAGGAACAGGGTACAGCTTGTTCTTCTCATTTCAAGAAGATTTTAAAATCCTGAGGATGTAAAATGTATAATCAGAGAGGAACAGCATACTTAGCTAAATTAAAAATAATATTTAATAAATGATCGAATGACACAGTATGATGGAGGTTGTCATGGTACCTCAAGGTTAAAAAATGTAATAAATGCATCTATATATGAATTCATCATTCTGTTATTTTTTTAAAAAAATTATGAATCTTTTGAAAAAAGGCATAATTATCAAAATGTTATTTGGCTTCATTGATAGTGTGGTATTATCCAATATGCATGTGCAATCAAAAAGATCTGTGTTGATCTCCCAGTTTTTGCCTCCTTTTTGTGAAGGTTTTTCCCAGTATAGCTTGAAGAAATCTATTTATAAAATCTATTTATAAAAATTGAATAAGAATCCACGAAAGAATCCATAAGGTTCTGTAAGAATGTATTATCTGGCAACCTGGCACTTACCAACCCCTTGATGACAGTTAAAATCAAGAAAAGGTTTTCTGCAAACTTTTCATGGTGTAAATATTAAACCAGAAGCACCTAGGCTAAACTTTTGGAAAGCAATAACAATACAATTCCAAGTTAACAGACAATATTTCATTAATCTCTTCAAAAACCTGTTTCCTTATTTTCATCAGTCTTGTAAACTCACCATAAATAAAGACACTTCCAAGCTCTTGTTTAAATTTCCAATATTGTGTTGAATATTTTAGGTGATAATGGCTTAAATTTTATTTCTGTTTTCCATATGTCCATAATTTTAAATTATACAATGTTCTGACAGGAAGAGAGTCCCCTACCATTGTACTTCTAATAGAGACTGACGGACTGTCTTTTTTCATCGTTAAAAGACCAAAGTCATGTTATATTATTTGTGATTTTTTAAGAAGTATGTTTAACCAGTTGATTTTATTTATAAAGTATTTCGGACTGGAATGGACAGTTCAGAACAGGTCTTCTTCTGGTTTCTACTTGTTGTCTAGCTTCTGGTGGCACCACATAGCATTATTGGAGGGGGGAAATGGCAAGAACAAAAACAGTCTTTCAGCCTACTCCATATTGAGTAATATTGGCCTAGATCTGGACCCCATAATTATCCTTCAGTCTGTACAACTTCCCAGAAAGAGTTCAAATTGACAGTACTGTATTGTGAAATGATTCATCACATGTTTCACATTACAGGCAATTAAATCACTCCTGCTGTTTGGATGACAGGACTGACCAAATGCCATTTAGTTCCTTCTCTTGTCTTCAATCAACCCTAGGCAGCCTGATCCTGCCTGAAGCAAAAAGGCCAGTGTGGACAAGCCCTCACTTACTTTGAGAACCCGATTGGAGTCCCTGTTAGTCAGTTGCAATTTGACAACATGCAACACTCACATTATGGGCTATGGTGTTGAGAGTTGGGTAAGGGTGGGGGGGGGGTGGAAAGAAGGAGAGAAAGGTTCCTGCCAGCCAGGGGAATGCGAGACAGATACCTAATTGCTGTCCTGCATTCTGGTCCCCTGGCTACACCTCTGGTTCCTGGGCCCTGGCCCAGAGTGACAACCGCCACCGCCACCCCAACCCCCTTACGCTGGTGCTGATGAATGCCCGGTCAGTTTACAATAAGGCTCTCTTGCTTGTTGACTCCATCTTGGGGCAGCGGACTGACCTGGCATGCATCACTGAAACCTGGTTGGGACTGGAGGATGGTTTGCCTCTATCAGAGCTATATCCAGCCAGGTTTGGTATTTGGCATCAGCCTAGGCTGGAGGGGCGGGGCATTGATGTCACCATAGTGGCCAGAGAGTCCTTGGGAATTGCCAGAGCCACTGCTCCACAAGTCCCGGGTTGTGAGACCCTGCTCCTGCATGTGGGCCCTAAGAGTCGGCAAGGAATCTTGCTCCTGCACCTGCCTCCCTGCAGTGTAATGGATTCCCTACCTGAGCTCCTTGAGGCCATCACCATGCTGGCGCTGGAGCTCCCCAGACTTAAGGTCTTGGGGGACTTCAATTTGCCATCACTGGGGATTGGCTCTGAGGTTGCACGGGAGTTCCTGGCTTCCACGGCAGCTGTGGGCCTGATTCAAGTAATTCAGGGTCTGACCAGGAGCAGTGGCCACACCCTGGACCTAGTTTTTCATCAGAGTGGTGGCAGAGTGATCTGAAATTACAGAAATTAGACATCACACCTGTGCCATGGTCAGATCACTTTCTGGTGACTCTGGATTTTCTAGGGGCGAGGCTTCACCGCAGGGAGGTAGGGCCCACTAGATTGGCCCACTCCGTTGACTGATGGATCCTGATGTATTCCAAAGGGAACTAGGGGATATTCCTCTGGACCAGTGTAGTGATCCGCCTGAGGCGTTTGTCAACCTCTGGAATGAGAGCCTAATTTGTGGGCAGAGCCTAATTTGTGGCCAGAGCCAATGTCATGGGTGGGACCATGTGACCTGGTGGGTGGGGCCAAAGTTGGTCATGTGACTTTAGAAAAAATTCAAAATAATAAATAATAAATAATGAATGAATGAATAATAAAAATATAACATAACACTACTAAAACTAACAATATATTTTTTCACATTATAAGACTAAACAAAAATTATGTTTATTTTTATGTATTTTCTATGTATTGAATTTTTTGTGACTTGCTGTTTTAAGTATAAAAAAATACAAAAAGGTAGTTAACATTATGTATTTAATACTTAATAGTTTAACAATAACAAGAGGTACACAAAACTAGATTTTATTTACAATATGAATGAAAAACTTGAGAACTATTTGAGAACTGCTATACAGTAAAAAAACTCGCATAAAGAGCGCCTCATTTAGAGACTAACTTGCTTAAAGAGCAGAACTTTCTCTGAATGCTCGCTCACTTAACTCAACCAAAAACTCACTTAACAACAAATTAGGGTTTGCAATTCCCCCCCCCCCCATCAGAAGTCACAACTGGTCACTTACAATGGTGTTTCACTTAAAGAGCAAACTCACTTAAAGATGAATTGAAAATCTGACCAAAAATAAAACTTATTCTAGGTACAGAATTCCATGGCATGCATGCGAAAAGGTAAGCCCCCGAGGTGGTTCCCTCCAAAAGCCGCTACCAGTTCTCCGGGACACTGGGAAAAGTTACTACCAGTTCTGGCAAACTGGTGCAAACCTGTAACATCCCATCATTGTCATTGACCCAAGTATAAGCCATGTCCCCTTTTTGGGCTCACTTTTGGGGCAAAAACCCCCTCAGCTTTTACTCTGGTATATATGGTACATACAATAAATAAGAATTGTTTGTAATTTGTTATTTGTAGTTACCTAAATTGCCCTTTACCAACTGTAGCAATCGCATTACTTGTGAGTAGAAATCCAGTCTACTGGTAGGTGGGATTGCACCTGAATCCAGGATTTTAAACTTGACTTCTCATGTCTCCTGACCTAAATCTAGCCTGTAAGCAGTGATGGGATGCAACATGTTCGCACCAGTTTGCCAGAACCAGTAGTAACTTTTCCCAGTGTCGCGGAGAACTGGTAGCAGTTTTTTGGGGGAACCACCTTCAGGGCTTAGCTTTTCATTGGTTTCCCCACTGCGCATGCACGCCAAGCACTTGGTGTGCATACACACGTACAGTGCTTGGTGCATATGCATGGCCTCCTTGCTGTCCTCCCAAGCGGGGAGGAGGAAAAGAAGCTGCTAGTCTGAAGCTCCCTATAACCTGCTCCCCAGGGTAAGTGACTCACCATTGGATGTGTTGTGTCTGTGTGTATTTTAATGTGTATTTAATACCTTTACCTATATTGATGTACTACCACCGTTCCTAAAAAGGCCTGGTGGCCTGGCTTGGGGTTTTTAAGCAAAGTCTTGGAGTGACCTCATCAATAAGCTACACCTGTGCTGTTCCAATTGCTGTTCCAATTGGAGAACCCTTAAGGAAGTACAGCTGTTTTAAGGCATATTACCCTTGAGAACTGGTACGATGACCATATACATCTTGCAACATGGTGCTGCCCAGGCACTTATACTAACAGGTAAGTGATGGGTTTGTGTTTGGGGTGGGTGGGTGTTTGGGTGGATGGTTTGAGGGGTGTGTGTGTGTGTGTGCTTATTTTTATTTTATTTTGTATTTTTGTATTTTTTTAATTTGGCCCCGCCCATGACATCATGATGTTAGCTCCGCCCAGAGTGTGATGACATCACGGTGGGGTAGTAAAATTTTTGACAACCCACCACTGGTTAATGACCACGAGGGTCCCAAGACCGTGCCAGATTGAGATGCACCAACAATCTAATTAATTTTACTATATTTTCATGTATTTTGTTTATTGAAACTCACTAGCAGCTGCTGCATTTCCCACCCTCGGCTGCATTTCCCACCCTCAGCTGCATTTCCCATCCTCGGCTTATACTCGGGTCAATCTATTTTCCTGGGTTTTCAGGTCAAAATTAGGTACCGCAGCTTATATTTGGGTCAGCTTATACTCAAGTATATATGGTAGTTGCTATGAAACATAGTTATTTATAAAATATTAAAATGTTATGATTATTATTTAGAGCTGTGTACTAGTTTTCCTCAGGTCACCCTTGTTTGAAAGCCAGTTAAATCTGATTCTAGTGGGTGGTGCTCATCTCCATTTATGGTCAAAGAGCCAGTGCTGTCTGGGTCTGCAGATATTTCCATGGACATGTGGCAGGCATGACTAGACACCGGAGTGCATGGAATGCTGTTTACTTTCCCACCAAAGTGGTACCTATTTATCTACTGGCAATCTATTGCTTTCGAACTGATAGGTTGGCAGGAGCTGGGACAGAGACGGGAGCTCATCCTGTCGTGCAGCACTCGAGTCTCGAACTGCTGAACTGCTGACTTCCCAATCATCAAATTCAGCGTCTTAACCACTAAGCCACCACAGTCCCCCTCATGGGGGTTTTCCTCATGGAACATAAATCATATCTAAATAGTAAATAACAAAAAAGCAGAAGATGGAAAATATTTTTGTCTTAAAACTCACATTTATAAAGAGCAATCACTTAGCTATACATTTACTATTTCTATAAGATCTGTGATTGTAGAAGAGAGAGAAATCTCTCCTTTCAGATACACTTCCATGGCCGTTGGCTCTGATGTTGATTTCTCGGGATGGGGTGGGGTGGGAAGTTGAATCCACTTCATATTTGAACCCAAACTATGAAGGAGCTAGACCTGGATCTATTTAACAACTTGGATGGCTTTTATAAAGACTGGATAAAAATACTAGAAAGGATTCACTGCTCCACAAATGTAGGAACCATGAGTTATTTTCCAAATATTGGCACCCAACATCAAAAGCCAACAGAACAGTTCTGCCCATATACACTGCTTAAGGACATGTGATGATTATATCAGAATTTTATAGAATCTTGACTTTATGCTCTCACTGGCTTCTTTCATTAGCATGACCAACTAAACCATAATAGTAGCATAGATATTGCAAGCCACAATGCTAACTGAAGGGTGGTTCTTAACTTCTTTCTCAGAGGCCAGGAGCTTTGCTTCAGACAATATGCTAAGCTGACAATTTCTGGTTTCTTCAGCCAGTTACACTACTGTCAGAATGGGTGGTCTCATCTGGACTGGGAGCCATTTTCCAGATACGCAGTCTGCTTGAGGGCTACACTCAGAGATAAGAACTATAGAAGGAAGGATGTGACAATTAAAAAACATGTTCCTGGGGAGAGGGGGGAGCCTCAAGGGTCTGGAAATTGGAAACATTCCTGTGAGCTACAGGACACACACCCTTCCATCACTGGGGTGAGCCATTTGGGAGCACTGTATATACTCGAGTATAAGTCTAGTTTTTTATCCCCCAAAATGAGGTCCAAAAAAGGGAGTCAACTTATACTCGGGTCAACAGCCCTGAGGGTCCCAAAACCACAGTGGTGCAAATTCAAACATACATTTTTTTAAAAAAAAGCACTACCACTACCGTAAAAACTCAAAAACACACCCACAGAAATATCTGAATTAATTAACTTTACTGTATTTTCATGTATTTTAATTACTGAAATTCACTAGCTGCTGCTGCATTTTCCATCCCTGACTTATACTTGGGTCAATCTATTTTCCTAGTTTCAGAGGTCCAAACTAGGTACCTCGACTTATATTTGGGATGACTTATAGTCGAGTATATATGGTAATTAAACTCCACACACCAGTTCACATCTCATTCATGGTAAACCTCAATTGCACAGAATCTTTTTTATTATTCCTGAAGAAATCTGCCACTTTTACAGTTAAATCTGTTACAGACAAAAGTAAGACTTTTGGTGCAGTAGTGTCATGTGTGTGTGTGTGTGTGTGGGGGGTGCCCTGCCCAGGAAGCGCTTTTTGTACTATGGGTGTTCTTGGACTACAACTCCCAGAAGCCCTAGCAGGAGTGGGTGCCGGCGACCAGGGGTCGGCAAATTTGGCTTAAGCCCCGGGCGGCTGAAATCCACGTGACGTTACTGTTTTAGTGCCATCACAAAAGCCTTTCTGACCACAGATGCATTTAAGAATACCTCAGAGATTGAAAGGTTAATATGTCTGCTTCTTTAAAACATCCACAAGAGTTGTCTGCCTGAGTTTTTTTAAGGTGATTAGAATTTTAATAGCAAATGGGTGGTGTTGGTAGAATAGAAATTTCTTCCAAATGGTTAGCAGAGAAACTTATGCTCTGTGTAATTTCTGGTTCTTCTTAGCATTGCATCTAAAATTATATGCAAATAGCAGCTTGGTAGGACAGTCTTAATTAGAAACTGCAGAGGAGGAAATGATTGAATTCCTGCTCTCTTCCCCTCACTACCATTTTAATATTTATCACAGAAACACCAGATTCCATGTGTATTACCCAAAAATATACTTTACCCACAGTTATAGTTGTATTTAGAATTAGATTCCAAGACCAAATCATATTTGAGGGTCTTAACTCATCTTCGGTGAAGGTTTTAGCCTTAAAAAAGCCTCATGCTTAATTTTGAATTTATCATACATATTACAACACAGTAATATGTATCCAGTGTGGTATAGCAGATAGAGCAGGGGTTGGCAACCTATGGCCCACAGGCCAGATCCAGTCCACAGCACTAAATTATCCAGCCCACACCATCACTCCAGCTGCGGCTGCTGGAATCAGCCATGGACACATTTATGGCAGCTTGTAGACACGTTTACGGCAGCCGTAAACTGGGGGGGGGGGCAACCAGTCAAGCCCCCTCAGCTGTCTGATGATGCCCTGGCCCCTGACTTTGAAAGGTTGGCAACCCCTAGAGTAATGAAGTAGGAGTCAGGAGACCTAGGTTCAGTTCCCTTACTCTGCCATGGAGAGGGTTGGAACTAGTACTCAAAACCACATGGAAAATACTATTAGGGTCACTATACGTTAGTTCTAACTTGACAGCATGTAACAACATCATTACAAAACAAACTGCAAATCTTTGAACTAGAAACTAAGTACAGAAAATGAAGATATTTGCACAAGGAAATTGTTCTGGCTTTATACTAAATGCCATGGCTTCCATCAAAGAATCTGAAAGAAATGTTACTTGGCATGCTGCTGAAAATTCCTTGAGACAATCCGTAACCCATCACAGAATTCACTGGGTTCCCCTTAAGAGAGGGAGTAACAAATAAACAAGTTGAAGTCTCTGATGTAGATATGGTGGTAAACATGATATATTGAGTGGGTAGATGAACAGGAAGGCATCTGTGTTCAATCTGCATATTTCAGGAAATGATACCCAAAAGAGAATGGTCATAACTCAGTGGAAAACACATGTTTTACATAAAGAAAAAGGGGCCAGTTTTATTCCTCCTCATCTCTAATTACATGGTAATATTGAAGATAATAGGGAAGAGTTCCACCAAAGAACATGGCCAATTAGAGTAGACAGTATTGAACTAAATTGCACCAATGGTGTGATCCTGAATATCACAACTTCTTGTACAGTATATTCAATATTTATATCCCAATCCAGACGTAAGGTGCCAGGTGAACTCCTTTTTGAATCAGATTTTACTGCGCGTCGCGTTGACAAATTGTCCATGGGAGTGGGGGTGGAAACTGCCTTGGAAGTAAATCACAATGACAACTGTTTTATTGCAAGTTAAATAGCACATGCCAAGTCCTATTCAGGAAGGTAGCAAGGGCAAAGAGTTAGAAACCCTGACTGACCTGCAAGTCCTGTTTGGATACTGAAAACCCTGATGCCTATTATTTACTTTATAAGAAGCTGTTAGTGCAGTTGCCAACCTATGAATGATGTCTCACCTTCTCTGTCCCATAATTGAAAAATGCGTGCTGTGACCTCATATTGCAAGTTTTTCTGTTCCTACCAGAGGCAAAAGAAGAAGAAAACTATCCACTTTTGTAAAACTCAAGCGTCTTGCAAAAACCCATCAACAAAACTCTTGCGATCACTTTCTGCTAGACACCAAATCTATGGAGATTACTATCAAGAGCTGTCCTCAAACTACTAGTCAGCAGTCCTCAGTCACGTCCTTGTTATTCCAAACACTGCATAACCTCTATGTTTCTTAGTGAGACAGTCACTTTTATATCATTGTGACTAGAGCTAGTACTGTATAGTAAATAAAATACCACCTATAGGTCCTGCAATGTAATTTATCTCATTGAGTACAAAGGATGAGGATGCCATCTGCAATATGTAGGCAAAACAATAACACTCCACAACAACGGTTTTGCTACTGGGAATAACACATGTGATTTACATGATACCTATTGTGCTGATTCCAAATGTAAACTCAGAATTTGGCTATCATGTACAGATTTTAAGGTGATGAGATGGCTAGATGGTATTGTAGACACAATGGGCACAAAGCTGAGTGAGTTGAGGAGGATGGTGGAGGACAGAAGTGCCTGACGGACAGTGGTCCATGGGGTCGCAAAGGGTCGGAATCGACTGTGCGACTGAACAACAAAATAGCTGACCAAATGGTTAGTAATTGGGTAATGTATTTTTACATGGGAACATTATAACAGTTGCAGCTACCACTATGCCTGCTGCCACCTCAGCTGAATCACATCCCCTGGTGACATACATGTTCCAGAAGCAGCTGGGCATGTCTGGGCAAGTCAGTGAGCTGATGTCAAAATAGGTATATAAGGCAAGATGGACCAAGGGCTTGTCTCTATTGGATAGTACAGCTAGGCCATAGTGAATCTGTTTGTTTGTTTATTTATTTATTTATTCCCACTTGTATGCAGTCCTACTCGCAGAGCGACTCAGGATGGCTAACATGGTATCGCAGAACATCACAAAATATCAAAATATCAATAAATAAATTCAAACAGTAAAGCAATGAACAATCCAGTAAATACATTATCCTCTGTCAGCACTGCAACTGGACTTTAGTGCGGCCAGAGCCTGGGCTCAACATCCTCAATGGAGCTCAGGGCTCAACGTTGATCATGAGCTAAAGATGAGTATGCGCAGCTGTGGTAATAAACCGGACAACTTTTGCTATATTTATGGCATATATACCCCTCGTGATCAAAGCAAGAACCTAACCAAGAGAGTGAGATTTCCTAACTTAAGATCCTGACATCCTAGGCAGACTCAGACTTCAGACTTAGATTTAGCGCACTTGATTTAGTATAGGACACATGGATTAGACCAAGTAACAGACAATATTTCTTTTTTTGTGGTGCATACATACAAGAATCAGAAACCATTTGTCTGCCATCTTCACTAAGATGCTCCAAATTTAGAATACTGTACTTTATACAGACTATTTTAAGTTCAGTACTATAACCAGAAACTAATAACAAGACAATATTCAACATTCACAAAAGGTTAGATGTTGGAACAACTAGTGTCTGAACACTTCAGCTCTGAATATCAAGGATTTTTTAACTGGTTTGGTTGGAACAAAGATACAAATACATCCAGGTACATTTGAAAACAGACAAAACTTCTGAATTTACAGACTAGCTACATTAACACCTCATAACATCACATCTCTGCTTTGGAATATCCTGTCCTGTACGTTTAATAATTGCCACCTGGAAAGTACATGCATGCATACACAAATAAATATCTCCATATAAATAAAGTCACCTTCTTGTTCTGCCATAGCCGAATCCAAATATTGGCGGTCCTCAGGGCAATCAGCCATGAAGACTGTCCTGAGAATATAATGCAGTGGCCTTTCATCTGCTTTCTGCATTGCAGCATGACACCTGTGCCACTGATCCAGGTCCATGCGTCACTTCCTGGTCTTGAGCCCTTTTGCTACACAAAGTCCTCATCAGCCCCAGGCCAGCATTGATGAAGCTGCTGCCTTCCATCAAGATGGATTCAAGTGGGTTTTAATCCACTTGAGGATCACCACCCTTTCCTATGGACTTCAACACCCAAGCCATTAGTCCTCAGGATTGTCAGGTTAATTAACCGCCGCCTGACATTCTATAAAGTCACTATCATTTATAGAAAAATATGTTACTGGCATTTCTGAAAGTAAGAGTGAATTTTCTCAGATTGCACAATGTGTCCATTTTAGAGCTGATGCTGGAGTTCTTCTATGATACTGTTTTACCACAAATATCTCAGAACAGAAATTAAATATGGGTTCTATGCTAACCATTAATATCCTTTAAAGTATCACCCAACACCACCCACAGCATGTCATGAAATGCTTACACAGAAGTAAGTTCCATGACCAAAGCTTCCTAGCATCATTAATAAATATTTCCTTCATAAATGTTAGACCCATTTCATCACTTCCTATGAGCAGGATGTAATTAATGAGAAAATTAATATCCTTTTTAGTGCCATTGAATAATCTCTGTCAGTGCATGAATGTTACTTTCCATTTCTGCACTGAAGTAAAGTCATTCTTGTCTAATTTTCTCTCATTTTTGTTGATTTTTTTAAATTTTTCTCCACATTCCTTAGAATTGTCAATTCTGATTTTCAGTAATCCATTCCAGGGTTTTCTAGGTAGAGAATACAAGAAATAGTTTATTATTCCCTCTTCTGGGAGCATCCTGGGTAGTAAACCCCCTGGCAACTGGTTCAGTCACCTCTCTGGCCGCCCTCCAGATTCCTTTTATTTACTTTGGCTCTGCCCACAATGTCATGACATTGGCTCCGCCCATGACATCATGACATTGGCTCCACCCATGATGTCATGACATCATGATGTTGGCTCCGCCCACAACATTGGCCCTGCCCACAGTGTGGTAGTAAAAATGTTGGCTGCCACTGCTTCCATAGTTGAATTTTTTGGAATAGTAGCCATGTTGGTCTTTGTTTCAAGCATATCAGAGAGCAAAATAATAATAATAATGTTGTAGCATTTTGAAGACAAACTGCTGTATTTTAATGTTAGCTTTTGTGGACTTTTTTGTGGGCTTTTTTGTGGACTTTTGTTTACTTTTTGATGTCCCAAATACCTAACTCACTGAGGTATCTAGCTAGTATGCTATTTATATTCTGCTCAGTATACTAAAATCTCCATATGATTAATGGATACTGTAGTGTAAAATTCAAATCGGATTCAAATCTTTCTCTTTCAACTGTCAAGGCAAGATCATCATCATAGATGAAACTCCTAGAGTCTATGAACAGCACTTGAAGAATTAGGACAGTATTACAACATCAACCATTTGAAGCCTAATCCAAGCAAGACCAAAGTATGTGCTTTCCACCTTCGAAATTGAGAGGGAAGGGTTAAGTTGAATGTCAAGTGGGAAGGTAACCAATTACAGTTAAGTTGAATGTCATGTGGCAAGGGAACCAATTACAGCACCAAAATACCTCGGTGTGATGCTTGGCCAGACACTCTATTTTAAGCACCACTGCCTGAATACCAAAGCCAAAATTAGTACAAGGAACAACATCATCAGGAAACTCACAAACTATAAGTAGGAAACTCAAACATCCACACTGGGCACATTAGCTTTGGCCCTGAATGTCTCTGCAGCAGAGCATGCTGCAGAGTATGGAACACATCCACACACTCAAAACAAGTTGACATTGCTGTTAATGAAGCCATGCATATAGTGACAGAATGCCTCAAACCTACACCAGTTGAGAAAATACACCCTATTGTTGGTATTGCCCCACCTAAAATCAGGAGAGAAGTAGCAGTGGACACTGAGAGAGCTAAGCAAGAGAATGACCCTTGACATCCTCTGAATGGATATGAGCCTCAAGTCTGCCGGCTCATATCCAGGAAGAGATTTATGTCAAGAACAAACATTCTTGAGGGTACACAAGAGCAAAACCAAATTAGAAGGTGGACGAAGGAGATCACTGGGCAAGGAACATCATTAAAGGAGGATATAGCTGAAGATCTCAGTCTCTCCTACTTAACTTGGAAGACCTTGAATAGGCTGAGGGTTGGAGTCCCGAAATGCAAGACCAACAGGCTCAAGTGGGGACTGCTGGCATACAACAACACATAGTGTGAATGTGGAGAGACACAAAGTGCAGCTCATTTGCTAGTCTGTGAATTGCTGCTGTAGACATACACCGATGCTGACTTGGGTTTGGGCAATGACAAAGCAAAGAAAGTAGCTTCATTTTGCCAGTCCAGTGTTTGATCAGGACATGAAAGAAGAAGTAGTTAATCATGTGTGTAAATTTTAAGCAGTAATGGTGCCAGGACACAACTCTACGGGGGACCATTTCTTTGATGTTTCCAATGACTGCCTCTCTTGACATTGAACAAAGGATCTTTGGTTTTGAAGTTGAAGGGGTGACCATTTCTGTTGGTACATGATCATTGGTAAAGAGGTAGAACAGCATATTCTGTATGATTTAAGATTTTGAGTGGTGCAGCTCTTTCCAGGGCTAAAAACCTGCTAATTTTGGAATTAGAAGAGGTTCGTAGATTTTCTTTCTTGTGGTGTGTAATATTTGTATAGTATCCAGTGCAGAGTGCTGGTTTAGTATAAGTAGTTCAAGATCCGCAATGTCCTTCTGGATTTTTCTTTGCTGTATAGCAGTGGTGGCAAACCTATGGCATGCATGCCAGAAATGGCACTCAGACCCCTCTCTGTCAGTACGCCATCATCACCCCAGCACAGAGTTCACCCCGCCCCTCTACCCAGCACCCAATAGGACCACTTCCTCCCTCCCCCAGCACAGAGTTCACTGTGCCCCTCTGCCCAGCAGCCCAATGGGAACTCTTCATCCCAACCACAGCACAGAGTTTGCCCCGCCCCTCTGCCCAGTAGCCCAATCGGAGCACTTCCTCCCTCCTCTAGCACTGAGTTTGCTCCACCCAGCAGCCCAGTGGGAGCATTTCCTCCCCCTCCTCAGCACAGGGTTAACCCTGCCCCTCTGTTTGGGCACTTGGTCTCTAAAAGGTTCGCTATCTGCTGTATAGGACAGTGATGAGGTGATTTAGTAATTTTCTGAAGAGAGTGCTGCATATAATCTCTCCGTATAGTTGGTGGAGTATGTTGATTACAGAGGGTTTTTCACTTTGTCCTTTGTCTTGTTGTTTGTATTTGGTGAGGAAGATGATGTCTGTTTGTACCTGTGCAAGTTTCTTCATGAGGTTGATGGATGTCCACTATATTCAGCTGAATATAGTGCCCTTCATAGTTGAAATTTTTGAAGTGGTAGCCTCAATACCCAGTGGGGTAAAAGAGGAAATAAAGAAGATTGCCATGTTAGTCTGTGAAGGTGTATCAGAGAGTAAATAGAACAAAACAAAACCACAAAAAGACAAAAAAAGTGGCACCTTAAAGACTAACTGTTCCTTGACTGTATTCTTGTTGAGGTGGAGCAAGGAATTTTACTTAAGGACCAATTTTTAGCAGAAAAATGGAAAGCAAGGAGGGGTTAACGACTTATCCTCCCAACTGCAGCTCTACAGCCTATCTTTCAGATGTGGTTTTAAAATCAAGATACAGAAGGACCGTTAGGTTGCAAATGGATAGACTTCACTACATGAGCAGCTACTATCTCTCCTTTCTCCTTTGTTGTAGTTATCCTAGGTTTCACATACAAAATTGGCTTGGTCTCTGTTGTTTTCAGAATTGGTTACACTCATTTCCACATCTGCCTCTTGACATGAAAGTCAAAATATTTCCTGTCTGAATTGTTTTCAACTTTCTACTACAGATTGCATGGTCTAGTTCAGAAATACTCTTTGATCTTCCCTCTCTTCCTTTTTCTCCTTTCTCATTTTGGGATGTTTTAACCTTAGCAAAATTATATGCATTTTCTGCAACAATTATAACCTGAAAATCAGTACTGAAAGACAGTGGTGATGTATCACCCTGGTCGAAGAGTACCTTATGAGGAACCAGTACATAAACACTCCATTACAATAGTGCAGGGTTTCTCAACCTATGGCCCGCAGGCCAGATCCAGCCAATGGTTCCAAATTAACTGGCCCACACCCTTGCTCCAGTCGATGCTTCTGGCAGTGATGGGAACACCACCACCATTGCTGGGAACGCCACTGCCACTGCCAGGAATGCTTCCGTGGGTGCCAGAAATGCAGCAGGAGGCACCAGAAAGGCATCAGTGATAGCCGAAAATGCATCAGCAGGTGCTAGGGAAAACCCCCACAGCTGCTGAAAACGCATCTGCAGCTGCTGGAAACATATCAGCGGATGCCAGGGGAAAAAACCCCTGCAGCTACTGGAAATGCTCCACGACCACAAGAAACACCTCCACAGCTGCTGGGAACGCATCTGCAGCCTCTGGGAACACATTTGTGGCCACATTCCTGGAGGCTGCAAAGGCATTCCTGGTGGCTAGGGTTTGTTTTCAGTGCCCGCTGATGTGTTTCCGGCACCCGCGGAGGCATTCCCAGTGGCTGCGTACATGTTCCAGGCACCTTCACCCACACCACACAGCACCTCCAGGGAGGGGCGAGGCTTTTTGGGTTTGGGGGGCTTAGGGTTGTCCCATTGCCACTACCAAAGGAGGTGAGGAGGGGACACCAGTCTGGCTTACAAACAGTCTGAGGGGGTGTGACCCAACCCCCAGCTTAAAGAGGTTGTGAACCCCTGTGATAGTGAGCAAACTCGCATATCTTGACAGTATTGTCTCCCATCCCACTGTATTATTACTGATGAAAAACTGACCTCATGAACCTCTGAGGCCCGAACTGCCTTTGGAAAACTTTGATCCTCTGTGAAATAAAGAAATATATTCTTTGTCTGGGGTTTTAATTCATCAGAAATGTCATTCAAATTATATTTTGGCTCTAGAATTCTGAAAGTGCTCTTCTTCAGCTTTACTCTGTTTAATAATAACAGTTTGTGATCAGTATTATAATCTGCTCCTGGTCCTGTTTTGGCAAAGAGAACAAAGCTTCTGCATTTCTCTGATTCCAATTACATAGTCTATTTGATTTCTGTATTGGTAATTGGTGACATGTACAGTTGTTTGGTTGGTTGAAGCATGTATTTGTGATAATCAGATAATAGGCTTCACAGAATTCTACAAGTCTACTGCTACTTCATTTCTGTCTCTAGGCCAAATTCTCCTAGAACATTTAGTTCTGCTTTTCCCCACAGTTTTTCATTCCAGTAACCTATTATTATAAACATTTCTTGTATTGAAGTGTGATCAACTTTGACCTGTATGCTTGTATTTTGTTGTTCAGTCACACAGTCGATTCCGACTCTTTGCGACCCCATGGACCACCGCCTTTCAGGCACCTCTGTCTTCCACCATCCTCCTCAACCCACTCAGCCCTGTGCCCATTGCATCTAAAATACCATCTAGCCATCTCATTTTTGGCTGCCCCTTCTTCTTTTGCCCTCCACCTTTCCCAGAATCAAGGATTTCAAGTGAATCCTCTCTTCTCATTTGATATCCAAAGTATTTCAGCTTCATCTTTACTATTTGACCTTCTAAGGAGCAGTCAGGGTTAATTTCTTCTAAGATTGACCTATTTGTTCCCTTTGCTGTCCAGGGGACTCTTAAAACTCTCCTCCAACACCACATCTCAGAGGCATCTATTCTTCTGCACTCAGCTTTCCTAATGGTCCAGCTCTCACAACCATACATTACACTGGGAATACCATTGCTTTGACTATGTGAATTTTTGTTTGCAAGCTGATGTCTCTATTTTTAACTATGCTCCCCAGGTTTCTCATCGCTTGCCTCCCAAGAATCAGGCGCGTTTTTATTTCATGGCTGCAATTACTCTCTGCAGTGATCTTGGATCCTAGGAAAGTAAAATCTGTCACTGCTTCTACTTCTTCCCCATCTATTTTCCAGGGACTGATAGGGCTTGTTGCCATTATCTTGGTTTTCTTGATGTTGAGTCTCAAAACAGCTTTTGCACTCTCTTCTTTCTACCTAATTAAGAGCTTCTTTAGGTCTTCCTCACTTTCTGCCATTAGGGTGGTATCATCTGCGTATCTCAAATTGTTGATGTTTCTCCTAGCAATTTTGATCCCAAATTGTGATTCCTTCATCCCTGCATTGCGAATTATGTGCTCTGTGTATAAGTTGAATAAGCAGGGTGATAAAATACAGCCTTGTCTGACTCCTTTTCTTATTCCAAACCACTCTGTCATTTCGAATTCTGTCCTAACTTTTGTTTCTTGACTCATGTACAGATTTCTCATGAGACATATAAGGTGTTCTGGTATTCCCATCTCTTTGCCACATTTTGTAGTGGTCCATACAGTCAAAGGCCTTGGTGTAGTCAATGAAACAGAAATAGACTTGTTTCTGATATTCTTTCATTTTTTCCATGATCCAACGTATGTTGCCAATGTGGTCTCTAGTTCCCCTGCCTCTTTGGAACCCAGACTGCACCTCTGGTAGTTCTCTCTCCACGTGCTGCTGCAGTCTATCCTGTATTATCTTGAGCATCACCTTGCTAGCATGTGGACGAGTGCAATTGTTCAATAATTTGAGCATTCTTTGGAATTATATTTAGCTAGAGCATAGACTTGAATGATGGTTATGTTGCTGGGTAAAAACATCCCAGAATGAAAAAAGGGGAAAGAGGCAAGATCAAAGTCTAATATTATTTGTTCTTGCATAGCTTCTGATTGCCTGTGTTACATCTTGCCTCAGTATTAGAGCCTCCCCATTTCTTCTAAGTTTGTCAGTTATCAAGTAAAATACTTTGTAGTTGTTTGATTTAAAATGTCCCATTTCAGCCCACTTTATCTCACTGACACCAAGCACTGCTGTGTTTAAAGGTTTCATTCTTGCTTTATAGCTCCCAATTTACCTTGATTCATTCTTCTCACATTTCATGTTCCAGTTGTATGTGCTGTGCAGCATCAGACTTTCCTTTCAACTTCTGTGCATGACTAGACATCCTTTCAGATTTAATCTAGTTGTATCATTAATGACAACATTATTCATACTTGTCCTTGTCTCCTCCTCAGCAGCTGAATAAATTATTTCTGATGTAGGAATCTAACTTCCAGTACTGTACCTTGTTCATTTTGTCAACAACGTAAAGAACTCTCATAACTTTTAAAAGGTATAGACAAATTAAGAAATACTGGGACTCTAATAAAAGACTGACTTCCTTACTTCAGGGCACAATAAATATGTAAATATTAGAACAGTCAAGTTTATAGTTGGGGCTATTCAAAAAATATGATGTTTTATTGCTCAGTTAGAGGTTGCATGCAAAGGAGACGAATTTTATTGATAATTTTATTGAGTAAATTTTATATCTCATTTTATTGATATTGCAGCATTCTACTTTTAACCTGTTTTACTCTGTTCTATGTAATCATATTTTTCTAATGTATTTTACCACATTTTAACCTAATGTAGTCAAATGACTAATTAGTTAATAAAGGAATGAATGAATGAAGCTGTTGTTGTTTTCAGTTAAATCCACTAGCAGCTTAATCCTTTTTAAAACTCAAACAAAAGAGGAACTACATAAAGGCTGTAACTCCTGGCTACTATTTTGAATTGAGCTCAGTCAATAGACAGGACAAGGCTTTCCAAAATGTTCTCCAGGGCTACATCATTTTCAGTTGTTTTTCCAGTAATTATTGGCGTCTGGTTTGGATCCGAAGAAACTGTCATTGAAATCAAAAGAGTTTTTCTGTCATTCAAACTGACATTGACAAAATGACCTCGAGGATACTCTTTCCCTGTTCGCAAATTATCTGGAGGGAAGAGCACAATGATGTGTAATCAAAATATCATCTGAAAAACAGCCGTGTAAGAGAGTTACTAACCATGTGCAGTAAATTAAATGACAGGGCAAAGAAATGAACTGTGCCAGGTATGCAGACGTAACTGCCTGCAACAAATTCAACTTGGCCTTTTAAATACAAAAGAGGCTTTGCAGCAGTCCAAGAGGAAAGGAGGAGAGAAAAAATTCTATGACCCTTTCTTGTAGTCCATATGGAACGCAGACCGGGAAAAGGATGAGAGCAATGGAAATGCTGCTCTGATTTCTTGTAGTAAGTAATGAATGCAATAACACCTTGCTTACTTGGAGCAGGCGAAACTATCACACTATCATTTCTTTTCTGCATCTTCACTAGCCATTTATGGGGAAACACATAATTTTTAGATTTGAATGGTAAAAAATAAAACAAGTCTGACTTTTTTCTTCTTTTCCATTGAAACCAAAGTAGGATCTCTTCTTGTTTTCGTTCTTCTTATGTGAGAATACTGGGGCTATTGCTTAGTTTCATTCATCTTGCTGTCAATTTTATTGTTATGTTACTATGTATTTAAGACATTTTTCCTTTCACTTGCTTTCATTTGCTCCTGGTTTATCAGCAGCAGCAGTAGTAATTATTTTATTTTGGTTTGAACGATTTTATTTCTGTTAGATATATACATTTTTTCAGATGTATAGAAATATTATATATTTAGCATTAATTCTACATCTCTGTGGTTTTTATTCCTGCATGATTACGACATTAACAATTTTTATTTTCCTGTCCATTTTTAGTCCTATATTCACTGTTAAATGATAAAAATGTTTCGCCCCTTTTTGCTACTGTTTTCTAACAATTTCATGCTCAGAATCATGAAAAATTATTCCATGTTTTAAAAACTAAATTTTTTAAATTCAAGTTTCCACTTCTATTGCACGCATCCTTGTATTTTCTTTTCCTGCAAAAGTTTGAGTTTTATTATTTTATGAATAAAATGCTTCTTTTTTTATTTATTTTACAAAGTTAAATTTTGTTCCATGGAATGGCAAAATGTCTTTAATGAATAAAATTTGAAATGTCATTCTTTAACCTATTTTTGAATATTTGCTATTGATTTTTGCATAGTTCTGTATCTCTTCAAATCATAGAGTGTTTACTATAGACAACATATTATTCAATCTTTACCTAGGAAAGTTGTTCAAAATCTAGAATTATTATGTCCATTATATGCACTTAAATTAGAAAGTAACCTGATAAAAAATGAAGTAAAAAAATTATCTGCAGAGATGGAATAGATTCACAGGGTTTGTTTGTTTATTTGTTTGTTTATTACATTTTTATACCACCCATTTGGGTGGTATCCCACTCTGGGCGGTGAACAAGCAAGTATCAAATAATATGACAGAACACACAATAAATCAAAAGAGACAACCGACAAATATTTCTCAAAATAAAATAAAATAACTGGCTTCTAAGGGCATAGGGGATCATCCTGACTGACTAATAGCTAACAAAAGAAAACTATGAGCAGTTAACAGCAGTTGATAAACATTCTCTTTTTGCTCCAAAACACTAAGGTTATTTTTTAATAATAATTTAAATAGTAAAATTATCTTTGTAATTTTAAAACATTTATATATTTCCTCGGATCATATCCCCTCCCCTTCTTTTTCTGCTGTGCCAAAAGAATTATTTTCTGCTTATTTTCTTTGCCAAAAGAATATATACTGACATATAGCCAGAATGCCCAATAAGATCAAAATGTGTGTGTGCTGTGCTATTGTGTTTTAATTAAATGGAAGCAGAAATTGCTTTCCATAGGTGGATCATTTCAATTTTTAAAGACTATAAATCTTTTGGGCCCAACCCAGATCAAACTAAAATTACTACAAATGTGATCCTGGACATACCTAATCAGAAATAAGTCTATAGAGTCCAGGTCGGTATATAAGTGTAGTTGCTTTCTTTTGAATGAAGAGTATATAGGCCTGTAGGTTAAGACTCATTAAAACCAAGGGGGTTGAATTAATTGAGGGGAATTGCTTCCAGAGCTTTGAAAGCTATATTTAAATGTAATGTGTTACCATAGAATCTTGGGGGGGGGGGGAATAGTTGTTTGCCATGGTAGTTACAATTTTGAAAAGTAACTCTTCCCTTTCCATTTCACAAATATAGTTTTAAAAACAGCTACTTTTAATTAATTTAAAACCCTGTGTGCAGCAAGCTACTGTCCTGTGACACAAAATATTCCTTCCTCTTCTTCATTTTGCTTTTACCTGAGGCAGCAAAATGAGCTGGCAAAGCATAAATCTGCACTTGTACCATGGACCAGACCAGCCCCCACATCTAGTGAGGCTACATTCATGTAGATATCAAAGTAACTACTGTATTTCCCTGAAAATACAACCGGGTCTTATATTATTTTTTGCTCCAGAAGACGTATTAGGGCTTATTTTCAGAGGATGTCTTTTTTTTTTTTTTTTTGGCCCACTGTAACACATGAGATATCGAATTATGAAGATTCATATTAGACCTATGGTACCCAACGCACACCTCAAAAGAGAGCAGTTTGATTTTTAAGGGAGGCAATTTGAGAATGAGTTAGACCAAGTTAATGGCTTTTTAGGCTGCCTCCATGTGTTCACTTTTTGAATAATATGAATATGGTGTTAATATCAGAATCAGAAGAAGAAGCGCAGAATGTGCTCCAAGAGTTAGATGCAAAAAGTCAAAAGATTGGCCTGAAGATCAATATGTCAAAAACAAAATATATATGGAATGCCTCCACAAATGCCATAGATATGAGGTGTAGAAACAAGATAGTAGAAGAAGTTGATTCATGTGCATACCTTGGGCAAGAGGTTAACTTAAGTGAAGCAAAAACGAGAAAATTACTGGTTGAACCCATCAACACCACCAATCTGCCTGCTTTATTATACGGCAGTGAAACATGGGCATTTACAAAAGCTGACATCAAAAAAATTAATGTAACACAAAGAACAATCAAGCATAGGATGCTACGCATATGATGGGTTAACCAAATATCAAATGAAGATTAGGTATAAAATAAACATCAAAGTTGATTGAGTTTGCAAGATATCAGTTGGCTGGGCATATGTGCCGCTTCAAAGATGGCAGGTAGACGAAAGCTATCACACAATGGATACCATTTGACTTAAAGTGACCATTAGGTTCAATCCACCACGACAACCTGATGTGTGAAACACGGATCAACCAAGTAATCAAGTAAGTAAGAATTATATGTCACGGGGAGGGCATCAGGATTTTAGAGATGCTTGGGTGGGGCATGGCCAAATAAATGGTTGGAAACCACTGTATTAGACACAACCATGTTTGTTCATTATCAAGTATGCACATTATTCATATACCAAATGGTCATTCAGCAATAAGTTTCAAGTTCATCTGTTTACATAGGAATTTACTTCTTCTCCAAAGGTGCCCGCTTGAGTATTTACAAATACTTAATTATAATTTATATTATCATTTATTTTAAGTATTCATGTCAATATTATTATTTATTTATTTATATTTAATTATATATTAATATTATTATTTTATAATTCAATACATATATTGTGTGTTGCAACAGATGTACTAAATGGATCTGTCTGTCTGACGATCTTAACTGGAGCTTATTTTGATGTGGGGCTTATGTTACGTGCTTCCTGAAAAAGCATGCTAGAGCTTATCTTCTGCTTAGGTCTATTTTTGAGAAAAGAGGGTATAAAACTACCTGTTACTCAAAATTAGTTCTTTATCCCAATAATGGAAGCATATTTGCATTACATTATGGCTGTAATATACTGAAGATTACTTTACTCCTTTTATAATGTAACAGTAATTTCCAAGCTCTGATTTCTTCCATCAATTTTACTGGTAGTAAAATTGTTGAAGAAGCAATGAGGAGCCTCATTGCCCGATATGTTGTAGTGGCAGGGACAGATGCTCTGCAGCATGAAAAGGAACTACTACTACAATCAGATGCTTAGAAGTTCTGTGGGGTTTGGTGAAGCTTGCTCCCATATGAAGAATGCATAAATTGTATTCATCATAGAGTTTGGAAAACTTCAAGCATGAAAAAAAACTATTTTGGGACCTTTTTGTCTCCTCAAGCTAAGAAATTTAATAGCCAACATTTGGTACAAAAATATAGACTGTGAATGAAACAATTTTGAGTTCTAGAATTTGGTGTAAGGACCATTGAATGTTCCTCAGTACCCTAATTTCTTTATATCAGTAGGAAAATGTAGGGTTGGTTCTTCTTGTTCGTTGCTTTTAATTGCTACTGCTACTGTTAAACCTTTGTAACTCAGAAATCATTGCAATCACACATTATCCAAAGATGCATCACAAGATCTGGATCAGTGTTTTGCCTACCCCTGCTGCTGCTGCTTCTGTGTCTAGGCCAGAAGTGAAACTGCCAAAACGAAGCCACCTTTTGATGGGTTAATTCTACAGTTCCCTTTGTCTGATCTAGTGTGAGAAAGATTAGCCAGCAACAGAAGGTTGCCATTACCAGGGTACGGGTGATTGTGGTTCAAAAATATCACCATCTTCAAGGAGGTTTTTTCTGTATACCCTGCCTACCCCTGCTGTATAGCCTTTAAAATGACAAAATCAATAATGCATTGTATCAGTGCCATAATTCTACTTCTGGTGCTTCTGGGTTGAAAGGATTAGTTGGTGAAAAATCTCTGTTGCCAGTAATAAATCTCCATTGCCCAGGGGAAACCTGATCACTGAAATAGAAATCTTCAGGAAGGCAGGGGTAGGAAGATCAAGAGCTAATTTGAGAAAGTGGGGTTTTCCTGTAGATGACAGCCTGTGTGAATGTGGAGAAGTACAAACTATCTCTCATATAATACAATGCACGTGATGTTCCTCCATGTGCACTGAAGAGGACCTTATGTTGGCAAGAGGAAATGCTGTTGAAGTGGCCCGATACTAGGCAGATATCATCTAGCCCTTTTTAATTCTATTTTGCTTTTAGATGTGTTACTTTTAGCTTTGTATGTTATTATATGTTGGTGGTGCATCTGACACAAATAAAGACATAAAAGTGCTATAATTACTTGCTCAATCTTTATATTGTAGCCATTTAGCTTTGAATGCCACAAACCTAATTTTCCATTTTGAACAGTAACAATGAACCTTGAATTAGCACTGTGTGAGTGGGAAGAAAAAATGAACCTTGAATTAGCACTGTGTGAGTGGGAAGAAAAAATGAACCTTGAATTAGCACTGTACTGTATGAGTGGGAGGAAACAAGCCATTGGCTAATAATTTCCTCTGAATAGGGTGGAAACCACTACTTCTAGTTAATCAAAATATTGTATGAAAGTGTCCATGTGCACATTTTAAAGCATTCATCTCTAAGGATTCCAGGCACTTTAATAATTTAATGCAGAATCCAGCTCATTTTCTGGTCTGCCGATTACTTCTGGCAACATGGACTGATGAAGATTTAAGTTTGGTCAACCACAAAGCCAAGAAGGTGGCTTCATTTTGGCAGTTTAAACTTTGACCAGGACATGAAAAAAGAAGAAGCAATTTTATAATTATTTTAAAAATTAGTGTACTAAAAACAAGAGGCAGAAATGGTTTTTAAAATAGATAACACACAACTATTATTATTATTATTATTATTATTATTATTATTATTATTATTATTATTATTATTATTATTATTATTATTATTATTATTATTATTATTATTATTATTATTATCCAAAACAGAAAAACTTAGCTTAATTATGTTTTGTTGAAACTTGCCTGTATTAAACTGTAGTTTATGGTCATTTCTTTGTTAACCAATCACAGTTTTATCTAACCAGAATGATGAACTCTTGTTTCTGTCCATCTATGCAATCTCCTGTTAAACCTATGTTGAGTATTTTGTCACAAATTAGAAAGTAAAAAATTTACATTGTATGACTCTACCCCATGCTCTTTCATCATCCATATCCCAATGGAGAGCTTCATCAACCATCTGGCAAAGTAGGCAATTGTCTATGAAAGTTAATATCACATTAAATTATAAAAGCATAGCAAAACTCTACACTTGTTTATGCCTTGATTCTTTTACTTAGCAGAACATTGCTTTTAATCATGGATATGTATTTTCTGCTCTAGTCCATAGAACAAGGCAACTTATGATATTGTAAAATAATTTAAAATATGAACCATATGAAGATAAAATGTACTGAAATATAATAAAAGGCCCACAGCTTATATTCAGATTCCCGTATAATAGAAACCATTTGCACTGCTTCCCAAAAACTGAGTTTGATGGAACTGCAGAGTGAATTCTGAAGTTGAGAGTCATTTGTGGGTTGCCTTCTTGCACAAAGGTTTCAGTTTATTTGCTCTTCAAATCTGCTGAAATTTTGTCTACATTTATAACAGCTTGGCTATTTGGGGCAAATATACAGCTGGCTCTCTTCTCAAAACAGCATTTGACTCTAAAAACAATGGCACCATCAGGACTAGAACACTGTGAGGTCTACAGTTCAAAATAACAGCATTCTGTCACAAATAGTTTTCTTTTCTTTCTTCCAATATATAAAGGCCAGGTTCCATGGCTACAGAGCAAAGCTTCAGACAATGGTCCCTACCTTCTTCATTAGAACAATGCTGTAACTCTGGCCTTATGTGGAACAAAAGGCATTATGAGAAATGCAAAAAAAAAAAAATTAGGTACAAACATCTGGGGCTTTGACTGGCTGTTATCGTTATTTGTCATCAAGTCATCTCTGAACTATGGCAACATCATGAATATGAGATCTCCAAAATGTTACCAGTCCTGCTCAATTCCTGCAAGTTATAGTCTATGACTTCCATTAGACCAGTGATGGTAAAACTTGGCACTCCAGTTTTTCTTGGTCTTCAGTTCCCAGAAGCCCTGATCAGCAGGTGTACTGACTTGGGTTTCTGGTAATTGAAGTCCAACAACAGTTGGAGTGCCAAGTTTGGCCACCAGGGTCTTAGGGAATATGTCCATCTTGCATTTGGCCTTCCTCGTTTCCTGCTGCTTCTTCCTTTCCCAGAATAGTTGTCTTTTCCAGAGAATCTTGTCTACTCTTGATGTGCCCAAAGTATGACAGCCACAGCTTTCAGAGACAATTGAAGCTCCTCATTTTCCATCTGAAGTGTCTTGGTTTTTCTTTCTTTCTTTCTCACCTTGGCCACATACTTCTTTAGCATCTCATGTTTTTTACTCTTCTCCTTCAATAGGTAGGTGACAGAGTACCTCAAAAATCATCCGCAAATATAATTTATCTATTCTGTACCAGTGATGGCTCATTAAGTGGCCCATATAAATCACTGTGAATTAGATCTAGCATCTTGGTGCTCCTTTTCTCAGTCTTTAATTAGAATGAGGGTCTAAAACGTTTTTTCTGTAATACATCTTACACATGTGCTTGTCTTAACTGCATCATATGGATTTACTGTGATACTTGTGGCAAGGCTGTGCTTCTCTAACTCTATGATTTCTTTTGGATCTCTATGTGCAAAGCAATGGTGCTACACTTTCAGTCTAATATCCTCTTTCTGGGCTTGTGCTGTGTTAATCTGATACTGCAAAAGCTAGCCTGAAATTCAACATCAAAAAAACCAAGATCATGGCATCCTGTCCCATCACTCCCTGGCAAATAGAAGGGGAAGAAATGGAAGCAGTGGCACACTTTACCTTCTTGGGATCTAAGATCACTGCAGATGGTGACTGCAGCCATGAAATAAAAAGACGCTTACTTCTTGGGAGGCAAGCTATGAGAAACCTAGGCAGCATAATGAAAAGTAGAGACATCACCCTGCCAACAAAAGTCTGCATAGTTAAAGCAGTAGTAATGTATGGCTGTGAGAGCTGGACCATAAGAAAGGCTGAGCACAGAAGAATAGACACCTTTGAACTGTGGTGCTGGAAGAGACTCTTGAGAGTCCCCTGGACTGCAAGGAAGTCAAATCAATCAATTCTAAATAAAATAAATCCTGATTGCTCCTTAGAAGGACAAATACTGAAGCTGAAGCCACCAAATGAGGACTCACTAGAGAAGGCCCTAATGCTGGGATAGATCAAAGGCAAAAGAAGTGGGTGGCAGAGGATGAGATGGCATTGTTGACACAGTGGGTGTAGATCTGGGCAGGCTATGGAGGAAGAAACAATTGACTGGGGAGACATGTGCAGATTTTCTCACCCCAGTAACCAGCCTGGCAGCTGCAATCTACACTGGTTGAAATTTCCTCTAGTGAGCCCTGTGCTCTCTGGGGGGGGGGGGATTATTCTGGCCTAAAAATGGAGAGTTACACCCCACGGCTATCTGTGAATGCCACAGCTTTTGAAGACAACTCAAAATATTGTTTATTGCAAGCCTGAACTAACATTCCAGTCACTTGGAATACAGTACTGTGTTGAGTTTTGGCACAGGTTAAAGACACTAATAAACTAGAATGTTTCAAGAAAAGGGGAAACAAAATGGTTTTGAAAACCAGAAACCAAGACCTATGAAGGATGGTCATGGGAACTGGATATGTTATTTCCAAAAAAAGAGAAGGCTAACAGTTAATATTTTAGCCATCTTTAAATACTTGAGGCTTTGTCATATGGAAGATAGAACAAGCTTGTTTTCTGTGACTCCATTAGATAGGACCTGAAGCATTAGATTCAAATCACAGTAAAGGATGTTTCAACTAAACATTAGGAAGAACTTCTTGACAGAAAGAACTGTTCAACAGTAGAAGGAATAGTTTGGAAGGTGGTGCTTTCTCCTGCAGTGGAGGTTTTTAAGCCCAGGTTGGGTGAATATCTGTTTTAGCTGTAGATTTCCTGCTTTTTCAAGACATTGGATCCATAGATCCTTGAGGTCCCTTCCACCTCTACAGCCGTATGATTCATTGATTTTATGAACAAGTCCTAAGTAGAAGGTAACACATATTAATTAAAGGAAATAAGGTTTCTCCACAGTGTCTAGTTTCAGCTTTTCTTATACTCGTCAACTGGCCTGCAATTGATCTGGGACTAAAAATTAAATTCAATATGTTTAGTATATTTCTCAAAGGGAAGCTGCTCCCCCAAGTGGTAAAATACTTGTTTGTTATAGCATGTGGTTTTGCTCATCTATCCCTTGCAGTTGCTTGTGATCAGTCATTTGAAGATAAAAGCAAGTTTAATTTGAAGCCTTCTTGGTCAGATGCAGACATTCTACCATAGAAAGAAAATCAGATTTAAAAGAAGCCTGAATTATTTGGCTATGATGCTGTGATTAGATGCAGCCAAATTTGCATCCATATCATTTCTACTTCACAGTCAATCATTTTCAACACAAACTTTTCCACAGAAAGTACTATCATATTTATACTCATATTTCTTATAGCACTACACTTCTTATAAAAGCAAAATTTACTATTATCAGTGTGAACATGATGTCCAATCAAATATTTATTTGTCAAAAAATACTCATAAGGATTGGATCTGATGAAAAAGTGTAAATCCCCCATGTTTATCACTCACTATCCCCTCAATTAAAAGAATTATTAACGATGTACATATCTGGAATTCCCAGATAGTCTCCCAAGGGGGCAGGAAAAGTGTGGCCTATGTATCATATACAGTCCACCCATGGGCCAAAATGCAGTATCTCCTTACCCCTCCCCCCACTCATAGATGCATGCCTTAATATTGTGAAGAAAGTTTGAGAGTGCTAAGGAAGGTAAAAAATATTATCTAGAGATGCTAGATTCTGCTGCAAGTCTAGATTCCTGGCAGGGTCGCATAAAGCAGAATTATCAAAGATAAAAGACTAAGATGTATCCATCTTTTTCAAACAAATAATGGTCATATTAGCAAAATAAAATTGATAGCTCCAGTGGTGATGGTGATGGGGGAAAAGGAAGTTCTAATAAGAGATCGACTGACTCAGTAAAGGAAGTCATGGTTTTTAATTTACAAGAGCTGAGCAGAGCTGTTAATAGCAGAAGCCTTTGGTTTTCATTAATTAATAGGATTGTCATAAATTTCATTTATGCAGAAGTAATCGCTACACTGAAACCAGGCAAAAAAAAAACCCCAAAAGTTATAGATCTCAAAAGCTGCAGGCCAATATCCCTATTTTGGCTCAAATTCTTAAATGCAATCCAGTTTATAGAAGACAATTTTGAAACAGGAAAAATAACTAGAGCAGCATTTGTCAACTTTACAATGGCATATGACACTGACCATCATCAACTGCTGCTCAAAAAGCTCTACTTCCTTACTAAAGATCATGAACTAATGAAACATATTGCTGTTCAACTTCAAAACTGAAGATTCGTGGTGAAATTTCAAGGAAGGGACAGTCACTGGAGAAATAAAATAAATGGCTGCCACCAGGTAATTTCCTGGCACCACTACTTCTTAACATTTACAAAACTGATCAAACAATGTTTTCCAGGAGTTTCATCAGTCCTGCTGATCTTGTTTGCACAGTCCGAAGGCAAACCTTTGAGTCCATCAAGCACCAGCTAACCTCTGTCTTAGGAGGCATTTATTTACTATAAAAACAACTAGCTTAAACCAAATCCTTTAAAAGCACAGTTGTGAGGAGTTGCCCTTGGCCCATTGCCCCCACCAAACTCTGGTCCTGAGTCCTGATCTCCAGGTCACAGGTGGCCCAGGGAACTTATGACTATGATGGTGTAGAGGCATTCTCAGCAAGAACAGTCATCCCAGAGTGAGAAAAGCTCCCAATAAAGGAAGAAGGGGGTGGAACCTGCCAGAAGCTTCTGGAAGAGGAGGAGGTGGAGAAAGAGAGGGGCTATAAATAAGGCAGTAGGGGGATGTAGTGTTAGAGGAATGAGTAGAGGCAGAGTAAGAGGGAGAAGCCAGGATTGAAGCAGCAGAGGCTGTCCAGCACCCCATCGCATAGAATGACACCGAACATTACAGCTGGAACAACCAACCCATTCAATGTGCCCGGGATGTTCTTCAACCTGTCCACAGTGTAAGAGTCGTGTTCACTACTTATAAAACTAGACAGTGCCTCCCAGCTTGTGAAGTAGCCAGTCTGGGAAGAAAAACTAACAAGCACAGCATCTAAGGGACTCAGTGAAGTCTGTGTTCTTGAACATACAGGTGGTCACTGTGAGCAAATGAAGGAGGATTGATGGAGTAACAACAGATTGGGCAAGATGTTGGAACATTGCCCTAGTCCAAAAGTATTTGGATGACGCTTTGGATTCAACCTTTACCTAAAAAAAATTGTGTAGACATTAAGCAGAAAGTTGCCTCCAGAAATAACATTCTTGGGAAATTGGAGTCAAAATGGGGCACAGAGTCACAAACAATAAGAACAGCTCTAACTTCCAAATGTTATCCAAAAGACTTCTTAAAGCAACTCTATGAGATGAATAATGTTGAGAGAACAACAGGTCCAAGTCAGGTCTGCTGAGTCCTAGTCCAGCACACTAGCCACTATATCACACTAGGTGCAATTACATACATCTTCTCACAATTGCTGTTCATTAGTAACTTCTATGAGAGGCAGTTATCCCTTTGCTTAGTACACCACAGTAAAATTCCCTTAACCCTGTTTACAATTTTCACCCCCTAAAACAGCTAGTAAAATGCATTTATTGTATCTATATCATCTTTTAAAACCAAGACCAGGTTACTTTAAATAAATGTCTCCCCCACATCAGTCTCCCAAATCAAAGCAATCTCCAGGATGGAACTGTTGTCTGTGCTATGATAGCAATCTCTGTCAGGTATTGTAATGGAGAGGGATCTTCTTTTCAGCAGACCAACCTTGTGGAATGCATGATCTCCCCTAAACAGTGTGTGAGGCTTCAATGTTGGCATATTTTAGCCACTTATTGAAAACCTCTGTTTTACATTATTTGTCCCCTAACTGTGAGTGTTTGGAAGTTCTCCAGGGTATATATTTGGTGAGTTGTTTCATAGTGGTGTCATAAGTAAATCTTACTCAGGATTTATGCAAATCCCAAATGATCAAGATCACACCAACTGCTGGCAGAGCAGCAAAATGCAAGATAAGGGGAAAGGCATCATTAAGTTGCCAGGAGAATATAATTATTTTGCTGCAGCATATCAAAAATCCAACACTTAATTATATATCTTATTCACAATTTCCCTGATTTTCCCTGATGAATTTCCATTTCCCTGACTTTCTGGAAAGTGGCAAGCCTACATTCATTTCATTATTTTGTGTGTTTCTTTCTGAAAATTGAAAAGGATGAGGTCAAAACAGTAACCAGTACTTGCATCTGCGGTTAAGAATTCACAAGAGGTATAAAGAAAAAGAAAGAAAAGGCCGTGGAAGAGAATATACAGAAATAACTTTAAGAGGCACTGATGAGTTTGCTGCTGTTACATTGATAGACCCAGCAAAGATTGAAGGAATAACAACACAAAGATTGTGTTTTAAACTAGGACCAGAATCAAAGTGCTAAAGAAACACATCACAGAGACTGCAAGTACCAGAACTGCCTTCATGTCTCCAGTTATGCATAATGAGATCACTGAACAATGTAGGGAAATTATTCAAACAAGTATTATTTTTAAAATAAATACAGTCAAACCTAGCATAAAGAGTGCCTCGTTTAAAGAGTAACTCGCTTAAAGAACAGAATTTTCTCTGAATGTTTGCTTCGCTTAACAAATAAAACCAATCAAAAACTCGCTTAACAAATAAATCGGGGTTCGCAATCCCCCCAATT
The DNA here is from genome assembly GCA_030440675.1 of Furcifer pardalis. NCBI lineage: Eukaryota > Metazoa > Chordata > Lepidosauria > Squamata > Chamaeleonidae > Furcifer > Furcifer pardalis. The sequence goes on from CP126891.1 coordinate 238,632,279, forward strand.
GGTCACTTACAATGGTGTTTCGCTTAAAGAGCAAACTCGCTTAAAGAGCAATCCTGTGGAACGCATTATGCTCTTTAAGCGAGGTATAGCTGTAATAATAATAATTTCATGTCAGAAATTATTTGGGTTGAAAGGATTTTTGCGAAAGAAACTGCTCAGGGAATGCTCAAATGGGGCTGCTTTCATATCCCCAAGAGCTGGGACAGAGATGGGTGCTCAATCTGTCATGCAGTAACCGGGTCTCAAACTGCCAACTTGCCAGCCTTCCAGCTAAGAATGTGAACTTCTTAACCACTGAGCCACCGCAACCCTCCTAAAAATAAATGTGCCAGAGTGTTTTTCTGTACTAGCTGATGAGATGCAAGATATTTCAAGGAAAGAACACTTGGTAATTTGTGCTAATCCAGTACGAATCCAATTTTGCAAAGGGGTCAAACAAGGCGATACAAACACCTAAAGTGTTTTCTGCTTGCCTCGAAATGGTGATGCAAAAGTTAAACTGGACTGAGAGTATCACAATAGACGGTGAGAAATTAAACCATTTGAGGTTTGCCAATGACATTGTCCTGATACAAGTAATACAGAGCTGGACAGAGAAGGCACAACAATAGGTCTGTTCTTCTTCTTCTCCTTCTTCTCCTTCTTCTGCTTCTGCTTCTTCTGCTTCTTCCAAATCCAAATATAGGTGATCATCATGGTGATCAACCATGAAGACTGTCCTGAGAATATAATGCAGTGGCCTTTCATCTGCCTTCTACATCACAGCATTATCCCTGTACCAGTGATCCAGTTCCATGAGTCACTTTCTGATCCTGAGCCCTTTTGGTAAGCAAAGTCCTCCTCATTCCCAGGCCAGTATTGATGAGGCTGCTGCCCTCCATCAAGATGGATTCATGTGGGATTTAATCCATTTGGGGACCATCATCCTTTCCTGTGGACTTCGTCACCCAAGGCCATTAGTCCTCAGGGTTGTCAGGTTACTTAACCACTTCCTGATGCTCGGTGTTGACTCACTGGCAGTATAGTCTACTCTATTACCATAGCAGGACAACCTGGCCAGACTAATTTGTGCTTATTATGTAGAATTAAGAGATGGCACACAAACACAGTAATACCTTGGATAATGGTTGCCTTGGATTATGCTAAAATCAGATAACGTTGGGGAATTTGAGGCAAACATTTGCATTGCACAACGTTAACATAATGTTGTACAATGCAATTGTTTGCCTCAAATTCCCCAATGTTGATCTCTGCCCCAAAGAAGCCCGCAGGGCTAGAGACCAGAGATCTACTGGGGGTTAGCCCCGGTTTGGTTGGGGGAATATCCCACCCAAAATCCCCCACAGCTCCAGCTATCGATCGCTGGGGCTGTCAGGGAGTTCAGGGACCCCCCGTCTGGATTGCTAAGGGTCTTAGCCATCCAGGCCGGGGGGGAGGGGCTTCTGAAGAGAGGCTGTGGAAAGGATCCCAAGCCTCTCTTCAGAACACCCGCCCGCCCGCCCCCGCCCCCGCCCCCGCCCCCCAGTTCACTAAGCCCCTTAGCAATCCAGACAGAGGTTTCTGAAAGGAAGCTGGGGGAAAAGTTTTCCTAGCTTCTTTTCAGAAACACACACACAAGGCCTGGCTTGCTAAGGGGCTTAGCCATCCAGGCCAGGGGGTGGGGCCTCCCAAGCCTCTCTTCAGAGCGCCCCCCACCCCTCCTGGATGGCTAAGCCCATTCTTTTCCCCAGGTCCAATGCTGATGACAGCATGGGATCAGCGCTTGGGTTGGGGGAAAGAACAGAGGGTGCACCTGTTCTTTTTCCCAGCTGCAGCGCTGATGCCAGTGTGGGTTCAGTGCTCGAGTTAGGGCACCGATTGCCTTTTGCTTGCAAAGGGGACATGCATTCCCTTTAGCAAGCAAAGGGCGATCCCACGCTGGGACCGCCGGTTTGCTTGGGGAGGGAATCGTGTTCCCTCCTCAAGCAAACCGGATTGAACCAAAGTTCCCTTTCCTCTTCGGAAAGGTAACAGGCCTTTTTTCTTTTTAGGAAAATACTGTTGAAGCTGGGGAAGAACTGATGCAAGCTCTAGCTGAAAATCAGAAATCTCAGTGGTGCACATTAGTCAAGAAACTGGATATGAAGCAGAACAGTAGAGAAGCTTGGAAACTCCTTAAAAATGCTGAAAGAACTAAACAAGAGAATGACCCTAGACATCCTCTGAACGGATATGAGCCTCAAGTCTGCCGCTCAGATCCAGAAAAAGCTTTATGGCAAGAACAAACACTCTTGTGGGTACACAAAAGCAAATCGAAATTAGAAGGTGGAGGAAGGAGCTCACCAGACAAGAAACAACAATAAAGGAAGATATAGCTGAGGAACTCAACCACCCCATGTCACTTGGAGGACCCTAAATAGGCTGAGGGTTGGAGTCCCTAAATTCAAGACCAACATGCTCAAGTGGGGACTGCTGGCAGACAACAGCACGCTGTGTAGATGTGGAGAAATACAGAATCCGGCTCATTTACTGATCTGCCAGTTACTGCCAGAAACATACATTTTGGCAGTCCAGGGTTTGATCTGGACATGAAAGAAGAAGAACTTGTGCTAAATGGACTACTTACAACCTATTATGTCAGGCACTTTGGAAGGGAGATTCTGTTCTTGTTCAGAGTTGTAAATGTATTGAAATTATAATTCAGACAAGACAAGTGTTCAGAGAATTCTCCATGCTTTGATGAAATGTATTCTTTAGCGGAGAAAGCATTTGGTGATTTCAGAGACTAAATAAGGTGTTGTCAGATTGGATGGGTCAACGAACCTGCTGAGAGCTCCAAAGAGTATAAAATAAATATTTATATCTCATTCATTCTTGGATCACTTTATAATAGACTTGAACTTTTGACTTGTTTGTCACAATTTACATCACAAATTACAACTTCTTCCAAAAATAAAAACCCATGAAAGTGTTAAGTCTCAATCTTTGAAGCAGTGGCCCAAATTGTGTAATGTAATAACATTTAGTGTTTTGTCAGAAAATTTTCCATAATGCATAAAAAGAGATCCAAGAATTTTTTTTAATGGAACACCAGCTAGAGTCTGGTGAGCAGACCTTTGCAATGAATGAAGAAAAATTAGTAGTGGAACATTACTCTGTATGTTTGCTTTTCTTTTAGCTGGGAATGAGCTGGTCAACAAGGTTTAAGAATTTCATTAAGCACCAATAAGAAGACGGACAGTTTTTCAAACTTTTGATTGGAGTGAAGGAACAATTTAAAAAGTCTTCATAGCTCCAGAGAAGGTAATTATTAGACTACTTTGTATTTAAAGGCTATCTGGGGGAACTGAATAATATGAATTATTACTAGTCTGATATTCTAGTGTTAAATAGGATCTGATAGAAGACAAATGGCTTGGCTAAGATTGTGATTTATTATATTTTGTTGACCTTAGTTCAACATAGAATTAAATGTGTATAAATCCTTGAATTTAGTAATTGCCTGAATACTTAATTATAGATTTAAATCTATAGTATTAAATCCATATGGTTTGAAATATGTAAAATTTACTGTTAATTTTTATTTTATAAGGGTTAAATGAAAAATAATTTAATGGCTCTTTTGATAAATAATTTAAAGGTTTGAAAGTGATTTCTAGAGCAACATTTACATCAGGGTGGGTATAGGTCTAGGAATTTGCTATCAGTGAGGAGGAGGGAGAACAATAATAGTATAATTATTCCTGAAACATGTCCTCAAATTCTGCTTCTTTTTCTTCTTGACCATGACATGTTGCATAGAAAATAAGCAAGACATTTCAACTGTGTTACTTCTAATGCATGCCAAACTTCGGATATGCTGCAAAACTATTTGACTATGAAATTCATTCCATAGCTATAACTTTATATCTCCAAACTTTTGATAACAGGAAGTCTGCTGACAACATGTTAAGAAGAGCCTATGTTGGGTTCGTGTTTTTTTTTTTTTTTTGGGGGGGTGTAGAGTGGAGGTTTCTCTATAGTATGTTATTTATGGAAGGAATGAACTATAATTGTTTTTATATGCAAGTGTATAAATGGAGATCTTGTGATGAGAAAATAGTTTGAATTTGTTCTCAAGTTGTAAACATTCATAAGAAAGGGTAGTGGCAGCAGCCACTGCAACTCATATCCAAAAATGCATTTTTTTTTCCTGATGCAGGAAATGCCATTGGCGTGAATTTGTTTAAGGTGGATCCCAACTTGCCATGAAGTGACTCACACACTATGATCACGGAGCTATTTTCTGCGGCACATGTGAAATGAGACATGCAGGGTTTAATACCAGGACTGCAATAGACTGTCACAGCCTTGAGGATATGGACAAGGTGTGCCTTCACAGCCAGTCCATCTGGCATGGCCTCTTCCACTTCCATGACCATTGGGAGTTCCTCCTCCACTCATTTTGCTGTTGAGCCCAATATGATGGTTTCCAGTGGCATTTCTTCTACTGAGGGGACAATTACCCCACCTAAAGGGGCTCATCCACCCCATTGGTCCCTTTGGGGAGTCAGGTTATTTACTGCCACCCAACACTCGGTGTTGAGTCACCAAGTGTTGGGCTTTCAAGAAAGTGTTGGGGGTTCAAGAAAGAATAGAAAAAGATTTTAAAAATCCACTACTTTTCCTAGGCTTTCATAACTGAACAGGAGCTCCTAAAATTTGCTTAACTGTCTGTCACATTTCATTTTGATTTGCATCATTAAAATATGACCATCTATTCTAACACTAGGTGGGATATTGTGTCTAACATGTTTTGCTACAAACGGGATGTAGCAATAAACTTTCATTCACATTTAGCATTTGTTTACCAATCTGTTTTATCGTCCTACACCATTGGCCTACTAGATAGGTTACAAAGACAATGCTAAACTAGACAACCAAAATATTACAACCTATGCCAGTGATGGCAAACCTATGACACGCGTGACAGAGGTGGCACTTAGAGCCCTCTCTGTGGGTACCCATGCAGTTACCCCAGCACAGAGTCTGCCCCGCCCCTCTGCCCAGCAGCCCAATGGGAGCTCTTCTTCCTCCCACCCAGCACAGAGTTCACCCCAACCCTCTGTACAGCAGCCCATTGGGAGTATTTCTCCCCCCCCCCCGTTGCTATGTTGGCACTTTGCAATAAATAAGTGGGGTTTGTGTTGCATTTTGGACATTCAGTCTCTAAAAAGTTTGCCATCACTGAGAACAGAACTTTAAAAGTAGATCAGTGCTCTGAATGGCTTGGGTGAACATAATATATTCATATACATTTCATCCTTGAGTTTGAAAGACCATTGCCATCAGATTTCTCTGAGCAGATTGAGAGTGAGTAGTTAACATTGAAGTGTAGTTAAAGTTGAACTGTTAAGGTTGAACTGTAGTACGCTGATGGAAGCACAGGTAACTAACTTGCCCAATATGAGACCAGAAGACATGAGAACAATGGGGGCAGTTTAGTCGGCCCTGGACTTGTCATACTGGTCTTGGACTCACTGGGCATTTGGCTGGGTATCAAAAAGTTTATAATGATGGCATCTAGTGAATATGCCTATTGAGAGAATTCTGCAAAGCAACATCTGCAAAGTTCTGCAAAAATGACATCACAAAGGAGGCACACACTTTAAAAACCACTTGCTGTCCCAAAATATAGTCACATCTAGGGGAAAATGTCCATCAACACCAACTGTTAGGAAACCACAACAGAACTCTCCATCATTACTCTACACCAGGGGTGCCCAAACTACGGCTCATGGGCCGAATCCGGATGTCAATTCATCCAGCCCACACCACCCTCATTGCTCCCAGAAGTGGAAGTAAAGTGTGGGAGTGACAAGGGTGGTGTGGGTCAGATGAATTGGTGTTGGGGGCTGGGTTTGGCCCACAGGCCATAGTTTGAGCACCCCTGGTTTAAGCAGAGAAAATGGCAGCCTAAAATCAATCTCATCCTGTTGCAAAACAGATTGCAAGGCATGTTTTACTTCTGTTTCCAATGGGAGGAGCCACATGACCAGCCCACTGAACCACATGACAGGCCAACAGCCCGAAAAGTTTGGGCACCCCACTCTACACAGAAAGAGCCTCTTCAAACATTGTGTTATTTAATTTAGAATGACAATAGGATTATTTTTGAACCACAATAGGGTGATTTTTGAACCACAATGGGAACTTTGCAGCCATCTTTCTCACACTAGGTCAGGCAAAAAGAAATGAAGTCAGCATAAGATGGCTTTGTTTGGGCTGTTTCACCTCTGGGCCTAGACATGGAAGAGGGAGGATGAGGAGGAGATATCTGTATCTTTCACATGTTAGAGCCTTCCTCTCAGCTACATGGGCTTTTCTCTGTGTCATTTTCCCATTTCTCACTTTAGGAGGTAAAGTTTGCCGGTCTTCCCTCACAGTCCACATTCATTCACAACTCATATTACATTATTCTCAAAGACAATAAACTGGACAAGTTAGATAAAGAATGTTCAGCTATTTGAGGTCACTGTCTCTTCCCTTCAGTGTTCTCTTTTTCCAGAAGCTCTTGAGTAGACAAATAAAAGAGTGCCCAGGAGATAATTTTTTCCTACTGAAGACCATCCAGAATGGTAGGAACACTGGATTTTTAAAGGGTCATCTATGTTACATCGTGGACTGCGGTGGCTTAGTGGTTAAGACACTGAACTTGATGACTGGAAGGTCAGCAGGTCAGCAGTTTGAGATCCGAGTGCTGCACAAAGGAGTGTGCTCCCATCATCTGTCCCAGCTCCTGCCAGCCTAGCAGTTCGAAAGCAATAGATTGCAAGTAGATTTACTTATTATTTATTTATTTAGACTTCTATCGCTGCCTGCTCACCATGGAGACTCAGGGCGGCCTACATTCAGTAACAACAGTCACAGTATAAAATCAAGTCCCAGTACTATGACTAAACTCAGTAAACCTAAACAGCTAAAGTACATCTTGTTAAAACATCTTTAAATGATTAAACAAAAATTCCCAAATGACGGGTTATTTAGATAAGTAGGTACTGCCTTAGTGGGAAAGTAACAGTGTTCCATGCACTCCAGTGTCTAGTCATGCCTACCACATAACCATGGAAATGTCTGCAGATTCAGACAGTGCTGCTTCTTTGGCTATAAACAGAGATGAGCACTGCACTCCAGAGTCAGATACGACTGGCTTTTGAGCAAGGGCAACCTTTACTTTACCTTTATGTTACGGCACTAACAATAATATGTTGAATACTTTTTTAGGAGTAGTACATGACTTCGGATGATTAAAAAAAGAGTGATTAAACTATATTGTCCTCCCCTCCCTTTTTAGCATTGTTGCTAAAATGGCCCAATTGGCTAAAACGCTGGCTGGAAGGCGGCAGGTCAGCAGTTCGATACCCAAATACTGCAGGACGGAATGAGCTCCCATTTTTGTCCCAGCTCCTGCCAATCTAGCAGTTTGAAAGCAAGAAATTGCAAGTAGATAAATAGGGACCACTTTGGTGAGAAGTTAAATAGCATTCTAGTCAGGCCTGCCACATGATCATGGAAACATCTGCAGAAGCAGACAGCGCTGGCTCTTCAGCTATGAAACAGAGATGAACACGGAACCCTAGAGTTGGCTATGACGGGCTTTCAAGCAAAGGCAACCTTTACCTTTACTTTACCTAATAATTCCCCCTTTTCATCCAACAGCCTTGCCTCCTGACGCTTTTACTGATGTGAGTGGCTGGATTTATCATACACAGTAGAGAACGAGAAAAGGTTGGATTTGTTTCTTCTTGTTTTGTGAATGGCTTTCTACTTTTTCCTATGTCTACTTATGTAGAAGTCAATCAGGGGGCTTCCAGAGCTTTTTAAAATTTTAAGACTTTATATCATCTCTGCTGTTCTTCATCTGAGTTCAAAAGTTGGGTGTTGAGGCGAGAGACCAAAAAAATGTTTGCTCAACTTTACTGCACTTTGCCTTTTCCCTGGATGTCTCTGAATAGTTATTAAGATATCTTTCATTTTATTTTTCCCACCAGAATGGAACATAGGAAATTTCTTCTTGGCTTCCTACTCTGCTCCATTTTCCTTACGACCAGTTGTTCATATATGATATTAGAGGAAAAAAAGGACACAGACAGAAGTGTAGTAGATAAGAACAAAATCAAGTTCCCGGATCTCCCACCCATCTCTATAGTAGGTCAGTAAAAATCTAATGTTTGGAATGTTAAGGGCAGAAGTGTGAGTGAGGTCACGTGAACCATGGGTTAGATGGGATGCTGCATCTAGGTCCATCATCTCCAGGCACCTAGGAGGTAGCTCATATCTCCTGCTTTAAAATTAACAAAACACTTCCTCGCCACTGTAGAGCTGTGAAATGACATGTGCATGCTTTATGTTTACTGCTTTTCACTGTGATCAACAGTTTGTGAGCAGTGTTGGCCATAGAAATAAATGCAGAAGGAGCACTGTCTTCAGAAGTGACTTCTTTAATTGAGACTTTTGTTGTTACGTCCCCACGAAATAGTGAAAATGTTGCAACTGGAAAAATCACTTAGAAATCAAGACTATTTGTTTAATTATGTCCATGCAATTGTGGTCTGTATTTCTGTAGAACAGCACAATACGATTCCCAGTACCATCCCAAGCTCTCGCTCGGGAGGGAACTGGATCACACAGCTGCCAGTATTCTAGTTCTTGAAAGCAAATTCTCATTCCAAGGTATCTGTAACACCTTCTTCCCACCCTAAATGCCTGAATATCCAAGGAAGATGCCTATTTGTTCTTTCTCATTTCTTGCTTCCTTCCACCTTTCCCAGCATTATAATCTTTTTTCAGTGAGTCTTGCTTTCTCATGATGCACCCAAAGTAGGACAGCTTCAGCTTCATTTTCTTTATTGTACAGCTTTTGTATTCATATACTGTATTGTGATTGGGAACACAATTGTGTGAATGATCTTGGTCATGGTCTCTAGTGAAGCATCCTTACACTTAGTGATTTTTTTCTAACTCCTTCATTGCTAAATTTCCAAGTCTCCGTCTTCTTCTGATTTCTTACCTGGGATATAATTCCAAATATTTAATCCTGCCATGTATTGTTTTCATTTATTTAATATACTAATTATTTACACTGACTGGATAGCTCGGTGAGTTAGGTGACTGACTGCAAAATGGGAGCTCCAGAGTTTGATTCCTAATGGTGTCCCCTGGAAGAAAGCTAGTTTGTGCATCCATGGGCAAGCTGACAAGTATTAGAACCCCCTAGAACCTTGGTCTGCAAATGTGGCTCTCCAGATGTTCTTGGACTTCAATTCCCAGAAGCCCCAATCAGCAGGAGTGCTGACTTGGGCTCCTGGTAATTCAAGTCCAAGAACATCTGGAGAGCCACATTTGCAGACCACTGCCCTAGAAGAAAGGAATGGTAAACCACCTCTAAGTATTCTACACCAAAGAAAACCTGGCAAAGAATTGGAATCAACTTGATACCACATCATAATTATTATTACTAATCATTTAATGTGCAAATGAAGTATAAATAACAGATTTGATTCCCACTGAACAGCCAGATGCATTATTTTTGTAAGAGCATCTGTACTAATCTTCAGACCAGCATAGGGTTCTTCTTTCTCTGAAGAAAGTAAATAAAATTGATTTGACAAGGAATTGTATAGAGCTTTGAACCCTTTTCAGATACAAGGTCTGAACATTCTTGCCCAAGAGCTAATGACTAACTGCGAGTTGAAGGTTAGACTGAGCACTATGCCCAAGGAATGTTACAAATTAACAGAATTTTGTCCTGTAAAATTATGCCCATTTCACAAGGAATTGCTCACTAACTAGTTTCTACAATTAAACAAACTACAATTCCTTTCTACAGCTGAACCAAGGACAGTGCCATTTAGTACAATTCAGAGTCAATCTGATAGTATGGTGCAAACCCTATGGGCAGGGTCAGTGTCACCAATTATGCTGCTAAATTGTCTACCCCAATCTAACTAGAAACCCTTGCTTTATATTACAAAATCAAGCTAATCTACCTTCTTTCTGTACAGTTCCTCTATGGGGCCTCTTCTCTCCTTTGTTTTGGCCAGCTGGTTGCTTCACGGGTTGCAGAAGAGATAGAGAACTGGTGGAGAAACAGAATGAGCGTTGGGACACTGCCTTGTATTCAGTTAGCCTGTTGTTCTGTCTGGCTTAATATTGCCTACAAGGTCAACAATTCTCCAAGATTTCAAACGGGGCTTTTTCTTCTCCAACCTAGAAATGTAAAAAATTTGACCATGAGACTTTACTATGCCAATCTGGGCCCTATTAAGCTATGTACCTTTCTCTCAAATGTCAACAGCTATGCCTTGTTTCGCTTCTTCACATCCATATAGCAACATAATAACTTGAGTGCTCTGAATTAAAGAGCACCATGGGACCTACTGAGGATACTGGATTTCAGTTCATTGGGACTTTATTTGGAGTTATATTTCATAATTTCCTAGATGAAATAATTGTTTACTGTTGTGTTTATTTGTGCATAAGAGCCTATATTGTTGCTATTTCAAGCCATCTGAAAAGAGGAGAGGTACAAAGGTATTCCTTATCAAAATCAGCTTATTGATTTTCAATAGTCTCCATCCTGTATTTTGACTAGTGAGCAATTTTGATCTGCATAAATTCTTTACCTGTTTTTGTGTTTCCCAGCAAAACATAAAATTCTACTGATTAAAAAAAAGGAAACATGAAGCCATAGGATAATTTTCCAGGGCTACACAAACTGAATCCATATGAACTTCACCACTTCATAGAGTGAAGAGATGAGTCAATCAAAACATCAAGGCTAATTTTATAAAGCCATTTTACAGACATGCTTAATTAATACCAATACATTTGCAATTACCCATCTGTTTACAAATAATTAACTGAATCAAATAGAGAGTAAAGCAAATCTGACCCAGGAAAAATGTGGTTTTCAGAATTACCTGAAAATGATATTATTTTAAACTATAAGCTGGATAAGTTATAATTTGACAGCCCTTCAGAATGATTGGAACTAAAATATAGAATACTGTAAAACAACACTGGAACCTGAATTTTCTTAACAAACTGCTTGGATGTGGCTGGATATATTTTTTTTTACAAGTTAATATTCCTGAGACTATAATTGAAAGACAATATAAAGGAAAGAAACATAAAGGTGGGTTTTTTTAAACCCAAAATGGAAAAAAAAAACTTAATATTGTAAAGGACAGGTGAGAAGCAAAAATAAAAGCAACAAAAATATGGTCAGAAATCTGGATGCATTTTTTCAAAGATAGACATCCACGGACAAAGAGAACTATTATAATAACCAGTGCAATAACTAGTGCAAAGAAATAGAGTAGAACAATAAAAAGAAAAAAAAACAAAAGATCTCTTCTGTAAAATCTGGGAAATCCAAGAGTGATTTAAACCTAGACTGGGAATCCTGAATGACTGACAGGAAAATACACTATCTCACCAGGAGAATATAAAGAGAAGGTGGTGACAGTACACTGAAGAATTATACCAAAGAGATAGAAGGATATCAGATTCCTTTAAAGAAGAATCACTATGAAGAAATTAATCACCAGGAGTGGATGGAATATTAATAGAATTCTTACAAGCCACAAGGACTGAATGTGTTAAAAACAAAAATGTTACAACAAATCTGGAAAACAAAACAGTGGCCCATAGACTGGAAATGTTCAATATACATTCTAATCCCCAAGAGATGAGAGGCCAATCACTGCAGTTAAGATAGGACCATTGTTTTTAATTTCCATGCATGCAAAGCAATGCTCAAGGTGCTGCAACAAAAACCTTTTACCTTTTATGGAGTAAGACATGTCTGATATTCAAGCTAAATTCTAAAAATGAAGAGGTTCTTGAGACCATATTGCAAACATTTAATACTAATAATTTTGTGTCAGAAATTATTCTAGGTTGAAAGGATTTTTGTGGAAGAACCTCCACTCAGGGGATGCCCAAATGAGGCTCCTTTCATGTCCCCAAGAGCTGGGACAAAGACAGGTGCTCAATCCGTCATGCAGTACCCAGGTCTCAAACTGTCAACTTGCCAGCCTTCCAGCTAACAAGGTGAGCTTCCTAACCACTGAGCCACCTCAGCCCCCAAACATTTAATGGATATTATGTATAAAAAAATTCAGAAGAAGATCAGTCAATATTTTATAGGAGGCCACAGCAAAGTTTTTGACTGTGTGGATCATGAGAAACTATTGGTGGCTCTGAAATGAATGGGAGGGCTTTAACACTTGATTGTCTTGAAGCATAACCTATATTGTGGACAAGAAGCTGCTGGTAGGACATAAAATGGAGAAAAAATAGATTCCCATGGACAAAGGTGACAGACAATAGTGCGTTTTATCCCGTTCTATGTTCAGTCTGTATGCAGAACATATCATATGGAAAGCAGGACCAGATTCAGATGGAGAAAGAATGAAAACTGGTAGAAGCATCAATAATGTAAGATATACAGATGACAGCATCTTACTGGCAAAATCAGCAATGAGTGGAAATGATCTATCAACTGTAAGCATGTGTCACTGGAGATCAAAACCAAGGTCATCCACACTTTTGTATTTGCCAGTTACCATGCACAGATGTGAATGTTATACAGTATAGAAAGTTGACTGGGGAGGAAATTGATGTGTTTGAAATATAGTGCTGGAAGATAACTTTGCAGATACCTTGGACTACTTAAAAGATTAACAAGTAGGGTGTTGGATATTCAAAAGTTCAGCGGCGGGAAAATCGCCGCATCCCATTGGCTGGTGGGCTGGGCTAAGCAGGGTATTTAAACCCCTGCCTCCCAGCCGTTGTTGTTGTTGTTATGTTGCACTCACAATAAACAAACGTGCTGTTTGGTTCAACTACATTGGCTACTGCGTCCTCCTTCCCACACATGGATCTCCAGATCTAGCACTGGTGACGAAGGTGGGATACTGAGGATCGAGCCAGAACCGCAAGGAAACATCGAGCCAGCTGAATCGGCACAACGCCATGGCTACATACACTGCCCCGCCACCTTTCCAGCCAAAGGATGAGAAGTGGGAGAGCTACCTGGACCGCTTCGAGTTCTCTCTTCTGGCCGTCGAGCTGGGAGAAATTTCGGAAGAAAGGAAGAAGGCGTTCTTCCTCACCCACTGCGGCGCGAAGGTCTACGAGGTGGCCCAAGCGCTAGTAGCCCCGACACCCATTATAGTGGTTTCGTGGCAGGCTTTGCAGACCGCCCTCAAGGAGCACTACTCGCCAGCCCCATCGAAATATGTCTACAGGATCAACTTCTGAGACCGATATCAGAAGGACGGGGAGCCAGTGAGCGAGTTTGTAGCCGCCCTGTGAGCAGCCGCTATGCAGAATTTGGAGCAAATCTCGAGGAGGCTCTCATCGAGCAAATTATACACGGGGTAGTGGACACCAGACTCAGAAGACGTCTCTTGGCCCGCAAAGAACTGTCTCTGGCCATCGTGTTGGATGAGGCGAGAGCATATGAGGTCTCTTCATCGGCCGCGTCCTCTCTCCACCGAGCCCCGTCGGGGCCACGGTCAGCCACCATCCACCATGAAGATACCGTCCCCGAAGTAGAGGATGACGAAGAGGCAGACGTATGCGTGACCGACGGGGCAAGCCAGGGTAGGAATGGCCACCGTTGTGCCAGCTGCGGCGGGCCCCATCAAAGGGCGCATTGCCGTTTCAAAGATGCAATTTGCCGCCACTGTGACAAACGGGGGCATATTGCAAGGGCCTGCCGCACGAGACAAACAGCGAGCCAAGCTGAACGGCAGTTTCAAAATCTCCCGCCAGGCAAGATGGCCGCCAACCACCGGGCGAATCAGAGGCGCCAATCGAACAATGGCACCAGATTCGAAAACGCCGAAGCACACACAGTCACAATCGGCCATGCCGACATGGAGAAGGGGGGGAAATCTACACGACGGTCAGGATCGACGGACAAGACTGCAAAATGGAAGTCGACTCGGGGTCCGCCGTGTCCATCATATCCTGGAACTGGATGAAGCGAGCTTTCCCCTCCCTCCGAGAATCAGACTTGAGCCCCCAAAGACTCCGGGTGAGGGATTGCCAAGGCAGATTCATCCCCATCGCCGGCCAGAGACGCGTCCGTGTCGAGTACGGCGGGAAGGAGTCAACCCTACCGATCACCATCGTCCACGGAAAGTTCCCGACTCTCCTAGGAACGAACTGGTTCCCGGCCCTGGGACTGACCATCACGGGCATCCACAGTACCACCGCTGAACAGCCCAGTGGGACCTCGCTGCGGGACGACCTGATTGCGGAGTTCCAGGATGTGTTCGGAGAGGAACTGGGCAAGTACGTGGGGTCCCCTATCTCTTTCTCACTAAACCCTAATGTTGCCCCGATCCGCCTTAAGGCTCGGAGGGTCCCATTGGCCCTCAAGCCCAGGGTGGAGAAGGAACTGGACAAGTTAGTAGCCCAGGGGATACTTGTTCCAGTCGACTATGCCAGGTGGGAGACCCCCATAGTAACCCCCATTAAGCCGGACGGGTCGGTGCGGATTTGTGTGGACTACAAATGCACCATTAACAAAGCCCTACAGCCAAGCGCCTATCCGGTCCCCATCATCGATCACCTACTGCATTCGTTAGGCCCCAGAAAGATTTTTGCCAAATTAGACCTGGCACAGGCGTACCAGCAGTTACCGGTAGACGATGCCACGGCTGAGGCGCAGACCATAGTCACCCACCAGGGAGCATTCAAATGCACTCGTTTGCAATTTGGGGTCAGCATCGCACCGGGACTTTTCCAAAGCACCATGGAGAGACTCCTCCACGGCCTCTCGGGGGTGGTTCCCTATTTTGATGACGTCCTGATCATCGCGGAGAACCCGGGGCAACTCAAGGATAGAGTCGCGGCCGTCCTTGCGAAGTTCAGGGCCGCTGGGCTGAGAGTAAAACGGGACAAGTGCTTACTGGGGGTACCCTCCGTAGAATTTTTGGGGTTCCGCATAGACTGCAACGGGATTCACCCAACCGAGGGCAAAGTAAAAGCGATCCGAAACGCCCCTGCCCCTAAAAACAAGCAAGAGCTACAGGCTTTCTAGGTCTCTTGAATTTCTACACGGCATTCCTTAAGGGCAAAGCTACCGCTGCTGAGCCGCTCCATAGACTTTTAGCGGCCAAAGCAGTGTGGAAGTGGGGTCCCGAACAAGATTCGGCGTTTAAGACTGTAAAAAATCTCCTATCCCAGGACAGCTTCCTGATCCAGTATAATGCCACCCTGCCGCTCGTCCTCGCCTGCGACGCCTCTCCCTACGGCGTTCGTGTGTCCTCACCCACCGACTGCCCAACGGGCTGGAGGCACCCATCGCCTACTATTCTAGGACGATGTCACCCACGGAGCGGAAATATGGACAGATCGACAAGGAGGCATTAGCAGCTGTGGCAGGGATAAGAAAATTCCACGATTACCTCTACGGACGGGACTTTGAGCTCATCACGGATCACAAACCCCTGCTAGGACTCTTGGCGGGGGACCGTCCAACGCCGTCTGCGTTGTCCCCCCGTATGCAACGTTGGGCCCTGTTTCTGTCGGGTTACTCCTACACACTAACTTATCGCCCCGGGAAACACATGGGAAACGCGGATGCACTAAGCAGGTGCCCCCTTCCGGACCAGGACGGTGCAGACCAGGGGGAGGCGTCGGTCCTCCTGTTAGATATTTTGGACTCTGCTCCCGTCACCTCAGCGGAGGTTGCCGGGGCTACGGCGAGGGACTCTGAACTCCGGACTGTCGCCAGCTGGGTCCAGCGTGGTTGGACGGTTAAGGGGGAAGGGGAGTTCAAGACATTCTTTGACAAAAGGGACGAATTGTGTTGTGTGGGCAGATGTTTGCTGTGGGGAGATCGGGTGGTAATTCCCAAGAAGTTACGCATGGCAGTTTTGGAAACGTTACATACCAGCCATCCGGGGGTGGTAAAGATGAAGGGTTTGGCAAGGAGCTATGTGTGGTGGCCCCAGATTGATAAAGACATAGAGGAGTGGGTGAGCAGGTGTGCACCTTGTCAATTGTCCTGACCAAATCCCCCGGCAGCACCAGTCAGGGAATGGGAGCAACCCTCAGGCCCGTGGCAGAGATTCCACATTGATCTAGCAGGCCCTTTCCACGGCCAGATATTCCTAATTGTCGTAGATGCCTACTCAAAGTGGCTAGAGGTGAGGCTCATGAAGAACACCACGGCTAAGGCAATCATCCAGGAGCTCAGGCAGCTGTTCGCCACGCACGGCATTTCAGACACCCTGGTCTCGGATAATGGCCCTCAGTTCACGGCCACGGAATTCGAGCAGTACCTAGCTTCCTTAGGGACCAGACATGCACTCACTTCCCCATTCAGAGCACAAGGGAATGGGCAAGCTGAGAGGTTTGTGCGTAGCACGAAGGAGGCTTTGGGTAGGCTAGGGCCGGGGGACTGGCAGGAAAGAATAGACACATTCCTGCTAGCACAGCATAATCTTCCCTGTGCCACCACGGGAAAGGCACCCGCGGAACTCCTGATGGGCAGGAGACTCCGTTGCCACTTGGACCGCCTACACCCCCAGTATTCCCCTGATAAGTTCCGTGAGGGACACTCAAGGGCCCGTACATTCCCCATAGGCACCCCCGTCTACACCAGAAACTTTGCAGCCGGCCCGGCATGGGAGGTGGGCACCATAAGTGACATGCTGGGTCCGTACACCTACAGGGTCGACCTCGCTGATGGTCGAATATGGAAACGCCATATCGACCAGCTCAGGAGGCGGACAGGTTCCGACACGCAGGACGACATCGCTCCAGATGAACCAGTCACCGCCGACTCAAACACACCAGCCCTAGTCAAACCGGTCACCGACCTGGTTCAATCCTACGACACCCGCTCTAGCTTAGTCCCGCCACCGGTGGACTTACCTGGAGAAGCAGGTCCACCCCCGGTCACCGCTGATGCCACCGCAGCCACTCCGGAACAGGAACCTGCCAGGGCAGAGCAGAGCGGGAGTGACAGGTCCGCTCCGCTCGATGCCCCGGTGCCGACTGAACTGCGCAGGTCTGGTAGGACTCGCACACGCCCCCGTCATCTGGATGACTATGTATGTAAATAGGGTCGTAGTGCATTCTAGGGGGAAGGGGTGTTGGATATTCAAAAGTTCAGAGGCGGGAAAATCGCCGCATCCCATTGGCCGGTGGGCTGGGCTAAGCAGGGTATTTAAACCCCTGCCTCCCAGCCGTTGTTGTTGTTGTTATGTTGGACTCACAATAAACAAACGTGCTGTTCGGTTCAACTACATTGGCTACTGCGTCCTCCTTCCCACACATGGATCTCCGGATCTAGCATAGACCATATAGTAAATCAAGCTAGAACCATCCTTGTAGTCAAAAATGATGAAACTGAGGCTGTTCTGCTTTGGGCACATCATGTTTATGGGAGGACTTATTTCTCTCCCCACCCTCTTCCTTAAGCCCAGAATGAGAAATGTTTTTCTATTGATGGCCATATTTTGTTGTGTGCATTTGGTCAGGATCTAGTACTAGCAATGATGAAGTCTAGAACTAAAGCTGAGCATTGCAATTCTCAGCTTCTGTCTCTTCCTCTCCCTTGCAGATTTCCCTTCATGCCCACAGGGCTGCTAAGAGACTGGTTGTTACATTCAAAGAGCTTTTGAAATTAGGTCATGTGGAATTCAATTGAGAGGGCCATGGCTTGCTCACTTCCTACTTAGCTGAAAATGGATGCCCCATTCTAGTTATGCACTATCTGTGCCTATTTATGTATGTGTATAAAAATGAAGACACAATTTGATAGGCAACAAAGCACGCAAGTGAGCTTTTTTTGCGCTGGAAGCAAAGTTATGTAGAAGATAAATTAGGAATGAAATTGGACATAGCTGTAAAAAGGCACTTCATTATCAGCATTGGTAAACAGTCATCAAAGTGACATGGAAAAGAGTATTCAGTCTTGAGGGAGTCATTCATTTCTAGAAGCATGTGAAGTAAATCAGGGCACAACTGAAAGCTTGGAAGACTAGAAGCTGCAGATGCATTTGGGAAGATGAAAAAGTGCAAGGCAAGAACAAATGTTCACGGTAATACGGAAATCAACACATATTAGTGGTATGAGGTATCTTTTCACAGACCTTTTCAATTATGTTTCCCAATGTGGAATAAGGACCATAAGCCTCTGTGGTGCTTATTTTTAAAACAATAAGTAATATTCTCTACCATGCTACATGAGATCACACATAATACAAGATATTACTGGGGTCATTTTTTATGGTCTACTAGGATGGCTTATTATAGCCTGCACTGAATCCCTGTGAAGTATTTATTTCATCCTGTTTTTCCTTGGTCATGATTCTTCTGGGAGTAGTTATTCTGGGCCTGGAAAGAAAAGGGGAGAAATAGTTTAAATGAGAAAGCAAACTGAGGAAAGGTATAACCTTACTTCTTATCTGATCCAATGCACTTTAACACTCTCATTTCATTCTAAGAATTTGAGAGCAAACTGTTTTGAGACTTACAGATCTGCCAGCATTATATGTCATTTTGATATAAACCACATCTGCCTGAAACAGTTGATATTTAAAAGGCTCTGTTACATAAAGGCATATCTCCAGATGGAGTACAAATGTGAGATAAAAGATAGGTTTGATTCACAATGAACAGCCAGATACAATGTGTGGTTGTTGTTTTTTAAAGAGCATCTATAGTAATGGATGGTTTCCAAACGTTCAGAAAATGAAATGGGTTCTGTAGTGACCTACTACATGGGATTCTGACAAGCAGAATGAAGAGACGAGATTTGTGGGGGGCTAGCTGGATACTTCAGAGGCTTTTCTCCCCTCCTCTCCATCTTCTTCTATCTCCTTCTCCCAGCAGCTCTCTTTATTAACAGTTTCACACAGACATACAGTATATAGCACACAATGACATGATCCATCATCCTTCACCACACTGTCATGCTATGCTGCACTAGCCCTATTCAAATAGACATTTACACAAATGATGATAGATGAATGCAACCTATTTCTGTATCCTTACAATAGCAAGAAGGAAATGTTCCTAGAACATTGTTTCAGGATGGTCCAAGAACAGGACATTTTCACCATCATAGGAAATAAACAACCTGTGTTATTGATCAGCCTATCAGAGAATTTGTTCTCACAATTAACCTGGTCAAATCACAAGAATGCAACAGGGTTCTTTTTTTCTCTCTGCAAGATTTCAGATAGGGTCTTTTTCTACCTAGAAATGTAAAGGATTTGACCATGGGATTTTACTATGACTTATCTCACTTCTTCATGTTGTTTAAAGATATGGATGGTGTCACTTGGTGTCAACCTGCCAACTTAATAATTTGGATGCTCTGAACAAAAGAGGCCATGGAGTGTGCTGATGATGGTGGACTTCAGTTCGTTTGAGGTGCCATTGATTCAATAACAAAGTAGCAATAGTAATTATACTTATAGACCATCCCATAGTGCTTAGCACACTCTCTGAGCAGTTCACAGAATAATTAGGATTTTGCCCTCAACATGCTCAGAACTCATTTTACCAACCTCAGAAGGATGGAAGGCTGAGTCAACCTTGAATCCCATCAGGATCTAACTCAGAATGTCAGCAGTTTTTGGTTGCAGCACAGCAATTTAACCACTACACAACCAGGGGTCAAGCTTTCCTAGATGAAAGAATTGTTACCTCTTGTGTTCACTTGTGCATAAAGACTTGCTTTATTTGTGTAGGTAGGAAAAACATGAAAAAGAGAGCTTCATGATTCCTACATTATTTAATTAAGCCTAATGGACTATACAGCACCTACAGATGTGTAAAATAACACACAGAAATGATACTGACCTAACACTTAAAAAAAAGATTAAATGAGAAACATTTATGACTTTCCCTGTTTGTTTTTCTGTAAAGATTTAACCAAAACATCCATGAAGCTGAGCAGAAAAGAGGCAGAGAGAAAAAAATCTATGAAGGTAAGTAATTATTCTTAAAGCAGTTTGGGTCCTCAACAGTGATAAAAGGGCCTCTATTGTTCACCTATTGTTCATAGTGTATATTTATGGTATATATTTGTTCTGCATTAGGTTGACTGTAACAATATCCCCAAAGCATCTTGGGAATTTTAGATTGGTGAGGGTGACATGACTTCTCCTTTGCAATCCCACATCCTTTCACTAGATTTCCAATGTTACTTGGAAGAAATGGAATTATCTGAAGAGTATTTTACAGTGTCCAAAACCCTGTTGCTCACTTACTAACTGCAACCTACTGTGTTACTTTAGCACAGTAAGTTGGAATTAAAGTTGGCCCATTAGAACCAACAAAACTTTCAGAGGAGCTGGCTCACCAAATCCCCACTGATTCAATGGGCATATTTTAGTGTAATTTACTGCATTAGCAGCAGGATTTTGGCTGGTAGTTTAACCTGCTCAAGGGACTAAAATGCCTCAAGTAGCATAAGATACTCCGCTTGAGGGAGAAGACCTTTGGTATGAAATTAATTGAGGCAACTCAATTACAGACTACAGCAGTGGTGGGCAGCAACAGGTTCGCACCCCCCAGGAGGGGGTTAGCAAAATTGGGTGGGCTCTGGGCAGGGGGTGGTAAAATTGGGTGGCCTTTGGGCAGGGGGGAAGCAAAATTGGGTGGCCACACCCAACTCCCTGCCCTGCCCCATCAGGTTTTGTTTCTGCAAGTGGTTCAAGGTCTCCCTTGCTCAAAAGCCAGTCATATCCGACTCTAAGGTGCAGTGCTCATCTCCATGTGCAGCCAAAGAGCCAGTGCTGCCTGTGTTTGCAGATGTATACATAGCCATATGGCAGGCATAACTAGATCACCCACAATGTAGGCTCAGCCCATGATGTAGGCTCCACTCACTGTGTGGCAGCAAAAAATTTTGCTGCCCACCACTGGACTACAGTCCTGAACTATGAATCTAGATCCTTGGTCTGCAAATAGTGGCTCTCCAGGTGTTTTGGACTTCAATTCCCAGAAGCCTCGATCAACAGTAGTGCTGACTTGGGCTTCTGGGAATTGAAGTCCAAAACACCTGGAGAGCCACTATTTGCAGACCACTGATCTAGATAAAGGAACATTCAAAAAGCACTTTGGGGGAATCAAACATATGTGGAGAAGGCTACAGCTTTTTGCATTTCATCTTTTCATGCATTAATTTACTAAACTTTGACAGTACTTTATTCTTCATTCATAAAGTCTTCCAGAAATGCTAACAAATATCTTCAGAATCTGTGGGTTCAGTGTAAGTCCTCTTTGTTCTTTGAGGTGCTTAAGAATAAACTGCAACTTGGGCCTAAAAAATGTAAAATTAGGTCCAAATTTAATTCACCTCATCATTAAAGGCCTTTTTGAATTATTTAAAGAATATTCTGACCACTGGCGTTACAGGTATTGGTTTCCATTCCACCTCCATTATACCACATAAAGCAAAGCTTTCATCACACTAATTTTAACAGCATATAACATAAAATAAAAATGATAGCCTGGAAGTAGCATTCATTTATACAGTTACACCAAGACCATCTTCTTCCAATGTACAACATCATTCATAACAAGACCTACCAGCAAGAACCGTTCTGTTTCGTTCCCGCCCGCCCGCCCTCCCTCCCTTCCTTCCTTCCTTCCTTCCTTCCTTCCCGAGAGCTTGAAACCATATTAATGCTCTAGAGATGTGACTGAGACAGTTTTTTTCCATGTTTGTAAAATCAGACAGTCAAGAAATCTCCAATTTAAGTCTGGAGTTGAGAGAAGTTTATGCTAAGCAACTGGAGAAATATCTTTCTCCTCCTCACTCACTCCCTGACCTCTGAGGACCGAGGCGAGGGTGCTGAGGCTGACAGTGAGGAAGAGAAGAGAAGGGGCCCAAAGAGCTGCTCAGCTTTCCTGCCTCTTCATCATGTCCGGAGTGGGGTGAAAGTAGTAGTAGGAGAGGCAGTTAGGGCAGGGAGGTGGGCGGGGCCAGCCAGTTTTACTACCGGTTCTCCCGAACTGGTGCGAACTGGTTGGAGCCCACCACTGAGCTTCCCCCTTTTGAATTGTAAACAGTTATTTATGCCATCTATTATGTCCAGCTTGAAGGGTAAACTCATTAGCAAATGTGTAATGCCACAATGTTTGTCTTGCATTCATCTACTAACCATTTGCAAGGAGGCTCATGTGGTAGTTGCACCGTTATTTGTTGAGTGCTATTGAAAGGGACTTGTTTTCTTCCAAACTTTATCCTAATTAATTGTGCTGATTCTAGTTACTAGTACTGTAGTTTTAATTTTGCATTGTCTTTACAGTTTTGTTGTGTAATCTCCCCAGTGAACAACATATAATTAAATCTGCACAGAGACAGAGTCAAAATATAACCCGCAATTATCATTTATTTTTCTAAATATGTCCGGTTTCCATACTTTCTCTTTTGTTGTCTTTCCAAGAGGGAAATAATGACAGAGTGGTGTGATTCCTATTAATTGTGATTTATGACATACCCTTTGAAGCACAATTGTTAGGATATAAGAAACAGAAACTGTTCATTATTCTCCTGACCAAAGGAGATATTGCAAGTGCTCTTTATAGTTAGAGGAAGATGGATCACTTTATTTTCAGTTTTGTCAGATTTCATGCTGATCTTATTCTCTCCAGTTTCCTCAATAGGCTGATTTTGAGGGGGAAATGCATGTAGAAATTTACATTTACCAAATGCAGTTTCCCCTCATATATGCATTTTAGTATATACAAAAACTATATATACAAGAATTAGGGTAGCTGTGTTGGTCCACAAGAAGAAACATATCAGAGAATAAACAAAACAAAAATGTTAAAGACGTTGAAGTTGAAGACTAACTTATATTTTAATATAAGCTTTCATGAACGTGATTCACAAAAGCTAACTTTAAAATATAACAGTTTTCAAAGTGCTACAATGTTTTTGTTTTGTTTTGTTTCCTCTCTGATATGCTTGAAACACAGACTAACACAGCTATTGTTCCAAAAATTTCAAAGAAAACAAAGTCTGTACGTGGGTAAAGCCTTTATTAGGAGCAGCTACAATGTCATGGTAGCGTGCTTTTGAATTCTTTTAAATTCTTTATTGATGTTAGGTGGTTTTAAAGTATAAGGAAGTAAAGAGGAAGAGAGGATATGCAGTGTGGTGTAATGGTGGACTAGGAAGCCTGTGTTTGATTTGCCACTTGGCCATGGAAACACAGTGGATTGTGGAAATGGTAAAACCACTCCTTAAATATCTCACCTACCTTGAAAGCCCTGTTAGGGTTGCTATACAGTACTTTAGTTCCAACTTGATGGCACAGAACAACAAAGAGGAAGACGCATGGAAATCTTAAAAATTTGGCTAGATATTTCAGCCATGTGGTCTGAATTAAAAGCTAGCTGCAGGATGAAAAATTCAGGCCTGCTGAACAACTAGCAATGTATTGTGAGACAAATAAAAGTGAGGCTGTCTGAAGCTCAGAAATCTTCCTCTCATCATAACAGGGAATATCACTTACTTGTATGCTCGCTCAATCTCCCATTCATGCAGTGCCAAATCAGCCATATAGCAGGAATAGCAAATGCTACGGGCCTTGCGTCTCTGGAGGCCTTGGCCTCCGGCTCGGTTAGAATGAAAATCCAAATTTAAATATTCCATGCATTCTTGTGGCTATTCAGTGCGTGCCAGGGGGTAAAGATGCACGCACAGATGGAGCGGTCTTTCTCTGTGCGCGCATCTTATGTGCTACTCCATAGTAGCACAAATTTGTGTTGAGTGGCAGAGTAGATCGACGTGTGAGCTGTGTTTTGTTTTATAGGTTTTTAGTCATGTTTCTCAAATGTATTTATTTGTCTTTAATGACTGCTAACTGCAGCGGAGAATGTTCCCCCCAAAAAAAAAATTAAAGCGAATAAAAAATAAGTTAAGGAACACGATGGGGCAAGACCATCTAAATAACTTCATCTTAATGAGCATTGAATGTGATTTACTTAGATAAACTGATTTGACTAGTGTTATCTCTAAATTTTCCCACATTAAATCAAGAAACGTTTGTTTTTACTAGTGGTGTTTTATTTTATAGGTATCCTAAATCTAAGCAAGGGGCTCGTGACATGATTTGCTACAGGCCTCACACTGACTTAATCTGGCACTGCTTCATGTACCCTTCATGGACAACTCCAAGTTCCCTATTCTTCCTTTTATGTTCCCTTTTCCTTAAGGCAGACTTTGGTTGTGCACCCCTAAAGAAAGAATAGAAATGCTCAGCTGTGGCTGGATTGAAAGCAATTTATCCAAATCAGTCCAGGGGCAACAGTGCCAAGGGAATAGGGCTGAAGTGGGTAAAGGAAGGGCCAAAGTAGCAAAATTGGCTTTTTAAATAAATAAATAAATGTTATTGTTTCAAGTACTGCTAAAATATTTACTAATAATGAAATAAAATATTTATTTCCTCATTTAAAATAAAAATCAAGAATTCTTTGCCCTCCATTGTTAAAAAATGCTAATACAAAATATTAAATAATGAAAATCTTATTTTTGATTCGCGAAATATAATTGGCTCTTTGGATGTCAAATCCATTCTTTCAGACTAATTTGTTAAATAAATATGATTTGTTAATTTTAAATTTTATTTCTGCATGTATCAACACTGCTGAATTAAAGGAGGATTAACGCAATTAAAGGCTCTGAACATTTTTTAACTGGAAGAAAAGTCATCTCACCCTTTATGGCTATTTTTTAAAAAACTAATTTTGGGGAGATGTGTGGGGCTGGCAAAATTGCCCCATATCCCCTAGAGCAGTGGTTTCCAACATGGGGCCCAGGACTCAAAGGGGGACTCCAATTCCCAGACGCCTAAATCAGTACATTAGCTGATCAGTGCTTTGGGGAATTGACTTAGGCTTCTGGGAATTGAAGTTCAAAAACCAAACACTGCCCTAGAGTGTACATGAATGCTTTTAGAGCCATCAGTTTTGTTCAAAATAATAAAAATGTTGAGTGTGTTGGGTGTTGGGGGCTTGCTAGAGGGATACATTTGCAATTCAGGGAGATGCACTTTGCCTGAAATAGAGGCTGCCATAAAATACATGTCTGTCCTCTCTCAAGTAATTGATATGGCCACCTAATTGTTAAAACTATACCCTTTTACAGTAATGGCAAACCTTTTAGAGACCAAGTGCCCAAACTCCGCTTCTCCACAGACTCAACAGGCTGCTGTCCGTGCTGCACCCTCATGCCACATGTGACCTGCCTGCCTTACACCAGACAGGGGAGGGAGGAAGCATTCCCATTGGACTGCTGGGCAGAGGGACTGGGCAAACTCTGTGCTGGGGGGAAGGAAGAAGTGCTCCCATTGGACTGCTGGGCAGAGGGGTGGGGCAAACTCTGTGCTGGGGTAATGGCACTTATGCCCAAAGAGAGGGCTCTGAGTGCCCTCTCTGGCACATATGCCATAGGTTTACCACCACCATCCTGTTGCATTTATATATCTCCTGCATATGTTAAACTTTCTTTGTGCTTTGTGTTAAGATTTCTTTATGTGTGCATTTTCTCCTCAGAGAAAAGCCCAGCAGAAAAAGGCTCCCCGACCGAGACCATCACCCCCTCCTAACTGTGTGGCCACTTGGGCAAGCTGCAAGTCATCATTGCGGCCCTGCTGTGATTTCTGTGCTTTCTGTTACTGCCGACTATTTCAGACA
This sequence comes from Furcifer pardalis, assembly GCA_030440675.1. Lineage (NCBI taxonomy): Eukaryota > Metazoa > Chordata > Lepidosauria > Squamata > Chamaeleonidae > Furcifer > Furcifer pardalis. The sequence continues at coordinate 238,657,989 of CP126891.1, forward strand.
GTCTGCTACTGCCGTATGGGAAACCCAAATTGCTAAACCAGAAGCAGGAATGCTGCTGAGACATTTTCTTTCATTAGACTCCTTATATGTTCTAGGCCTTTTTGTCTCATATGCATCACAAAGGAAGCTTAGAAGGTTTGAAGCTGACTGGCGGCCAGGCCTTGGTTCCCTTGCAATTGTATGAACTATGGGATATATCTCATCAGGTTAGTTCTGTCATAGGTAAGGCATCAACTGCCATAAGGAACATGGCTGGAAATGAGAAGAATTAAGATGCCAGGCTAACAGCATGAAACAGAATTTAAATGCAGTGAGCCAGGTTCTTTTTTCGTGTCTAGGTCAGAATTTAAACTGCCAAAATGAAGCCACCTTCTTGGCTTTGTCATTGGCCAAACATAAGTCCTCACTGGTACACAATTCCGGTAGTAACTGGCAGAGCAGCAGATGATCTGGATTTTGTATCTCTCCACAGTCACACAGCATGTTGTTGTCTGCCAGCAGCCCCCACTTGAGCATGTTCATCTTACATTTAGGGACTCTGCCCCTCAGCCTATTCATGGTCCTCCAAATGACATAGGGAAGGTCGGGTTCCTCAAAAGTCCCTCAAGAGGAAATTATGTCTCCCTTCAAAATTTGCATTTTAATGTACATTACAGATCTGAGTGAAAAACAAGGGCCCCTGACTAGCTGCAAAAAATGTATTCCAGAGAAAACATCCAATAAAAAGACCAGGGGACACGGGTATTCCATTCCATTCTGTTCCCCAATTGCCCTGTTCTACATTTATACTATATAGAGAGAGAAATATCAGTTTCTCTCCTCACACACCCTTTCTTCCTCCATTCTTTGCTCTTTCTTTCTTTCTTCCTGTCTTCTCTGGACTATGGAGAAGAGAAGGCAAAGGGAACTGGCACTTTCAAAAGAAAATGATATTTTTCTCCAACACCACTCTGCTTTGCTTTTATGTTGTGCTTTCTTCTAAGATATTAATTACAGACCTCCCTCCATTCTGCCCAGATGTTCTGCAGGAAAGAGCTGAGGAGAGAGAGATATAGGGGATTTAAAGCAAAAAAATTTTTGAGTGGAGCTTTTATAGAGTACTAGGCCTGATGAGTTGCTACTGCAGGTCATACCTACATGCCTGGTGGGATGTCCCTCACTCCTGCACAAAAAGAAAAGAATAGAGCAGCCTATATCCTTCTTCATAAAAATAAAAAAAATACACACACACCATAGCAAGAGTCTTTTACCTTTAGGCAAGGTTCTGTTTTAAAATATCAACATCAATAGTCAATCAGATTCAAATATTCCAACCATAGTTGAGTTCTGCAGTCAATGGTTATGTTCTTTTATATTCCGTGTCATTCATTAAATATAAATGCCCCTCTTATTTGAATTCTGCGGTGGTTTCATGAAAAAAAATGGTAGAAAATGATACCTTTTCTTTCCCTATTCTCTTCAAAAATCTGAATGTGCACCAGAAGTATCTTCGCCCGTGTAGGCATTATCTGGTAGTTACTGATGTGGTTGTTCAATATAAGTACAAAGAGGCTGTGCAGTCGTATTGAGAGATTTTCTAAAGGTCATACATTTCTACCCCATGTCATTGAAGTGTTTAGGAATAACACTTGCAATGCAGATTCACTGCTAGCTAGCTGGATAGCTCAGTGGTTTAAATGCCTGGCTGCAGAGCCAAAGGTGGAGAGTCCAGTTTCCCACTTTGCCTTTTGGAAGAAGATCCAGCTGCCTCGGGCAAGTTGTGCAGTCCCAAGGTAAAGAGAATGTTAAACCACTTCAGAGTATTTTTTTTTCCCAGTAAACCCTGGAAAGGGTCATCATAAATCAAATTGATTTGACACCACTAAAATATTATTATTATTACATTCCACACTGTGCAACATGCTCCTCAGCACATGAGGGGATAGTAGGAACCACACAATTTCCAAAAACAGCATAATCAAAATATTTTGCCTTAATGTTTACTGCTCACCTGAGTAGTTTTTGCAGACTAGCTGGCAAATGCATGGGGCTTCTTGAATTCTATGACAGAAGATAAATAGAATGTACAGTATCTTGATGGGGACTCCTTGCTCATGATCACAGACACTTTGGTCACCTCCAGACTTGATTATTGTAATGCACTCTACATGGGGCTTCCCTTGATGACCATTTGGAGGCTACAACTGGTCCAGAATGTGGCAGCTTGGGTGGTGTTGTGTGTAGGCGTTATGCCCACACCTTGCCTCTTCTCCAGGAGCTGCACTGGCTGCCAGTATGCTTCCGGGTGCAACTCAAGGTGCTAGTTATTACCTTTAAAGCCCTACATGGTAGTGGGCCAGGATACTTAAGAGACCGCCTCACCCCAAGGATATCTGTCCATCCCACCAGAGTGGACCGGAGAGACTCTCTAATTGTGCCATCAGCTAGAGAGCCACATCTCTTTAACACCAGATGGAGGGCCTTCTCTCTGTCCCGCCCCAGGCCCCGTGGAACCAACTGAGTTGCAACTGTTACCTGAGTTGGAGCTGTTACCCTTTAGGAAAGGTATAAAGACTTGGCTGGCAGGACAGGTGTGGGGCACTAGTAGTTCTGTGACCCCCCACCCCAGTGACTCATTTAACAAGCATCTCCTGGTTGAATCTTTTCACCTTATTGCTTTTAGATTTTTTTTTAATTCAATTTTTTTTTTAAAAAAATAAATTTTAAATAATTGAATATGTTTTAGGGTCAGATGTGGAATGTAACAGGGCTGTGACACCTATCTGTTTTATTATCATGTTAGCAACCCTGAGTTGCTTGCTGAGTAGGGCGGCATATAAATATGAAGAAATAAATATAGGTAAAGATCACCCTTGCTCAGAAGCCTGTCATATCTGACTCTAGGTTTTGGTGCTCATCTCTGTCTATAGCTAAAGAGCCAGTGCTGTCTGCTTCTGCAGATGTTTCTGTGAACATGTGGCAGGCATGCCTAGACACCATAGTGCACAGAAAGCTGTTAATTTCCTACCAAAGTGGTACCTATTTATCTACTTGCAATTTCTTGCTTTTGAATGGTTGTTTTCTTCTTCATGTTGTTTGCCAGATTCCTCTTCAAAAATCTAAAAACAATTTTGCACTTGCACTGGTGAAGGGTGTTTTCTTCTTGTGCTCCAAACTGTGACATTTTCCAAGGTGCTTCTTCCACTGTGTTTGTTCTTTCATCAGCAGCATCCTCTTCTGCTTTGTCTTCTTTTTCTCCCACCTCCTGTACGTCCCTTGATTGCTGCAACTCAAAAATTCTGTCTTTGTACTGTTCATCTTCTCTTATAGACTTAAGCATGATCATTCATTTCTAAGTTTAGTTCTTTCACTTTTTCTTCCAGCAGTGCTACCAGTTTACACTTTCAACATGTGTTCTCAGGTAGAAAGATAAACATTACCCACACCTTTGCAGGTCACCAGCACTGAAATGCCTCTTACCTCCACAATCTCTGTTACAATTTTCCTCCTGTTTGTTCCTTGGTTCCCCTTTTATTTATATTGCTCACCTTAAAGGCTCCTGGAAAAATCTACTAATATATGACTAGATCCAGAAACCAATTTTTTAAAAAGAAAATATGTATATATTAAAATAAATATAGGCCTTCCTTGCCAAACTTACCCATCAGACTCCTGTTTGCTCCCCCTGTTCACTCGATCCTTGTCTCAGTTTTATTTCTCTGCTGTGTTCCCTTAGGAGTCTACTCTAGTGTGAATTGCACATCATGGAAGAAATTTGGTAAAGTATATTGAGCAAAACCTGAACTACTTGTCTTCATTCTGTGTGACACGGAGGATGTCTATGCTTGGTCAGTGTGTACTTAGGTTCCTTTCATGTTGTCCCCAGGAATGTTGGAGCTTGCTTTTCTGTAATGAGTTACCATAGCTGTGTGGAAGGAAACTCATCAGTCATCACTGTCATTTCTAGGAATAACTTGCAAACTCACTTACAGAGAACCGCCCTCACACTTCGAGAACAAAATGAACAGAGGGGCCTTGGAAAAATATGGATAATATGCTATGAAGCTAGCCTGGAAACATTTGCTTTTATTCATTTGCTCTTTATTTGTCTCTTCTACCCAGCAACATCAGTGGAATTCAGCCACCCTGGCTAGGGTTACCATATCTCAGGATTTGTCCTGAGATTTCAGGATTTTTGGACTCTCCTCAGGATTGCGGCCGGATTTTGCAAATCTCATGAAATCTCAGGATTTTTAGAATTTTCAATAAAAAACAGCTTATATTTTAAAGATCTCTTTAATAAAAATTTAAACAAACTAAAAATAATCTTCCTTTGGTAATAATTGCACAATTAAGATCAATCCTTATATATCTAAGTTGGTGCTTAATCAGTTTTGTCATACTTATTTTGTGAAGATACCTGTTTAAGTAAGGTTTTTTCTTTAATGATTGATTTATAAAATGCCCCACATGTTACATTCTTCAAATTATATGGAATTAAAAGTATAGCTCGAACTGAAGACACCTTTAGTTGATTTCTTTCATTCGACCATTGAGCCCCCATGATAGAAAAAACTCTTTCTACGTTGGCACTTTGGGCTGTAATTGCAAAAATATATTGACAAATACGCAACATCTCTGGTAATCGTGAAATACCTATTTTCTTGAAAATGGTTGCCTACAACGCATGAAGCATTACATCAAAAAACGCTTCTTCTTGTTTTGTTAAAAAACTATTCAGAGCTGCAATTTCGTCAAATAATTTCACATCATCGATGTGTACTCCTTTTCCATTCAGATAATGAATTGACAAAGCAATCTGATCAAAGTCGATCATTTCACCCTTTTTCAGCATCAACCAATTAAAGACTTTGAAATCATCTAAAGGCTTCATCTACTTGATCAGATATTCTATGCAAGTCTTATACATATTTTTAAGGTCTTGCTTGAAAACTACTTGGTTTTCCGCAGTGCACTTAGCCAGTAATTCTCGCACTTTTAGTGACATGAAGTTTGCGTTTGCTCGTGCAACTAAAATTTAGTGTGTGGATTCGAGAATTCTTTTGATATCTAGAACAGAATTGCTTTCTTTTTCGATGTCTTCGATTCTTGCCTGAAAGATTGACATCAGTGATTGAGCGAAAAATAAATAAACTTCGCTGAGTTCATTTTCAAAAAAGTTCTTCAAAGTAATTGGTACACCAGGAGTAGACAAAAAGTACTGCTTCAACGGCTCATACATCTTCAATATTCTCTCGATCGCTGGAAAGAGACTAAGCCAACATGTCTTGCTATGAAACAATAGTTTCTGATAATTAATGTCTATATACTCGCTGATATCCTTCAATGCCTCCGTGCGTACAGTGTATACGGAAAAATAATTAAACAGCTTCATTACTACAGATTCTATATCAATGTGAAGATTATCAGTGCCGTGTTGAATACAATTGTGTAGAATGTGTGCTGGGCACCCAACTCCTACGATATCTTTTTCTAGTATGTTTTTTAAATTAGTCCAAACATTTTGTCCTGGTTGCCGATTAACTCTGCCAAAATTAACATTAGCATTGTCTGCTGTAAATGATACACATTTTATCAACAATTCACGCTTTTGCAAGCTTGTTTTAATTATCTCTGTTATAGTGTCAGCAGTTTCATCGGGTGTGCTCAGCACGTCTAACAGTTTTGTTTTAATGCCTTCTTGCCAGTCAAAAAATTGTATCATAATAGGAAATATTTTTTCTGCGCCATGATTACTTGCATCTGTGGAGACGCCCAAGTAGTTGACATTTTGTAATGAGACTTTTACCTGTTCAATTACCCACGGAGATATCACACCCGTAACAATAGCTTCAGTCTTCGTTCTTGCACAAGAAATACTATTTGCAGTGTTGGAATCGGCAAAAATAGCTTTCACCAGTTGGCTGGTGCAATCCATAGATTTAAATGATTGGTGATGTTTTACTGTGTGAAAAGCTAAAGAGGCCTCAGTGGCGGATTTTTTGTCAGTCAGTCCAGAACTTTGCGGTTGAAATAAAGAGTCAATTTTAGTGGTACTTGAAACAGTTAAAGCACTTTTCTTATGTTTTTCTGTTAGGATATGTTTTTCAATATCGGCAGCTCCCTTAAACTTAATTGAAAAATAATTGTTACATATTGAACAAAACACTTCGGTAGGTTCTCTACCAACTTTCACAATCGGAATTTTTTCTTTTAAAACATCTGTAAATGTACAGCTGTATCATGGTTGCTTATTACTTGAAGACATTTTCAACTTGTATCCGATATCCGATTCAAATGCTCGCCCGGCCGTGGCAACTCTCAAAGCAATGCCGTCCAATATTCGCAGTGGCGCAAGTCGAACTGACTGAGTGAGCGTCACTGCACCGCGAGAGGGTGGTGTGTGGGAAGTGGGAGGGGGTGCCGCACTCTGAGTGTGATCTGCAATGCGTGAGTGAGATTTGCAGTGTATAAAAACGATAATATTACGACTTTTTTAAATTGTTAAGTATGTTTGTGAAAAAAATCTCAAACTGTAAATAATCTCAGGATTTTTCAATGGAAATCAGGCCTTTTCTCCGGACTTTTGATTTTTTCATCTGGTAATCCTACCCGGGGCTGAAGCCAAATTTGCCGCCCCCTGGTGGATGCTGGCACCCACTCCCACTAGGACTTCTGGGAATTGTAGTCCAAGAACATACATAGCCAAAAAAGTGCCGCCCGGGGCCGCCGCCCGTAGCCCCTCCCAGCGATGCCACTGCTTCTAACCACAAACCCTCACAAACCTACTACTCAAGGGCAGCAGTCAAGACAAATGCCAGATGTGCTCAAGAAAAAGCAACTGGTTAGCAGATCTGTCAGTCTAGTCTTCTATGAAGTTAGGAGAGAAAATGCAGCAGACGGTCTATAAACAGTGACATGCAAAAATCCAATGCACATTCTTCTATGGTTCATCTGCTGGCTCCCATAAATCTTACAAGATTGGATTCTATTAAAATGCTCACAGCTACTACTTTTAATTAGACGTACAGAACTGAAGATCTCTAATTAATTTGCTTCAGAATAAAGAACCAAAAATGTGGTGGCTTGTTCATCTTGTAAAGGAGGTGAAATTCAACCAATATCATTCATATTTGACTTTTCAAACAGACTGGTTGCATACTTGCCACAAAGTGTGGACACACACACACACACCACTACAGAATGTTTGCCTTGTTGTCTGTAACATGAAAGTGTTGAGAGCTAAAAACAATCCACTTGACCTCAGTGCTCTAGTCTTGTTTATATCCACACATAGAAGGTCCTTCCCTCATTTTTGCCAAATATTAGCAAGGTTGGGTTTTTTAAATTGCTGTAGCTTAAAACAGCAGGGAACCTTGTAATAGGATTTGTTCAGCAAACTGAAAACAAGCCAAGCTGGGAGAGCTCATGTGCAAGATGTTACCTCATTACAATTCTGAAATGGGGAGATGTATATAGTGGGTTAGCAAAGAACAAGACATTAAAAATATGGGTGGTGGGTTTTGTATTGTTTTTGTTTTATTTTGGTGTAAATGTATGCCACATAAGTTGGATGGTTTTGTTTCTAGTGACAGATGTCTTTAATTCAATTAACAACTTCCTATCTCCCTCCCACCCCAGCTCAAACACTCTTGTTGCTCTTGTTGTTCTTATTCTTGTTGGCGTTGGTGTTCTAGTTCTTGTTCAAGTGCCATATTCAATTATTGAGTATCATCATGGAGATCAGTCCTGAAGATTGTCCTGGGGACAATATAATTTAGTGGCCTTCCATTTGCTTTCCGCATCACAGTGTGATGCAGTTCCATGAGTCACTTTCAGGTACTAGCCTGGCGCCAAGTCCTCATTAGCCCCAGGCTAGTATTGATGAAGCTGCTGCCCCACCCCACCCCAATCAATAGAGATTCAAGTGGGATTTAATACACTTGAGGAACATCACCCTTCCCTGTAACTGTGTTGAGTCAATGGCAGTACAGTCTACTCTATTACCATAGCAGAATAACCTGGCCAGACCTAGGGAATCCTTTTGCCTTTGGGAGCCTCAGGATGGAGAGAGGGAACCATTTAACATTGAAAATATGCCAACAGATTGTTGGTGGTGGCCCCATTCAAGCAACAGGACCCGCCTCTAGTGATTTTCCAATATTATAGGTTATCCTCCCATTCCAAGGCTCCCAAAGGCATTTCCAAGAGAAAAGGAAGCCCTAGGGAGCCTGAAAAGTTTGACTAGAAGCTTTCAGTTAATTCAAATTGAATATTCCCATCATTGGTTATGCTATCATCTGGCTAGAGTAGTGTAAATCAACAGAATTTCAGACAGACAAGCAGACAAAGAGGCTGAGAGTAAAGGTAGCTCTGCTCAATGCATGCACCATTATTCTGAAAAAATAGCCCTGAAGGAAGCCCTTGACAAACAAGGTGTTTCTCCCATCAGAGGAAGCAGAAGAGGACAGCTGACATCCAAATAAAGCAGGAATTCTCAACCTGCAGCCCACAGGCCAAATGTGGCTCTCGGCACCATTTCATGTGGCCCCCCACTGCCTCCACCACACTCAGAAGTGCGATGTGGTGGAGAAAGGACAAAATCACCATCCGGCCCTGAAGCTGTCTGAGGGAGTGTGACCCGGCCCCAGCTTTTAAAAGTTGAGAACTCCTGAAAGAAAGAAATACAGTAAAACCCTGAGTTATGTAAAAAGTCAGTTCCATAGCAATTTATGTAACTCAATTTTTTACATAACTTGAGGCATCACCATAGGGATGCAATGAAAAAAAATTAAAAATTAAAAACCACAATTTAAACATATGCAAAAAAAACCTTGCGTAACTTGAATTTTACATAAATTGAGTCATACGTAAGTCAGGGTTTTACTGTATGCATTAGGATAAAATCCATTCAATTGCGTCACAATAAGCAGCAGATTTTTGATTCCGTGAAAGCAGTAAATTATTAACACATTTGCTCATTATTGTGTTATTGAAACTGTGTAAAAGGACATGATAGATTTTCTGCATCCTGTCTGTGCCAAAATAATGTAATTGTTTTTGGATATTCTCTGTCATAACATTGGTTTGTAGTGCTACTCTTTACTATTGTACCTGATGCAGCAAAATGTAGTGGGCGAGTCTTGTTCCAGGCAAAATGAAAATCTTTTAAGTCTCACTAATTTAAGTGGAGGAAATTAAGAATGTGTCATGTTCTGTAATGAAATGAATGGAACATAAGTCACTTACTCGGGCTGAGTAGTGCCTTATATCAGGAAACTGCTGGAGCAACAGGGAAAGGATCAGGGGGCAAAGCTGGCTGTAAGGTCTTGTAGGTCCATTGTAGGGTGGAATGGTGGCAATTAAACATGAGATTCCAAACTGCATGATCATCTTAAAAACCAAATATGAAGGCTGAGGGGAAAAGTAAGTGAAAGAAGATACTTAAATTTTTCTACTTACCAAATCTCCCCTGGTAGTGTCTTATCCTGATTTTTTTTAATTCTCTCTTTCTCTAGCTGAGATCCTAAAGTAAGCCCAGGTGAAGATATCTCTGTGGAAGAGAACCAGAAGGCATGAGAACATTTAAACAGATACCACCTCCAGCAGTTCTTCCTGACAAATATCCCCTTTTCATCTTCCTCCTTACGAGCTCAATACCTTACGAATCTATTTACCAAAGCACCACATAGTTCCCTTTTAATGCTTTATGAAAGTTGCCACCTGCACCATTTCGTTATTCTTTTCTTGCCTTTATCCCCATAATTGGACCACAGTTCAAATAGATTTTTAAATGATTAATTGGAAATTAGGTATTTTAGCGACACTAGATTTTTTCAGCTACAATGCTATGCCCACCATAGAATTGCTCATGTCTACTTATAGAGGGGGATACATGTTTTATTCCTATACCATGATCTTGACCTTCCTTCCCAGGGCTTGTGATGGATAGAAATCCAGGCTTATGTTTTTGTTAAACCGTAATGGAGATTTTTGTGTGTTGCTCACTGAAGGGGGTGACAGCAAAGCATTCTGGTTGTTACTTGGGAAGAAGTATAGTGTAGACTAAACTAAACCTAGTGCCTTGGAGAAACAAAACCTAAGTTTGGATGGACATGATTGGCTTGGAATCCTACACAGGAAAGGTCAGAGGTGAGAGATGGACAGAGGAATAAGAAAGAAGGGGAGGAGAAAAATTACTCTCTTTTTGCCATACCGGAGAGTGCTTGACATCAGAGGAAAATGTGAGTTTAGCTTAGTCAACATGTAATACACCAATAGATTTAATCAGGCCATTAGCCTAAAGCAAGCAAGGGGATTTATTTTCACATGTGAAATGGCTAGATTGCAAAGTCTTATTCCTATGCTATAATCTTAGAAACCTATAATAAACGTGTTTGGAATGCAAAGCCTTTGTGTCTATTTATTGGAGTAGAGAGCTAAGCTGGAATCCTGTCCCTTGGTCAATTGCTACCTCTGAAGCATTTTTAAATAAACCTGCAAAAACCACGCTAGCCCATAAGCCAAGCTGAGTACCAGGGGCACACAAGTGGTGTGCTCCCACCCTGAAGGGTACAGGCTTCTGCTGATTAACTGAGGAGAAAGTCCTGGTGTGGAAAGGAGCAGAGGATTTAACCCTTCCAGGCAGAGTTGGATTAAATGGCGTTAATGGCAGTGCTGTCCATTTTGTAGGTCACTGAATCCATTTGTAGTTGAACACTGCTGCAAATGAGCTACAAAAATCCTCTTTGGTCCTTGTGTGCTGCAGCTGACTCAAGGCATCATAGGCTGGCTGTTCACCTACAAGTGGCAGAAACAAATCAAACTCTCAACTCCTGCTCCATCTCACTGAGCTATCCAGTAAACAGAAATAATTTTTTACTGAGTGTATCATGAAATTTCTAACATAATAATTCAAGGTTAAGCTAGTTATGGTATTAGTTATATGAATTACAATTTTAATCAAGACATAATAATATCTTGTTTCTGTTGTTGCTGTTTTCACTTTTATTTCAGTTGTTGTTTTGTTTTGGGCTGTGTTTTTTGTTTTGTTATCACTGTTGTTTTAGAGTTATTTAGATGAACAGCAAGCTTGGATCATCTTAGGTAGATACAACTGTTTTAAAGGAAGTAGATTCCCTTCCCTGTTAGCTGTCTTCTGGTCTCTGAAAATGCAATTTATTTATTTTATTTATTTATTTACATTTTTATACCGCCCTTCTTGCCGGGGTGACCCAGTGTGGTTTACAACATCATAAAAGCATAATAAAACCCAACCCAAACCCATTGTTAAAAACTTCAAAATTACAATTATAAAATTTAAAAAGGTTTTAAAATTTATAAAAATCCACAGGTCCCAATAATAATTTTAAAAAGTTAAAAACTTAAAAACAAAAGATTAAAAAGATTAAAAGACCAGGAGGCAGAGGGAGCTCAAACAAACCAGCGAGCTGGGGTCATGGTACCGCCAGGACCCCATACCTGTCCCACCAGCCATGTTTTTAGGTTCTTCCTAAAAGACAGCAAGTCCATCTGAAGATGTAGCTCAGTTGGTAGGAGGTTCCATAGGGCTGGAGTGGACACAGAGAAGGCCCTCCTTCTAGTGCCAGAGAGATGTGCCTCTCTGGCCGATGGAACAACTAAAGAGCCTCTCCGGACGGACATCTGGGACGGACAGATGTTCTTGGGGTGATGTGGTCTCTTAAGTATCCTGGCCCACTACCATATAGGGCTTTAAACGTGATAACCAGCACCTTGAATTGCACCCGGAGGCAAACTGGCAACCAGTGCAGCTCCCGAAGCAGAGGCGAGGCATGTGCATACTGCCCACACCCCATCACCACCCAGGCAGCCACATTCTGGACCAGTTGAAGCCTCCGGATGGTCATCAAGGGCAGCCCCATAATCTAGTCTGGAGGTGACCAGAGCATGTGTGATCATGAGCAAGGAGTCCTGATCTAGGAGCAGGCATAACTGGCGTATTACACGAAGTTGTGCAAAAGCCCTCCTGGCCACGACTGCCACCTGCTCTTCGAGCAGTAGTCGTGAGTCAAAGAGGACCGCCAGATTACGCACCGGGTCTGTTTGGGGCAAAACTGCCCCATCCAGAACCAAAGATGGTAGCTCCCGCGATGGCCCAGGACCCCCGACCCATAACAGGAGTTGTCAACCCCATAACAGGAGTTGTCAACCTTTTAAAGTCGGGGGCCAGGTCACACTCCCTCAGACAGCTTCAGGGACTGGATGGCCATTTTGCCCTTCCTACACTATATGGCACTGACATGCACTTCCTGGTGCAGTGGAGGAGGATGGGGAGTCACATGAAATGGTGCCATGGGCCGCATCCAGCTCACAGGCCACAGGTTGAGAATGCATGTGCTATAATGCACAAGGTTAGAAAAATGCTGCTAAACTGGATAAATACTTGTATGAGGCAAGAAGGAAAAACACATATACACACACATAAAAAAAGAATCCTTATATCTATCTTGGATCCTGAATCCAACCTACATAATAATGAGGACTTATCAGGAAAGAATTATTTTATTTTTTCTATAAAAAGTATTGTAATAATGGTATGAAGAGACTAATGTCTTCTGCCTTGTCACTTCCATGGCATTGTCATCAACAATGGCTCAAAACTACACAGTTATTTACAGAATATAGAAACCAATAAAGTACCTATCCAAAATAAATGTTTCTTGGTTTGTTTGTTTTTTAAATGAAATGGGGTCCTATGGTTTCACTTTTTGTAAGATTTGAATAGAGCTGACAAATATGCAATTAGAGCAGAGTAAATGAGCAAAATGGATAGGCTTGGCTGGATGAGGCTGTGGCCCACATATTGTCGTTGTCGTTGTCGTTGTCGTATGCTGTAAATTTTCAAGCTATGTAATTAGTGATCCTTCACATCAAGAAGATGAAATATCTGGTTATAAACCAAACACCAACTCAAAGAAAGCTAATGGCAAGAACACAAGAAATTGAAAGAGAAATTGAAGCAGTTCAATACCTAAGTACTGCATGATTGGATTGAGCTCCTGTCTCTGTCCCTGCTCCTGCCAACCTAGCAGTTCAAAAGCAAGAAATTGCAAGTAGATAAATAGGGACCACTTTGGTGGGAAGGTAAACAGCATTCTGTGCACCCCAGTGTCTAGGCATGCCTGCCACATGTACACGGAAACATCTGCAGACACAGATAGTGATAGCTGTTTGGCTATAAACAGAGATGAGCACTGAACCCTAGATTCGGATAAGACTTTTAAGGAAGGATGACATTTTTTCCTGCCTGTAGGGTCACCTGGCCTGATTAGAATGCTTGCTATTTGGTTTCCTGTCAGATAGTGTTCAGTCAGTGTGTGTCTTTGAGGTATTTTTCATCATTGTATATCGAAAAAACAAAATAATTAAAAAACAAACAATAACACTGCAGCATTTTAAAGACTAACTGCTATATTTTACTGTTCCCTTTCGTGGATCAAGTCCACTTCTTCAGACATGGAGTAAAACTTCCAGGCATGGTTTATATAAACCAGATGCAGGGGTCAAGATGTCACAAGGAAAAAAGGATCACAAAGCAATGAGTAATCAAGCAGAATGACAGACAAGTACACATATCAATAAAGCTTCCTACAGCTAGCAGTAACAATAGATTATTCAGATTAGTTTTAAAAGTTCCCCTTTCAATCTCAAAAGTGTGAAGTTGCCAAACAAAGCATATGCAAATGAGTTTAACCCAGTGGTGGGCTGCTGCCGGTTCGGACCGGTTTGGCCAAACTGGTAGCAGAAATCCTGAGGAGTTCATTGGGGGGGGGGGGCTGCCCTCTGGATTTGTTTTCTGGGCACCCCAAAATGGCTGCTCAGAAGTGCGCATGCATCAAAACACCATTTGATGCATGTGCGGTGAAAAATAGAAGTGGGCATGCTTCAAATGGTATTTTGACGCATGCACACTTCCAAGCAACGATTTTGGGCTGCAAGGAAGGGCGCAGCGGCCTCTTTGGGGGAGCTGCAGTGGCGGCCTTTCCTTGGTGCACCGCCATGCCAGGCCAGGCCGGGCTTGGCCATGCCGTCAGTCCACTGCACCACCGTGCCACTTTGCCACTGCGCCACTTTGCCACCGTGCTGCTTTGCCACGTCTATTGCTGCTGTTGCTGCCTGCCTGCCTGCTGCTCCCCGACCCCACAGTAAGTGACTAGGGTTTGTGTTTGGGGTTGGTGGGTGGGTGAGTTGAGGTGTGTGCGTGTTTTATGTAGTGTGTTTTTATGTGTATTTAATGTCTATTTTAATTTGTATTTTTATGTTTTTATTTCTATTTAATGTCGATTTTAATTTGTATTTTTATGTGTTTATTTCTAATTTTATGTGGTCTGTATTTTTATTTATTACTTATTTTTTTTACTTTGGCTCCACCCACAACATCATGACGTCATGATGTTTACTCCGTCCATGATGTTTACTCCGCCCATGACGTTGGCTCTGCCCACAGTGTGGTAGTAAAATTTTTGACAGCCCACCACTGGTTTAACCTTTTTCTGATTGACTTCTTACTGGTTTTCATCATTGTTTTCATCATTGTTCTCTCTTCTCTCACTCTCACTCTCCAATTTTTCTGCCTTACAAGCAATGTATTTGTTTATTTATTTTATTTATTTATTATTTGTACTTACTACCCCGCTCCAATCGGGCAAGCCCGACTCTGAGCGGCTTACAGACTAAAATATCAATATCCTAGACTTGATGTTAAAACTTTAAAAAATTCATAAAAGCATAAAAAATACACCAGATGAACCAAAGGGTGGCTGTCACTAGATCAGCCACCCTATATGAGACCCCACGACCCTATGTCCCCACACTTGCTCAGCCAGCCATGTTTTTAAACCTTTCCGGAAGGGTAGGAGCTCTGTCTGTAGGCGAAGCTCGATTGGCAGGAGTTTCCAAAGGGCTGGGGCGGACACGGAGAAGGCCCTCCTCCTAGTACTGGAGAGGTGTGCCTCTCTAGCTGATGGAACAACAAGAGAGCCCCTCCAGTCCGCCCTGGTGGGGCGGACAGATGTTCTCAGGGTGACGCGGTCTCTTAGGTATCCTGGCCCACTACCATATAGGGCTTTAAAGGTAATAACCAACACCTTGAATTGCACCCGGAGACATACTGGCAACCAATGCAGCTCCCGAAGCAGTGGCGTAGCACGAGCATAACGTCCGCGCCCCGTCACTACTCGGGCCGCCGCATTTTGGACCAGCTGGAGTCTCCGAATGTTCACCAGGGGCAGCCCCATGTAGAGCGCATTACAGTAATCAAGCCTGGAGGTGACCAAAGCATGTGTGACCATGAGCAAGGCGTCCCGGTCTAGGAGCGGGCGTAACTGGCGTATTACACGAAGTTGTGCAAAAGCCCTCCTAGCCATGACTGCCACCTGTTCTTCAAACAGTAGTCGTGAGTCCAGGAGGACCCCCAGATTACGCACCGGGTCTGTTTGGGGCAGAACTGCCCCATCCAGAACCAAAGCTGGCAACTCCCGTGATAACACAGGGCCCCTCACCCACAGCCACTCAGTCTTGCCGGGATTCAGTTGTAGCCCGTTTGCCCCCATCCAGACCCTAACAGCCTCCAGACACCTGGAGAGGACTTCCACTGCACCGCCTGGGTCCCCACGGGCCGAGATGTACAGCTGGGTATCATCAGCATATTGATGATACCTTACCCCGTGGGAACGGATGATCTCACCCAGTGGCCTCATATAGATGTTAAATAGGAGAGGAGAGAGTACCGAGCCCTGAGGCACCCCATATTGAAGGGGCCTGGGGCTGGACTCCTCCTTCTCCAACCACACCGACTGGGTTCTGCCCCTCAGGAATGAGGAAAACCAGGACAACACAGCGCCCTGGATTCCCAACCCTTGGAGCCTACCCAGAAGGATGTCGTGATCGATGGTATCAAAGGCCGCTGAAAGATCGAGAAGAGCAAGGACAGACGGATCCCCTCCATCCCGCTCTCTCCAGAGATCATCCACCAGTGCGACTAGTGCAGTTTCAGTACCATATCCGGGCCTGAATCCTGACTGAAAAGGGTCCAGATAATCCGCTTCATCCAGGACATCCTGTAGCTGCCGCGCCACTGCCTTTTCCAAGACCTTACCCAAAAAGGGTAGGTTGGACACTGGGCGATAGTAATTTCCATGGGGTCGAGGGATGGTTTTTTTAGGAGGGGGCACACGATGGCGTGTTTAAGAGATGTTGGAAAGAGCCCCTCCTTTAACGATGAGTTAATTATTGCCTCGACCCACCCAACTGCCACGGTCTTAGAGGCTTTTATCAGCCAGGTAGGGCATGGGTCCAGTGCACAGGTCGTGGCGCGGACAGATCCAAGAAGCCTGTCCACTTCCTCAGGGCCAACTGGATCGAACCGATCCCAGATAACATGGCTAGACTGGGCTTCAGTCAACCCCAGTTCCATACCCTCCACGCCGGGTTCAAGCTTTGAGCGGATCTGAGCGATTTTCCCCGTCAGAAAATCAGCAAAAGCCTCGGCCGATCCCTGCCAACCCGGGCCAGACCCCCCTCTACCAAGGAGGGACCTGGTCACCCGGAACAGGGCAGCTGGGCGATTATCTGCGGAGGCAATGAGGGCGGTGAAATATTGGCGTTTCACCGTCCCCATCGCCACTAGGTAGTCTTTAATAGCAGCTCTAACCCATGTTCAATCAGACTCACTCCGAGTCTTCACCCAGCGGCGCTCTCGGCGTCTCTTAGCTCGTTTCAGCTCCCTTAGCTCCTCTGTGAACCAAGGGGCAGATCGATCCCCACGGGCTCGGAGAGGCCGTAGTGGAACAATTACATCCAGAGCCGCGGTCGCTCTTCTGTTCCAAGAGTCGACAAGTGCTTCGGACGAACTGCTTTGCAGGTCAAGAGGACAACACCCCAGTTCCCTTTGGAATCCTTCCGGATCCATTAGTCGCCGGGGGCGGGCCCATTTAATCGGCCCTGCCTCCCTACAGTGGAGTCTCGCCCCCAGAAAGTCCAGAGTCACCAGATAGTGATCTGACCATGGCACAGGAGTGATGTCTAATTTCTGTATTTTCAGATCACTTTGCCACAGCTCCGACAAAAAGATTAAAGTTTAAATGTTTGTACAGAACTGTTTATCAACAAAAGCAACTATTTATTCTTCTATTATCAAACAAAGGAATTGTGAGTAAAGAACTGTTATTCTTACACCTCCAAGACATGTGGAGAGCTTTAATTTGCCGGGCTAGAATGGGAGTCTAAGATTTTTGGAGAACTTGCTAAATATAACTGTTTTGTTAAACCTGCCCCGCCTTCTGCTGTGCTGCTGTGTATATATAAAAATTAAACACTATTCTCTGTGTCAGGGGTTCCCAACCTGTGGCTCATGGGCCACATTTGTCTCTCTCACACACCCTCCCATTGAGCTTGTTTTGTCTCTCCATGGTTCCTTCTTTCAACCCACTCTTGGTCTTATCCTCCATACTAGCATTTTGGGTATTCTGGGTCCTTTGCAAAACAGCAGAGCTCAGCTACCCACACCACTCAGATTTTTCACACTCCTTCCCCCATGCCATACCAAGTTGAAGACTATGTATGCATATGAGGAAGATAAACCATTTGTGTGGATGGGTACAGGAGACGTCTGACCTGCTGTAGCAAAAAATAAATTAAAAAAAGCAGGAATAACAAAGTAGAAGGCCTGGTATTTTTGAAAAAGGATATGCACCATTTTGGATATTGAACAATTCTGAAGCTCCACCCATCAAGGTAGATGGAATTCCAGAACAGATTCCTTGCCATCAGCATGGAAAGGAATCAAGAATATTTCATAATCCATTTGAAGTAGCACCACAAGACGCAAGTAACTTTTTTCAGGTGGAACTAATTATTTGCAAGCCAGTAATCAGTGGCTCAAGTGGTTAAGAGCAGTGGCTCAAGCGGTTAATTGCAGTGGTTAAGTGCAGTGGCTGAAGTGGTTAAGATGCTGAACTTGAAGACTGGAAAGGCGGAGTTTGATACCTAAGTACAGTAAAACCCCGCATAAAGAGCGCCCCGCTTAGAGACTAACTCGCTTAAAGAGCAGAATTTTTTCTGAATTGTCACCTCGCTTAACAACTAAAACCAACCAAAAACTCAATTAACAACTAAATCAGGGTTTGCAATCCCCCCCCCACCAGAAGTCACAATTGGTCACTTACAATGGTGTTTTGCTTAAAGAGCAATCCTGTGGAACACGTTGTGCTTTTTAAGCAAGGTACCACTGTACTGCACAATGGAGTGAGATCCCAGCTCTGTCCCAGCTCTTGCCAACGTAGCAGTTCAAAAGCAAGAAATTGCAAGTAGATGAATAGGGACCAATTTGGTGGGAAGGTAAACAGCATCCTAGCATCCTGTGTGTACCTAGGCCCATGATGGTGAACCTTGGCACTCCAGATGTTCTTGGACTTCAACTCCCAGAAGCCCAAGGAAGGACAGGTTGCACTTACCTGTAACTGTCGTTCTTCGAGTATGTTGTTTGTGAATTCACACTGATGGGTTCTGCGCTTGCGCGGGAGCCATGTCGGAGCTGGAAAGCTGATTGGATAAATTTGAATGGTTAGTACCACCCACCATCTCCACCCGCCCTTTGCGCCATTTCGCGCTTTCCGCCTCAGTTAATATTAAAGCTGTACAGAGGATAAGCATCTCATCCCTGCAGCAGTAAGAGGGGAAGGACGGGTGGGTTGTGTGAATTCACAAACAACATACTCGAAGAACGACAGTTACAGGTAAGTGCAACCTGTCCTTCTCCTTCGTGTTGTTTGTGAATGCACACTGATGGGTGACTAGCAAGCTCTCTTACCTGGATGGTGGGTAGCTGGTGCTGTGGTGAGATGTGCCGCTTGGTGGAGATGTGGTCTGGTCTCAGGATACACTCAAAGGTCAGGAGGTCATTATGGCATTGAAGCGCGAAGACCTGCTGTCAAGACCGAGCGTCCCAGCCTGGAGTCGGGGACGGCTCTGGTGTCCAGTCTGTAGTGGTTGACAAAGGTGAGTGGCCTGGACCACGTTGCGGCTTTGCAGATGTCTTCCATGGGGATCCCCTCCTAGAAGGCCGTGGAGGTGGCCATGGATCTGGTGGAGTGAGCCCTGACGTGGGGTGGTGGTTCCCTCGACGTCAGGCGGTAGGCCAAGTAGATCGCCTCGCAGATCCATTTAGAAAGGCGTTGGGCAGAGAGCGCGTGGCCTTTGGATCTCCCGCCGTAGGCGATAAATAGTCTATTAGATTGCCTAAAATCTCTGGTACGTCGTGTGTAAAAGAGCAGTGCTCTTTGTACGTCCAAGGAGTGCCAGCTTCTTTCCTGGGTACTGGAAGGGTTGGGAAAGAAGGCAGGTAAGGTGATGACCTGGGATAGGTGGAATTCTGTGATCACCTTAGGGAGGAAAGAGAGGTCCGGGTGCATGACCACTCTGTCATGGAAAAACTTGAGGAATGGGGGATCATTCCTGAGGGCTGTCAGTTCCCCTACTCTGCGGGCTGAGGTGATGGCCACCAGGAACGCAGTCTTCCACGAGAGCAGGTGGATTTCGGCTGTTGCCATCGGCTCGAAGGGTGGCCTCATCAGAGCTTCCAAGACGGTAGACAGTGACCATTGTGGTGTGGGTATTCGTGTGGGGGGAAAAACATTTTTCAGGCCCTTGAGGAACCTCTTCATGGTGTGGTCCCGGAAGGCCGAAGAGAGGGTAGAGCGAGGTGAAGCATGGGCGACAACTGCAGCTAAGTGCACACGTATGGAGGAGTGTGCCAAGCCGGTTTCAGCCAGGTGGAGCAGGTAGTCCATCAGGTCCTCTAGGGAAGCTGTGGTCAGTTCCTTGTCCTGGTCCCTGAGGAATGCATTAAACCTCTCCATCTTGTTCTTGTAGGACTTGGATGTGGAGGGTTTCCTGCTCTGTTCCAGGATCCTGCTTATCCTGGGATTATGAGCCACGCCGTGAGGTGGAGACTCGGCAGGTCCGCGTGGAACATCTGGCCCCGTTCCATGTGGAGGAGCGATGGGTCGTCCGGGAGGGTGATCGAGTCCGTCGCTAGTTCCCTGAGCAGTGGGTACCAGTGTTGCCTGGGCCACGCTGGTGCAATTAGAATGGCTCGGGCCTTCTCCTGGCGAAGGCGGACCAGGACCCTCTGGATGAGCGGGAAAGGTGGGAAGGCGTAGAGGAGACTTCCTCGCCAGGGAATCATGAAGGCGTCCCACATGGATCCGTGTCCCGCTCCGGCTCTCGTGCAGAATAGGTCGCACTTCGCGTTGGTCTGGGACGCGAAGAGGTCCACTCGTGGTTGGCCCCATCTGTTGCACAGGAGCTCGAAGACCGATGCGTTGAGCTCCCATTCGTGAACGTCCGAGGTCTTGCGGCTGAGGCCGTCCGCTGTTGTGTTGAGTGTCCCTTGGATGTGCACTCCGATCGGTAGGACGTGGTTCTGGAGGCACCACTCCCAGAGTTGGACTGCCAGGTAGAGTAGGGATGGTGAGTGAGTCCCTCCTTGCCGGTTGAGGTAGGATAGGGCTGTGGTGTTGTCCGAGGCGACCTGAACCATCGTTCCTCGGAGGCTGGATTGGAAGGTTTTCATGGCCTTCCAAATCGCGAGTAGTTCTAGGAAGTTTATGTGATGTGCTCGTTCCTGTCGAGTCCACTTGCCGCTTATCTCCAGGGATCCATAGCATGCTCCCCATCCGAGTGTGCTCGCATCCGTGGAGATCTGGGTTGACGGTGTGGGAAGTAGGAAGGGTCTCCCGATGGCCACGAATTCGTGGTTGGTCCACCACTGTAGTTGCTGTTTGAGTTCGCGGGTTGGCATGAGCCGTTTGTTCGGATCGTCCAACACAGGGTTGAAGAGGTGTAGGAACCAAGACTGGAGCGATCTCATCTTTAATTTGGCGAACGGTATGACCGCCGTGGTGGAGGCCATGAGGCCTAGGAGTCTCTGCGCCGACTTGGCACTCACCGTGCGGTTGTTCTGGAACTGGTGTACCAGCGATGCGATGCGTGCTAGGCGCTGGGGAGGGGCGAATGCTCTTGCCTTCGTGGCGTCCAGGATCGCCCCGATGTAATCCATCTCCTGGGCCGGTTCTAGGCGTGATTTCTTCACGTTGATCCGAAGACCGAGATCCTCCATGGTTCTGAGGGTGAATCGCACGTCCCTCCGTGCTTGTTCTGCAGACGGCGCCGTTATCAGCCAGTCGTCTATGTAGGGAAATACCTGGATGCCCCGGGTTCGTAGGTACGCCGCTACCGGTGCCATGCACTTCGTGAAGACCCTCGGTGCGGTGGAGAGGCCGAACGGTAAACAAGTGTACTGGAAGGCTTTTTCCCCGATGCAAAATCTGAGGAATTTGTGGTGATCTTGGCGTATTGAGATGTGGAAATACGCATCCTTTAGGTCGATTACTGCAAACCAGTCTCCGGTCTTCAGGAGAGGGAGAATGGTCTGGAGCGTGACCATGCGGAACTTCACCACTCGGATGTGTTGGTTGAGGCGACGGAGGTCCATGATGGGTCTGAGTCCTCCGTCTTTCTTGCTGACTATGAAATATCTGGAATAGAAGCCGTCGCAGAGAGATGTTGGAGTGACCGGTTCTATTGCCCCCTTGAGTAGAAGGGCTGAGAGTTCTTCTTGCAGCTGGGGGGACGGGTTGGTGGTGCGAAGGTGCCCTAAGGTTGGCCATCTCTCGAATTCGATGGCGTAGCCAACGTCTAAGATTCGAAGCACCCACCGATCGGTGGTTATCGCGTTCCAAGTGGCTAGGAAGTTCCGGAGCGGTATGTACGGCATCGGATGGGGCGAGGGAGGATCTTCGGTTCGGAGGGAGTCAAGGTTGTTGCTTTTGCCTCCGGTCAGAGCGCTTGGTGTTCTGGCCCTGGTTCTGGAAGCGCGTGCGGTTGTATTGTTTGCGCGGTTTGTAGAATTGCTGCTTGGCTTGGCCTTGGGATCGAAAGGACTGGCGGTTACGGTAGTCCTGACTGTAACCCGAGGAAGACCTGCGTTGGTATCCGCCGGTCGCGCCAAGTCGAAGTCTGTTGGACGTCGTGATGTCCTTGTGAAGTTCGTTAAGGGCATTGTCCGTGTCCTCGGCGAACAATCCCTTGCCGTCGAAAGGGAGCTCTTCGATGAGTCTCTTGGTGTCGTCGTGTAGGTCGGCCGATCTGAGCCACGCGTGGCGACGCAGCTGTATCGCAGCCGCTACGGTTTTGGCTCCCGAGTCGCAGATGTGGCGTGCGGTTCGGAGCTGTTGTTGGCTGAGTTGGATCCCTTCCTCGGACAGGGTCTCAAACTCGGCGCGGAGATCGGGTGGCAGTCTGTCCAGGGAGGCTTCCACCTTGCCCCACAGCTTGATGTTATAGGCTGCCATGGCTGCCTCGTAGTTAGCCGCGCGGGTAGAGAGGGATGAGGCGGCGTAGACCCTCCTTCCGATGGCGTCTAGTTTCTTTCCCTCCTTCGAGGATGGGACAGGCACGCTATGCACGGCGGTGCGGTGTTGGGTGGCCTTGACTACCCTCGAATTCGGCGTGGGGTGCGAATGGAGGAACTCACCCTCCTCCCCAAGGAGCTTGTAGATCCCATCCAGCCGATTGGAGACGACGTGGGATGAGACCGGCCTGCTCCAAACTGTCTTGGCCGAATGGGCGACAGCCGGAAGGAAAGGCAGATGGACCGGAAGGATCTTCTTGGTGTCCGCCAATCCGCACACCTCGTCCACGAATGGAGCCGGAGGGTGTTCTGCCCTGATATTCAGTATCGGGCCCATGCGGGTCAGGAGGGCAGTGAAGGATTTCTGATCCTCCGGCTGCAGGCGCTCCTTGGCGCCGATCTGTTCCACCGGGGACTTTTCGGCGTCGACCGGAGGAAGATCGTCCATGTCTTCCTCCTCGCCTTCTCCCTCGGACGAATCGTCCGAGCCTCCAGACACCCCAGCAAGGGATGGGGGTGGCAGTGAGGCCTCGGGGTCCGAATCAGACCAGTAAGGCCTGGCTGAATTCGGTTCCTCCCCGGATACAGATGGCGGTGGTGGCGGCAGCGGTTGGGAGGCCACAGATTGGGCTCGGCGCCATTTGGAGGCCACGGATGCGTGATCGGCCTTCCGTTTGGAGGTAACCCGCGATGTAGGATTGGGCGGGGGACCAATGGTGGCGAGTACCTTGTCGGTGATTTTCTCCGTCATGGCCTCCAAGAGCGGGGACAGCATCTCCAGGGTGAGGAAGGACTGTGCTGCGGTCTCCGGTCCCCGTTCATCGCTTCTCCCCTCAGGAAGTAGAGATGGTCCCCGTGGAGTTGGTGGCGGTGGGGTCTCCTGGTGCGGCAGGATGCCCTCTGACTCCGCCTGGGACGCACGTGGAGGAGATGGTGGCGGCGATGTAATGGCGTCCACGAAGACTGCGGAGGCCGGGGAAGCAGAAGGAGACGGCCGGCGCACTTGAGGTGTTGGAGGTAGAGAGGAGGAGTGTTTCTTATGTTTTTTCTTCTCTTCCTTCTTCCGTTCCTCCTTGTTCTTCTTCTTTCTGAAGAGCTCGACGGTGGTGAGCTTCTTGGTGGCTGGCGGGGCCGAAGAGGACGTCTCTTGGCGGGCCTCCGTCGGGCGGCTTGGGCCTTGTGGTGCTAGGGCGGACTCCATGAGGTGGGCCTGCAGACGGTTCCTCCGGTTCTTCAGGGCAACCTTGGAGAATTTCTTGCAGGCTGAGCACGAATGCACAGGGTGGTCCTCGCCCAGGCAGATCAGGCACTTAGAGTGGTTGTCGGTGCTCGGGATCTTGGCCGAGCACGAAAGGCACTTCTTGAAAGCCGCCGACGATGCCATCCACAGTGGGGTGGTGAAGGGCTAGAAGGGGGGATCCCCTTCGCGGCTCTTCTAACTTCTGTCTTCTTCTTCTTCTTCTTCTTCTTCTTTTTTTTAAATAAAGAAAAAGGGGGGTACTGGATAAACCAGAAGTGAAGGTGCCGAAAACTATCCCGGATAAACGACTGAACAATTCGGTAACGAGGGAAAACGGGAGAGCTCTCGATCAGGCTCCTGCTGTAGCAGCGGAAAAACAAGAACTGAGGCGGAAAGCGCGAAATGGCGCAAAGGGCGGGTGGAGATGGTGGGTGGTACTAACCATTCAAATTTATCCAATCAGCTTTCCAGCTCCGACATGGCTCCCGCGCAAGCGCAGAACCCATCAGTGTGCATTCACAAACAACACGAAGGAGAACTTGTGAATCCACACAAATAGGTTTACTGTGATTCATCCAGCCCATGCTGCCCTCGTCACTCCCGGAAGCAGAAGTAAAATACGCCCTTACGGTTAAGACTCTTCTGGGTTAACCCTTCCTCCGTACGAGTGCGTTTTACTTCTGCTTCCGGGAGTGACGTGGGTGGGGCAGGCCAACTGAATCTCAACAAACCCATTTGTGTGGATTCACGGGGGCTTGGGCTTCTGGGAATTGAAGTCCAAGAACATATGGAGTGCCAAGGTTCGCAATCATGGGTCTACTAGATCTATTCAGGTCTACCTGATATATTTATCAGCCTAAAGAAATTTCCTGCAAGCATATTCATGGTCTTTAGCACCACATATATTTGTGAACCATCTTTTTCTAAGATGAAAATTGTGATATCCAAGTGTAGGACAAGACTTACAGATGAATAGTTACATGATATTTTAAGGATGTCTAACAAAAACAGCCAGAAAAACCATACTGACTACATGAGCATAGGTAACTAGATAAAAGAATTCCACAGTAAAATATTGTTTCATAATGGATTGCTTTCAAGTTAAAATGTCTTTATTGACCTCTGAATGTTTACTTTTGATCTAAATTGGTAGGTTAATAATTTTTGTATATTTTGACTTAAGATGTGGTCACCATTTGGCATTGGGCACTCTAATGCAGGCCCCATGTCCCAGAAGGTGGGAGACCAGTGTTCAATATGAATGTACAGTAACTCAAATAGCTATTAGTATGCAAGATCTCAACAAAAGCTCCTGTTCACTTGGAGACCCTGGTTACTGTAATCACTTTGTAAAGTTGTCAATTTCTTTATGAGCTGTTCTTGCTGGTAAAGGACTTTTGTATTAGAGGCCTTAGGGTTCCAGGGACAGACTCTTATGATCACTATGATTGATTTGTGATATACAGTATTTGGCAAATAATACAGTACTTTCATATCTGTGCTTACTTTGATGGCCAGTTTAACAGAAATAAATGGAGTATCCTTTATTTGCTTCAGCTGGCATACATGTTGTAAGCACTGAGCCAAGCTTTATCTCAGCTAAGCCTGTACCTTTAACATCTAAACTATTCTGCTCTCTATTATGATATGCTTTACATTCAGCTGCCTTTGAAGATGACTCCAAAACCTTAGTAACTACAGAATACAGCTGTTCAGGTGTTGGACAGAGCTAGACGTTTAAAACACAGTAAACTGTACCAGTGATGTGGGTTATTAGTGTATTTCTTGATCCAATTCAAGATGCTAAATAACATTGAATTGGCTTTTTTTTATGCAACCCTATGAAACTGCTTGTACCCCATGCTTGGTATCAGAGATTGTTCTTCTTGGCTCATGATGAAAACCAATTATCTTTTTTTAAAAAAACCTTTGAAGATACATCTGTTTCACTGGGGTTTTTTTTTACTGATATTTTTCTATTACAGATGTTGTTGGTTTTTTATTTATCTATTGTTGAGTAATACCAGGTTTTCCCCACTCCTGGTCTAATTGTAGCTTTAAAAGATCTGTCATTGACTGTCTATGAAATTTCTTATGTGACCTATGGTGAACCTATTAATAACCTGGGCTTAAGTTCCATCCCTGCTTTGCATGCATTGCATTTCCTATGAACTCACAAGTTATTGCTTTTTCTGGACTACACCTCCCAGAATGCGATAGGATGCTCACTGTTCAGTACAACTAGGATTTATGTGCCATTTATAATAATTTTTAAAAGGCAACATTGGCTTATCTCTGACCAGATTTCCACTTCTTCCTCAGCAGGACCAACAAGTGATGGTGGTTGATCAAAATACTTGACAGTTTGCCTGCTCACAACAAGGCAGGAAGTTAGAAACACTCATCTATGCTATTATTTCACCTTCATGTTTCAAGCAGGCCTTTCTACAGCTGCTCCATATTTCAGTGATAGCATATCAGCATGGTGCCTGACATAGCATTTGCTGTGCCAGCATACATTAACACCTGAGGGGCAGATGTAAAGCAGGCTGTGTGGAATTCAAGTGAAGGGAAGAGTTTAATCCCCATTCAACAGCCTCTTTAGAGCTGGGGCCAAAACCATGGCAGATGACTGCTTGCAAAAGAGAAAGGGTATGTCAAAACCTGTGGTGATGGCAAACTCAAAGAAGAGGGATGAGAAAATTTGTTTGTCCAAATGTTATTCCAAAAAAAGAGGTTGTGAGCAAAAGCAGCTTTCAACCTTTACTGAATTATAAGCAAAAATAATTTTTAAAATAGTTTCAGACCATTCCTAGGAGCTTGTTTCATAGGAAAATGATACAAACCTTTCCTCTTCTTTCATTTCCAGACCAAACTTTGGATTGCCAAAATGAAGCCACTTTCTTGGCTTTGTTGTTGGCCAAAAGTCTTCATCAGCACACATCTCTGGTAGTAACTGGCAGACCAGCAAATGAGCCGGGTTCTGTATCTTTCCACATTCACACAATGTGTTGTTGTCTGCCAGCAGCCCCTACTTGAGCATGTTGGTCTTCCATTTAGGGACTCTGACTCTCAGCCTATTCACGGTCCTCCAAATGATGTAAGGGAGGTTGAGATCCTCAGCTATATCCTCCTTTAATGATTTTCCTTGCCCAGTGAGCTCCGTCCTCCATCTTCTAATTTGGTTTTCCTCTTGTGTATCCTCAATAATGTTTGTTCTTGTCATAAAGCTCTTCCCAGATCTGAGTATGAGGACTTGAGGCACATATTTGTTCAAAGGATGTTGAAGGTCATTCTGTTGCTTAGTTCTCTCAGAGTCCGCTGCTAATTCTCTCCTTATCTTAAGTAAAGCGAACCCAAGGAGAGAGTATATTTTTTCAACTGGTGTAGGTTTAAGGAATCCTATCACTATACGAATTGCTTCATACAAACCTGTTATGAATAAGGATGGTACCAATAACAATCCTTTTCTTGTTCTAACGCATATCAGAACATAATATTCAGCCATATGCTGGTATTTTAAAGTCTAGAACTCTCCACTCATTCATTCAGGGCTTTTCAGGCATTTACGGTAATTACTCTAAGTTTTGTTTAATTTTGATAAATAAAATTCTATTTTATTATTATTGTTTATATTTTGAATGTCATATATTTGGGGGGGGGGGGGGTTGGCGACAAAATCTTTTAAGTGCTTAGGGCCTGTAAGGGTTTTAATCCAGCCCTGAGTCTGAGAATCTGCTAAATTTGGTTACGAGATCTAGGCAGTTAAGACAGGTTTCCTTGTAAAAAGGGCAGTAGAAGAGAACATGGATAACTGATTCAGCATGTTTGGTCCAACAAGGACACAACCTAACACCATATATTATGTTATTGAATATCCCAAATAGGAGATCAGAGGGCAAATCGTTAAACCTTGACAGTGAAAAGGCCCTGCGCTGTTGTGTCTACAATACCATCCAGCCATCTCATTTTTGGCCACCCCCTTCTTCTTTTGCCCTCCACCTTTCCCAGCATCAAGGCTTTCTCAAGTGAATCCTCTCTTCTCATTTGATGTCCAAAGTACTTTAGCTTCATCTTTACATTAGTCTTTTCCAGAGTCTTGCTTTCTCATAATGCACCAAAGTAACAGCCTCAGCTTCAGCATTTTTGCCTCCAGAGACAGTTTAGACTTGATTTGCTCTGGGACCCACTTGTCTGCAAACAGTGTTCTTCATATAACCATTTAG
Organism: Furcifer pardalis; assembly: GCA_030440675.1. Lineage (NCBI taxonomy): Eukaryota > Metazoa > Chordata > Lepidosauria > Squamata > Chamaeleonidae > Furcifer > Furcifer pardalis. The sequence goes on from CP126891.1 coordinate 238,685,887, forward strand.
ATTACAAATGAAACCACCACCACCCGTCCCCAGAACATAGAATGATCAATTATGAGTACAGTACATTTAATTCAATTTTACTGGTGTCAACAAGGCAAATGTGTTATTTAAGCATGTAGACACACCCTGAGCTCTGCTCTGCCACATCAATTAACTGCAGCAAGTCATGCAAGCATCAATAGGTTTCTGTTCAAATTACTGCAAAAGAGCTCCAAAATCACCATCCTTTTTGTTGATTAAAGCCCACTGAAAATTTAAGATGAGAACCAAATGTTGTTGTAACGTGGACTAAAGTGTGATTATTCCACACACACAAACCCCCACAAAGCACCATATTAACCAGTAAATAAAATCCAAAGGTACCAGCATCAAACTCAGTTGTGATGAAGCAAGAGAGGTGTCACTAGTTTTCACCCAGGCCTCATTCAGACTTTTCTCAGGCAAACACAGTATTCTAAAGAGGTGGTCCTGGAGCTTTCTCCTCCTGTGAGATTTCATGTGCAATTAAAATGGTCATCGCAAGAACAGTTTGCAAGATTTAGCCTTGGAGACGTTATTCAGCAAAGAGCAGGCCTGTGCTGGCCGGGTGTGGGGACAGAAGTCATGAGGGTGCCTGGGGGGGGGGAATCTGGGCGCCTGGGGCTAACAGCCTCCTCTTCAGGCCAGAGGCAATGGGGTGGGGTTGTTCAAGATCTCTCTCTACCCCACCAAGTTCCGGCATTCCCCCCTCCTCCCTCCCTCCCAGGTCTCTCTCCCGCTTTGGCCCAGGGATGTGGCGAGGGGAGGTGGCGGGTTGGACGGCCAAGGGCAGCATCTGGCTCAGCTCCATTTCTCCAACAAGGGAGGAGGCAGCAGCCACGGAGCACCTGGGTGAGTGGGCTGGCCCCAGCACAAAGGCAGATCCACTGAGCTGGAGGAGGAGCCAGTGGGGTGGGCAATCAGGGCAGCATGGGCACTGCCTTCTCCCCTGTCTCCGATGACTCGTGTCCCAATGCCCCCAGGGAACTCTGCTTGGCCACCACCCCTTGCTTGGTCCATCCGGGGTGCAACACTCATGGATGTGCGTGCACAGCTGGCAGGAGCAGCTGGAGAGCAGCCTTGCTGTTCTGTTGCCATTGGCTGCAAGAGGAGGAGCACCAGACTGGGTTTGTTTGTTTCAAACAAAGGGGCCCCTTGCTTCTCCTCTTGCAGCCAGCAGCAATGGCAACAGCTAAGCAGCTCCTCCTGCCAGGTGTGCGTGTATGCCCATGGTAAATCCCAGGGTGCCAATCATACTGGAGGAGGGGCTAGGGCACCCCAGGATGAGTCCTGGTATTCCGCTGCACCAGCATAGGGCTGACGAGGAATCCTTGTATGAATAGACATCTCCATGATGACATTCTGCATATCTTCTGTCCATAACAATCTGTCCCCGGCAGTTCTTGTCCATGTTGGTCCAACATTTTTCTTGAGAAAGTCGTTCGCTTCTGTGAGGTGGTCTTCCTATAGGTCTTTTGCGATCCCTCGGATATCAATTCATTATTCTGGCACTCCATCTATTGTCACTTGTGTGTGCTACATGGCCAGCTCACTTTAATTTGTTCGTCAGGTATTCAGTGACTATTTTAGCAGTCATCTTTACCCGATATCATTTTATACTTTATTCCGAAGTGAGATTCCGAGCATTGATCTCTCCATTGATCGTGTGTCACTTGCAGCCATTTTAGATGGGGGGGGGGGGACCTGCCAGATTTTTGTGCAAGTGAACATGTACTGATATCTTACATTATTTTCACTAGGTGAGACAGCACATCAGTTCTGCTGTCACACAAAGATATCCAGGAAAACTAAGATTGTCTGATGGCAACTTGAAGACTAATACATTTTATCTGGTGAAAGGAAAATTCATTCATCATTAAGGTGTTACAGGATGCTATGGCTGTAGGCTATGGGGTGGCATATAAGTGTAATTGCTATTAGCTACAACCCAAATAACATGACTATCACTTGTGAGATTTCTAGGAAACAGAATTTTTCAGTGATTTTTGGTTTAGTATTTTAAATGGGTTTTAAAACTTTCTTTTAATGTTTTCTTCTTCTTCTGCCATATCCAATTCTAATATTGGTGATTATCATGGCGATTAGCCATGAAAATTGTCCTAAGGATATAATGCAGTGGTCTTCTGCATTGCAGCATGTCACCCACACCACTGATCCAGTTCTGTGAGTCACTTTCTGGTCCTAAGCCCTTTTGGTGCACAAAGTCCTCATCCGCCCCAGGGCAGTAATAATAAAGCTGCTGCCCTCCATCAAGATGGATTCAAGTGGGATTTAATCCACTTGGAGACAATCACCCTCCCGTTAGTAATCAGTCCTCAGTGTTATCAGGTTAGTTCACCCTTGCCTAACGATTCACGTTGAGTTTTTGGATGTATGGTGTTGGATGTATGGTCTACTCTATTACCATAGCAGGATAACCTGGCCAGACTACAGTATTTTTTAATGTTTTTATATTGATTTTTATTGTTTTTAATTAAACAGGTGTGCTTTTTAATTTCTCTTGTTTTAATTATTGTAAGCAGCCTCGAGTCCTTTATATAGAAATGATAGAAAGGAAGGGAACTGTCCAGTATATATTTCAGCCAGCAGCATTTCTTGACTGATTGCATAAATGCAATGAGTGAAAAGTCAGAAAGTATTTACATATTCCAGAGGCAGATGCATACGCACACATTCATTACTGGATGGGTAAAATGCCAAAAGAATATCTGCATATATAAATGGGCCATATAATTTTGCATCTCTCATAATACACATGCATTCTAGGTAGTTAAGATATTAATGTACAGTAAAACCTCAGATAACTCTAAAACTTGGTTCCACAAGTCTTAGTGTCATCCGATTTTTAATGTTATCTGATGCATGCATCGGATAACGTTTAAACTCCATAGAGATACATTGTAACCAGCACAGGCTTTAGCTAATGTTATCCAATGCACCCCATAGGATTTTAATGTTATGCGATGCAATTTTTCCCCAGATTGCTTAACGTTATGTGGTTTTAGTGTTATCTGATGCAAACGTTATCCGAGGTAATACTGTATACACAAATCTTACACGCTGAGTAGAAAGGAGTACCGTTTGCTATTCTTTAAATGAAAGATGAAAATTACTACACTTTAGTTAGACTGTGACTAAAATTAGAATTTGTACATTCTAATTTGTAAAAAAAATACATTTTATTCTTCATTTGGAAGTGCTTGTGAGTTGGATTTATGTTTTACTTCCAACCTTCCTTTTAATACTTTTACATACTTTGCAATAAATTTTGGTAACATTCATGTTCAAAGCAACACATCCCAATGGACGTTGCTCACATCTGCAAGCAATCAGGGACAAAGAAAGCAAATAAAGCTTAACCTGGGCCAGGCAGATCAATACTACACTCCAATTGTGCCGTGACAAAATCCAGATATGTTATTCAGTGTCTGCTCAGGTCCAGTGCTGTATGATGATGATGCAAGATTTTCTAGTGTCCTTTTCTTTGGAACTCACTGTCATAGGTTACAATTCTTGATAATAAGATCAGTGCCTTTAGAAACTATGCAATGGGTTCTAATTTAATATTAACAAGTTAAGACACATATCCACAACTCAGAATGTCCTTAATATTGGCACATAAAGAGAAGATTATGTAACAGCCTCTTTCCTTGTGATAAAACTAAGAGAAATGAGGCAACTGTTAACATATTTTTAATAAAACTGACACAAAGTTCAGAAACTAGTGCAGCTACTGATGGCTTTCTTGGAGAACTCAACACTCTGCCAGCGTTGGCTCCAAATTTTCAAAACCAGATTTTTTTTTTACACATAAAAGACAGAGCTTCCAAAGTTTTTAATCAAGCAAATTCTAACTAGGGAGGCAATATTCAAAATAGATCAAGTATAGCACACAAAAACATTAGATCTAGGTTGTATTTGCAATCTGGCAGATTCAATAACTGATAGCAAACAAAATCAATCCTTTCAGAACATTTCCATTGAGGTCTAGTTCATGAAGCCTAATGAAGAATTCATGAAGCCATTAAATGAAACTTTGCTGTGATGTTAGCCATTACTTTCTAGTTTTGAGACAAGAATTGTTGTAGAAAAGCTACTCTTTCTCCATTCTCCCCCAGAATCCAGATGCTAAAAGATTCAAAGAAATTCTCAGAAAGTCAAACCAGAAGACAACAACAGGGCTTGCAAAATTCTTGTTGATCCTCCAAATCAACAACAGCTGTATTGAGGCTTCATCTGGACAGTTGTTAGAAAAAGTGCTAGAGAAAATCCTAGGAATTTCTTTGGAAGAAGATGTATTAAAAGGTGAGGGCAAGTAAAGAGAGAAATATGAGAAAGCGAAGCATGAAAAACAAAAATGGCTACTCAACATATATGAAGGTAACAAGGGTTAGAGATGGTCAGTAAATTTCAGCAGAGAAACAAGCACTTTGGAAGATTTTCTGTCCTTGTATCTGGAGATCTTTGGGCTCTAGCAATGGCTCAGTATCTGTAATGGTCTGGTTTGAAAGGGCCATCTTTAGGTAGACCCAGATACTTGGCCTGCTTGTCCGTCAACTTTGTCAGCTTCACGCCAAGTTTATCTAGATGAGCAGCAGCAACGGCTTCATCCAACTGAAAGAAAGAATGGGGAGGAAATAGATTTTTTTAAAAGCACAATTCTACAAGCATGCATAAAAGATATGTGACACTTGAGTTCTTGTGGAAAATGAATCTCAAGCTCTAAATACAAAATATGAATCTCAATCTCTACATAAGTAAAACTTATGGACACCTCATTTTATGGAAAACTCAACTTACAGAATGAAATTCTGAGGAAATTATGTCCTGATTTCAGGAAAAAACTAGTTATGAAACATTTTTTGGGGTGTCCCGATGCTTCCCAGGGTGGTGGGAGGGTGTTTGGAGCATTTCTGCTCAATTTTTGAAATTTTTCATCACTTTTTAGCTCTGTAAGAAACTCTCCCTGAAAGCAGGAAGTGCTGGAATTTCCCCTGGCCCCTGATCAGCTGTGAGGCGGGGAGTTTTCCTGCAATTACCAGGGCTGGCCAAGAGATGGCAATGTTGAATATGTGATGAATATTCATTGAAAATTTAAAAAATCAGCTCCGGAGCTCACTAAAATGGGGGGGATGTCAAAAACACTGCAATAATCACTGCCGCGTGGGGCTCCCCTGGGGCCTAGGCAAACTGCTCAGGAAGAAGAAGAAGCATGCAAAAGGTAGGGAGATCACTTTGTCATTAATTTTTCCTTTTACTGTTTTCTTTCCCTCCAGGCACCTCCTCCGCACCTAGATCGATTGGTATCCACCACTAGGGGTTGGCTGGGGGTGAAAGCAGGGGGTGTTCTTAGGGATTCCCCTTTCTTTCCCACAATTTAAGACCCCCCTCTCTTCTCCATCCCAGCCAACCCCCAGCGTTAGAGTTTGATCAATCAAGGTGCGGAGGTGCAGAATAAAAAAGGGTAATTGTCTAAGAACACCCCCTTTTCTCCACCCTTGCCCTTCACCATCCCTATGGGAAATCATGCTTCAACTTATGGAAAAACTGAGTTACAGAAGAAGTCCTGGAACAAACTACTGTAATTCCATAACTCAGGGTTTTACTGTATATTTTTATCTTTGCATTATATTTCTATTGCAAAATAAAAGCTGCAGATCTAAAGGGATACAACCATAAAAGTACAGAATCAGTCAAATCGAAAAATTGTTAAAATGTATTTTAGTCTGAGAACAGCATTATGAAAAAACCTTCTACACCAAAGACACATGTTGCCATTAAGAAAGAGGGCCTTCTCGATATTTTTATACCCAGGCAGAATCATAATGAGTTAATAAGGTCTTACAAAAATTTCAAGCATGTGTGTACAAACTAAAAATATATTAATAAGTCAACTGAAGATTTCGTGTACAGTATCTGCAAAATGACATCCAACCCACAAACATTACAGCCACTATCTATTGGCACATTTAAGTTGCCACAAGATTTTATATTTGAACTTGGTGCAATAGGTGAAAGGGACTAGTTCTGACATTTTTCTTCAGATATGGACTCCAGATAAAGAATAGGGCATTCAACATGATAGTTACATCAAATCCATCCAACTTTACAAGCTTTGTGGGATTCAGTTTTACAGAGTGATCATAAACATGGAAAAGCTCTCCTAACCAATATATGTGTAGACAGTTAATGCACAATTTTATCTTATTTACCAGTGACAAACCCTTTTTTCCATTATCACCACTGGACCTGGATGAATTTCAAACACAGCAGAGCCTAGCCCAGCCATCAAACAATTACCATATTGTCAATTTCACAGGCCTGTTTTGTAAAATTGAGGCCAGATGACTGTTTCTAAAATAAGGAATTTACATCTTTCAAGCACCACCCTCTTCCAGAACAAAGAATTCACTGATAATTTCTCATACTTAAAGAGAAACCTAGGAAAAATAAAATGGCACAAAATAACTCAGGCTTAGAGATTTTCCAGAGACATGGTGGATACCTGGATAATTGAGAGCAGATTGCAAGTGGCTTGCTGAGATGTTCAAGGAATCGTATAATCCTGGGATTCTCAACCTGCAGTCCACACGCCATATGCGGCCCACTGAGCCATTTCATGTGCCCCCCGTCTCCACTACACCAGGAAATGCCATGTGGTGGAGGAAGGGCAAAATCGTCATTTGGCCCCCCAGAGGTATCTGAGGGAGCGTGACCCGGGCCCCAGTTTTAAAAGGTTGAGAACTCCTGGTATAATCTCTCTTCCTATTAGGCCCATGCATTGAAAAACCTACAATGAAGTCCAGAAATAACACCAAATAAAAAGTGGACCTACGCCGCTCTCATTTCTGGTTGGGAGTTTAAAAAAATACATCTGTGCATAAATCCCTCAGGAAAGAAAAGCTCTCTGGAATGAATGACAATCCTAGAGCTTAAAATGCAATCTGAAGAATACACAAGCAACACTTGGAAGTCTCCAACCCATGGTAGGACGAGATTAGTCTAGCTAGCACAAGTATTCATTGATATTCATACTGTGGCAATCCTTGACCTGCAATCCTTGCCCTGCATAATTATTCCACAAAACTTATGGTTTTTTAGACAACTGGAATTCTCCTCAATTCAAAATATAAACAGCACTATTCTGTCAGTTTTAATCCTATTCTTTGGTCTGTTTCATGTATTATTGTCATGAAAGAGAACTAGTTTGTCCCTTACTCAACAAACTTACCTTCTTTGGCAGAATGTGGACTCCAACTGCATATTTGCCAGGATTTGTCCAGAGCTCTATCTGTGCCAGCACTTGGTTGGTAAAGGAATTGCTCATGACAAAACTAGGATGACCCATGGCACACCCCAAGTTTACCAGTCTACCTTCTGCCAGAAGTATGAGGTGGCGACCATTTTTCAGTGTGTAGCGATCTACCTGTATGGAAGTAATAACAGACCCAATGAGAATAGTTTTTAAATGGTGGCGGCATCCAACTTGTAAATAGACTGCCAACAGAAAACAAGTGTGATGGACTCTCAGTTCGACCTTCATGACAGAGGTGTTGTTATGATGCAGACAGAATGAGAAGGGCCATGTACCCCATCATAATATTACTGGCAAAAAAACTAGGATATATAACTAATAAATAAATAAGCAGACAAATACAGAAACTAGAGGTCTGTGGTGGCTTAGTGGTTAAGATGCTGAACTTGACTGGAAGGTCAACAGGTCAGCAGTTCGAGTGAGCTCCCATCGTCTGCCAACCTAGCAGTTCAAAAGCAAGAAACTGTGAGTAGAAAAAATAGTACAACTTGGGTGAGAATGGTTAACAGCATTCCATGCCTGCCATATGACCACAGAAACATCTGCAGATGCACAGCACAGGCTCTTTGGCTGTAAACTGAGATTAGTGCCGCTTTCAAGCAAGGGCGACCTTTACCTTTTTACACAAGCTAGGTTCTTTCAGAAAGCATTTGGATAAACATTATGACAGCCACTTGATTTTAGCTCTAATAGTTAAAAATTTCAACCATCTTGTTAGAACAACAATGACTTCTTCAGGTTTTAAATGTTGTTTAAATTCCTGTTTAAATTGTCCTTGAGCAGGATGATTAAGCTTTAGAAATAAAAATGGGGGGGGGGGGGGAACTGTCTGATACAAAATTATTTAAAATATTGTTGCTAGATGTAGGCAATTCCAAAGATACTTGTTTTGGAGATTATTAGGACAGCAGACATAAAATCAGTAAAAACTCAGTGTCAATAGTAAATAGTGTTTTTCATTGCCATGAAAAGACTGCTCTTGTGTCCCAGTAAGGAACCTGGACATGCTGAAAGTAAATGAAAGAACAAAGCTATTTGGAAAGTGTCAATAACAACTATAGTAGACCCAGTGAATTAGCTGGCAAGTCATCACTTACATAAATCCCCTTTATTCAATGGATCTACTCTAGCATGGACTAGATTTAGGCTACCGAACATAAAGTTCATTACTTAATATCTAAAAGAATGCAATAATATAAATGCAATAGTAAGAACTTCCTTGATAAGAAGAAATGAGAGCCTGAGCACTTATTAGCCTTTGGTTTGAACAGAGGAAACTATTCTGAAATACCTCAAGAGATCAGGTGTGTCTTTCTTCATGGAGGTATTTAAATCCATAAAGATCAAAAGCTAAGGAATGGAGACTAAAACAGAACTTGGAGAAGTTCCTATTTTTTGGACTATATCTCTTAGGAGGGGTTAAAGCTTCAAGAGATAACATAGATCTGCTAGTAACAAACAGTGCCTCAAAAAAAAGAAGGGCTCATGGTGCAATGAAAGAACACTTGTATGGAGTACAGAAGGTCCCAAGATCAGCCCTAAAGTTTTCCAGGTAGTGATGGAAAAGGCTCCTTACTGAAATCTTGGTGAGACAATGCAGACAATATTAAGAGCAACTGGGAAAGACATTCCAAATCACAATTGCACAGCAGGATCCAAAATTATTAAAGGAACTTTCTCCTCAGATGAAAGACACTTAAGCTAACATATCTGCATCTCATTACAAAAGTGTAAAACTGCAAAATAATATTCAACAACTCAACAGGCCAAAGATAAATAGCCAACAGAAATGATTGGCGGTGGAAAAATATGGCGCTAGAAGCAGGGAACCTCCCATCCTACCAGACATTCTCTGTGATTAAAAGGCAATTGTCATTTCCAAATTTATTTATTCCAAATCTGGCTAGAAAAAGATCATAAACCTTTAAAAGTTTTTTCTAACTTCCACAGGTTCAAAAAAGAAACAGAGAATTAAAAGTTATTCTCCCGTTATAACTACTACCCCATTGCAAAAGATAATACAGTAGAACTCCACATAGCGGTCACCCCATACAGCGATGAAATTGCATAGCAATGAGGCTTGGAGGGGAGAAAGCCGTTTTGCATAGCAATTGTTCCTATGGGAAAATCCGTACAATGATTTTCCAATGGGAAAAATCGCTTAGCGCCAAATATCGCTGTATGGATTTTCCCATAGGAAAGATCGTACAATGACGAAAACCGCATAGCGATCAGCTCCATGGAATGGATTAAAATTGCTATACGGGGTTCTACTGTACCTGCTTTATGAGGGTCACACACTGCTGATCTCTCAAAACATCTGTAAAGCATGTAACACAATAGGTGTGCTGTGAATCACATAACTAATTGTGCAATCCAATTGTGTGATCTGGACCAATTGGATATATATGTCCTGCACAGCTCTGCAGGCATACATTTATATCACACCAACTCCAGCAAGATTTTGACCATGATTTGCTAAAATCCTTCAAAAAAGAGGAACTTGACCCTGCAACAAAACCAATGTGATGAGAAAGAGAGAGAGGAGATCATGAATATAGGCAGACTGGAAAGGAATAAGGTCTGAAAATCTTATGTCCAAATACTCAAACAGGTAAGGCACTAGATCAGGGATTGTCAACTTGTGGGACGGATAGAGCTCCTGGGGCCATTACACGTGGTCTCCCACTGCCTCCAAAGCTGTCTGAGGGAACGTGACCCACAGCTTAAAAAGGTTCAGAAATGATGCACTAGATGAATATATAAAGTATCTTGGTGACGGTTTACCTTGCAATTATGAACTACTATGTTTTTCATTATGAGTTGTTTGTAGCATATTATGCAGTGAGCAACCTAAAATATAATTACTCTTGGAAATGGAAGACATTCCGAGTTTCCTCTAAGTGGCAACAATTAATTACTTCACTTCCCCATGCCTACAAGTACATTCAAGTACTTTCTCTTCTTCCGAAGGAACTCATGTTGGAGAGAAAATAGAGCTTAAGAATCTGGATAGTTTGGTTCAGTATATCAGTCATCATATTAGAGAAAACTGGAAAGAAAGAGGGAAAAAAATAATTTTAACCCTAAATAGGGCCACTAGTAATCTGAATTTAGCAAGCGGACCAATACAAACATAGGGTAATAATGACTGGGAGATTTGCCAAAAGCTTGTATGTTATTGCTATCACTGACCAAACAATACAGTTTTCTCCTGTAATATTAGGATGAGATGTGCCGTTGAGAAATAAGGAATGATTTTAATTTTAAAAAGGAGAAAAAATTAGATGAATACAGCATGCTTTTTATTTTGCAGAAGATGCAACGTCAAACACAAATTGTTTCAAATAACCTTAGGAATTCAAGCAACAAAATAGCAACAATTATACTAGTGACACATGTCAGTTTTGCTTTGTGATGGTGATTGTAAAGATAAAGAAATAACAGTAAAGAATAAAGTTATCAGATTTCCAGTTAAAGGCAGAAGAAATAAATCAGTCATATTAGAATCTAAACAAGCACCAAACCAGGCATAAGAGAAATTATGTACTAGCTTGGCAGGAGATTATATTGCACTAATAGATACCAGGGGGGGATCAAGAAAGAGAATAACAGTTACACAAACATGTAGATTATATCGGAAACCCAGCTGAGAAACAGGTTTAATGGATTAATGGAGAAAATAAAAACCATTCTTCAAAAGAATATCACTTTTGTTTGTTTGTTTCTAATTCAGTTTCTTTCTTTTTATATATATTTCAAATGTTTATTAAGCTTTCAAATAAAAATACAAATTTAATTTTACAAAAATATTCTCATGGATCTTCTCATTTATAAAGAAAAATATACAAAATAACATAACCAATATAACAGAATAAAAATCACATACACTATAATACTAATGACATACTAAAATTAACCAAATACAAAAAGAAATAACAAGACACTCACAACAAAAAGGGAAAAATAACCCCCAATGTGCTATTTACATTGCCCTGGAGATACAATAGAACCCCGAACAACATGATGACATGGTTCCACAAGTCATGATGTTGTTCGGTTTTTAACGTTGTTCGATACATTGATTGAACAATGCTAAAAAAAAGCCCTGACGTCAGGGACAAACCACGCCGAGGCAAGGCTCGGCATCCCCCCCCCCCCGGGTAGGCACGTGATCACGTGTCGTTCGGGGTTAGGGCAAGGTACGGGAAAGACCCCCGTCTCTTGCCCTAACCCCGAACAACACGCCCGCGCACGCCCAAAGTTGCAAACTGGTAAGGATCTTTACCCTTTTGCAACCTTGGGCAGCACGGAGGCTTGCGCGGCGGGGCAGGGTGACAGGAGGATGCGGAAAGGTCCCTCGCATCTTCCCGTCACCCCCGCCGCACCGCACATGCACGCCCGTGGTTCTGAAGGGATACCCCTTTCCGGACCTCGGACGTGCACGTGCGGCTCTGCGGGGGTTAGCCGGGCATCCGAGGATGCCCGGCTAACCCCCGCAGAGCCATGCTGTCCTCCAAGCCACCCGAGGTCCGGAAAGGGTAAAGGTAAGATCCTTACCCTTCCGGACCTCGGACGTGCACACGCGGCTCTGCGGGGGTTAGCTGGGCGCATCGCCTCTAGGCAGGTCGGGAGACCCGATGCGCATTAATTTTGAAGTCACCTCACCCGCTTTTAGGCTGCAGCAAGCCAGAATATCGGGATTCAAATCCTGACATTTTGCCTTGCTGCAGCCTCCAGGGAGGTGGGGGAACTTTGGAAACAGCTTGGATCGGGTCTGCCCACCTCCCTGGACCCGGCGGGGGGGGGTCAGAAACCCCAAAATTGGATTCGAACCCCGACATTCTGGCTTGCTGCACTGGCTCAGGACGTCGGGGAAGCCCAGAAACAGCTTGGATCGTGTCCCCTGCCTGCTCCAGAGAGATCAGAGGACCCGATCTACAGCTGCAGGGTGGCTGGGGAAGCTGACGGGGACTCCCTGTCGGCTTCCCTAGCCACCCGCCCTTGCCTCCGCAGCTGTGGGGTGGCTGGGTAAGCCGATGGGGGAGCCCCCCGTCAGCTTTCCAGCCTCCCCACCCCTGCCTCCGTAGCTGCAGGGTGGCTGGGAAGCTGAACGGAGAACCCCGTTCAGCTTTCCACCCACCCTGGTACTAAGAACGACTGTATCGTATAACGTTAAAATCATGTTATTTGAAACAAGATTTTTCCGAAAATCTTGTCACGTTATACAGTTTTAGCGCTATATGATACTCACGTTATACGGGGTATTACTGTAGTGGTAAATCACTTACACTTTATTTTACTTCCAAAAACCCATTTGTTCAGGTGCTGGCTTCAATCCTCTACTCCCACTCAATGCGGCCTCTACAAATGTACTCCAAATTTTTGAAAATCAATTTGTTGAGCTATACCTTTTATCACATTCAATTCCCACGTTAACTTATCATTTAATGCAAGCCCCCACATCTCTTTATACCAATCTTCAATCCTTAAAGTCAAATCATTTTTCCAATTTCTTGCTATACATTGCCTTGCTGATGTTAACATTATAGATATCAATTCCTTTTTATCCTCATCCACATTTATACTGTCAACATCCGTCAACAGGGCCATACTTGACCCCATCCCAAGCCCAACCTTCATTATTCTTTTGATTTCCCCCCAAAATGTATTTACCACATTACAACTCCACAACATATGTGCATACGTTCCTCTTACTTGTTTGCATCTCCAACAAATGTCACTTACATTTTTATCTATTTGATGGAGGCTAACTGGGGTCAGGTACCACCTCCATAAGATTTTATAATTGTGCTCTTTTTACTCTTACAGACAACATTCTCATAATTCTTCTCCTCCATTTTTCCCATGCTGCATCAGTAATTTTGACATTCAGATCTTGTTCCCAAAGATTTTTTAAAGTTTCTTGAGGCCTGCCCTCTTTATTCAACATCTTGTAAATTTTGCTTACCATACCCCTAAGACCAATTTCTCCTTTTCTCACTTTCATTATCATTTCTTCAAATTCTGTTTTCCCCCTTTCCAAACTAGTTTTTTTTTCAAATATTTACTGTTCCATTTGTCTACCTGTATAATTTTAAAACAATTTAATTTCATCTGTGTGTATATCCTTTTCTTTTCTATATTTTTGCAAACCCTTACCCAATCCTTCAACATTGTCACATCATTTTCTACAAGAACTTGTTTTCTTCTCTCATCTAAGTTTATAGGGGGGAAATTTATATCTTCTACAGTATTTCTATTATTGGGGATAGATCCGGAGCTAAAACCTTTTTTAATTTCTTCCATACATCTAATAACCCTTTTAGCCATTTATTTTTACAAAGAATTTTCTTTATCCCTACGTCTAAACAAATTGCTTTACCTATTTGTCCTATTTCTTTCATCTCTAATTCCTCCCAAATTACTTCCTCTCTCATTAATGGTTTGGCAGGGTCGCTTTATGTAAAATGATGTTATTACCTAAGCTGAATTTTTTGTTTGATGCCCTTCCAATCCAGATAAAAGAAACGGAATTGAAAGAGTTTCAACTGTTGTTAAATAATTATTGCAATGGAGGACATAGAACAAGATTATCAAGAAGCCTGTGGTATTGGTGGTTTAGGAATACCAAATATCAAAAATTACTATAGAGCTTTCCAAATTAAGAACGTCTAATTCAGTTTCAATAGTTTTTAAAGTTAAAAAAAAGTTTGTAAATGATGAAGCACCAGAACTCGTGCATACTATAATTGGAAGTTACACCCCAGAATTCCTTTGTACAATGGGAATATATAGAAGCATTTTGAAAGGTTAATGATAATACAGTAATACCTCGGATAACGTTTGCATCAGATAACGCTAAAACCACACAACGTTAAGCAATCTGGAGGAGGGGGTGGAATTGCATCACGCAATGTTAAAATCCTATGGGGTGCGTCGGATAACATTTGCTAAAGCCTGTGCTGGTTACAGTGTATCTCTATGGAGTTTTAACATTGTCTGATGTATCCCACAGGATTTTAACGTTATCCAATGCATGCATCAGATAACATTAAAAATCAGATAACACTAAGACTTTTGGAACAAAGTTTTAGCATTATCCGAGGTTTTACTGTATTACACATTCTGAGGCATTTATAAGTATAAAAACTGTAGTTGTGAAATAATGAGACTTTATTGTAGAACTCCTATGTTTGCTCAGTGACAAATTAAAGAATATGCAGTATTGGAAGAGTACTTCTAAAAATATAACAGAAGACTAGAAAGGTATTTGAAGACCCTTTGCTTCTCTTTAAGTGTCTTTATAACAGAAATTTCTTATTAAATTATGTGTACGTGGTATAACGTCCTGGAACAAATTAGCAATATGTTTTTTTTATGAAATTAAAAAGAAAATCAGATTTATTTACATTTTTAGACTTTAGCCTATTAAATGGGAATAGGAATTATGTTTGTTGGGACTTTTCTGCTATAAGTACTTACTTATTAAGCCTGCACAACCAAGGATCTCCAAGAAAAATGGTATATACTGATTAATGTCTATGGAGCAGACCAGAAAACGTGTTTCTAGCTAGGCATTTTTACAGGCTATACTTGAGAGAGAGAGAGAGAGAGGCGAGGGGAAATCATTACTTTTAAATTATATTCAGATTTTATTATTTTATAATAATTAGAAATGTAGGGATGGAGCCACCTGATGTTTTGAGTTTTTAAACTACCATACCTTTTCTGATGTTTTCTGCACTACTTGTATCTCTTCTAGAACAGAGGTGAGCAAAACATGGCTCTCCAGATGTTCTTGGACTTCAATTCCCAGACGCCCTGATCAGTAGGTATATGGAACTGAAGTCTAAGAACATCCGGAGAGCCAAGTTTGCTGACCCCTGTTCTAGAAGGAGAAAAGATCAAATGCAAAGTGATTCGCTTGAAACAGAATTGCTTGAAACATAATTACTTAAAGGAATATTTACACATAATCCCTACTGCTCGTGCTCTTTAGTCATTCAAAGGAGGCAGGAATTCTGTGTCACACCATTTTCTATAACCTCCACCATCTCTGACCTACCCTAGACTCCAAAACAGATAATAATAATTTTGTGCCAGAAATTATTCTGAGTTGACAGGATTTTTGCTGAAGAAACTCCGCTCAGGGGACGCCCAAATGGGGCTTCTTTCATGCCCCAAGATCTTTTCCCACCGAAATGGTCCCTATTTATCTACTTGCAATTTCTTTCTTTTAAACTGCTAGGTTGGCAGGAGCTGGGACAGAGACAGGCACTCATTCCATCATGCAGTGCTCAGGTTTTGAACTGCCGACTTGCCGGCCATCCAGCTAACAAGGTGAGCCTCTTAACCACTGAACCATCACAGCACCTTCCAAAACAGAGGTGATTACAGCTTGGCAAACAGGTTGCATTGTTCCACTGTAGCAAAATGGTTCATCATACAATTATATTGAGAAATGCTAAAAATCAGTTTCTGTACCTTCATATACATATATTCCTTTGCATCTTGTTTAAGTAAAAAGTTGAAAAGGCTATACAAAGTACAGTATATTTCCAGAGGAATGTCTGCATTACTTAAGAAAACTAGATTCAACTTTAGTGACCAAACCATGTTATGGGTTTTGTTTTGAAGGCAAACACAAGTCTTATGTTTTCAATGCAGTGTACTAAAATGGGGTGGTGGTGGTAGTGGATAAAAATGAAGTGGAGCCAAAAAGATTTTGTAATTACATCTTGGATGAGAAAACATGCTGGAGAACAAATGGTAAAAAAAGAGATTCCAGGAGAAAACAGTCCCTGGAATTCTCATAGCTGGTTCCAATCAGTTACAAGTTACATTCCAACCCAGTAACATTTCTTTAAACTGGCAAGTTCAGTTGTTAATGTCAAGATGCCAAACTTTTAAAAGAGAAGGAGTTGTTTTAATGTTAGGCTGGATAAAAGGGGCAGCAACTGCTTTTTGACGTTTTCCTCCTGAAGGATTTATCATATACTCGGCACCTGGAATCTTTCAAAACTAGCTCACACTTAGCTTAATGCACTTAGGGTGGAAATGTGGGCTTGCAACAGAACACCCAAAAACATCTGCTGTGACAGGTTACAGTAACCATGACAGTCAATTCAGACTAGAAACATAGGACACAGCCCACAACACAAAGGGGAAGATTGACAGGCTGTACATTGATACACTAGCCAGGCATGGATCCTCCTCCATGGGTTTCTAGCGCATTCCTAATCAAAACATGCCTAATCACCTAAAGGCCAAGATCTGTAGGTGCAGAGGTGGAAAAGTGGAGGATTTTTAAACTACACCTTCCTTAACTAAAATCTCAGAATCTCCAGCCCTTTGGTGCTGTCATTCAAAAAGTAGCTTTCCAGAACTCTGTGCAAGTACAGCGGTACCTCATACAATGATTTTAATCCGTTCCACGGGACTCATTGTTGTATGAAACAATTGCTATACAATGCATGCACCATATAGCGATTTTCCCTATGGGATGCATCGGACATTTTTTTTTCGCTATGTGGTTTTTCCCATTGAAAAATTGTTGTATGGATTTTTCCATAGGGAAAATTGTTATGTGGGACTCCCATTTCCCCCAAAAACCTAATTGTTATGTGATTTCGTTGCTATATGGGGCAATTGTTGTACGAGGTTCCACTGTATGTAGATTCTGACATTTTGACCCAGGACACGGTATATTCTATCTTTTAGATGTCTGAGCTAGGAAAGAAGAAAGTGGTCTTGATTATTAGTCTTTCTGCTCATTTGTATCAAAAGGGCAAGGAGCATCTATCATGAAAGTGTTGTTTCACTTCTGCAAGTCAGAGAGGGCTCTCACTTGGTCAACTTGTTTCCCAAATGCTGGTGTTTGGATTTCAATTCCCAGAAGCTTAAGTCAGTTCCCCAAAGCACTGATCAGTCAATATACTGGCTTAGGCTTCTGGGAACTGAAGTCCAAACACCAGCATTTGGAAAACACTGAACTAGGTGATCCAGCTACAAAATCCAGCAGGAGCAGCAATTCAACTTCTTAAGACACATTGCCATAAGCCTTAAGGCAACTGTTGTTGAATGAAGAAACTTCCAAGACTAATATATGACTATCTGCTATCTTCTCCCTTTTTGGTACATCACATAAACCTGAGGAAGGCTTCTTGAGAATACAGTACAAAACATTTTTGGCATTTTGTGGATATGTTACTTTTGTGGGTGGAGGGTGTGTGCAAATTATCATGAAAGAGTCTCTTACTTTCTTTTTCATTTTCCTGTATTAATTTCCAAGAGAGCCTCTCTAACATGAATGTTTCATTTAAACCAGGAATTCTCAACCTGCAGTCCACGGGCAGGATGCACCCTACGACACCATTTCAAGTGGGGGGCCCACCGCCTCCACCACACCCAGAAGTGCCATGTGGTAGAGGAACGGCAAAATGGCCATCCGGCCCACAAAGCTGTCTGAGGGAGCATGACCCGACCCCCGGCTTAGAAAGGTTGAGAAATCCTGATTAAAATAAAAGAGGGATACACTAGTTTTCGTGCCTTTTAGAGTAGTTTTCAAAGGTTCATTAGCACTTTTGGATGACTGCCAAGTAGAACATGAATAGAAGAAAACGCCACTCCCTTTTGTGTTTAATAAAAGGACTAATACACAAAAAAAGGCACTGCCTCAAAAAATAATATGAAATAAAACAATCATGAAAAGTACAGCTATACAGAGACATGATGGTGGCGGAAGTAGTTGTACTTTTTCCTAGAACCTCAGTCTCCAAAAATATATCTTCTTCAAGAAAGAAATGAAGATCCTAGTTCATGCTCACTTACCTGTGGTTTAATGTTCACCGTCTCCACAGCATTTTCATTCAGCCAACTTACATCTATCTCCACATCAAAGTGCCCAATGTTGCATATAATAGAATCATCTTTCATGTGCTCAAAATGCCTGCAAGACAAAGACACAATTCCTTTTTATGAGCAGCAGTTCATGCTCTCATCTACAAAAGGAAGAGGAGACTGAAGAAGACCAGGATAGATTAGTCAGGGAGGAACTCTTTCCAATATCTGCATACATTTTTCTATTCCCAGTTACCTGATTTAGTGCAAATATCGTGGCCAGGGCTGTACAAAGAGTAAGCATGGCAATGCTGCTTTTGTGACTCCCAGGACTTCTCAAGCTTCCTGAATCAGTTTTCCCCAACCTTTGAGTTTTGGACTTCAATTCCCAGAAGCCTAAGTTAGTACATTAGCTGATCAGTACTTTGGGGAATTGACTTGGGCTTCTAAGAATTGAAGTTCAAAACCCAAAGGTTGGGAAACACTGTCCTAGATACTTTGCCAGCCCTCCTGCACTCTTCAACATTTCAATGATGCATGTGGACATCTAGGCACTTGGAGCCTTTCTATCTCTTTGGCATTTTAGGCAACCTTAGCCAAAGGTTTCCTCCTTTCTCTACGTGTTAAGAGTTTTGAAATAGTTATGCAGTCATCTGTAACAAACTGCAGTTTTGCATAACAAAAGTGCAGTAATGTAATGAGAAAATTAGTATAATGAGAAACCATTTCTATTCATTTTTGACATGTCACACTTGTATGGCACAGATAGCCGTATTCAGTGTCTTCTCTATATTTTGCGATACAATCCCACTATTCTAAGCCAGCACACCCTAAACTCTGGTATTGTGGGATATATAATCAAACCATCTGGAATCATCCATGGTTCTTAAACTTGGATATCCTGTAACACAGCAATTGCTGTTAAGAGACTCTGAGTCCCACTGACAGGAAAAACTCACTTTTTCATCAAAAAGTGCGAGACCTGCACCAGACCAGCGGAGGAAGCAAGACTCAGCTGAGGAGTCCAGGGCTGATAAAGGAGGACCCGGGCTGGGAGCACCTGGACTGCTCCACCTGCCGGCATGCCCGAGCCCTGCCCCCACGCCGGGCTTCAAAGGGCCGTTGCGGCGGGATGCGCCACTGCCTTTGAAGTTCGGCCCGGCCGGGTGAAAGGGACTTCAGCCGGGAGCGCCTGGATTGTTCCAACAGCCGGCACTCCCAAGCACCGCCCCCACACCAGGCTTCAAAGGGCCGTTACGGCGAGCAGCTGCCGTCACTTTTTGGAGCCTGTTTGTGGCCTGATATTGTTAGATCATGTATTGTTATATTATTATTATTTATTGAGATTATACTATGTATATGTAATTATAATTGTACTTTTTGTAACTTTGTTTTGTGGTGTAGTTTTTGTTCTATTGCACTGCTGTATTATATTGCTATATTACTGAATTATACTGCACTACTTTAGATTATGTTATATGTATGGATTCTGTGAACCACCCTGAGTCAGGTTCACCAAGTAGGGCAGTATATAAATCGAATAAATACTAAAATAATAATAGCTGGCCTGGGGCTGAGGAGGACTTTGTGTGCCAAAAAGGTTCAGGATCAGAAAGTGGCTCACAGAACTGGATCAGTGGTATGGGTATCGTGCTGGGATGCATAAGGCAAATAGAAGGCCACTACATTATATTCTCAGGACAATCTTCATGGCTGATTGCCATGATTTTATTTATTTATTATTTACAATTATATCCTGCCCCTCTATGGGGGAAAAATCATCCCAATTGAAGGCGGTTAACGTCATAAAACAGTCAAATAACGATCAAAAGTTAAAAATTACACACAATAAAACTCCCAATAAAATCATCACCATACACTGCAATAGCGAGAAAGGACCACAATCCAGGATTCTTAAAACGCAGCCTATTTAGGATGAAAAGGAAGGAGCCAGGCAGCATATCTAATGACCAGAAATAGTCGGCACACTCACAAAGGCCTCCTCAGAGAGCAGTGTTTTTAGTTGTTTTTTTAAAAGACTGCAGGGATATAGTCTGGCGTTCCACAGCATTCATGCTGCCACCGAGTAGGCCCTTCTCATCATGGCCTTTCTAGCCAGTCTTGGGGTTGGCACCTGAAGCTGTGCCGACATTGAGGAGCGAGTGATGCGGGCTACTGTCCTGAGGGGAAGATGTTCCGCAAGGTAAGAAGGTCCCAAACTGTTTAGGGCTTTAAAAGTTAGCACTAACACCTTGTACCTGATACAGAAAGGGACAGGTAGCCAGTGCAGACTGGCCAAGGCTGGGGAGATATGCTCAAATTTTCTCACTCCCGTAATCAGCCTGGCTGCTGCATTCTTAACTCGCTGAAGTCTCTGAGCAAGGACAAGGGAAGCCCCACATAGAGAGAGCATTACAGTAGTCAATATGAGAGACTACCAGTGAGATAGCTACTGTCATGAGGGACTGCCTGTTCAAGAAGGGACACAACTGAGCACTTCGGTGTAGCTGGAAAAAAGCAGCTTTACACACCGCTACAATCTGCCCCTCAAGGCTCAGAGGCTGGTCTAATATAACCCCTAAATTGCATACCTGGTCCCTCGGGGAGAGAGCCATCCCACCAATCACAGGGACCAGATCTCCCAATTGGGCAGATGAGCCCCCTAACACCAGAATTTCCATCTTGTCCAGGTTCAGCCTCAGCCACACCATTATGGTGGCCAGGCAATCATCCAGGCACTGGACCACCTCCACTGCAGGAGATGTAAAGGAGAGATAGAGTTGGGTGTCACATGGATATTGGTGACTGCACTCCAAATCCCTGGATAAGCCCTTCCAGTGCCTTAACATAGATATTAAACAGCAGTGGGGAGAAAATGGACGCCTGGGTGACACCCCATAGCAGGGTCCAGGAAGCTAACATAGACTCCCTAAGCTGGATTCTTTAGGATCAACCTCCCAGAAAGGAGCGGAACCACTGTAGAACAGTGCCCCAAACCCCTAACTCAGAAAGTCAACTCAGGAGGATACCGTGGACAACAGTATCAAAGGGCACTGAGTGGTCCAGGAGCACTAGAATAGATGAGGCTCCTTTACGAAGAAGGTCATCCTGAAGCGCAACCAGAGCAGTTTCAGTACCATGACGAAGCCTAAAGCCTGACTGGAATGGATCCAGGCAGTTGGTTTCATCCAAGAGAACCTGTAGCTGGTCTGCCACCACCCTCTCAATGACCTTGCCCAGGAAAGGAGTCTTGGCCACAGGTCTATAGTTATTAAGGACAACCATGGCCAAATTCAATTTCTTTAGAAGAGGGCATATCACAGTCTCTTTTAAACCAGAAGGCATAACACCTTTGCTCAGTGAGTCATGAATGATGTTTCTCAGCCGCCGCCACCCCACCTCCTTTGTTGATTTCACTAACCACAAAGGGCAAGGATCAAAACAAGAGGTTGTGGATTTACAGTGAGTAAGTGCCTTGTACACCTCATCAGATGACGCAAGCTGAAACTGCTCCCAAAGGACCCGAGTAGAAGTCTCACTGGATATCTCTACCTGAGCTACCATAACAACTGTGGCATCAATGTCCCAGTGGATGGTCTCAACCTTAGATTTAAAGTGGGTCGCTAAAGCCAATACAGTAAAACACCGGATAACGCTAAAACTTGGTTGCACAAGTCTTGGTGTTATCCGATTTTTAGTGTTATCCGATCCATGTTAAAATCCTATGGGATGGATCGGATAACGTTAAAGCTCCATAGAGATACATTGTAACCACACAGGCTTTAGCGGTTGTTATCCGATCCATCCCATAGGACCTTAACGTTATTCAATCCAACTCTCCTCCCCAGATTACTTAACGTTATGCGATTTTAGCGTTATCCGATCCAATCGTTATCCAGTGTTTTACTGTATTCAGAATCGTATATGCAAGAAGATAGCTCAGAAGCTTAATTTATTATCAGAATCCTGTTAGTTATGCTACCATCAAATGCAATGATATATACTGCATGAACAAATTGTTACTAGTTAGCACATTGCAATTTGCAATTACCATCCAGCCATCTCATCTGGGTTTTAAGCTGTTGTACTTTATGCCAGCATGAGTTAACCATCAAGATTCTGGCCTATAAATTTGCAGACGCAGTCCTGAAACTTCACTTTAATTGCATACAAATCCTACAAGTTCAATATCTGAGCAGGATAATTTTTGGATTTTCTTTTTCCACACCACTGCAAGCTTTGCATGTCAAAGCCAGA
This sequence comes from Furcifer pardalis, assembly GCA_030440675.1. Lineage (NCBI taxonomy): Eukaryota > Metazoa > Chordata > Lepidosauria > Squamata > Chamaeleonidae > Furcifer > Furcifer pardalis. The sequence continues at coordinate 238,708,340 of CP126891.1, forward strand.
TAAAAAGTACTATGATACAGGAAAGCTTGCCTTTTCGTGACATTTTATTGGTTCAATAGAACTGTTACTTACTTCTGAATTTAGATTTTGCATCCAAGAGATTTTTTTGGTAAAACACTTAAGTTATTTAAAAAATTGCAGTAATATTTCTGGGAATAAATGTTACCGGTATTAGTACAACACAATAATAATAATAATCCTATTATTTCACACTATAAAAACCTTATATCTCAAGCCTATTGAAGTCTCAAAACATGTCAGAGTTAGAGACTATTTCTAAATATTGCACACATACAGAAGAGCAAAAGTATCAGCAGAATATTGTTTTACGCACAATCAAATGTTTTCAGTTTTGAGACGCAGGCCCTGGGAACCCACAGGTTAACATCACATGTAATAAATTGTCTAAATATGTGAAACACCGTGACACCAAGGCGATAATAACAGACCATTTACCAGCTGCTTCAGTGAACCAAGTACAGATCTGTTTTCAAATTGTCCTGCACTTCTGTTTCACATTACACACAGGGATTGCAGCCTGTTGATGAAAGATATACAGTACCTGCCCTGCACAATATCTGAGCATCCAGTAGTGGTAACAAAGATGTTGCCTTCTTTGCAGGCCTCTTCCATCGTTGTGACCTCATAACCTGCAAAAAAGTAAAAAGAAAATTAGACACTATATTTGTCACACAATTGCATGAACCTAAAATATTTCTGATATACATTTTAAAGTGTAAAGCACAAACCTGACAAATACAGCTTTATCTAGAGCTATTGCTTCCAACCTCTACTTTCAGTAAGCTAAAGTCATGAACATGTAGGCAAAATACATTTGAAAGAGTGGTCACTCTTTCTGTTTACTTTTGTGCTTAAATGCATCTGCATTTTGCATCACAAATGGGTTCTGTCACTACCCAAACGAGCTTTGATCAGTTTTTCCACCTAAAATGAGGGAGTTAGAAGAATTAAGTAGATCCAAAGCTTCTGCTTCCCTAGCAAAATAATCCCATTCCCACTTGGACAACCGATGCCTTGCTTCTCACCTTCCATGGCTGCCTGCAGAGCATTGATTGGATCAATTTCTGTGATGATGACCCTGGCCCCAAAGTTTCTCAAGGCTTGGGCGCAACCTTTACCAACGTCACCGTAGCCTGCCACAACGGCGACTTTCCCTGCAATCATTACATCGGTGGCTCGCTTAATTCCATCAATGAGGGATTCCCGGCAGCCATACAGGTTGTCAAACTTACTCTAGGAAAGAAAAGAGGACATAAAGAACCAATACATCCTGTCTAACTACAGAGGATGGCTGTAACAGAATGCAAGCTGGACAGGATGTTGCAAGGAGGCTAAAACCCCTATAATTTCATCAATTCAACATACTTCTGTAAACCTAGAATGTGCAGCCAGACTCCAATCTCCTTTAGCTCCAGAGAAGCAAGCCTGATAGTCAAGGAAGATGGGAACTGGCATCCACTCCTCAGGGACTACAGTGGCTTGGTGGATAAGACACTGAACTTGATGGCTGGAAGGTCAGCAGGTCAGCAGTTTGAGACCTGAGTATTACATGACGGAGTGAGCTCCTGTCTCTGTCCCAGCTCCTGCCAACCTAGCAGTTCAAAAGCAAGAAATTGCAAGTAGATAAATAGGGACCACTTCAGTGGAAAGGTAAACAGTGTTCTGTGCACTCCGGTGTTGAGGCATGCCTGCCACATGTCCACGAAAATGTCTGCAAATGCAGTCAGCGTGGCTGTTTGGCTATAAACAGAAATAAGCACTGAATCATAGAGGCAGATACAACTGGCTTTCGAGCAAGGGCAACCTGCTCCACTCCTGCTGTAACTGAACAAGTTAACACCTTTATTACTATTGTTATTGTTTCCACTGAAGAGTATTCTAACTGTTATGGGGAGGTATATATGTGTAATTAATATTGTTATTAATGTCATATACCACCAACAAGCTCAATACTCGTTTTAACCAACCTTGGAAGCAGGCCCGTGCTAGCCCAGCGGGATACTGGAAAGTGTCGCCGCCCCACCCCCCTTATAACTTATAATCTAAAAGGCCTCACCACCTCAGCAGTTTCTGCTCCCAGTTTGGCTCCTCTTGCCGGGCTCCCCTCTACCCTGTGGGAGAAAGTCCAAAGTGCTTCGGCAGCAGCATGGAGATAATAATTTTGTGTTGTTTTTTAATCCACGCCTTATTATTATCTCTGCACCGCTGCCAAAGTGCTTCGGACTTTCTCTCACAGGGTGGAAGGGAGCCCGGCGAGAAGAGGAGAAGCAAAAACTGTTGCTTGGTGACATGGTCCTTTAAGTTATAAGTAGGGACATGCAGTGACTCATCCTGGTATCCTACTGGGCCAGCACGGGCCACTTGTAAGGATGGAAGATTAAGTCAACTATAGACCCATTGTGATAGAACTTTTCATATTCAACCCCATTTCCTGGAAATTTAGTATTGACATAGCTCCAGTCTCCATCAGTGGGACAAGACTCAAATGCAGAAGAAACAAGGTAGAACAGGTCATTCTGCAACTCAGGCAATCACCACAGAAGAGGAAAAGATGTCCTGTTTTACCTTGGTGACAGAATCGTTAACATTGATAGCTGGCAACTTCAGGGTTCCATTGGCATGCATTTTATAGAGATTGTGGACTCCAGTAGTTGTTTCCTCAGATACTCCTTTGATACCTGCACGGAAGAAACCAGCAGTATTCATGTCATGACAGGCTCCAGATGGAGAGCTTCAAGCAACAGGCGATCAACCCTCAAACCGATATTTGGCAAAACCCAATAAAGTGAAAGCATGACTGCTTTTCCACACATACAACAGTCTAATGCAGGGGTTCCCAACCTTTTCAAGCCGGGGGCCAGGTCATGTTCTCTGTCAGCTTTGAGGGCTGGACGGCCATTTTGCACTGCCTGCATGATGGGGGCAGGCATTTTGTTTCTCGAATGCCCTTGGAGGGGTGGGGGCCACATGAAATGGCCCCCAGGCCAGATCTGGCCCATATTTTGACCACAAGGCTGGCAGTCCAAAGTTCTCCATAATAAACAAAGAAGAAAGGACCCTCTCTCTGTAGCAGCTAGATAATTTGTAGGCAGAATGTCACCCATAAGACTTCAGAGGACAAACATCCCCCCCCAATTGTGCTTGAGTATAAAAGCCTCCTTTTGATTAGGATTTGAGGAACTTCTTTCAAAACCAGATGTGAATGCAATTTTAAAAACCCTTCCTCTCAGGCCAAAATATGCCAGGGAGCCTGGAAACAGGCTTTCAAAACCCTCAAAATATCAAGCTGTGATGTGTCTTGTAAGCTTAATATCAGTCAAGAAAAGAAGTAATTGTGGAATTTTCTGTCTCACATGTCAAAATACTTTAGCTGGCTTTATGCATTATGTAAGCTGGCTGGATAACTCAGTGGTTTAGATATCCAGCTACAGAGCCAGAGGATGTGAGTTCAATACCCTACTGTGCCTACTGAGGAAAGAGCCACTGTGTAAGGCCTTGGGCAAGCTACATGGCGCCAGGACATCCACAGAATGCTCCCCCACCCATCCACCCCGCCAATGATTAACTTAGGCCTAGATTTCTTTTTTTTTAATTGTGTGATTTTAAGATGTCATTTTATGATTGTGAAATTTTAAGATGTTTTTAATATATTGCTGGTAGCCACCCAGAGTGGGGATGAATCCCCAGATGGGTGGGATATAAGTGGGATTTAGTAGTAGTAGTAGAAGAAGAAGTGAATATTAAATCACTTCTGTGTACAGTCAAATCTTGCTTAGCAAGCAACTCACTTAGTGAAAAACTCACTTAACGAGCAGGTTTTTCACAAAGTGAGTTGACTCACATAACGAATATTTTTGCTATGCGAATCGGACTTCCCCTATGGAAACGCTCGCATAGCGAGCATTTCTTAGGGGGGGGGGAACTCACATAAAGAAAAATTTTTTGCTATGCAAGTCCGACTCACATAGCGGAAATATTAGCTATGTGAGTCAGACTTTCCCCATAGAAATCTCACATAGCAGGAGTTTCTATGGGGAAAACTTGCATAACGAAACAAATTCACTAAGCAAGTTTTCCTCCTAAAAAAGCTCATTATGCGAGTTTTCCCATAGGGATTTTTGCTATGCGAGTCTGACTCGTATAGCGAAAAACTCGCATAGCGAGCAGCCTCGCAAAACAAATTAAATTCGTTATGTGAGGCATTACTGTATTCTCCACCTAAAAAAATCTTGGAAAGGCTGATCATAAATTAGAATCGACTTGATGACACACAATTATTATTGCTATGTATTATGTACTTTAATATGGGTGGAAATATTGCAACAATGTGTTTGTTGCTCCATCTCAGGCACTGCACAGCTTCTCATCTCATTGTGTTCTACATCTCATTGTGTTGACACAATAGGCCATGGTATGGTTTGTAGAAATCTGTGTTCTTTTGTTGTGCAAATCTGCCTTTGCTTTGCAAGCCAGCCCCAAACCACAGACTAAAGAATGCTTTGTTGTTTAAACCAAGATATCTGAAGCAAGAACTTTGGTTTGGCCCTTGTTTGTTTTCCCAGATGTACATCATGAAACAGGAGCTCACCAAATGGGTGGGAGAGAGAAGAAACTGGAAATGGGGAAGACAAGACACAGTTTGCTTGGCTGTCTCCCACTGCTAAATCAACAAACTGATTAATTAACAGAGACAATGGTTTATCAGGAGATATGACTGCACTGTCTGAAATTGTCTGAACTTGCACAAACTTGTTGTGTTGCAAATACAGGCAGAAAGCACGTAGTCCTCCTTTAAAATAAATGCTACCATAAAAGTGAATCCTTAGTGCAAAAGTTACATGTGAAGACAGAAAAATGGGGATTACTGCCAAGTCCATGAGGTCTCTAAGCATGCCGAAAGAAAATTTATGAGACCCATAGAACAAGAACACTTTCTACAGAAAAGATAGACATGAAAGAGCTTTCCAACAAACCATTAAGGTTACAATAAATGTGTTAGTCACTGACAAATGTATATCACTGGAGAGACGAGGGATTATTCATGTTTTTCACACAGGACTACAACATGTAATAGCTAGCACATATATCTCTATCAGCATTCAGTTCATAGGTCTGTGCTTCCTATCAGCTTTGCCTGCTTATGGGTCATGGATGCCAGATCTGGTGTTCTGCTTAAAAACTAAGAGGAAAATATAAATGTTATACCAAGATTGTGGAAGGAAAAGCAAAAATGTGTTCTTCTCTTCTAGTTAGATCCAGGTCATAGTTACAAGAGCTTAGAAATAACTAATTATTTTAAATGAGCTGCTTATAATTACCTCTTGTTGCAATAGATAAAGGTAAAGATTGCCCTTGCTCAAAAGCCAGTCGTATCCAACTCTAGGGTTCAGTGCTCATTTCTGCTTACAGCCAAAGAGCCAGTGCTGTCTACATCTGCAATGTTTCCATGGACATGTAGCAGGCATGCCTCGTTACTGGAGTGCACGGAATGCTGTTTACCTTCCCACCAAAGTGGTTCCTATTTTTTTTTCAGTCACATAGTTGATTCCGACCCTCTTCGACCTCATAGACCACTGTCCGCCAGACACTTCTGTCCTTCACCATCCTCCTCAACTCGCTCAGCTCTGTGCCCATTGTGTCTACAATACCATCCAACCATCTCATCTTTGGCCACCCCCTTTTTCTTTTGCCCTCCACCTTTCCCAGCATCTACTTGCAATTTCTTGTTTTTGAACTGCTAGGTTGGAAGGAGCTGGGACGGGAGCTCATTCCGTCATGCAGTACTTGGGTCTCAAACTGCTGATCTGTTGACCTCCCAGTCATCAAGTTCAGCTTCTTAACCCTATGCCACCCGTCTCCCTGAAGCTAAAGGAGGTTGTAGTTTGGCACCACATTTCTAGGTTTACAGCATCTTAACCAACTGAGCCACCACAGTCCCTAATGTTCTAATAACAAAGCCATAATTATGTTACATTATGGCAATGAGCAGCATGTGATAAATTAATCTCTTTTCATTAAAATGAACCATTTGTTGCTTTCATACCTTGAGTGAAATCATTATTTTGGTGCATTTTGCCACAGCCTCGCAGCTTGTAGCAATCAAATATCTTCCCCACAAAATGACTAAAACCAAATATTTCAAGTACCTATACAGCACTTTTAAATAAAAGGAAATTAGTTACTTTTTAAAAATTACAACTTCTATGGTGCAGCTACAAACTAAAGAATCCAATCCCTTCCCAACTATAATCTGTCTCTGCTCCAATTTTAAGACAGAAGTTAAAAAACACCTCTTTTTAAAATTGGCACATGATATCTAACATGCTCTCCTGTATTGTTTTTTATCTACACAATTTGCTAATTTAATGTTTTTTTTTCCTCAGCTGCAACTCATATCTGAGAATGTATTTTTTCCTGAAGCAGGAAAAATGCCACTGGCATGAATTCATTTAAGGTGGATCCCAGCCTGCCATGAAGTGACCCACACACTATGATCACAGAGCCATCTCCTGCAGCACATATGAAATGAAACATCCAGAAGTTTACACCGGGACTGCAATGGACTGCCGCAGCCTTGAGGATATTATCAAAGTGTGCCTTCACAGCCAGTCCATCTGGCATGGCCATTGGGAATCAGAGTCCTTCCTCTGCTCATTTTGCCATTGGACCCAATATGATGGTTTCCAGTGGCATTTCCTCCACTGAGGGGACCATCACCACACCTAAAGGTGCTCATCCACCCATAGCTGTTGGCTCCTTTAGGAAGTACAGTAAAACCTCATATAACACTAAAACCTGGTTCCACAAGTCTTCGTGTTATATGATTTTTAGTGTTATCTGATCCTCTATGGGATCCATAGAGATACATTGTAACCACACAGGCTTTCGCGGTTGTTATCTGAAGCATCCCATAGGATCTTAATGTTATCTGATGCAATTCTTCCCCCCAGATTCCTTGATGTTATGCGATTTTAGTGTTATTCGATACTAATGTTATATGAGGTATTACTGTACAGTCATTTACCGCTGCCTAACACTCAGCGTTCAGTCACTGACTGTACAGTCTACTCCATTACCGTAGCGGGATGTCTGGCCAGGCAGGTCCGGCCCCCAAGACTAAAAGATGTAAAGCTGGAGTGATACATGGTCTCACTGCACAGAGATCTCTGAGCAGAATTATCATCCTCTTCTGTCCCATCCCCCCCCCCCCAACCATTCCCTTAAGCCCTGCAAGGGAGAATGACAAGCTCAGGGTCTCCTTTCTCACTTCTTCAGAGTTGTGCCTTCTGCTATGGCCACCCAAACTTTTTGGGAGATGACTCATGACCACAGCTTGGTTCCTGGGGAGGCTGGCAGAACAATCAGCATTGCCAGTAAGCAACAACAGCAGACAACTGCTTACGGATCAGGAGCCAAGACAGGCTTGTGGTGTCTAACCACAAACATGCAGCTGACTGGAGAGAGGAGCAAAGATTCAGAGATAGAGAGACCTGGGTTGTGGAAACAGATTTTGCACTAAGGAGTGTGTCAGGAGATGAATGAGATGCAGACAAGCAAGGGGACATTCTTGCTCTTCCTGTGCAGAGTAAAGAAATGTCTTTGGAAAAAGGTTCTGAAAGGTATGAGCAGCCCTCCTTCCTTGGGCATCCAAGTATGCCATCCCATGTGTGAGTCAGAGAGGAGGAGGACAAGGGCAGGGCAGAGACCAAATTGACCTTCCCCAGAAGTTGCAGCTTGGGGGGGGGGAGAAGGGTGGGCTTCAGAAGACCCCTAAGCTGCAGCATCAGCCACTCTGTTCAATCTAGAGGGAGCTGTCTGAGGCACAAAGAAAAGCAAGCCAGCTTTTCCCCCAACACACCCCAGAAACAAAAAACCCTATTGGCAAAAGAGAGTTCATATGATATATATGATCCTCCCCACAGCTAAATGTGGTTTTATGTTTTTATTGTTCTAAAAAGTTTGTGTGACACCTGGAACACTAAGAGCAGGGTTTAAATGTAATAAATGAATAGTAGCAAAATATGAGGGAGATTTTAACTAATTTGTAGCTGCAACTTCAGAGTGTACCTTTAAATATCATTGTTTCAAATAAAAAGAAATAATAGAAACATGTTGATTGACTGTGCTTTCCTTTACATTGTCAAAAACAGGACTTCAGGCACAGATTTGTTGGCCTAGAACGGGTTAGCAAACTTGTCTCTCCAGAGGTTTGTGGACTTCAATTCCCAGAAGTCCTGATCAGCAGAAATGCTGATTTGAGCTTCTGGGAGTTGAAGTCCAAGGACACTTGGAGAGACAAATTTGTTGAACCCTGGCCTAGAAAATAAACTAACAAAGATGGAGTTTGACAGCCTTTGGAATAATGTGTTTCTCTAGCAGTTATGTAGTATACAAATTTCTCGAAGAAGAATCATCATCATGTGCCATCGAATAAATTCTGATTTATGGCAACCCTTTTCTGGGTTTTCTAGGTAGAGAGCCCTCAGAAATAATTTACCATTCTCTTCTGGAATGCAAAGAGAGGAAACTGAAGTCCTAAAGCTTTGGCTCCACAGCCAGATACTAATGTTTCCAATTAAAACCCCAAATACGTAGGTAACAAAGTACAGTTGTACCTCGCTTAAATAACATAATATGTTGCACAGGACTGCTCTTTAAGCGTGTTTGCTCTTTAAGCAAAACACCATTGTAAGTGACCAATTGTGACTTCGGGGGGGGGGGGGGGGGACTGCGAACCTTGATTTAGTTGTTAAGCGAGTTTTTGGTTGGTTTTATTTATTAAGGAAAGTGAACATTTAGAGAAAATTCTGCTCTTTAAGCAAGTTACTCTTTAAGCAAGGCACTCTTTATGCGAGGTTTGACTATAACTGTAGGCTCACTTCTCCAGCATACTCCTGTCCATACATCAAGTTCAAAGGCCCTTCTTCAGATGCCCCAATGGCTTGCTTGGTGTGGCACCAGAACATACTGCCCAGAAAGGCAGTGTTTCAATGATAATTCAGAAGTAGGAAAAAATCTTATTTGTTTTACTAGTGCACACTACTACCTAGTCTAATGTAGCAGGTACAACAAATGCAAAACAAACCTGTGTAGGGACATAAGATAGACAGTAATAATAAAACTGCACAAATATTTAAAAAAATTTGCATTTGCTCCTCTCATCCCCCCCTCCCTGAGCTATTTTAGTCTATCTTTACATTTCACTCCTAATTTTGCATTTCAGTTTTTAATATTGTATCTTGTTTGTATTTATCTGTCATTCTGGGAATTTTCATATGAAAAGAACAGCCCAAATTTTTTTTGAATAAAAACAAGCAACTGGGTGTAGAATGGACCACTATGTCTTCAATGTACAACAATTCCAAAGAAGGGCAATGCCAAAGAATGTTCAAATTGTCGTACAATTGTGCTCATCTCACACATTAGCAAGGTTATGCTCAAAATCTTACAAGCTAATCTTCAGCAATATGTGGATCAAGAACTTCCAGAAGTACAGGCTGCGTTCCAAAGAGGCAGGGGAACTAGAGACCAAATTGCCAACGTTCTCTGGATCATGGAGAAAATAAGGGAGTACCAGTAGAAGTGTGAAAAAATGAAAAGGTTTACATGTCTCCTTATTGCTTCATATTAGCCGAAATCTTGTATCTTAGCCTCATAGGTTGATACTAGACATGGCCTACTGAATTAATGGGATCTAATGAGAATAATAATAATAATAATAATAATAATAATAATAATAATAATAATAATAATAATAATAATAATAATAATAATAATAATATATCATCATCATCATCACTATTATTATTATTATTATTATTATTATTATTATTATTATTATTATTATTATTATTATAATTATATTTCTATGCTGCCCAATCACACGTGACTCAGGGCGGCTCACAACAGTACAATCAGTGATGGGATGTCCCCGGTTCCAGACGGTTCCCTGGAACCGGTAGGACCAATCCCGGAGGGTTCCGGACACCTCACCGAAAGAATTTTTTTTAAAAAAAATCGGAGCTAAAATGGCTCCAATTGACTGCGCATGCGCAGAAACTCAATCTGACACATTGCGCATGCGTCAGATTGAGTTTCTGCGCATGCGCAGTCAATTGGAGCCATTTTAGCTCCAATTAAAAAAAATTGTTTTAGAGCTTTCAGGACGGCGGTGGCGGCAGCACCAGCCCTCTGAGGAGGGCACCTCCCCCGCAGCACGTTGAGGGCTGCCTGGGCCGTCCGCTGCCGACAAGCCCCATGCCCTGGGGAAACCCGGCACGGCGCACCACTGCCGCCTCCTCCTCCGCCGGGCACCTGTGAGCTGGGTGCCTGCAGCCGCTGCCCACCGCCGCCGGAGCTGTTGCTGCCTGCATCCCTGTGGCCTCCTCCTCAGGCCAGTCCCTTTTTAGCCCGGCTGCGGCGCCTGGCAGAGGAGGAAGCTGCAGGCGGCGGCGGTCCGGCATGGGGACGGCCCAGGGAGGCTCGGCAGCCGCGGCTGGAGCCACCACCAGAGCCACTGCTGCCCGCCGCCCCTGGCCGTGGCCGGAGCCGGGCTAAAAAGGTACCGGCCCGAGGAGGACGCCACAGGGGTGCAGGCAGCTCCGCCGGCGGCAGCTGTGGACGCAGTCGGGGTGCCGTGTCCCAAGAAAGGTAAGCGAGGGGTTTTTATTTGGGGTGGGTGGGTAATTTATTTGTGTTTTGGGTGGGTGGTTGTTTTTATTTTATTTATTTATTTATTTGTGTCTGGGTGGGTGGGCTGAGAGGGAGGGGTGTGTGTGTGTGTGTATGTTTATTTTTATTTTTTATTTATTTTTATTTTTGGCCCCGCCCACAACGTCATGACGTCATGACGTCATGACATTGGCCACGCCCATGACATCCGTGACGTCATGGCGTGGTAGTAGAATTTTTGTCATCCCATCACTGAGTACAATACACAATAAAATTACAATAAAACATTTGCAATAACATACTGGTCGTCCAAGGTACAAAAGTCCAGGAGCTAGGATAGCCAGGTTGACCAGGGAGGCAAAGCTTGGCCCCCTCCCCAACGGCCAAGTCCTGGCACTGGGTGTGGCCTGGGGTTACGGCAGTGTTCCTGCCACCCAGAGCAGCAGCTCTTCAACACAGGTCATTGAGCGTGACCCAGGGTCACAGCAGCACTTCAGTATACTCAAGTACACCTTCAGTTAATAACTGACACATTGCTTATACTGAATCTATTAGTTATTCTGAACCATTGTTTCATATAAACAGACATGCTCCCACCCTCTCCATGAGCTCATCTTTTTATTCAATCATTTAGAATTTTGTAGACTTGTTGGTTACATCTAAATTTCCTTAAGGCAGCTGACTCAGGAATTAAAAGTATATTTCAATCAAGTTCCTGCATTATGAAGACTTTTTATGGTAATACATCTCTGAAGCTGGCAACAGTTCAAAATCTGGTACAGATCAAACAACTTGAAGGCACAAGTGAACCAAACTATTTCATTCAAGTCTGCACAGTCTTAGCAATATTCTTAGCAATATTGATCTGTAGTTCTTTTAAAACAACTATTCAATAAACAAAAGAACTACATATCAATATTGCTAAGAATGGTATTAGCTTGTATTTCAGTTAACAAAGTGGTAAATTATTAAGAAGAGGTTTCAAGTTTCAAAACTTGTGTATTGTCCAAGTAATGATAGAACAGCAGCCCTATCTTGCTCCCACTTATTTCTTCAGCAAGCTTCAGTTGGTTAATTATCTTTAAGATGATGTCCACCAGCCTAGCCAGAAGATTCTATTTGGATTTCATTATGGATTTCCAGTAGATGTAAGCTGCATGCTTTTCATGGACATATTTTTCAGATACACCAGCAGAACAGCAGCTGTACCTGTGTGTCCACTTCTCAATGCAGCAACTTCTGAAGTTCTCCAATTCCTCCCCATGGCAGAAACAAGTAGTTTTATTCAGGAACAGTTGTTGTAATAATTCCTGCTACACACTGGAGAACATTTCAAGATGACTTCCTCTTTGGTCATCTTCATGGACTGTGCAGACTTGTGCTGCATTACATGAAATCAGCATTTACCTGTGTGCTCACTTCTCAGTGCAGCAGCTTCATTGAAGTTGTGCTCCAATTAGGACAGGTATACACTGTCTGCTATCCATGGCAGAAACTATTTGCCTTATTCAGGGACAGTTGTTTTAATGATTCCTGCTACAAACTGGAGAACATTTCGAGAGGAGTTCCTATTTAATCATCTTAATGGACTGTGCAGACTTGTGCTGCATTACATGAAATCAGCAATTACCTTTCTTCTATGACAGTTCTTGACTGAAGATCTTTCCCTTCCAAAACCCTTTTGCATTAGCCAGGCCAACAGTTCTTATCCAAGTGGAGTGAAGACGAACTGGAAATCTGTAACTACAGAGTCTTCAAAGTCCAGAAGTTAAATTCAGAGCAATGAGACAGCAAAGTGTCAGTAATCATTTCCCTAAACACATCCTTCTGACTTGTGTCATGAACAACCAGTGGTCCTCTGTGGGCTTGAAACCATCTTCATTTTATAGTTGCAACATGTAAGTAATATTGTTCATAACTCAGAGCTCAACAGGCTTTACACTTGATCGCATCTGAAAGACCAAGAAGCCATTCTTCCTTATAATCTTCAAACAGGGCCACTTCAATATGATTTCTTAGATTTTCTCTTTTTGGGGATTGTGCTATTTAATATGAAACTGCTTTTCTCCACTATCTTGACACCAATGTCCTCTTCACTAGAATAATTTTGATCACCCCATTTGTCTCCTTGTTGGGAGAAAGAGGGCCGTCATCATCCAGGTATTTGTACTTTCACGACTCCAAACATTCATTTTCTAGTTCATCCCCAACATCCAATTCTGTTAAAAGACTTCTTCAGATGATGTTCACATTTCAGCATTTTGATGTATCTGAAGTATCCCTCAATAGCATTTTGGTCATATGTACACACCAAGTAGATAAATAGGTAACAGGGGGAAGGTAACAGTGTTCCGTATGCTCTGATGTCATGTCCGTCATATGACCATGGAAACATCTGCAGACAGCCCTGGCTCTTGGGCTGTAAACAGAGATGAGCACCTTACCCTAGAGTCGGATAGGCCTGGGTTTCAAGCAAGGGCAACCTTTACCTTATGAGACAACTCCTTCATAAGTTCAGCTGACTCTGTTGGTCTACTTTAGTTGCAACTTACTACACAAAAAGATTGCTGTCCACAAGTATTTCTTACGTTTACTGAAACAGATGCTGCATGAAGCAATTTTTGCTGCATACTCCACTTTACTACCTTGGGAGAGGGAAATAGTTTTCAGTATAATAAGTAAAATTACCCCATCTAGTGGGCTTTTTGCAAAATAACCATTCCATAATTAAATGTTAGGAAGTGCTTGATCTCTAGTACTGTTGTTGTTCAGTTGCACAGTCGAGTCTAACCCTTTATGACCCTATGGACTACTGCATGCCAGGCTGCTCTGTAATCTCCCATTCTCCATAGCTCGCCCAGATCTACACCCACTGCAACAACAATTCCATCCAGTAACCTCATCCTCTGCAGCCCCCTTGCCCTTTTGCCTTCAATCTTTCCCAGCATCAGGACCTTCTCAAGTGAGTCCTCTCTTCTCATTTGGTGGCCACAGTACTTGAGCTTCAGTATTTGTCCTTCCAATGAGCAGTCAGGGTTGATTTCCTCCAGGATTGACTGATTTGATCTCCTTGCAGTCCAGGGGACTCTCAAGAGTCTTCTCCAGCACCACAGTTCAAAGGCATCTGGTCCAACGCTTACAGCCATACATTACTATTGGGAAGACCATTGCTTTAATTATGTAGACTTTTGTTGGCAGGGTGATGTCTCCACTTTTTATTATGCTCATAGCTTGCCTCCAAAGAAGTAAGCGTCTTTTTATTTCATGGCTGCAGTCACTATCTGCAGTGATCTTAGATCCCAAGAAGTAAAATCTGTCACTGCTTCAATTTCTTCCCCTTCTATTTGCCAGGGAGTGATGGGTCCAGATGACATGATCTTGTTTTTTTGATGTTGAGTATCAGGCCAGCTTTTTGCACTCTCATCTTCCACCCCCATCAAGAGGCTATTTAGGTCTTCTTCACTTTCTGCCATTAGAGTAGTATCATCTGCACATCTCAGGTTATTGATGTTTCTCTCAGCAGTCTTAATTCCAGTTTGTGCTTCATCCAGCCCTGCATTAGGCGTGATGTGCTCTGCAATAAGTTAAATAAGCAGGGTGATAATATACAGCCTTGCTGTACTCCTTTTCCTATTCTAAACCAATCAGTAGTTCTGTATCCTGTCCTAACTATTCCTTCTTGGCTCACATACAGATTTCTCAGAAGACAGAAGAGGTGGTCTGGTACTCCCATCTCTTTAAGGACTTGCCACAGTTTATTGTGATCCACACAAAAGCTTTGGTGTAGTCAATGAAACAGAAGTAGATGGTTTTCTGGTACTCCCTTGCTTTCTCTATGATCCAGCGAATGTTAGCAATTTGGTCTCTAGTTCCCCTGCCTCTTTAGACCAAGCCTGTACTTCTGGAAGTTCTTGAGCTACATACTGTTGAAGCCTAACTTGTTAGATCTTGAGCATGACCTTGCTATTGTGTGAGATGAGCACAATTGTATGATAATTGGAACATTCTTTGGCCTTGCCCTTTTTTGGAATTGGAACATAGACTGACCTTTTCCAATCCTGTGGCCACTGCTGCGTTTTCCAAATCTACTGGCATATTGAGTGCAACACTTTAATTGCATCTTCTTTTAGGGCTTTAAATAGCTCAACTGGAATACCACAATTTCCACTAGCTTTGTTGTTAGTAATACATTCTAGGGGCCACTTGACTTCACACTTCAGAAGGTCTGGTTCAAGGTCAATGATCACACCATTGTGGTTGTCAGAGACATTGAGGTCCTTTTTGTTCAGTTCTTCAATGTATTCTTGCCATTGTTTCCTAATCTCTTCTGCATCTGTTAGGTCCCTACTGTTTTTGTCCTTTATTATGGCCATCTTTGCTTGATACATTCCCTTAATTTCCCCAAATTTCTTGAAGAGATCTCTAGTCCTTCCCTTTCTATTATTTTCCTCTGTTACGTTGCACTGCTCATTTAGGAAGGCCTCCTTATCTCTCCTTGCTGTTCTTTGGAATTCTGCATTTAGTTGAGTGAATCTTTCTTTTTCACCTTTGCTTTTTGTTTTCCTTCATTCTTCAGCTATTTGAAGAACCTCATCAGATAGCCACTTTGCTTTCTTGCATTTCTTTTTCTTTGGGATGGATCTAATAGCTGCCTCCTGTATGTTATAAACCTCAGTCCATAATTCTTCAGGGACTCTCTGTCTGTCAAGTCTAACCCGTTAAATCTTTTCTTCACCTCCACCATATATTCGTGAGGGATGTTATGTCATATCTGTGTGGCCTAATTGTTTTCCCTATTTTCTTCATTCTAAGCCTGAATTTGGCAATCAGTAGCTCACAATCTGAGCCACAGTCTGCTCCAAGTCTTGTCTTTGCTGACTGTATAGAACTTCTCCATCTTTGGTTGCAGAGTATGTAATCAATCTGATTTCGATGTTGGCCATCTGGTGATGTCCATGTGTAGAGTCTCCTCTTAGGTTGTTGGAAGAGGTGTTTGATATGACCAGTGCATTCTCTTGGGAAAACTATTAGCCTTTGCCCTGCTTCATTTTGTACTCCAAGCCAAACTTGTTATTCCAGTTACCTTTTGACTTCCTACTTTGGCATTCCAATCTCCTATGAGATTTTTGGTGTCAGTTCTAGAAAGTACTGTAGGTCTTCATAGAACTGGTTGACTACAGCCTCTTCTGCATCAGTGGTTGGGGCACAGACTTGGAATACTGTGATGTTGAATGGTTTGTCTTGAATTCAGATCATCCTGTCATTTTTAAGATTGTATCCCATTACTGCTTTCCTCACTCTTTTATTGACTATAAGGGCCACTCCATTTCTTCTATGGGATTCTTATCCACAGTACTAGTATGCAGTTTTAATGATATCTTTTGCTATTTATTATTTTATTTTTTTCTGAAAAGTGCATTCTCCAATCCTGGCTCAAAAAGTCCTCAGGGAAGCCAGTGACAGGTAATTCTAACGTCTCCTCCATTTCCACTAAAGCTTTCATCTTTTTTAGCCTTACTTCCTATATAATTATATGGGGCATTAGCACATGCCTCCACTAACAAAGATGTCATTTAGCAGGAGGAATGAGTCACAAAGGCAGCTCCTTTGCTGCAACCAGTTTCTGGATGGAGAAAGCATTTAATATCTTCAACTCTTTGACAATTTGCCTTTCCCAGTCACTAGTGGTGGTAGAACAAGCCGTCCAGCATAAAATACAAGGGCAGGGCCAGATGAACCATTAAGGAAAGTGAGATTTTGGATGTCACAAAAAGGCAGAGAACTGTTGCCTATTTACTCTTCTTCGCTGCTGGGGAAAGCAAAAATGTGTTGATGGGGCTGTTTGACTTGTGATAAGTCAATTGAAGTGTTTTAGGTAATCAGCTGCAGAGGCAGAGGTTGGGAGTTCGATTCTCCACTATGCCTCCGGAGAGAAGAGCTAGCCTATGTGACCTTGGGCAAGTTGCATAGTCTTCAGTGCTACCAGAAGAAGGGAATGATAAATCACTTTTGTATATTCTCTACCTGGAAAGGATTGCAATAAATCAGAACAGACTTGACAGCATGCAATTATTGTTAGTTTTGAGAGCACCATTTGTTGCACGATTAAAGCAGAGAAGTGTCTTGGGGCAGCCTAGAAAATGGACATTTGTTCAACTTGTAGCATTCCATTGTTGGCACCTGGTTGCCCTGTTTACATCCTTCACTAGATTATGTAACTTGTAATAGTGCAATCTTTAACACTTATCAAAAGGAAAAGTGATAAAAGCGACAGGTTTCTTTTATGCCTACACTTTTTGCATCCATTTTTATTTATGAGCTGCAAAATAAAATTGGTAGGAAATGCTTTTTAATCTTACAAGATTCAATTCACTATGTAATTTCATATTTTTGGTAATGTATCATGTTTGCATTGGTTAACTATCCTAAGAAATTTAACATACCACACGTATAAATCCAATATTCATATGTTGAAAGATACTACACTTGTTTCTTAATTTTTTTAAAAAAAGGTAAATGTTCAGTTTTGTCTGGATTAAAGCAAATATAACATGAACATACACCTAGTTTAACTACAATAATCACCTTCCCTCTTCTCCAGCGTAACTCTGTACCCCTGCCACTTGTACTAGGAACTGAGGTAATTGCCTCCTGACCCTGATTCTGCTCACAGATTTAATTCTCTCAGCAGAAAAACAGCCTAAGATTTATTTCTTATTATCTGTTATTAATACCCTGTGCTGTCTCCAGTGAGGTTAAGACAGCATGCATGGCTTTCTTCCTCTCTACTTTATCCTGATTAACAATGCTGTGAGGTAGATCAGGCTTACAGAGTCACTGACCAAAGGACAGCCAGTAAACTTCATGGTTCAGTGGAAACTAGAACACTAATCTCCCAAGTGTTAATCTTCTGAGGAAATTTTGTTTCCATTGTCATATTGTTATAATAATTAAAAAGCCCCCCCCAAAAAAAATAATAATATATATATTCAACCTATATCTTGTGTCCTGTAGTTTGAGCCCATTATTATGTGTCCTGCATTCTGGGATAAGCAAAAACACACCCTCCTCTATCTTTCAAGTACAGTACTGTATATGAAAAGTGCTATCACACAGAGGATGAGATGGCTAGATGGCATCATTGACATGGTGGGCATAGGTCTGGACTACAGAGGATGGCAGAGGAGCCTGGTGTGTAGTGGTCCATGGGGGTCACAAAGGGTCAGACTCGACTAAGTGACAGAACAACAAAATCACATCCCTTCTTAGTCTTCTTTTCTCAAGGCTAACCATGCCAAGTTCCTTCAGTCTTTCCTCATAGGGTTTGATTTTCCCATTTTCCAGTTTGTTAGTATCCTTAAAATAATTCAGTAATATAGTATCTTACTGGAAAAAACTGGGGAAATTACAATCAGGTTTGCATGTGGCATGCAAACCTGATCGGGATGGGAGATTTCTTGTAATGTTTTTATGTACTTTTGATATGTGATTTTTATGATGTAATATTTGTAGTTATGAAACATTGTTTTGCTGTGAGCCGCCCAGAGTCACTATAAGTGAGTGGGGCGGCATATAAGTCGAACAATACAATACAATACAATTTTTATGTTAGAACTCTCAATGTGATTCTCATGGTGTGCACATATACACCAAGCCACTGAATCACAATGGAATCTTTATTCACCAGAGAACTAGGACCAAAACTTATATTACACAATATGATTTTGGTCACTGAATTGATTTTTTTAGGACATAAGCTGAGAAAAATTTGAAAAGCAACATCTAGAACATTTCAGAATACCATGATATTCCAGATACAGACTACAACATTGAAATAAAATATTATATTATAACTATTGTAAGGAATGGATGTACTTAGGGTAAATGGATGTATGAGAGCATGAGCAGAGTGTTGGGTCAGAATGAAGAGGTGGGTGGGAATTTCCTTGGTAAAAGTGCAGGCAAAGACAGCAAAGACTGCCAGAAGCGGGCAGAAACAAAATGTTAGGGAAGAGGCCATTCATTTGTATATGGGACTGGGATTGGTTGAGAATGAGTGATTGGTGGGGAAGATTCTGGAAACCCTGAGATGAGAAAAAGAGGAGAAGAACATGGAGGGTGTTTTGAAAATGGCTGCCATCCTGGAATGATCCAGCAAAATAGGGTAATAAAAAGGTTTCCCTAGAATAGTAAAATAGCTTTATTATTTTGCCAATGTATGGGTAAAATGCAGAACTGTCTTGCCTGAAGTGTGTGTGTGTTTTGGACACTGAGCCCCTGGGCTCCATTGCGGAAATGGTGTGTTGTTGTTTGTATTGGTGTTTTGTTATACTTGGTGATTTGTTATACAGTTGTACCTCGCTTAAAGAGCATAATGCGTTCCACAGGATTGCTCTTTAAGCGAGTTTGCTCTTTAAGCGAAACACCATTTTAAGTGACTAATTGTGGGGGGATTGTGAACCCCGATTTATTTGTTAAGTGAGTTTTTCATTAGTTTTATTTGTTAAGCAAAGCAAACATTCAGAGAAAAGTCTGCTCTTTAAGCGAGGCACTCTTTATGCGAGGTTTGACTGTACTGTATTTTGTTATATTCTGTAAACTGGCCTGAGTCACTCTGCGAGTAGGGCCGCATACAAATGTGAACAATTAAATTAAATTAAAGTATTTGATGAAGCGGCCTTTCAGTTCCCACCTTTGTGAATTTGACTGTTGCTGTTTTGTAATTACCTCAGAGTTGTTGAAATAAACCTTTTTTTAAAAAAAAAATCAAGCCCTTGTGTTTCCTCACATCAGTAAAGGGAGTTTGTTTGTTCTTTTAGTTTAACTAAAAGCTACCAAGATTAGGCCAAAGCACTGTTTATTAGCTAACTAGGGAGTGGGAGATTGTAATTTGTAAAGGCAGAGCCAGGATTGAGGTACTGAATACCCCAGGGCTTGTCTTGTGTTTAGAAAAATCCAGGCCAGACTTTGCAAATAAAAGCGTTCTGACTGGTATGATCCCAGACTTTAAAATTTCTGAGGAAAAAAGGGTCACGTTACAACAAAGAGAAAAACCAAGTCCAAAAAAGTGCATGTTACTGATGAAAGGTAGATAATAGAGTGCATATTTACAGACTTATCTTTAACTTCTCTAGACTACTTCAGAACCTTATCCAAACAGTAATTAATTAGACATCAATAACTATTTTTATTCTGCACCAGTAATTCTGTTTTATAGCCTACTCATGTAATTTTATTCACCATGTGCACTTATATATAGACATTTTTATCCTATTTTTACAATTGTAACTATAACTTTTAAACTGTTTTATGTGCTGTTTTATTCTTTTTAAACCAGATACCTATCCCAAATGTAGCATAAATTTAAAAACTGATTTTACTCTTTTGTTTTAATTCAAATGAATGTGTTTGTGGGGGTGCATTTTGATAGTATTTCATGTACTTAAACCCTTTTTACTGCACTGCTCATTGACCGCAATAAAGTTTGATTGATTGATTGCCATCAACAAGAGTCCTTTTGGCCTTTGTGTAAGTTTTGTGATATGACTAATTGCAACTAACTGAAAAAGTACAACAGGACATCTTGGTTGTGTTCAGGCACCCTAATACACAACCCAAATACCCTTCAGAGCCTTGTCTGTTAGCCTCAATCAGCCACAGAAAGTTACACAATCCCTTTTTTTAAATTTGGAAACAATTATACCTATTTGCTTTCTTAGCATTCAGTTTATTGCATCTTCCTATAATATACACAACTGCACTTACTCTTTCCTTAAAATTTCTTTACCTCAGACTTACACTATAGTTTGGAATCCAATGCATATTAAAGGTGCCAGTGTCCACTCCTTTGAAGTTCCTCCATCAAACTTGTCACTCTGTCAGTGTGAAAACTAACCTCCCCCACCCAGCCCCGCATGGTGACATTAGATGAAGTGTAAGAAGGCCACTTTCCCTTCTTCCTCAATATTTCAATAACTTTAATTTCTCATATTTTAAAACAAAGTAGGAGAAGAGTTGGGCTTGAAGGGAAGGTTGAGATTTTATATTTTACCAAAAGAAGGTAGTGGTCAACAAAGATTGATGGATGCTGGTGTAGTGAAAGGAACCACTCCACTCCTTCAAATGGATAATTACTGTTTTGGGTAAGGTACATGAACTAGGCCTTAGATTTTTAGGCTCTCACCTAAAGATTAAACCAATCTCTATTAGCTCTGACAGGGCAATAGTTCTGAGCTCTCTACACAAGGGAAGGCAGATTGAAAATTTTGAACGCTTATATCAGGGGTCGGCAACATACAGCCCATGCGGCCAATCTGGCCCATGACACCAGATCATCAAGCCCCTGCCCCCACTCTAACTGCTGCCACCACTGCCAGCAGCTGTGGACATGTTTACACCTGCTGTAAACTTGTTTACAACAACAGCAGACAAGTTTACAGCAGCAGACAAGTTTACAGCAGCCCCTTCAACTCTCTGAGGGAGCATGAACCAGCCCCTGACTTTAAAAGGTTGCTGACCCCTGGCTTAGAGGAAAAATGAGTTGTTTACCTTTCAGGAGTTGTGGATATTTTTTATGAACCAAGCTGGTGAGGTCTCCACCGTCATCAAGAATCATGTTCAGAGGTTGGCCATCCTTGAAATACAGAGTCTGTTCAATGCACCATATGTATTCTTCATCTGTTTCCCCCTTCCAGGCAAATACTAGTGCCAAATCAAATAGAAAATATAATTAAGTATTTTCATGGCCCAACAGACAAGTCACTTACAGGAAAATGAGCACAACTTGACAGCTCAAGTTACAGGATATACTACCTTGACACTTATCAGCAATTTTTCCTGGGGGCAAAAAACAACAGATCTATCCTTAAACAGATGCAAAACAATATAATCTTATTTATTTTAACAGAAGAGCTTATTTCTGAGTCATGAACATGTTAAGACTTTGATTAGCTCCTCCGAGACATACAGTACTGCACAAAAGTCTTAGGTCACCACCAGCTGCTTTGGGAGAAAATTCAATGAATGATTGCAGGGGCATAACTCAACCCCAAGCCACCTAAACACACCAACATTGGAGGTAGCCTTCTGTTGTCTGTCCTTTCAACCATCTCCAGGTTTGGTGAAATTTGGAGTTGTCTACACAAAATCACTCATTGAATCTTCCCCAAACTAGTTGGCGATAAGCTAAGATTTTTGCACAGTACCATATATCAATATTACTTCCTATACAACACCATCAAGGTTCATGACATAAAAAAAGGGCAGCTCCTTACCCCAAGGAACTTCTTATCTTTATTATGGAGGTTACACCTGGAGGGAATATGTGGATGTCTTATGCACATTGACATTTAGCTTCATTTTAATTTCAACATAAGTAAAAATTACTAAACAGTGTGAAAAGCCTTGTGGAAAGGAGACTGATTTCAACATGAATTTATCTTTAAATCAAAGCTGCAGGTGGCCACAACCTTACATAACCTCCAGAGCTGTTATGAGAATAAAACTGGGGTATAGAAAAGGATTGGCAAGCATACCAGATAGAATTCGTTGGAGCAAGGGGGGGATTTCATCGGGTGTGGATACTTTTGATGGGTCTGGAGTCCATATTTCTACCCCTGGAATCTTGCAGGGCAAAAAAGATTGCCAAAAATTCAAAATGATATTCACACTCCCACTAAGGAATAAAATAGCAATTACACTTATATACCACCAGCCCATAGCGCTTAGTGCACTCTCTGGGTGTTTTATAGGTAATTTGCATTTTGCTCCCCAAAGCTTTGTAATCAAAGCAAAAAGTTACCAGGAATCCCAGTTTTGGCAATAGCTGCAGCAGCATGATCTTGAGTGGAGAAGATATTGCAGCTGGACCACTGGACCTGCAAAATAATTCAAAATACATTTACAGGCTATGAACACTCTCCCCCCCATTCAATTAACAAATCTAACCAAGTCAAACTTTAAACGAGTAGCAGCTGACAACAATGACAACTGCTATGATTTATTGTAGTTTTATGGGATTGGGTGGTGGAGGTCAAACTTTCACTTGTAAACCAGCAAAGTGGTGAATTTTACTAGATGGGCAGTATAGAAACTGAATAATTAAGATTTTCAAAAATGAAGAAAACATATTGGACTGTGGAGAAAACTAAGTAGAGGCCAGGCCATTGAAAGATTGATGAACAGTGATGAGAGGAAGTTGGTATATATCTGAAAATTAAGCATATCTATACTGGCTGAAATCCTGTTTCATAATGTGAGCAACGATGTATCTGGGTCGCTCTGGTGAGGAGGGCGGTATACAAATTCAAGTAAATAAATAAAACAAATAAATCTTTCTGTCCATCCCTTGCCAGTGAATAAAAAAGTCCTGCACTGATTCTCGGGGTTACACTCATATGCTGGCTTGTTGCATGCACTTCAAAAATTGTGGTGGAGGTTCCTTATTTACCAATGAGGTCACTGGTAAATTTATGGCTTTGCTTATATTGTAAGAGCCCTGGTGGTGCAGTGGTTAAACTGCCATACTGCAGTCAAAACTGCTGACATTGTGAGTTCAGTCCTGACGAAGATCCAGGTTGACTCATCCTACTATCCTTATGAGGAACATAAAATGAGTTTCTAGAATGTTTGGGGCAAAATGCTAATTACCTTGTGAATGGCCCAGAGAGTGCACTAAGCATGGTGGGTGGTATATAAGTGTAATTGCTATTGCTATCTTATTCAATGGGATTTTAGCTCTTGGTTTGTATGCAATAACTACCATGACATTCACCTACAAATCTGGTGGAGATACACATAATTTTTACCACCGCAAGAACTGAGGTAGGACATAAAGCATTATACCAGAAGAATGAGATGCAGTATACTCTAAGCCAGGAATTCTCAACCTTTTAAAACCAGGGGCCGGGTCACGTTCCCTCAGACAGCTTCAGGGGCCAGATGGACATTTTGCCCTTCCTCCACCACACGGCACTTCCTTATGTGGTGGAGGCGGGGGGGGGGGAGCACATGAAATGGTGCCGTGGGTTGCAGCTTGAGAATCCCTGCTCTAAACTCAGGTAGCTTACTGTGGGTTTTCAAATATCATTCAAATTGCTCCCCACTGATTACAAAATATTGGCTGATAGGAATCACAGTCTAACATTTAGAGGGCCCCAGGCACTCACTAAACATATAAGCACTACCATCTTTTTAATGAATTACATCCCAATACAAAGATGTTTGTCACCTGCTATTGCTCTTATCATTCATTGTTGCTAATCATACCAGTAACTGCATACTATTAAGTCAATTTTGGCTTATGGTGATTCTTTCAAGGATATTCTAAGTAGGGAATACACAGAAGTGATTTACCTTCTTCTGGGATTTACCTTCTTCTGGGAGAATCCTGAGACTGTGCAGCTTGGCAGCGGCCACACAAGCTGACCCTTCTCCCTGGATATATACTGTGGAGCCAAACTCCCAACCTCTGTGTCCACAGCCAAATATCTAACAAACTCAGCTATCCAGTCAGCTTAATAAAAGGCCATCAAGTCAGTTCTGACTTATGGTGACCCTTTCCAGCATTTTCTAGGCAGAGACAACAATTCCCTTTTCAGGGTGTTCTGGGGACTGTGCAACCTGTCTAGGGCTACACAGGATGCACCGTGGGGAGTCCAATTCCCAACATCTAGCTGGGGTACACAGAAAGAGCCCCCTTGAAGAATGTGGTATTTTTGAACCACAAGCAGGTGTACCCTGGTAATGGCAACCTTTCATTGACGGCTAATCTTTCTCAGACCAGGTCAAGCCAAAGGAACTGCAGAATGAACTCACCCAAAGCTGCCTCCATTTTGGCAGTTTCACGTCTGGGCTAGATACGAAAGAAGAACATCTAGCTCTGTAGCCACATATCTAAACCACTGAGTTATCAAGCCAGCTACCTTAGTTGCTAATTGTGGTCAATAACCAGTGGATCTGTTGTTTCTGTCTATGGAATTAGGAGGGGTCTGGGCCTTCTCCCCTCCCCACACATGCCAGAGCAAGTTCTCAAACAGCAGAGATAGCTGGGAGAGAGGGGATAAGATGGAAGTCTCATGGACTTTGGTCAGTATCTACAAGACACCAGAGCCTGCTGGTTTCAAGAGGAGAGTGACACTTATTTATTATGTCATTTATTAGTTATTTTATTGACACCTATCTAATGGATCCCAAGTTTATTTAAACATATACCTAGAAGTATAAATATTACAAGGGCAGCAAATAACACCAGCAGATGCCACTAGAAGTGCCAGAACAAGAACCTTGCATCTCCCTCGACATATGATGAGGTAAAAGAGGAAGCAATAAAAAAGAAGACTTGAAATATTCCCTTTGAGTATTCAGCAGTTCTCAACTTTCTTTACTAAGAGGACAGTGAAATTTTGTCTTTAACGATTTTACTTATTAGACTTATATGCTGCTCAGCTAGTAGAAACTGCTACTCTAAGCAATTTAAAAACAGACATAGACTTAATAGCTATATAAAATGATTGTTTTTGAAACAATAATGCCCTTTAAGCTTACTGATGCTTAATACAGTGATACCTCGCACACCGAGCAAAATGTGTTCCACGCAGTTACTCGTTATGCGAGTTACTAGTTCAGCGAAAAACATTTCCCATAGGAATATGTTTCGCTATGCTGAGTCAGCAGGGTGTTTGGGAAGGGTATGAGGATCTTCCCCGCACCCTTCCCAAACGCCCCGCTGACACGCGCTGCACAACAGCGGGGCGTTTGGGAAGGATGCAGGGATCTTTCCCATACCCTTCCCAAATGCCTCGCTGCTGCGGAGTGTGTCAGTGGTGCATTTGCAAAGGTTATGGGGGAATCTTCCTGGTACCCTTCCCAAATGCCCCGCTGACGGCTCACATGTGTCGGGCATTTGGGAAGATCCCCACACCTGCAGGGTGTTTTGGAACGCAGCGGGGGAGTCCCCCGTCCATGTTCCAAAACACCTTGCTGCCTGTCGATCCCAAGCTTCTTGTTAAGCAAGTTTTTGCTCATTCAATGAAGCAGACCTTTTGGGGAAAGGTCTGCTCATTAAGCAAGTTACTCGTTAAGTGAGATGCTCACTATGCGAAGTATTACTGTAGTAGCAGGAATTGAACACAATGCCTGGGCAATTTTGTCTCAGCTTCACCCACAAAACTGAGGTAATTTCAAAGGAATTACTAGGGAGCCCAAAGGCCACTTTACCTCAGCTCCAAGAGCCACCAGAGTTTCGATCAGAACAGCCGTCTGCACTGTCATGTGGAGGCAACCAGCAATCCGAGCCCCTTTCAGTGGCTTGGTGGCAGTGTACATCTCCCGCATCTTCATCAACCCTGGCATTTCATTCTCAGCAATCTCCAGGGCTTTGCGACCCCAGTCTGCAAGACTGATGTCAGCTGCAAGAAGAAGCAACAGGTGGTTGGAACATGTGTGCGCAAGACTGTAATTCCTTCAGGATCTCCAGTTAACATCAGTAGCAGAAGTGCCAAGATACCACCAAGACAGACACCGTGTGGCAGCTGAGGGAAATAAGAGCAGCCCTTCCCCAGTTCCACAAACATGTTTGAAATAGAATAACGGAACTATGGTATCACACTACTGAAGCGAGGGGACCAAGCCAGAGTTGCTCAGAGCAGTGGGGACAAAGTGTGATCGCCGCCGCCACCACGGCTGATGTCGTGACATCAGGCGGTGGGGGCAGTCCTAGGAGAGCCCGGGTACTTAGTCCAGCCCAGATTAATGATATGCACGAGCCCAATTGGGCCCATGGGCCATAGTTTGGGCGCCGCTGTTCTGGGAGAATCTACAGTTTGGGGAATCATGACTATGCTTGCCTTTTTCTTTGCTCTTCCTATGGCCCATACTTAGGTTAAAACGTAGACAAAGTGCACCCATTTAAGCTGTTCTAGGACTTCAATTCCCACAATCCTGGAGAATATAATAGCCAGAAATACTGGGAGTTACAGTGGAGAGCCACATTTTCTCCACCCCTGTTCCAAGAGACAGAGGTCAGGATTGTCATCTGCTTACCACGGTGGTGCACCTTGGCAACCCACCTGTTCTTGGACTTCAATTTGCAAAAGCCCTGATCAGCAGGTGTACTGACTTGGACTTCTGGTAATTGAAGTCCAGAAACAGCTGGAGTGCCAAGGTTTGCCACCACTGGTAGAATCTGGTAGGTTCTTTCCAGAAATAACATACTGAACTAGATGAATGACTGGTCTGATTTTTATTTTAATAAAAATACAGTCTTTAAAGCAGTGTTTCCCAAACTTCAGTTTTGGAACTTCAATTGCCAGAAGCCTAAGTAAATTCCCCAAATGTACTTGCTTGGTTAATTGGTTGACCCATGTTTCACACATCAGTTTGACATGGTGGATTGAAGCATCGTCTGCCATTGTTTTGAGATTTTAGCAGCCTCTCACCATTGGGAGGTCCTACTGCTACTGTAGCAGGGTCCAATGGTACATGGGGGATTGAGGCCCATGTTTTTGATGCTCGTTTAGCCATTTTAAATATGTCAACACAGCTGGTTGGGCTCATATCAAAGTTGGCCATATTAGAGGACTGCCCCTGTACCCAACCCCAATTAGCTGACCTTCAGTTCCAGAACAGAGAACTATTCCGCTAGCTGACACCTTTGTGGCATTGTTGAACCTGCCAAGGGAATACACCCCCACCATCAGAGCTGTCAGACAGACAGCCTGACTTAGGCTTCTGAAATTGAAGTCCCCTGTGGGGCCCAGGCCCAACGGTGGCAACAACTGTTTTAAAACTAATGCATTCAAAATACCGTATTTGCTGGCGTATAAGATGACTGGGCATATAAGATGACCCCCCCCCCCCAACATTTCCACTCAAAATATAGTTTGTTATATACTCGCCATACAAGACTACCCCCTCTTCCGCACACCTTCCACACACCAAATAAAACATAAAAGAACATCAGATTTGATTTCAACATCTCCCTATGGCCAGCACTAGTGCGCATGTGCGAGCTCTGCGTAGACAAGGGGCGGGGCAGAGCGCTGTTGCTTCCCACCAAGCAGAACAGGCCGGTCACGCCGAAAAGGCTGGCACCCTTACTCGCTGCTGATGCTCACCGCAGCCACGCTGGATACCACGTGATACTGGATGGTATGTAGAATGAGGTGGACGGGCATCAGGAGGCCACTATGGGCACTGGGCAGGCTTCGGGAGGCCACTATGGGCACCGGGCGAGCATCGGGAGGCCACTATGGGCAGCTATGTCTATCCCAACTGAAGTGCACCCGGCGTACAAGACGACCACCCCACGTGGAGGCATGTTTTTCAGGGGGGGGAAGTAGTCTTATACGCCAGCAAATACAATAACTTTTCTTTCCACGTTAGAGGATCTCAATGGTTCTAGCTTTCTTACAAACTTTTCATCATAACCATTCAAACTTCCTGATGTTAAAGAGATGAAAAAGGAAACTGACATGATATAAACATCTCTTTGTCAGTTCTGCTTTATCCTGATCTTCTATCATTTAATGCAGGGGTTCACAACCTTTTCAAGCCAGGGGCCAGGTCACGCTGTCTCAGTCAGCTTCAAGAGCCAGAAGGCTATTTTGCTAGGCCTGCACAATGGGGTTTGCCATTTTGTCCCAACAGCTTCAAAGGGATGGTCATTTTGTTTCTTGAATGCCCTTGGAGGGGTGGGGGCCACATGAAATGGCACCGTGGACCAGATTCGGCCCATGGGCCTTGAGTTGGGAGCCCCTGATTTAATGAATATTGTTCAACTGCAGGAAAAACAGCAAGTCATTTCTTCTTCTTGATGAAAGTGAAACTCCTAATGAAAGTAAAACCACCAGATCCCTTCAGTGGTTTCCAGTAACTACTAATTATTATAGTAAGCAGGCCACCAGCCAAAATTTCATGGAAATGTATTTCTTCTGATTTAAAAAATAGTAACAATCTATTCAAATCTTAAGGAAGCAAGATTTTAAGTACTAAGGTTGGGAGTTGATACATCTTAACCACAGAATGGACTGATATTTCAGATATTCTTTTCCATCACAAAGTATCAAAAAAAACCCCAACTAAGTAGAGTGGAATATGGGCAGGATTTAATGTGATTAATTGCTTTGTGTTATCCTTATACTCCTCACTAGTATTTCATTAACCTAAATTGCTTTGGATAGTCAGCAATCCTGGCTGCACTTTGTACTTCAGAAGTATTTCTCCAAAGCTATAGAGGGAGATCTGACCCTTGACTTATACACCATGATATCTTAAGAGACTCTCATGGGAATAATACTGTATGACCAAAATGTTCTACTTTACAGTTTCTTATTTGAAGTGCCATCATATGACAGTCTTCTTTTTGAGGTGTCTCTTTTTCTTCAAGGATACCCAATCCAGATTTTGTTTAAAAGTGAAGAACCCAAAGGAAGAAAATGTTTTCCATCAGTGACTCAAGTGGCTAAGATGCTGACTGGAAGGCGGGAAGTTAGCAATTCGATTCCTGAGTACTGCAGGATGGAATGAGCTCCCATCTTTGTCCCAACTCCTGCCACCCTAGCAGTTCGAAAGCAAGAAATTGCAAGTAGATAAATAGTGACCACTTTGATCGTTCCATGCACTTTGGTGTTTAGACATGCCTGCCACATGTCCATGGAAACATCTACGGAAGCAGGCAGTGCTGGCTCTTCAGACTTTGAAACAGAGATGAGCACTGAACCCTAGAGTCATATCCAACTGGCTTTTGAGCAAGAGAAATCTTTACCTTTACTTAGTACTTGGGACAGCAGTTCTGCAAAAGTATACATATAAGCTCTTCACAATCTTCCCACCGTGATGAAATATACTGCATTTGTAGTTCAACTATACTAATTAGAAAATCTGCATTTATTAGCATGTTTACAGATTATGACCACTTTTTTGGGTGATACATAAATGGCCACTCTAAAATCAATCCTGGAAATGCTGACAAGCCCTTCATAAGAAACAACAGTATTGGAAGAAACAAAAGTGCTGGTGAAGGTATTTAATGAGGAACTGGATTTAAACTGTAGCTTTGAACAAACTCTAGTGGCTTCATTTGTTGGTTCAACCTAAACTTAGATGCCTCAGCAGTTATAAAACAGTGAAAGAGAGGAGCTATAAATCTTCACATATGTATAGCTTCAGGGTTTTTTTTAATAAGGTAGCTGAATAACTTTTATGTATCGGATTCTTGCAAATCAGTATACATCTTTGGTAACTAATTACTGGAATTCCCCTTTGCAGCAATTTTTATGCTTCTTCTTCTTCTTCTGTGTTTAGGCCAGAAGTGAAACTGCCAAAATGTAGGCAGCTTTTGGTGAGTTCATTTTATGCTGATAGGCCTATATCCAATCTGTTTTTCATAGAATCATTGAGTGGAAGGGGCCTTTTAGGCCAACAAACCACCTGCTCAGTGCAGGAATCTGAATCAAAGCAGATTTGACAGATGGTTGTCCAATTTACTCTTGAATGCTTCCAGTGTTTTCTACCCTTCTCTGCCCACAAATAATGTATTTCTCTGACTCTGACTTTGAAACACACCTTCAATAAGATGGGTGATATAATACAGTAAGTCATATACTGTACAGTACTCTTATGTCATATCTCTTGAAGTTACTAAAGTGCTTTTAAGCACTAAACAGAGGAAAAGGAAACATATTGCCATATTTCACGGAGGGGGAACACTCTGCAGTTTCGATTTCAGAAGGAACTACAGAGACCACTTCCCCCCTATAAGTTACTTCTGGAAAAGCAGCAAATCGTGACCTTGTAGTTTTTTGTTGTTCAGTCGCACAGTCGATTCCGACCCTCTGCGACCCCATGGACCACCGTCCGCCAGGCACTCCTGTCCTCCACCATCCCCCTCAACTCACTCAGCTCTGTGCCCACTGCCTCCACAATACCATCCAGCCATCTCATCTTGGGCCATCCCCTTCTTCTTTTGCCCTCTACCCTTCCAAGCATCAAGGCTTTTTCAAGGGAATCCTCTCTTCTCATTTGATGTCCAAAGTGCTTTAGCTTCATCTTTATTATTTGACCTTCCAAGGAGCAGTCAGGGTTGATTTCTTCTAAGATTGACCTATTTGTTCCCCATGTGGAAACGTTACACCTTTTTCGTTTCTTCTCCGAGAGTTCTGAATTTGTCGAAGTTTTGCACAAGTTTTTCTCCATAAGGAGAAACACGTAATCACAACCGTCAATGAATTAAACAGAAACCAGGCAGGGCAGCTTGACAGCATGTTGCCCAAGGTATTATGGGAAATGGAGTCAGCTCAGTTTCTAGGCTACCGAACGATTCTTCCTCCAAAAGCAAGCAGGACTACAATTCCCGAGACGCTCTTTTTCCTCCGGCGCCCACATGGAGATCCAGGCAAGGCAAGGGATCTAAAGTCCATTTTGTGTAACAAAACCCAAAATCAGACTGCCGTAATTTAGCAGAATGAAACTAAGAGAAGGGGAAAGAACGATTTCCGTCTTAAACAATTGCAGCCAGCTGTATCTGGACCGATTCTTTAGAGGTGGAAAGGAGATGAACAAAAATTGCAAAAATCCCTTTGAATGCAAACAGCATCACGTCCGTGCCGGCACAATGACAAGCAACAGAAAAGCAGAGGACGGACCATGCGCGCGTGCAAACCACCGCACTCCGCCATTATCCTTGTTTTGCAATTAATCACTGCAATTACGACACGATACCACCGGGCCTTGGTAGGTAGGGAGAAGAAAGCGGGAAGAGGGGGGGGGGAATAATAAACAGCCTCTTACCAACTTTGTAGGGCACCTTGTCGGACATGCTGGATCTTCTGCAGGCAACAAGACACGTGAAGAGAAAAAAGGAAAGGTGGAAAATAACGTCTGGAGGGGCGGAAGACGGCGAGAAAGGAGTGGCGGCAAAAAGCTGGCTTTAAATAGACTCGCCTCCTTAGTCGAACGCCTGCGGGCTGCGCCTCCGCCAATCCGCGCGCAGGGCTTGAGGTGGGCGTGGTCTCGGAGCCTCTCCTGCGTTCCAGAGGCCTCCACAACCTAAGTCGGAGGGAGCTCAGGGCCCTGAGATGTTCTTGGACTAAAACTCCCAGAAGCCTCGGCCGTGGGCTCTGGCGGCTAAGATTTCTGGGAGCTGTAGTCCAAGGACGTCTGGAGAGAGCCCTGGTTGTGAACCGCTGCTTTAGAGACCCAGCAAAGGGTCAGAGTCAGTGGTGGGGTTGTCAAAAATTTTACAACCCCACCGTGATGTCATCACAGTGTGGGTAGAGCTAATGTCATGATGTCATGGGCGGAGCCAAATAAAAATTAAAATAAAAATAAGCACACACACACACACACACCTCAACCCACCCACCCACCCACAACACAAACACGTAAATAAAGAAATAAATAAATAAAATAAAAATTACACCCACCCACCCACCCCAAACACAAACCCATCACTTACTTGTTAGTATAAGTGCCTGGGCAGTACCATGTTGCAAGATGGATATGGTAATCGTACCAGTTCTCTAGGATAATATTCATTAATGTAAATGTAAAACAGCTGTACCTCTTTAGGGGTTCTCCAATTGGAATAGCAATTGGAACAGCACAGGTGTAGCTTATTGATGAGGTAACTTCAAGACTTTGCTTAAAAACCCCAAGCCAGGCCTTTTTAGGAACTATGGTAGTACGTCAATATAGGTAAAGGTATTAAATACACATTAAAATACACACAGACACACCATATCCAAAGGTGAGTCACTTACCTTGGGGAGCAGGCTATAGGGCGCTTCAGGCTATCAGCTTCTCTTCCTCCTCCCCACTTAGGAGGACAGCAAGGAGGCCGTGCATACGCGCCAAGCACTGTAGGCATGCATGCACACCAAGTGCTTGGCCCGCATGCGCAGTTGGGGAACCAGTGAAAAGGTAAGCCCCGAAGGTGGTTCCCCCAAAAGCTGTTACCGGTTCTCCGGGACACTAGGAAAAGCTACTACCGGTTCTGGCGAACTGGTGCGAACCTGTTGCATCCCATCACTGGTCAGAGTGACTAAGGAGGTGGCTTTAAATTCCAGAGGGACGTGAATTGAATCCCAGCCTGGGATGTGGAGGGCAGGGAGAGCTGCTTCAGAGATATCAAAGAGTAAACAAAATAAAAAGACAAAAAACATTGTGACACCTTAAAGACTGCTATATTTTAATGTTAACGTTTGTGGATCAAGTCCACTTCGTTAGACATAAGAGTGAGACTTCATCACGGCATCAATTACAATGATTGGCTAGCATATTAGATATGTATACAAATCAATGTGGCTTTTTACAACTAGTAATAACAGAAGATCCCTATTTGTTATTCAGATTTGCTGAATAAGTTTGGCCCTGTTGAGTTGCAAATGGTTAACAGATAAATGCAAGACACATAAGTGAATACCATGATAACCCCAGCTGGTGCGGTGGTTAAACTACAATGTTGCAGTCTCTCCTCTTTGAAGGCAAAAAGACAAAGCAAAGAAAACTTACAGGACATGAAAATTAGGGTCAAAAGCCAAGTGATGGGAAGATAAGAACTTTCCCTATCTGCTTAACTACAAAACAAACAAGTTAGCTCATACCTAGAAGAGAGCCTTTTTCTAATTGTGTTAGTCCTCCTAATCCCTAATGCATACCCTGGATTGCATCTATATCTCAAACAAACAGCAGCAGAAGCAGCAACATCATAAGGGGTCTAAGGTTTCACATTTCTTCTGGGTCTGGAAAAATTACTTTTATTTTCTGTGACAGCTGCCTAAATCTTGGAACTGATTTGGCAGTGGATGTGCTCTCTGGGGGAAATTCTGTGAATTATAACACCCCAAAAAAGTGGCAGGTAGAGTCTAAGGAGACTACCGTCAGGGATTTAGTGTGTGAATTTGATGTGTTGAATTATGTTCATTAGTTCATTCTTTTATTTCATTCATTAGTTAAGGGTGATGTTTCAAATGGGGGAAAATAAAGACATTATGTTCATAAAATTAAGGTTTCCATAAAATGTTCATAAAATCTAAGGTTTTATGAGCTAAGGTAAAGGTCACCCTGGGCCTTGATTGAAAGCCAGTCATATCTGACTCTAGGTTTCAGAGCTCATCTCTGTTTATAGCCAAAGAGCCAGTGCCATCTGTGTCTGCAGACATTTCCGTGGGCATGTGGCAGGCATGGAATGCTGTTTACCTCTCCACCAAAGTGATCCCTATTTATCTTCTTGCAATTTCTTGCTTTTGAATTGCTATGTTGTGTTAACCCAAAACCAGAAATCCCAATTTCATTTTTGTTTATTATTTTTTATATATTTTATTTTTCAATAAAGATGCTTTTAACCTTTATTTTCCATTCTCCCCAACTCTACCCACTATGCACACGTGTCCATAAGCAGCCCACTGTACATCCAACAATTCACCACAGGTGAATAACTGCAAAGGATCTATTTTTAATAAATATTTCAATAGTCAACCTGCAAAGTAAAAGAGTTTTTCCTTCACGAATTCCTTGAAAGCGGTTCTTCAATAAGAGGGAAATCCAAAAGGGAAAGTGGTTATGACTTCAAAGGAGAAACTTGCTACAGTGTATCCATTTTCACAACAATGTGTCTATTCTGGTATAGAGAGATATTTTTCTTTAAGGAAAGAAGGTTAGAAAGAAAGTGTGGGGGTTTTTGTTTGTTTTAAACCTTCATAGAAAATGTTTCTGAAGTCCGATCCAAATCGTATAAGTGTCACAAGAAAGGTTATTATGTCCTCTATCAATCACACTTTGGATCACTTTGATCAGTTGATCAATTTGGTTGCAGGCTCATCGCCAACTGACCCCCCCCCCCAAAAAAATGTCATTTTTATGAGTCACATTTTTCCTTAATATCTTTGTTGTTGATTCCTGCTTTGACATCATTCTTCTCCGCATGTTGTATTCGAACTATATCCACCTCAGGAAGGTGTCATATTCAGTTTCTAACATGGTTTTCCCTTTTATTTTTTCATTTCAGACTTGATTATTCTAATTCCAACTGCTGGGGGAGGAAAAAGCCAGGGCAGGATGAGGACCTTGCCCCCTGTGCCTATACCAACTGCCAGGGGAAGAGGAAGCCTGGGCAGGATGAGGACTTTGCCGCCCCTACCCCTGTGCCCACCCCAACATATTGTAATGTAATGTAATGTATTTTCTGTGAGCCGCCCTGAGTCGCCATGGCAAGTGGGCGGCAATATAAATTTGAACTAATAAATAAATAAATAAATTCGCTCTACATGGGGCTGCCCTTGGTGACCATTCAGAGGCTGCAATTGGTACAGAATGCGGCTACCTCAGTGGTGATGGGGTGCAGGCAGTATGCACATGTCTCACCATTGCTCCAGGAGCTGCACTGGTTGCCAGTATGCCTCTGGGTGCAATTCAAGGTACTGGTTATTACTTTTGAAGCCCTATACGGTAGTGGGCAAGGATACTTAAGAGACCACATTGCTCTAAGGACATCTGTCCATCCGACCAGAGCGGACCAGTGAGGCTCTCTGGTTGTACCTTCGGTTAGAGAGGCATGCCTCTCTAGTACTAGAAGGAGAGCCTTCTCCATGTCTGCTCCAGCCCTATGGAATCTCCTGCCAAGTGAGTTGTGTTTCCAGACAAAGCTGCTGCTCTTTAGGAGGGGGGTTAAGACCTGACTGGTGGGTCATGTATGGGGTATGGGCCAGACGGTTGCTTCAGTCTGTTGGATCATCTGACCCCTCCCCCTCTCTCTCTGTTTAATCTCTTTTAATCTCTGTAATTTTTAATCTTGATTTTTACACTTTGTTTTTATTGTGTTTTAAGTGTTTTTAAATCTGTTAGCCACCCTGAGTCCTTGTGAGGAAGGCAGCATAAAAGTTTGATCAAATAAATAAATAAATAAATAAATAAAAAATTTGTGACCTTGTTTGAGTGGTTTTTTGTAAAATGCTTCATACTTTTCCCCCAAAAGTCCAATTTCAAATATAATAGTGTCACCACAGAGGTTATTCTTTCCTCTTTCAAAAACACTTCAGGTCACCAGAATCAGTTGTGCGGCTTGGTCGCTGGGCTGCCGGAAACCGACCCCCCCCCCAAGCGAAGATTGCATTTTTTCAAGCCAACTTTCAGAAGCAATGATGTCATCACTTTGTATTTTTGTCCAATGGCTCTTTACATTTCTGAAAGCCGCCAAGATGAGCTTTCAGTTGATGTAACCATTATTTTCTTGGGTGTTTTAGTTTTCTGGCGGCAGCTCATCAAAATACATGATTTTCGTTACATCGCAAAAGCTGCCAGACCACCCAACCGAAGCGTAAGACGTTCATAGAATTCATGTTAAAAGGAGTTGTTCTAGGCTCTGAATTTATTGGAGAAGGTACCAGTATGTAACCTTTCAACCTTTGAAAGATTGAAAATAACCTCTGTTAAGGGATCAGGATCCAGGCTTTCCCAAAACTGTCCAGATTTTTGGACTTCAGTTCCTTTCAGCTCCAACTAGCATCAGCATTGATTAGAGAAGATGGGGATTGTAGTACCAAATGAAATAGGAGGAAGACTGGGCTAAATTGTGGAAATTTTGCCTGCCCACCTGCTTGGTCATTCTTTGAGGAAATTACTGATAACATTCTGTTCTGAGAAGGTCACCTGACTGAATCCTAGAGATCTTACCAACCCATTAAATGACTCAGTGAAGCTTCTTTTGTCATTTCTTCTCTTTCACAGCCAGAAAGACCATGAAGGGGGAAAGTGCCAAGGTTGCATGTTCTCCATTTATCTTTGAACACTCAAGTAAAGGCAGACAAGATTCCCAGGGTGAAAATAATGCAACTTTACCTTTGATTTACATTCTATTTAAAATGTTGCTTATCTAATCTCAAAGTGCTCATTATAGAATGAGTTGGAAACCTTTGGCCTTCTCAATGTTTTACATTGCAGTTTTCACAGTTTTTGACCACTGACCTTGCTGAGTAAAGAAACATAGATGAAAACAGCCGCAGGGCCAAAGGTTCCCCAATCCTGGTTTATAGCATAGCAGAATGCCACATACTGCAATTCGAAAAGAGAAACTGAATGTTAACTTAAACCAATTATGTACATGTAATGGGATAGTTCAACGATGGTGAATCTTTTAGAAACCGAGTGTCCAAACTGCAATCCAAAACCCACTTATTTATTGCTAAGTGCCAACACAGCAACAGGGGAGGAAAAAATGTTCCCATTAAGCTGCCAGGCAGAGGGGCAGGGTGAACTCTGTGCTGGGGGAAGGAGGATGCGCTCCCATTGGGCTTCTGTGCAGAGGGGCGGGGCAAACTCTGTGCTACAGTGACTCCACAGGTGCCCACAAAGAGGGCCCAGAGTGCCACCTCTGGCATGTGTGCCAGAGGTTTGCCATAGTTAGTAGGTGGAATTTGCTGCTTCTTTAGTGCATTGAGCTGGGGCAGTATGTAATATGAATAAATCACTGTCTTTCTTTTTGCTTTAGGGGAAAAAAGATCAAAAGAAGATGTCCTCTTCAATGCTTCCTTTCCAGTTATGCTAATTTCCCCAGGGGGCAGTCTAAATGTTTATTTTTCTTCCCTTTTATCTCCCATTGCCACCTGCCTCAATCTTGCATTTTAAAATTTCCCCTTTAGATTTCCCAGCAGGGGGCAGATATGTTCTACTCTCAGCAAACCTTGGCACTCCAGGTGTTCTTGGACTTCAATTCCCAGAAGCCCAAGTCAGCATTCCTGCTGATCAGGGCTTCTGGGAAGAGAAGTTCCAGAACATCTGGAGTGCCATGGTTCACCATAACAATCTACTTTCTACCCTGTACACTCTATAAGCCCAGGTCTTAAGTAGGCAAGGAAAGAAGAGCTGTGTCCTAAATCAGGGCTGGCCAACCTTTTTACACTGTGAGTCTGACCACGCACCTGGACAGCTGAGTGGGCCAGACCATGCCCCCTGGAAGCGGAAGCAGGCGGATTTACGGCTGTCATAAATGCTCCCACTTCCACATTTATGACAGCTGTGTGCGCATTTGCACATGTGCGGGCACATTTTACCACAACTTCCGTGTGTGGTGGAGGTGGCGATGGGCTGGATGGAATGGCATTGCGGGCAGTGGTGGGATTCAGCAGGTTCGCCCAGTAGTGGGCATCAGCAGGTTCGCACCAGTTTGCCATAACCGGTAGCAGAAATTCTAGCTGGCTCCGCCCACCCAAGTTTTGAAATAAAATAGTTCTAATTCGGGTGTAATGCAGGGCTTTTCCCCTCGCCACGTCCACCATACCACACCCACAGTGTGGTAGTAAAAAAAATTTTTGAACCCACCACTGGGTTCACCCCAGTTTGCCAGAACTCGTAGCAGAAATTCTGGCTGGCCCTGCCCATCCAAGTTTTGAAATAATACAGGGCTTTCCCTCTGTCCACACCCACCATACCATGCCCACAGACAGGGCTGTAGCCAGGATTCTAGAGGGGGGGGGAGGGAGTTTCAGGAGGGGCAAAAATTTCAGGAGGGGCAACAATGTCACACTCAGATATATAACATTGGCACCACAGGGTGGGTTGGGAGGGTGGGCTGTTAGCTCAGGAGGGTTTTCACACACCCCTGCCCTCCCTGGCTATGGCCCTGCCCACAGAGTAAGTAGTAAAAACATTTAAATCCCACCACTGTTTGTGGGTCAGGTCCTTTAGTGATTTATGGAATCTCCAGTGGGCTAATCTCCACTGGCAATTAATTCCAAAGGGAGGGAGCTATGGCGGAGAAAGCTCTTGATGTGCCTCTAGATGTGACCACTCAGAACTTACATGTCTGGGTGTTTCAGGTATGATTCCTAAGGAAGAGGTGCCCTTTGAGATAGCTTGATCTTAAACTGTTCTTTTGTAAATGTGGTGGAGCATAAATTGCATAGTTATAAATGCTGCTTTGATTGCATTTCTCCACATTCACCCAAATTTGTCCTGTAATCCAAATAGCCTCTGCTAGATCCGGAGATCCATGCGTGGGAAGGAGGACACAGTAGCCACAGTAGTTGAACCGAACAACACGTCTGTTTATTGTGAGGACAACATAACAACAACAACAACGGCTGGGAGGGCCAGGCTTAAGTACCTTGCTAAGCCCGGCCCACCAGCCAATGGGATTCGGCGGTTTTCCCGCCGAAGAACTTTTGAATATCCAACACCCCTTCCCCCCAGAATGCACTACAACCCTATTTACATACAAAGTCAGCCAGGTGACGGGGGCGTGTGCGGACCCTACTGGACCTGCGCAGTTCAGTCGGCGCCAGGGCATCGAGCGGAGCGGACCTATCGTTTCCGCTCTGCTCTGCCCTGGCAAGTCCCTGACTCGGAGTAGCTGCGGTGGCTTCGGCGGTGAGCGGGGGTGAAACTGCTTCTTCAGGTAAGTACACCGATGTCAGGTCTGAGCTAGAGGGGGTGTTGTAGGGCTGAACCGGGTTGGTGACCGGTTCGACTAAGGCTGGCGTGGCCGTGTCTGTGACAGGCTGTCCGTCGGGAACAATGTCATCTTGCGTGTCGGGACGTGTCCGCCTCCTGAGCTGGTCGATATGGCGTTTCCATATTCGACCATCAATGAGGAGGACCCTATAGGTGTACGGACCCAGTGTGCCACTTATGGTTCCCTCTTCCCACATTGGGCCGGCTGCAAAATTTCTGGCGTAGATGGGGGTGTCAATGGGGAATGTGCGGACCTGCGTGTGTCCTTCCCGGAACTGGTCAGGGGAATACCGAGGGTACAGACGGTCCAGTTGGCAGCGGAGCCTCCTGCCCATCAGGAGCTCCGCTGGAGCCTTTCCCGTGGCAGCACAGGGGAGGTTATGCTGGGCTAGTAGGAATGTGTCTATTCTTTCCTGCCAGTCCCCCGGACCCAGCCTACCCAAAGCCTCCTTCGTGCTGCGTACAAACCTTTCGGCTTGCCCATTCCCTTGTGCTCTGAACGGGGAAGTGAGTGCGTGTCTAGTCCCTAGGGATGCTAGGTATTGCTTGAATTCCGTGGCCGTGAACTGGGGCCCGTTGTCCGAGACCAGAGTTTCCGGAATGCCGTGCGTGGCGAACAGCTGCCTGAGTTCCGGAATGATGGCCTTGGCCGTGGTGCTCTTCATTAGCCTCACCTCTAGCCACTTTGAATAGGCATCTATGACAATTAGAAATGTTTGGCTGTGGAAGGGACCAGCTAGGTCAATGTGGAGTCTCTGCCACGGGCCCGAGGGTTGCTCCCACTCTCTGACTGGTGCTGCCGGGGGATTTGGTTGGGACAGTTGGCAAGGTCCACACTTGCTCACCCACTCCTCTATATCCTTGTCAATCTGTGGCCACCATACGTAGCTTCTGGCCAACCCTTTCATCTTAACCACCCCCGGATGGCTGGAGTGTAACGTTTCCAAAACTGCCATGCGTAACCTCTTGGGGATCACCACCCGATCTCCCCATAGCAGACATCCCCACACACAACACAAGTCATCCCGCTTATCGAAAAATGTCTTGAACTCCCCTTCCCCCTTAACCGGCCAACCACGCTGAACCCAACAGGAGACAGTCCGGAGCTCGGTGTCCTTCGCTGTGGCCCTGGCAACCTCCGCCGAGGTGATGGGGGCAGAGTCCAAAACGTCTAACAAAAGGATCGACACCTCCCCCTGCTTCGCACCGTCCTGGTCAGGAAGGGGGCACCTGCTAAGGGCATCCGCGTTACCCATGTGTTTCCTGGGGCGATAAGTCAGTGTATAAGCGTACCCTGACAAGAACAGGGCCCAACGCTGCATGTGGGGGGAAAGTGCGGACGGTGTTTGGCGGTCCCCCGCCAAGAGTCCCAGTAGGGGCTTGTGGTCCGTGATGAGTTCAAACTCCCTTCCGTAGAGGTAATCGTGGAACTTCCTTACCCCTGCCACAGCTGCTAACGCCTCCTTGTCAATTTGCCCGTAGTTCTGCTCCGTCGGTGACATGGTCCTAGAGTAGTAAGCGATGGATGCCTCCAGTCCGTTGGGTAGTCGGTGGGCGAGGACAGCGCCGACGCCGTAGGGAGAGGCGTCGCAGGCGAGGACGAGCGGTAGAGTGGCGTTGTACTGGATCAGGAAGCTGTCCTGAGATAGGAGATTTTTTACAGCCTTAAATGCCGAATCTTGTTCGGGACCCCATTTCCAAACCGCTTTGGCTGCTAAAAGTCTATGGAGCGGTTCTGCAGCGGTGGCTTTGCCCTTTAGGAATGCCGCATAAAAGTTCAACAGTCCCAGGAAAGCCTGCAGCTCTTGTTTGTTTTTTGGGGCAGGGGCGTCCCGGATTGCTCTTACTTTGCCCACGGTTGGGTGTATTCCATTACAATCTATTCTGGACCCCAAGAATTCCACGGAGGGTACCCCCAGTAGGCACTTGTCTCGTTTTACCCTCAACCCAGCGGCTCTGAACTTCGCAAGGACGGCCGCAACTCTGTCCTTGAGTTGCCCCGGGTTCTTCACGATGATCAAGACGTCATCAAAATAGGGAACCACCCTGGGAAGGCCATGGAGGAGTCTCTCCATGGTGCTTTGGAAGAGTCCCGGCGTGATGCTGACCCCAAATTGCAAGCGGGTGCATTTAAACGCTCCCCTGTGGGTGACTATGGTCTGCGCCTCAGCCGTGGCTTCGTCTACCGGCAACTGCTGGTACGCCTGTGCCAGGTCAAGTTTGGCAAATATCTTCCCGGGGCCCAGGGAATGCAGTAGGTGATCAATTACGGGAACCGGATAGGCACTTGGCTGTAGGGCTTTGTTGATGGTGCATTTGTAGTCCGCACAAATCCGCACCGACCCGTCCGGCTTGATGG
Source organism: Furcifer pardalis (assembly GCA_030440675.1). Taxonomy (NCBI): domain Eukaryota; kingdom Metazoa; phylum Chordata; class Lepidosauria; order Squamata; family Chamaeleonidae; genus Furcifer; species Furcifer pardalis. The sequence goes on from CP126891.1 coordinate 238,749,834, forward strand.
GAGTCACTATGGGAGTCTCCCACCTAGCATGGTCGACCGGAACAAGTATTCCTTGGGCTACTAAGTTGTCCAGTTCCTTTTCCACCCTGGGCTTGAGGGCCAAGGGAACCCTCCTAGCCCTAAGGCGGATTGGGGCAACACTAGGGTTCAGGGTGAATGAGATGGGGGTCCCCACATACTTGCCCAGCTCCTCTCTGAACACGTCCTGGAATTCGGCAATCAGGTCGTCCCGCAGAGAGGTCTCCCTGGTCTCGTCGGTGTTGGTGCTGTGGATACCTGCGATGGTCAGTCCCAGGGCCGGAAACCAGTTTGTTCCCAGGAGGGTCGGGAACTTCCCGTAGACGACGGTGATTGGTAAAGTTGACTCCCTGCCGCCGTATCCTACACGGACTCGTCTCTGGCCGGCGATGGGGATGAGTCTGCCTTGGCAATCCGTCACCCTGAGTCTTTGGGAGCTCAAGTCTGACTCCTTGAGAGACGGGAAAGCTAGCTTCATCCAGTTCCAGGGAATGATGGACACGGCGGATCCTGAGTCGATCTCCATCTCGCAGTCTTGTCCGTCGATCTGGACCGTGGTGAAGATTTTCTTTCCCTTTTCCGTGTCAGCATGGCTGTTTGTGACTGTGTGTGTTTCGGTGTTGTCGAATCTGGCGCCGTTGTTCGGCTGGCGCCTCTGATTTGCCCGTTGGTTGGTGGCCATCTTGCTTGGCGGGAAATTTTGAAATTGCCGGTCTGTTTGGCTCGGCGTTTGCCTTGCGCGACAGGCCCTTGCAATATGCCCCCTTTTATCGCAGTGGCGGCAAACTGCATCCTTGAAACGGCAATGTGCCCTCTGATGGGGCCCGCCGCAGCTGGCACAACGGCGGCCGTTCCTGCCTTGGCTTGCCCCGTCGGTCGCGTATACGTCTGCCTCCTCATCGTCCTCTGCTTCAGGGACGGTATCTTCATAGTGGACGGTGGCTGACCGTGGCGCCGACGGGGCTCGGTGGAGAGAGGACGTGGCCGACGATGAGACTTCGTACGCTCTTGCCTCATCCATCATGATGGCCAGGGATAGCTCGTGGTGGGCTAAAAGGCGCCTTCTGAGCCGTGTGTCCACTACCCCGCGTATGATTTGCTCGATGAGAGCCTCCTTGAGATTCGTTCCGAATTCGGCGGGAATAGCGGCTGCTCGCAGGGCGGCTACAAACTCGCTCACGGTCTCCCCGTCCTTCTGGTATCGATCTCGAAAATTGATTCGGTGGACATACCTCGATGGGGCCGGCAAGTAATGCCCCTTGAGGGCGGTCTGCAACGTCTGCCACGAAACTGCCATAATGGGTGTTGGGGCTACCAGCGCTTGGGCCACTTCATACACCTTCGCGCCGCAGTGGGTGAGGAAGAACGCCTTCTTCCTGTCTTCCGAAATGTCTCCCAACTCGGCGGCCAGAAGGGAGAATTCAAAACGGTCAAAGTAGCTCTCCCATTTCTCGTCCTTTGGCTGGAAAGGTGGCGGGGCAGTGTAGGTAGCCATGGCGTTGTGCTCTGCAGCTGGCTCGTTGGTTTCGTGTGGATTGGCTCGATCCTCAGTATCCCACCTTCGTCGCCAGTGCTAGATCCTGAGATCCATGCGTGGGAAGGAGGACACAGTAGCCACAGTAGTTGAACTGAACAACACGTCTGTTTATTGTGAGGACAACATAACAACAACAACAACGGCTGGGAGGGCCAGGCTTAAGTACCTTGCTAAGACCGGCCCACCAGCCAATGGGATTCGGCGGTTTTCCCGCCGAAGAACTTTTGAATATCCAACAGCCTCTGTTTTTACTTCATTATTCTTCATCTTCCTATTCCATTTTGAAGTCTACTACATGACTTCCAGATGGTTCAGCCAAAATATTATCCTGATGGAAGAAGCTGTTTGGTATTTATCCATTCAGTAAGGTATGTTCTGTAGCTGTAGCTTTACTCTAAAGCTAACTAGATAGCTCTGAGGTTTAAGTATCCACCTGCAGAACCAGAGTTTGAGAATTTGGTTCCCCATTGTGCCTTCCATGAAAACAGCAAGTGCTTGTAGTACTTTGTAGTCTCCCAGAGTGGCACTAGACAAAGAGAAAGGTTTTTCTTCTTTTGTGTCTCAGTCAAACCCTGGACTGCCAAAATGAAGCCACTTTCTTGGCTTTGTCATTGGCCAATCTTAAATCCTCATCGATGCATGTTTATAAAAAGAATTGTAAACCACTTCTGAATATTCTCTCTCTCTCTCTCTCTCTCTCTCTCTCTCTCTCTCTCTCTGTGTGTGATTTTTAGTCAATATTGATTTGATTTATAACCATCAACAAAAAAGGAGGGGCAGTTGTAATCCAATAATTACACCTGACAGTACTGGCCATAGATGAGTTGTCCATTTGGGAAACAGAAACAGTCTGTAGATGTGGATGTTACAGTTGCACTAGCAATTGAAATTATAGCAGCCTATATTTAAAATACTTGCTCTCCAGATGAGATCACTTCCCTTTCTTACTATCTCAGAAATGTCTTGCTCAACTAGCACTTGTGCATTGGAGAGGAGATCCCTATAGTGATGTTTATAAAAATCTGATAAAACTAGCTATCTATTTCTTTATTCGACTTATTTCTTTTTCAGGAAGTGATAATAGCACTATCCTGAATTTTTTTAAAAAAGGCATAGAGCTAGCTAGATAACTCAGTGGTTTAGCTGTTTGGCTGTGGAGCCATAGGTTGGAAATTTGATCCCCCTCTCCCACTGTGTTTCCTGTGAGAAGAGCGAGCCTATATAGCCATGGGGAAGCTACACTTTCCCAAGGCACCCCTAAAAGAAAGTAATGATAAATCACTTCTGTGTACTATCTACCTAGAAATGCTTAAAAGAATCACCCTAATTTAGAATTGAATTAATGAGATGCAGTTATTTGTTTATATTATATATCAGTAAAATATTCCTGTGTTGACTCATCTAATAGTGAGTAGGAGTAGTCAATTGGAATTTAAAATATGATTGTTAATTACAATCCACTTCCTCATTTGGGTGGCAGTATATTCTCAGTGTTAGAAATGAGTCAAGTTTGTTTGGGCTGAGAAAGGAAAGAAAGATTGTGAACAAGGTTCTTCGCACCTGCCCACACTTTAAATGAAAAGTTATTCAACATTTAATATAACATTTCCTTTGAATTCATTCACTGCTACATCTAAGAGTTAAGCCATATTCTGACTGGTTGGTAGGCAATCTGAGAAATGTACTTGTCAAAGGCATCCGCATTAAATCACTGATTATGTGACAATATTGATCCAAGTATCTTGGGTCCAAAGCCAGTATTCTTGCTGTAAGCAAGGTTTAAGTACTTGCTTCTTCAACATGTTTTTGTGAAACATTTTATAAAAAATGTAAGGCTGAAATCTTGCTAAGCAAAGTTCAAACATCAAGCCATTTAACAGTTCACCAATTTAGAGCAGGTAAAGAGCCAAGCAGACTCACAGCTACAGTATCACTCCTACAACAAATGCCAATACTTACTGTAATTTCCCTAAATTATCAGCCTTGATCACATCTGGATTCATCCTTCATTATTTCATCATCTGCCTCATTCACAAAATTTCATGTAACAGTGTTATCTAGGCTCATATAATTCCATATTTGAATGCAGAATAAAATATTCTTACAATAAAACATCTGTAGAATATCCACACAGTATCTTTTGATTGCTAACAACAGAAGCTGCATCCTCCATGTTACAGTGTAGAATAATTTTGCTATTCATTTTCATAATATGTAAAAAATGTCTGTTATATTAAAATAAACTAAAGACTATTTATGCATTGCTCACTCCATACCTAATTATCAGTTCCCATAGCTGGTTCCTGACCATTGACTAAGCTTATAATACTGCAGTCCCAATGAAATAAATAAGATGCCACCTAGTCACTAAAATAATTATTTTGCTGACTCTAAATTGAACTCTTGAAATAAGAGGTTTCTGTTATATAAAATTTCTTGCCCCTGCTTTTCACTTCCATTAAAAATTGGGTTGCTTTCTTGAGCACTTTTGTGCCTGATTCTAGATAAATTTATTTTATTTTATTTTTATTTTATTTACATTTTTATACCGCACTTCTCACCGGGGCGACCCAGGGTGGTTTACAACATCATAAAAGCATAACACAACACAACCCGAACCCATTATTAAACATTTCAAAATTACAATTATAAAAATTTAAAAAGTTTTTAAAATTTATAAAAATCAACAGGTTCCAATAATAATTAAAAAGTTAAAAACAACTTGAAGATAAAAGAGTAAAAGATTAAAAGCTTAAATATTGGTGCCCTTAAATGTGCATAGTATTGAACTATTTCTTTAAAAAAATAAGTGTCTGAATAGGATAGCTAAGACTCAGCTGCTGGGGTGGGTAGAGTGTAAAACTTCTATTGTGCTGTTAAAAAAGAGAAAAAATCCACTAAGTCAGAAAAGGAACAGAAGCATTAAAACAAAAACATCAACTATGAAGAAATAGTGCATGTGATCAGACATGGTAAAGTTTCAAAGTCTAACTGATAGATGTTTGTATGATTCTTACTAAATAAGAGAACACAAACTACCAATGTGGAGTGTAAGTAAGCTACCAACTACCAAAGCAGTTTCCTGTGCTGTATAAAAGAATCAGGGAAACAGCTACAGGTCCTTATTAAAGGAGGAATAAACTTTTGCAGTGTAGTGTTTGTTAGCACTGCTGCCATCACGGGTTCAGAACTGTTTTTCTGTAATTGCCGTATCTTAGGGTGGTAACTTCCTGGAAGGAAAGCTATTTTGCAATGTCATCGTGGTGTGATACGCAACATAGGGGTTATATTTCAAACTCCTAGCTTATTTTGAGATTTCAAGCTACAGTACAGTTGTACCTCGCTTAAAAGAGCATAATGCGTTCCACAGGATTGCTCTTTAAGCGAGTTTGCTCTTTAAGCGAAACACCATTGTAAGTGACCAATTGTGTGGGGGGGGGGATTGTGAACCCCAATTTATTTGTTAAGCGATTTTTTTGTTGGTTTTATTTGTTTAGCGAAGCGAACTTTCAGAGAAAATTCTGCTCTTTAAGCGAGTTACTCTTTAAGTGAGGCGCTCTTTATGCGAGGTTTGACTGTATCTTGTTTAACTTAACACGTGTGTCCTCTTCATGGCACTGTTGCCACATGTACTTCTCATATACCCCATCATTCTCAACCTGATTGTGGCCAACCTAAGGTCACAAAATAAGGAAAATAATCTCCTTAAAAGTTAAAGAACCCAGATGGCGCAGAAGTCAAACTGCTGTACTGCAGCCAAAATGTTATGAGTTCGATCCTGATGGGGAGATCATGGTTGACTCAGCCTTCCATTCTTCCAAGGTCAGTAAAATGAGGACCCATCATGTTGGGAGCAAACAGCTACCTGTAAACAGCTAAGAGAGTGCACTAAGCGTTATGGCAGGGGTTCTCAACCAATGGTTTATGGGCCAGATCCAGTCCACGGCACCAAGTAATCTGGCCCCTGATCTTGCTCCAGCTGCTGCCGCCTCAGCTGCTCGAATTGACCACGGACTCATTTATGGTCATCGTAAACACATTTACTAGACCTGCAAATGAGCCCGCGGCCATCATAAATGCATTTACAACAGCCGTGGACATGTTTTATGGCAACATTTATGGTGGGGGAACCACAAGTCCGGCCTGCTCAGCTGTCTGAGAGGGCATGGTCTGGCCCACAGTTAAAAAGGTTGAGAACCCCTGCACTATGAGGTGGGTTTTTTTCCCCTTCTTCCATGTCTGACTCTAGGCTAGATGTGAAACTGCCAAAATGAAGCCACCTTTGGGGAATTCATTCTACAGTTTCTTTCGGCTCACCTAGATTAACAGGGACAAAGTGGCCATTGCCTTTTTTTAAACAACTCACAATCTGCGTTGCAAGAAGTGTCCGTTTTTAAAAATATTAAGAATTCCCCTCATTTTCACTCTTGTCTAACAAGGATAAGAGTCCTTATTTGAACCACGCAAATGAAACAGCTAATGAAAATCTAGAAGACGATATCTTGTAAGGAACATTTTTGATTAATTTTGAATTTTCATAGACATAATTATGTTTAGGCTACATTATCACATATGTGGATGGTTATTTGATGAATAAAGAACACAGCAAGGGAAAATTTGTAACTGTCTTGTATTTATATATGCCAACAAAGTTTTCAGACTTAATGCTTCATTTTACCTTATTCCTTGTCAATCTGTAATAGTTAGGACTCAGTCCCCATTTGCTTTTACCAGGCTTGACAAGGGTAAGTGATCTAGTATTTAATCAAGTAGTTGGAAGGCCACATGTTCCCCATCCCTGGTTTAAAAATAGATTCATCTAAAGCTACCATCTGATTTTTGTCTTTGCTAAAAGAATCAAGATTCATGCAAGTTATAGTAAGATTTACTTGATCTAAAGATGAAATACAATGTGATTTCCTTAGCTTTGATAATAGTTTTTGAAAAGGTGCTTGCACAATTTACTTAAAGAGCACAGCTTTCAGGCTTGATGTACACAAACCAACAGGAAAAACAACAGAATTATTTAAACCATGTTGATTATCTTTTACTCCAAAAGCAAGTAATGGGGATAAATGTGGGGCTAATGACCATAAATTTTTATATGTTTTTCTGAGTCGGTTCCATGAATATTTAATAATTTGTAATATGAAAGGCAATAGAATTTCAAAGAAATGTTCTCTGGAACAGCTAGAATCTCATAATCAAAACAAATCTGGATAGTTATTTATGTATACCAAAACAGTTTTCAGACTTAATGCTTCATTTTTTAAGGACTAGTTTTTGGATCATGCCCCTAAGGATTCATGTTTTTCCTCATTTTGTAAAAAATAGGGAAGATTATTTTTGAGAAATGACCATCAGAACGTTTTATAAACAAATAGCCTTGTATTGTGAAGATTTCTGTTTTTAAACCAGATTGTCCTGCAGTTTTCGATGGAATTATCACCAAGTACCAGTGAAACTAAGGGATACTGGTGGCTTAGCGGTTAAGACACTGAACATGACGACTGGAAGGTTGGCAGGTCAACAGCTTGAGACCCGAGTGCTGCGCAAGTGAGCTCCTGTCTCTGTCCCAGTTGCCAACCTAGCAGTTCAAAAGCAAGACATTGCAAGTAGATAAATAATTATTGCTTTGGCAGGAAAGGTAACAGTGTTGTGTGTTTCAGTGTCTAGCCATGTCTATCTCATGATGGCGGAAACATCTGCAGATACAGACAACACTGACTTTGGCTGTAAACGGAGATGAGCACTGCAACCTAGAGTTGGATACAACTGGCTTTCAAGCAAGGGAAACCTTTACCTTACTAGTGAAACTGCATGTGTGTATTCATGGTGTCTTCTTACTAGGGCTATAGTTTCAGAAATTAGTGTGAAATTAAGCCATTGTTTATTGTAACCTTACCCTTTAACCAGTGGTGGGCTCGATTTTTTTTTACTACCACACTGTGGGCGTGGCCAGGGGGGAAACCCTGTGTTGCACCCAAATTAGGACTACTTTATTCCAAAACTTGGATGGGATCTCTGCTAACGGTTCTGAAGAACTGGTGCGAACCTGATGCCCAACACTGCCTTTAACCCATGTTGCACACACAAGGAAGACAGCAAAGATCCCTGGTGGCGTGGTGATTAAATGGCTGAACTGCAGCCAAAAAGTTGTGAGACTGATTCTGACTGGTATCAAGGTTGACTCAGCATATGGAATTTCCTATTTCCAAGGTTGGTAAAATGAGCACCCAGCATGTTGGGGGCAAAATGCTAATTAACTTGTGAACTGAGTGTACTAAGCGTTATGAGTCGGTAAGGTAAAGGTTGCCCTTGCTCGAAAGCCAGTCGCAGCCGACTCTAGGGTTCAGTGCTCATCTCTGTTTACAGCCCAAGAGCCAGGGCTGTCTGTGTCTGCAGATGTTTCTCTGGTCATGTGGCAGGCATGACTAGATGCCAGAGCGCACAGAACAACGTTACCATTCCCACCGCAGTGGTGCCTATTTAGCTCCTGCAATATCTTGCTTTTGAACTGTTAGGTTGACAGGACTGGGTAGAGATGGGAGCTCATTCCATCATACAGTACTTGGGTCTCGAACTGCTGACCTGCCGGCATTCCAGTCAGCGTCTTAACCACTTAAGCCACCACAGTCCCTTGGGGCAGTTTTTTGTTGTTGTTCAGTCGCACAGTCAATTCCGACCCTCTGCGACCCCATGGACCACTGTCCACCAGGCACTCCTGTCCTCCACCATCCCCCTCAACTCGCTCAGCTCTGTGCCCATTGTCTCTACAATACCATCTAGCCATCTCATTTTGGGCTGCCCCCTTCTTCTTTTGCCCTCAACCTTTCCAAGCATCAAGGCTTTCTCAAGTGAATCTTCTCTTCTCATTTGATGTCCAAAATACTTTAGCTTTATCTTTATTATTTGTCCTTCTAAGATGCAGTCAGGGTTGATTTCTTTAGATTGACCTATTTGTTCTCCTCGCTGTCCAGGGAACTCTCAAAACTCTCCTCCAACACCACATCTCAAAGGCGTCTATTCTTCTGCGCTCAGCTTTCCTAATGGTCCAGCTCTCACAACCATACATTGCCACAGGGAATACCATTGCTTTGACTATGCGAATTTTTGTTTGCAATTTGATGTCTCTACTTTTCACTATGCTCCCCAGGTTTCTCATTGCTTTCCTCCCAAGAATCAGTCGCCTTTTTATTTCATGGCTGCAATCACCATCTGCAGTAATCTTTTATCCTAAGAAAGTAAAATCTGTCACTGCTTCTACTTCTTCCCCATCTATTTTCCAGGGACTGATAGGGCCTGTTGCCATTATCTTGGTTTTCTTGATATTGAGTCTCAAGCCAGCTTTTGCACTTTCTTCTTTCAACCTATCAGGAACTTCTTTAGGTCCTCCTCACTTTCGGCCATTAGGGTGCTATCATCTGCCTATATCTCAAATTGTTGATGTTTCTCCCAGCAATTTTGATCCCAAATTGTGATTCCTCCATTCTTGCATTGCGCATTATGTGCTCTGTGTATAAGTTGAATAAGCAGGGTGACAAAATGCAGCCTTGTCTTACTCCTTTTCCTATTCCAAACCACCCCGTTATTGAGTACAGAAGTATAATTTCTATTGCATCATGTGCTACCTGACAGAATACTACTGTATTTCCCATGCTTGGAAAGACAGTTAGCTACTGCAAGGGTGCCCAAACTATGGCCTGTGGGCCGGATCTGGCCCCTGACACCAATTCATCCAGCCCATGTCGCCTTTGCCACTCCTGGAAGCATAAGTAAAACGCACCCTAAAAAATCTATCTCATCCTGTTGCAAAACAGATAGCAAGGCGGGTTTTACTTCCATTTCCAGCGGGAGGAATAATCCTGTAAACAGCCCGCTGAGCCACGTGACTGGCCCGTGGCCCGAAAAGTTTGGGCACCCCTAATTTAACCTACTGCTTTGAAAGACTTGAGAAGACGACCTTAAGCTGCGAAAGGAGAATTGGGGGGAAAGGTATAAAGATCCCTCCTAGAAGCGCCCCGCCCACTTTTCGAGTAAACAGAAACTAAGCACGTGACGTCCCATTCTACAGGGCCATTCTGACGAAGGGAGCTCGCTCCGGTAGGGGAACCAATCAGAACGCGCCGAAGCTCTCCCGCGGCCTCCTGGGAACTGTAGTCCTCTCTGCCCGGGCACGCCTTTGCCCTCCGGCTTCTGCCAAGCGCATGCGCGATTGGGCATCCGACGCCTGAGCGTCGCTGCCTCTGGCTGGATTTGGACTGGCTGCCATCTTAGGCGAGGAGTTTTCCCCTGCCTGACCGGTAAGAAGTACGTCGCGCTTCCGTGGGCGTTTCTGGCCGGGGGTTTGGGCCCCTGGGGCCGAGGGCTCGCCTCAGCCTCCTTCCTGTGTGAGGGGTTTCCTCTGGCTGTGCGTCAGGCGGCCAGAGGGTCAGTGGGGAGTCTGGAGTAGGCCTGGCTGTTACTTAGGGGTCGTGGCAGGTGCAGCCTCGGTAGTAATAACAATTTCGTGCCAGAAATTATTCTGGGTTGAAAGGATTTGGGCGGAAGAAACTCCGTTCAGGGAACGCCCAAACGAGGCTCCTTTCATGTCCCCAAGAACTGGGACAGAGACGTGCGCTCAATCCGTCATGCAGTACCCGGGTCTCGAACTGTCGACTTGCTAGCCTTCGGGCTAACAAGGCGAGCTTCTTAACCACAGCCCCCTTGCAGTCCCAGTGAGGGTTGAGAATACCATATTGGGGTCCCCTCAGCCTTTTCCTTTTCCCACTGAGGTAAAAGAGGTAGTTTATTAATTGATTAGTCTTGCGACCTTATCAATAACATAGCAAAATAATTATAATAAATTCAATAAAATACAATTCAATAAAATAAAATTCAAAAGAATATATTCTGGAGAGAATCCATAGTCAAGTACTTACTTGATTATGGGTATGTACGTATTATTGGACAGGTATATGAATTTTTTAATGTCTTCTCTCCAGCTTATATTCTTTTGAAACTAACCTAGATATGTATGTATTGTATTTTATTGTATTTATTATAATTATTTTTCTATGTTATTGATAAGGTCTCAAGATTAATCAAGACTAATCAATTAATAAACTACCTTTTCCTAGTGAGGAAGGGTCACCCTCTTACAACCTCTTTCCCTACAGCCCCCTGCCCTACTCTTCCTTCCTCCCCGCCCCCCAATGGACTTTCAGTTATGTTCATAGCCTGAGGAAAATATCTGTGGGGTTTCCTCAGACCCTCCTTTCTGTTTATTTCCCACAAACACTTCCAGCCCCCCCCCCCTTCTCAGGTGTTGTGTTGGTAGGTTTATTCTTCATTGTGTAGCATTCAAGTCTGATTCATGTTGTACATTTAAGATTAGCAATTACGCTTCTATATCACCTCATAACGATACACAGAAAGAGCCTCCTCGAAGAATGTGGTATTTTTAAATCACAATTGGGTGTACCCCAGGCAACAGCAGTCTTGTATTACCGGCTAATCTTTCTCACACTGGGTCAGGCAAAAGGAACTGCAAAATTAACTCCCTAAAAGGTGGCTTCATTTTGGCAGTTTCACATCTGGCCTAGACATAGAAGAATACCACCCCATAGTGCTTAATGCACTCTCTGGGCTGTTTACAGATAATTAGCATTTTGCCCCTAACATGATGGGTCCTCATTTTACCAAAGACTGAGTCAGCCTTGATCTCCATCAGGATCGAACTCATAATGTTTTTGCTGTTGTACAGCAGGTATAATCACTGTGCATTCAGGGCTCTTTAACTTTTAAGGAGATTGGTTTCCTTATTTTGTGACCCTAGGGCACTGATGGTGAACCTTGGCACTCCAGGTGTTCTTGAACTTCAATCCCTAGAGGCCCTGATCAGCAGGAGTGCTGACATGGGTAGTTTTAAGGTCCTCAATTCCTTCTCTTAAATTCAGGTATGCTATGTTGTTCTTTTTCATTCTTCTCTTGACCTTGTAATCTCTTAAGGATTTATTACACAGAGTGTTTTCTCTATGCTTATTCACTTCCGTGTACTGTATATCTGTTATGTCTCTGTTATTAAGTGGTCATATGAAGGTGGCACTGATTTCTAGTTATTGGAAATCTCCTCCCCTTCCTTGGGAAGATGCTAGTGGTTAGATTATTGTGTTTGACTTTGTGGGGAGAAAGCCTGGTTTCTGTTCTCATCTTATTGTGATTATCTGTATACTGTATTTTTAAAAAGATGCAATGGTGATCTGTCCAAATATTCCTTCATGGGACATGTTGCTGTTTTTTTTTTTTTTTGCGAACAGTCTCCTTTTAACACTTTTATGATCTTAACCATTGTTGGGATCCTATTGTATTTATAGTTGCTTCAGGAAAGGGTGTCTAGCCTTACTAGATGATCTTGTATAATCGTAATCAGGCAGGGTTATTGTGAAGCTAAAATATTGCTCTCCTTAAAAGATGATGATTGAGATTAATAAAATGGATTATGAATAAGTGAAAACCTTTTTTACATCTCTGTTGTATTTTGTTGTTATCCTAATTTTATTAGAACTAAAATCATTGACTTATAGTTCTCACTTTGAAGTGAATTTCTTAAGTGACTTAAAATGTTAACAGCTGACTTTTGAAAACCTTATCTTATAGCAGTAATTGTTTAATTAAAGATCAGATGAGCTCTGTTACTGAAGGAGGTTCTTAAATTATCATCATCATCATCATCAATTCGATTTATATACTGCCCTACTCGGTTAAAAACTGACTCAGGATGGTTTACAGACAAATATATAATTACAAATTAATAAGTATCACAATGTCAACAAACAGAATCTGCAATGAGTACCCAATAAAACAGTCAATTACAATATTCAAGTAAATAGCAATACAATCAAGCAATACAGGCAACACAATGTGAATATACAATCTAACAATACAATGTAATGTTACAGTAGCAGTGATGGGATGTAACAGGTTCTCACCAGTTCTCCAGAACCGGTAGTAATTTTCCTCAGTGTCCCGGAGAACCGGTATCAGCTTTTGGGGGGAACCACCTTCGGGGCTTACCTTTTTACTGGTTTCCCCACTGTGCATGGGCGCCAAGCACTTGGTGTGCATCCATGCCTACAGTGCTTAGCGCGTATACACGGCCTCCTTGCTCTCTTCCTTGCTGCCCTTGTGTTGTAGGTGGGTGGGTTGCGGTGTGTGTGTGTGTGTGTGCTTTTATTTTATTTTATTATTATTATTTTTCTCTTTGGCTCTGTCCACAATGTCATGATGTCGGCTCCGCCCACACTGTGATGACATCATGGTGGGGTAGTAAATTTTTTGACATCCCACCACTGTACAGTAGGGCAATACAGTGTAGAAACATACTACAACAATACAATGTTACATTATAAATACACATACAGCGTTCTTCCACCGCACAATTTCTTCTCCAGGCAAAGATGGTGCCCCCCCCCCGGAGGGAGGGAGCATCCTCTCACCACCCGCGGCTGGGCAAAGGTGGTGGGGGCCTGGAGGGAGGGCAGGAATGGCTTTTTGTCGCCTGCAGCCGGCGGCAATTTCTTCTCTAGGCGGAGATGGCTGGGCCCAGAGGGAGGGCGGGAGCATCCTCTCACTGCCTGCGGCCGACAGCCTTTTATCGACCTCTGGGTGAAGGTGGTGAGGCCCTTGAAGGAGAGCGGGAATGGCTTCTCATCACCGGTAGCTGGCAGCTATTTCATCTCCTCTGAGCAAAGATGGTAGGGCCTGGAGGGAGGGAGGGAGCATCCTCACCGCCCGCGGCTGAAAGCCTTTTATCAACCTCTGGGTGAAGGTGGTGGGGGCCTGGAGGGAGGGTGGGAACGGCTTCTCGTTGCCCACAGCCGACGGCAATTTCTTCTCCAGTTGAAGATGGTGGGACATATTGTATTAGGAGAAACAACATAGGAAAAATTCTTATGCCACCAAAGATATTCTAATTATGGGATTGTGATGTTACTCCCACTGATTTAGCAACTTCATGCAGTTATGTTTATATTTGTAGTAAGCAGTCAAATCCTGTCTAGTAAGATTTACTTTAATTTTGTGGCAGAGATAATTTAACTGTATAATTTCAGTCCTGTGCACATATATAGGGTAATTAGTCATATTCAACAAATAGTAGGATTTCAATTTTGCATAAATAGGCAAAGGAGTGATGTGCATTCTGTTCTTTTCCTATTTTGCTTTAGTTTTTGAGACATTCTTAGCTTGCAGTCATTTGAAGAAAAGTGAGGGGTATTTGGAAAAATAGTACTAAAATGCAACATTACCTATCACATGTGTTTAGAAGTGATATTTTAAAAGCAGTTCCTGCAGTTGTGAGTTCTTAAACAATTACAGTTGCAGATTTATCTGATGAAGTGGACTTGGTCCACGAACACTCACATTTAAAAACGGGAATTTTTAAGGTGCCACAGCATTTTTTGTCTTTTTTGTTGTTCTGTTTTGTTTACTCTCACATACATTTATCCTAGATTTCCTTACTAAAGTATCAATTCCATGGAAATAAGCATGACTCACTTCCTATGGAGTAGGTTTTGAATTGAAACTTTGTAGTGCAATCTTAACCATACTTAACTTGAAAGTGCAGTATACACTTCTGTACACTTCAATAAATATGCATAGAGTTTCCTACAAGAAAGAGTTTAGTATCATTACTAAAAACATAATCACCCCAGGTCAGCTGGTGAAAAACATTTAATAAATAAATTGTCATTTATTTGGTAACTCCATAGTAATATGGATTAAATGTCCATAGAATGAAAGGTCCAAATAGCTGGTAAAGCTGGATGAGAGTCAGTAGTTGTCTTTTTATATCACACTCAGTAGCGTAGCATGGGGGGAGGGGTGGCCCACCCCAGGCGGCACTTTTTAGGCGTATGGGTGTTCTTGGACTACAAATTCCAGAAGCCCTAGTGGGAGCAGGTGCCGGTATCCTAGGCCCTGCCCAGGGGGTGGCAAATGTGGCTTACGCCCTGGGCGGCTGAAACCATGCTATGGCTGTGGAGTGGGTAGATAAATGGTCCGACTCCGACCCCTCAGTTTTGTGTACTTCTGACTCCGGCTCCAGGTACTCGAAATTTCCTCCAACTCTGACTCCTCGACTCCGACTACACATTTATCTACCGACTCCACAGCCCTTTGTCATGTGGTAATCAGGGATCTTCTTGAGCATTTTTAGTTTTTTAATTTATGGAACTGAAAATATGAACAAGTTGAAGGAGCATGCAATAGAAAGACAGGTAGAGTGATCCTGTAGAATGTATGAGAGATCCTGTACAAATACATATCAGAGATTGTATCAGGGAAGAATATACGTAGCCTTTCTCTGGAACATTTTGTATCTCCCAGTTCTGGCAAAGCAGAAGCACAGAATTTCCTCAATAATTGACAGGATGTTACTGGGTTAGACCTTTTCTCTCCTCTCACAGGAGGAGTGAAACTCCACTCTGAAACATTGTTTACCTTTTGGAATGCCTTCCAAAAGGTCAAAGAATGATAGGCAAATATATTTGCGATCAGATACGCTTACTCAGACTTAATTTGTATGTGTTGTGTTTATTTTAGTGTTTTTACTGAAAAAAAATGTAGCTCCCATAAAAGTGATAATTTTAAAAGTGTGGAGATTACGTGTTAACTTGTTAAGCAATAGCGCTTGTACATCGTGTTACTTTTTCTGAGAACTGTATATATATTTTAAGGGTAACGTTTTAATAAAAGTTGAATTCCTTCCATGTGTATAAAGAGTAATGATTTTTTAAAAGTTGACATCATTCTTTGCATATTCCCTCATAATTAAGGAGGTGCAAAGGCTAATATGATTCACTAAAATGTAATATGTAATATCAAATGTCAATATAAAATTTTAGGTATGCTTTCCTTCAAAGACAGTCTTATTGGTACAGTCAAACCTCATATAATGAAAATATTTCATTCTAAGAGGCTATGCAAGTTTTTCGTTATGTGAGTTTCCCCCCCTGCATAACAAAAATTCCTATGGAAAAACTCACATAACAAAAAGGGGAAAACCATTTCGCGTAGCAAAAAAGGAAAGGTTTTTGAAATGCCCGCTCATTATGTGAGTTTTTTTGCAATGCAATGCATTTGTTATGCGATGTTTGTATATGGAAGCCTGTAATTATGCTTTTTTGCATCATTTTTAAAAATACAACATAGGAATAATTTTGACAAAAGCAGTTCATTTATTGTTAAAAGTATTTTTAAATGAGTTAATATGATCATAGAATTCAATTACAGTAAAACCCCGGATAACAAATTTAATTCATTCCATGGGGCTAGTCGTACGATTTTATTGCTATACTATGCATGCATCTTATAACAAATTTCTCTATGGGATGTATTGTACAACGAATATATGGGAACAATCGTACAAAGAAAAATATTCATTGTACAATTTTTCCCATAGAGAAATTCATTTTACGATGCATCCCATAGGGAAGAATTGCATCGTAATATGATAAAAATCGTTGTACAATGCAATGGTTCCCCCCCCCCCCCCAGTTTCATTCGTTGTAAGATTTATTCATTGTATAATGCAATCGTTATACAAGGTTCCACTGTATTTGGAGATACAGAAATTATCTAGTTGTGGACTTTCTAAATAAAAGCAGTTAGAGCTGTGGTTTTTATACTGGTACAGTACGTTGTGCTTAGTGATAAATGGATGATGGGAAATTGATGTTGAACAAGAATCTCCACAGCACCACCTTAATTAGGAACTCCCAAACCTACCAAATATGACTTTCTACATGTTCCAACTCATTTGGTTGTTGGAAGGCAAATATTTCTAGTAAAAGAATGCCAACACCACAGGGATGCAGATGCAAAACAAAGATGTTTTCTAAAAGAAGCTATTGAAATTGTTAATCCAAATAATCTTATATTGCACAGTAATTGCATACATGTTCAGATTCAAAACAAGTTATCAGGAATACAAGTTTGTAATTTGAAAGGAGGAAGGAAGATGTTAGAAAGTTGCAAAAATGACAGATATTAATATATTTTGTCATTGGTGGCGCCACATTAATAGCTGAAAAAACTGTCGGTCAGTCCACATTCTGTGGCAGTTAGGTAAAATTTAAAAATTGTTCCTAGGAGTTCTGTTCAGTAATTAACCCATTTTCTATTCTGAGATAAACACAAATCAGTTTTTTCAAAGTCTGAGAAACTTTAAAATTCAGATAAATGTCAGGTTCTTTAAAGATTTTGGATAGACTCTTTAATTCTTCGGCTGGGAGAGAATGAGTGTTTTAACCTTTGCTGTACTTTTAAAAAGAATCTATGTATTATGCTTTTCTTGAGGCAGGTCATGCATGGTAGGCTTATAAGGCTTTGGTAATATGTCATGATGGGCAGACTGCATAGTCACAGGTTGACCCCAGAAGTAGGGAATATTAAACCACTTCTGTATATTCTCCACCTAGAGAAACCTGGAAATGTTTCCTATATCAGAATTGACTTGATGGCATGTGTTACATAAGTTATTGCTGCATCATAAGGATATAAAGCAGTGGTGTCCAAACTATGGCCCGCAGGCCCAATTAGTCGCACACATCTCATTAATTTGGTCTGGGCTGAAAACCTGGTCCCTCTCCGGACTGCCCCGCCCCACCCCCCATTGCCGTTTGACATCAGCAGCGACAGTGGCAATTGCGCTTTGTCCCCGCTGCTCCGAGCAGCCTCTGGCTCAGTCCCATCGCTTCAGCAGCCTTTGGCAACGTGGATCGCTGCCTTGAGGAAATTTTCGGAGCCTTCCCCATTTCAAAATCCGTGGTGCTGGGAGAGCCCCTTGCCACACCAAGTCTGACATAGGCACTAGAAGATCTGTCACAAAGATCTCATGTTTCACATTAAACTCTAAGCATTAAAATACCATGCATAACTGACTACAGTTTTCAACTGAGCACATGCTGAAGGTTGTGACTTGATAGAGCACATACTTTGTAATGTATTAAAATCTAGATTTTGTTCCTAGTTGCTATAGTCATGAATTCTTGAGGTCACAAGACTGAATTATCTTTGCGTGTAAACCAGAAAGAGCGACATAGTCTCTATATGGGAGTTTCTTGTACTCCACAGGAGCACAAAAAATGCTGTGGATTATTCAACAAATGTAATGCGTGTTGTGCACCCAACACCCATTTTGAGGAGGGGAGGAACTTCTGAAAAAACTCATGAAGCATTGGTTCCATGGACACACTGGAACAAGAAAGTCCTTATAATAATAATTTCATGTCAGAAAATATTCTGGGTTGAAAGGTTTTTTGATAGAGAAACGCTGTTCAGGGGA
Source organism: Furcifer pardalis (assembly GCA_030440675.1). Taxonomy (NCBI): domain Eukaryota; kingdom Metazoa; phylum Chordata; class Lepidosauria; order Squamata; family Chamaeleonidae; genus Furcifer; species Furcifer pardalis. Next base: position 238,767,716 of record CP126891.1, read on the forward strand.
CTCCGAAAGAGGCTACTTTCATATCCTCAAGATCTTTTCCCACCAAAGTAGTCCCTATTGATCTACTTGCAATTTCTTGCTTTTGAACTGCTAGGTTGGCAGGAGCTGGGACAGACAACGGGTGCTCAATCTGTCATGCAATACCCGGGTCTCAAACTGCCAACTTGCAGGCCTTCCAGCTAACAAGGTGAGCTTCTTAACCACTGAGTGACCATTGTCAAGGTCTGGATGGGGGACAACGGGCTACAACTGAATTCTGGCAAGACTGAGTGGCTGTGGGTCCTGTGTTATCTCGGGAACTACCACCTTTGGTTCTGGACGGGGCAGTCCTGCCCCAAACAGACCCGGTACGTAACTTGGGGGTTCTCCTGGACTCACGACTACTGCTCAAACAGATGGTGGCAGTTGTGGCCAGGAGGGCCTTTGCACAACTTCGTGTGATTTGCCAGCTACGGCCGTTCCTAGACCGGAACTCCTTGCTCATGGTCACACATGCCTTGGTCACCTCCAGACTTGATTATTGTAATGCGCTCTACATGAGGCTGCCCTTGGTGACTATTCGGAGGCTTCAGCTGGTCCAGAATGGAGCTGCACAAGTAGTGTTGGGATGCGGGCATTATGCCCGTGCCTCACCACTGCTGAGGGAGCTGCACTGGCTCCCAGTTTGCCTCCGGGTGCAATTCAAGGTGCTGGTTATTACCTTTAAAGCCCTTTATGGTAGTGGTCCAGGTTACTTGAGAGACCACATTGTCCCAAGGACATCTACCCGGCGGACCGGAGAGGCTCTCTGGTTGTGCCATTAGCCAGAGAGGTGCATCTCTCTGGCACTAGAAGGAGGGCCTTCTTGGTGTCTACTCCGGCCCTGTGGAACCTCCTCCTGATAGAGCTACGCCTGCAGACGGAGTTGCTGTCCTTTAGGAAAGGAGTGAAAACCTGGCTGGCAGGTCTGGTCTGGGGAGTGGATGGTTCAATTTCCCCAGCCAGTTGGATGGTTTGACACCCAGTACGTCCAAGTTATAATACCTAACTTTTTATTAAGTGTTTAAGCTTTTTAAAGTTTTTAATTTTTAAAGTCCTTTCTATCTATTTGACACTGTGGAGAGGATGTATAAATATATTTTTTTGTTATGAATGTTGATGGTTTCTTCTATTTCTTTTTTTCAAAATTGATTTTTTAAAAACCTCCACATAAACTAGCAAAACCAAAGAGGTTCCTTATGTTTCAGGAGATTGAAGCTCCATTTGTTACAATTACAAATTTAATTTTTTGTTAAAAAAAGTTAATTACACTAGTACCTCGGATAGAGCAGTGGTGGCAAACCTTGGTACTCCATATGTTCTTGGACTTAAATTACCAGAAGCCCAAGTCAGCACTCCTGCTGATCAGGGCTTCTGGGGATTGAAGTTCAAGAACAGCTGGAGTGTGCCAACGCTCGCCATCACTGTTCTAGAGCCAGGGAACAGAAGCCAAGAAAGAACTGTTGCATCCTTACCAAACATGCCTCTAAAGTTGGAAACAGACCGTGTAGATGTCTGGAACCCCATGGAACAGAATAAACAGAATGGTTAATGTAACAGGTTGGTTTGTTACTTGAAGTAAGCAAATCAGTGCACATTGCAAAACTGTAATGTTCATTTTTATATTTCAGGGACTTATTATGTCAGCTTGCTGCTTGCCATTGGCAATACAGTCACACAGGTGAGGATTTTGTTTTTAGATAGAAAGATTATTAGTTGAGCCTGCTCAATCCAGTGTGGTATAACAGTAATGCTATTGAATTCAATGGGCATGATCAATGCTAACATTGGCTACCTGTCATCTAATCATCATGGCAGTTTCTGCATTAAGATCTCTGCAATTTCATCTTGAAAGATTACATTGTGATGAGAAACATTTAGAAAGGGGAATCTTATAGTGTAGGTCAGTGATGGCTAACCTTGGCACTCCAGATGTTCTTGAACTTCAATTCCCATGAACAATTCCCAGGAGTGTTGACTTGGGCTTCTGATAATTGAAGTCCAAGAGCACAGGGAGTGCCATGGTTAGCCATCACTGGTGTAGGTTATCTTGCAGTAAAAACTGTGTGAAGTATTTCCTTTTTCAGGGTTAGAAGATTTTGTCATTCAGGGAAGGATTTGGTCCAGGTCCTGAATCTAAGAGGTGCCAGTTACCGATTATAGGCTTTGTCATTAGGAACTTGTCCAGGTCAACCAAATAATTGCCAAGTTAGTAACCTCACACACATTACAGACCTACAGAAAGAAAACTATGTCATAATTGCAGTGCATCTGAACACAAAAACGTGTTTGTAATTGACTGTGTGACTGAACAACAAAAAACTGTTTCAAACAAACAAATTTCACACATGGGACAGTTTGGATAGCTCCTCTAATCTTTGCTAGGTTAGTGTTTCTTTAAATAAAATTATATTTGTAAAAAATGGCAGGACATTGACTTTTCCTATCTACAAGTTGTGTGTGCTACCTTATTACACAAGCTTGAAGAACACCAGGTCCATTACACCCTAGTATTTTATGATATTTTAATTATGACAAAGCAAGATGTACATGAAACCTTAGAGGTCTAAAGCAATATCTTAATATATTTTCAGCTTTTTAATCTGTTTTTTAAGCCAATGGATGATTATCTCCCAAATCTCTGATAGTTTTAAAATTCAAAACTAGAGATCTGTTTCAGAGCTTTATTTTAAAGACTCAAGACTGCATGTGTAGAAAAGGCTATTCTCTGTGTAGATAGATTTGATTCTGATAGTGTTTACTGATTTCATTTTACCAAGGAAATAATCATGAAATACAGTAAAACACCGGATAACGATTGGATCGGATAACGCTAAAATCGCAAAACGTTAAATAATCTGGGGAGGAGAATTGGATCAAATAACGTTAAGGTCCTATGGGATGGATCGGATAACAACTGCTAAAGCCTGTGCGGTTACAATGTATCTCTATGGAACTTTAACGTTATCTGATCCATCCCATAGGATTTTAACATGGATCGGATAACACTAAAAATCGGATAATACCAAGACTTGTGGAACCAAGGCTTAGCGTTATCCGGTGTTTTACTGTAGCAGACTAGAGATTGTTCTGCTTTTTTGTTTTTAATTTTATACTTTGTTTTATTACCTGTTTTTTATTTTAGTTTTTCACCAAGCTATACATCACCTAGGTTAAAAATTAAAATTAATTAATTCAAATTAATAAACACAAAGGATGAGTAGTTGTATGTTCATGTTAAGAAAAAGCAAGTGTTTAAGTATTGATGCATGTAGCAGTTTGACATATGGCTTCTTCTGGTCATATCATTTCACTGGATTGTTTGAACCCTTGTCTCCATTCTACATGAGAAGACATTGATATCAGAGTTCATTGCAAAGAAATTTCAGATTTCTTGGCCCTGTTTGAAAGACATTCTTTTTACTTCAGCTATGATATGATAATGTTACAATCCCCCTATTGTTTAATTAAATACTTCATGTTTATGTAAAATACCTTGGGAAACCAAGTGCAACAGTAGTCCCCCAACACCATCCTCTGACCTTGTCCCTCCAGAAAGGATCTGAGCCACTGCAAAACAGTGCCTCCAAGTCCTAACCCAGAGAGATACTGTGGTTAATGGTATAAAAAAACATTGAGGGTTTCAATAGGGATGAATCCCCCTGCTCAGTTCCCAGTGCAGATTGTATACTAAAGGATCAACATATGCAAAGAAACATTAATCTTCAGCAGCAATCACTTGCTGATAGTGTCATTCCTATCATGCAGGTAGACTGTGCAACAAGATTTTTATTTTATTATCTATTACATTTTTATACCACCCATCTGGGATATTTCCCACTCTGCATGGTGCACAGACAAATAAACAAAAGCAGCATGATAGAGCAAATAACCAAATAAAATAAACAACAGAATAAATACCTGACGTATAAGGGCAAGTAAGGTCAACTTACTTAAGATCAACATATAGGATACTAGTCTATATGTTGTAGCACCTTGAAAACTAACTGTTAAATTTTAATGTGTGCTTTTGTGGATTAAGTCTACTACATGTTTTGTTTATTTTCTGATATGCAACTGTTTACAAATTGTAAATAGCACTGAAATAATAGTTGGTTAAATAAGTTCTTGCATCCTCTTCCATTTTGTTTTGTGTAAAACAGAATCTTCCTCAGGGTATTTCTGAAAACAGTAAAAGCTTGTTTTTCTGTATTTGGGTTACAGTGTAGGAGATTTTTAAAACGAGATTACGCCATTTTACTTGTGACCTTTTTTTGGGGGGGAATGTAGTTATGCTTGTGTATTTGGGATTATCTAGTAATGTTCAGTATACTTAATAGCATTTACCTTTTTAAAAAATCTAGTTTTTGAAGAAAACAAGTCTACTATTGTTACAAGGATAACACAGTGTATTGTTATGTTTATAGTTCAGTTCAGTTCCCAGTATCTCGGAACAATGTTTCAGAAGCTGTTTGTCAAAAAAAATCCTTGTTTCAGATGAAGGCAGAAAGTTGTGGCTTTTCTGGTTTTGTTTTTTAGTTCATCTAGACTTCTTTCGTGTCCGGAATTCATCTAGGGCAGGATGCAGTCCTGAGAATGAGACCTGTTGTTCTTACTAGGGCTCCCTTCAGAGAGGCATGTATAGAATTTTGCTGTTAACGTCTTGGTGCCAGTGTTATACTGTTAGTTTTTTTATTGCTCTAAATATAGTTCTAATCTGTGTAACCAAAGATGTATGTTTCCTGTAACAACTTTTTGTATTCCTCAGGTTGTTGTCCCTTGCATACCCGTTTAGGAGTAAACATGTTGATTTTCCTCTTGTTTTTCATAGCCTTGTTAGAGTACACAGCAAACATAGGTACTGATTCCTGAAAACTGTGCATGTTTAGGGAGTGGGATGAGAAACAGATATCTAATAAGAATTCCAAGTTATTTTGAGGAATGCTTTTACTCTTACAAAGTGAAGCAGTATAAGTGTAATAGGAATACAGTACCAACATTATTATATAAGGCTAATTATAGTTATCATAAGGGGATTTTTTGAATTTCTGTTCTGTTTTTTAGCCAATAGCAGCTATGTGCATGATGTGGACCATAAATATCACTTTGGATTTTATCCAACAATAGTCATACCTTAACGTGACTCATTTAAATTAAGATGACTTAGTTATAACAGACCTGTTGAGTTCAATGGATCTAATCTCCAAAACTAGGTAGCCTCAGCATAGGATTTAACACTCTGGATTCCCCCTTCCTCCACCATGTAGCTAATAAGAAAGTGTCAAAAATATCCCTGCAAAGTTTTACAGATGTAAAGGTAGTTGCTGGTCATTGACTATATGGCTTAGCATCATAAGAACAAACCACAAGCCTTAGGCCAGTGATGGTGAACCTTGGCACTCTAGCTGTCCTTGAGCTTTAATTCCCAGAAGCTTCTGATTCATGTGGGTTCACAGGGACTTGGGCTTCTGGGAATTGAAGTTCAAGAACAGCTGGAGTGCCAAGGTTCGCCATCATGGTCTTAGGCTATTGAGTCCCCCTCTCCCCATATTTGCTGAAACTGGAAAGATAAGATTGGAAGCTTTTGCTAGTTATTTAGATTTAAGGTTTGGAGTTATCTTATTTTTGAACTGCAAGTTCCTGAATTCCCTAGGCAGGGACTTTTGTTTTTTAGACTTCTCGGCATTTTTGTCCAGAAGCATAAATCTAAATACCTCTAGTTTTTATTTATTTATTTATTTATTTATTATTTGTACTTACTACCCCGCTCCAATCGGGCAAGCCCGACTCTGAGCGGCTTACAGACTAAAATATCAATATCCTAGACTTGATGTTAAAACTTTAAAAATTCATAAAAGCATAAAAAATCACACCAGATAAACCGAAGGGTGGCTGTCACTAGATCAACCACCCTATATGAGACCCCACGACCCTATGTCCCCACACTTGCTCAGCCAGCCATGTTTTTAAACCTTTCCGGAAGGGTAGGAGCTCTCTCTGTAGGCGCAGCTCGATTGGCAGGAGGTTCCAAAGGGCTGGGGCGGACACGGAGAAGGCCCTCCTCCTGGTACTGGAGAGGTGTGCCTCTCTAGTTGATGGAACAACAAGAGAGCCCCTCCGGTCCGCCCTGGTGGGGCGGACAGATGTTCTCAGGGTGACTCGGTCTCTTAGGTATCCTGGCCCACTAATTAATTAACCATAGTATAGTATGTTATTTTATTTTACCCTTAACTAGAGTTGGTTTAAACAAGATTTTTTAAAATAAATTCTAGATTTAATTGTATTTGTTTCAACAAAGTAAGATTATCAAGGATCAGTTGAGATTTAATGTCATCACATTCTGTGGTAAATTCCATTGATTCAAATCTGAAATGAAAATAAATGTTTCCAGACTCAAAACATGCTGGGTGGCTAGATGGGTAGTCGATCACAATGGTACACCATAATAACATTAAACAGAACTAAGCCTTTGGGCATTTGCAGAATTTATATATGCAAGGTTTATGTTAGTACATTATCATGCTACTAATGAAATGTGAAAATATTTTACCCCACTAATGGATACAGTGGCCAAAATCCTGTTGTGAGTAAACTTTTTTGTAAGTCCCATTGATTCTAACAGGCCTAAGCTAACTGTGATCTGCTGTGTTAAAATAAGTCATGGCTAGAGTTGGCTCATTTTAATCAATGGAGCATGTGGAAACATTGACTCACTGAGTCTTAGTTTATTCAGTGGCTCTACTTCAGTGCAGTTTCCAATGCTAAGAAGCAAGATTTTGGCCATAATTTTTAAAAAAGATTTATTCTTCTAAACCGGGGTGCCCAAACTTTTTGGGCTGCGGGCTGGTCACGTGGTTCAGGGAGCTGGTCACTATGGCCTGGGGGCCAGATCCAGCCCCCAATGCCAATTCATCCGGCCTGTATGGGCACATTTTACTTCTGCTTACAGGAGTGACAAGGGCTCTGTGGGCCAGATGAATTGGCATCAGGGGCCAGATTTGGCCCCCAGGCCATCGTTTGGGCACCCCTGTTCTAAAAATAGAAAACAAACTTAGTGATATCAATTATATCAATTTATGCAAACATTTTTAATAATCTGACATCTGTACAATTCTTCCATGCCTAGGCCAGATGTGTAACTGCCAAATGAAAGCGCCTTTTGGTGAGTTCATTCTGCAGTTCCTTTCACCTGACCTAGTGTGAGAAAGATTAGCTGGCAATACAAGGTTGGCATTACCAGGGTATGCCCGATTTTGGTTAAAAAACTATTACAATCTTTGAGGAGGCTTTTTCTGCGTACAATGGGTTATACAGAAAAATGCCTTCTTCAAAGCTGTTTGTCAAGAACACATTGCCTAAAATTCAAACTTATTGAATTTGTCCAAAATGCTAACTCAGAATTGCTAAGAATCCATGTATATCAGGAGCAGCCAAGCAAATTGACAGAGCTACACTACCAGAAATCTCCCTTGTTTTGCTCTATTGCCTGAGCATAGTAAGAGTTCTTTTATACACAGCCTGGCTCTCCCAAGTGTGGAAGGTAAGGGTTAAAAGTTCCAGGCCTCAGGAACATTAAGGGAGGGGCCCTTATAGGGACTGCCAGTGTTTTGACATCTTTAATGGCTGGCTTCCTCTGCAGGCAGGAGTGATGGCAGTAAGCAGAAAACTACCAGCTACCTGAACTTCTGGCTTGTATTCTGACTTGTTCGATCAAGGTTTTGTAGTATGCCTCAGTATTCTGATTTGTTAGGAAGCTGGATTCAGATTGAGTGCTCAGAACTTTGTAGCTGGGAAATTCCAAGTTACTAGATTAGACACTGCAGTTGTTGCAGGAGGTGGGGTCAACTTGAAGCAATCATATTTGCTTATTATCAGTAGATCAGAATTCTTAGCAGTTCTGGCCTACTGTTTTGTTTACATGTGAACTCCCCCCCCCTTCTCTGCCCCTTGGAATTCAGCAGTGATCCTTTTGTTTTTATGAAAGTAAATGAGCATTCTCATATGTGAACAATTTATCTTCATGTGTCATTGCTTGGGCCTTTGCTGTTGGGCATCTGTATTGCAGATGTGCCCACTTCATTGTTCCTTACACATCATGGGACCTTTTCATGATATCAGCTGTGCATTCTGTAATACCTTTTAATGATTAGAGGTTCTCTCACTGCTTTTTTCTGCCCTTATAATTTGTCTATGGAGTTTGCATAGCGTAGTGTTACATTATATCACAGAAGATATACATTTTAATTTTGTTGCTTTTGTAAGTGAAATTCTTATTTCTTCATTCAGGTTCATGTACCTTCCTGGGATATGGCTGGTAATGGATCAAGATCAGAATCTGTCAGTGGACCAGCTATGAAATCACAGCTTCAGATCACTTGTAAGTGTTGAGAACAGGCCTGTGTATGGATTGTATATTTCTTCCCCTTAGTGATATTTGAGAAAATTACAATTATCATTAGCTATGACCCAGTCCTAATTTTTAGGGTAGAAGCAACAAAGGTCTACCAAGTGCTGAAAGGATTAAGACAGACATATGGAAGTATTATTTTGCCACTATAGCAAGTCATAGTTCTGCTATATTAGGGTTAGGCAACTATGGCCCTTGATTTTACAACTAGTCAGTTTAGCTATCATAGTGAGAAATGTTGTGAATTGCAGGCCAACAACATCTCAGTAGCTAGAGATGTCCCTGCAGTGCAGGCTAAAGCATGTTTTTAGATCTATGATACACTAAATGAACTTAAGTTTTTAATCTGTTTTTAATCTTTTTTAGATTTTAATTTTAAATTTTAACAGTTTTAAGGTTTTTAGATGGAAGGTTCCACTTCCTAATCCTGGGCTCTACTTGCCCAGAAAAGGATAAAACTCACGTCCTCTGGCTGGGAGGAGGAATGGACTTCAGCTGTTTGTGCTGTGTTGTTTTTTCTGACTGTAAGCCGCCCTGAGTTGCCATGGTGAGTGGGTGGCGATATAAATCTAAATAAATAAATGCCAAACTATAGTAAAGAGAGCAGCTATTGCCACACGTTACCAATTGAATATGGGTTATAATAGTTATGTGCCATCAAGCCTATTTTGACTTATGGCCATTCTTTCTAATATTTCTAGGTATAGAGCACTCTAGCATGTATACAGGGTGCCAAAAATGTATACACATTTTAAAAGAGGTTATCTGTGTTGGGGTTCACAACCTACGGCCCACGGGCTGGATCCTCCCCTCAGCGCAAAATAATCTGACCACTGATCTCGCTCCAACCACCACCACCACCGCTGCTGGAATCAGCTGTGGACTCATTTACAGCCACATAAACACATTTACTATAACCGTAAATGAGTCCGTGGCTGCCATAAATGCATTTACTACAGCCATAAATGAGTCAGTGGCTATTGTAAATGTATTTATGACAGCTGCAGATGCATTTTATGGCACCAGTCTGGCCCTCTCAGCTGTCTGAGGGGGTTTAGTCTGGCTCACGGCTGAAAAACATTGAGAACCCCTGATCTTTGTCTTGCTTTTTGAAGTTGAATTGAATTATGGTAGCAGTGTGCAGTATGACGTTCATTCAAAAGAATTAATGTGACGTACAGGACAATCAAAGAAAATGGCAGAAGCATGGTTGTTTGAGGAGTGCAAGACCATTTGGAAGCATATACGAGAGTAAACAAAACAGAACAGCAAAAAAAGACAAAAATGTTGTGGCACCTTAAAGACTAACTCCTGTGTTTAAACTGGAGCTTTCGTGGACCAAGTCCACTTCATCAGACCACTTCATCAGACACGGGTAGCACTTCAAACATTTGAAAGTAGTATTTCAAATTTGAGAATGTTGTGGAAGTACAATGACTTAAGTACTCCTGGCTTAACACCCATTGACTTCTACCTATAGGGAATCTGTACTGTAGAAAACCGGCTACACTGACAGTACTTCGGGAAGAAATTGAAACTGCATGTACAGCAATACAAGTGGTCAGTGTTACTCCAGCAGTAGTTTGCCATAATCAGAAGTGTCTAGATGCAGATGGTAACCACTTTAGCACCTCTTGTAATCGCAGAAGTCAAACATGACTTATATTCATCTGTTGTTATTGGTATATATTGAGTATTACAATTTTAATACAGTTTTTTCTTTCTTAAAATGTGTATAGTTTACCTAAGAGAACATAACTCTTTTCCTACAAGGCACAGAAAGAAACTGAACTCTTGATACCTGGTACGCCAACTTGCTTGGCTATCTCGCCTTTAAAATAGACATATCTTTGGCTAAATATGTGTGAATTTTCTGCTTTTGTTCTGATATGAAAGTAAGAGGATTTTTTTTACAGTTTAGAGTGGAACCTAGAGATTATGCAATTACAGATTCTGTTCAAATAATGATTCACTTCTGGTAATAGTGTTTCCAATAATATATTTGCTGTTAATGTGTGAAGATTCCCCCCTACAGTTTCATAACTCTTCTTATATAACGTTTAATGGCCTTTCACTGAAAATGAATAAGTTTTGCTAAAGAATTGGAACTGACAAATAGAGCTAGCATTTAATTTTGTTCCAGTGTTCAAGAGTTTGTCTTTTTTGTTGTATAGGTACTTAAACTCTTCTGTGGAATAAATCTGCATTGACTGATTGGGCACATGAGTTAAATATATTTTTGTTTCCTCTTTGAAAGAAAGTAGATTAGAATTTGTGATTATTAACAGATTTTCTCTTTCCATTTAATGATTTGGATAATGGGAAGAAACAATAGCTAAATTATTTGTAGAGTTATCTTGCTTTATGTGTATTCTTTAGTGTACTAGCACTAAGAAAGACATATATAAGTTGACATTTTGTCAGATCTCTTCTAACTGTGCCACAAAATGGTTTAGGTTTAATTGAATACATTTAATGTGTGGGGTATGGGCCAGGCGGTGAGCTCGGTTGGCTGGCTCCACCTCTCTCTCCCCGTTGTGGTTTTTAACTTAATTTTTAACTTTTTAGTCTTTTAATCCTTGATTTTAAATCTTGTATTGTATGTGATTGGTTTTAACTCCTTTAGATTGTAAGCCGCCCTGAGTCCTTGGAAAAGGGTGGGGTATAATAATAATAATAATAATAATAATAATAATAATAATAATAATAATAATAATAATAATAATAATAATAATAATAATAATAATAATAATAATAATAATAATAATAATAATAATAATAATAATAATATACTATTACATTTTTAATGCAGATCATGTAGGCATTCAAAGCAAAAACACAGCATGTAGTTTTAGTATGATTTGAAATGAGAAATTTAATAGGAGTGGTAACTGTGTATATATATCTCAGTTTTTGCAGTTGTGTGCCTGAGGAATAAAGTCTCATGAATGCTTCTATTTGGATTGATCTATGTGGGGTTTTTCCCTTGAGATAAGGAGCAGCAGTCATAAAACTCATATGAATCTAGGACTGTAGATATGATCTCTTAAAAAATGCATTAATGATCAACATGTGCTTTTATCTTGAAAATAGGATACAGGTATTTCTTTTAAAATATGCATGAAGTGAGCATCTTTCTCTAGTAGTCCTTTGATTAAAAATATATATCATTAGAAAAATATGTGTTATAAACAGTTAATACCTAGCATATGTTCTCTTCTCTGCTAGTCATGCAGGAGTCTAGCTTTGTTGAGACTCATAGCTATTACTTCAGAGTAGTGATTCTCCTTTGGGTAGTCTGTGAATCCCCACTTTTGGGGTGCTGCGCCTGCGTGGAGCCATTATCAGAGCTTTCAAGCTGATTGGATAAAGTTTGCATGTTAGGGCCACCCACCATACTGCCCACCCTTCGGCGCCATTTAACACTCTTTCCTCAGTTCTCTTTTCGCCGTAGCAGCAGGAGACCGTTGAGAGCTCTTTTCAATTTTTGCTGAGTCTTTCTCCAGACAGAACCTAATTTCAAAAAAAAAATGTCTGGCAATCTTCCCTTGCAGCAGGATTGCCTCACTGGACCATCTTTCCTTGAGGAGGGTCGGTTCATTTTCTTCAATTTTTCCACTGGAGGGGTTTCTCCTTGGAGGAGAGTCTTTGGGCCTACCTCAGTTTTTTGGAGGCTGTTCATCCCTTGTGGGTCGAGTGGCACTATACTCCACCTCAACAATTTTTGTTGTCGGTCTTTTCGCCTAAGGACCGGCAGATTTGCCATCTGTCCCCTCACGGGGCATTTGGGCTGAATAATTTTTTTGGTGACCGTTGACTTTGTTGGCAATGGCTGTATTCAAGCGCTGCACAGTCTTCAACAACAAGGTCCCTTCCTCCAGCGGACACAGCGAGTGCCTTTTCTGCCTGGGTGAAGCTCACCAAGTCTAAACGTGCCTGCACGGCAAGAAGTTCACCTGTATTGCAGTGCAGAACATAAAGAACCGTCTGCAGGCAAGGCTTATGGAACTCACTTTGTCTCCAGAGGGAGCCTAGTAGATGGCCCAAGCTCCCACCAAAAAACCGGCTCCCAAGATGGCCGCGGTTGGAGGAGAAGTCCCCAAGATAGTGGAGGGGAAGAAGAAGAAGAAGGACAAGGACAAGGTGGGCGAGAAGAAAAAGAAAACAAAGAAGGTAAGCCACCATTCATTGCCCTCCACTCCAAGGCCGGATTGTTCTCCCAGGCATTCCTCATCACACTCGCTGCCTTCAACAGTCTACTACTGGTGGGTTTCGTCGCCTAGGGTCTCCGAGTCCTCTTCTGATGAAGACTGCTCCTCTTCCAGGTCGCCCGTGAAGAAGTGGTCACAAGGGTCGACTTCGTCCCTTCCTCTTCCCCCAATTTCACCTCCTCGGCCGCTGAGATTTTCGCCATCTCTGCCGCCTCCGTCTCGTGGGGCATTCCTTCTCCGCCGGTCAGCCTCTCCATCACCAACCAGGATGACCAGAACCATTGCGGCTACAGTTCTGACAGCTCCAGGCACCAGCCAAGCTTCATCGGCCACACCCAGACTTCAGTTTTACTTGCTGCAGCCGTTGCTCCAGTCCATGATTGCATAGCTGGGCAATAGACTTCTGGCTGTAATGTCTCAAGGACAACAAGTTGGCCCGTCCCAACAGACACAAGACTCAGCCGCTTCAGTCCCCCTGGGCCAGGGACATGACCCTGCTCCACCACCATCTTGGGCGTTGAGCTGTTGCTCCGTTGAATGGTCCAGGCTTTACTGGTATGGTTTGGATGTTTTTTCCCACCCATCTTGGGTTCTCCGGCACCCCTGTGGGCTCTGGGAGCTTGGAGGACCTGATCCGCAGCTGTGGGGTGGCTGGGAAAGCCGACGGGGACTCCCCGTTTGCTCCCCTAGCCACCCGCCCCTGCCGCTGCAGTTGCAGGGTGGCTGGAGAAGCCAATCGGGGAGTCCCCCCTCAGCTTTCCAGCCACCCTGCCCCTGTCTCTGCAGCTGCGGGGTGGCTGGGAAGCGGAACGGGGAACCCCCGTTCAGCTTTCCAGCCACCCTGCTGCTACGAACGACTGCATCAGATAACGCTAACAGATCGTTATCCGATGCAAATTTTTTTTTTTGAAATTTTGCATTGTTATCCGATTCTAGCATTATCCGATGCAGTCATTATCTGAGGTATTACTGTATCTTAGACCACTACTGTCACCCAAAGAGGTCTGTTGGCTTATCTAGGCTAATGCATCCAGTGGCCATGAATATAAGTGGACAGAGAAAAGCAGAAGCATACGGGATTGGAAATTAATGCCAACAGGGAAACGTGGTGTTGTATGCTGTTACATTACTACTGATTCATGGTGACCCTATGGATTCATATTCTTATTCTTTCGTGTCTAGGCCAGACTTTAAACTGCCAAAATGAAGCCACCTTTTGGTGAATTCATTTTTGTAGTTCCTTTTGCCTGGGTTACACCCAATTGTGATTAAAAAATACCATAATCTTCAAGGAGGCTCTTTCTGTATACCTCACTGTATGAATTATTAGCCTACAAAGTGTCCTGTTATTAATAACCCTGTTCTGGGCTTGTAAACCCAAAGCTCTGGCCTCCTTAATTGGAAAGGAGAGGGAAATAATGTGTGATTCCTTCAGTTACAAATATTTTAGTAGGGAATTGGGAATGCCCCAAAGACTTCCCAGGAAAGATGCATTTTCAAGAGGAATATAATAGTTGTAAGGGAAGTGATCGTGTAGAACAGGTTTCCCAACCTTGGACCATCAGGCATTGTTTGTTTATTTGTTTGTTTGTTTGAATTTATATTGTCGCCCACTCATTACATTACATTACAATATGTTGATAGGGGCTCAGGGGGAGGGGCGGTGAAGTCCTTAACCTGCTCTGGTTCCATCCCTCCCCCCCCCGACCATTGGTGTGGGCTCAGGGGGAGGGGCAGTGAAGCCCTCAACCTGCCCGGTTTCTTCCCCTGGCTGTTGGTGTGGGCATAGGGGGAGAGGCAGTGAAGTCCTCAACCTGCCTGGCTTCTTCCTCAGCAGTTGGTGTAGGCTCAGGGGGAGGGGCAGTGAAGTCCTCAACCTGCCCTGGCATCATCTTCCCCGGGCAGTTGGTGTGGGCTCAGGGGGAGGGGCAGCGAAGTCATCAACCTGCCTGGCTTCTTCTTCCCCCGGCAGTTTGTGTGGGCTCAGGGGGAGGGGTGGTGAAGTCCTCTTGGTCTTCAATGGGTGTGGCTACTGGACCTACTCCCCCCCCCTTTGATTTAGATTTTAGACTATTTCTAGAGCAAGATATTCCTTCATCTAACTGTATGTATTGAAACTTGAATAGTATGTTGACTTGATAAATGTTTTATTCTTTTTTCTTAAATTGGTTGATTGGAAGGGAAAGTATTTAGTCCAGTGTAATTGGCATATATGAATAAAAAGCTTTGTATGCAATCAGTCTTTTAGAGCCATAGTTCAGCCTTGATTATGTACTGTACCAAGCTAGGCATTACTGATGATTTCTGACATTACTGAAGCAAGCAAAGCTTTTGTTCATTCTCTTATATTTCACAGTTATTTCTGCAAAGCTGAAAGAAAATAAGAACAAATGGTTTGGACCCAGCCCTTATGTAGAAGTCACAGTTGATGGACAGTCCAAGAAAACTGAAAAGTGCAACAATACGAATAGTCCAAAATGGAAGCAACCTCTTACAGTGTAGGTTGGAAATGTTCTTTGCTTTATCTTTCTGTTCCAAATAACAATTAAAATGCTATAAGCTAAGGTCATAAAATGAATATTGAAGCTGATATTTCCTGGAACAAATTTTGTGTATACTCATGGGCGTGTAAAATAACACTTTCAATATTCCTAAGATTCACTAGGAAACCCAGTCTCTGAAACAGGTTATAAGTATTTAAATACATTTCCCCACTTTATTTGATTCTGCCCAAATCTTTCAGAACTTGTTCTGATTAGGCACAGAG
The DNA here is from genome assembly GCA_030440675.1 of Furcifer pardalis. NCBI lineage: Eukaryota > Metazoa > Chordata > Lepidosauria > Squamata > Chamaeleonidae > Furcifer > Furcifer pardalis. Next base: position 238,783,119 of record CP126891.1, read on the forward strand.
GGGAAGAGCATTAACTGTTTTCAGTTAGGGCAAATGGTGTGTGATGTATGCTTTTGGCTACCGCTCCTTGTGTTATGTCAAATGTTATACCAGAGGATCCACTGATCCTGATGAGTGATGTTTGGAAGAAATATATTGTGTTGAAAAAGAGGCTTAGGAGGCTGCATTGTACAAAAACAATAGTTAAAGTTCTTCATTTTAAAGTCACATTTTACAAAGTGTGGATAATGCAGAAAAGTATGCACATAAACTGTGATACAATTTGCAAGATAAGGGTTTAGGACAGTGATGGCAAACCTTTTAGAGACCGAGAGCCCAAACTGCAACCCCAAACCCACTTAATGCAAAGTGCCAGCACGGCAACAGGGGAGGGAGGAAACTCTCCTATTGGGCTTCTGGGCAGAGCAAACTCAGTGCTGGAAGAGGGAGAAAGCACTCCCATTGGGCTGCTGGGCAGAAGGGGGAGGTAAATTCTGTGCTGGGGCAACCACATGGGTGCCAACAGAGAGGGCTTCGAGTGCCACCTCTGGTACGTGTGCCATAGGTTTGCCACCACTGGCTTAGGATATGTGTACAGCACTTACAGGATTGCCTTAGTCTGCTTCTAAGCATACAACCACACCTGTGAAATCTGAAATTTACTATGAATTAGAAACTGCATCTTTATAACCATTTATACTTCAGTATACCCAACGATACTTTATGTGAATATTTTGAAATAAATAAACACTGTTCATTCATATTGACTGGTCTCTCCTAAAAGCTTATTACTTTTTTTTTAACAAATGCTACCATAATTGGAATAAGACAGCTTGCTTTGATCTGCAGTTGGAAAGGGAAATGCTAAGCAGTTATTTATGTATATAAGCAATATTAAATGGTAAAAAGCTGAGCAGTTTCTGAAATTATCAGCAATAATGTATTAATGAGAAGGTAAATAGTGTATGTTTAAAAACCATATTCCATGTTTTGCTGAACAAGATTCCTATATCCAGGGCTTTAAATTGTGACTTGCATATGTTCAAATACATATTACAGATCAGGTATATTGCCTCTGGATGGATTGATGATTGATTATATTCTGTTTTGCTCAACTGACTAGGCCATCATTCTGGGTGGTATATATAAATATACAGTATAATTACAGTAAATAAAATTAAATCACTCTCATCAAGATCCCGCATGTAAAACTGTATGTTTCAAGACCAGCTAAAACATAAGCAGTGGTAAATCAGTAAACAAATGCAGCTCTAACAAAAATGAAATCAGCTAGGGGAGCAAGATGTCAACAAATACCATTTTAAACAATTCTACCTTAGCTAATTTATGAAATATAAGGAGGAATGGGCATGTTTGACATATGATGGAAGAGTGTTCCATAGAAATGGCACCATCACCAAGAAAGTCCTATTTCTGGTGGAAGTTTTAATCTTTGGAGATCGCCATATGGCCATTTTATTATTATTTGTTGGTTGGTTGGAATTGGGAGGGATGGGGGTATAACGGTCTTACTATGTATACAGCTTAGAGTAGT